>OU862921.1:25426716-26911352 GCA_917880885.1 Limnephilus marmoratus | reverse complement strand
AACCGACTGAAATTTTGGATTTTCAACAAGAATCTTTGTCTGTATACGAACCAATAAAAAATCTCAAAAAAGAACAATTTTAAAAAATTGATCGTTTTACGGGCGCTTTGTAACAATTCTTGTGGTGGTTCTTAACTTCGGGTCTATGACACCGAACCCCTTGAAATTTTGGCTTCTTACTTAGAAACATGGTCTTTACACTAATCTTTCAAAAAATCTGCCAAAAGAAGAATTTATATAAAAATTCACCGTTATATCACTTGGGGTCGGTCATTTCAACGCTTGGAGTCAGCCGTTTAAACACTTCTGGTCGGTCATAACTTTTGCGGCATGGCACCGAACCGACTGAAATTTTGGATTTTTAACAAGAATCTTTGTCTGTATACGAACCAATAAAAAATCTCAAAAAAGAACAATTTTAAAAAATTGATCGTTTTACGGGCGCTTTGTAACAATTCTTGTGGTGGTTCATAACTTTGGGTCTATGACACCGAACCCCTTGAAATTTTGGTTTCTTACTGAGAAACATGGTCTTTACACTAATTTTTCAAAAAATCTGGCAAAAGAAGAATTTATTAAAAAATCACCGTTATATCACTTGGGGTCGGTCATTTCAACGCTTGGGATCAGCCGTTTAAACACTTCTGGTCAGTCATAACTTTGGCGGCATGGCACCGAACCGACTGAAATTATGGATTTTTACCAGGAATCTTAGTTTGTACCCGAATCAATAAAAAAAAATTATGAATGAACATTTTTAAAAGATTGATCGTTTTACGGGCGCTTTGCTACAATTCTTGTGGTCGGTTATAACTTCGGCTTTATGACACCGAACCGCTTGAAATTTTGGATTCTTACTAAGAAACATGGTCTTTTCACTAATCTTTCAAAAAATCTGCAAAAGAAGAATTTATAAAAAAAATCACGGTTATAACACTTGGGCTCGGTCATTTCAACGCTTAGGGTTAGCCGTTTAAACACTTGGGGTCGGTCATAACTTTGGCGCTATGGCACCGAACCGACTGAAAATTTGGTTTCTTACTAAGAAACATGGTCTTTGCACTAAACTTTAAAAAAATCTGCAAAAGAAGAAATTATAATTTATAAATTAAGAATCCGTTATAACACTTGGGGTGGGTCATTTCAACGCTTAGGGTTAGCCGGATAAACACTTCTGGCCGCTCATAACTTTTGCGGCATGGCACAGAACCGACTGAAATTATAGATTTTTAACAAAAATCTTGGTCTGTATACGATACAATAAAAAATCTCAAAAAAGAACAATTTTAAAAAATTGATGGTTTACGGGCGCTTTGTAACAATTGTTGTGGTGGTTCATAACTTCGGCTCTATGGCACCGAACCGACTGAAAATTTGCTTTCTTACTAAGAAACATGTTATTTAAACTAATCTTTCAAAAAATCTGCCTAAAGAAGAATTTATAAAAAAATCACCGTTATAACACTTGGGATCGGTCTTTTCAACGCTTAGGGTTAGCCGTATAAACACTTCTGGTCGGTCATAACTTTGGCGGTATGGCACCGAACCGACTAAAATTATGGATTTTTAACAAGAATCTTGGTCTGTATATGATCCAATAAAATATCTCAAAAAAGAAAAAATTTTAAAAAATTGATCGTTTACCGGCGCTTTGTAACAATTCTTCTGCTGGTTCATAACTTCGGCTCTATGCAACCGAACCGACTGAAATTTTGGGTTTTTAACAAGAATCTTGGTCTGTACCCAAATCAATAAAAAATTCTTATAAAATAACATTTTTAAAATGTTGGTCGTTTTACGGGCGCTAAACTATAAAAAAATCTGCAAAAGAAGAATTTATAATTTATAAATTAAGAATCCGTTATAACACTTGGGGTGGGTCATTTCAACGCTTAGTGTTAGCCGTATAAACACTTCTGGTCGGTCATAACTTTGGCGGCATGGCACCGAACCGACTGAAATTATGGATTTTTATTAAGAATCTTGGTCTGTATATGATCCAATAAAAAATCTCAAAAAAGAAAATTTTTTAAAAAATTGATCGTTTACCGGCGCTTTGTAACAATTCTTGTGCTGGTTCATAACTTCGGCTCTATGGAACCGAACCGACTGAAATTTTGGGTTTTTAACAAGAATCTTGGTCTGTACCCAAATCAATAAAAAATACTTGTAAAATAACATTTTTAAAAGATTGGTCGTTTTACGGGCGCTTTGCAACAATTCTTGTGGTGGTTCATAACTTCGGCTCTATGACACCGAACCCCTTGAAATTTTGGATTCTTACTAAGAAACATGGTCTTTACACTATTCTTACAAAAAAATTCTGCCAAAAGAAGAATTTAAAAAAAAATCACCGTTATAACACTTGGGATCGGTCATTTCAACGCTTGGAGTCAGCCGTTTAAACACTTGGGGTCGGTCATAACTTTGGCAATCCATAATAGAAATTATGGATTTTTACCAAGAATCTTGGTCTGTATACGAACCAATAAAATAATCTCAAAAATAATAAACTTAAAAAATTGATCGTTTTACGGGCGCTTTCTAACAATTGTTGTGGTGGTTCATAACTTCGGCTCTATGGCACCGGACCGACTGAAAATTTGGTTTCTTACTAAGAAACATGTTATTTAAACAAATCTTTCAAAAAATCTGCCAAAAGAAGAATTTATAAAAAAATCACCGTTATAACACTTGTGATCGGTCATTTCAACGCTTAGGGTTAGCCGTATAAACACTTCTGGTCGGTCATAACTTTGGTGGCATGGCACCGAACCGACTGAAATTATGGATTTTTAACAAGAATCTTGGTCTGTATATGATCCAATAAAAAATCTCAAAAAAGAAAAAAATTTTAAAAAATTGATCGTTTACCGGCGCTTTGTAACAATTCTTGTGCTGGTTCATAACTTCGGCTCTATGGAACCAAACCGACTGAAATTTTGGGTTTTTAACAAGAATCTTGGTCTGTACCCAAATCAATAAAAAATTCTTATAAAATAACATTTTTAAAAGATTGGTCGTTTTACGGGCGCTTTGCAACAATGCTTGTGGTGGTTCATAACTTCGGCTCTATGACACCGAACCCCTTGAAATTTTGGATTCTTACTAAAAAACATGGTCTTTACACTATTCTTACAAAAAAATTCTGCCAAAAGAAGAATTTATAAAAAAAATCACCGTTATAACACTTGGGGTCGGTCATTTGAACGCTTGGAGTCAGCCGTTTAAACACTTGGGGTCGGTCATAACTTTGGCGCTATGGCACCGAACCGACAGAAATTTTGGATTTTTACCAAAAATCTTGGTCTGTATACGAACCAATAAAATAATCACAAAAAAAAATAAACTTAAAAAATTGATCGTTTTACGGGCGCTTTCTAACAATTATTGTGGTGGTTCATAACTTCGGCTCTATGGCACCGAACCGACTGAAATTTTGCTTTCTTACTAAGAAACATGTTATTTAAACTAATCTTTCAAAAAATCTGCCAAAAGAAGAATTTATAAAAAAATCACCGTTATAACACTTGGGATCGGTCATTTCAATGCTTAGGGTTAGCAGTATAAACACTTCTGGTCGGTCATAACTTTGGCAGTATGGCACCGAACCGACTGAAATTTTGGATTTGTACCAAGAACCTTAGTCTGTATACGAACCAATAAAAAATCTCAAAAAAGAACAATTTTAAAAAATTGATCGTTTACCGGCGCTTTGTAACAATTCTTGTGGTGGTTCATAACTTCGGCTCTATGGCACCGAACCGACTGAAAATTTGGTTTCTTACTAAGAAACATGGTCTTTACACTAAACTTTAAAAAAAATCTGCAAAAGAAGAATTTATTAAAAAACATCACCGTTATAACACTTGGGGTCGGTCATTTCAACGCTTAGGGTTAGCCTGATAAACACTTCTTGTCGGTCATAAATTTGGCGGTATGGCACCGAACCGACTGAAATTTTGGATTTTTACCAAGAATCTTGGTCTGTATACGAACTAGTACTAGGCGTTGACGATAATTCCATCCAACGCCAATGTCGTTATCGTTGGCGATTTTCAACTGTTGAAAATAACTGCTGAAAATAACGTCGACGTTGACGCAACTATAATAGGAGATTGACACGATACTAACAAAAAACAAACAAAAAATCGTATTAAGGAATCCCTTTTAACGGGTGGTAGATGTATTATATTATCTCTATGCTCCACGCCCCACATACGTAAAAATAATCCTATAATAACGTTGAAAGTTGAAACTGTTGGTTTTGGTGTTGAAAATATTACCCTGTTAAAATATTTAATATTTCAACAGGGTAATGTTTGCGTTGAAGACGTTGAAGATATATTTTGCTTGTCACTGATAAATTTGCTTGTTGCTTGGCGCTACGGATCGGCTGTATTGGACGGAAAAAAAAAATAAAACGTGCAGTAGGTGCATACATTACCAAAAGACCATGTCTAATTGGGTAAAATATCGTTCACGAAGTGTGATCTCTTGACCCTTTTGATTTATCGGGCCAACAACGCTGAAAACAATAGGTTCAAAACGAAGCTGTTAGGCAACGCGGCGTTGATAATTATCAATAGGTTATTTTTTGCTTGTCGTTGATAAATTTTATTGTCCCCTGGCGCTGCGTATCGGCCGAATTGGATGGGAAAATAAAAAAACAACGTGCAGTAGGTACTTACATTACCAAAAGACCATTTGAAATATCGAGTAATGTTGTTCACGAAGTGCAAACTCTTAACCCTTATTATTAATAAGGCAGTTGAATCGTTGACTGCGTTGAATAATATTCGCCTGTAGGTATTAAATTTCAACTGTTTGCGCGAATTATTTTCAACAGCGTTGGACGTTGAAACAATATAAGTATTGTTTCCAACGGCTAGTTATATTTTAATACAGTACTAATACGAACCAATAAAAAAATCTCTAAAGAGAACAATTTTAAAAAATTGATCGTTTTACGGGCGCTTTGTAACAATTCTTGTGGTGGTTCATAACTTCGGCTCTATGGCACCGGACCGACTGAAAATTACGTTTCTTACTAAGAAACATGGTCTTTACACAAAACTTTAAAAAAATCTGCAAA
This sequence comes from Limnephilus marmoratus, assembly GCA_917880885.1. Classification (NCBI taxonomy): domain Eukaryota; kingdom Metazoa; phylum Arthropoda; class Insecta; order Trichoptera; family Limnephilidae; genus Limnephilus; species Limnephilus marmoratus. Next base: position 26,906,257 of record OU862921.1, on the reverse strand, counting down.
AGAAGAATTTATAATTTATAAATTAAGAATCCGTTATAACACTTGGGGTCGATCATTTCAACGCTTAGGGTAAGCCGGATAAACACTTCTGGCCGCTCATAACTTTTGCGGCATGGCACCGAACCGACTGAAATTATAGATTTTTAACAAAAATCTAGGTCTGTATACGATACAATTAAAAATCTCAAAAAAGAACAATTTTAAAAAATTGATGGTTTACGGGCGCTTTGTAACAATTGTTGTGGTGGTTCATAACTTCGGCTCTATGGCACCGAACCGACTGAAATTTTGGTTTCTTACTAAGAAACATGTTATTTAAACTAATCTTTCAAAAAATCTGCCAAAAGAAGAACTTATAAAGAAATCACCGTTATAACACTTGTGATCGGTCATTTCAACGCTTAGGGTTAGCCGTATAAACACTTCTGGTCGTTCATAACTTTGGCGGCATGGCACCGAACCGACTGAAATTATGGATTTTTAACAAGAATCTTGGTCTGTATATGATCCAATAAAAAATCTCAAAAAAGAAATTTTTTTAAAAAATTGATCGTTTACCGGCGCTTTGTAACAATTCTTGTGCTGGTTCATAACTTCGGCTCTATGGAACCGAACCGGCTGAAATTTTGGGTTTTTAACAATAATCTTGGTCTGTACCCAAATCAATAAAAAATTCTTATAAAATAACATTTTTAAAAGATTGGTCGTTTTACGGGCGCTTTGCAACAATTCTTGTGGTGGTTCATAACTTCGGCTCTATGGCACCGAACCGACTGAAATTTTAGTTTCTTACTAAGAAACATGTTATTTAAACTAATCTTTCAAAAAATCTGCCAAAAGAAGAATTTATAAAAAAATCACCGTTATAACACTTGGGGTCGGTCATTTCAACGTTTAGGGTTAGCCGTATAAACACTTCTGGTCGGTCATATCTTTGGCAGTATGGCACCGAACCGACTGAAATTTTGGATTTTTACCAAGAACCTTAGTCTGTATACGAAACAATAAAAAATCTCAAAAAAGAACAATTTTATAAAATTGATCGTTTACAGGCGCTTTGTAACAATTCTTGTGGTGGTTCATAACTTCGGCTCTATGGCACCGAACCGACTGAAAATTTGGTTTCTTACTAAGAAACATGGTCTTTACACTAAACTTTAAAAAAAATCTGCAAAAGAAGAATTTATAAAAAAACATCACCGTTATAACACTTGGGGTCGGTCATTTCTGTTAAAATTGTTAGGGTCCTTTTAAATAATAAACTCCTTTTGCAAAAAACTTCACTTTTTATTCACTGTGACATGTTGTAGAAAATGTATAAAATAACGGTGTTAATATTGTATGCACCGGGCCAAAAACACTGGCAGTTGTTTTACTGTTAAACTTTGCGTAGGAAAGAAGCCACAATAATCAGGTGCTATCATTTTTATCATCATCATCATCATCATCATCATCATCATCATCATCTGTGGCTCTACAACCCAGGTCGGGTCTTGGCCTCCAGCAGAGCCTGCCTCCATGACTGTCGGTGTTGTGCTGCGTTGCGCCAGTTTCGGATGCCGATGGTGCTTGCATCCTTCACCACTCCATCCAGCCATCGAAGCTTTGGTCTTCCAACTCTTCTCCGACCCCCAGGTGCACCATCCATAATTCGCTTTGGAATATCATCATTATCACTATCATTTTTATAGTAAACAAAAAACTGCACACATTCATAGACTTAAAACCATACATTTGACGTTTTACAAGTGTTTACCAATACTTGAGTCGCAACAAATATGGCGTCCACCTAACTCGTAGTTAAGGCAGATTCCTAAGCCTAGCAGAGACTCACACCATTAATTTGAAATGGTCAGCCCATGAGAGTTTGCTCAAACCCCCCATAGATGGCGGTAGTAGGTCAATTTTTGCCACCGGTAGCCTCAATTTTCAACATGGTCGGCCGCCACGGGATTCATAAATCAACTTTATGGATTTATGAAGCCTTCAAGAAAACAACAAAAACAGAAGGAGACTACCAAGGCAAAAAAACAATTCCTAAATCTAAATACTGTACCAATACCAATAAATAATTTAACCTATTAAATTAGCAGCCAAAAACTTTTTTTTTTTTTTTTTAAAACTACAATACTGCACTGATTATCATACTATTATTTAAAATTATACATTCACAAGTTGGATTTTAAAGTGATTAACCTAAACTAACTACATAAACTTAAATTAACCCAAAACAAAATATTTTTTTTTTCACAAATTTAAATAATAATTCAACACAAAATAATATTATAATAGAACACAACACAATTGTCTTTTTTTTCAAGTTCATTTGTTTTGATCTGCTCCAGGTGCAGTCCACGAGATAAGCACCACAGTGCGGGGTGCGTCATCAATTTATAGGTCGTCATGTTGTTCCTGAGTTTGGTACCTTTAAAGGGTCTTTTTTTTTAATATCTTCACCCTTAAAAGGTTTTTTTTGAATTTATTCATTATGGCCGTCCAGGGTGTCCGGACTGAACGGAGGGGTCCGGGGCGTCCGTTACAGGTTCAGCTTCCGGATCCAGAGGCATCAGACATATCTTTGTGATAGGCCTGACAAAGATTCCTTGAGGGGTTTTCAGGGTAACCACTCGTACTACACCATCCGCGCCGGGATGTGTACATATGACTCGCGCCATTTTCCATAATGGTGGAGGTGAATTATCTTCCTTCAGAATAACCAGATCATCCTTTTGCAGTGCCCGTTGATTACTGGTTTGCCATTTAGTCCTTTTTTGTAGTTCCATCAAGTACTCTCGCTTCCATCTAGACCAAAAGGATAACATTAGCGCATGGATTCTCTGATATTGGGTCAGTCTGTTGTCTGGTATGGCTCGGACATCCCTCTCCGGAATGATAGAGGATTTAGTGCCTATAAGGAAATGGTTTGGGGTGAGGGGTTGGTAATCGTGGATGTCATCAGACAAGGAAGTCAATGGACGGGAATTTAGACAGGCCTCAATCTGACAAATTAAAGTATACAAAAGTTCAAAGGTTAAAGCAGAATTATTAGTGACTCTATACAAATGAAATTTTGCTGACTTGACCGCAGCTTCCCACAGCCCTCCCTGACTAGGGGCTCGAGGGATTATGAACCTCCACTCTATACCTCTGTTGGCTAAATAATTTTGAATTTTGTCGTTGTTTTCCCTCAAGCTGGTATACAGCTCCTTGAGCCTGTTACAGGCTCCCCGAAAGTTGCTAGCGTTGTCGGAAAAGATCTTATCAGGTTCTCCCCTGCGGGATATAAACCTCTTTAAACTGTTCAAGAAAGCATTGCTAGATAAATCCGAAACTAATTCCAAGTGAACCGCTTTTGTGGAAAAACAGACAAAAATACATAAATACGATTTCACGAGCGGAGCCTTCCGCAGTGGCCCACTTTTGGTTGGAATCGGTCCGGCAAAATCGACCTCCGTGACAGCGAACGGTCGGCTCGGTGTGATTCTTTCGCTCGGTAAGTTGCCCATGATTTGGTTACCAGTACGAGGATAACACCTGAAACACACAATACAATTATGTAATATCTTTTTAACAGTATTTTTCCCAAAAATAGGCCAAAACTTTAATCTTATTTCAGCTAATAGGGCTTGAGGTCCTGCGTGCAAGTTTACATAGTGATAGTGACGTATAATCAATTCGGTCAGCTTATGCTTAGCTGGCAATATAATTGAATGTCTTTTTTGGTACGATAGGTGTGCAGCTAAATTTAGTCTACCGCCCACATGTATAAGACCATCACGTAAAAAAGGATGAAGGGATTTTAAGTTACTATCTTTGTTGACGTTTCCTTGATTTTTTAATGTCTTCAACTCCTTATGAAAGGCATGTGCCTGAGCTGATTTCAGTAGATAATTCAAACTTGCCTCTAGTTCAGCTACACTTAAATTACCCGAAATTTTACTTTTAATATTTCTGCAGTTATTCACAAACCGCAGCACATATGCTGTAACCCTTTTCAATTTGATAAATGAGGAAAATTTTCCAAATATTTCCCATTCTTGAATATCTGTAGATAATAGAATATTTTTGCTCTTGAGCTCCGGAGGGTTTGAACAGGAAATGTTCGATATAGGCCAATCGTTGACTCCGTCAGTCAACCAACTTGGTCCATTCCACCATATTGTAGAATTTATCAATTTATCTGCAGTAGTTCCTCTTGACAGTACATCCGCTGCATTGTCAGTAATAATTTTGTCGGAATTGTCTGAATCGGCACACTTAGCTTGGCCCGACTCGGCTGACAATTCCAAGGCATTGGACCTCCACTTCCTCAACGTCATCCCCGCAGATGACAAGATGCTGATTAGTTCTTCTTTTAACTTCTTACACGATTCCAGCTCATCTGCTCCCGTTAACAAGTCATCCATATAGAAGTCATTTTCTATGACCCGACTAGTGCTAGGAAAAATTAAATTATTATCCATACCAATTTGCTTTAAACATCTCGTGGCCAAGAAGGAGGAAGGTGCCAGCCCATAAGTCACAGTCTTCAGACGATAATGCTTGAGCACATCCTGTGGCGACTCGCGCCATACTATCTTCTGCAGGTCAAGGTCATCTTCACACATGTTAATCTGGCGGTACATCTTCTCGATGTCGGTAGTCATGACTATTTGATGTTTCCTGAAATGCAATAGTTGGTTATATAGATCCTTTTGTATAACAGGTCCTGTCATCAAGGCTTCATTGAGGGAAATTCCATTTGAGGTTTTGGCGGAGCCGTCAAAAACGACCCTCACTTTAGTAGTAGTGCTGGATTCCTTCACTACAGCGTGATGCGGTAAAAAATAGGATTCACGATCCCCTTTTGACTGGTCACACACCTCCATGTGTCCCAATTCTTCATATTCACGCATGAATTTTACATATTGTGTCTTCAACTCGGGATGTGACACAAATTTTCTTTCCATATTTTTAAATCTCTTTTCGGCAGTGAGCAATGAGTTTCCCAACTGATCAATGCATGCCCGACGCGGTAAACTTACTACATATCTACCGTCATCTTCTCTAGTATGAGTATTAACAAAACTGGCTTCGCAAGCCTTTTCTTCTTGAGTTTGAATTTTAGTGGAATTAATCTCTTCCAATTTCCAAAATTTTTCTATTTGATGACTCAACTTATTTATAGATAAACTGCAAAAATCTGATACAGGCCTTTGTTTGGGGTACACGTTTATCGGACCGGACACAATCCAACCCAGTTGCGTACGTTGAAGCGTTGGTCCTGACTCGAGTTTCAATCTATCGTTGCTTAGCATTTCCCAGAAGCTCTCCGCGCCCAACAGGATGTCGATGGGTGCAGCTATATTGAAGTTCGGGTCTGCCAGCTCCAGTCCTGGTGGTAGTTTGAACTCTTTTTTCGCCATTGTCACTTGTGGTAAATTGGTTGTAATTTCCTGTAAAATCAGACATGATATTTCGCATTTATAATCAGTATTAAGCGAAGTCATCTCCACCGAAATTCTCCTTTTTATATGTGTAATATTATTATGGATCCCAGACACGGGTTTGTTTATCCATTCACATGGTAAATTTAATTTATTAGCAAATTCAGCTCTCATAAAATTACTCTGCGCGCCAGAATCAATCAGGGCGCGAGCCTTAAACATTTTATTGTTGGCCCCCACAATTCCTATGTAGGCGGTTGACAATAATATTATTTTTTCTGCCTTTTCCGATGCAGAAAAATTCGATACTATAACCTCGTTATTAGCATCCATATTTGAGGTCTCCGGCGGAGGTACCTCCCTGTGTAGTAGAGTATTGTGGCTATACTTGCCACAAACTTTGCATATTAGGTTTGTCTTGCAACTCTGTGCTCGATGACCCAACCTCAAACATTTAAAACATGCCCGGATTGATTTCGTAGCATCAATCCTATCCTGTAATTTTAATTTTAGAAATTTTTTGCAAAAATAAATTTGATGACCGTTTTCATTACAATAAATGCAATTGTTTGCTTTTACTGCTAAGAATACCGATGAATCTTTTTTGTTATTATTGTTGCCTATTTGCGTTTTATGTAGGTTAGAATATTTTTTCTCTGAAACATTCATGAGCTCCAATACTTGCGCCCTAGTAGATAAACATTTCATGAATTCCTTTAATGTAGGTAATTCACCTTGCAATGTATATTGTTCCCAATTTTTTCGGGTAGCTACATCTAATTTATTTGAAATTATGTAAATAATCAAAGGATCCCACTGATCTACTTTGACCCCGATGTTTTGTAATGCCTTTAAATTTACATTGGTTTCGTCAATTAAATACCTTAATGCTACAGGCTCTTCATGTTTCATATCTTTTAATTGAAATAGCGTTTGGATATGTTTATGTACGGTAGCCCTGAGATTAGCAAATCTGTCATGCAACAACTCCCAGGCCGAAAGATAGTTTAATTCCGAAACTTCTAAATTAGCAATTATTTTCAATGCGTTCCCTTTCAGCGTAGATTGCAAGTAAAAGAATTTTTGGACGTTGCTCAAGGAACTGTTATTATGAACCAAAGTTTTAAAGGTTTCAACGAAATTTACCCACTCCTTTTGATTTCCATCGAATTCTCTCAATTGGAGAGTTGGAAGTTTGATCTCGACCCTACCCTGCTCGATTGACATAATCGCCCCCTTGGCAGTTGCCAATACGGAAAAATATTGATTTTCGAATGTTTCACGCTGGACTGAATTCTCCCGCTCCTCATCTGATAAAATTTCAATTTCGTCTTGTATAGATTCGAATTGATCCAACAACGGTTTAATTCGGTCGTACCTCAGTTTAATCTCATTCGCGGACAATGAATTTAAAGAATCCGCGAACCGTGTCAATTTCCCTTTGATCACGCCTCTCTTGGCTATTAAAGACTTGATCTTATCCATTTTGCTATGATAAAATATGTTCCGACAATGCGTATTTATTTATTTGAGAAGCTACCTGCGTGAAAGATAACAACGACAATATTCCTGGCAATTATTAATTGAGAACCTATTGTTCAAACATCAATTGATAATCATGACTTGCATAAAAACTTTACGTGGGTAGTGATTTTATTTTTTACAATACGATATATACGGGATTAATCTTGTTAAAAAACTACAGGTCTAAATAGGTGTTAAGGGATGTGGAAACGGGTGGGAAGGCAACTAAACACTTATCTCATTTCCGTGGCGGTTCATGGTCTTCCTTTATTCATCTTTGTCATTCCGGTATTTTAATTTTGGTCATCTGTTTTTTGGCAGCTGGTTCTTGTTTTTAATTTAGCAATCGTCTGATTGCCATCCGGATCGTAAGGCCCATGTTAAAATTGTTAGGGTCCTTTTAAATAATAAACTCCTTTTACAAAAAACTTCACTTTTAATTCACTGTGACATGTTGTAGAAAATGTATAAAATAACGGTGTTAATATTGTATGCACCGGGCCAAAAACACTGGCAGTTGTTTTACTGTTAAACTTTGCGTAGGAAAGAAGCCACAATAATCAGGTGCTATCATTTTTATAGTAAACAAAAAACTGCACACATTCATAGACTTAAAACCATACATTTGACGTTTTACAAGTGTTTACCAATACTTGAGTCGCAACAAATATGGCGTCCACCTAACTCGTAGTTAAGGCAGATTCCTAAGCCTAGCAGAGACTCACACCATTAATTTGAAATGGTCAGCCCATGGGAGTTTGCTCAAACCCCCCATAGATGGCGGTAGTAGGTCAATTTTTGCCACCGGTAGCCTCAATTTTCAACAATTTCAACGCTTAGGGTAAGCCTGATAAACACTTCTGGTCGGTCATAAATTTGGCGGTATGGCACCGAACCGACTGAAATTTTGGATTTTTACCAAGAATCTTGGTCTGTATACGAACTAGTACTGGGCGTTGACGATAATTCCATGCAACGCCAATGTCGTTATCGTTGGCGATTTTCAACTGTTGAAAATAACTGTTGAAAATAACGTCGACGTTGACGCAACTATAATAGGAGATTGACACGATACTAACAAAAAACAAACAAAAAATCGTATTAAGGAATCCCTTTTAACGGGTGGTAGATGTATTATATTATCTCTATGCTCCACGCCCCACACACGTAAAAATAATCCTATAATAACGTTGAAAGTTGAAACTGTTGGTTTCGATGTTGAAAATATTACCCTGTTAAAATATTTAATATTTCAACAGGGTAATATTTGCGTTGAAGACGTTGAAGATATATTTTGCTTGTCACTGATAAATTCGCTTGTTGCTTGGCGCTACGGATCGGCTGTATTGGACGGGAAAATAAAATAAAACGTGCAGTAGGTGCGTACTTTACCAAAAGACCATGTCTAATTGGGTATAATATCGTTCACGAAGTGTGATCTCTTGACCCTTTTGATTTATCGGGCCAACAACGCTGAAAACAATAGGTTTCTAAACGAAGCTGTTAGGCAACGCGGCGTTGATAATTATCAATAGGTTATTTTTTGCTTGTCGTTGATAAATTTTATTGTCCCCTGGCGCTGCGTATCGGCCGAATTGGATGGGAAAATAAAAAAAACAACGTGCAGTAGGTACTTACATTACCAAAAGACCATTTGAAATATCGAGTAATGTTGTTCACGAAGTGCAAACTCTTAACCCTTATTATTAATTAGGCAGTTGAATCGTTGACTGCGTTGAATAATATTCGCCTGTAGGTATTAAATTTCAACTGTTTGCGCTAATTATTTTCAACAGCGTTGGACGTTGAAACAATATAAGTATTGTTTCCAACGGCTAGTTATATTTTAATACAGTACTAATACGAACCAATAAAAAAATCTCAAAAAAGAACAATTTTAAAAAATTTATCGTTTTACGGGCGCTTTGTAACAATTCTTGTGGTGATTCATAACTTCGGCTCTATGGCACCGGACCAACTGAAAATTTGGTTTCTTACTAGGAAACATGGTCTTTACACTAAACTTTAAAAAAATCTGCAAAAGAAGAATTTATAATGTATCAATTAAGAATCCGTTATAACACTTGGGGTCGGTCATTTCAACGCTTAGGGTAAGCCGGATAAACACTTCTGGCCGCTCATAACTTTTGCGGCATGGCACCGAACCGACTGAAATTATAGATTTTTAACAAAAATCTTGGTCTGAATACGATACAATAAAAAATCTCAAAAAAGAACAATTTTAAAAAATTGATGGTTTACGGGCGCTTTGTAACAATTGTTGTGGTGGTTCATAACATCGGCTCTATGGCACCGAACCGACTGAAATTTTGGTATCTTACTAAGAAACATGTTATTTGAACTAATCTTTCAAAAAATCTGCCAAAAGAAGAATTTATAAAAAAATCACCGTTATAACACTTGTGATCGGTCATTTCAACGCTTAGGGTTAGCCGTATAAACACTTCTGGTCGGTCATAACTTTGGCGGCATAGCACCGAACCGACTGAAATTATGGATTTTTAACAAGAATCTTGGTCTGTATATGATCCAATAAAAAATCTCAAAAAAGAAAAAATTTTAAAAAATTGATTGTTTACTGGCGCTTTGTAACAATTCTTGTGCTGGTTCATAACTTCGGCTCTATGAAACCGAACCGACTGAAATTTTGGGTTTTTAACAAGAATCTTGGTCTGTACCCAAATCAATAAAAAATTCTTATAAAATAACATTTTTAAAAGATTGGTCGTTTTACGGGCGCTTTGCAACAATTCTTGTGGTGGTTCATAACTTCGGCTCTATGACACCGAACCCCTTGAATTTTTGGATTCTTAGTAAGAAACATGGTCTTTACACTATTCTTACAAAAAATTCGGCCAAAAGAAGAATTTTTTAAAAAAATCACCGTTATAACACTTGGGGTCGGTCATTTCAACGCTTGGAGTCAGCCGTTTAAACACTTGGGGTCGGTCATAACTTTGGCGCTATGGCACCGAACCGACAGAAATTTTGGATTTTTACCAAGAATCTTGGTCTGTATACGAACCAATAAAATAATCTCAAAAATAATAAACTTAAAAAATTGATCGTTTTACGGGCGCTTTCTAACAATTATTGTGGTGGTTCATAACTTCGGCTCTATGGCACCGAACCGACTGAAATTTTGGTTTCTTACTAAGAAACATGTTATTTGAACTAATCTTTCAAAAAATCTGCCAAAAGAAGAATTTATAAAAAAATCACCGTTAAAACACTTGTGATCGGTCATTTCAACGCTTAGGGTTAGCCGTATAAACACTTCTGGTCGGTCATAACTTTGGCGGCATAGCACCGAACCGACTGAAATTATGGATTTTTAACAAGAATCTTGGTCTGTATATGATCCAATAAAAAATCTCAAAAAAAAATTTTTTTTTTTAAATTGATCGTTTACCGGCGCTTTGTAACAATTCTTCTGCTGGTTCATAACTTCGGCTCTATGAAACCGAACCGACTGAAATTTTGGGTTTTTAACAAGAATCTTGGTCTGTACCCAAATCAATAAAAAATTCTTATAAAATAACATTTTTAAAAGATTTGAGGGAGCGGGAGACGGAAATTAAAGGCGTCAAGTCGAAGTGGTGAGTCAGTCATTTATTGGGCTACGTAGCAGATGGTCGGTGGTCGGTAACATGATGTAATGCGGAGTGCCGTAGATGATGCTGCAGGCGTACGGAGGTGGAGATGGTGTGGTGAAGGTCAGCGCGTTGCTCGACACCATGGCGGTGGAGATGACCTATCTTCCAGGCCGTTGCTCGACGCTTTGTGTCGCGGAGATAAACGGTGAGTGGCTCGGTGTGCTGAGCCACCAGCAGGTAGTCCTGGCGAGGCGGAGCGTGTTTCTATGGCAGCGAAGCACGGTGGGCTTCGGGGTGCCATGAAGTGGTGAGCTGATCCCTGGACTGAAGGTGACGCAAGCCTTGTAAGTCGCGGGATGAATCTGATCTCTGGAGCTGAAGACGCGATGGGCCTTGTAGCTGAGACGTGGTGATGGACCTCGAGGAAGCTGCCCTGGATGCGTAGCGATGCCATGCAGGAGCACTTATTACATGTTGAGATGTTGGCCGACTGTAAGTGTGTGACTGAACTGGACTGAACTGCAGCGGGCGAGCGATCGGCTGCTTATATAGCCGCGGTAGAGTAACTACCTCGCGGTAGGTAATACGAGCCACTTCGAGAATATTCGGCGCCGTACAGATATTGTACGGTGCTGTCTCGAGACCTTTCTAGGCGGGGCGATATTATTATCGTCGGGCTGGCACGGCCGGCGAGAAAGAACATCGCGGCCAGTATAGGTACGAAGGTACCTAGGCAAGTAGGTTTGCCGATGCGCGCGGATGTTAGGAGATGTTTCTCGATTCCTCTTTTGGTGGCGAAATTTATAATGATGTGTCGCCACAGATTGGTCGTTTTACGGGCGCTTTGCAACAATTCTTGTGGTGGTTCATAACTTCGGCTCTATGACACCGAACCCCTTGAAATTTTGGATTCTTAGTAAGAAACATGGTCTTTACACTATTCTTACAAAAAATTCTGCCAAAAGAAGAATTTTTTAAAAAAATCACCGTTATAACACTTGGGGTCGGTCATTTCAACGCTTGGAGTCAGCCGTTTAAACACTTGGGGTCGGTCATAACTTTGGCGCTATGGCACCAAACCGACAGAAATTTTGGATTCTTACCAAGAATCTTGGTCTGTATACGAACCAATAAAATAATCTCGAAAATAATAAACTTAAAAAATTGATCGTTTTACGGGCGCTTTCTAACAATTATTGTGGTGGTTCATAACTTCGGCTCTATGGCACCGAACCGACTGAAATTTTAGTTTCTTACTAAGAAACATGTTATTTAAACTAATCTTTCAAAAAATCTGCCAAAAGAAGAATTTATAAAAAAATCACCGTTATAACACTTGGGGTCGGTCATTTTAACGCTTAGGGTTAGCCGTATAAACACTTCTGGTCAGTCATAACTTTGGCGGCATGGCACCGAACCGACTGAAATTTTGGATTTTTAACAAGAATCTTGGTCTGTACCCAAAACAATAAAAAATTCTTATAAAATAACATTTTTAAAAGATTGATCGTTTTACGGGCGCTTTCTAACAATTATTGTGGTGGTTCATAACTTCGGCTCTATGGCACCGAACCGACTGAAATTTTAGTTTCTTACTAAGAAACATGTTATTTAAACTAATCTTTCACAAAATCTGCCAAAAGAAGAATTTATAAAAAAATCACCGTTATAACACTTGGGGTCGGTCATTTTAACGCTTAGGGTTAGCCATATAAACATTTCTGGTCAGTCATAACGTTGGCGGCATGGCAACGAACCGACTGAAATTTTGGATTTTTAACAAGAATCTTGGTCTGTACCCAAATCAACTAAAAAATTCTTATAAAATAACATTTTTAAAAGATTGATCGTTTTACGGGCGCTTTCTAACAATTATTGTGGTGGTTCATAACTTCGGCTCTATGGCACCGAACCGACTGAAATTTTAGTTTCTTACTAAGAAACATGTTATTTAAACTAATCTTTCACAAAATCTGCCAAAAGAAGAATTTATAAAAAAATCACCGTTATAACACTTGGGGTCGGTCATTTTAACGCTTAGGGTTAGCCGTATAAACACTTCTGGTCAGTCATAACTTTGGCGGCATGGCACCGAACCGACTGAAATTTTGGATTTTTAACAAGAATCTTGGTCTGTACCCAAAACAATAAAAAAATCTTATAAAATAACATTTTTAAAAGATTGATCGTTTTACGGGCGCTTTCTAACAATTATTGTGGTGGTTCATAACTTCGGCTCTATGGCACCGAACCGACTGAAATTTTAGTTTCTTACTAAGAAACATGTTATTTAAACTAATCTTTCACAAAATCTGCCAAAAGAAGAATTTATAAAAAAATCACCGTTATAACACTTGGGGTCGGTCATTTTAACGCTTAGGGTTAGCCGTATAAACATTTCTGGTCAGTCATAACTTTGGCGGCATGGCACCGAACCGACTGAAATTTTGGATTTTTAACAAGAATCTTGGTCTGTACCCAAATCAACTAAAAAATTCTTATAAAATAACATTTTTAAAAGATTGATCGTTTTACGGGCGCTTTCTAACAATTATTGTGGTGGTTCATAACTTCGGCTCTATGGCACCGAACCGACTGAAATTTTAGTTTCTTACTAAGAAACATGTTATTTAAACTAATCTTTCACAAAATCTGCCAAAAGAAGAATTTATAAAAAAATCACCGTTATAACACTTGGGGTCGGTCATTTTAACGCTTAGGGTTAGCCGTATAAACACTTCTGGTCAGTCATAACTTTGGCGGCATGGCACCGAACCGACTGAAATTTTGGATTTTTAACAAGAATCTTGGTCTGTACCCAAATCAATAAAAAATTCTTATAAAATAACATTTTTAAAAAATTGATCGTTTTACGGGCGCTTTCTAAAAATTATTGTGGTGGTTCATAACTTCGGCTCTATGGCACCGAACCGACTGAAATTTTAGTTTCTTACTAAGAAACATGTTATTTAAACTAATCTTTCACAAAATCTGCCAAAAGAAGAATTTATAAAAAAATCACCGTTATAACACTTGGGGTCGGTCATTTTAACGCGTAGGGTTAGCCGTATAAACACTTCTGGTCAGTCATAACTTTGGCGGCATGGCACCGAACCGACTGAAATTTTGGATTTTTAACAAGAATCTTGGTCTGTACCCAAATCAATAAAAAATTCTTATAAAATAACATTTTTTAAAAATTGATCGTTTTACGGGCGCTTTCTAAAAATTATTGTGGTGGTTCATAACTTCGGCTCTATGGCACCGAACCGACTGAAATTTTAGTTTCTTACTAAGAAACATGTTATTTAAACTAATCTTTCAAAAAATCTGAAAAAAAAAATATTTATAAAAAAATCACCGATATCACACTTGGGGTCGGTCATTTCAACGCTTAGGGTTAGCCGTATAAACAATTCTGGTCGGTCATAACTTTGGCAGTATGGCACCGAACTGACAGAAATATTGGATTTTTACCAAGAATCTTGGTCTGTATAAGAACCAATAAAATAATCTCAAAAATAATAAACTTAAAAAATTGATCGTTTTACGGGCGCTTTCTAACAATTATTGTGGTGGTTCATAACTTCGGCTCTATGGCACCGAACCGACTGAAATTTTGGTTTCTTACTAAGAAACATGTTATTTGAACTAATCTTTCAAAAAATCTGCCAAAAGAAGAATTTATAAAAAAATCACCGTTAAAACACTTGTGATCGGTCATTTCTACGCTTAGGGTTAGCCGTATAAACACTTCTGGTCGGTCATAACTTTGGCGGCATAGCACCGAACCGACTGAAATTATGGATTTTTAACAAGAATCTTGGTCTGTATATGATCCAATAAAAAATCTCAAAAAAAAAATTTTTTTTTTAAATTCATCGTTTACCGGCGCTTTGTAACAATTCTTGTGCTGGTTCATAACTTCGGCTCTATGAAACCGAACCGACTGAAATTTTGGGTTTTTAACAAGAATCTTGGTCTGTACCCAAATCAATAAAAAATTCTTATAAAATAACATTTTTAAAAGATTGGTCGTTTTACGGGCGCTTTGCAACAATTCTTGTGGTGGTTCATAACTTCGGCTCTATGACACCGAACCCCTTGAAATTTAGGATTCTTAGTAAGAAACATGGTCTTTACACTATTCTTACAAAAAATTCGGCCAAAAGAAGAATTTTTAAAAAAAAATCACCGTTATAACACTTGGGGTCGGTCATTTCAACGCTTGGAGTCAGCCGTTTAAACACTTGGGGTCGGTCATAACTTTGGCGCTATGGCACCGAACCGACAGAAATTTTGGATTTTTACCAAGAATCTTGGTCTGTATACGAACCAATAAAATAATCTCAAAAATAATAAACTTAAAAAATTGATCGTTTTACGGGCGCTTTCTAACAATTATTGTGGTGGTTCATAACTTCGGCTCTATGGCACCGAACCGACTGAAATTTTGGTTTCTTACTAAGAAACATGTTATTTGAACTTATCTTTCAAAAAATCTGCCAAAAGAAGAATTTATAAAAAAATCACCGTTAAAACACTTGTGATCGGTCATTTCAACGCTTAGGGTTAGCCGTATAAACACTTCTGGTCGGTCATAACTTTGGCGGCATAGCACCGAACCGACTGAAATTATGGATTTTTAACAAGAATCTTGGTCTGTATATGATCCAATAAAAAATCTCAAAAAAAAATTTTTTTTTTTAAATTGATCGTTTATTGGCGCTTTATAACAATTCTTGTGCTGGTTCATAACTTCGGCTCTATGAAACCGAACCGACTGAAATTTTGGGTTTTTAACAAGAATCTTGGTCTGTACCCAAATCAATAAAAAATTCTTATAAAATAACATTTTTAAAAGATTTGAGGGAGCGGGAGACGGAAATTAAAGGCGTCAAGTCGAAGTGGTGAGTCAGTCATTTATTGGGCTACGTAGCAGATGGTCGGTGGTCGGTAACATGATGTAATGCGGAGTGCCGTAGATGATGCTGCAGGCGTACGGAGGTGGAGATGGTGTGGTGAAGGTCAGCGCGTTGCTCGACACCATGGCGGTGGAGATGACCTATCTTCCAGGCCGTTGCTCGACGCTTTGTGTCGCGGAGATAAACGGTGAGTGGCTCGGTGTGCTGAGCCACCAGCAGGTAGTCCTGGCGAGGCGGAGCGTGTTTCCATGGCAGCGAAGCACGGTGGGCTTCGGGGTGCCATGAAGTGGTGAGCTGATCCCTGGACTGAAGGTGACGCAAGCCTTGTAAGTCGCGGGATGAATCTGATCTCTGGAGCTGAAGACGCGATGGGCCTTGGAGCTGAGACGTGGTGATGGACCTCGAGGAAGCTGCCCTGGATGCGTAGCGATGCCATGCAGGAGCACTTATTACATGTTGAGATGTTGGCCGACTGTAAGTGTGTGACTGAACTGGACTGAACTGCAGCGGGCGAGCGATCGGCTGCTTATATAGCCGCGGTAGAGTAACTACCTCGCGGTAGGTAATACGAGCCACTTCGAGAATATTCGGCACCGTACAGATATTGTACGGTGCTGTCTCGAGACCTTTCTAGGCGGGGCGATATTATTATCGTCGGGCTGGCACGGCCGGCGAGAAAGTACATCGCGGCCAGTATAGGTACGAAGGTACCTAGGCAAGTAGGTTTGCCGATGCGCGCGGATGTTAGGAGATGTTTCTCGATTCCTCTTTTGGTGGCGAAATTTATAATGATGTGTCGCCACACGCCCCCTTCCCAGTGTACGGAGTACAGGGTTGAAAGATGATGCCAGGAGTCGCAGGAAAGCCGGGTTGATGCTGCTGGTCGGTGCGTCCGTGCTGATGCGTCTCTACCGATTCCCTCGTTTTTGCGGTGTTACCGGTGCGTCGTGGTAACACTCTTGTCAGGATGTTGCGTGCTGCATGTTCACATCAGAAGGTTGCGTGTTCAAATCACGTCGGGGTCACCAGTTGAGGGAGTGGGAGACGGAAATTAAAGGCGTCAAGTCGAAGTGGTGAGTCAGTCATTTATTGGGCTACGTAGCAGATGGTCGGTGGTCGGTAACATGATGTAATGCGGAGTGCCGTAGATGATGCTGCAGGCGTACGGAGGTGGAGATGGTGTGGTGAAGGTCAGCGCGTTGCTCGACACCATGGCGGTGGAGATGACCTATCTTCCAGGCCGTTGCTCGACGCTTTGTGTCGCGGAGATAAACGGTGAGTGGCTCGGTGTGCTGAGCCACCAGCAGGTAGTCCTGGCGAGGCGGAGCGTGTTTCCATGGCAGCGAAGCACGGTGGGCTTCGGGGTGCCATGAAGTGGTGAGCTGATCCCTGGACTGAAGGTGACGCAAGCCTTGTAAGTCGCGGGATGAATCTGATCTCTGGAGCTGAAGACGCGATGGGCCTTGTAGCTGAGACGTGGTGATGGACCTCGAGGAAGCTGCCCTGGATGCGTAGCGATGCCATGCAGGAGCACTTATTACATGTTGAGATGTTGGCCGACTGTAAGTGTGTGACTGAACTGGACTGAACTGCAGCGGGCGAGCGATCGGCTGCTTATATAGCCGCGGTAGAGTAACTACCTCGCGGTAGGTAATACGAGCCACTTCGAGAATATTCGGCGCCGTACAGATATTGTACGGTGCTGTCTCGAGACCTTTCTAGGCGGGGCGATATTATTATCGTCGGGCTGGCACGGCCGGCGAGAAAGTACATCGCGGCCAGTATAGGTACGAAGGTACCTAGGCAAGTAGGTTTGCCGATGCGCGCGGATGTTAGGAGATGTTTCTCGATTCCTCTTTTGGTGGCGAAATTTATAATGATGTGTCGCCACAGATTGGTCGTTTTACGGGCGCTTTGCAACAATTCTTGTGGTGGTTCATAACTTCGGCTCTATGACACCGAACCCCTTGAAATTTTGGATTCTTAGTAAGAAACATGGTCTTTACACTATTCTTACAAAAAATTCTGCCAAAAGAAGAATTTTTTAAAAAAATCACCGTTATAACACTTGGGGTCGGTCATTTCAACGCTTGGAGTCAGCCGTTTAAACACTTGGGGTCGGTCATAACTTTGGCGCTATGGCACCAAACCGACAGAAATTTTGGATTTTTACCAAGAATCTTGGTCTGTATACGAACCAATAAAATAATCTCGAAAATAATAAACTTAAAAAATTGATCGTTTTACGGGCGCTTTCTAACAATTATTGTGGTGGTTCATAACTTCGGCTCTATGGCACCGAACCGACTGAAATTTTAGTTTCTTACTAAGAAACATGTTATTTAAACTAATCTTTCAAAAAATCTGCCAAAAGAAGAATTTATAAAAAAATCACCGTTATAACACTTGGGGTCGGTCATTTTAACGCTTAGGGTTAGCCGTATAAACACTTCTGGTCAGTCATAACTTTGGCGGCATGGCACCGAACCGACTGAAATTTTGGATTTTTAACAAGAATCTTGGTCTGTACACAAAACAATAAAAAATTCTTATAAAATAAAATTTTTAAAAGATTGATCGTTTTACGGGCGCTTTCTAACAATTATTGTGGTGGTTCATAACTTCGGCTCTATGGCACCGAACCGACTGAAATTTTAGTTTCTTACTAAGAAACATGTTATTTAAACTAATCTTTCACAAAATCTGCCAAAAGAAGAATTTATAAAAAAAATCACCGTTATAACACTTGGGGTCGGTCATTTTAACGCTTAGGGTTAGCCGTATAAACATTTCTGGTCAGTCATAACGTTGGCGGCATGGCAACGAACCGACTGAAATTTTGGATTTTTAACAAGAATCTTGGTCTGTACCCAAATCAACTAAAAAATTCTTATAAAATAACATTTTTAAAAGATTGATCGTTTTACGGGCGCTTTCTAACAATTATTGTGGTGGTTCATAACTTCGGCTCTATGGCACCGAACCGACTGAAATTTTAGTTTCTTACTAAGAAACATGTTATTTAAACTAATCTTTCACAAAATCTGCCAAAAGAAGAATTTATAAAAAAATCACCGTTATAACACTTGGGGTCGGTCATTTTAACGCTTAGGGTTAGCCGTATAAACACTTCTGGTCAGTCATAACTTTGGCGGCATGGCACCGAACCGACTGAAATTTTGGATTTTTAACAAGAATCTTGGTCTGTACCCAAAACAATAAAAAAATCTTATAAAATAACATTTTTAAAAGATTGATCGTTTTACGGGCGCTTTCTAACAATTATTGTGGTGGTTCATAACTTCGGCTCTATGGCACCGAACCGACTGAAATTTTAGTTTCTTACTAAGAAACATGTTATTTAAACTAATCTTTCACAAAATCTGCCAAAAGAAGAATTTATAAAAAAATCACCGTTATAACACTTGGGGTCGGTCATTTTAACGCTTAGGGTTAGCCGTATAAACATTTCTGGTCAGTCATAACTTTGGCGGCATGGCACCGAACCGACTGAAATTTTGGATTTTTAACAAGAATCTTGGTCTGTACCCAAATCAACTAAAAAATTCTTATAAAATAACATTTTTAAAAGATTGATCGTTTTACGGGCGCTTTCTAACAATTATTGTGGTGGTTCATAACTTCGGCTCTATGGCACCGAACCGACTGAAATTTTAGTTTCTTACTAAGAAACATGTTATTTAAACTAATCTTTCACAAAATCTGCCAAAAGAAGAATTTATAAAAAAATCACCGTTATAACACTTGGGGTCGGTCATTTTAACGCTTAGGGTTAGCCGTATAAACACTTCTGGTCAGTCATAACTTTGGCGGCATGGCACCGAACCGACTGAAATTTTGGATTTTTAACAAGAATCTTGGTCTGTACCCAAATCAATAAAAAATTCTTATAAAATAACATTTTTAAAAAATTGATCGTTTTACGGGCGCTTTCTAAAAATTATTGTGGTGGTTCATAACTTCGGCTCTATGGCACCGAACCGACTGAAATTTTAGTTTCTTACTAAGAAACATGTTATTTAAACTAATCTTTCACAAAATCTGCCAAAAGAAGAATTTATAAAAAAATCACCGTTATAACACTTGGGGTCGGTCATTTTAACGCTTAGGGTTAGCCGTATAAACACTTCTGGTCAGTCATAACTTTGGCGGCATGGCACCGAACCGACTGAAATTTTGGATTTTTAACAAGAATCTTGGTCTGTACCCAAATCAATAAAAAATTCTTATAAAATAACATTTTTTAAAAATTGATCGTTTTACGGGCGCTTTCTAAAAATTATTGTGGTGGTTCATAACTTCGGCTCTATGGCACCGAACCGACTGAAATTTTAGTTTCTTACTAAGAAACATGTTATTTAAACTAATCTTTCAAAAAATCTGAAAAAAAAAATATTTATAAAAAAATCACCGATCACAAATCAAAATCAAAAATCACTTGGGGTCGGTCATTTCAACGCTTAGGGTTAGCCGTATAAACAATTCTGGTCGGTCATAACTTTGGCAGTATGGCACCGAACCGACTGAAATTTTGGATTTTTACCAAGAACCTTAGTCTGTATACGAACCAATAAAAAAATCTCAAAAAAGAACAATTTTAAAAAATTGATCGTTTACCGGCGCTTTGTAACAATTCTTGTGGTGGTTCATAACTTCGGCTCTATGGCACCGAACCGACTGAAAATTTGGTTTCTTACTAAGAAACATGGTCTTTACAGTAAACTTTAAAAAAAATCTGCAAAAGAAGAATTCATAAAAAAACGTCACCGTTATAACACTTGGGGTCGGTCATTTCAACGCTTAGGGTTAGCCGTATAAACACTTCTGGTCGGTCATAACTTTGGCAGTATGGCACCGAACCGACTGAAATTTTGGATTTTTACCAAGAACCTTAGTCTGTATACGAACCAATAAAAAAATCTCAAAAAAGAACAATTTTAAAAAATTGATTGTTTACCGGCGCCTTGCAACAATTCTTGTGGTGGTTCATAACTTCGGCTCTATGACACCGAACCCCTTGAAAATTTGGATTCTTACTAAGAAACATGGTCTTTACACTAATCTTTCAAAAATTCTGCCAAAAGAAGAATTTTAAAAAAAAATCACCGTTATAACCCTTGGGGTCGGTCATTTCAACGCTTGGAGTCAGCCGTTTAAACACTTGGGGTCGGTCATAACTTTGGCGCTATGGCACCGAACCGACAGAAATTTTGGATTTTTACCAAGAATCTTGGTCTGTATAAGAACCAATAAAATAATCTCAAAAATAATAAACTAAAAAAATTGATCGTTTTACGGGCGCTTTCTAACAATTGTTGTGGTGGTTCATAACTTCGGCTCTATGGCACCGAACCGACTGAAATTTTAGTTTCTTACTAAGAAACATGTTATTTAAACTAATCTTTCACAAAATCTGCCAAAAGAAGAATTTATAAAAAAATCACCGTTATAACACTTGGGGTCGGTCATTTTAACGCTTAGGGTTAGCCGTATAAACACTTCTGGTCAGTCATAACTTTGGCGGCATGGCACCGAACCGACTGAAATTTTGGATTTTTAACAAGAATCTTGGTCTGTACCCAAATCAATAAAAAATTCTTATAAAATAACATTTTTTAAAAATTGATCGTTTTACGGGCGCTTTCTAAAAATTATTGTGGTGGTTCATAACTTCGGCTCTATGGCACCGAACCGACTGAAATTTTAGTTTCTTACTAAGAAACATGTTATTTAAACTAATCTTTCAAAAAATCTGAAAAAAAAAATATTTATAAAAAAATCACCGATATAACACTTGGGGTCGGTCATTTCAACGCTTAGGGTTAGCCGTATAAACAATTCTGGTCGGTCATAACTTTGGCAGTATGGCACCGAACCGACTGAAATTTTGGATTTTTACCAAGAACCTTAGTCTGTATACGAACCAATAAAAAAATCTCAAAAAAGAACAATTTTAAAAAATTGATTGTTTACCGGCGCCTTGCAACAATTCTTGTGGTGGTTCATAACTTCGGCTCTATGACACCGAACCCCTTGAAAATTTGGATTCTTACTAAGAAACATGGTCTTTACACTAATCTTTCAAAAATTCTGCCAAAAGAAGAATTTTTAAAAAAAATCACCGTTATTACACTTGGGGTCGGTCATTTCAACGCTTGGAGTCAGCCGTTTAAACACTTGGGGTCGGTCATAACTTTGGCGCTATGGCACCGAACCGACAGAAATTTTGGATTTTTACCAAGAATCTTGGTCTGTATACGAACCAATAAAATAATCTCAAAAATAATAAACTTAAAAAATTGATCGTTTTACGGGCGCTTTCTAACAATTATTGTGGTGGTTCATAACTTCGGCTCTATAGCACCGAACCGACTGAAATTTTAGTTTCTTACTAAGAAACATGTTATTTAAACTAATCTTTCAAAAAATCTGCCAAAAGAAGAATTTATAAAAAAATCACCGTTATAACACTTGTGATCGGTCATTTCAACGCTTAGGGTTAGCCGTATAAACACTTCTGGTCGGTCATAACTTTGGCGGCATGGCACCGAACCGACTGAAATTATTGATTTTTAACAAGAATCATGGTCTATATATGATCCAATAAAAAATCTCAAAAAAGAAAAATTTTTAAAAAATTGATCGTTTACCGGCGCTTTGTAACAATTCTTGTGCTGGTTCATAACTTCGGCTCTATGGCACCGAACCGACTGAAAATTTGTTTTCTTACTAAGAAACATGATCTTTACACTAATCTATCAAAAAATCTGCAAAAAGAAGAATTTATAAAAAAAAATCACCGTTATAACACTTGGGGTCGGTCATTTCAACGCTTGGAGTCAGCCGTTTAAACACTTGGGTGGCGGTAATCCCTTTGGCGGTATGGCACCGAACCGACTGAAATTTTGGATTTTTACCTAGAATCTTGGTCTGTATACGAACCAATAAAAAAATCTCAAAAACAACAAACTTAAACAATTGATCGTTTTACTGGCGCTTTGTAACAATTCTTGTGGTGGTTCATAACTTCGGCTCTATGGCATCGAACCCACTGAAATTTTGGATTTTTACTAAGAAACATGGTCTTTACACTATTCTTACAAAAAATTTCTGCCAAAAGATGAATTTATTTAAAAAAATCACCGTTAAAACACTTGGGGTCGGTCATTTCAACGCTTGGAGTCAGCCGTTTAAACACTTGGGGTCGGTCATAACTTTGGCGGTATGGCACCGAACCGACTGAAATTATGGATTTTTAACAAGAATCTTTGTCTGTATACGAACCAATAAAAAATCTCATAAGAGAACAATTTAAAAAAATTGATCGTTTTACGGGCGCTTTGTAACAATTCTTGTGGTGGTTCATAACTTCGGCTCTATGGAACTGAACCGACTGAAATTATGGATTTTTACCAAGAATTTTGGTCTGCACCCAAATCAATAAAAAATTCTTATAAAATAACATTTTTAAAAGATTGATCGTTTTACGGGCGCTTTGCAACAATTCTTGTGGTCGGTAATAACTTCGGCTCTATGACACCGAACCGCTTGAAATTTTGTATTCTTACTAAGAAACATGGTATTTACGCAAATCTTTCAAAAAATCTGCCAAAAGAAGAATTTATAAAAAAATCACCGTTATAACACTTGGGGTCGGTCATTTCAACGCTTAGGGTTATCCGTGTAAACACTTGGGGTCGGTCATAAATTTGGCGGTATGGCACCGAACCGACTGAATTTATGGAGTTTTAACAAGAATCTTTATCTGCATACGAACCAATAAAAAATCTCAAAAGAGAACAATTTTAAAAAATTGATCGTTTTACGGGCGCTTTGTAACACTTCTTGTGGTGGTTCATAACTTCGGCTCTATGGCACCGAACCGACTGAAAATTTCGTTTCTTACTAAGATACATAGTCCTTACACTAAACTTTCAAAAAATCTGCCATAAGAAGAATTTATAATAAAATCACCGTTATAACACTTGGGGTCGGTCATTTCAACGCTTGGAGTCAGCCGTTTAAACACTTGGGGTCGGTCATAACTTTTGCGCTATGGCACCGAACCGACAGAAATTTTGGATTTTTACCAAGAATCTTGGTCTGTATACGAACCAATAAAATAATCTCAAAAATAATAAACTTAAAAAATTGATCGTTTTACGGGCGCTTTCTAACAATTATTGTGGTGGTTCATAACTTCGGCTCTATGGCACCGAACCGACTGAAATTTTGCTTCTTACTAAGAAACATATTATTTAAACTAAACTTTAAAAAAATCTGCAAAAGAAGAATTTATAAAAAAACATCACCCTTATAACACTTGAGGTCGGTCATTTCAACGCTTACGGTTAGCCTGATAAACACTTCTGGTCGGTCATAAATTTGGCGGTATGGCACCGAACCGACTGAAATTTTTGATTTTTACCAAGAATCTTGGTCTGTATACGAACTAGTACTGGGCGTTGACGATAATTCCATCCAACGCCAATGTCGTTATCGTTGGGGATTTTCAACTGTTGAAAATAACTGTTGAAAATAACGTCGACGTTGACGCAACTATAATAGGAGATCGACACGATACTAACAAAAAGCAAACAAAAAATCGTATTAAGGAATCCCTTTTAACGGGTGGTAGATGTATTATATTATCTCTATGCTCCACGCCCCACACACGTAAAAATAATCCTATAATAACGTTGAAAGTTGAAACTGTTGGTTTCGGTGTTGAAAATATTACCCTGTTAAAATATTTAATATTTCAACAGGGTAATATTTGCGTTGAAGACGTTGAAGATATATTTTGCTTGTCACTGATAAATTCGCTTGTTGCTTGGCGCTACGGATCGGCTGTATTGGACCGAAAAAAAAAATAAAACGTGCAGTAGGTGCATACATTACCAAAAGACCATGTCTAATTGGGTAAAATATCGTTCACGAAGTGTGATCTCTTGACCCTTTTGATTTATCGGGCCAACAACGCTGAAAACAAGGTTCAAAATGAAGCTGTTAGGCAACGCGGCGTTGATAATTATCAATAGGTTATTTTTTGCTTGTCGTTGATAAATTTTATTGTCCACTGGCGCTGCGTATCGGCCGTATTGGATGGGAAAATACAAAACAACGTGCAGTAGGTACTTACATTACCAAAAGACCATTTGAAATATCGAGTAATGTTGTTCACGAAGTGCAAACTCTTAACCCTTATTATTAATAAGGCAGTTGAACCATTGACTGCGTTGAATAATATTCGCCTGTAGGTATTAAATTTCAACTGTTTGCGCTAATTATTTTCAACAGCGTTGGACGTTGAAACAATATAAGTATTGTTTCCAACGGTCAGTTATATTTTAATACAGTACTAATACGAACCAATAAAAAAATCTCAAAAAAGAACAATTTTAAAAAATTGATCGTTTTACGGCCGCTTTGTAACAATTCTTGTGGTGGTTCATAACTTCGACTATATGGCACCGGACCGACTAATAATTTGGTTTCTTACTAAGAAACATGGTCTTTACACTAAACTTTAAAAAAATCTGCAAAAGAAGAATTTATAATTTATAAATTAAGAATCCGTTATAACACTTGGGGTCGATCATTTCAACGCTTAGGGTAAGCCGGATAAACACTTCTGGCCGCTCATAACTTTTGCGGCATGGCACCGAACCGACTGAAATTATAGATTTTTAACAAAAATCTTGATCTGTATACGATACAATAAAAAATCTCAAAAAGAACAATTTTAAAAAATTGATGGTTTACGGGCGCTTTGTAACAATTCTTGAGGTGGTTCATAACTTCGGCTCTATGACACCGAACCGACTGAAATTTTGGTTTCTTACTAAGAAACATGTTATTTGAACTAATCTTTCAAAAAATCTGCTAAAAGAAGAATTTATAAAAAAAATCACCGTTATAACACTTGTGATCGGTCATTTCAACGCTTAGGGTTAGCCGTATAAACACTTCTGGTCGGTCATAGCTTTGGCGGTATGGCACCGAACCGACTAAAATTTTGGATTTATACCAAGAATCTTGGTCTGATTATGAACCAATAAAAAAATCTCAAAAAGGACAAACTTAAAAAATTGATTGGTTTACAGGCGCTTTGTAACAGTTCTTGTGGTGGTTCATAACTTCGGCGGCATGGCACCGAACCGACTGAAATTTTGGATTTTTAACAAGAATCTTGGTCTGTACCCAAATCAATAAAAAATTCTTATAAAATAACATTTTTAAAAGATTGGTCGTTTAACGGGCGCTTTGCAACAATTCTTGTCGTGGTTCATAACTTCGGCTCTATGACACCGAACCCCTTGAAATTTTGGATTCTTACTAAGAAACATGGTCTTTACACTATTCTTACAAAAAAATTCTGCCAAAAGAAGAATTTATAAAAAAATCACCGTTATAACACTTGGGGTCGGTCATTTTAACGCTTAGGGTTAGCCGTATAAACACTTCTGGTCATTTATAACTTTGGCGGCATGGCACTGAACCGACTGAAATTTTGGATTTTTAACAAGAATCTTGGTCTGTATACGAACCAATAAAATAATCTCAAAAATAATAAACTAAAAAAATTGATCGTTTTACGGGCGCTTTCTAACAATTATTGTGGTGGTTCATTACTTCGGCTCTATGGCACCGAACCGACTGAAATTTTGGTTTCTTACTAAGAAACATGTTATTTAAACTAATCTTTCAAAAAATCTGCCAAAAGAACATTTTTTAAAAAAATTACCGTTATAACACTTGGGATCGGTCATTTCAACGCTTAGGGTTAGCCGTATAAACACTTCTGGTCGGTCATAGCTTTGGCGGTATGGCACCGAACCGACTAAAATTTTGGATTTATACCAAGAATCTTGGTCTAATTATGAACCAATAAAAAAATCTCAAAAAGGACAAACTTAAAAAATTGATTGGTTTACAGGCGCTTTGTAACAATTCTTGTGGTGGTTCATAACTTCGGCGGCATGGCACCGAACCGACTGAAATTTTGGATTTTTAACAAGAATCTTGGTCTGTACCCAAATCAATAAAAAATTCTTATAAAATAACATTTTTAAAAGATTGGTCGTTTAACGGGCGCTTTGCAACAATTCTTGTGGTGGTTCATAACTTCGGCTCTATGACACCGAACCCCTTGAAATTTTGGATTCTTACTAAGAAACATGGTCTTTACACTATTCTTACAAAAAAAATCTGCTAAAAGAAGAATTTATGAAAAAAATCACCGTTATAACACTTGGGGTCGGTCATTTCTACGCTTGGAGTCAGCCGTTTAAACACTTGGGGTCGGTCATAACTTTGGCGCTATGGCACCAAACCGACAGAAATTTTGGATTTTTACCAAGAATCTTGGTCTGTATACGAACCAATAAAATAATCTCGAAAATAATAAACTTAAAAAATTGATCGTTTTACGGGCGCTTTCTAACAATTATTGTGTTGGTTCATAACTTCGGCTCTATGGCACCGAACCGACTGAAATTTTGGTTTCTTACTAAGAAACATGTTATTTAAACTAATCTTTAAAAAAATCTGCCAAAAGAACAATTATTAAAAAAAATCACCCTTATAACACTTGGGATCATTTCAACGCTTAGGGTTAGCCGTTTAAACACTTCTGGTCGGTCATAACTTTGGCGGTATGGCACCGAACCTCCTGAAATTTTGGATTTTTACCAAGACCCTTAGTCTGTACACGAACCATTAAAAAAATCTCAAAAACAACAAACTTAAAAAATTGATCGTTTTACTGGCGCTTTGTAACAATTCTTGTGGTGGTTCATAACTTCGGCTCTATGGCATCGAACCGACTAAAATTTTGGATTCTTACTAAGAAACATGGTCTTTACACTATTATTACAAAAAATTTCTGCCAAAAGATGAATTTATAAAAAAAAACACCGTTTAAACACTTGGGGTCGGTCATAACTTTGGCGGTATCGCACCGAACCGACTGAATTTATGGATTTTTAACAAGAATCTTTGTCTATATACGAACCAATAAAAAATCTCAAAAGAGAACAATTTTAAAAAATTGATCGTTTTACGGGCGCTTTGTAACAATTCTTATGGTGGTTCTTAACTTCGGCTCTATGACACCGAACCACTTGATATTTTGGATTCTTACTAAGAAACATGGTCTTCACACTAATCTTTCAAAAAATCTGTCAAAAGAAGAATTTATAAAAAAATCACCTTTATAACACTTGGGGTCGGTCATTTCAACGCTTAGGGTTAGCCGTATAAACACTTGGGGTCGGTCATAAATTTGGCAGCATGGCACCGAACCGACTGAAATTACGGATTTTTAACAAGAATCTTTGTCTGTATACGAACCAATAAAAAATCTCATAAGAGAACAATTTTAAAAAATTGATCGTTTTACGGGCGCTTTGTAAAAATTTTTGTGGTGGTTCATAACTTCGGCTCTATGGAACTGAACCGACTGAAATTATGGATTTTTCCCAAGAATCTTGGTCTGCACCCAAATCAATAAAAAAATCTCAAAAACAACAAACTTAAAAAATTGATCGTTTTACTGGCGCTTTGTAACATTTCTTGTGGTGGTTCATAACTTCGGCTCTATGGCATCGAACCGACTGAAATTTTGGATTCTTACTAAGAAAGATGGTCTTTACACTATTCTTACAAAAAAATTCTGCCAAAAGAAGAATTTATAAAAAAAAATCACCGTTATAACACTTGGGGTCAGTCATTTCAACGCTTGGAGTCAGCCGTTTAAACACTTGGGGTAGGTCATAACTTTGGCGGTATGGCACCGAACCGACTGAAATTTTAGATTTTTACCAAGAATCTTTGTCTGTATACGAACCAATAAAAAATCTCATAAGAGAACAATTTTAATAAATTGATCGTTTTACGGGCGCTTTGTAACAATTCTTGTGATGGTTCTTAACTTTGGCTCTATGACACCGAACCGCTTGAAATTTTGGATTCTTACTAAGAAACACGGTCTTTACACTAATCTTTCAAAAAATCTGCCAAAAGAAGAATTTATAAAAAAATCACCGTTATAACACTTGCGGTCGGTCATTTCAACGCTTAGGGTTAGCCGTTTAAACACTTGGGAACCGACTGAAATTATGGATTTTTAACAAGAATCTTTGTCTGCTTACGAACCAATAAAAACTCTCATAAGAGAACAATTTTAAAAATTTATCGTTTTACGGGCGCTTTGTAACAATTCTTGTGGTGGTTCATAACTTCGGCTCTATGACACCGAACCCCTTGAAATTTTGGATTCTTACTAAGAAACATGGTCTTTACTATAATCTTTCAAAAAATCTGCAAAATAAGAATTTATAAAAAAAAATTACCGTTATAACACTTGGGGTCGGTCATTTCAACGCTTGGAGTCAGCCGTTTAAACACTTGGGGTCGGTCATAACTTTGGCGGCATGGCACCGAACCTACTGAAATTATGGATTTTTAGCAAGAATCTTTGTCTGTATACGAACCAATAAAAAATCTCAAAAGAGAACAATTTTTACAAATTGATCGTTTTACGGGCGCTTTGTAACAATTCTTGTGGTGGTTCATAACTTCGGCTCTGTGACACCGAACCCCTTGAAATTTTGGATTCTTACTAAGAAACATGGTCTTTACACTAATCTTTCAAAAAATCTACCAAAAGAAGAATTTATAAAAAATTCAAAAATTCAAATTTTTATAAATTCAATTTATAAAAATTCACAAAAATTCACCAAATTTTTATAAATTTTTATAATTTCAAAAATTTATAAAAATTTATAAAAAATTCATTCAAATTTATAAAAATTTTTAAAAAATTCATATTTAATTTATAAAAAACACTTGGGGTCGGTCATTTCAACGCTTGGCGTCAGCCGTTTAAACACTTCTGGTCGGTCATTACTTTGGCGGCATGGCACCGAACCGACTGAAATTATGGATTTTTACCAAGAATCTTGGTCTGTACCCAAATCAATAAATAATTCTTATAAAATAACATTTTTAAAAAATTGTTCGTTTTACTGGCGCTTTCTAACAATTCTTGTGGTGGTTCATAACTTCGGCTCCTTGGCATCGAACCGACTGAAAATTTGGTTTCTTACTAAGAAATATGGTCTTTACACTTAACTTTAAAAAAATCTGCAAATGAAGAATTTATAAAAACAATCACCGTTATAAAACTTGCAGTCGGTCATTTCAACGCTTGGGCTCAGCCGTTTAAACCCTTGGGGTTGGCTTGGAACCGACTGAAATTTTGGATTTTTACCAAGAATCTTGGTCTGTATACGAACCAATAAAAAAATCTCAAAAACAACAAACTTAAAAAATTGATCGTTTTACTGGCGCTTTGTAACAATTCTTGTGGTGGTTCATAACTTCGGCTCTATGGCATCGAACCGACTGAAATTTTGGATTCCTACTAAGAAAGATGGTCTTTACACTATTCTTACAAAAAAATTCTGCCAAAAGAAGAATTTATAAAAAAAAATCACCGTTATAACACTTGGGGTCAGTCATTTCAACGCTTGGAGTCAGCCGTTTAAACACTTGGGGTAGGTCATAACTTTGGCGGTATGGCACCGAACCGACTGAAATTTTAGATTTTTACCAAGAATCTTGGTCTGTATACGAACCAATAAAAAATCTCATAAGAGAACAATTTTAATAAATTGATCGTTTTACGGGCGCTTTGTAACAATTCTTGTGATGGTTCTTAACTTTGGCTCTATGACACCGAACCGCTTGAAATTTTGGATTCTTACTAAGAAACACGGTCTTTACACTAATCTTTCAAAAAATCTGCCAAAAGAAGAATTTATAAAAAAATCACCGTCATAACACTTGCGGTCGGTCATTTCAACGCTTAGGGTTAGCCGTTTAAACACTTGGGAACCGACTGAAATTATGGATTTTTAACAAGAATCTTTGTCTGTATACGAACCAATAAAAACTCTCATAAGAGAACAATTTTAAAAATTGATCGTTTTACGGGCGCTTTGTAACAATTCTTGTGATGGTTCATAACTTCGACTCTATGGAACTGAACCGACTGAAATTATGGATTTTTACCAAGAATCTTGGTCTGTACCCAAATCAATAAATAATTCTTATAAAATAACATTTTTAAAAGTTTGATCGTTTTACGGGCGCTTTGCAACAATTCTTGTGGTCGGTAATAACTGCGGCTCTATGACACCGAACCGCTTGAAATTTTGGATTCTTACTAAGAAACATGGTATTTACGCTATTCTTTCAAAAAATCTGCCAAAAGAAGAATTTATAAAAAAATCACCGTTATAACACTTGGGGTCGGTCATTTCAACGCTTGGGGTGAGCCGTTTAAACACTTGGGGTCGGTCATAAATTTGGCGGTATGGCACCGAACCGACTGAAATTTTGGATTTTTACCAAGAATCTTGGTCTGTATACGAACCAATAAAAAAATCTCAAAAAAGATCAATTTTAAAAAATTGATCGTTTTACGGGCGCTTTGTAACACTTCTTGTGGGGTTCATAACTTCGGCTCTATGGTACCGAACCGATTGAAAATTTGGTTTCTTACTAAGAAACATGGTCTTTACACTAAACTTTAAAAAAATCTGCAAAAGAAGAATTTATAAAAAAATCACCGTTATAACACTTGGGGTCGGTCATTTCAACGCTTAGGGTTAGCCGTATAAACACTTCTGGTCGGTCATAACTTTGGCGGCATGGCACCGAACCGACTGAAATTATGGATTTTTAACAAGAATCTTGGTCTGTATATGAACCAATTAAAAAATCTCCAAAGAGAACAATTTTAAAAAATTGTTTTTTTTTTTTTTGTTCATATAAAGCGGATACTTTGTGATGCGACATTATTAATTTAAAATAAAACAATAACTTTGTAAACACAACTTTTATTTTATATACCGCCTACCGGGTTTCGCTACAACCGTAGCTTCATCAGGGCAGTATAATTCTCTACTAACATTAGTTTACATGTGTGTTATAATTTATAATATATAATGGGCTGGACTCGTCAAGTGTAGGGGGAGGAAAAAGACATAGATGGAGAATTGGGAAGGGAACGGACGTGTTCTTTATCAATAGGGAACAATCTTAGTATGAGACTCTTATTTATTTTAGTATATTTAAATATAGTTATTTTTAATAATCAAATAAATTTAAATAAAAGTCCCATTTTAAGATTGTTCCCTATTGATAAAGAACACGTCCGTTCCCTTCCCAATTCTCCATCTATGTCTTCTTCCACCCCCTACACTTGACGAGTCCAGCCCATTATATATTATAACACACATGTAACCTAATGTTAGTAGAGAAAAATACTGCGCTGATGAAGCCACGGTTGTAGCGAAACCCGGTCGGCATAAAGTATATAAAATAAATGTGGTGTTTACAAAGTTATTGTTTTATTTTAAATTAAAAAATTGATCGTTTACGGGCGCTTTGTAACAATTCTTGTGGTGGTTCATAACTTGGGCTCTATGGCACCGAACCGAGTGAAATTTTGGATTTTTACCAAGAATCTTTGTCTGTATTCGAACCAATAAAAAATCTCAAAAGAGAACAATTGAGGCCCCTAGAAACAAAGACGGAAGTGTCCACTTTGTCAAATTGTTGGCAAACTGAAAAAAACGTTTAATCAGTCCGTTATTTATCAATATGAAAGGAACAATTAATATTATGTAAGTAAACCGGTTTAAGAATAATATTTCAAATCATATATGTATCTAAATGCTCTAGTTTCTTAAAAAAATGCGTTTTTTTGATGGACACTTCCGTTTTTGTTTCAAACATTCGGACACTTGCTGTTTTGTTTCACAAACAGTTGGACACTGCCGGTTTTGATTTAAATGACAATTTCGAAGATGTTGCAGTCAATGTAAGAAAACAATATTTAAAATAAGACTTTTTTATTAAAATAATTATAGAAACGGAAATTATATGAACAGCTTAAAGTTTTATCAAATTTAGAAATATTCATAAATTCTGAGAAAAAGATATTAGTTTTTTTAAATGGTGAAATTACATCCACCATGAAAAAGAAAAATCAGAAGAGTTAACTAAATTATACTTATTATAATACCACCACGATTTTCCGTGACTATTTTGCCAGTTTTATAAAAACATTTCATTATGTGTTGCACCCTTTGTTTTGAAATATTTATGCTCTTGAGAAATGTTTGTTGACACACTGGAATTACGGAGCCGCCGGACAACTAAATGAAAATTTTGTTTGAAATTGTTTTGTTTTGTAAGTGATCAAAAATCAACACCAAAAGCGTGTATTTTTCACAGCAAAAAGATAAACCAGGTAATATTAATTTTACAGTAATATTAAAAATATAAAATTATTTTTAATAAGGAAATAATAATATCATATTGTAATTTTAATAAAAAGTATCGCTATAATATAGTTA
Organism: Limnephilus marmoratus; assembly: GCA_917880885.1. Taxonomy (NCBI): domain Eukaryota; kingdom Metazoa; phylum Arthropoda; class Insecta; order Trichoptera; family Limnephilidae; genus Limnephilus; species Limnephilus marmoratus. The sequence continues at coordinate 26,873,312 of OU862921.1, read as the reverse complement.
GATGTTAAAGTTGTTTCTTATAATACCTACAAAAGCTGTTTTTTATAATACCTACATACTTATTTTAATGAAAATAGACAGTTTTTATTATTTATTATTAAAAAAAACAACATTTATTATCAAAAAACACAATTTAAATTCGAAATGAATCTCTACCAAATGGATTTTCAAAAATTTATTAGTTATTAATTTGAAATATTATATTGATTATTATAAAATTATTTAAGTCTAGTTATCAAAATACATGGCCTAGCCAACTCGATCCAGATCCTTACAAAAAAAAAATTGTGAACAAATTAAGACAAATCAATACAAAAAATTTCATATTTTGACATTGCCTACAACATAATGGCGGTTTGCCTCTTTTTCTTGGCAATGTTTGCCTTCCATTTGTGCGGTTGTTTCACACGTTTCCTCGCTGATTCTGGTGGCAAAACATCGGGGAAGGTTTCCATTCTTGGAATATATAACGTCCACTAACAATAAATGATTATTACAACCTAAAAAATAACTTATCAGGGCCACAACTCACTTACGCTTCCGCACGAGTTTGTATGAATTACAGTATGGCAGCCATTATGAATAGAGCGTCCTGATTGGCTATTTGAAAAACTGCCGCTTTTGTTTCGAAAGGAGGTGGACACTGCCGTATTTGTTTCAACAACAAAACTTTAAAGCCAAAATACTATGGTTTAATGACGTTTATGTTACAAATAGAAATATTGTCGAGATAGAGTGAACATTTCTCTATGAAACTGCATATTCAACTCATTTTTGACGTTTGGTGGACACTTCCGTCTTTGTTTCTAGGGGCCTCAATTGCAAAAAATTGATCGTTTTACTGGCGCTTTGTAACAATTCTTGTGGTGGTTCTTAACATCGGCTCTATGACACCGAACCGCTTGAAATTTTGGATTCTTTCTAAGAAACATGGTCTTTACACTGATCTTTCAAAAAATCTGCCAAAAAAGAATTTATAAAAAAACCACTGTTATAACAATTGGGGTCGGTCATTTCAACGCTTGGGGTCAGCCGTTTAAACACTTAAGGTCGGTCAAAACTTTGGCGGTATGGCACCGAACCGACTGATATTTTGGATTTTTACCAAAAATCTTGATCTGTATACGAACCAATAAAAAAATTTCAAAAAGAACAAACTTAAAAAATTAATCGTTTTACTGGCTCTTTGTAACAATTCTTGCGGTGGATCATAACTTCGGCTCTATGGCATCGAACCGACTGAAAATTTGGTTTCTTACTAAGAAACATGGTCTTTACACTAAACTTTAAAAAAATCTGCAAAAGAAGAATTTTTAAAAAATCACCGTTATAACACTTGGGGTCAGTCATTTCAACGCTTGGAGTCAGCCGTTTAAACACTTGGGGTCGGTCATAACTTTGGCGGTATGGCACCGAACCGACTGAAATTTTAGATTTTTACCAAGAATCTTGGTCTGTATACGAACCAATAAAAAATCTCATAAGAGACCAATTTTAAAAAATTGATCGTTTTACGGGCGCTTCGTAACATTTCTTGTGGTGGTTCTTAACTTTGGCTCTATGACACCGAACCGCTTGAAATTTTGGATTCTTACTAAGAAACGTGGTCTTTACACTAATCTTTCAAAAAATCTGCCAAAAGAAGAATTTATAAAAAAATCACCGTTAAAACACTTGGGGTCGGTCATTTCAACGCTTAGGGTTAGCCGTATAAACACTTGGGGTCGGTCATAAATTTGGCGGCATGGCACCGAACCGACTGAAATTATGAATTTTTAACAAGAATCTTTGTCTGTATACGAACCAATAAAAAATCTCATAAGAGAACAATTTAAAAAAATTGATCGTTTTACGGGCGCTTTGTAACAATTCTTGTGATGGTTCATAACTTCGGCTCTTTGGAACTGAACCGACTGAAATTATGGATTTTTACCAAGAATCTTGGTCTGTACCCAAATCAATAAAAAATTCTTAAAAAATAACATTTTTAAAAGATTGATCGTTTTACGGGCGCTTTGCAACAATTCTTGTGGTCGGTAATAACTTTGGCTCTATGACACCGAACCGCTTGAAATTTTGGATTCTTACTAAGAAACATGGTCTTTACACTAATCTTTCAAAAAATCTGCCAAAAGAAGAATTTATAAAAAAATCACCGTTATAACACTTGGGGTCGGTCATTTCAACGCTTAGGGTTAGCCGTATAAACACTTGGGGTCTGTCATAAATTTGGCGGCATGGCACCGAACCGACTGAAATTATTGATTTTTAACAAGAATCTTTGTCTGTATACGAACCAATAAAAAATCTCAAAAGAGAACAATTTTAAAAAGTTGATCGTTTTACGGGCGCTTTGTAACAATTCTTGTGGTGGTTCATAACTTCGGCTCTATGGCACCGAACCGACTGAAAATTTGGTTTCTTACTAAGACACATGGTCTTTACACTAAACTTTTAAAAAATCTGCCATAAGAAGAATTTATTAAAAAATCTCCGTTATATCACTTGGGGTCGGTCATTTTAACGCTTAGGGTTAGCCATATAAAAACTTCTGGTCGGTCATATTTTTGGCGGCATGGCACCGAACCGACTGAAATTTTGGATTTTTATCAAGAATCTTGGTCTGTATACGAACCAATAATATAATCTCAAAAATAACAAACTTAAAAAATTGTTCGTTTTACTGGCGCTTTCTAACAATTCTTGTGGTGGTTCATAACTTCGGCTCTATGGCACCGATTCGACTGAAATTTTGGTTTCTTTCTAAGAAACATGGTCTTTTCACTAATTTTTCAAAAAATCTACCAAAAGAAGAATTTATAAAAAATTCACCGTGGTTCATAACTTCGGCTCTGTGACACCGAACCCCTTGAAATTTTGGATTCTTACTAAGAAACATGGTCTTTACACTAATCTTTCAAAAAATCTACCAAAAGAAGAATTTATAAAAAATTCAAAAATTCAAATTTTTATAAATTCAATTTATAAAAATTCACAAAAATTCACCAAATTTTTATAATTTTTTATAAATTCAAAAATTTATAAAAATTTATAAAAAATTCATTCAAATTTATAAAAATTTTTAAAAAATTCATATTTAATTTATAAAAAACACTTGGGGTCGGTCATTTCAACGCTTGGGGTCAGCCGTTTAAACACTTCTGGTCGGTCATTACTTTGGCGGCATGGCACCGAACCGACTGAAATTATGGATTTTTAACAAGAATCTTGGTCTGTACCCAAATCAATAAATAATTCTTATAAAATAACATTTTTAAAAAATTGTTCGTTTTACTGGCGCTTTCTAACAATTCTTGTGGTGGTTCATAACTTCGGCTCCTTGGCATCGAACCGACTGAAAATTTGGTTTCTTACTAAGAAATATGGTCTTTACACTTAACTTTAAAAAAATCTGCAAATGAAGAATTTATAAAAACAATCACCGTTATAAAACTTGCAGTCGGTCATTTCAACGCTTGGGCTCAGCCGTTTAAACCCTTGGGGTTGGCTTGGAACCGACTGAAATTTTGGATTTTTACCAAGAATCTTGGTCTGTATACGAACCAATAAAAAAATCTCAAAAACAACAAACTTAAAAAATTGATCGTTTTACTGGCGCTTTGTAACAATTCTTGTGGTGGTTCATAACTTCGGCTCTATGGCATCGAACCGACTGAAATTTTGGATTCCTACTAAGAAAGATGGTCTTTACACTATTCTTACAAAAAAATTCTGCCAAAAGAAGAATTTATAAAAAAAATCACCGTTATAACACTTGGGGTCAGTCATTTCAACGCTTGGAGTCAGCCGTTTAAACACTTGGGGTAGGTCATAACTTTGGCGGTATGGCACCGAACCGACTGAAATTTTAGATTTTTACCAAGAATCTTGGTCTGTATACGAACCAATAAAAAATCTCATAAGAGAACAATTTTAATAAATTGATCGTTTTACGGGCGCTTTGTAACAATTCTTGTGATGGTTCTTAACTTTGGCTCTATGACACCGAACCGCTTGAAATTTTGGATTCTTACTAAGAAACACGGTCTTTACACTAATCTTTCAAAAAATCTGCCAAAAGAAGAATTTATAAAAAAATCACCGTCATAACACTTGCGGTCGGTCATTTCAACGCTTAGGGTTAGCCGTTTAAACACTTGGGAACCGACTGAAATTATGGATTTTTAACAAGAATCTTTGTCTGTATACGAACCAATAAAAACTCTCATAAGAGAACAATTTTAAAAATTGATCGTTTTACGGGCGCTTTGTAACAATTCTTGTGATGGTTCATAACTTCGACTCTATGGAACTGAACCGACTGAAATTATGGATTTTTACCAAGAATCTTGGTCTGTACCCAAATCAATAAATAATTCTTATAAAATAACATTTTTAAAAGTTTGATCGTTTTACGGGCGCTTTGCAACAATTCTTGTGGTCGGTAATAACTGCGGCTCTATGACACCGAACCGCTTGAAATTTTGGATTCTTACTAAGAAACATGGTATTTACGCTATTCTTTCAAAAAATCTGCCAAAAGAAGAATTTATAAAAAAATCACCGTTATAACACTTGGGGTCGGTCATTTCAACGCTTGGGGTGAGCCGTTTAAACACTTGGGGTCGGTCATAAATTTGGCGGTATGGCACCGAACCGACTGAAATTTTGGATTTTTACCAAGAATCTTGGTCTGTATACGAACCAATAAAAAAATCTCAAAAAAGATCAATTTTAAAAAATTGATCGTTTTACGGGCGCTTTGTAACACTTCTTGTGGGGTTCATAACTTCGGCTCTATGGTACCGAACCGATTGAAAATTTGGTTTCTTACTAAGAAACATGGTCTTTACACTAAACTTTAAAAAAATCTGCAAAAGAAGAATTTATAAAAAAATCACCGTTATAACACTTGGGGTCGGTCATTTCAACGCTTAGGGTTAGCCGTATAAACACTTCTGGTCGGTCATAACTTTGGCGGCATGGCACCGAACCGACTGAAATTATGGATTTTTAACAAGAATCTTGGTCTGTATATGAACCAATTAAAAAATCTCCAAAGAGAACAATTTTAAAAAATTGTTTTTTTTTTTTTTGTTCATATAAAGCGGATACTTTGTGATGCGACATTATTAATTTAAAATAAAACAATAACTTTGTAAACACAACTTTTATTTTATATACCGCCTACCGGGTTTCGCTACAACCGTAGCTTCATCAGGGCAGTATAATTCTCTACTAACATTAGTTTACATGTGTGTTATAATTTATAATATATAATGGGCTGGACTCGTCAAGTGTAGGGGGAGGAAAAAGACATAGATGGAGAATTGGGAAGGGAACGGACGTGTTCTTTATCAATAGGGAACAATCTTAGTATGAGACTCTTATTTATTTTAGTATATTTAAATATAGTTATTTTTAATAATCAAATAAATTTAAATAAAAGTCCCATTTTAAGATTGTTCCCTATTGATAAAGAACACGTCCGTTCCCTTCCCAATTCTCCATCTATGTCTTCTTCCACCCCCTACACTTGACGAGTCCAGCCCATTATATATTATAACACACATGTAACCTAATGTTAGTAGAGAAAAATACTGCGCTGATGAAGCCACGGTTGTAGCGAAACCCGGTCGGCATAAAGTATATAAAATAAATGTGGTGTTTACAAAGTTATTGTTTTATTTTAAATTAAAAAATTGATCGTTTACGGGCGCTTTGTAACAATTCTTGTGGTGGTTCATAACTTGGGCTCTATGGCACCGAACCGAGTGAAATTTTGGATTTTTACCAAGAATCTTTGTCTGTATTCGAACCAATAAAAAATCTCAAAAGAGAACAATTGAGGCCCCTAGAAACAAAGACGGAAGTGTCCACTTTGTCAAATTGTTGGCAAACTGAAAAAAACGTTTAATCAGTCCGTTATTTATCAATATGAAAGGAACAATTAATATTATGTAAGTAAACCGGTTTAAGAATAATATTTCAAATCATATATGTATCTAAATGCTCTAGTTTCTTAAAAAAATGCGTTTTTTTTGATGGACACTTCCGTTTTTGTTTCAAACATTCGGACACTTGCTGTTTTGTTTCACAAACAGTTGGACACTGCCGGTTTTGATTTAAATGACAATTTCGAAGATGTTGCAGTCAATGTAAGAAAACAATATTTAAAATAAGACTTTTTTATTAAAATAATTATAGAAACGGAAATTATATGAACAGCTTAAAGTTTTATCAAATTTAGAAATATTCATAAATTCTGAGAAAAAGATATTAGTTTTTTTAAATGGTGAAATTACATCCACCATGAAAAAGAAAAATCAGAAGAGTTAACTAAATTATACTTATTATAATACCACCACGATTTTCCGTGACTATTTTGCCAGTTTTATAAAAACATTTCATTATGTGTTGCACCCTTTGTTTTGAAATATTTATGCTCTTGAGAAATGTTTGTTGACACACTGGAATTACGGAGCCGCCGGACAACTAAATGAAAATTTTGTTTGAAATTGTTTTGTTTTGTAAGTGATCAAAAATCAACACCAAAAGCGTGTATTTTTCACAGCAAAAAGATAAACCAGGTAATATTAATTTTACAGTAATATTAAAAATATAAAATTATTTTTAATAAGGAAATAATAATATCATATTGTAATTTTAATAAAAAGTATCGCTATAATATAGTTAGATGTTAAAGTTGTTTCTTATAATACCTACAAAAGCTGTTTTTTATAATACCTACATACTTATTTTAATGAAAATAGACAGTTTTTATTATTTATTATTAAAAAAAACAACATTTATTATCAAAAAACACAATTTAAATTCGAAATGAATCTCTACCAAATGGATTTTCAAAAATTTATTAGTTATTAATTTGAAATATTATATTGATTATTATAAAATTATTTAAGTCTAGTTATCAAAATACATGGCCTAGCCAACTCGATCCAGATCCTTACAAAAAAAAAATTGTGAACAAATTAAGACAAATCAATACAAAAAATTTCATATTTTGACATTGCCTACAACATAATGGCGGTTTGCCTCTTTTTCTTGGCAATGTTTGCCTTCCATTTGTGCGGTTGTTTCACACGTTTCCTCGCTGATTCTGGTGGCAAAACATCGGGGAAGGTTTCCATTCTTGGAATATATAACGTCCACTAACAATAAATGATTATTACAACCTAAAAAATAACTTATCAGGGCCACAACTCACTTACGCTTCCGCACGAGTTTGTATGAATTACAGTATGGCAGCCATTATGAATAGAGCGTCCTGATTGGCTATTTGAAAAACTGCCGCTTTTGTTTCGAAAGGAGGTGGACACTGCCGTATTTGTTTCAACAACAAAACTTTAAAGCCAAAATACTATGGTTTAATGACGTTTATGTTACAAATAGAAATATTGTCGAGATAGAGTGAACATTTCTCTATGAAACTGCATATTCAACTCATTTTTGACGTTTGGTGGACACTTCCGTCTTTGTTTCTAGGGGCCTCAATTGCAAAAAATTGATCGTTTTACTGGCGCTTTGTAACAATTCTTGTGGTGGTTCTTAACATCGGCTCTATGACACCGAACCGCTTGAAATTTTGGATTCTTTCTAAGAAACATGGTCTTTACACTGATCTTTCAAAAAATCTGCCAAAAAAGAATTTATAAAAAAACCACTGTTATAACAATTGGGGTCGGTCATTTCAACGCTTGGGGTCAGCCGTTTAAACACTTAAGGTCGGTCAAAACTTTGGCGGTATGGCACCGAACCGACTGATATTTTGGATTTTTACCAAAAATCTTGATCTGTATACGAACCAATAAAAAAATTTCAAAAAGAACAAACTTAAAAAATTAATCGTTTTACTGGCTCTTTGTAACAATTCTTGCGGTGGATCATAACTTCGGCTCTATGGCATCGAACCGACTGAAAATTTGGTTTCTTACTAAGAAACATGGTCTTTACACTAAACTTTAAAAAAATCTGCAAAAGAAGAATTTTTAAAAAATCACCGTTATAACACTTGGGGTCAGTCATTTCAACGCTTGGAGTCAGCCGTTTAAACACTTGGGGTCGGTCATAACTTTGGCGGTATGGCACCGAACCGACTGAAATTTTAGATTTTTACCAAGAATCTTGGTCTGTATACGAACCAATAAAAAATCTCATAAGAGACCAATTTTAAAAAATTGATCGTTTTACGGGCGCTTCGTAACATTTCTTGTGGTGGTTCTTAACTTTGGCTCTATGACACCGAACCGCTTGAAATTTTGGATTCTTACTAAGAAACGTGGTCTTTACACTAATCTTTCAAAAAATCTGCCAAAAGAAGAATTTATAAAAAAATCACCGTTAAAACACTTGGGGTCGGTCATTTCAACGCTTAGGGTTAGCCGTATAAACACTTGGGGTCGGTCATAAATTTGGCGGCATGGCACCGAACCGACTGAAATTATGAATTTTTAACAAGAATCTTTGTCTGTATACGAACCAATAAAAAATCTCATAAGAGAACAATTTAAAAAAATTGATCGTTTTACGGGCGCTTTGTAACAATTCTTGTGATGGTTCATAACTTCGGCTCTTTGGAACTGAACCGACTGAAATTATGGATTTTTACCAAGAATCTTGGTCTGTACCCAAATCAATAAAAAATTCTTAAAAAATAACATTTTTAAAAGATTGATCGTTTTACGGGCGCTTTGCAACAATTCTTGTGGTCGGTAATAACTTTGGCTCTATGACACCGAACCGCTTGAAATTTTGGATTCTTACTAAGAAACATGGTCTTTACACTAATCTTTCAAAAAATCTGCCAAAAGAAGAATTTATAAAAAAATCACCGTTATAACACTTGGGGTCGGTCATTTCAACGCTTAGGGTTAGCCGTATAAACACTTGGGGTCTGTCATAAATTTGGCGGCATGGCACCGAACCGACTGAAATTATTGATTTTTAACAAGAATCTTTGTCTGTATACGAACCAATAAAAAATCTCAAAAGAGAACAATTTTAAAAAGTTGATCGTTTTACGGGCGCTTTGTAACAATTCTTGTGGTGGTTCATAACTTCGGCTCTATGGCACCGAACCGACTGAAAATTTGGTTTCTTACTAAGACACATGGTCTTTACACTAAACTTTTAAAAAATCTGCCATAAGAAGAATTTATTAAAAAATCTCCGTTATATCACTTGGGGTCGGTCATTTTAACGCTTAGGGTTAGCCATATAAAAACTTCTGGTCGGTCATATTTTTGGCGGCATGGCACCGAACCGACTGAAATTTTGGATTTTTATCAAGAATCTTGGTCTGTATACGAACCAATAATATAATCTCAAAAATAACAAACTTAAAAAATTGTTCGTTTTACTGGCGCTTTCTAACAATTCTTGTGGTGGTTCATAACTTCGGCTCTATGGCACCGATTCGACTGAAATTTTGGTTTCTTTCTAAGAAACATGGTCTTTTCACTAATTTTTCAAAAAATCTACCAAAAGAAGAATTTATAAAAAATTCACCGTGGTTCATAACTTCGGCTCTGTGACACCGAACCCCTTGAAATTTTGGATTCTTACTAAGAAACATGGTCTTTACACTAATCTTTCAAAAAATCTACCAAAAGAAGAATTTATAAAAAATTCAAAAATTCAAATTTTTATAAATTCAATTTATAAAAATTCACAAAAATTCACCAAATTTTTATAATTTTTTATAAATTCAAAAATTTATAAAAATTTATAAAAAATTCATTCAAATTTATAAAAATTTTTAAAAAATTCATATTTAATTTATAAAAAACACTTGGGGTCGGTCATTTCAACGCTTGGGGTCAGCCGTTTAAACACTTCTGGTCGGTCATTACTTTGGCGGCATGGCACCGAACCGACTGAAATTATGGATTTTTAACAAGAATCTTGGTCTGTACCCAAATCAATAAATAATTCTTATAAAATAACATTTTTAAAAAATTGTTCGTTTTACTGGCGCTTTCTAACAATTCTTGTGGTGGTTCATAACTTCGGCTCCTTGGCATCGAACCGACTGAAAATTTGGTTTCTTACTAAGAAATATGGTCTTTACACTTAACTTTAAAAAAATCTGCAAATGAAGAATTTATAAAAACAATCACCGTTATAAAACTTGCAGTCGGTCATTTCAACGCTTGGGCTCAGCCGTTTAAACCCTTGGGGTTGGCTTGGAACCGACTGAAATTTTGGATTTTTACCAAGAATCTTGGTCTGTATACGAACCAATAAAAAAATCTCAAAAACAACAAACTTAAAAAATTGATCGTTTTACTGGCGCTTTGTAACAATTCTTGTGGTGGTTCATAACTTCGGCTCTATGGCATCGAACCGACTGAAATTTTGGATTCCTACTAAGAAAGATGGTCTTTACACTATTCTTACAAAAAAATTCTGCCAAAAGAAGAATTTATAAAAAAAATCACCGTTATAACACTTGGGGTCAGTCATTTCAACGCTTGGAGTCAGCCGTTTAAACACTTGGGGTAGGTCATAACTTTGGCGGTATGGCACCGAACCGACTGAAATTTTAGATTTTTACCAAGAATCTTGGTCTGTATACGAACCAATAAAAAATCTCATAAGAGAACAATTTTAATAAATTGATCGTTTTACGGGCGCTTTGTAACAATTCTTGTGATGGTTCTTAACTTTGGCTCTATGACACCGAACCGCTTGAAATTTTGGATTCTTACTAAGAAACACGGTCTTTACACTAATCTTTCAAAAAATCTGCCAAAAGAAGAATTTATAAAAAAATCACCGTCATAACACTTGCGGTCGGTCATATCAACGCTTAGGGTTAGCCGTATAAACAATTCTGGTCGGTCATAACTTTGGCAGTATGGCACCGAACCGACAGAAATATTGGATTTTTACCAAGAATCTTGGTCTGTATAAGAACCAATAAAATAATCCCAAAAATAATAAACTTAAAAAATTGATCGTTTTACGGGCGCTTTCTAACAATTATTGTGGTGGTTCATAACTTCGGCTCTATGGCACCGAACCGACTGAAATTTTGGTTTCTTACTAAGAAACATGTTATTTGAACTAATCTTTCAAAAAATCTGCCAAAAGAAGAATTTATAAAAAAATCACCGTTAAAACACTTGTGATCGGTCATTTCTACGCTTAGGGTTAGCCGTATAAACACTTCTGGTCGGTCATAACTTTGGCGGCATAGCACCGAACCGACTGAAATTATGGATTTTTAACAAGAATCTTGGTCTGTATATGATCCAATAAAAAATCTCAAAAAAAAAATTTTTTTTTTAAATTGATCGTTTACCGGCGCTTTGTAACAATTCTTGTGCTGGTTCATAACTTCGGCTCTATGAAACCGAACCGACTGAAATTTTGGGTTTTTAACAAGAATCTTGGTCTGTACCCAAATCAATAAAAAATTCTTATAAAATAACATTTTTTAAAAGATTGGTCGTTTTACGGGCGCTTTGCAACAATTCTTGTGGTGGTTCATAACTTCGGCTCTATGACACCGAACCCCTTGAAATTTAGGATTCTTAGTAAGAAACATGGTCTTTACACTATTCTTACAAAAAATTCGGCCAAAAGAAGAATTTTTAAAAAAAAATCACCGTTATAACACTTGGGGTCGGTCATTTCAACGCTTGGAGTCAGCCGTTTAAACACTTGGGGTCGGTCATAACTTTGGCGCTATGGCACCGAACCGACAGAAATTTTGGATTTTTACCAAGAATCTTGGTCTGTATACGAACCAATAAAATAATCTCAAAAATAATAAACTTAAAAAATTGATCGTTTTACGGGCGCTTTCTAACAATTATTGTGGTGGTTCATAACTTCGGCTCTATGGCACCGAACCGACTGAAATTTTGGTTTCTTACTAAGAAACATGTTATTTGAACTTATCTTTCAAAAAATCTGCCAAAAGAAGAATTTATAAAAAAATCACCGTTAAAACACTTGTGATCGGTCATTTCAACGCTTAGGGTTAGCCGTATAAACACTTCTGGTCGGTCATAACTTTGGCGGCATAGCACCGAACCGACTGAAATTATGGATTTTTAACAAGAATCTTGGTCTGTATATGATCCAATAAAAAATCTCAAAAAAAATTTTTTTTTTTTAAATTGATCGTTTATTGGCGCTTTATAACAATTCTTGTGCTGGTTCATAACTTCGGCTCTATGAAACCGAACCGACTGAAATTTTGGGTTTTTAACAAGAATCTTGGTCTGTACCCAAATCAATAAAAAATTCTTATAAAATAACATTTTTAAAAGATTTGAGGGAGCGGGAGACGGAAATTAAAGGCGTCAAGTCGAAGTGGTGAGTCAGTCATTTATTGGGCTACGTAGCAGATGGTCGGTGGTCGGTAACATGATGTAATGCGGAGTGCCGTAGATGATGCTGCAGGCGTACGGAGGTGGAGATGGTGTGGTGAAGGTCAGCGCGTTGCTCGACACCATGGCGGTGGAGATGACCTATCTTCCAGGCCGTTGCTCGACGCTTTGTGTCGCGGAGATAAACGGTGAGTGGCTCGGTGTGCTGAGCCACCAGCAGGTAGTCCTGGCGAGGCGGAGCGTGTTTCCATGGCAGCGAAGCACGGTGGGCTTCGGGGTGCCATGAAGTGGTGAGCTGATCCCTGGACTGAAGGTGACGCAAGCCTTGTAAGTCGCGGGATGAATCTGATCTCTGGAGCTGAAGACGCGATGGGCCTTGGAGCTGAGACGTGGTGATGGACCTCGAGGAAGCTGCCCTGGATGCGTAGCGATGCCATGCAGGAGCACTTATTACATGTTGAGATGTTGGCCGACTGTAAGTGTGTGACTGAACTGGACTGAACTGCAGCGGGCGAGCGATCGGCTGCTTATATAGCCGCGGTAGAGTAACTACCTCGCGGTAGGTAATACGAGCCACTTCGAGAATATTCGGCACCGTTAAGATATTGTACGGTGCTGTCTCGAGACCTTTCTAGGCGGGGCGATATTATTATCGTCGGGCTGGCACGGCCGGCGAGAAAGTACATCGCGGCCAGTATAGGTACGAAGGTACCTAGGCAAGTAGGTTTGCCGATGCGCGCGGATGTTAGGAGATGTTTCTCGATTCCTCTTTTGGTGGCGAAATTTATAATGATGTGTCGCCACACGCCCCCTTCCCAGTGTACGGAGTACAGGGTTGAAAGATGATGCCAGGAGTCGCAGGAAAGCCGGGTTGATGCTGCTGGTCGGTGCGTCCGTGCTGATGCGTCTCTACCGATTCCCTCGTTTTTGCGGTGTTACCGGTGCGTCGTGGTAACACTCTTGTCAGGATGTTGCGTGCTGCATGTTCACATCAGAAGGTTGCGTGTTCAAATCACGTCGGGGTCACCAGTTGAGGGAGTGGGAGACGGAAATTAAAGGCGTCAAGTCGAAGTGGTGAGTCAGTCATTTATTGGGCTACGTAGCAGATGGTCGGTGGTCGGTAACATGATGTAATGCGGAGTGCCGTAGATGATGCTGCAGGCGTACGGAGGTGGAGATGGTGTGGTGAAGGTCAGCGCGTTGCTCGACACCATGGCGGTGGAGATGACCTATCTTCCAGGCCGTTGCTCGACGCTTTGTGTCGCGGAGATAAACGGTGAGTGGCTCGGTGTGCTGAGCCACCAGCAGGTAGTCCTGGCGAGGCGGAGCGTGTTTCCATGGCAGCGAAGCACGGTGGGCTTCGGGGTGCCATGAAGTGGTGAGCTGATCCCTGGACTGAAGGTGACGCAAGCCTTGTAAGTCGCGGGATGAATCTGATCTCTGGAGCTGAAGACGCGATGGGCCTTGTAGCTGAGACGTGGTGATGGACCTCGAGGAAGCTGCCCTGGATGCGTAGCGATGCCATGCAGGAGCACTTATTACATGTTGAGATGTTGGCCGACTGTAAGTGTGTGACTGAACTGGACTGAACTGCAGCGGGCGAGCGATCGGCTGCTTATATAGCCGCGGTAGAGTAACTACCTCGCGGTAGGTAATACGAGCCACTTCGAGAATATTCGGCGCCGTACAGATATTGTACGGTGCTGTCTCGAGACCTTTCTAGGCGGGGCGATATTATTATCGTCGGGCTGGCACGGCCGGCGAGAAAGTACATCGCGGCCAGTATAGGTACGAAGGTACCTAGGCAAGTAGGTTTGCCGATGCGCGCGGATGTTAGGAGATGTTTCTCGATTCCTCTTTTGGTGGCGAAATTTATAATGATGTGTCGCCACAGATTGGTCGTTTTACGGGCGCTTTGCAACAATTCTTGTGGTGGTTCATAACTTCGGCTCTATGACACCGAACCCCTTGAAATTTTGGATTCTTAGTAAGAAACATGGTCTTTACACTATTCTTACAAAAAATTCTGCCAAAAGAAGAATTTTTTAAAAAAATCACCGTTATAACACTTGGGGTCGGTCATTTCAACGCTTGGAGTCAGCCGTTTAAACACTTGGGGTCGGTCATAACTTTGGCGCTATGGCACCAAACCGACAGAAATTTTGGATTTTTACCAAGAATCTTGGTCTGTATACGAACCAATAAAATAATCTCGAAAATAATAAACTTAAAAAATTGATCGTTTTACGGGCGCTTTCTAACAATTATTGTGGTGGTTCATAACTTCGGCTCTATGGCACCGAACCGACTGAAATTTTAGTTTCTTACTAAGAAACATGTTATTTAAACTAATCTTTCAAAAAATCTGCCAAAAGAAGAATTTATAAAAAAATCACCGTTATAACACTTGGGGTCGGTCATTTTAACGCTTAGGGTTAGCCGTATAAACACTTCTGGTCAGTCATAACTTTGGCGGCATGGCACCGAACCGACTGAAATTTTGGATTTTTAACAAGAATCTTGGTCTGTACACAAAACAATAAAAAATTCTTATAAAATAAAATTTTTAAAAGATTGATCGTTTTACGGGCGCTTTCTAACAATTATTGTGGTGGTTCATAACTTCGGCTCTATGGCACCGAACCGACTGAAATTTTAGTTTCTTACTAAGAAACATGTTATTTAAACTAATCTTTCACAAAATCTGCCAAAAGAAGAATTTATAAAAAAAATCACCGTTATAACACTTGGGGTCGGTCATTTTAACGCTTAGGGTTAGCCGTATAAACATTTCTGGTCAGTCATAACGTTGGCGGCATGGCAACGAACCGACTGAAATTTTGGATTTTTAACAAGAATCTTGGTCTGTACCCAAATCAACTAAAAAATTCTTATAAAATAACATTTTTAAAAGATTGATCGTTTTACGGGCGCTTTCTAACAATTATTGTGGTGGTTCATAACTTCGGCTCTATGGCACCGAACCGACTGAAATTTTAGTTTCTTACTAAGAAACATGTTATTTAAACTAATCTTTCACAAAATCTGCCAAAAGAAGAATTTATAAAAAAATCACCGTTATAACACTTGGGGTCGGTCATTTTAACGCTTAGGGTTAGCCGTATAAACACTTCTGGTCAGTCATAACTTTGGCGGCATGGCACCGAACCGACTGAAATTTTGGATTTTTAACAAGAATCTTGGTCTGTACCCAAAACAATAAAAAAATCTTATAAAATAACATTTTTAAAAGATTGATCGTTTTACGGGCGCTTTCTAACAATTATTGTGGTGGTTCATAACTTCGGCTCTATGGCACCGAACCGACTGAAATTTTAGTTTCTTACTAAGAAACATGTTATTTAAACTAATCTTTCACAAAATCTGCCAAAAGAAGAATTTATAAAAAAATCACCGTTATAACACTTGGGGTCGGTCATTTTAACGCTTAGGGTTAGCCGTATAAACATTTCTGGTCAGTCATAACTTTGGCGGCATGGCACCGAACCGACTGAAATTTTGGATTTTTAACAAGAATCTTGGTCTGTACCCAAATCAACTAAAAAATTCTTATAAAATAACATTTTTAAAAGATTGATCGTTTTACGGGCGCTTTCTAACAATTATTGTGGTGGTTCATAACTTCGGCTCTATGGCACCGAACCGACTGAAATTTTAGTTTCTTACTAAGAAACATGTTATTTAAACTAATCTTTCACAAAATCTGCCAAAAGAAGAATTTATAAAAAAATCACCGTTATAACACTTGGGGTCGGTCATTTTAACGCTTAGGGTTAGCCGTATAAACACTTCTGGTCAGTCATAACTTTGGCGGCATGGCACCGAACCGACTGAAATTTTGGATTTTTAACAAGAATCTTGGTCTGTACCCAAATCAATAAAAAATTCTTATAAAATAACATTTTTAAAAAATTGATCGTTTTACGGGCGCTTTCTAAAAATTATTGTGGTGGTTCATAACTTCGGCTCTATGGCACCGAACCGACTGAAATTTTAGTTTCTTACTAAGAAACATGTTATTTAAACTAATCTTTCACAAAATCTGCCAAAAGAAGAATTTATAAAAAAATCACCGTTATAACACTTGGGGTCGGTCATTTTAACGCTTAGGGTTAGCCGTATAAACACTTCTGGTCAGTCATAACTTTGGCGGCATGGCACCGAACCGACTGAAATTTTGGATTTTTAACAAGAATCTTGGTCTGTACCCAAATCAATAAAAAATTCTTATAAAATAACATTTTTTAAAAATTGATCGTTTTACGGGCGCTTTCTAAAAATTATTGTGGTGGTTCATAACTTCGGCTCTATGGCACCGAACCGACTGAAATTTTAGTTTCTTACTAAGAAACATGTTATTTAAACTAATCTTTCAAAAAATCTGAAAAAAAAAATATTTATAAAAAAATCACCGATCACAAATCAAAATCAAAAATCACTTGGGGTCGGTCATTTCAACGCTTAGGGTTAGCCGTATAAACAATTCTGGTCGGTCATAACTTTGGCAGTATGGCACCGAACCGACTGAAATTTTGGATTTTTACCAAGAACCTTAGTCTGTATACGAACCAATAAAAAAATCTCAAAAAAGAACAATTTTAAAAAATTGATCGTTTACCGGCGCTTTGTAACAATTCTTGTGGTGGTTCATAACTTCGGCTCTATGGCACCGAACCGACTGAAAATTTGGTTTCTTACTAAGAAACATGGTCTTTACAGTAAACTTTAAAAAAAAATCTGCAAAAGAAGAATTCATAAAAAAACGTCACCGTTATAACACTTGGGGTCGGTCATTTCAACGCTTAGGGTTAGCCGTATAAACACTTCTGGTCGGTCATAACTTTGGCAGTATGGCACCGAACCGACTGAAATTTTGGATTTTTACCAAGAACCTTAGTCTGTATACGAACCAATAAAAAAATCTCAAAAAAGAACAATTTTAAAAAATTGATTGTTTACCGGCGCCTTGCAACAATTCTTGTGGTGGTTCATAACTTCGGCTCTATGACACCGAACCCCTTGAAAATTTGGATTCTTACTAAGAAACATGGTCTTTACACTAATCTTTCAAAAATTCTGCCAAAAGAAGAATTTTAAAAAAAAATCACCGTTATAACCCTTGGGGTCGGTCATTTCAACGCTTGGAGTCAGCCGTTTAAACACTTGGGGTCGGTCATAACTTTGGCGCTATGGCACCGAACCGACAGAAATTTTGGATTTTTACCAAGAATCTTGGTCTGTATAAGAACCAATAAAATAATCTCAAAAATAATAAACTAAAAAAATTGATCGTTTTACGGGCGCTTTCTAACAATTGTTGTGGTGGTTCATAACTTCGGCTCTATGGCACCGAACCGACTGAAATTTTAGTTTCTTACTAAGAAACATGTTATTTAAACTTATCTTTCACAAAATCTGCCAAAAGAAGAATTTATAAAAAAATCACCGTTATAACACTTGGGGTCGGTCATTTTAACGCTTAGGGTTAGCCGTATAAACACTTCTGGTCAGTCATAACTTTGGCGGCATGGCACCGAACCGACTGAAATTTTGGATTTTTAACAAGAATCTTGGTCTGTACCCAAATCAATAAAAAATTCTTATAAAATAACATTTTTTAAAAATTGATCGTTTTACGGGCGCTTTCTAAAAATTATTGTGGTGGTTCATAACTTCGGCTCTATGGCACCGAACCGACTGAAATTTTAGTTTCTTACTAAGAAACATGTTATTTAAACTAATCTTTCAAAAAATCTGAAAAAAAAAATATTTATAAAAAAATCACCGATATAACACTTGGGGTCGGTCATTTCAACGCTTAGGGTTAGCCGTATAAACAATTCTGGTCGGTCATAACTTTGGCAGTATGGCACCGAACCGACTGAAATTTTGGATTTTTACCAAGAACCTTAGTCTGTATACGAACCAATAAAAAAATCTCAAAAAAGAACAATTTTAAAAAATTGATTGTTTACCGGCGCCTTGCAACAATTCTTGTGGTGGTTCATAACTTCGGCTCTATGACACCGAACCCCTTGAAAATTTGGATTCTTACTAAGAAACATGGTCTTTACACTAATCTTTCAAAAATTCTGCCAAAAGAAGAATTTTAAAAAAAAATCACCGTTATTACACTTGGGGTCGGTCATTTCAACGCTTGGAGTCAGCCGTTTAAACACTTGGGGTCGGTCATAACTTTGGCGCTATGGCACCGAACCGACAGAAATTTTGGATTTTTACCAAGAATCTTGGTCTGTATACGAACCAATAAAATAATCTCAAAAATAATAAACTTAAAAAATTGATCGTTTTACGGGCGCTTTCTAACAATTATTGTGGTGGTTCATAACTTCGGCTCTATAGCACCGAACCGACTGAAATTTTAGTTTCTTACTAAGAAACATGTTATTTAAACTAATCTTTCAAAAAATCTGCCAAAAGAAGAATTTATAAAAAAATCACCGTTATAACACTTGTGATCGGTCATTTCAACGCTTAGGGTTAGCCGTATAAACACTTCTGGTCGGTCATAACTTTGGCGGCATGGCACCGAACCGACTGAAATTATTGATTTTTAACAAGAATCATGGTCTATATATGATCCAATAAAAAATCTCAAAAAAGAAAAATTTTTAAAAAATTGATCGTTTACCGGCGCTTTGTAACAATTCTTGTGCTGGTTCATAACTTCGGCTCTATGGCACCGAACCGACTGAAAATTTGTTTTCTTACTAAGAAACATGATCTTTACACTAATCTATCAAAAAATCTGCAAAAAGAAGAATTTATAAAAAAAAATCACCGTTATAACACTTGGGGTCGGTCATTTCAACGCTTGGAGTCAGCCGTTTAAACACTTGGGTGGCGGTAATCCCTTTGGCGGTATGGCACCGAACCGACTGAAATTTTGGATTTTTACCAAGAATCTTGGTCTGTATACGAACCAATAAAAAAATCTCAAAAACAACAAACTTAAACAATTGATCGTTTTACTGGCGCTTTGTAACAATTCTTGTGGTGGTTCATAACTTCGGCTCTATGGCATCGAACCCACTGAAATTTTGGATTTTTACTAAGAAACATGGTCTTTACACTATTCTTACAAAAAATTTCTGCCAAAAGATGAATTTATTTAAAAAAATCACCGTTAAAACACTTGGGGTCGGTCATTTCAACGCTTGGAGTCAGCCGTTTAAACACTTGGGGTCGGTCATAACTTTGGCGGTATGGCACCGAACCGACTGAAATTATGGATTTTTAACAAGAATCTTTGTCTGTATACGAACCAATAAAAAATCTCATAAGAGAACAATTTAAAAAAATTGATCGTTTTACGGGCGCTTTGTAACAATTCTTGTGGTGGTTCATAACTTCGGCTCTATGGAACTGAACCGACTGAAATTATGGATTTTTACCAAGAATTTTGGTCTGCACCCAAATCAATAAAAAATTCTTATAAAATAACATTTTTAAAAGATTGATCGTTTTACGGGCGCTTTGCAACAATTCTTGTGGTCGGTAATAACTTCGGCTCTATGACACCGAACCGCTTGAAATTTTGGATTCTTACTAAGAAACATGGTATTTACGCAAATCTTTCAAAAAATCTGCCAAAAGAAGAATTTATAAAAAAATCACCGTTATAACACTTGGGGTCGGTCATTTCAACGCTTAGGGTTATCCGTGTAAACACTTGGGGTCGGTCATAAATTTGGCGGTATGGCACCGAACCGACTGAATTTATGGATTTTTAACAAGAATCTTTATCTGCATACGAACCAATAAAAAATCTCAAAAGAGAACAATTTTAAAAAATTGATCGTTTTACGGGCGCTTTGTAACACTTCTTGTGGTGGTTCATAACTTCGGCTCTATGGCACCGAACCGACTGAAAATTTCGTTTCTTACTAAGATACATAGTCCTTACACTAAACTTTCAAAAAATCTGCCATAAGAAGAATTTATAATAAAATCACCGTTATAACACTTGGGGTCGGTCATTTCAACGCTTGGAGTCAGCCGTTTAAACACTTGGGGTCGGTCATAACTTTTGCGCTATGGCACCGAACCGACAGAAATTTTGGATTTTTACCAAGAATCTTGGTCTGTATACGAACCAATAAAATAATCTCAAAAATAATAAACTTAAAAAATTGATCGTTTTACGGGCGCTTTCTAACAATTATTGTGGTGGTTCATAACTTCGGCTCTATGGCACCGAACCGACTGAAATTTTGCTTCTTACTAAGAAACATATTATTTAAACTAAACTTTAAAAAAATCTGCAAAAGAAGAATTTATAAAAAAACATCACCCTTATAACACTTGAGGTCGGTCATTTCAACGCTTACGGTTAGCCTGATAAACACTTCTGGTCGGTCATAAATTTGGCGGTATGGCACCGAACCGACTGAAATTTTTGATTTTTACCAAGAATCTTGGTCTGTATACGAACTAGTACTGGGCGTTGACGATAATTCCATCCAACGCCAATGTCGTTATCGTTGGGGATTTTCAACTGTTGAAAATAACTGTTGAAAATAACGTCGACGTTGACGCAACTATAATAGGAGATCGACACGATACTAACAAAAAGCAAACAAAAAATCGTATTAAGGAATCCCTTTTAACGGGTGGTAGATGTATTATATTATCTCTATGCTCCACGCCCCACACACGTAAAAATAATCCTATAATAACGTTGAAAGTTGAAACTGTTGGTTTCGGTGTTGAAAATATTACCCTGTTAAAATATTTAATATTTCAACAGGGTAATATTTGCGTTGAAGACGTTGAAGATATATTTTGCTTGTCACTGATAAATTCGCTTGTTGCTTGGCGCTACGGATCGGCTGTATTGGACCGAAAAAAAAAATAAAACGTGCAGTAGGTGCATACATTACCAAAAGACCATGTCTAATTGGGTAAAATATCGTTCACGAAGTGTGATCTCTTGACCCTTTTGATTTATCGGGCCAACAACGCTGAAAACAAGGTTCAAAACGAAGCTGTTAGGCAACGCGGCGTTGATAATTATCAATAGGTTATTTTTTGCTTGTCGTTGATAAATTTTATTGTCCACTGGCGCTGCGTATCGGCCGTATTGGATGGGAAAATACAAAACAACGTGCAGTAGGTACTTACATTACCAAAAGACCATTTGAAATATCGAGTAATGTTGTTCACGAAGTGCAAACTCTTAACCCTTATTATTAATAAGGCAGTTGAACCATTGACTGCGTTGAATAATATTCGCCTGTAGGTATTAAATTTCAACTGTTTGCGCTAATTATTTTCAACAGCGTTGGACGTTGAAACAATATAAGTATTGTTTCCAACGGTCAGTTATATTTTAATACAGTACTAATACGAACCAATAAAAAAATCTCAAAAAAGAACAATTTTAAAAAATTGATCGTTTTACGGCCGCTTTGTAACAATTCTTGTGGTGGTTCATAACTTCGACTATATGGCACCGGACCGACTAATAATTTGGTTTCTTACTAAGAAACATGGTCTTTACACTAAACTTTAAAAAAATCTGCAAAAGAAGAATTTATAATTTATAAATTAAGAATCCGTTATAACACTTGGGGTCGATCATTTCAACGCTTAGGGTAAGCCGGATAAACACTTCTGGCCGCTCATAACTTTTGCGGCATGGCACCGAACCGACTGAAATTATAGATTTTTAACAAAAATCTTGATCTGTATACGATACAATAAAAAATCTCAAAAAGAACAATTTTAAAAAATTGATGGTTTACGGGCGCTTTGTAACAATTCTTGAGGTGGTTCATAACTTCGGCTCTATGACACCGAACCGACTGAAATTTTGGTTTCTTACTAAGAAACATGTTATTTGAACTAATCTTTCAAAAAATCTGCTAAAAGAAGAATTTATAAAAAAAATCACCGTTATAACACTTGTGATCGGTCATTTCAACGCTTAGGGTTAGCCGTATAAACACTTCTGGTCGGTCATAGCTTTGGCGGTATGGCACCGAACCGACTAAAATTTTGGATTTATACCAAGAATCTTGGTCTGATTATGAACCAATAAAAAAATCTCAAAAAGGACAAACTTAAAAAATTGATTGGTTTACAGGCGCTTTGTAACAGTTCTTGTGGTGGTTCATAACTTCGGCGGCATGGCACCGAACCGACTGAAATTTTGGATTTTTAACAAGAATCTTGGTCTGTACCCAAATCAATAAAAAATTCTTATAAAATAACATTTTTAAAAGATTGGTCGTTTAACGGGCGCTTTGCAACAATTCTTGTCGTGGTTCATAACTTCGGCTCTATGACACCGAACCCCTTGAAATTTTGGATTCTTACTAAGAAACATGGTCTTTACACTATTCTTACAAAAAAATTCTGCCAAAAGAAGAATTTATAAAAAAATCACCGTTATAACACTTGGGGTCGGTCATTTTAACGCTTAGGGTTAGCCGTATAAACACTTCTGGTCATTTATAACTTTGGCGGCATGGCACCGAACCGACTGAAATTTTGGATTTTTAACAAGAATCTTGGTCTGTATACGAACCAATAAAATAATCTCAAAAATAATAAACTAAAAAAATTGATCGTTTTACGGGCGCTTTCTAACAATTATTGTGGTGGTTCATTACTTCGGCTCTATGGCACCGAACCGACTGAAATTTTGGTTTCTTACTAAGAAACATGTTATTTAAACTAATCTTTCAAAAAATCTGCCAAAAGAACATTTTTTAAAAAAATTACCGTTATAACACTTGGGATCGGTCATTTCAACGCTTAGGGTTAGCCGTATAAACACTTCTGGTCGGTCATAGCTTTGGCGGTATGGCACCGAACCGACTAAAATTTTGGATTTATACCAAGAATCTTGGTCTGATTATGAACCAATAAAAAAATCTCAAAAAGGACAAACTTAAAAAATTGATTGGTTTACAGGCGCTTTGTAACAATTCTTGTGGTGGTTCATAACTTCGGCGGCATGGCACCGAACCGACTGAAATTTTGGATTTTTAACAAGAATCTTGGTCTGTACCCAAATCAATAAAAAATTCTTATAAAATAACATTTTTAAAAGATTGGTCGTTTAACGGGCGCTTTGCAACAATTCTTGTGGTGGTTCATAACTTCGGCTCTATGACACCGAACCCCTTGAAATTTTGGATTCTTACTAAGAAACATGGTCTTTACACTATTCTTACAAAAAAAATCTGCTAAAAGAAGAATTTATGAAAAAAATCACCGTTATAACACTTGGGGTCGGTCATTTCTACGCTTGGAGTCAGCCGTTTAAACACTTGGGGTCGGTCATAACTTTGGCGCTATGGCACCAAACCGACAGAAATTTTGGATTTTTACCAAGAATCTTGGTCTGTATACGAACCAATAAAATAATCTCGAAAATAATAAACTTAAAAAATTGATCGTTTTACGGGCGCTTTCTAACAATTATTGTGTTGGTTCATAACTTCGGCTCTATGGCACCGAACCGACTGAAATTTTGGTTTCTTACTAAGAAACATGTTATTTAAACTAATCTTTAAAAAAATCTGCCAAAAGAACAATTATTAAAAAAAATCACCCTTATAACACTTGGGATCATTTCAACGCTTAGGGTTAGCCGTATAAACACTTCTGGTCGGTCATAACTTTGGCGGTATGGCACCGAACCTCCTGAAATTTTGGATTTTTACCAAGACCCTTAGTCTGTACACGAACCATTAAAAAAATCTCAAAAACAACAAACTTAAAAAATTGATCGTTTTACTGGCGCTTTGTAACAATTCTTGTGGTGGTTCATAACTTCGGCTCTATGGCATCGAACCGACTAAAATTTTGGATTCTTACTAAGAAACATGGTCTTTACACTATTATTACAAAAAATTTCTGCCAAAAGATGAATTTATAAAAAAAAACACCGTTTAAACACTTGGGGTCGGTCATAACTTTGGCGGTATCGCACCGAACCGACTGAATTTATGGATTTTTAACAAGAATCTTTGTCTATATACGAACCAATAAAAAATCTCAAAAGAGAACAATTTTAAAAAATTGATCGTTTTACGGGCGCTTTGTAACAATTCTTATGGTGGTTCTTAACTTAGGCTCTATGACACCGAACCACTTGATATTTTGGATTCTTACTAAGAAACATGGTCTTCACACTAATCTTTCAAAAAATCTGTCAAAAGAAGAATTTATAAAAAAATCACCTTTATAACACTTGGGGTCGGTCATTTCAACGCTTAGGGTTAGCCGTATAAACACTTGGGGTCGGTCATAAATTTGGCAGCATGGCACCGAACCGACTGAAATTACGGATTTTTAACAAGAATCTTTGTCTGTATACGAACCAATAAAAAATCTCATAAGAGAACAATTTTAAAAAATTGATCGTTTTACGGGCGCTTTGTAAAAATTTTTGTGGTGGTTCATAACTTCGGCTCTATGGAACTGAACCGACTGAAATTATGGATTTTTCCCAAGAATCTTGGTCTGCACCCAAATCAATAAAAAAATCTCAAAAACAACAAACTTAAAAAATTGATCGTTTTACTGGCGCTTTGTAACATTTCTTGTGGTGGTTCATAACTTCGGCTCTATGGCATCGAACCGACTGAAATTTTGGATTCTTACTAAGAAAGATGGTCTTTACACTATTCTTACAAAAAAATTCTGCCAAAAGAAGAATTTATAAAAAAAAATCACCGTTATAACACTTGGGGTCAGTCATTTCAACGCTTGGAGTCAGCCGTTTAAACACTTGGGGTAGGTCATAACTTTGGCGGTATGGCACCGAACCGACTGAAATTTTAGATTTTTACCAAGAATCTTTGTCTGTATACGAACCAATAAAAAATCTCATAAGAGAACAATTTTAATAAATTGATCGTTTTACGGGCGCTATGTAACAATTCTTGTGATGGTTCTTAACTTTGGCTCTATGACACCGAACCGCTTGAAATTTTGGATTCTTACTAAGAAACACGGTCTTTACACTAATCTTTCAAAAAATCTGCCAAAAGAAGAATTTATAAAAAAATCACCGTTATAACACTTGCGGTCGGTCATTTCAACGCTTAGGGTTAGCCGTTTAAACACTTGGGAACCGACTGAAATTATGGATTTTTAACAAGAATCTTTGTCTGCTTACGAACCAATAAAAACTCTCATAAGAGAACAATTTTAAAAATTTATCGTTTTACGGGCGCTTTGTAACAATTCTTGTGGTGGTTCATAACTTCGGCTCTATGACACCGAACCCCTTGAAATTTTGGATTCTTACTAAGAAACATGGTCTTTACTATAATCTTTCAAAAAATCTGCAAAATAAGAATTTATAAAAAAAAATTACCGTTATAACACTTGGGGTCGGTCATTTCAACGCTTGGAGTCAGCCGTTTAAACACTTGGGGTCGGTCATAACTTTGGCGGCATGGCACCGAACCTACTGAAATTATGGATTTTTAGCAAGAATCTTTGTCTGTATACGAACCAATAAAAAATTTCAAAAGAGAACAATTTTTACAAATTGATCGTTTTACGGGCGCTTTGTAACAATTCTTGTGGTGGTTCATAACTTCGGCTCTGTGACACCGAACCCCTTGAAATTTTGGATTCTTACTAAGAAACATGGTCTTTACACTAATCTTTCAAAAAATCTACCAAAAGAAGAATTTATAAAAAATTCAAAAATTCAAATTTTTATAAATTCAATTTATAAAAATTCACAAAAATTCACCAAATTTTTATAAATTTTTATAAATTCAAAAATTTATAAAAATTTATAAAAAATTCATTCAAATTTATAAAATTTTTTAAAAAATTCATATTTAATTTATAAAAAACACTTGGGGTCGGTCATTTCAACGCTTGGCGTCAGCCGTTTAAACACTTCTGGTCGGTCATTACTTTGGCGGCATGGCACCGAACCGACTGAAATTATGGATTTTTACCAAGAATCTTGGTCTGTACCCAAATCAATAAATAATTCTTATAAAATAACATTTTTAAAAGATTGGTCGTTTAACGGGCGCTTTGCAACAATTCTTGTCGTGGTTCATAACTTCGGCTCTATGACACCGAACCCCTTGAAATTTTGGATTCTTACTAAGAAACATGGTCTTTACACTATTCTTACAAAAAA
Organism: Limnephilus marmoratus; assembly: GCA_917880885.1. Taxonomy (NCBI): domain Eukaryota; kingdom Metazoa; phylum Arthropoda; class Insecta; order Trichoptera; family Limnephilidae; genus Limnephilus; species Limnephilus marmoratus. The sequence continues at coordinate 26,846,780 of OU862921.1, read as the reverse complement.
ATTCTGCCAAAAGAAGAATTTATAAAAAAATCACCGTTATAACACTTGGGGTCGGTCATTTTAACGCTTAGGGTTAGCCGTATAAACACTTCTGGTCATTTATAACTTTGGCGGCATGGCACCGAACCGACTGAAATTTTGGATTTTTAACAAGAATCTTGGTCTGTATACGAACCAATAAAATAATCTCAAAAATAATAAACTAAAAAAATTGATCGTTTTACGGGCGCTTTCTAACAATTATTGTGGTGGTTCATTACTTCGGCTCTATGGCACCGAACCGACTGAAATTTTGGTTTCTTACTAAGAAACATGTTATTTAAACTAATCTTTCAAAAAATCTGCCAAAAGAACATTTTTTAAAAAAATTACCGTTATAACACTTGGGATCGGTCATTTCAACGCTTAGGGTTAGCCGTATAAACACTTCTGGTCGGTCATAGCTTTGGCGGTATGGCACCGAACCGACTAAAATTTTGGATTTATACCAAGAATCTTGGTCTGATTATGAACCAATAAAAAAATCTCAAAAAGGACAAACTTAAAAAATTGATTGGTTTACAGGCGCTTTGTAACAATTCTTGTGGTGGTTCATAACTTCGGCGGCATGGCACCGAACCGACTGAAATTTTGGATTTTTAACAAGAATCTTGGTCTGTACCCAAATCAATAAAAAATTCTTATAAAATAACATTTTTAAAAGATTGGTCGTTTAACGGGCGCTTTGCAACAATTCTTGTAGTGGTTCATAACTTCGGCTCTATGACACCGAACCCCTTGAAATTTTGGATTCTTACTAAGAAACATGGTCTTTACACTATTCTTACAAAAAAAATCTGCTAAAAGAAGAATTTATGAAAAAAATCACCGTTATAACACTTGGGGTCGGTCATTTCTACGCTTGGAGTCAGCCGTTTAAACACTTGGGGTCGGTCATAACTTTGGCGCTATGGCACCAAACCGACAGAAATTTTGGATTTTTACCAAGAATCTTGGTCTGTATACGAACCAATAAAATAATCTCGAAAATAATAAACTTAAAAAATTGATCGTTTTACGGGCGCTTTCTAACAATTATTGTGTTGGTTCATAACTTCGGCTCTATGGCACCGAACCGACTGAAATTTTGGTTTCTTACTAAGAAACATGTTATTTAAACTAATCTTTAAAAAAATCTGCCAAAAGAACAATTATTAAAAAAAATCACCCTTATAACACTTGGGATCATTTCAACGCTTAGGGTTAGCCGTATAAACACTTCTGGTCGGTCATAACTTTGGCGGTATGGCACCGAACCTCCTGAAATTTTGGATTTTTACCAAGACCCTTAGTCTGTACACGAACCATTAAAAAAATCTCAAAAACAACAAACTTAAAAAATTGATCGTTTTACTGGCGCTTTGTAACAATTCTTGTGGTGGTTCATAACTTCGGCTCTATGGCATCGAACCGACTAAAATTTTGGATTCTTACTAAGAAACATGGTCTTTACACTATTATTACAAAAAATTTCTGCCAAAAGATGAATTTATAAAAAAAAACACCGTTTAAACACTTGGGGTCGGTCATAACTTTGGCGGTATCGCACCGAACCGACTGAATTTATGGATTTTTAACAAGAATCTTTGTCTATATACGAACCAATAAAAAATCTCAAAAGAGAACAATTTTAAAAAATTGATCGTTTTACGGGCGCTTTGTAACAATTCTTATGGTGGTTCTTAACTTCGGCTCTATGACACCGAACCACTTGATATTTTGGATTCTTACTAAGAAACATGGTCTTCACACTAATCTTTCAAAAAATCTGTCAAAAGAAGAATTTATAAAAAAATCACCTTTATAACACTTGGGGTCGGTCATTTCAACGCTTAGGGTTAGCCGTATAAACACTTGGGGTCGGTCATAAATTTGGCAGCATGGCACCGAACCGACTGAAATTACGGATTTTTAACAAGAATCTTTGTCTGTATACGAACCAATAAAAAATCTCATAAGAGAACAATTTTAAAAAATTGATCGTTTTACGGGCGCTTTGTAAAAATTTTTGTGGTGGTTCATAACTTCGGCTCTATGGAACTGAACCGACTGAAATTATGGATTTTTCCCAAGAATCTTGGTCTGCACCCAAATCAATAAAAAAATCTCAAAAACAACAAACTTAAAAAATTGATCGTTTTACTGGCGCTTTGTAACATTTCTTGTGGTGGTTCATAACTTCGGCTCTATGGCATCGAACCGACTGAAATTTTGGATTCTTACTAAGAAAGATGGTCTTTACACTATTCTTACAAAAAAATTCTGCCAAAAGAAGAATTTATAAAAAAAAATCACCGTTATAACACTTGGGGTCAGTCATTTCAACGCTTGGAGTCAGCCGTTTAAACACTTGGGGTAGGTCATAACTTTGGCGGTATGGCACCGAACCGACTGAAATTTTAGATTTTTACCAAGAATCTTTGTCTGTATACGAACCAATAAAAAATCTCATAAGAGAACAATTTTAATAAATTGATCGTTTTACGGGCGCTATGTAACAATTCTTGTGATGGTTCTTAACTTTGGCTCTATGACACCGAACCGCTTGAAATTTTGGATTCTTACTAAGAAACACGGTCTTTACACTAATCTTTCAAAAAATCTGCCAAAAGAAGAATTTATAAAAAAATCACCGTTATAACACTTGCGGTCGGTCATTTCAACGCTTAGGGTTAGCCGTTTAAACACTTGGGAACCGACTGAAATTATGGATTTTTAACAAGAATCTTTGTCTGCTTACGAACCAATAAAAACTCTCATAAGAGAACAATTTTAAAAATTTATCGTTTTACGGGCGCTTTGTAACAATTCTTGTGGTGGTTCATAACTTCGGCTCTATGACACCGAACCCCTTGAAATTTTGGATTCTTACTAAGAAACATGGTCTTTACTATAATCTTTCAAAAAATCTGCAAAATAAGAATTTATAAAAAAAAATTACCGTTATAACACTTGGGGTCGGTCATTTCAACGCTTGGAGTCAGCCGTTTAAACACTTGGGGTCGGTCATAACTTTGGCGGCATGGCACCGAACCTACTGAAATTATGGATTTTTAGCAAGAATCTTTGTCTGTATACGAACCAATAAAAAATCTCAAAAGAGAACAATTTTTACAAATTGATCGTTTTACGGGCGCTTTGTAACAATTCTTGTGGTGGTTCATAACTTCGGCTCTGTGACACCGAACCCCTTGAAATTTTGGATTCTTACTAAGAAACATGGTCTTTACACTAATCTTTCAAAAAATCTACCAAAAGAAGAATTTATAAAAAATTCAAAAATTCAAATTTTTATAAATTCAATTTATAAAAATTCACAAAAATTCACCAAATTTTTATAAATTTTTATAAATTCAAAAATTTATAAAAATTTATAAAAAATTCATTCAAATTTATAAAAATTTTTAAAAAATTCATATTTAATTTATAAAAAACACTTGGGGTCGGTCATTTCAACGCTTGGCGTCAGCCGTTTAAACACTTCTGGTCGGTCATTACTTTGGCGGCATGGCACCGAACCGACTGAAATTATGGATTTTTACCAAGAATCTTGGTCTGTACCCAAATCAATAAATAATTCTTATAAAATAACATTTTTAAAAAATTGTTCGTTTTACTGGCGCTTTCTAACAATTCTTGTGGTGGTTCATAACTTCGGCTCCTTGGCATCGAACCGACTGAAAATTTGGTTTCTTACTAAGAAATATGGTCTTTACACTTAACTTTAAAAAAATCTGCAAATGAAGAATTTATAAAAACAATCACCGTTATAAAACTTGCAGTCGGTCATTTCAACGCTTGGGCTCAGCCGTTTAAACCCTTGGGGTTGGCTTGGAACCGACTGAAATTTTGGATTTTTACCAAGAATCTTGGTCTGTATACGAACCAATAAAAAAATCTCAAAAACAACAAACTTAAAAAATTGATCGTTTTACTGGCGCTTTGTAACAATTCTTGTGGTGGTTCATAACTTCGGCTCTATGGCATCGAACCGACTGAAATTTTGGATTCCTACTAAGAAAGATGGTCTTTACACTATTCTTACAAAAAAATTCTGCCAAAAGAAGAATTTATAAAAAAAATCACCGTTATAACACTTGGGGTCAGTCATTTCAACGCTTGGAGTCAGCCGTTTAAACACTTGGGGTAGGTCATAACTTTGGCGGTATGGCACCGAACCGACTGAAATTTTAGATTTTTACCAAGAATCTTGGTCTGTATACGAACCAATAAAAAATCTCATAAGAGAACAATTTTAATAAATTGATCGTTTTACGGGCGCTTTGTAACAATTCTTGTGATGGTTCTTAACTTTGGCTCTATGACACCGAACCGCTTGAAATTTTGGATTCTTACTAAGAAACACGGTCTTTACACTAATCTTTCAAAAAATCTGCCAAAAGAAGAATTTATAAAAAAATCACCGTCATAACACTTGCGGTCGGTCATTTCAACGCTTAGGGTTAGCCGTTTAAACACTTGGGAACCGACTGAAATTATGGATTTTTAACAAGAATCTTTGTCTGTATACAAACCAATAAAAACTCTCATAAGAGAACAATTTTAAAAATTGATCGTTTTACGGGCGCTTTGTAACAATTCTTGTGATGGTTCATAACTTCGACTCTATGGAACTGAACCGACTGAAATTATGGATTTTTACCAAGAATCTTGGTCTGTACCCAAATCAATAAATAATTCTTATAAAATAACATTTTTAAAAGTTTGATCGTTTTACGGGCGCTTTGCAACAATTCTTGTGGTCGGTAATAACTGCGGCTCTATGACACCGAACCGCTTGAAATTTTGGATTCTTACTAAGAAACATGGTATTTACGCTATTCTTTCAAAAAATCTGCCAAAAGAAGAATTTATAAAAAAATCACCGTTATAACACTTGGGATCGGTCATTTCATCGCTTAGGGTTAGCCGTATAAACACTTCTGGTCGGTCATAACTTTGGCGGCATGGCACCGAACCGACTGAAATTATGTATTTTTTACAAGAATCTTGGTCTGTATATGAACCAATAAAAAAATCTCAAAACAGAACAATTTAAAAAAATTGATCGTTTACCGGCGCTTTGTAACAATTCTTGTGGTGGTTCATAACTTCGGCTCTATGACACCGAACCCCTTGAAATTTTGGATTCTTACTAAGAAACATGGTCTTTACACTAATCTTTCAAAAAATCTGTCAAAAGAAGAATTTATAAAAAAATCACCGTTATAACACTTGGGGTCGGTCATTTCAACGCTTGGGGTGAGCCGTTTAAACACTTGGGGTCGGTCATAAATTTGGCGGTATGGCACCGAACCGACTGAAATTTTGGATTTTTACCAAGAATCTTGGTCTGTATACGAACCAATAAAAAAATCTCAAAAAAGATCAATTTTAAAAAATTGATCGTTTTACGGGCGCTTTGTAACACTTCTTGTGGGGTTCATAACTTCGGCTCTATGGTACCGAACCGATTGAAAATTTGGTTTCTTACTAAGAAACATGGTCTTTACACTAAACTTTAAAAAAATCTGCAAAAGAAGAATTTATAAAAAAATCACCGTTATAACACTTGGGGTCGGTCATTTCAACGCTTAGGGTTAGCCGTATAAACACTTCTGGTCGGTCATAACTTTGGCGGCATGGCACCGAACCGACTGAAATTATGGATTTTTAACAAGAATCTTGGTCTGTATATGAACCAATTAAAAAATCTCCAAAGAGAACAATTTTAAAAAATTGTTTTTTTTTTTTTGTTCATATAAAGCGGATACTTTGTGATGCGACATTATTAATTTAAAATAAAACAATAACTTTGTAAACACAACTTTTATTTTATATACCGCCTACCGGGTTTCGCTACAACCGTAGCTTCATCAGGGCAGTATAATTCTCTACTAACATTAGTTTACATGTGTGTTATAATTTATAATATATAATGGGCTGGACTCGTCAAGTGTAGGGGGAGGAAAAAGACATAGATGGAGAATTGGGAAGGGAACGGACGTGTTCTTTATCAATAGGGAACAATCTTAGTATGAGACTCTTATTTATTTTAGTATATTTAAATATAGTTATTTTTAATAATCAAATAAATTTAAATAAAAGTCCCATTTTAAGATTGTTCCCTATTGATAAAGAACACGTCCGTTCCCTTCCCAATTCTCCATCTATGTCTTCTTCCACCCCCTACACTTGACGAGTCCAGCCCATTATATATTATAACACACATGTAACCTAATGTTAGTAGAGAAAAATACTGCGCTGATGAAGCCACGGTTGTAGCGAAACCCGGTCGGCATAAAGTATATAAAATAAATGTGGTGTTTACAAAGTTATTGTTTTATTTTAAATTAAAAAATTGATCGTTTACGGGCGCTTTGTAACAATTCTTGTGGTGGTTCATAACTTGGGCTCTATGGCACCGAACCGAGTGAAATTTTGGATTTTTACCAAGAATCTTTGTCTGTATTCGAACCAATAAAAAATCTCAAAAGAGAACAATTGAGGCCCCTAGAAACAAAGACGGAAGTGTCCACTTTGTCAAATTGTTGGCAAACTGAAAAAAACGTTTAATCAGTCCGTTATTTATCAATATGAAAGGAACAATTAATATTATGTAAGTAAACCGGTTTAAGAATAATATTTCAAATCATATATGTATCTAAATGCTCTAGTTTCTTAAAAAAATGCGTTTTTTTTGATGGACACTTCCGTTTTTGTTTCAAACATTCGGACACTTGCTGTTTTGTTTCACAAACAGTTGGACACTGCCGGTTTTGATTTAAATGACAATTTCGAAGATGTTGCAGTCAATGTAAGAAAACAATATTTAAAATAAGACTTTTTTATTAAAATAATTATAGAAACGGAAATTATATGAACAGCTTAAAGTTTTATCAAATTTAGAAATATTCATAAATTCTGAGAAAAAGATATTAGTTTTTTTAAATGGTGAAATTACATCCACCATGAAAAAGAAAAATCAGAAGAGTTAACTAAATTATACTTATTATAATACCACCACGATTTTCCGTGACTATTTTGCCAGTTTTATAAAAACATTTCATTATGTGTTGCACCCTTTGTTTTGAAATATTTATGCTCTTGAGAAATGTTTGTTGACACACTGGAATTACGGAGCCGCCGGACAACTAAATGAAAATTTTGTTTGAAATTGTTTTGTTTTGTAAGTGATCAAAAATCAACACCAAAAGCGTGTATTTTTCACAGCAAAAAGATAAACCAGGTAATATTAATTTTACAGTAATATTAAAAATATAAAATTATTTTTAATAAGGAAATAATAATATCATATTGTAATTTTAATAAAAAGTATCGCTATAATATAGTTAGATGTTAAAGTTGTTTCTTATAATACCTACAAAAGCTGTTTTTTATAATACCTACATACTTATTTTAATGAAAATAGACAGTTTTTATTATTTATTATTAAAAAAAACAACATTTATTATCAAAAAACACAATTTAAATTCGAAATGAATCTCTACCAAATGGATTTTCAAAAATTTATTAGTTATTAATTTGAAATATTATATTGATTATTATAAAATTATTTAAGTCTAGTTATCAAAATACATGGCCTAGCCAACTCGATCCAGATCCTTACAAAAAAAAAATTGTGAACAAATTAAGACAAATCAATACAAAAAATTTCATATTTTGACATTGCCTACAACATAATGGCGGTTTGCCTCTTTTTCTTGGCAATGTTTGCCTTCCATTTGTGCGGTTGTTTCACACGTTTCCTCGCTGATTCTGGTGGCAAAACATCGGGGAAGGTTTCCATTCTTGGAATATATAACGTCCACTAACAATAAATGATTATTACAACCTAAAAAATAACTTATCAGGGCCACAACTCACTTACGCTTCCGCACGAGTTTGTATGAATTACAGTATGGCAGCCATTATGAATAGAGCGTCCTGATTGGCTATTTGAAAAACTGCCGCTTTTGTTTCGAAAGGAGGTGGACACTGCCGTATTTGTTTCAACAACAAAACTTTAAAGCCAAAATACTATGGTTTAATGACGTTTATGTTACAAATAGAAATATTGTCGAGATAGAGTGAACATTTCTCTATGAAACTGCATATTCAACTCATTTTTGACGTTTGGTGGACACTTCCGTCTTTGTTTCTAGGGGCCTCAATTGCAAAAAATTGATCGTTTTACTGGCGCTTTGTAACAATTCTTGTGGTGGTTCTTAACATCGGCTCTATGACACCGAACCGCTTGAAATTTTGGATTCTTTCTAAGAAACATGGTCTTTACACTGATCTTTCAAAAAATCTGCCAAAAAAGAATTTATAAAAAAACCACTGTTATAACAATTGGGGTCGGTCATTTCAACGCTTGGGGTCAGCCGTTTAAACACTTAAGGTCGGTCAAAACTTTGGCGGTATGGCACCGAACCGACTGATATTTTGGATTTTTACCAAAAATCTTGATCTGTATACGAACCAATAAAAAAATTTCAAAAAGAACAAACTTAAAAAATTAATCGTTTTACTGGCTCTTTGTAACAATTCTTGCGGTGGATCATAACTTCGGCTCTATGGCATCGAACCGACTGAAAATTTGGTTTCTTACTAAGAAACATGGTCTTTACACTAAACTTTAAAAAAATCTGCAAAAGAAGAATTTTTAAAAAATCACCGTTATAACACTTGGGGTCAGTCATTTCAACGCTTGGAGTCAGCCGTTTAAACACTTGGGGTCGGTCATAACTTTGGCGGTATGGCACCGAACCGACTGAAATTTTAGATTTTTACCAAGAATCTTGGTCTGTATACGAACCAATAAAAAATCTCATAAGAGACCAATTTTAAAAAATTGATCGTTTTACGGGCGCTTCGTAACATTTCTTGTGGTGGTTCTTAACTTTGGCTCTATGACACCGAACCGCTTGAAATTTTGGATTCTTACTAAGAAACGTGGTCTTTACACTAATCTTTCAAAAAATCTGCCAAAAGAAGAATTTATAAAAAAATCACCGTTAAAGCACTTGGGGTCGGTCATTTCAACGCTTAGGGTTAGCCGTATAAACACTTGGGGTCGGTCATAAATTTGGCGGCATGGCACCGAACCGACTGAAATTATGAATTTTTAACAAGAATCTTTGTCTGTATACGAACCAATAAAAAATCTCATAAGAGAACAATTTAAAAAAATTGATCGTTTTACGGGCGCTTTGTAACAATTCTTGTGATGGTTCATAACTTCGGCTCTTTGGAACTGAACCGACTGAAATTATGGATTTTTACCAAGAATCTTGGTCTGTACCCAAATCAATAAAAAATTCTTAAAAAATAACATTTTTAAAAGATTGATCGTTTTACGGGCGCTTTGCAACAATTCTTGTGGTCGGTAATAACTTTGGCTCTATGACACCGAACCGCTTGAAATTTTGGATTCTTACTAAGAAACATGGTCTTTACACTAATCTTTCAAAAAATCTGCCAAAAGAAGAATTTATAAAAAAATCACCGTTATAACACTTGGGGTCGGTCATTTCAACGCTTAGGGTTAGCCGTATAAACACTTGGGGTCTGTCATAAATTTGGCGGCATGGCACCGAACCGACTGAAATTATTGATTTTTAACAAGAATCTTTGTCTGTATACGAACCAATAAAAAATCTCAAAAGAGAACAATTTTAAAAAGTTGATCGTTTTACGGGCGCTTTGTAACAATTCTTGTGGTGGTTCATAACTTCGGCTCTATGGCACCGAACCGACTGAAAATTTGGTTTCTTACTAAGACACATGGTCTTTACACTAAACTTTTAAAAAATCTGCCATAAGAAGAATTTATTAAAAAATCTCCGTTATATCACTTGGGGTCGGTCATTTTAACGCTTAGGGTTAGCCATATAAAAACTTCTGGTCGGTCATATTTTTGGCGGCATGGCACCGAACCGACTGAAATTTTGGATTTTTATCAAGAATCTTGGTCTGTATACGAACCAATAATATAATCTCAAAAATAACAAACTTAAAAAATTGTTCGTTTTACTGGCGCTTTCTAACAATTCTTGTGGTGGTTCATAACTTCGGCTCTATGGCACCGATTCGACTGAAATTTTGGTTTCTTTCTAAGAAACATGGTCTTTTCACTAATTTTTCAAAAAATCTACCAAAAGAAGAATTTATAAAAAATTCACCGTGGTTCATAACTTCGGCTCTGTGACACCGAACCCCTTGAAATTTTGGATTCTTACTAAGAAACATGGTCTTTACACTAATCTTTCAAAAAATCTACCAAAAGAAGAATTTATAAAAAATTCAAAAATTCAAATTTTTATAAATTCAATTTATAAAAATTCACAAAAATTCACCAAATTTTTATAATTTTTTATAAATTCAAAAATTTATAAAAATTATAAAAAATTCATTCAAATTTATAAAAATTTTTAAAAAATTCATATTTAATTTATAAAAAACACTTGGGGTCGGTCATTTCAACGCTTGGGGTCAGCCGTTTAAACACTTCTGGTCGGTCATTACTTTGGCGGCATGGCACCGAACCGACTGAAATTATGGATTTTTAACAAGAATCTTGGTCTGTACCCAAATCAATAAATAATTCTTATAAAATAACATTTTTAAAAAATTGTTTGTTTTACTGGCGCTTTCTAACAATTCTTGTGATGGTTCATAACTTCGGCTCCTTGGCATCGAACCGACTGAAAATTTGGTTTCTTACTAAGAAATATGGTCTTTACACTTAACTTTAAAAAAATCTGCAAATGAAGAATTTATAAAAACAATCACCGTTATAAAACTTGCAGTCGGTCATTTCAACGCTTGGGCTCAGCCGTTTAAACCCTTGGGGTTGGCTTGGAACCGACTGAAATTTTGGATTTTTACCAAGAATCTTGGTCTGTATACGAACCAATAAAAAAATCTCAAAAACAACAAACTTAAAAAATTGATCGTTTTACTGGCGCTTTGTAACAATTCTTGTGGTGGTTCATAACTTCGGCTCTATGGCATCGAACCGACTGAAATTTTGGATTCCTACTAAGAAAGATGGTCTTTACACTATTTTTACAAAAAAATTCTGCCAAAAGAAGAATTTATAAAAAAAATCACCGTTATAACACTTGGGGTCAGTCATTTCAACGCTTGGAGTCAGCCGTTTAAACACTTGGGGTAGGTCATAACTTTGGCGGTATGGCACCGAACCGACTGAAATTTTAGATTTTTACCAAGAATCTTGGTCTGTATACGAACCAATAAAAAATCTCATAAGAGAACAATTTTAATAAATTGATCGTTTTACGGGCGCTTTGTAACAATTCTTGTGATGGTTCTTAACTTTGGCTCTATGACACCGAACCGCTTGAAATTTTGGATTCTTACTAAGAAACACGGTCTTTACACTAATCTTTCAAAAAATCTGCCAAAAGAAGAATTTATAAAAAAATCACCGTTATAACACTTGGGGTCGGTCATTTCAACGCTTGGGGTGAGCCGTTTAAACACTTGGGGTCGGTCATAAATTTGGCGGTATGGCACCGAACCGACTGAAATTTTGGATTTTTACCAAGAATCTTTGTCTGTATACGAACCAATAAAAAATCTCATAAGAGAACAATTTAAAAAAATTGATCGTTTTACGGGCGCTTTGTAACAATTCTTGTGATGGTTCATAACTTCGGCTCTTTGGAACTGAACCGACTGAAATTATGGATTTTTACCAAGAATCTTGGTCTGTGCCCAAATCAATAAAAAATTCTTATAAAATAACATTTTTAAAAGATTGATCGTTTTACGGGCGCTTTGCAACAATTCTTGTGGTCGGTAATAACTTCGGCTCTATGACACCGAACCGCTTGAAATTTTGGATTCTTACTAAGAAACATGGTCTTTACACTAATCTTTCAAAAAATCTGCCAAAAGAAGAATTTATAAAAAAATCACCGTTATAACACTTGGGGTCGGTCATTTCAACGCTTAGGGTTAGCCGTATAAACACTTGGGGTCGGTCATAAATTTGGCGGCATGGCACCGAACCGACTGAAATTATTGATTTTTAACAAGAATCTTTGTCTGTATACGAACCAATAAAAAATCTCAAAAGAGAACAATTTTAAAAAGTTGATCGTTTTACGGGCGCTTTGTAACAATTCTTGTGTTGGTTCATAACTTCGGCTCTATGGCACCGAACCGACTGAAAATGTGGTTTCTTACTAAGACACATGGTCTTTACACTAAACTTTTAAAAAATCTGCCATAAGAAGAATTTATTTAAAAATCTCCGTTATATCACTTGGGGTCGGTCATTTTAACGCTTAGGGTTAGCCGTATAAAAACTTCTGGTCGGTCATATTTTTGGCGGCATGGCACCGAACCGACTGAAATTTTGGATTTTTATCAAGAATCTTGGTCTGTATACGAACCAATAATATAATCTCAAAAATAACAAACTTAAAAAATTGTTCGTTTTACTGGCGCTTTCTAACAATTCTTGTGGTGGTTCATAACTTCGGCTCTATGGCACCGATTCGACTGAAATTTTGGTTTCTTTCTAAGAAACATGGTCTTTTCACTAATCTTTCAAAAAATCTGCCGAAAGAAGAATTTATAAAAAAATCACCGTTATAACACTTGGGATCGGTCATTTCAACGCTTAGGGTTAGCCGTATAAACACTTCTGGTCGGTCATAACTTTGGCGGCATGGCACCGAACCGACTGAAATTATGTATTTTTTACAAGAGTCTTGGTCTGTATATGAACCAATAAAAAAATCTCAAAAAAGAACAATTTAAAAAAATTGATCGTTTACCGGCGCTATGTAACAATTCTTGTGGTGGTTCATAACTTCGGCTCTATGACACCGAACCCCTTGAAATTTTGGATTCTTACTAAGAAACATGGTCTTTACACTAATCTTTCAAAAAATCTGCCAAAAGAAGAATTTATAAAAAAATCACCGTTATAACACTTGGGGTCGGTCATTTCAACGCTTGGGGTGAGCCGTTTAAACACTTGGGGTCGGTCATAAATTTGGCGGTATGGCACCGAACCGACTGAAATTTTGGATTTTTACCAAGAATCTTGGTCTGTATACGAACCAATAAAAAAATCTCAAAAAAGATCAATTTTAAAAAATTGATCGTTTTACGGGCGCTTTGTAACACTTCTTGTGGGGTTCATAACTTCGGCTCTATGGTACCGAACCGATTGAAAATTTGGTTTCTTACTAAGAAACATGGTCTTTACACTAAACTTTAAAAAAATCTGCAAAAGAAGAATTTATAAAAAAATCACCGTTATAACACTTGGGGTCGGTCATTTCAACGCTTAGGGTTAGCCGTATAAACACTTCTGGTCGGTCATAACTTTGGCGGCATGGCACCGAACCGACTGAAATTATGGATTTTTAACAAGAATCTTGGTCTGTATATGAACCAATTAAAAAATCTCCAAAAAGAACAATTTTAAAAAATTGATTTTTTTTTTTTTGTTCATATAAAGCGGATACTTTGTGATGCGACATTATTAATTTAAAATAAAACAATAACTTTGTAAACACAACTTTTATTTTATATACGGCCTACCGGGTTTCGCTACAACCGTAGCTTCATCAGGGCAGTATAATTCTCTACTAACATTAGTTTACATGTGTGTTATAATTTATAATATATAATGGGCTGGACTCGTCAAGTGTAGGGGGAGGAAGAAGACATAGTTGGAGAATTGGGAAGGGAACGGACGTGTTCTTTATCAATAGGGAACAATCTTAGTATGGGACTTTTATTTATTTTAGTGTATTTAAATATAGTTATTTTTAATAATCAAATAAATTTAAATAAAAGTCCCATTTTAAGATTGTTCCCTATTGATAAAGAACACGTCCGTTCCCTTCCCAATTCTCCATCTATGTCTTCTTCCTCCCCCTACACTTGACGAGTCCAGCCTATTATATATTATAACACACATTTAACCTAATGTTAGTACAGAATAATACCGCCCTGATGAAGCTACGGTTGTAGCGAAACCCGGTCGGCATAAAGTATATAAAATAAATGTGGTGTTTACAAAGTTATTGTTTTATTTTAAATTAAAAAAATTGATCGTTAACGGGCGCTTTGTAACAATTCTTGTGGTGGTTCATAACTTGGGCTCTATGGCACCGAACCGACTGAAATTTTGGATTTTTACCAAGAATCTTTGTCTGTATTCGAACCAATAAAAAATCTCAAAAGAGAACAATTTAAAAAAATTGATCGTTTTACTGGCACTTTGTAACAATTCTTGTGGTGGTTCTTAACATCGGCTCTATGACACCGAACCCCTTGAAATTTTGGATTCTTACAAAGAAACATGGTCTTTACACTAGTCTTTCAAAAAATCTGCCAAAAGAAGAATTTATAAAAAAAATCACCGTTATAACACTTGGGATCGGTCATTTCAACGCTTAGGGTTAGCCGTATAAACACTTCTGGTCGGTCATAACTTTGGCGGCATGGCACCGAACCGACTGAAATTATGGATTTTTAACAAGAATCTTGGTCTGTATATGAACCAATTAAAAAATCTCAAAAAAGAACAATTTTAAAAAATTGATTTTTTTTTTGTTCATATGAACCGGATACTTTGTGATGCGACATTATTAATTTAAAATAAAACAATAACTTTGTAAACACAACTTTTATTTTATATACCGCCTACTAGTCCAGTAACTTTGTCGCCTGGATGTATGGAGTAGTATGCGTTAAATCCGGTAGTTCTGATTTTTTGCATACTTGTTTATGATGTTGGCCTTATGAATAATCCAAGTTTTCGACCTCGAGCGCCGAACGCAACTTTGTCAAAAATCGAAAAAAACCGCGAAAAAATCGTTATTTCTTCAAATTTTGGTGATTATAACCCTAAAGGACTAGTTTTTGAAAAAACTTTTTTTTATAGCGTTTTTAAAGAAGACTAAATTTGCTACAATATGATACTAGAACTGTCTCTGTAGACCCAATAGTTTTTGAGATTAAATCTTTCAAAGTTTGTGACCTCGAGCGCAAAACGCAAAAAAATCGTATTTTTTTTCAAATTTTGGCGATTATAACCCTAAAGAACTAGTTTTTGACAAAATTTTTGAAGAATGTTTTTAAAGATAACTAATTTTTCTACAATTTGATACTAGAATTGTCTCTGCAAACTTAATAGTTTCCGAGATTAAGCCTTTCAAAATTTATCATTTTTTTTCGAACTTCGCAATTTTTTGCAATATTTTAGACGTCACTCGAATAACTCTAGCGGGACGAAGTTTCAATTACTTCAGACGTGTGAAGTCTATTTAATCTGAAGTCTATTTAGTCTATTTAATCTGAAGTCTATTTAGTCAACAGCCACATGGCTCTAGAGATTGAAAGAGAATCAATGCTAAAGATGGTTGGCCGGAACTTCCAGGAAGTGAAATTCAAACGTAAAAACAATGTGGCGTCCCTTTCTTCAGCTGTACGAACTATTACTGTTGGCAATAAATAGGTAACTGTTGATCATCTAACACTGTTTTACAGGTTGTGTGTCTTAAAATAATCGGATGAAGAATTGCGAGAGGTCTTCACTTACGAACTGTCACCAATCTCAATGTCATTGTTCTCTGAAGAGGGGATGAGAAAGGGCACAAAATCCACCTTGTATTTAGTATTTGAACCTGTAACCTTAAATGAGAAGCAAGGGTTAACGAAGTTTGTAGTAGTAGATGGAGGGCATCTACTTCACAAAGTTGTGTGGCCTCGAAGCTCATCATTTGGTGCCATAGCTGACAGATACATACAGTACATTACTGCTCACTATGGCTCAAATGTGGCAGTAGTTTTCGATGGTTACCCCGTAGATGCTGTACAGAAAAACATAAAGAGCTCTGAGCGTCTTCGAAGAACCAAGTTACACTCATTGTGAGAGATAATCGTTGATGAGAAATGTCGTGGCACAGGTTCCTCAACAAAAATTCTTGTCAAATGACAAAAACAAGATTCGTTTCATAAAACTGCTGACAACAAAAATGGGAAGTCACAACATTCAAGTACTCCAAGCAGAGGAAGATGCTGATAGGCTCATCATCACTACAGCTGTAACTGTTGCCTCTACCTATGATATAGTGGTAGTCGTTGGTGAGGACATTGACTTGCTGACTATCCTTACTGCGATCTCAAACCAACGTGAAATTTTTTACAATAAATGTGGAAGAGGCAAAGCATCAGATGTCATGTATTCCAGCATCGCTTCTTCAAAATCCTCTTTGAAAAAAGAGCTTTTCCTCTTCATCCATGCCTTCAGTGGTTGTGACTCGACATCCTGCTTCTTTGGCTTAGGGAAGATACAAATGATGTCCATAGTTGAAAAAAATCCGGACGTTGAAAAGCAAGCTGCGATTTTTCTCGACACCAACTCTACACCTGACGATATAGCAGCAGCAGGAGAACGAGTCATAATTGCTCTATACGGAGACAACCCCGACACCCATAACCTTGACGAGCTGCGGTACCAACTATTCACCAAGGCTGCGACGAAAACCAGCTTCAATCTAGCCAGGTTACCTCCTACACGAGACTCTGCTCGATTTCACTCCTTGCGGACATACCATCAGGTAATAATTTGTCCTTGCATCAGTTACATATCATTCATCATTTTCTATTCTCATATACAATCTTCTTACAGGTTCAGGCGTGGTTGGGAGTCACACTGAACCCTCTCTCCTGGGGGTGGATATCCACGCCACAAGGCCTCAACCCCAAAATGATGACCAGAGATGCAGCCCCACAACACCTCTTGCGGATGATTTTTTGCGGCTGAACGAAGGGTTGTGGGAACGCGTGCAGCTGCAGGAAGGCAGGATTAAAATGCTCATCAGTCTGCAGGCACTGTAGCGGGGCCTCTTGTGATAATATACCTGATGTTGAAGTAATAGATATCCCAGAAGGCGACGATCTGTCCGATGTTGAAATGGAGGATGACTTGTGGGCACAAGACGTCCACGATTCATCACCATCACCTAATGGGGATATGCCATCCCAATACGTCGATCCAGATACGGATGAACCTCAACCGGGACCTTCCAAGAGGGCTAAATTAATTTAATTTTAATAAACATATTAAGTTTTGTTGTACTTATCTTTTTAAATAAATAAAAAAATTAAAAAGAAAATACTTTGTTTTTTATCTTTTTTACTTCATTATTCGTAGCTGAGCTTAAACATCATCATCCCATCATAAAAGTACAGGGCTTCGATAGTATAATCAGGGTCAAAATTCATTCAGAACGACAGAATTGCAAAAAATTGCGAAGTTCGAAAAAAATTATAAATTTTGAAAGGCTTAATCTCGGAAACTATTAAGTTTGCAGAGACAATTCTAGTATCATATTGTAGAAAAATTAGTCGCCTTTAAAAACAATTTCGAAAAGTTTTGTCAAAAACTAGTTCTTTAGGGTTATAATCGCCAAAATTCGAAAAAAAAAACGATTTTTTCGCGTTCTGCGCTCGAGGTCACAAACTTTGAAAGGCTTAATCTCAAAAACTATTGAGTCTACAGAGACAATACTAGTATCGTATTGTACCAAATTTAGTCTTTTTTAAAAACGCCATAGAAATTTTTTTTCAAAAACTAGTCCTTTAGGGTTATAATCGCAAAAATTTGAAAAAATAACGATTTTTTCGCGGTTTTATCGATTTTTGACAAAGTTGCGTTCGGCGCTCGAGGTCGAAAACTTGTATTATTCATTAGGCCAACATCATAAACAAGTCTGCAAAAAATCAGAACTACCGGATTTAACGCATACTGTGATGTATAAATTTACTGGACTATACCGGGTTTCGCTACAACCGTAGCTTCATCAGGGCAGTATAATTCTCTACTAACATTAGTTTACATGTGTGTTATAATTTATAATATATAATGGGCTGGACTCGTCAAGTGTAGGGGGAGGAAGAAGACATAGATGGAGAATTGGGAAGGGAACGGACGTGTTCTTTATCAATAGGGAACAATCTTAGTATGGGAGTCCAGCCCATTATATATTATAACACACATGTAACCTAATGTTAGTAGAGAATAATACTGCCCTGATGAAGCTACGGTTGTAGCGAAACCCGGTCGGCATAAAGTATATAAAATAAATGTGGTGTTTACAAAGTTATTGTTTTATTTTAAATTAAAAAATTGATCGTTTACGGGCGCTTTGTAACAATTCTTGTGGTGGTTCATAACTTTGGCTCTATGGCACCGAACCGAGTGAAATTTTGGATTTTTACCAAGAATCTTTGTCTGTATTCGAACCAATAAAAAATCTCAGAAGAGAACAATTGCAAAAAATTGATCGTTTTACTGGCGCTTTGTAACAATTCTTGTGGTGGTTCTTAACATCGGCTCTATGACACCGAACCGCTTGAAATTTTGGATTCTTTCTAAGAAACATGGTCTTTACACTAATCTTTCAAAAAATCTGCCAAAAAAGAATTTATAAAAAAACCACTGTTATAACACTTGGGGTCGGTCATTTCAACGCTTGGGGTCAGCCGTTTAAACACTTAAGGTCGGTCAAAACTTTGGCGGTATGGCACCGAACCGACTGATATTTTGGATTTTTACCAAAAATCTTGATCTGTATACGAACCAATAAAAAAATGTCAAAAAGAACAAACTTAAAAAATTAATCGTTTTACTGGCTCTTTGTAACAATTCTTGCGGTGGATCATAACTTCGGCTCTATGGCATCGAACCGACTGAAAATTTGGTTTCTTACTAAGAAACATGGTCTTTACACTAAACTTTAAAAAAATCTGCAAAAGAAGAATTTTTTAAAAATCACCGTTATAACACTTGGGGTCGGTCATTTCAACGCTTAGGGTTAGCCGTATAAACACTTCTGGTCGGTCATTACTTTGGCGGCATGGCACCGAACCGACTGAAATTATGGATTTTTAACAAGAATCTTTGTCTGTATACGAACCAATAAAAAATCTCAAAAGAGAACAATTTTTAAATATTGATCGTTTTACGGGCGCTTTGTAACAATTCTTGTGGTGGTTCATAACTTCGGCTCTATGACACCGAACCGACTGAAATTTTAGTTTCTTACTAAGAAACATGTTATTTAAACTAATCTTTCACAAAATCTGCCAAAAGAAGAATTTATAAAAATATCACCGTTATAACACTTGGGGTCGGTCATTTCAACGCTTGGGGTCAGCCGTTTAAACACTTGGGGTCGGTCATAACTTTGGCAGTATGTCACCGAATCGACTGAAATTATGGATTTTTACCAAGAATCTTGGTCTGTACCCGAACCAATAAAAAATCTCAAAAAAGATCAATTTTAAAAAATTGATCGTTTTACGGGCGCTTTGTAACACTTCTTGTGGTGGTTCATAACTTCGGCTCTATGGCACCGAACCGACTGAAATTTTGGATTCTTACTAAGAAACATGGTCTTTACACTAATCTTTCAAAAAATCTGCAAAAGAAGAATTTATAGAAAAATCATCGTTATAACACTTGGGGTCTGTCATTTCAATGCTTGGGATTATCCGTTTAAACTTGGGGTCGGGATAACTTCGGGGGTATGGCACAGAACCGACTGAAATTATGGTTTTTACCAAGAATCTTGGTCTTTTCACAAATCCTAATTATAAACTAATTCACTGGCCCAAATTGACCCAAAAATGGCGCACTACAAACTATTCCATTACTTATAAAGGTTAATTTCCAGATAAGCTGAACATCCTTAATTTAAAAAATATTTTCTAAATATGTAAGCTGAATTTCAATGTTGAGCATCTATTTCAGTCGCCGGAGAAGAGATTTTAATATATGTTTCGTTAAAATCCAAATCGAAAAATTCGTCGTGTTCACTTAGAACTTAGAAGATATCTTTATTTTTCATTAGATACTACTAACGTATACGTACATATGAAAATAGGTTATAAGGTAAGTTTTTTTTTTAATTCTATTTAACCCAGACTTAAAATTTTAAAATAGTTTGCACAAAATTAGGGCTATTTGTATTTGTGTTTCCCATTCAATATGTTTTTCTCAATATCTATAAGATAAGATATATTAAATATGTGGTAATTGTTGGTATTATCTATGATCTTATATTATTGTCTATGACTACTTTCATAGGTTGAGAGCACTTGTGAACTGTCAGTCAGCACGGCTGGTTTAATAAATGATATTCCAATTACAATCGTGTTATTATATTCAACACAATATAACATGGTGTCAGATGTGTCTGATTAAAAATATTGTGAGTGAAGTCAAGTCAGCAATCAATAATTTGTGGTGCGAATAATTTGTGGTGTCACAAAACCAAGGAATAAAATGTCGAGTCAGATTTTACAAATGAATATTGTTCCAAACATGGCGGGTGAGTGGAAGCGATTCAAACAATCAAACCTGATAGATATAATCCATCTGATTATAATTAATTTTGTTCATTGTATTTCACTTGTATGGTTTATTAATATGTCATGAATATTGTCTATGACTACTTTCATAGGTTGAGAGCACTTGTGAACTGTCAGTCAGCACGGCTGGTTTAATAAATGATATTCCAATTACAATCGTGTTATTATATTCACCACAATATAACAGTAATAAAAACACCTCTAGAAATTCTATTCGTCTTGGGTAAATTTAGTCAGAAAATAAAAACCCTATTTAAAATTAATTTCGTTAGCTGGAACATTTCCGATAATGCCGCCAGTTGCAAAGGTCATCAATGATGACAATCGTCAACACACAAGTGCATGGCATAGAAAAACACATAAAGAAATTACACTCCTATTGTCAGGGCCTCATTCCAACCTGAATACAAAAGCAACCGTGACAATATCTACAGTAGTCCGGTATTAGTGACACTTGCTAAAAATGTAAAGCGAAATTGTGTCAGAAGGGCTCCAGGGAACAATGTGTTATTCACCCTTGCATTAATATTTGCAAGGGCACAATCATTCATGATTTTTATCCGCCCTCCAGTAAATCGAATTATTCTAATAAAATATTACGAACTTATTCTATGCGTGTAATGATAATTTCCATAAAAATGGATATAATAAACACTGCGAAGTATTAAATTGATTTTGTGAAACGTATTTCAGGACGCTTAACGAGGTGCAAATGTGAGGGATGAATTTTGCGTTATTAACCCTGAAATATAACATAGTGATGTCAGTATGTAAGTAGTTTAGTTTTTGTTTTGTTCGACACTATTTTTTATTTATTTATTTATTTATTTATTTATTTATTGTTTCTTTACACTGTAGGTAAAAATGTTTACAATACAATTTGTTACCTCACTAGGACAAGCCTGTGTTGAGGTTAACAATAATTATACAAGTTAACAAAATAACACAAAATTATACAGATTTTGAAAGAACAATATTGTTGTATTTCTTACAGATTGAGATTATGGGTACCCATGGTACCCAGTACCCACTAAACTGATGGCGCTAGGTAGTACATTAATGTAGACTTTTAGGGTGACCATAGTTTTGAGATCTGATTCAAAATAAAATAAAGTATTTTTTTATTTTGTTTTTTTTATGATATACAACTTCGTTTTTTAAAACACTAAAACATAAAGTTAAAAAAAATTCAGGACTAACCCGCAGGAGGTATTTTATCTTCTGTAACTTTTTTTTTTAAATCGTGTAATACTGACATTATAACGAAGAAAGGGGTGTGAGGAGAATATCTTTTATTTATTATAAAGTTAAAGTTATACCTACAATACGTCAGGAAAAAAATGTGAATATTTTACAGAAAAAATAAAAGTCCCAATATACTACTTTTCAGTAGTTTGTCAATGAGTGTTTTATTTTGAAGATATAGATAAACTTATTTTACTTTATTTTATTTGCAGTTAGAATTTTTGTGTTAGTGTCTAATACAATTTTTTTCTTTCGGCGAGCCAATTCTTCAACATAATATTTGTTTTACCATTAGTATATTTTTTAATTTCAGCAGGTAACATATTTAATAAATTTGATATCATGTTGTCCAGCGTTCTTCGTCCATATTTGTTTAAATGCTTAGGTACAATTAGTTCTTTATTTAGCGTAAAACGGGTATTGTAATTGTGGTCCAGTTTACGTATGTATATAGGGCTATTCATATGCTGAGATATAATTTTATACCACAGAATTGCTCTTACTGAGAGAATTTTGAGATTCTGGTAAAAGTACGGAAATTATATCTTTGTTCGTTTAAACTTTCATGCGCTAATAATTTAACTAATGATTTTTGAACCGACTGAACATGATTTACATTTGTGTTACAGTAAAGTCCCCAGGCTGTAATAAGTGTGCATATTGGAACATAGAATTTTAATTTATATAATCTGCTAGCAATAATCTGAGTCGTTTACAGACTTCATTTATTTCTGATGCAACCATGAATGTTAGAAGAAGTCGGGGACGCCAGAGGAAGTCATGGCACGATCAAGAGAGTCAGATACTTGAGTCAAGCCATATCAAGAGTCAGAATAATAAAATAGGATATACGAATGTGATTAACGAAAGGAGTAAGTGCCAAGACCGAGTTATTTGACGGTCCTTCCTCTCTGTCTACCACTGCGGACGGTTAGATAGTTAATTAGTTTTACTTACCCAGCTTCCTACTTATCGGTGTAGTATAGCTATACGCTTATTTAAAACATAGATACTTACCTATGTTAGGTACCTACTTACTTAAGTATTTACCCCTTTCCACTGAAGGAACATAATACTTAATATCAAGCCATGAAAAGCCAATAAAATATCATCAGCCCACATTAAGACCACAACGTGTTATGGCAGAACCACCACCCCCTACCCCTCCCCCTCCCCTTCCACCACCCCTCTCTATCTCCAAGAGTTTATCACATAATAACAAGCACCAACCTAATTAAGGTACCCTTATTACCGTGAAACCGCACGACCGTCTTGTAAGACGCTAATCGAATCAGGGCTAACTTCCCCATGGGATGTTGCAAACTATCTTCTCCCCTTGCCACGATACTCTGCTCTTACATCACATCCGGTCGCCGGGCGCCATCTTGGATCTTGGACCGGAAGTTCAGGGTTCTGATCTCTGTCCCTTCCGGCTCAAAACCGCAACTGTTATAATATTAACAGAAATCCTCCAGACGATTAGTTCTTAAATATGGAGATCCTGTTTCAAAATAATATGATCAATGATTTAATTTGATCTGGCTACTTTAAGTTTAATTAAAGGGTAGACAGGTTCGTTAAGGTTTATTTTGCATTAATCACATGAGTTAATTTGGGAGGCGGGTATGGGTACCGTTGCCCCGGGAACCATTTTTTGGATAAGCCTCTTCCACAGGTCATCCCAAGTTGCTACATAACAGGGTTGCCCGAGTTCATGGGGTGAGGTTTGTCCGGGTCCAGCTGCGTGGCAGGCCGGATCGGCCAGTAGGAGTCTCTCGGAATATCTTCTTGCATCCCAATGGGAGGATTTCATTCATTCATTCTTTACTCGTGGACACTGATCCCCGATTCCTACCTACCGGGGGGTGTATAAATATCATACCTTTATACTTCCCTGAAGTTCTTCTCTTCTTTCTAAAAAGACCCTTCCCAAAGATCACAGACCCAGAAAGGAATTATTTACCTACGCGCCACGTTTGTGATACTATTGTGAAAAAAAATTCTTAATAATATATTATCTGTAATTAATCGAAGGAAATAATTTACTAACATTCCACTGCGATTAAAGTAAACAGTATTTTTTTAAGTGAAACTTCTTTAACCCCGTTGTATATTGAAATTCGGATGAAACGGAAGTTCGTCACAAAAATTTATTATTTGACGGGTCCTCGGTTTTAATATAATGCGGTAAATTCACGTTTCCGCGCAAAGCCTCCGATAGGGCAGCGGTGTAATGAGCGGGACAAATTTCAGCGGCCAGGGACATGCAGTGAACGGAGGTTCGAATCCTACGAAATCCAACAAAAATAAACATTTTTATTTTTATAAAATCAATATCTAATCTTAAAATAAACAGGCAAAAGGAAAGAAAGCGACATCTAGCGACTTTCTAATTTCACTTCTACCACTCTGATTTCTTTTAATTAATTTATTTTTTTTATTCAAAAAAATACGTATACATTATAAGGAAGCTTTGACTGTCCAACCAGGAAGTTTTCCCGTTTTAAGACTGTCAAATTGCATAGTTTTTAGTTAATATTAGGAAGGTACTAGGTACATGATGTTATTTATAGAACTTAATACTAAATGATTTACATTTACAAAATTATCAGATTCGCAGTCAAGTGTTTGATTCTAAAAGCAATAAAGCAAGTAAATAGAGTATGAGTAGTAAAAAAGCTACTGAGACTACAAAGTAAAAAATTTAAATGATAATATATTAGGTCCTTGCATATGAAATTGGCGTTTTGGGGTAATGGCAACTTTGATCTCAAATATCTTCTCTTTGGTTAGGAATTCCAAATTCAAATTTATACAGTTATTTACTCGTGTATTTGTGTTTCGAAAATTATAATTCATTTGTTTTTTCCTTAATTGTTTTTTTTTCTTTGGGTCACTTAGTTTACAAAATGGAAAACTTGAAATATCGCGTTATTTATAAGTACGAGTTCCACCGTGGCACCAGTGCTGCGGAAACGGCTCGAAGGATTAATGATGTGTATGGCGATGCAGTATTGCAGTGCCGCAAAAGAAAACGCAGTGCGTTTTTGGTTCCACAACGTTGTCGTTCTGGAAATTTCGACCTGCAGAACAAGCCTCGTGGACGGCCGGAGACCAAAGTTGATAATGAAGAATTGAAGGCTATTGTTGAAGCGGATCCATCGCAAACCACGTCCGAGTTAGCTGCAGGCTGCGGTGTTAGTGATAAAACTGTCTTAATCCACTTGAAGCAAATTGGGAAGGTGAAAAAGCTTGAAAGGTGGGTACCTCACGAATTGGTGAAGCAAATCCACAAACGCTCGTTATAACGCTAGACCACACACTGCACAACAGACGGCTACCAAATTGGAGGAGCTTCAATTGGAATGTCTAAGACATCCACCGTACTCTCCTAATCTTGCCACAACAGATTACCATTTTTTTCGAAATTTGGATAACTTTTTGC
The DNA here is from genome assembly GCA_917880885.1 of Limnephilus marmoratus. Taxonomy (NCBI): domain Eukaryota; kingdom Metazoa; phylum Arthropoda; class Insecta; order Trichoptera; family Limnephilidae; genus Limnephilus; species Limnephilus marmoratus. Next base: position 26,821,615 of record OU862921.1, on the reverse strand, counting down.
AAGGGAAAAAATTCAACTCCGATGGGGCAGTCCAAACCGCCTTCAAATATTTTATTGATTCCTGTCCGAATAGTTTTTATAGTAAAGGGATCGATGAACTACCTATGAGATGTCAAAAGTGCATAGATAGCAATGGTACATACTTTGATTAAATAAATATATTATATTTTTAAAAAATCGACTTTATATTCCTCCCGTACAAAACGCCAATTTCATATGTAAGAACCTAAAATTAAGGCAATAAAGAAAAATTTAACACACTGATTGATGAAACAGGAAAACAAAAATTAAAACTTTTCATCGACATATTTCTACACACTAATGTTTGGCTGTGTTTTTATGAAAATGTGTGATCGATTTGAGTACCTAGAGGTAATCACAAAATTTTATTTTAATATTTTCATGATCTATCTTCTGTTTTCATACAACATAAATTATTTTACAATTAAATTAAATTAAATTAGAGGATTATTTATCAAAGCGTTATTTTTGTAAGCTGAGAATGACACGTATTTTTTGCATGTATCTAATTCTAATTTTAAAAACTAACTAACTAACCATCACGCCGTTTCCTCGCAGGGGTAGGCAGAGAGGACGCACCACCAAACAACTCGTTGGCACACACTCCTTGCCTCCTTCGCATTCATACATCGTCTCATACGTGCTCTTCTATTATTCCAACTCTTCACACGCCCGACTCAAGTATCTGATTCACTCGGTCGTGCCATGTCTTTCTCGGGCGTCCCCGACTTCTTCTACCATTCACATTTGCGTCATATATTCTCCTTACACTCCTTTCTTCGTTCATTCGCTCTACATGCCCAAACCATCTGAGCGTCCCTTTCTTAATCCTACTCATTACGCTTACATCAATCAGCCTTGCATTCTTCGCGGATCTCACACGATCGTACATTTACCACACATACGCCTCAGGAATCTAATTATGATTCTCATCATATATATTATTATGATCGAATCTCATCATTTTGTTTATTGAAGGCTTTTACATACATACATTATAATGGTTAAGTTGTGAAAAGGATTATTATAGTAAGTGGTTTGTAAATAACATAATAAATTATTAACAAAAGACATAAGCAGGTAAAATACAAATACGTGGTTGTATTGCAATTAGAAAATTGTTCAAAAGATTTCAATAAATTGTGTAGGAATAAGTAAAACTTACTATAAAAGTAGTTACAGTAAGTTTTTTGTAAATTGTATTTATTTTATTTTACAATCTACATTGAAATTGTTTATTTTTCCGACATATGAATTAAATATCAGAAGATATATCTAATAGTGCTTCTTCAATATTTGTAAAATCACTTTATGGCATCATTTTAATATGGAAATAAATATTTTTATCAATGGGTATATTTCAGAATTAGTTTTAATAGTTAATTAGTTGATGAATTAATTGTTAATGTAATTAATTACTTTATTTTATGAAAAGTTTAATTAGTATATATCATTAATTCATATTTAATTAAAATATTTAGTTTGTATCCTATGAAGGAATCTTTGGTTCACATCCTAAGTTTTTTTTTTGCAAGATAATATTTATTTTACAGCTAAAAATTTGATCGGTCAGTGGCTGAGTTGACATCGCGACTGGGTTCAACCAGGCGTCGTGAGTTCAATTCCCTGACTAATCATAATCGTCATCACACTGCCTTTACTGAGGGAGATATTGCCACATCTGTAGTTATCTGTGGGCACCACGAATGATGTCATCGACTCGCTCAATGTTGCGTGCGGTCACTGCAATCAACGGCCTGCGCTGCTCCGCTTTTCCTAAGCCAGCGGTGTTTATTCCTCAGCTTCGTTACATCGTCTAACAGTGCTGATATCCACTGTTGCATCATATACACATTTTTCAGTCTAGCATGAATGCAAATGGGCGTTTCACTTTCTACAATCAAGAATCAATCACAGAACGCTGTCTAATACGAACATCGACGCAAAAAGTTACTACTTCAGTAGATTGGAGAAGAAGGTACGAGGAATAGAACCAAATTCAAAAATTTTACTTAATTAACTTAATTTAAATAGAAAAAAGTGATGGTATTAAAAATTCAAAAATATCTATCATCATACTATTAAAAATACGGAACAACTATCTGACCTTAAAAATATCTTCCACCATACTCTCAAAAATACAGAACAACTATCTGATCTTAAAAATATCTATCATCATACTCTCAAAAATACAGAACAACTATCTGATCTTAAAAATATCTATCATAATACTATCAAAAATACAGAACAACTATCTGATCTTAAAAATATTTATCATCACACTATTACAAATACTTAACAACTAACTACCTGATCTTAAAAATATCCATCATCATGCTATCAAAAATACAGAGAAACTATCTAGTCTATATTTTGGCGGCAGTTAAATGGATATTTCGAAGCTTCATAGATTTCAACAAAATTGACGAGTTTCGAGATCAATATTTTTTAGTTAGAAGTAGTTTAGTTAGTTTTTAAGAGAGAAAATGTAATGACTTTTCCAAAGGCGTGATTCTTGCGTTGTGAATGATATACGAGGCTGTCCGTAAAAAAAGGTCTCCAAGGTGCTGCGGTCGCGAGGAACAATTTTACACGCAAGCCGGTACTGGTGTGTGGCCTGGGTTCCTCAAATCCCCACCACGCTGTACCCTCTGTGACGCTTATTCTCGGCGTGGCAGCCGTTCGCGATGGAGCTTCCACTCGCCGCACCCGCCAGTTGTGAGTTACGCTCTGTAATTCGTTTTTAAACTGTCGTTTTTGAATCTGAATGACGCCACTCGGATTGTCCCTTTTGTCTCTGGCGTCGTGTAGTGTACTCAAGTCTCGTCCCTAGTCACAATTGAGTCCAAGAATTCTTCGCCATCGATGTCGTAGCACTCAAGGAATGCTGCTTCAAACGGTTATTGTTTGTGATCTTCAGTGAGCATTTTGGAACCCACCTTGGGCAGACCTTGTGGTCTCCCAAATATTCTATCAAAATCTTGTCAATGGTGGTCTTACTGACTTCAGGGATCATATCAAAGAGCTCCCGAACTGTCACCCGTCGACCTGCAATCATTGTTTTTTCCACGTTGGCAATTTTTTCGTCTGAAACCAATGGCCGTCCGGCACGCTTTTAAATTCTCTGCACTCATACACTGTTTTCTGTACACTTCAAGTAGCTGAGAATGAATTTCTACCAGGGCTTTATTCTTTTCACAAAAAAACTAATTATAGAGCGTAATTCACACCTGGCGGGTGCAGCGGGCGGAAGCTCCATCGCGAACGGCTGCCACACCGAGACTTGTGTCGCAGAGAGTGCAGCGTGGTGGGGATTTGGCGTAGGGGAACCATGTCAGTGTTGCCGCATCTCGCGTAAAATTGTTCCTCGCGACAGCAGCACCTTGGAGATCTTATTTTACGGACAGTCATCGGTGGGTTGGGAGATCAAATTAAAAAAGCGAAAATAGAGGGCATACTATACTATGATGGCCTCTCTTGCTTCAGAATGTATTATGTAGGCGTTGGAACATTAAGATAAGCTAGAGAGACACTTTCGAGTAACTACTTTTGAAAAGGATTTATGTTTCAGGCATCTACTTTAAACTTCCACACATTAATAGGGCATTCCGCGAAGCTACAACCGTAATTATGACGAAGGTTTCTAATTAATAACTGTCTTGCCAAACTTGCCTCTCACGTTAAGTGTAAAACGTGATAACGCCATGACATGTCCACGAGTAATTAACACGTCCATATGTCTCCATCTCGCCATTATTTCACTTGGCAATTCCTTCCTTCAAGGCCTAAAGGGGAAGTGGGCGAAGGACTCCCCGGGTGAGGACTAATGAAGAAATGTATGCGGACCGGCCCGGAATCTACGCCCTTCCTCTATATGTGGTCCATATCATGCGACATTTGGTTCGTTTTACATGTGACCCCCAAATATGAGGTGAGCTTTAGTGTTAGAACCGAGGTGACGTCACATTGGAAATTTAAGTAATTTTTCTTTCTTTTTTGTAAGGAAGATTTTTTAAATCTACTTAAATAATTATACCTTTAATGGATAGTAATAAGTTTATATGGATATCAAGCGAAATTATTTACAGTCCAATTTTTGTACTTATACTCTGGAATACACAGTATATAGACAAATAGTTTCCAATTTTGGAGGCGGGTATAGGTACCGCCGCCTCGGGAACCATTTACTGGATAACCAACAACTCTGCCATAGGTCATGGCGATACTGTCGCTGTGTTCGGAACTCAACTTTAATCCCTCACGAGTAATTTGTCGAGAGATCAAAATATTTCCGCTTTGTACAAAAATCCAAATAAATGGAATATTTCTGAACGCAATTGTAAACTAAAAACTGATTTTGAGAGATGATGAAATTCTCATTCAAATTTTATAATTCGAAATAAACACCTATTTTTTTATTTATAAAAATTTTGAGCGCAAACCTAAAAAAAGTTTACCTTATGTTTTTCTAACTAAAATTGCGGATAACAAAAAAAACACACATATTTTATCAGGCAAATGTATTATACCTAAACGTCAAAATAATTAATTAAAAATATCCATAATTTTATTTTATTTATCAAATTGGGGTTAATTTTAATTATTTTGCGATTAATTTTTAGATTTTAATATAAAGCGTAGTGTTTTGTCTTTCTAACACTGTTTAAATCATAGTTCTTACCATGATAGTAAAAGAGACTCAACTATTTCTATTAGACCTATGTGAGATGTTTCGAAAACCGAACAAATTAGCCTGAGGGGTTAAAGTAACTAGGTATAAGTAGTGCTTTAAAGAATCCTGTTGGTTAACTTCAAAATAATTAGTCTGATATATGTGACACTTCATGAAAATATTATTCCTAGATATTGGTAATTTTTGTGGGGAATAGTTGATTGTGTCAAATGCAACTACGAATGTAAAATACTTGGGGCACATCCATTCCAATGCAGCAATAATGTTAAAAAAAAACAGTATACGTGTGAAACATGGTTACGGATAAGCTCGATGGAACGACTCCGGATCCAATATAATGCATGCAGATTTTTTTTTGGGTACAGAAGGCATCCATAGTAGGGCATCAACAATATTTACGGAATTAGGACTCCATGGGTTCGCCAGCCTGATCAGACACCGGGTCACTGGAGCCAGGATGCGGCTAATGGCCTCCGACAACACGGTGGTGACCGCAGCCTTCCAGCACCAAGCGCCACTCCTGCATAATAATGGATCATCGAAAAGGTCGTGCAATAAAGTCACATCACCCCAAATATAATCCTATATCTCATTATTGTTACCACATACTTACCAACCTGAAAATTTTTGTCAAATATTTTTGCTTTATTGAAAAATGAACTTTATTTAAAATTTATGAAATACTAGCTTTTTCCCGCGGCTTCGCTCGCATGGTATTAGGGGTTTCCCACTCCGCCTCCTCCACCTTCCCTCTCCCCACTCCACCACCCTCAACAACCCCCTCCCCCTCCACCCACCCCTCCCCCCATTCCACTCCCCCCTTCAACCACCCTCCCCCCTCCCCTCACCCCTCCCCAAACTCCTCCACCCTCCACCTTTCCTCTCCCCACTCCACTCATCCATCAATTCCCCTCTCCCTCCATCTCCTTCTCCACCGACCCCTCCCCCACCCCATACCCCTCCCACTCCACCTCCCCCCACCTTCCTCCACCCCTCCCCCATCAACTTCCTTCCCTCCCACCTCTCCCACCCCACTCCGCCTCCTCCACCTTCCCTCTCTCCACTCCCATCAACCCACTCCCCCTATACCTCCACCCACCCCTCCCCTCACCCCTACCCCTTACTTCCCTCCGACCTCTCCCACCCCACTCCGCCTCCTCCACCTTCCCTCTCCCCACACCACTTTCCCCATCAACCCCCTTCCCCCATCCCCTACTCCTCCCCACACCCTCCTCCATCCTTCCCCTTTCCCCTTCCTTCCCTCCCGCCTCTCCCTCCCCTAACCCCCTCCCCACTCCCCCCTCTCACCTCTCGCATTCCACACATTCATTCCCGATACATTCAGTTTTCAAACTGCTCGCGTGCAACCTATTATAATTTTTTATACAAATTTCATAATGCCAGAACTCAACGGTAGTTTTATACAAAATAACGAACAACGAAAAAAAGAATAGTCCAATTTGTTGCAGTCGTTCGGATTTGTGCGCATACATACATTTCGGCGATTCATTTTTAGAGATAGTTATTAAGTACGACGCCAGCAAAGCAATCTTTTTAGGGTGAATTGCCAAATTAAAAAAAAAAAACATCGTTTCCAAGGTGACAATTGGTTTGTTTTTTTCTGACGTTTGCAATAAATCGATTTTGTTACCGACAGAAAATGTATGAAAGATTAAATTATTTTTCATAACGCCCGAGCTCTAAGCTATAGCCTATAGACTATTCTGATGTATGAGCTATATTATTGTTAAGTTTCATTCAAATCCATTCAGTCGTTTTCGCGTGAAAGAGTAACAAACATACATCCATACAAACTTTCCCCTTTATAATATTAGTAGGATTTGTAAACTAGTCTGTCAAAAAAAAATAACGAACCTTTTTTTATAGATACACATAATAATAATAATAAATAAATAATGGATTATTTATTTTTTATTAATTTTTTTCTTCTATTTACGAACTTGTTTCTTAATTGTGTAAATATTAAAATATGTAGGTATAACTATATGGGACGTGTGGGATTGCATTATCTCCCCGCAAATCCTGGAATAAAGAAATATTATTATTATTATTAAAATCAGATTTGTTTCAAAATTCGTTCTCACTCTTTGTTTATCCCGAACTTTTGGTTTCGGCGTCATACGGTGCGGACGCTGGGAGACGATTTATCATGGGCCCTTTCAAGAAGCAGTCGTTACGAGGTTGTTGGGTCCCTACAAGAATACCCCATTTGCATATGGTCCCGGGGGCCCTTACGGGGCCTTAAAGGGCCTGAACGGACAGCGGGCCCCGCATTCACTCAAAATCACCTGTTTGTGTGTGTTATAAGCTTTCAAAAGTTTTCGGGATAATTTGCGCTTGTGGACATGTGAATAGAGATGTTTTGGTTGAAATATAAATAATGCTTGTGGAAGTTATTCCTGCTGTCAGTTTTTGGATTGGACATCGCATAGAAAAAATAGCTCTTTTTTATTACAGCTCTTTTCTAAAAAAGATCTCTCTGGATGAAACCTTCTTGCAGAATAATCTTATGTATCTTTTAATGAACTAATAATAAAAATAATAATTGGCTAATTTATATAGCGCCGTTTTCGTGAAAGATCACCTCAGGGCGCTGCTGTACAAATAAAAATATATAAAATAACTAGCTGTCCCGTCAAACGCTGTTCTGCCGTGTAAATTATTTCGAGTGAATGTTTAGGAGGTTAAAATAACTTATTTTTTATTCTCGTGAATGACTTGCGCGTGTGTGGATGAAAGTTCGATGAGGCGGACATAGCGCCATCTGTCATTCAACAACATAAATAATTTCGTTCTGTTTGAAATATGAACGATGGTTAAATTCATTCATACAAAAATACTAAAATCGCTACAAAAAAATGGGAGCGTCACGATTAAAAAATGGGAGGGTGAAAATTTGGGTTTAAAGGAATTTTTTGATGTCAAATAAAAAAAAATTGTCAAAAAATATTTAAAAAATTCTGGGTAGGGATACCCTAATCACCTAGCGGTATGAAATATACTTTACGACCTATTCTCATACCTAACAAATAAAGATTAAAAATTTCATAAAAATCGGTTTCGGAGGAGTGCGACCACAAACACTGTAACACGAGATTTTTATATATATAGTTGATTAACATTACTGGCTTACAACTAAGATTTACAATTATAGCTAGTGACTTAGATCTAAGACTTATAACTAGTTACTTACATCTAAGACACTTAGTGACTTATATATAAGAATTATAGCTAGTGACTTACATCTAAGACTTATAACTAGTTACTTACATCTAAGACACTTAGTGACTTTTAATATATAAGAATTATAGCTAGTGACTTATAATGACTAAGGCATACAAATGCTGACCTAAAACTAGTGACTTTATAATATACATATTTACAAATATGACTTAAAGCTTGACTTAAATCTTAAATCGAATAATTTATGATACAAATGACATCATGGGCGATTTTTTTAAATCTCGGTTATGAATGATGGAGATGTGTTTTTAAAAACCAAAATAAGTTTAAAAATCGGTCTTCACTTCTTATGTTTGCGACACGTGGTAGATACGAGTACTCTCATTATCTCTCTGGTATATGACAATTCAGAATTGAAACGTCGCGTCGCTTGAAATGGCTGTTTAGATGATAGGATATAGTTAGGTACTCCCCCACCTTCCACATTCCCGTCTCCTTACCCTCTCCACTACCATCAGCCTCACAATATACCTCAATTGGGGATGCCATAGTCTCACTGGCTCCAGACGGTTGGGAGCTGTTGAGACACTCGTATTCACATAAAAAAAGCTTTGAACCACATAATCTAAAGGTCATGAAATTATATCCGATTGTATTTAGATCAAAATCTCAAATTGCACTGACACTAAAATTCGCGGCAACATGCCGGCAGTATCAAATAATATCCCGGCAATGTAATATTATTTTCGCCAGCGAAAAGGCCACCTCACACAGCGATCACAATAGATAATGCACCACTTCATTATATTCAACGCCGCACTTTGTGATGTGAATCAGTCAGTAGAGTAGCCCATATGCCCAGCATTTTTATAGAAGCGCAATCAGAGGGTGAAAAAACACATAGGTACTGGGAACAACGTATAAACTCTATACCAGTGATGGGCAAAGTACGGCCCGCGGGCCTGTTCCGGCCCGCAAGAGTACTTAATTCGGCCCGCCAACGATCTTTCGAAATTATAAGTAAACCTATTATACACTATTAATTTCGAAGGAGCGTCGGCGTCAAAATATTATTATCGTGGGCTATTTCAGATCTTAGGTCTGAATTCCAGATCTTGGAAAACAAAGATTGGCGTACCGAATTTGCATTTTTACCGATTTGCACGAACACTATAATAAGTTAAATAAATGATTGCAAGGAAGATACCAATTTTTAATGAGACTTGGGGTTATCTGAAATAATATAAAAATAAGCTTTTTCTGTTTTATAGCTGCATTGAGTAGAATGATTTAACTCACTTTCAGCGCTTAGAATCCGTGGCACCAGTGAGTGAGAACAAACTGAAAGAATTCAGTCAGGCGTTGAAGAAACTTCACATAGAATTTAAAACTAGGTTTCAAGATTTTAAGAATATTCAGTCATCGCTTGATGTTTAATGCCCTTTAATGTGTAGCTGGAGAATGTCCCTGCAGGATTGCAGTTAGAAATTGTTGAAATGCAGTGCAGCCCCCATTTAAAAAAAAATGTTCATAAATTCCGAAAAATTAGATTTTCATAGAACACTGCCGAAAACTGAAAATACTATGATAATTGATCACGTCTAGAAAATAATATCGATGTTTGGGTCGTCGTATGTCTGCGAACAGACTTTTTCGACCATGAATTTGCGGAAAAACTCAGTCAGAAATCGATTAACTGATGAACACCTTTTGTCGCTGCTAAAGGTTACTTCCTCACAGCTCAAACTTGCATTTGAAGACATTATGGCCAATCAAAAACAATTTCATGTGTCTCACACACCTACCATAGCAGGGGCCTTCGAATAAAAGTTAATAATTGTAATCTGTAACTTATATTAGCGTTTGTGTGTAAAGTTTTATAATTACAATATAGTTTTTAATCAAAATGCATTTTGGCTATACTCCCGGCCCTCCTCTGAAATTTCTTAAAACCATCTCGCCCCCATGAAGAAAGTTTGCCCATCACTGCTCTATACTAACTAGTATAGGTACTATGTGTGTTTTTTTTGGGTTTGAGAGGGCTTGCAAAATGTTAGTTTAGCGAGTAGTGTTTGGTTTTTATAGTAGACAAAAGTATTTGATAGAATAGTCAAATCGAGGTCAAACTAAAAAAAGTGAAAATCTGAAATAATTCTCTTGGGTGACTATAAAAGCGGCATAATGATATTTGCAGTTTTTGAAGTAAAACTACTATAGCCCCTGGATCTCGCATGAAACTGAAATGACGATTACTGCTCCTGGGACGCATCAACTGCGCTCATTGGCCGCTTTGATTTTTTTAAATTTTATTTTTGAAGAAAGACAAACTTTACCGGGTTACGAATAACCCAACAATATTTTAAAATCTCCTATTACCACCACAGTAAGCCTAAAACGTTGCTTGAGTCGTGATGGAGGACTTAGCCAGCGAAGGAATCGAACACGGAACGCGTGGGTGGGACCCAAACGCGATGCCCATTAACCACTGACCGGACCGATTATGATGTCACTTTTAAAGGCTCCTGTTGGTTGAGATATGAAACGGAAATTACGCTAGGTCTGCGCTCATTGGTCGCTTTGATTATGATCTCACTTTTCAAGTATTGGTTGAGATTTTTTTGGTAAAGTTTCGTTTCTACCGCGTGTAAATTTCACGCGAATTTTTGCTATCTAGAAATTTGAAGATTTAATGGATTATTTGTAATGACAGATCTATTTTAAACCGGCACTGTCATTTCCATCATGAGCTGATGAGTTATGAAATTTTCTTTTAACTGTTAAAAAATTATCAAGAGAATTCGATGAGTTCTTTTTATAATTTTCGATTAGAAAAATTGTTTCGAAAAGGAGCGTTGAAATCTACTGATAGTTAAGTAATCTAGTTGTTGGGCGAAACCGGGTAGAAAAACTAGTTCAAACATGGTAAACAAAGATACGTTTTAAGATTTTCACGGCCAAAAGTATTTTCGTTGGGGTGTTATGCCGTGTTGCGCTACCTCCTTCTTTAGCCAACGTTTCGGACAGCGTTGCAGTGTCCATCATCAGGGTAGATCCGGCAGATCCGGTAGATGTGAGAGACATCGGCTAAAGAAGAGGTAGCGCAACACGGCATAACACCCTAAAAACAAATAACGAGCATGATAAACTAATTTCAAATAATGGTCTTTTTTTTAGCTAATCGTCAATTAAAAAACAATACCAGCTGCCTAATCTGCTCTCCATAAATCTTGCAATAAAAAAATATTACACATAATTTATTCTTTTCAACAATATATTTCAGTTTGTCCTCTTGAACGATCGGGGCCACTCGGAAAAATTATGGGCAAGTGCATGCCCGGAGTTGCCCGTAGCGAATAGCGACTTCATAAATACGAGCGATGCAACAATAAACAATGGGTTCGGCAGACAATGCCCGCGCATTATTTTGTGCAGCATTTTTATGCACCAGTTAGTGTCGTTAGTAGACAGATATGATGGATGATATTCAGAATTCAGTGGCGGAGGGTGATGCATTAACCTTTTCTTAATATGTTTAATGTAAATGATTCTTGACTAAAACGTGCTGAATATTATAAAACTCAAAAATGACGGCTTCCTTAGTCGACGTTATTCGGAATATAAGGATGATGCTGAACTCCAATGCAAACATTCAAATAGTTCGCCACCGATTATTTTTCACTAGTCCTTGAAAAATTCGACATCTTAATCCTCACCTCTTTTTGGGGGGGGGGGATTTAAGGTATTTGGGAGTTTTTTTTCACAGGTTGATTTCGCAAAGGCCTGTAAAAAACATTAATTCATTTCTTATTCTAATAACAAGGAAATTTAAAATCGAATTCACGGAACCAAGCGACACAGAATCAACACATTCGCCATTGCAGGCGGGGTTACGGATACAAAATGCACATAGTTTTTATTCGGACGGCGTTAGGTTTAATTCTCAATTCCATAAATATACCAAACCCTCAATTCCAAATTCGTTGAACGCCACCCGTTTTGATTCACGACGAAAGAAAGAATGCGAAATTGCATTGTTTTATTTTATTTTGTGAAATTCTGGCCCAAATATTAATTAGATTATTTTTTGAAGAAATTATTTTGCCACATTATATATGAAACTAGATTAAGGAAAATAGATTCATCAGTGGGAGATTTTGGCACTTAGAAGTGTTTTATATAGGCCTGGATACTTTATTTTTTCAAGACTTATAAAATGACTTATTTAAAAAATATTCGATTATTTCCAACGCCAAGATATTTCTGAGCGACCAAATTTTCAAACCAAAAACACCAGATTTTGTGTGATTTTGCAGTAATTCGCACGGCTTCACCTTAAAACTTCGACAAAACATTTCAAATTTTTATTTTTGCATCGTGTCCAAATAGATAAAATATTGTCTTAAAAAATCTTGTTAAAAATTTTCATGGTTTCCTAAGTCAATAATTTATCAAATATTTGAACTTTCAAGGAAACACAATTTTTTGTCTGTTGTTTTAGCCATGATTGCTGAGATATTATTGTAAAGTCACCATGAAAAACTTCACTCGTTGAGCAATGAGACTTTAAAACTTTACCCCTATCGTTCTATTATTTGGATCGTTTTTCAAGTAGAATAAAACAAAGTGTTCAATTTACACGCGGTAGAAGTGAAACCTTCAGAAAACTTATAGTAGGCAAGAGTGGACAGGCTACGAAGCACCCCACAAAGAGGAGATCGATAATACTATCCCATTCTATCGCAGGCTAAATCCTACAGATATCTATGTTTGTCTCTTTTTAGTGTCACTATTTTTCTTTTCATCGAGTTTCAAATCACAAGTTAGCTAAAGAAGTTTTCAGTTCAAAAATATAGATTGTTTTTCGTAAAAATAATCGTTTTCTTTCTGACAGTTATTACAATTATTTACTTGCTCTTTATGTGTGCATAATAATATTTAATATTTAAGTCATTTCAATCATCCTCTATTTTCAACACAACAAATGCACAATTATTATATTTACAAAAGGCATAAAATATGTTAGTAGTCTTCCCGAAGAAGTAAAACAAATAACAGAATTCATATCTTTCAAAAAAAAGGTTTAGTTAATCTTTAAAAAAAATAAATATTACCGAACAAAATGTTAAAACTTCGGGTGAAATGCAGATTCTGCCAAAGTTTGGAAATTTAATAAAAAGGCACTTTCTAGATGAGAAAAGTGTGGAGAAGCTGAATAAAAAAACATTAAGGCGTGTTCGGCAAAATTGAGGGAGATACAGCCGTTTAAAGTGTAAATAAAATTTCACTTGTGAACCGATACTACGACACTCCGCCCGCCATTTTGTCACTGTTATGTTGGTATCCCAGACCTACAAACAAGAGCCAGATACGATTGTAGCCGACTTCGTGGGATAAATAACAAGGCGCGTAATTATGAAAAACAGAATTAATAATATAATGTAAACGAACCTCTAATCAGGTACTGGAATGGAGACAAACCATTCAAATCCTGGGATGTTTTTTAAAATATAGATAATATACACAAGCCCGCTACACATACCCCGCGTAGCCAAACAAACCATTCAAAAACGTAGGCTGTTTTTTAAAGTAAAGATAACATACACAAGCCCTCTACACAAACCCTGCGTACAAAAACAAACCATTCAAAAACGTAGCCTGTTTTTTAAAGTAAAGATAACATACACAAGCCCGCTACATAAACCCTGCGTAGCCAAACAAACCATTCAAAAACGTAGGCTGTTTTTTAAAGTAAAGATAACGTACACAAGCCCGCTAGACAAATTTCATAATTACGCGCCTCATCAGTTATCCCACAAAGTCGGCTTCAAGCTCGTCTTTGTATCAGGGATACCAACAGTGACGAAATGTCCGTCGGCACCCGCCGGTCTGTCATAGTGTCGGTTCGCGAAGCGAAATTTTATTTAACGCAATTGAAAATTAATTACTTATTCAAATTTTTTTTCTGTTGCTTTCCGCATTTTTTTTCACCTTACAGATTTTAAGTTCTCAACTTAAAACGCGGTGAAAACATGGTTTTTGGCAAAAAACAAACTTTGGCAGAATCTGCATTCCTCCCAAAACTTCAAATAAAGTCAAATTAAAAATTAACGTCACAGCACCCTAGTACATAAGTTTATATTTAATGTAAACTCTATGCAAAGTTATTTTATAATAATGAAATAATTATGAAATTACTCCTACGCCAAGCTCAAGAGCTAGTACTCTTAATTGGCGTAGAAATTCATTAAGATATGGTTTTCACTATTTTGTTTTGCCTAGTGTTATATTCAATGCTGTAACAATGTTATAAATCAAACAATAAAAAAATAAATAATAAAAAAATATTTTTAAAAAAAAATGGTCACATGACGCCTTTGGTTAGTTGGCGCTCTGGGGGGCAAATGTGTCCAACTGTTACAAAAATTACCCCCTAATTGTTTGTTAGGCCATCCCGCTTATAACAAGTAGCGGGTAGGTACCTAGCAATACTGCCTGTGCCTAACCCCTCGCTATCATATAAATACCTAATAGCTAATACCGGCCGACAAGACATCGGGAGCGAAGTGGCATACGAGTACTTAGCTTTTTTTTTTTTTTTTTTATTAGATTACATATACATTTTGTACAAAAAAATTTGAGTAGACCCACAAAGCTGTCATATGACAGCTTGTCTGCAGGTTCTAACAATTTAAACATTCTTAATATAATATCTAAGAAAATATTTGTAAATACATTTATAGTTTTAAGGAAACATTAGAATAGATCACATAGTAATATTAGATATTTTAACTTACAATCATAAATATATAAGATATTTCAATATATCTGCCTAATAACAAGATATGTAGGCAGCTATATTAAGATATTCAAAGATACATGGAGTTTTCGTTCATTAACCATAGTTTTATCATTTTAGGACTTAGTCTCTCATTTTTTTTAAATTTTATGTTTTTATTGATTTTATTGAAAATCACTGGTATTAGATATTCAAGAGTACGGCTTCCATATTTATTTAATATTCGAGGAGTTTTTAGGCCCTTTCCTTCTCTATATCTTGTGGTATGTTTGTGTACAAGTAGGTGTTTGTAAGGGCTTTCCCCCATATTATCCATAATAGTAGTAAACCAGTGGAGACCATTTATTGTAAGTAGGCTCTCTGAGCCATACAGTAGTTTTAAGTTATGTCTCTGTTTGTAAATATTTGTTGTGACAATTTTTTTTATTATGGCAGTTTGTAAATTTTCAATATATTTAATGTAAGTAGTGCTTGCATGTCCCCAAGTTCGAATACCATATCTAAGGATGGATTCGACCATAGAAAAATATATGAGTTTAAGAGTACAATGAGGCAAAATAAATTTTAATTTGTAAAAGTTACTAGCTAAGGATCTGAGCTGGTTACAAATTTTAGCCACTTGTTTATCCCACTTAAAATTGTTATCAACAATTATTCCCAGATAAGTATATTCATTTGTGAAATCTATTTTTTCACAGTCACAAACATTAACAATTCCTCTATGTATACAGTCAAAGCTATGAGCGGTTATTTTTGGAACATTCCACATTTTCAAACTTGGTGATTTTATGTACATGCATTTGGTTTTTTTCACATTAATAATTAATCCTACATCATGAGCCCATTTGAGAAGCTCGTTAAAATCTCTTTGTAATTCTTGTATAGCTATTTCAGGATTTTCATTCGATACAACAAGAGCAGTATCATCAGCAAAAATGAATCGACGAGCTTTTTTGAAAATCTTACACATAGCAATTACATACATAATATATAATTTTGGACCTAGAATTGACCCTTGCGGTACTCCCGATTTGATGTATCTTGATTTACTTATTATATTTAAAATCTTAACACTCATTTTTCTATTTGTCAAATAGTTTTTGAAGAATAAGAGGAGTTTACCCCGTATACCTATAAATTCAAGTACTTTAATTATTTGTAAATGGCTAAGTGTGTCGAAAGCTTTTGAGAAATCAATAAATAGAACCAATACATGTTGTTTACAGTTTAGTTGTGAATTTATATGATTAGAAAAATTTTCGAGCAATTTATCGCAACTTTTATTTTTTTGAAAGCCATACTGGCATTCATCAATAATACTCAGATTATTTAAGTATTTATCTAAATTTATTGATATAAATTTTTCTAAAAAATTTTTCTAATGCAGGAAGTAAGGAGATCGGCCTGTAATTGTTTATTAAAGAGTGATTTCCATTTTTAAAGATAGGCCTTACAATGCTATATTTTAGTTCATCGGGAATATGGCCCGTATCAATTATTCTGTTAATTAAGTGGGCGATTATAGGACTAAGTAATTTAACATGTTTTTTCAAATCATACATACGAATTAAATCTATGCCTGGTGTCTTGGAATTTTTCATACCTCCGATAATTAATTCGATTTGCTTTGTATTTGCTCGTGGTAAATACATTGTGTGATTTAAATATTCCGGCGTGTATTCTGACGCTCGGACATCACATACATGTAATAACTTATTTACCCCCTCATCAAAAAAGTCTGCAAAATTTTCTGCCACTGCATCTTTCGATTCGGATTTTAAGAAATATTTTGATATGACTTCATCACAACCGGATTTATCTTTCCTACCTAAAGTTTTATTAATTCCATTCCATGTTTTTTTCATGTCTTTGAAACAATGTTTAAATTTATAATTAAAGTATAATTTTTTTGTGTTTATTATTTGTTTATTTAATTTATTTCTGTATTTTTTGAAATCGATTTCATATTTTTTGTTGTTAGGTGAGTTTTTCCATTTCCTCCAAAGAGTATCTCGTGTTTGTATATTTTCAATGAGGCTATCATTCATCCAAGTTTTTTGATAATTGCGATATTTTTTATTGAATTTTGTGATGTTACCTAGTTAATAAATATTTTTAAATTTCGATTTCATTTCTTCGTACAATACATTTGGTTCAGATAATTTTAGCAATTCATTCCAATCAGTGATTGAGATAAATAGATTAACTTTTTTTTCAGAGAGTGCAGTATAGTACTCAGTGTGCGATTTGTCTAAAGTGTGTTTGTCGTAGTTAGAGAAATAAATCGTCGTTGCAATTAGGTAGTGGTCAGCTATTATTGTTTCACATACGCACGAACTGATTTCTATGGTCTCCCTCTCTCTTATATAAATATGGTCTAGACAAGTTGCCGTTATATAGTTTGACAATACTGCTTCTCGTGTCACATCGTGAATAGTTTTGACAAATCCGAAGTTGGCCATTAGGTTTTCGTATTGGATTACAATCGGTTCGAGTTCATTTAAAATGTTTACGTTCGAATCGCCAAGTATTAAAAAGGATTCTTTAATGTCAATACTGCCCAATATAGTTTCCAGTTCATGGAGAAATAATTTTTTATTTGTGTTTGGAGGTCTGTACATTGCCAACAGATGTATACGTTTATGTTTGTAAATAGAAATAGTGCCGTAAACGCATTCAAAATTAGTTGTTACTATATTTATTTTTTCGAATGTAAGATGATCCTTCACGTATACAATAATTCCGCCACCCGATCTTTTTGTACGACAAAAATAGTAAGAGTTGAAGCCCGATATTTTGTATAGGTTTACATTATTTTCATTTATCGACGTTTCACATAGCGTTATTATGTCAATATTTCGCAAGGAACTAGAAATAGTTAGAAGGAAAGTATCAAAATGTTTTGATAAGGATCGAATGTTAAGGTTAATGGCAGCTATATTATTAATTCCTAATACATGTTTATTTGACCAATTTTCAAAATTGTGAGTACGTTCATAATCAATTTCTGATATGTCAAAATCTCCGTTCAAATCACCCATACTGAATAATATTTAAATATGCGGGAGTAGTATGTTAACATGTATGAAGATTTATAAAGGCAAATTATACATATCAATGTTTTTATAGCAGTAAGCATTAACAATATATTCATAGTTAGATTTTGATTTTGATCAGAACATATTTGGTTTAATAATTGACAACAATAAATATTTTTTCTGCATGTACGAGTGAACAAAGGATAGACTAACATCAACATACATTTCAATATTAGCGTGTTAACACTGTGGTTACCGGACAATAATTCAGAATATAATATAGTTGGAGAAGAAAAAAATTGTAAGGATATGAGATACTCATATTTCGTAAGTAGAAGATATATATTATTGAGCTTAACAGAAAAAGAGGGTAAGTATTTAAATAGAGTTTTGGTTAAAAGCATTGAATTTTGTTTTTTAGAATAAAAATACATACAAAACATACCTAATCATAATAGATGCGACTTTGCGCGATATACATCATCTTGTTAAGGTAAGTGTGTCTCAATAAATTGTATACGTTAAGATGCACGATTGAAAATAATAGATAATATGAAGTTAAATAAAAAAAAATGATTAGCATTTTAATTGTTTTTTAGAATTATAATACATACCTAACCATAGTCTATACGACTTTGAGC
Source organism: Limnephilus marmoratus (assembly GCA_917880885.1). NCBI lineage: Eukaryota > Metazoa > Arthropoda > Insecta > Trichoptera > Limnephilidae > Limnephilus > Limnephilus marmoratus. The sequence goes on along the minus strand of OU862921.1, from coordinate 26,803,222 downwards.
GATATGCATCATCTTTTTGTAGTAAGAACAATTTGTATTTTTAGCTTTATGATTTGTATTTGGGTTCATCTTGAATATAGTGTTCTGATGAACACAATTACTACATTTTTCTTCAGTGTTTTTGTTAGGGCATTCCTTCCATTCGTGATCCTTTGCACAATGTAAACACGTCGCACTTTTATCCTTATTTAAACATTTTAATGCAGTGTGACCAAATTTGAGACAATGGTAGCATTGCGTCACGGGGACGGCGTCTTCCACTCGTACTCTGCTAAAACCAATGTTGATTTTTTCCTTTTCCATGAGGTATGACCTTACTGCTGCGCTAGTTTCAAGTATATAATTAGTGAGTCCATTTTGGTTTTTTGGTTTAAACATTTTTATTAATAATCGTGTTTTTGATATCGTTATTTATGATATCTTTTATTCCATCGTTTTGCGTTTTTAAAGCCTCAATTAAGTCCTCTTCAGTTAAATCTACTTGAAGATTTCTTAAGAATATTTTTGGATTTTTCTTTCTTAATTCCTCTGCAACCATGTTTTTTTTAAGGGTTTTATTGATTTCATCCGTCAATTTCTCTGCATGTAATTTTGAGGGGCAAGATATAATTAATTTATTTGGCGAGGCTTTTCGTATTCCATTTACTGCGATACCCAAGTTTGCTATTTTAATTTTCTTTACGATTTGTTCTTTAATAGCATCCGATGTCATGTTCGCATCTTCATCTTTGATGATCAATGAGAATTTAGATTCCGGGATTACTTTGAGAAAACTTGCGTATGTTTTTTTTTCAAAATTACTCGTATTCTCGATTTTTTTTTCTAATTTTTCGATTAGTTTTGACTGGAGACAAACAATCTCGTTTTGTAAAGATATTTTTTCCTGAGTCCATTTTTCTTCTAGTAGTTTTATATTTAATTCCAGATTATTTTTAGCCTTCGAGTCCTTTACCGTAGAAATATTTGAAATTTCTGATTTTATGTTTTCTATTATCGACAGCACGTCCATAATGGGTTAAGCTTGTGGCCGCCCCGCGGACCACCTCACTCCCGGCAAAACTTGCTACTGCTCTCTATCTCACTCCCGCCAAATAATTTGAAGGACGTAACACTTTCAGTAATATAATTTCTCGATACAATACGTCCACTCGCTACCGCTGACAGCGGTTGAATGTGGCATATATTTTAACATTAATTCGTCATTTCTCATAAATAGAAGATTGCTGTCTTATTATCATTATTTTAGGGGGTGCGGAAAGTTTGAAGTTGTAGTATTAATGTACAGTAGTTGCTTATCTATTGTAGGTAGGTACATAAGAATTTATACTGTATTATTTTCATTTTGAGAGGCGGGTATGGGTACCGCCGCCTCAGGAACCATTTATTGGATAACCAAAAGCTCTGCCATATATTTGGTAACTTAGCAGCCAGGGTTAAAGGGGTGAGGTTTGACGAGTTCTTGGCGGCCGAAACGTCTGCTCGCCTGCTGCTTGGCGGGCCGGATCGAGATAAACTGGTTGAGGGAGACATTTTGACAAATGTGATTTAAATGTCAATGTCAAAGAAAATAAATAAATAATTAAATCTAATTCAATAAAAATTCTGTACGATTAGGTACCTAATAATATTTGGACAGTAATATTGAGTCTAGTTTTTGAACTGTTAATTCGTGGTGGAATTCCATTGTATTAGAATTTCAAATTTCATTTCATCCATTTCGGTTTCATCCTATTACGTACAGACTGGTCTCTGAAAATGTCCGTAATAGGATGAAACCGGTTCTGGTGAAAATAAATAAGTGGAAGAAAGTACAAAAGTGTTTTAATTTCAAATTCTAAGTAATATTGACTCGAATTTTTTTTATGTTCGTTTAATCAACTACCTTCCAAACCAAGGTTCGTGAAAAATTCGTTTAACAAGGTTAGCTCATACGGGTATTTTTCGAAAAAAAAACTTGTCGGGCTACACTTCATTTTAATTTCTTGTGCAACCGGTTTCATAAGTGCCCTTACTTCATCATTACTTATTATGAAAAAAAAAATCTCGATATTTTCCAATCGGTGAAAAAAAAATTAACCGTCGGTAGAGGCCGTCAAACTTACCAATAGTTATTCCATTTTATGTGATGAATCTAAGTTAATCTGCTGCTTTGTGTTACAAATAGTAGCACATGCCGGCGCCGAACAAAAACATGTAAAATGGGGAGAGTGAGGAGAATGGGCCAGCGGGTTAGTTGGGGGGCGGACTCCTCTATTAACCTGTCAAAGGCCAGGGTTTTTTACCTTACCTTTTTTAAATTACCTTAAGAACAAGAATGGTGGAAGCTATTCTGAGCTTTTCCTTGGTACAGTTTCTTTATACAAAAAAATTTAAATCGCATCCAAATTATTTGAATTAATATTCTTTTTTGAAATTCGAGTTTCGCGTGCGGGCACGTTCCTGGCCTTTCACAGGTTAAAAATGTGGCCGGGATATCAAATTCCACTTGCGCACTTGTTAGCCCGAGCATCAACACAATGCAATATGGGCAATGCGGCCCTTTCAGAATTCGAGGGGAGATTGGTGAAGGAAATACATAGGTACTACCTAACATTTAAATTTTATACTTCTGAAATGTAACTTTTTTCAATTCATTTTATTTTTAAGGCACCACTTTAAACATTATTTTTTTTATATTAGGCTATTTCCTAGTAAAATTTTATACCTTATAATAAATGTGAGAATGGGAATGTAATTTAATATAAGTGTAGGTTTGTTTATAAATAAGTAATATAAATTGACTCAAAAATTACTGCCTCAATGCAGACTAGCCTAGTGAGGCTAGTGAATCTAAATTTATAACTATTTTCTATTCTTCAAGTACCTATCTACTGTTCATATTTATATTATTTTCTATTGTTAACCCTTCGTACTTATATAAACCATTGTAAACATTAACACTGAATATTCTTTTTTTAGTTATAAATCTCGCAAATTTTATTACATACAAATAAAGATTTATTATTAATCATTTTTTCAAAACGTTTTTTCCATAAATTTTTTAAGCAACTTGTGCGTTCAACTTGAAAATAATACACAGTCTCCCTTTGGACGTGGAGAAATGTTGTCAATACTATATGTTGATTATAAATAAATTTTTCACTAGTTTTGTAAAGTTTAGTGGCTATAAAGAGATTAAAGAATATAAGGTGATATTGAACAAAAAATGCACCAACAGAATTAACTAAACATTATTATTTTACTGGATCATACTAACAACCCAGTCCATCCCAAAAACTGTATTTTTAATGAAACAGATGAACCCTGAAAATTTTTTGGAACGTATTTTCAAAGTTTGAATTTTTAAAACATTTCCGGTCGAGATTCGAGGTGGCTTCGTTAAAATGTTAAATCCATTAAAAAAGGAAATGGCTTTATTAGCTAGAAGCCCAGAATGCTTTTTGATAAAAGCTTATTAAAATATTCCGAAAAAATTAAACGGGCGTTGTGGGCATCATGGCTTAGTTGAATACAAACTAATATTTTATTTAGACTCACAGATTTAAAATTCACGGGTAAAAATGATTGACCGCTGACGGCCAGTCAAAAACATTTATAATTTAAACGTCGCGGGATAATTTTTATTCCGCGAGAAAAGCCTTCATAGTTTCGACACTCGCCTGGAAAAAAACAAACACACAAACAGACCCGCCAATTTCCAGAGATTCGCGGATTTCATTTGATATTTACCAGCATGATGAATTCAATCGCCAATTAGAAGAAGAATATTTCCTATCGCAACTTTTGTTTATTTGTTTCCAGATAATATTCCAGATAATATATCAGATAGAAGTAAATTGATTTTTCGGGTACGTATTTTCCGGAAGATTTGATTAAAAATCCTATCAATAACAATATATTTATGATTGAAGCTGACTGATGCAAATTAAAAAAAGTTTCTGCCTAGATTATTGAGGGGAGATCTCTCTTCTAATACTAATTGCCTAATTGATGGATTGCTGGTGGACGGTATATGTCTATAATTTGGTGGTAAGATCGAAAATTTGCAACATCCATTACGGCAAAAATATTCCATATACCGAGTACCTACCTACATCTCTAAAATATCTCACCTCGACTCGAAACTAGAACTTCTGCGTTTTGACAACAAAAATTTCGATGGCTTGGATGACTAAAACTGGAAATTGAAAAACTACAATTTTCTATATCCTAATGCTGAAAAACAAGACTCAATTAAAGCAAGAACTATTTTTGTTTATGTCCTTTCATTGGAAGGCGTTAATTAGTACAATAAATATTTTTATTGCTTTGTTAAGAAGTAAGTCTGACTTATTTATTCATAGCTCATAGCACAGACACCTACATATTTACTTAAGAATTTCATTGACCTTGACAAACTGGAAGTCGTTTTCTTTACATAATGAAAATAAAAACTGCAGTGAGTGGTCATATCGCAACACAACTTTTGTCTTACCCAATTACCGATTTTAACTATAAACTAATCGGACTTCAAAATTTCCACACGTCAACAAAACTAGCGCCCTGAGTACATTATTACTCAAAACATTATCCAGGAGAGTACCAGAAGCCCATGCGTAAAGAGGAGATGACGAAACCCAAAGAGGAAAGAGACATCTCCTTGATGGATTGGCAAGCAGATATGGGATTTGAAACAAATCTCAACAGGGCCTAGCACTTCGTTAGAGATTATCCTTTTACATGCGGTGCGATACATCCCTCTACCTCCCCCAGCGAAAAGGGTGGGCGAGAGGGGAGGATAGGAATATTTTAATGGCATAAAGCATTGGAATGAGGTATTTACGCACAACTTAATCATCGGTGTGTTTGAGTTTTAGGTTACATTCATTAATATTTATGGTATGTTTCATGGTAACCTTCGTGACCAAACATATTTAAAAATTTACAATTCATCATTTTACAATGTATACTTTATTTGTATCAAAACCAATTTGTTTTGGATACCACAGACACAAACAGTGGACAAATTAAAAAAATATATCCGAGACGAAAATTTCTTCTCAACAGTAATGTTTATAAAAGCATGGTAACAGTAATGTTTATAAAGGTGTAAAAAATCTTATAAATTATTAAGTATTTTCAATGTTTTTTATGGAATATGAATGTTTCTCAGATATGTGTGTAACATTCTTTGTTTGAGATTTATTAAGTTATTAAGTAAGTACCTAAAAGGTATATAAGTATCAATTTAAGTTAGGTGCAAGAGAGAAAACTAGATAGCTGCTTTGATAAGTCATTAAAAGTGATGAAAAAAAAAATAAAAAATTGATTAAATAGGTTACGTTAGGTTAGGTTATGGGATATTTTGCAATTTTTTTTTCAGAGCTTTTAATGACTTTTCAAAGAGGGGTTGAGTTGACTTGATTCTGAGTTGGCATGAAACCCTTCAATATAATTAACATTGCACAAAACTCATTCCAACAAAATTATATTTAGGTTCATCGGGCAGATGTGCCTGTGTTTGGACCGTTTCTCCCTTCGAAATTTAGTAATATGCAAGTTGTTACTTATTTTTGATAACCATAATACTAACCTCCAGTTACCTAACTTCTTACAAGTACAGAGAAAATAACAAATACCTACCTACTAATTTAACAAAATACCCTCGTGGTCTAAACACATAAAAAAATCTACTTAAAAGAAAGACATTCATCTATCTATTGAACGCTTTAGATAAGGGGCGGGTGTGGGTGAATGACTCCATAATTTACAGCCTTCCGTTTGAAGGGTGTATGTAATGTAGGTGTACGCGAGGCATCCTTTGAGTACAGTTTTTTCATTGTTAACCCTTATTTTAATCCTATTCAAAGCAAACAACCCGCTTGGTAGGACAGGTTGAATAATGCTCACTTGCTCAGTAGGTGTTGCGGTCTAGAACTTGATTAGGGTTTAGGCCAATTTGAATCCTTGGAAAAATGTGCATGGGTGAAATAATCCTCAAACTAAACATCGCTTTGAATTAATGTAGAAAATACATTACATGTCATTAATATGGTTTTTGAAGACAAGTCATCTGATTCTACGCCTTTAGGTAGACTAAGACGTCCTTCCATCCATCCAGGTAGGCAGACTAACCTTCGTGGCCGTGGAAAGATTTGCAGTGAAGATTGCTGAGATCAAACATCAGTAGATCCTCTTAATTTTGGCTCTACATATATACGGTCTCGATATGGATCTTAGTAAACTTTCCTTTCTCAAGCTTAGCTAATTTGATACTAACTTCCAATTTTTAAATTTATTTATTTTTGCCATAGTTTTGTGAAAGAACTATGTTTTTTTTTTTTTTTTTACAGTGAATACCGCACAAGAATCTCAACTGCTCCCGTCTGGAGCCAGTGAGACTATGGCATCCCCAATTGGGGTATGTTGTGAGGCTGAAGGTAGCGGGGAAGGGAAGGAGGTGGGGAAGAGGAAGGTTGGGAAGTACCTGGCTATTCAGATCTGGTTACTAAACACGGCTAAAGCCATTTTCAAGCAACGTTTCAATTCTGAATGGTGGTCTTACACCAGGGCGATACTGATAGTATCTTCCACTCTGGAACATGCCGCAAATATACTATATATTATTTTAAATGAATTAATTGTGAAATAACACAAATTAATCAAATAAAATTTATTTGCGCATGCCGGGTTCGAACCCGCGACCTCCGGAATGTGAGTCAAGAGTCTTACCCACTGGACTACGGAGGTCGTCAAAAGCTCTTTTCAAATGCATATACCTACAAGAATATGAGTTTTTTTTAACATTGCTTGCTAAACTACTTATGTAGTTTGTCAGCAGGTAGGTGCATAATGACAACATTTTGTGCAATAACATGGCACATTTTCAAACGGTGTACCTATAATGTTTAATGTTGATGATAAATTAACAATTATAGCAGGTCCTTACATATGAAATTGGCGTTTTGTATGGGAGGAACATAAAGTCGATTTTTTTAAATATAATATATTTATAATCAAAGTATGTACCATTGCAAGAAGTTATCCAAATTTCGAAAAAAATGGTAATCTGTTGGGGCAAGGTTCGGAGAGTACGGTGGATGTCTTAGACATTCCAATTGAAGCTCCTCTAATCTTATAGCCGTCTGTTGTGCAGTGTGTGGTCTAGCGTTCTTACGCGCGTTTGTCGATTTGCTTCACTCAATTCGTGAGGTACCCACCTTTCAAGCTTTTTCACCTTCCCAATTTGCTTCAAGTGGATTAAAACAGTTTTATCACTACACGTAGCCTGCAGCTAACTCGGACGTGGTTTGCGATGGATCCGCTTCCATAATAGCCTTCATTTCTTCATTATCAACTTTGGTCTCCGGCCGTCCACGGGGCTTGTTCTGCAGGTCAAAATTTCCAGAACGAAAACGTTGGAACCAAAAACGCACTGTGTTTTCTTTTGCGGCATCGTCGCCATATACATAATTAATCCTTCGAGCTGTTTCTACAGCACTGGTGCCACGGTGGAACTCGAACTCGTAAATAACGCGACATTTCAAGTTTTCCATTTTGTAAACAAAGTGACGCAAAGAAAAAAAAATTTAGGAAAAAATAAATAAATTGTAATTTTCGAAACACAAATACATGAGTAAATAGCTGTATAAATTTGAATTTGAAATACCTAACCAAAGAGAAGATATTTTAAACGCCAATTTCATATGTAAGGATAAATTGGTTAGATTACAAAATGGTATAAATAAATATATGTAAGAGGTAGTGTAAGCCTTAATAATAAATAAATAGGTATAAATAAATAATTGAATGTGATGTGAACAAATGAATATAATCAACAAGTACATCAATAGTTTTATATATAAGGTATTACAAAACTATAATGATTTAATATTTAATTTAATTTTTGTGAATTCTAATTAGAAATATAAGGGCTTCAGTAGGGCATCAATATAAACCATTAGTATCTAATAGCCATTTCCTAAGATTATATTTGACTTTAAAAGTAAAAACGTTATTATTTTTATTATTATTGGTAGTTTATTTAATAATTTGGGTACAATATAGTTTATGGTTCATTCATCGTATTTATTGGTACATTTCTGAATCACTAATCCTTTATTTGGAGTAAACCTTGAATTACGTTTATGGTAAACTCTTTCCATACACAAGGAATCAAACAATACAACATGTTAACAAATTAATTCAATGAAATGGGAAACCACATGCGTTGCCCGTGTGTTGATAATAAAGGTACATAAGTAAGGAATATAAATTACTTAATAAAGTACAACAGCCAAAAAGTTTTTAATAGTCTTTTATGACAGTTTAAAGGTATGGTGGTATAAGCACAGTGGTGTAATTAACGATTAATTTATTGAATTAATGTTTTGACTTATAAATCATTTAAGAAGTAATACGACAGAAATACACAATAAGGAACTCCAGTGAAAAATATTATGGCTTTAAAAAAATATGTTCATATAGACCAATAAACGCTGATTCTGAATATATAACTTTTATTTCATAATAAGGGGCTATATTTGCGGACAATCTGGAATAAATTTTGCCTATTTGAGGTTAAAAGTCGTGTCATATTTTGACATTGTATTTTCAAGTTGTTTTTAGTAAAGGGATACAAGCTATTACGCAATCGTCATGCAGTGTATATAAATGCCAGTTTCTGTGTATGTTATACATAAAACAATGTACAAAATCACGCCTGAACCGACAAAATTGATGAACGATATCACTTGTATTTGCAAAGATGATTCATTATTTTTATATTGCACTTTGTTAAAATACAATAACAGTAGCGGTGAAATGTGGACATTTTACCAATGTTTTTCTATATTAAAAGCAGTTAATCTTAAATAAAAAACGCCTCAATTTCTCACAAAAGTCATTGAGTCATCCTATCACATCCTATCTTAATTTTATTCCGCCATTTTCTTAAATACAAAATCAGGGATGCTCTGCCCAAAAAAATTATTTCCCTAGATTTCGAAGTGAAATTTCCCTAGAATTTCACATTAACGCAATTACCTACGTAGCCACCTGATTGTGTAACACTAATCCTGTTATATGTTAATTAACATGATTAATTAATTGGAAAGATATCGGAACTTGGTAAATATACTAATAATACTGTGTTCTTCCAAATAAAGCACTTTTTGCTACGTGAAGTAATAATTTAAAAGTACGAATGCACTCACCACTGAATTAGAAACTGAATTCCAAATAAAAAAAAAAACACTTTGCAAAATAAAAATTAACCACAATCACCAAAAAAACAGAACTTAAAACATAAATTAAATTTTTTTTCAGAGGTCCCATTTATCTTTTTAGATACATATAATATCATTTTGAGTTGTCAGTGTTAAAAATAACATTGCAAGTAAGTACATGAACAATAATTAAGATTCATAAGAATTCCAAAAAATATATATGTATACGTATATAATATATATATATATATATATATATATATATATATATATATATATATATATATATATATATATAAAATAATACCAGTAATATTGTCATATGTAATAAACATTTTGCCAGAGTTCGAAATTTCCCTAGATTTTGTCCTGATTTCCCTTATCCCTAAAAAATATTTTTCTCCCCTAGATATAGGGAAATTTCCCTCGACATAATATCACTGATACAATATGACAACTTGAAGGTAAATAAAATATCGGTGGGTGAAGACCATATCACCATATTAACAATTTACCATAGATATGGTGCTTTTCTGATGGTCTAGAAAAATTAAAACTTTGACAATTATTTTAACTATTAAAACTAACTATAAAAATAAAAATGCAGTTATTTAAGTTTGAAGGTCTTTATTCATTTAAAAAAATAAAAAAATTGGACTGGAGTTCTCTATTATACGACATCTCATGTAAATAAATATAATTATTATTGAACCTCAATAACGGCCACGGTGGTCGAGGGGTAAGGCTCTCGACCGAAATTTTATTTCATTGATTTGTATTTTCAAAATAAGGTACATTTGCGGCACGTTCCGGAGCGGAGGACACTCTTTGTATCGCCCTGGTGTAAGACCACCATTCAGAATTGAAACTTTGCTTGAAATGGCTTTGACCATATTTGGTGAATAGATCTGAATAGTCTTCCCCGCCTTCCTCTACCCATCTTCTTCCCCTACCTGTACCTATAGCCTTACAACTTACCCCAATTGGGGATGCCATGGTCTTACTGGCTCCAGGCAGACGGGAGCAGTTGGGACTCTTGGGCGGTATCTATTAATATTAAAAAACTTATTTCTGTATTCATAAAAACAATACATTTTAAATTAAATTATATTCCTTAGAAGTGCAAAAGAACATTTCCTGGGTAACTGAAAAATCATTTTCGATAATCCAATAAAATAAGAAGCTTAATAAATAATATGACAAAATTTCTTTTTTTTTGAAAATTTACTTATTTCATGCGCTAAGTTTTTTTGTAATTTCTCAATGAATCTTACTTTAATAAATCAATCAGTTTTAAAGCATTAAAATATTAGAGTGATTTTGAAGATACATTACCTACTATATGTAGGGTTGCCATCCGTCCGGGTTTCCACTGATTTGTCCTAGTTTAGAGGGCGTCCGGGTAGCTTCCGGGCGGGGTTTCATTTGATGTCCGGGTTTAAAAAAAATTAAAGTCTTAAAATTTAAAGTCAAACGCATACGTTTGCCCTGAGGAAGGAACGGTCGTTCTGAAACCGGTCGGCTATAAACAAATATAAAAGTGGTTCAAACAAAGTAACATTGTTTCATTTATCCTAATTAAAATTAAATTTCCAAGAATACAGCTGCAATGATTTTTACAAATTCCTTTTAAAAAGGGAAGATATTCTAAAAGCTATCGGAAAGAGTGAGAAATAAAAAAAAAATGAAAAGTAAAAAAGGCGAGAGGCTGAGGAAAAAGCTATAATAGCTAGATAATCAAATAATGTACTGACGAGTGCAATTATTTCTTTTCATTTTTGTAGAGTTATGATTCTTTTTATTACGTAAAAGAAATTTACAATATGGCTGTTGATTAAAACTTTTAGGTGATAAATGAGTATAGTTTTTGGTTATTTTATGCTTAAAAAAATTAATAATGTAACTTACATTACAGTAAGTCTAAACTTTAAAAAGTTTCAGTTTTGTTGCTTCAGATTGAAGAATACTGAATTTAGTTCATATTATGTTAAGAGATATTTTGTTGTTTAAATGGCTGCTGATAAAAATTTAAAGATATAATTATTATTGAGTTAAAAGAAAATTCGAAAATTGTAAGACTGAATATTATATTGGTCTCAGTACTTTTAAGTTTTTTGTTTAAAAATTTAAATGAATTTTGTTAGGCTTAATTTAATAAGGTTTTGTTTTCATAACAGAGTATATTAATAATTTGTGTTTTATTTTAAGAATAAAAAAATTCTAACTGATTATTAAAACAATTTGTAACAAACTGTAATAATATTCTGTTTTGTTAGGTACTTTTAAAATGATGATAAAAGATGACTAAATTTGATTTGAAAATAAATAAAAGGAGATTTATGACATTTTCAACTGTTTTTTTATTACACTGACTATGTTTAAAAAAACCTGTTGATATGTCCGGGTTCTGGGCCCTAAAATCTGGGATTTTCACGCGTGTTGTCCTGGTTGCCAAATTTAAGAGATGGCAACCCTACCTATATGTCACAATACTGTAGATATTTATGTAATATATACCTACATGTTACAGAATTAACAAAATTTTTAACTAATGGTGTTTTAATTATTTACCTACTTCTTTACAAAGAGTAATATATTTGATCATTAGCGTGAATTTGTTTTGGGAAATGATAAATTCAATATTAGTTTTAAGGGTATTAAATACAATATTTATTTGTCTTTTTACTTTGTCCATTTTTTTTTTTAATTGCATCTATAGATATATTCCAGAGTTTTACCTTTCTCTCTTAATTCCTTTCCACTCACCTGCATTCTTTAATTAGAAGGTGTTGTATATATCTTTATTCTTTATCCTTATCCTGTGAGGTATTTACTTATAATATAATATGAAAATAAAAGGTTGTATTTATTTATTTATATGGTTTCTACCTTAATAATTGAGTATACTGTAAAAAAACTTTAAAAAAAAGAGATTTTCCGTAAACATAGCTTAAGTAGATTTGAAGGGATTAAAGATTTGAGATTATTATTTGAGCTGTATACTCTAAAATTTAAAAAACTGGGAAGACTTTGGTGGCTGGGTCATATAGAGAGAATGACCGAGCATCAAACACCAAAGTCTCTGCTGAACTCATGACCGACAAGGCGAACGAGCCTGGGAAGACCATGTTTAAGATGGAGCGACAACGTCCTCAAAAATATATCCACCTTGGAAATTGTAAGCTGGAGAGAGCTGGCACAAAACCGTGATGAGTGGAGGAAGACTCTTGAGAAGGCCAAGACCCACCAGGGGTTGTAGAGCCAAGAGTGATGATAATGATGAAAGATTTGAGAACACAGGTCGTTCTTTCGCCTTAGTAGTAGGTACATGTAGGTTTTAGGTCTATATTGCATATAAAATTACGTAACTCACCAAAAAACTGTTTTCTTGCAGTTCGCATGAACGTTTGCTGTTACCGTTGTAAACAATTTGAAACGTAAACCAATAACGCAATACGACACAGCCTTTACGAGAACACCCCATTTGAGCAACATTCGAATCCAATCGGAAGGTGAAACGTGCCTTACATGCCGCAGTATCTATCTCAAAAATTGATACGCACAAATGAATTTCGTCTGCTTCCACCCCATAAGAGCGCTGCTGTAGTTACCTTGTATCCTGTATACACTTTTGATTATCCTCGTAGCCGAGTATAGTTTTGGCAAACGACTTTCGCCGGATGTAACGGCCGTTATAGAGGCCGTTACGCGACTCTAACGACATCGGGAGGTGGTTGTAATATCAATAGAGGTGTGCCGAGTGTAATATTGAATCCTAAATAAAGATAAACATTGTTTCAGCGTCTTTCTGCAATCGCTTATTCATTGATTTTCCGTTGAGCTGGGCAGGTGTTAGTTTTTAGTACTTTCGCTTTCATCTGGGCACTTAAATAAGACAACAGGTAGGTAGGAAATGAGAGGCTTATATTTGGAATATAGGGCGTTGTCAATTTAGGATTAGAGAGTTTGGTAAATTTTGTAAAATATTTGGCTAGCATGTTTGTAGTACCTACTTATATACGTGTACCCAATAAATATATATATAGTTAGCATGTAGAAACTTGTAATACTTGAATGGTTTTCAATTTATTATTTTTAGTGTGATGTTACTACAAGAATGTTTAAAAAACCGTATTATTTAAAAGGAGATTTTTCGACACAAACAAAAATTGGTTATATTTATATTATATTATATATATGTATTAAATACGGATTCGGTTACCAATATCCACACCGAAAAAACTCTACCCACCCTCCTTCATTATTCCTTTTGAGAGATTAGAAAGGTACCTACCTATAAAGGCATAGTACTTATCGGTATTTGCCCAGGGCCCGAATTTCTTGCAACACCAACATCCAGCCTTCTTTGTCTCTACAACCTACAACCAAAGCTAAGTTTTAATTTTCCTCACTAATAAAAACGCCCGAAACCTTATTATGTTTACAACCTAACCTAACTACAATACCAGGAGCGCATGTCGGCCCGGCGGTAGTTAAAACGCTCCCACGTAAACCAAATTGTTTTCCACTAAATGAGTCCATAAACTGTTATTTGTACGACCGCCCTAGGGCCGGTACGGGCAACCTCCTACGACCTATAACAGCCTGGTAGCATTAATAAAACTATATACGCCACCAGGCAAACAGCCAGCCGAGGGGGTGACTTTTGATTAGAGCTGTAAGTTGAAATAGCAAACATTACAAGGCAATCGTATTTCTTTTATTTTTCATCATGATTGAATCTATAAAAAGGTTATGAGAATACGCTTTTTGAGTGGCAGATCTTGATTGATCAATAAAGTTTTAACCTACAAAAACTGATTACGAATTCAATGCTATCTACAGAGGCGTGCATTGCTCCGTAGCTTTTCTCGGGTATCGATAATTAGATAGATTAGCTTCACACCGTAGACCCTGAATAATTTCCTTCAGGGCCTGTGTCATCTAAGGGGATGTTGTGACTTTTAAGAAAGGGAAGGAGAGGAATTCCTGGAAAGTAAAAGGCATGATGGTTGGGTAGTAATCTGGGGCAATTTGTCCAGAAGTGATGGACATATGAATCCGAAGAAAAAAAAATATTTTTCCTAATTTTCCTGGCGAATTCTCACAATACTTACCCAAAACACCAATATCGTATAAATATATAATGTTATTTCTAACTCTTTGTTTAACTAATAGAAAACACATTTCCAAATTATCTAACGAAAATTGCCCGAATATGACTTTTCGAGAGAATTCAAATTCGTTTGATTTATTAGATTATTTGATGAATTAGCGATGCCTGCCGGTGAAAATATTTAGCTCCCAATTTCTTTAAGTCGAGCAACTTTATAAAAAGGTAAAATTACCATCGAAGTGCGGAGAGTATTGTATAAAGTAAAAATAATGCTTTCGTATTTGCAAAAATTACAATCGAAACTTAACGGTTTACTTTGACATAATGGAGTGCATTTTTGTATGGATCCGGTAACTGCAAGTATAAATAATGGGTGATTCAATCCAAAATTGTATTCGTAAGCCTTTCTTGAAATAATTTAATACGGACAAAACAATTTATTAACATCCAAATTATTTATGCACGGGCGCAAACAAATAATAATTCATCTTAAGGCGATCCAATAGTTCAGGAAAAAATCGAAATCGGAATTCACGCCCTTTATGGGAGGAGTTTAAAAATACTTGAGAAAAAGCTTTTGGAAAGGTTGGAAAAGGTTTTTGAGAATTTTTTTTTACAGGTTGATTTCGTAAAGGCCTGTAAAAAATATAAATTCCTTTTTTACGCATTGTTTATTGTAAGAAAACTGAAATTTAAAATTGATTTCACGAAACTAAGCGACGCGGAGCAACACGACTGTCTCCGGCGCCGGTTGGGGCGTGACTAATACGAAATAGGTATTGCCCAGTGCATGGTCTTGTGCCTATGCCATAAGGGTCACTTCAAGAATCCAAATTCTTAGAGTGCGGGCCGCATTGATTGATGCCAAAAATAACAACGAAAAAATGCGTATTTTATTTTATTTTGTGAAGCTGTGGCGTAAATATCATTTTTTTTGCGATTATTATAAAAGAAACTTTATACATAACATATATAACACATTATACAATAAAACCAAATCCGAAAAGGGGTTTATAAATAGGAGAGTTTGGATTTGAATGTGTTTTTTATAGATCTTATACTTTATTTTTTTACAATCTTATTAAAAGACTTATTAAAAAAATTACCAATATTTTTAAAGGCCAAGGTACGTTCTACACACAGTATTTAATTGAAGCATCTATAATACTTCTAAAATATCAAATTTTCAAAACAAAAACATGTGATTTTGTATGATTTTGCATTATTTAGTATGGCTTCATCTTAAGTTCCTTACTTAAAAATTGCTTTTTTCTAAAATAATTACATTAACACCATCTATGAACGAGCAGTTTTAGAATAAGATTGTACCTAACTATAACTTATTTCGAATAAAATACATCATTTAAAAAAAATCATCAAAAAATAATACACCCTTTAAGTTTAAAAATAGCTTATCTAGGTAATAAAAATGTTTTTTGGTGTATTAATTATTTGCCTTCATTATTAATGTGACTATTTTCCTTACAATTTAAACACCTATAATTAATCAGCGCTGGAACCGAGTGCATTCTGAGATTGCCTCCCGTCCCCTGGCGGCATTAAAAGGCACCTGACTGACACTTGGCCATCAGATTCCTATTTTTTCATCGCATTTCCCCGGTTTCGGGACGGGGTTGATTTCTCATTGCGAGGCAATCGGACGCCCGTAACGGCGGGGCACAATTGCCCCCCGGGGGGCCCTAATGCCCGATACGCCCCTGGAAGATCCGATGTCATTCAAGGAATACCGTTTCTTGTTTCCTGAACGATATTATCGATATCATTTTATTGGATATATGAAGCTTTTTAATGTGGAAAAAGTGTAAATTGAAATTTAAGGCATCTCATTTTTATCATTAAAATGAGATGCCCACCTACCTACGCAATAATTTAGCTGCTTTCATCAAAAGCCTTGAAAAAATATTTTAATATTTGAACGGCTTTTAAAGCTTGAAGTCAAAGGTGTGTTTAGAAGATATTACTACCGCAAATGTGAATTTTACACGTGAAAAATCAAGGAGTAATCTGAGCTCTTAATTATGTAACCTAATTTGTTGTAATATGTTTTATTTGCCTGTTAAGCACTTGCATACTGCTTTCTAACAACGTATGCAGGGACACTGGAGGTCTAGATTCGTTCAAAATAAATAAATGTAGCTTCGTTAAACAAAAAAATTAGAATCTTGCGAGAGCCTTGAAGGAGTAACCATCTGTTACTTATACCAGGGCGGGTAAGTGGTGAATAACCTCTAATGAGCTCTTGATTCTTGACTTTATTCAATTACAATTTTTGAAATAATATTATTATTATTACAGGTAGGTTTTATCTCATATTTGAATTCTTCATACAACTGATTCCAATTTTGAAAATGACACTTAAATTCAAAGCACATTTCAGTTCACTGAACCAGATTTCACACAGGATTATCTAAGGTACGCCCAAATAACCGAAATTGGAATTCTTGATGATGATGTGTGAGTGTGCCTTTGTACCTGGTCTACGCTCAAAGCATTAACTTAGGTAATAATACAGCCTAGTGTGGTAGTCGAAAAGCACGTCAAAAAATTATACGAAAACATATACCTATGGAAAAAAATGGAATGTAGCAGGTTCGAT
Source organism: Limnephilus marmoratus (assembly GCA_917880885.1). Lineage (NCBI taxonomy): Eukaryota > Metazoa > Arthropoda > Insecta > Trichoptera > Limnephilidae > Limnephilus > Limnephilus marmoratus. Next base: position 26,786,283 of record OU862921.1, on the reverse strand, counting down.
TCCCCAACGGGAAAAAAAAATCGGTAAAGATAATTTGTTTTTCGTACGATAGTACATCTGGTCACGGTTTTATTTTTTTAATGTTAATACCTAATGACAAGAGTCCCAGCTGCTCCCGTCTGGAAACTGTTAGACTACGGCATCCCCAATTGAAGATTGTGAGGCTGAAGGTAGTGGGGAGGGGATGGAGATGATGAGACGACGGTGAGGAAGTACCTGGCTATTCAGATCTTTTCACCAAACACGGCTAAAACAACGTTTCAAACTGAACGGTGGTTTTAAACCAGGGCAATACTGAGAGTATCTTCTAATCTGGAATGTGCCGCAAATATAGATACTATTATTTTGATCGGTTAGTGGCTGAGTTGGTATCGCGTTCGTTGCGTGTTCGATTCCTCGGCTGGCCAGGTCCCCCATCACGACACAAACAACATTTTCCGCTTACTGTGGTGATAGTAGGAAATTTTCAAATATTGTCAGGTTATTCGTAACTTGGGAATGTTTGTCTTTCTTTAAAAAAAATAATAATTAATGAATTCGATCCCGTGACCTTTGGATTGCGAGTCAAGAGCATTACCCTTCGACCATGGAGGCCTTCATAAACATATCATACACGCACCTCGTACATACCTACACAGACATAATATTTAACCCCAATAATATCTTGCTTATCTAAAAAGACCAATCATAGATCAAATTTACCTACATGAATAAATACACCTGTAATTATTATTTTTTATCATTATTTATTCGTATTAACTATTTAGGAATTGATAAAACGCATAATAAGAATAATATTTATTTATTAGACTTTGAAACTAGATACTATTACAAATTAATACAAAAATTTGGTACAAAATGAGACCCTTTCGGTTTGCTTCGTTTAAACTAAAAATATAAAATAAAAACTAAACAATATCTTCTTTTTTCTTCTAACCAATAAATGTTTATAATTATTTTTTCTTTATAAACACTTTTCGCACACATCATCAAATTACAAATAGCCTAAACATAGGTCAAATTGACCTACAACAGTACTATAACTCCAAAATGAAGGGACTTACCAAGGCAACAACACCATCTCCCGTGGGCTTTTGGCGGGTACTAAGTTGGTTCGATCATTCAGGGCAATCGAAAGAAGTGAGCGAAAGAAAACGCAGATATTTGTTTGCGTATAGGTAAGAATGACCTAGATTGGGCTTCTAGGGTTAAAAAAAATCTGTCAATTATCTTACGAAGTACAATTCGTATTATTTTTAAGACGCAGTTTGCTTAAACCGACTCCTGAAAGAAATTGTAATCCTAAGTAAGTATCTACGAATGTAATGGACAACATATACAATTCCAATCAACAACAATCTTCTATTTTACGGAGTTTTTTTGCCAACGCTGTGTTCTAAATTCTAAACCAATAAAACCGATGTAACGCAGACCTTTACGGTGTCAAATTGGTTTTCTCAAATAGGAAATGCGCATTTTATGGAACCGAACGCTACACCCTCGGATATAAGGCAACGATTCGTTCAACACTTCATGTGGTACCGAAATATTGGATGATCAATTATGCATACAAGGAAATTTGCTTGGAGAATGCTTTTCACTATTGGGTTTATAGGTTTTAGTATTCGAATAGAATTCTTGAAAACACCGGCATCTGTAATAGGTTTGGGATATCACATGATATCGTATTCCACACTGGTTTTTAGGGGTTAGAAGTTTAAAGAAAAACATAAACTGCCACGTACAAGAAATATCTACCTATTCAATGAATTTACTTTAATTTTAGGAATTTACTTTTTTTTCACAGGAAAATTTAGTTTAATTTTATACTATTACTAGCGAGTTCCCGGCATGCATTACAATGTCACAATAAAGATTTTTTTCTCCCCGCATATCCTTTCCCACTCGTCCCATTTCCCCTTCCGCCACCCCTTCTTCTATCACGTCCCCTTTCCCTAACGCGTTTTCATTCCGCCTTCCCTCACCCCACTCCCCTCTCCTGCTACCCCCCTCCCGCTTTCCCTTCCCCCCTCCCGCATTCCATGCGTTCAGTCCCGATACATTCAGTTTTCAAATAGCTATTGCATTTTTTTTTATACAATTTTCATAATGCCAAAGCTCACCCATTTATATATAAACATTCGCGGGCGTGCTCATAACAACTCACCAAAGTTCGGATCACAATCGGATGAACGGTTTGGAAACGCATTCTTGACGCCAGAGTTCGCTATTGTATATAGAAACCATCGCGGGCATGCACACATTCAATCCCCATAGTTTCATCGCAATCGGATGAATGGTTTAGTAACGCATAAGAAACACACATATAAACATATTTTGATTTTTATATAGGTACATACAAAGATGTTAGGGTAGGTAGGTATTTACCAGATTTGATCGAGAGTCGACCTGCTTCTTTTATATTTGATTAATTTTGGAAAGTTTTTAGTGTCATTAGTTACTATGTTACCAGCTTGCCTTCGCAGTTAGGCAGATATACAGGTTGGAATACTATCTTCCAGCATAGATAGTTGATAGATACCTACACTCGTAACTTCAGTAACTTCAATAAGCACAACAATATCTTAAATTCACTACTCGGAGTTTCATCCGGCTATAGGTATGACTAGGTATTTGTTTCACTCGCCAATGGTCTTCCTTGCGCCTCATGAATGGTAAATATATTTTTCTGACAACAGTTTTCTCTGTCGAACCGCTTTCCGTGATTTTATAATAGAAGCAACTGAAATCGGTCTACTTTCATTCTATCTCTAGCTCTACCAGTTTAAAGTCTACCTCATCTGCTTTCCCCAAGAATTAATCGTTCGCAACTATTAATTATAACCTATATTCCACAGTCATTTTCAATGCATGGCAGTGATACATTGTATTTATTTAAATTTTTATTGTAAAAGGCGTATATTATAATACGATTATTCAATTAATAAAAAAAGTTTATTTACACGCAAGTTCTGTTGTGTAATTATTATTAGTGTCCGACCGAAACAGGACTTTCTACCAAAACCGAAATCCGAATCTTCGGTTTCTGTTTCAAAACGAAACTTTTTTAGACATGTTAAACATCTATTGTTTACTGAAATTTGTATTATTTTTTATACTTACCTAAAGATACAGACAGTTAAGACGTGTTAAATGAAATAATTAAAAAAAAAAAAAACAATAATTGAGGTATGTGAAAAAAAAAATTATGTTACTGCTATAAAACAAAAACAAAAAACATTGTGAAAATCAACAAAATATGTTAACTACTTCTTGGAACAAAAAATTGTCAATAATCAACACTTAGGTAGGTACATTATAAAGGAATGACCTCATTAATTATCTTGTAATGCATCCTATTAGAATTTAACTCTTATTTACTTCAAGTTCATTATATCGACTGGTCTTCATGTATACAGGGTGTTAAGGGACGTACTTGACTTACTTTAACCAGTGATTCCTGACGTTATTTTTGGAGTAAAAAATGTAAATGAAATTTTGGTCTCAGGTGACTTTTTTTGACGACTTTTTTTTTTCAAAATTTTTTTCTTCAAAATCAAACGAAAAAAAAATTCTTCCGCATGTCGTCACTGGTCACTCAGCCGGGTTTCCGACAAACCCCTTACCCCACCTCGAACTGTTCAACAACTACCATTTTTTTATGTTTTTCTAGAAAAAAAAAAAAAACGTCAAAAATGTCACCGGAGACCAAAATTTCGTTTACATTTTTTACTCCAAATAATGTCAGGAATCACTGGTTAAAATAAGTCAAGTACGTCCCTTAACACCCTGTGTACAGGGTGTCCGGGGGTAAAGTGAATTAACTTCGGGAGGTGATTCTACATGATGGTAGTAGTAAAAAAGATTAACAACTTTTTCCGAAATTCCAACATTTTATTTCCCATACAAAAAAGATGTACCTACTAAAAAGTCCTTAGTGTGAGGTACGATCTTTGCTGAGAGCCTGCCGGGCGCCCGACTCGATTGCGATTGGCCCGTATAGTAACAGCGGAAAATAATAAATCTGGCCGTACACGCCGGCCTAATTTTATCTTTTTACCTCAAAACTACCCCTAAAAGTTGGAAAATCGAAAAAAGTTATTTATCTTTTTTACTTGTAGGTACTATCATATAGAATCACCTCCCGAAGTTAATGCACTTTACCCCCGGACACCTGTATATTTTTTTTAAATATAAGTACCTACTTGTAATAACATACTCTCTGTACCTACTGGCATTTTACAATGGCACTCTCCAAAATTCAAGCACGAGAAATGCTTTCTCTTTTGAATTGGGTAGTTTCGTTAAAAAGAAATTTATATATTGTAATTAGTTTTAAGAACCATATATGTTTTACTATAAATCTGTAGAGGTATGTATGTATTTTTTTTAAATTAAAAAAAAATAGTACCTATTTTAATTTTTATTGCGTTTACAATCACAACATTCTAATTACACGTGTTAACGAAATAAAAAAATAATAAAAAATATTTTTTTGATATTACGTACTCCTATAAAACATGATGCCGAAACTAGATTTTTGTTATGAAACTTGCCGAAACTGAAACTGAAAACGAACCTTTGGTCGGTCACTAATTATTATTGCGCGTTGTTTCGCCTTCTGAAGGCATTTTATCAAACTGTGGTAAAGCACCTACGGACGGCATTATATTTAGATATGTCGTATATAAATGACTTCACCACAGTTTGATAATGCCTGCAGAAAGCAAAAGATCTGTCACGCGTAATAATAATTACACAGCAAAACTTGTTTATAAATTAACTGTTCAATTTTACAAAAATTATGTTGATATTATTTAACATATGAAAGAAAAACTTAAAATTAAGAAAGGGATGCTATGATGGCTTGGGCATGTTGAGCGAATGTAGGAAAGGAGTGTATGGAGAATATATCTATGACGCGAATGAGAATAGTAGAAGAAGTCGGGGACGCCTGATAAAGACATAGCACCATCAAGTGAAGCAAATACTTAAGGCAGTCCATGTCAAGAGTCAGTATAAAAGAAGGGTATGTATGAGTCGATATAAATGTGAATTTGATTGAAGCAAGGAGTGTGTGCCAAGACTTTGGCGAACCATCATCCTCTCTGGCTACCCCCACGTGGAAACGGCATGATTGTTAGTTACAGAGATAGTTAGTTAGATATATTTCCATGACTGGACTTTAAAATGCCGGTCATACTAAATCATTCTACTAAGGTAGGTAGAGTCACGTGGGGTAACCGTACGCAGTTTTTACATTGGGATTTTTGCATTAAAACGCTTTAGATATTTTGCTCATTTTTTGTTTATTGATATGATTTATCATTAAGGCATCTCAAATAAACATAAAAACCTTATGTAGTTCATAAATCAAAAAGTTATATAAAAATGTTTACATGCATGTTGATTACGAACACTTACCCCCCGTGCGGGGTAAGTATTCGCATACCCTAGAGAAGTGTTCAAATCAGATTAGTGGTTATCTTTAAAAGAATTATCACTTTGCACCCGTGTAACTAACAATATTTTACTAAAAATTATCATAAACCACATCGCTCTGACTCATTTGGTTACACAATAGCACACATCGGTAAGCAAACATGTCGATAGCAGATGACAAAATTTAAGAAAAAGTAATTTCCCTACCAATTTTTATTTTCAAATTAGGATTCACTGTACTCACATCCTGCTTCAATGCGACCCAAAACGCTACTGAATTAAGGAACGTGCGGGCGCGAAACAGGCACGACCACCTCGGAAACATCATTGCGAACACTTACACTCTGCGTACGGTTACCCCACGCGACTCTATACACTTCGTTTATACCACATACAAGAAACTGATGATGTTTTTCAACCTCAACGATTTCGACACGAGTTATTCTCTATCATGATACCTACCTAACGCAAGTAGGTACCTGCATAATATGTTTTTCTCGCTAAAGTAACAAATGTTTAAGCTGTAAAGCCTTGCTCTTTGACTGACTGTACCTACATTGTACAAACACCATTAAAGAACTCGCTATAAAAATAGGCATTTCCCAGCATTTAATCTTACTCCAAGCGGTGTTAAGACAAATTAAGTGGAATTTGGTTCATTAGTCCCCCTCCTACACTTTTTAAACTACCCTTAATTTGAATTGCTTTACGTAACGTTGCTTCTATCTACTATCTTCCATTTGTTTTCTGAGAGGCAAATTCGGGTAAACGTTGTTCCTCAATTGGATTGATGAATTGAGCTCAGAATTGTTCAGCCACGGTACATATCCTAACTAAGTAGAACAAAAAAAAAATTCATTCTTGCCCTGAAAATCCAACATGTTTTTTCTCAACCGCCATCGTCGTTAACAAACAACTAAAGACGAAGATGGAGAGATATGTAAATACGAATTTTAATTTTAACATGAGCGCGCTAATGTTAAAATCGATAATATTTTAGCGAAAATTGTGAAAATATTTAATAAAACACGACTCGTTTAAAAAAGAGCAAAAATCTCGCTGAGGTTGTCAAAAACAACATTTAAAGAAACACTGTGATTTTTTTTCATAGATGCATATAACTTGTAAAATAACTGAAATAAACGTGCTTGCAATCATTTTCTGAGCATACTTTGCGATTTTTCTCTATCGACAGAATTTCGTATAATTTGCGTTTCGACGCGGGAAATGAATAGATATTATCTTCAAGGACAACATATTTTTTTAAGAGCTTTAAAACTTAAAGTGTTTAAGGGATATATGTAATAAATAGGTAGAATTGGGGTGTGCCGCAGCTTAAGTAAAATGAATTTCGCGAAGATATTAGATATTCTTTGATATTTCCTTTCATTATGAATATATGGCTCCACCCTTTATCTCTGAACTGTGCATTCCGGAAAATATTGGTCTAAGGCAGTCAACTCTTAGATCAGCGACATCATCTGCAATCGGAAGGTTGAAAGAACCTAAGCGAAATCCGAACACTAAGCTTGGTGATCGTGCATTCGGAGTATCCGGCCCTGAGGCTTGGAATAAACTTCCTATGGAATTAAGATGCATAACCAGCCCAACGGAATTTAGATCCAAACTCAAAACTCACCTATTCAAACACTCATTTCCATAAATTCGCTATTCCATTCAAACATTGCTATCCAATCCGTTATTGAGTGCTGAATTATCTTATTGCGGTTGAGATCGACGATTAATTTCTTTCATATATTTAAGATATCTATACTTCCCCTAAAAACAGTTAACCCATTAAAATCATTTTCACAACCCTGTTATAAAATTGTAATATTATGTACGAACTTCCTTCTTCTTCTAGCGCTGACAATATTAATATTGAAAAAGGGTATAAAATAATTTTTAAAATGTGTAGAATAAAATATGTGTATGTATAATCCTCAAACTGCTTCAACTTGCAGCAATATCATACTTCTTTGTTAGCAGTCTGTACCTACATCTGTAGAGTTTTGTTGATCACTTGGTAATATTAAAAATATTTATAAAAATATTTGTAAAATTGAAAATATTTATTGTTATACGTAAATACCTATTTTAATTGTTAATCTCTGATTTTAATTCACTGTTGTAAATATACATGTATGTCACTAGTTTTAAGTCAGTAGTAATAAGTCTTAGTCGTAAGTCACTAGCCACATGTAAGTCTTAGATGTACGTCCCTAATTATAATTTTGAATCTTAGTTGTAAGCCTATAGTATTCATTTTATTTGATTATATGCTTATATGTACAGCGCCCTTGAGGTGATTTTTCACGAAAACGGCGCTTTATAAATCAGCCAAATATTATTATTATTATTAAACCTTGAATTTTCCACATAAAATATAAACGTATTGGAGAACTCTGAAAACGCTTTTCGTCGTAAAAGAGGATTATCATTATCTCAATTTGTAAATGAAAAAGGAAAATATAACGTTTATAAAAATAACTTGATATTTGTGTAGAGCAGTTATGTGATATTTCATTTCAAGTGCGCTTTACTATAATAAACTTAAACATAATCCTACACTACCTACTCCTTACGAGTCCTTACAAAATATTGATCAAATATCATGAAACAAAGAAGGTACCTACAATATATTATACAAAGCTATGCCAAGAGAAGAAAAATTAACAATGACGATGCAGGGGTCCTAGCATGGTCGATCGATAAGAATTCTCATCGTTCCCTAGGACAACTGCAGATCGCTAACGTACAAACAACTTCGTCATTATGTACTGTTATTAATTCGTTGGCGATCTGCAATCATGCTAGGGAAAAATAAGAAGTTACCGAAAGTTATTTTATCAATATAAAACACAAATAAATTTGTTGTAGACCACTTTTATTTTATACACACTACCGGTTTCGGAAGCACCCTTCCTTCGTCAGGAGAATATTATGATAGTCATAATATTCTCCTGACGAAGGAAGGGTGCTTCCGAAACCGGTAGTGTGTATAAAATAAAAGTGGTCTACAACAAATTTATATGTGTTTTATATTGTAAATTATGGCGAGCCACAAAGTTAATGCTTTTTACAAATACGTATTTTATCAATCCTTATCGATCGACCGTGCTAGGGGGCCTGATAGACCAATGCAATAATAATAGACAATAACGTTTCTATAGTATAGGACAAAACAAGGATATTCAAACTTTAATACAAAACAAGGCAGTTTACGTCAGAAATATGAAATATTCTTAGTACCTAAACATTAAACATAAAAATATATCTACAATAAGGAGAAATCCGAAAGTAAACATTTTATTATTATTGCAAAAATTTAACAACACATTCATCTTTTTTTATTTATTTTTGGAATAACTTAATATGTAAAACTACAAAATGTGGGTATAATATTTAATCATTGGAGAGAATATTGATGACTCTCAAAGAAAAAATGTGATAGAAACGGACATGTACCTAAACATTTAAAAGAAATATATTTTGTTGTTATATCATCTTATAATGTAATTATCCGAGATGAATTTGAAAAAATCGTTATTATTTTCAAATCATTTTAGTTGACAATGTTCCCACTGAATTTTTAAAAAAGTGTTCGAAATTGTTAAATATGAAATTTTATTTCCAAGGGAATAAAAGTTTGCCAATAGGTACATACCAACCTACTCGTACCTACTAGTATATTACCTACTTGTCGCTAACAAAACTTTTCCCTTTTTTCGTTCCTCTCAAAATAGAATTATCTGCAAATTAAGAAAGGAAAGTGTTATGGGAATTTTATGTTAATACAATAAGGGAAGTTTTCGTGTCGAGGGAGGGGGGATGGTTGACGAGAAAGAAATGAAGGGAGGTTTAATTGCTTATCACCCTTTCTGCTCCTCTGACAGTTAAAGTTGGGCCAACTTTGTTCTTTTAAAAGAACTTTTGTTCACAAGAGGTTTGTCGGAATAAGCGTTGGTAAAACTTACCCACTCACAGAATACTTGGATAGGTAACTATAAGTGACCTACCTAAGTACCTACTTACCAACCTAACCTAACAGCCTTCTAAATAGCTAAGATTAATTCCAATTACAAAAAGTACTTTAACCACGGTATCCTTTTTGGGTATTCGTATTTTAAAATTTTACTTGCATTTACCTATTTACCTACTACCTACTACTACCTACCTACCTACTACTACCTACTGCTACTATAGGTAGGAAAATTTCACAGGGATATTACCTATTTTGTGTTGCAGATAATCTGTAGATACTTTTTCTTTATAGGTATGAGCTCCACACAGAAAGTCCCGAGGAAAATAATTCGACTCAGGGTCTGTGTCATCTTTAGGGAAGCCTTGTGGAGGGTCATTTTAGAAAAGGAAGGACAGGAAGTTCTGGGAAGGAAAAGAGTAAAAACGGTAAGGGGGGTGGGTAGGAAGCTAGGAGTCAGTTTGTTTAGGAGTAACGGACGTATGAATCCTCCCAATGCAATGCAAGGCGATTTTCCAAGAGAGTCCTTCTGGAGAGACTAAAAGGTCTCCCTCAACCAGTCTCTCCAGATCCGGCCTGCTACGCAGTTGGTGGGCAGATGTACCCTCAGCCTTGACCTTGACAAAGTCAGGAAACGTAGCGAACCACTTGGGGTGACCTACGGCAGGGTTAACCAATTAATGGTTCCCGGGGCACATCCTTAACCTCGTAGATAGGTAACCCAGAATTGAACGACTGTGCTTAAAGATTTCTCAGCCGTGAGGTCCGCCTTTTGACACACATATTTTCCGCCGCACTGACCTTAAAAATACTCCTTTTAACCAGACATAATGTTCAAAAATAGAAAGCAAAACTGATATTAAGTACCTGGGCATAACAATAGACCAGCGTTTAAAATGGTCTCAACACATAAATATTCTGAACAACAGAATAAGGAAACTAACATATATATTTAGATGTTTAAGAGATATTTTAAACGAAAAATTACTTAGAACCACATACTTCGCTTTCTGTCAATCAATTATACAATACGGCATTATAGGATGGGGCGGTACATATAAAAATCAAACAAAAACAATTTACATATCACAAAAACTAATAATAAAAACAATTTTAAAAAAACCCTACTCATATTCGTCAGACCTTTTTTCAAACAATTTAAGGTCAGAAAATTAAGTGCATTATACTTTTATCATGCAACATTACAAATTTATAAAGATAATATTAAAAATCAAGTTGCACCCTTTAAAAATAACAGAAGTCTTAGACAAACATCAATACTTCCCACTCCAAAATGTTAAAAAAAAATTGGACAATTGAGTCATAAATATCTCGGAGCAAAATTTTTTAATTCATTACCAGAAAAAATTAGAAACATGAATACCAATATAAAAAATTTTAAAACTCACCTTAAAAATTATACTGATAACTTAAACTGAATGATATAAAAAAGCAATACAATAACACCCCCCCATACACACAAGCCTTGCTTAATTATGGGGGTACATCAAATATTCTACTATGTAATTAATTACTGTATAAAAATTATTTGTAATTTATGTACCTTCTATTACTAATAAAAAAAATAAAAAAATAAATAAATAAATAAAATAATAAAAATAATAGATGCCTCGATAATTCGATAGGTGTTTTGTCTATCAACAAACACTAGACATATTTGAATTTCTCATCACTACAACAAAAACCTTTTTGGTTTTGATACAACTTTTTACATTTCACGGTACAATCCAATAATGTTGGCCTCACTGGGTGGCTCACCCATGCTTTGCACCTACCGAACTTGGAAAATCTAAAGTGACTAACTAACTAACTAACCGTCACACCGTTTCCCTGCAGGGATAGGCAGAGAGGACAGGTGAATGTACCGATCTTCAAAAACAACTGCGAATATCCTAAAATAGGATCCCTACCAATACAGCTCACATCAATTTTTAACACAACCACCACACAGGAAGTCCAGAGGAAAATAAATTCTCTCAGGGCCTGTAAAATCTTTGGGAATGCTGTATGGAGGGTCTTATAATGAAAAGGTATGAACAACCTTGTTAAATCACCAAACTTAACTTGCCCTCGGGGTGTTCTCAAGAATTAGTTTTCAGTACCTATAGCTAAATGACGTCAGAACGCTTTCGGGCAACTTTCAGTTTCTTACCTATGTATATGTTATAGGTAGAAAGGTAATAGGTATGTAGATTTCGAGATACAATAAAAGTAAAATAAATAATACTATGGATAGTTACCTATTTACGAGGTATATACCTACATACCCCCGAATTTCTTAGCTTCCTTGAGACGGTAATAAATAATATGGTATCCAATTGGAGACAACCTTCTGCATTTTTTGCGAATTATCTACATAGGTGCTCGTACATTAGTTATACCTTGGCCTAAACTGAAAGCAGTAAAAGTAAGTTCCCTAAGGTGTAGGTAATGTCTACCTTCATGTGATAAAATCAACAACTGTACCTACCTAAGTATCTAAAATGAGTGAACATCGATCAGAAGTAAGAGAAATAAAATAATTGGTAGCTTGGCTCTTGTAATCACTTTGAATAGAGAAAGAAACGCGTAGATTGTTCTGACATGTAAACGGGTGGAAGATAAAAAGAGTTTCACGGAAAATATCACGCGTAAGTCGATGAAATAATAGGTAAGTAGATACTTACCTACAAAGGTAATGGAGTCCATCACGTCAAGAAGCGGAATATCAGAAAAGTATGATGAAGACGATATGCGAATTTGAATGAACAACAGAAAATTTGGTGCTATCAATATTTGACTATATAGATAACAAAATGATGTCTACGAATGTGAAAGAAAGAGGTAGGTAGGTTTGTGGTGTGTGACAAAGTTGAGTTGCATGGATGTTTATCTGTCTAACCTTGCTGTAAAATAGCGAGATGATTAGACGGATATCTACCTAGCCACGGACCTAATAAACAAAATAAACACACCCTTCAACGCTCTTCGATCATCCCGTTCTGCGCTGCTTTCGAGTTTCGTCGCCAGAGACTGGCCGCTTCTGCGTCGAAGTTTCCCAGGGGTGACCTTCAGGGCGTCCCTTTCACCTCCCCGCTTCCCGCTCCCCGCTACCCGTGAGAGGTCCCACATGCGGCGTCCCTCTTTGCTGAGGAACTGAGGATTGCCAGGGAATCCACTGCGGAGGGTTTTGCGCAGAGCGAATTGGGCTTTCGCAGTAAAGACCGTGTTATACGGTACACGATGAGATATTAGTTAAATTAAATGCCTTTAAAAAAAATTCATAAGATGTTTTTTTCTCCTGAATAACTGACAGTGTTAACGAATTTTTTCATCGTTGTGAGAACTTAGAGCAGTATTTATTTACATTCGGATAAATTAATAATCTAGAAAAAGTGATTTTGAGAGTTTTCTGGGTTATGCTGTAAAAGGGAATATCCAAATGAGAGATCTGAGTGATAATTAATGTACAAATATTATGAAGACAATTTAAAGACAACTAAAGACTAAATACAAACATTTTAAACACACCTTGAAAATAAAGCCCTATTATTATTAGATATTATTATTGGATTTGATTGATTTTTATAGCTCCGTTTTCGTGAGAAAATCACCTCAAGGGCGTTTTACAAATTCATTTGTACATTTAATCTATATATGTATAACAAGTATTGAGAAGTATTGTGAAATCTAACATTAATCTAATATTACTCTTTAAACCCATATCGTGTACAAACTTTACCAAAGAAAATAATGTAAAAAACCTATTTTAAAAAATACCTACTTGGTCATTTTTATAAACTTTGTGAAATATCTCCCAAGCGCGTTGAAGTGTATTCATTTTGATCGAAATTATTAATTTGTGATTTGTTTTTTTTTCCTATGCGTGTTTTTTATTTTAATAAGTAAGGTAGTTGACTTTAAACTCCACACAGTATCTTCAAAGATAACACAGGTCCTGACAGGAATTATTTTTCCTCATAGCCTCCTGTGCAGTGTTAAAATAAAAAAAATACTCTTCCAAAAAAACTTCTTTGAATTTTATTGCGTTTTCTCGATTCGATGTAAGAAAACGTACGCTTTTGCTAGAAACGACAAAGAATAAGAAAAACCTTTAGGAAGGATTAGGGACCACGTTGCAAGAAAACCTCAAATCATTATTCTCTCATTACAATATTGTGCGCAAACTAAACCAATGTAGGTACTTTGAGACGAATCCATCCGAAATTTGAAGGTCATTATTTGTAAGTAAAACGAATGTGTTTTTTTTTTCTTCTAAATAATTGCTTAACCTTACTATTCTTTCATTTGAAATGCAACGTGAAACTATGATTTTTTTCATATTTGTTAGAAGTTGGTTAGTCTGTAGTAAAATATATTTCTTATTTTATAATTATTTACAAGTGCATAAAATAGGACCTCTATAAATCCGGCTTAACCGTCGACCTCCCACCTCAGTCCGTCCCCAGGAGGCGGGGCCAGCGGGACGTGCTCCCATTGGTCCGCGGCCCCTGGCGGACCGGCCCTAATTGGCCGGCGCTAGGGGCGGCCCTGCCGGCCCTGGACACCGAGGCCCTGGACAGTGGACACAGAGGCCCTGGACCAATTCCACCGGGCTCTTTTGCTGGGATGCTTTTTGCCATGTCGGCCTTTTTTAGAGCGGCTCTTCAGGGAATCATTATTTATTTATTCGGAGGAGATGAAAATAATGAACGAGATATATATTGTATGGTGCAAAATTGTAAGTGAGAGAAAATTCATTGGGTGCACCAAAAATAACAAGTTTTCCACGTAAAAACATTGTGGCTCGTGCTTTTGTTTTTCAATGCAAATTCGAAGCAAACCGCGTATTTTTGATAAAATACCTGTAGCCCACTTATTTTTATACTAATTTTTCGATATCTGTGGTCTTAGGTCAAAATATGAAAAATGATCAAATTATGCAACACCTCTCAGGAGAAAAACGTGAAATTTTCAAACAATATTAGTTATTTACTCAAATCGTTGAAAATATAGTTTAAATGACTATTTTTAGTTTTTTGGGTCATTTAAAAACTTACATTATAAGAATTCTAATTGTGTATAGAGTGAAACATGACGCACTTCAAAACTGTACAAAAATGGTTAATTTATTTAGTCGTTATGTACAGGACCAAGATTTTAATTAATGAAACAATAATCTCATTAAAAATTATCAAAATGCCATAAAATAAGAATATTTTCCAATATTACGTTTAAAATTCCTTCAAAATTATTCGCGTCCTTCTAGTAGCGTAAATTGTACCCAACCCAGGCGCACAGTGCTCGGCGTGTGGGGTATACCCGTCCCTGTCCGTCCCGCCCTGGAACCCGCCCATGGGAGCCCCGCCCCGCGGCGCCGGGCCCCGCGCCGCCGGGCCAAAATCTCTGAGGCATTATTCCGCCGCCGCCCGCAGTGGGACGACGCCTCACCCAACGGACGAACGCTCCCGAACGGTGCGCCGGACTTTACCGAACATTGCCGAACGTCACATTTGACATTTCATTGAAAATAGCTACCCCAAATCAAAACAAAAGTGACGAATTTTCACAAGAATCGAGAAAATTTTTCGAAATTCGAACAAACATTTAAAAATATTCTATTTTAGTACGCATGAATTGTTTTGACATTTTTGTCTGGAATTATAACGTAAAAGTTACATTTTAGTCCGGATTTTGACTAGCTATTAATCATATCAGAAAACTATTTTGGTCAAAGTGCTTTTTAATTGCTATCCTAAGTGGTTGAAAAATATTTCTTAAATCTTTTTGTGAAATTTCAAAGTGAAGTGTTTTTTTTCGCAAAATCTGCGTTGCCGTCGGCAAGTGTTTTTTTTTAAATCGCGAGTGTTTACGTATTTATGATAGCATTTGTAAATCAGATCATGATTAAAACATTTACAAATAATTTGATAAATTATTGAATTTTATTTATTAGTTGTGGTGTTTTGACTTTTCTGCGATTTTCGTTGCATTGAGAAACAGGGTTGTCAAAAACTCAAGATTCGGTCTGACGAGTTGAACGCGGCTGCGGCTGGGTATACCGGTTCGCCATGGCCGCCCCTAGAGCTGGACCCTGTTGGGGCCTGGGGCAGAAAGCTGTATCCCCCAGCGGGGCCAAGATCTGCAGGTTTGTACCCACTGTTCTGACGTCGAAATAATCCTATATTCTGTTATTATTTGAAATCAAATATTTTAGGATTTTTCTACTTTTGTACCTACTTAAACATTTTATGATTTTTCTACATATGAAGGAAAGTCCCCAGTTATCTGGATCCTGAATCATACGTTTAAGAAATTTATTTTTTAGAGTTAGAGTTTTGTTGTTTTTTTCTAAGTAGTGTTTAGTATTAATGGGTTTGAAAGAAAATGAAAGCTAATAATTTACCTCGACGTGGACAACAAACCTACATAAATATACCATTGCAGCTTTGTATCATTTAGCCAATTTTTACTGAAAAATATCTTCTTATGAATAAAATAATCTTGAGTTAAATATTGGTATATCACTGTTTTAGTAAGAAATCGTTTTTTTTAATTGAAGTGATTTTTACGATGTTAATGTTTACTTTCAATATCTTTCGTAATGTTTTTCTTAAAATTCTGAAATTTTATTTAACAAAAGAGGGAAATCATTTTTGCTAACCAATTTTAGTAGGTACGTAGGTATTAGTGTACGTAGGTATTAGGGAGTGAAAGATTTTTTTTAATTGAAATTAATAGATTACTTCGTTTTTACCACTTTTATTTAAGATTTTTTTTAAGATTTTCGCATTATTTTCCAATCATTCTGAAATGAGGTAAAAAATGTTAAAAAAAGCGCATTGTTGATAAGAGAAAAACAGCAATTTATTTAACTTCAATTATTAAAACAAAACTTAGCAAAAATGAAAAAAAAAATTGTAGTAAATACCTATCCACTTACAATATACTTAGGTATTTATGTCGAATATTTTGCGGTGAATTAATGGATTTATTATCATTTATGAATTATGAAATTGATGGATTTTAAAAATTTTTAAAGGATTTAGAAATATAATTAATTCAATTGAAGGGTTAAAAAACTTATTGAGACAATAATAAATAATTATCTTTTCAAGTCATATAATATTTTAAAAAATATATAATAATGTTAATAAAAAGTGAAGAGTTTATGAAAAGACCGAATAATAACGGGATAATGATAATTAAGGAATTTGCCAACCCTAATAAATCCGAGAATAAACCCTAATAACATTATTATTATTGGGTAACGCGAATTAGTACGAGATATTTTAAGACAATTTAAAAACAGGTGGGTATCAGGTAAGAAATAAAATATTTATATATACTTACATTTTTTTTCCTTTTTCCCAGGAGGTCTGATGTTCGGACTCCATCACGGAGATGCCGGGGGTGCTCTGCACGCACAGCCTCGGGGCCCCGTGACGTCGCTAAAAGAGGAGCCCCTTGCAAGAGCCTGGATGCAGCCCTCTACGCTGGTGGATAACTCCAAGTTAGTCTTTTTTTGTTCATGCAATTTTCCTATGCTTTTCTTTTATTTCAAATTTTTCATGTTTGTCTCTTTTTGTTCTTGCAATCTTTGCAACTTTTTTGCTCGACCTAAAAAAATGTGTGTTCCTGATCAAACGGTCTATTTGAAGTTGTTTCAAACTGTTGGGTAATGTTTATTGTTGTTTCACCTTATCTCCGCATTTATATATTTATGGAAATGATGATTTGAGGTAGGGAATACACGTAAAATAATCTTTTTCAAACGCGTAGGTAGGTATTGATTAAAAGGATAAGTTAAAAGTATTTTAAAGTTAAAAAGTTTTACATTCATGTTTTTTCTCTTTGCCAAAGCTAGAAAGAAATACATCTCTTTATTGACCCTTGCAAAGTTGTCTCCTTCTGACGTACCTGTCCCACAAGTGAAAATTAAAATATAAAATTACTTTTAGAGGGTATTGCACTATTCTCTATAACGTATAATAAATAAAAATAAATAAATAGGTTCTTGGAATAGGTAGAAAACTCGACTAACTTTTCCGATATTTAGCAACTATTCATACGTTCGAGTACCGAATAGTAAGCTCGGGCTTTATAAATAAATGAATGTTTATTTGTAAAACGAAATAAAAAACATAATAAAATTGTTTTTCATGATGTCTTTAACTAATTAATCACCACTATTTGTAATGTTTTTTGTAAATGGGAACTTATTTGTCTGTACTTGTTTGTATTTTTAATATTATTGTTAACATTTGAAACATGTTGATAATTTGATTAAATAGGTAATCTTTATATGCCACAAAGTGATTATGTGAATATTGAAGAATTAAAGATTTAATTATTGTCTTTCAAAATTCTAATCATAATACCTATCCCGTGTTTTTGGGGGTCTGTGCTAGTAATAATGTATTTTAGAATGACCTAACTATTAAAAAAGTAATAAGGAGAAGTTGTTAATGTGTTCTAATTTTGATTTACTTTTCCTTTCATACACAGATTTAAATATTTAACAAAAAAAGTTTTTAATGTGTTTATTACTGGTAAATATTGCAATAGGTTCTATTTTGTTTATTTTAGTCTATTTTGGTTTGTTAGAAAATGTAGGTAGTATTATCAAAATCGTGATTGAAATATTAATTTACTTGCTTAAAAATGAGTAAGTATGAGCCTTTGTTTATTTATTCCACTGTCCACCTACAATTTACTTTCTATTTACTATTTACTAGTAGGTACCTACGTCTTTGGAATTTGGTAGGTAAGTCGAGAGTTCGGTGAGAGGGATGTAATTGAATTAAGGGCGGTCGCCTTTTACTTGCCACATCATTAAGAGCTGTTCAAACACCGCAAAGGCGAAATACTTTAGGGCAGCCCTGTTCATATTTATTTAAAGGCTTTTTACAAACAGCGCGGTAACGTAAATACTCGAAGCGCTCACATTACGTTTTATGGGTGTAAAGTTGAACACAAGACAGAAAAAAAGGTTTTGATTTTAAATTTAAATCGGAAGTGAAGTAGGACTTAGTTCAAAGCATGGGTACCTATTTTTTAATATTTGGGATAACTTTCCCACTGAGACAAAATCTTTACGCAGGTAAAACAATATAGGTATATTTTCATACATACCTACCTATTTCTTTTGCGATTTTTTGTTAGATTTTCAATGAAAATCGCAAATTAAAATATTCGTATGCTCTAAAGTTCTTTCTGTTATCGGAAAATTTCTGAACCATTTGATATATACCTAATTAGAAAGGATTGCGTTTTGTTACCCGAACGTAATACCAGATCAAATACCTTATTTTATATAGGGACAACATTTCAAATCGAAATACACGCAAAACTCCACAATGCCCTAAGAGATATTGATATTTTATTTTCCCTTGCAACGTTTAAAATCAACAATTAATCTTACGATGTACAAATCATAACTATTATTTTTACATTGTTTATCTCTACTTTTTTTAATATAAAGTTTATTTGTGTGCAAGAGTAAAGCACATTCCTGTCATTCAACTAATATCAAAAATGTTTGAATTTTCAAACAATAGACTGCGTATTTCAGACAAAACTCGAAATTGTACGTTCTTCTAAGGTCTAGAAATGACTTCAGCAAATAACCGCCTTTTCCTTATGACAGCAATATAATCCTTAGCTAATGCCTATCGCCACACTGAATAAACTCAGTGTGGCGATATGTGCTCGACTAATAAAGCGTGTTTAAGTTTTTCCACCCGCAAAGTGGCATGCATTATTAATTATTCACCCCCTGTGAATTGTACGTGTGTAGGTACCCTTAATAATTTACATTATTTTCTCTGTATGAAAAGCAAACAGTTTAACATGAAAGCGCGCAAATGTCACTCTTTTGCCGTCTGTGTCATTCAAGAAATTCACAACTAAAGTAAAACCGTACGACAAAAGGCACAAACTATTTGTCGTGAATAACTTATACGAATACGAAATAAATTGCATCTTTGTTATGGAAATTGTAAAAAGGTTCCGTTTTTTCAGCGGGATAGGTGAATTATTTAATTAAGTTAATGGCATTAATAGAAAAAAGTTCAAAGATATTTAAGCAAAGTATAAAGAACTTTTCGACATTTTCGACGCATCCATCTTTTCTCATGTTTTGAACTCAGTTTGTAGAACCCCAAAAGAGAAGTAAAGCTTGTTAGTCCAGTAACAATATTGATGGCAGGAATAATTGGATAGAGAGTCCTTCCACTCCCCTATTGTGCTATTTTCTTTTCCATTTATATAATATCCCTTTTAATAATATGAAAAGATATCTTTAACAGCTGGTGCCAAATCTAAATGTCAATAAGAGCCCAATAATTGTGTTCTATAAAATGAAGCAAACAAACGTGCGAAGTAAAACATCTCTCGAAAGGCATAAACCGAAGGTTATTTGTGAGAAAAAAATGCTAAACACAACATTTTCAGCTCGCGAAGTAATTTCCATGATCAGCTATTTTGGGGTCGAAATATTGAAAAATAATACAAGACGCTATTAAGTATTCGGTAAAAAAAATGTGTTAAAACGGAAAACATTTTTTAGATGAAAAAAACATGCATAGAAATCAGAAGTTGCTTAGATCTGTTTTGATAAAGTACTTGAATAACATTCGCTTACATCAGATTAAATTTTAATGTTTTAATGAAGATAGATTATTTTTTTAGTAAGTACTTGGGTAAATACCATTTTTAGAAATATTTTGCCAGTTCCTACTTCCTGACAAAAACATAGGTTGGTACATAAATAATAATAATAAAATATCGATATTAATACGTGAAGCAAAAATTTTGTATCCCTTTTAATGAAAATTGCGCGGACGGAGGAGTATGAAATTTCGCACACTTATAGTTTATATAGAGAAGGAGTGCGGAATGCTAATTTTTTATAAATTATGCATAAAAAATCAATAAAAAAATAAATTAATTATGGTCGAATTTCGACCATTGGGCGACCACTAGTAATTATAATACTGTAAGCAATGTGACTAACGATTTGATAATGGACTTCTCCGTATTGGGAGTTGCAATATTTTTATTCTACTTGAGTACCTACTACGCTTACCTTCTCTTTATTTATCAATAAGAATTTTCTTCAAAAAATATTTTTTCTCAATATTCTGCCATAATTTTATTATCAACTAATCCGTGTTGCCCGTCCAATTAATCCAACATATTTTGGGTTGCCGCGAATTTGTTAAACAATTTAGCCACCCCACCGGCGCTGAAAACGCGGTTAATTAATCTCGCTCCACTCCCGACACCCAACTACCCACCCACCCCATTCTGAGTGAAGGAAAAATGAGCTACTGAAGCACCCCACCCCCCCTCCCCCAGAGAACCTCCTGTCCAAAAGACGGAGTCATAATTAACCTCATTACCTCTGCCGGCGTTAAAGAGAACTAATTTTATTACTGTAATACGATATTGTTTTTAATTAAATGAGGTATACGGAGTGGCTTGTCAGGCTGAGAATTTTTCAGTAGATTAAATTTGGTCGCGGTTAAAATTCGGCTTAATTATTTTGCATGGCTTTGAGAATTTAACATTTTTACAGGGTTCAATTAATTCAATTTACAAAATCAGGAAGGTAGATAGGTACTTGTCAATGAAGTTAACTATTTGATCTATTGACTATTTGAACTTATTTATTTTTCGAAATACCACAATGGAGTGCTGGTACCTACCCTAATGTATGGCAGTGAGGTAAGGAACTTGCAGGAAGAATAAAAGCAGACAGAATGCTCTTGAAATGAGATCCCCGAGGCGTGTGTGGTAAAACCATGTATGATCGTGTGAGAAGTGTAGAGATCGTAAGCGTAATGAATAAGATTAAGAAAGAAACCCTCAGATGGTTTGGGCATGTAGAGCGAATGAACAACGAAAATAGTGTAAGAAGAACATATGATCCAAATGTGAATGGTAGAAGAAGTCAGGGACATCCGAGGAAGACATGGCACTATCAAGTGGATCGTATATTGAGACGGGCCATGTCAGAGTAAGAATAAAAGAAGAGTATTTTTTTACATTAACTCCACACAGGAGGCCATGAGGAAAGTCATTTCCGTCGGGGCCTATGTCATCTGGGTGGAGGGTATTTTTGAAGAGAGGAAGGAATGAACATTGGTATTGAAGAGACCCATGTTGTAGGAAAGAGGAAACACAGAGGCCGGAAATACAGAGTATGTATGAGACGATATATGAGTGTGAATGAGGCAAAGAGTGTGTGCCAAGACCAAGTTGTTTGGCGGTCCGTCCTCTCT
Source organism: Limnephilus marmoratus (assembly GCA_917880885.1). Taxonomy (NCBI): domain Eukaryota; kingdom Metazoa; phylum Arthropoda; class Insecta; order Trichoptera; family Limnephilidae; genus Limnephilus; species Limnephilus marmoratus. The sequence goes on along the minus strand of OU862921.1, from coordinate 26,764,572 downwards.
GCCTACCCCTGCGGGGAAACGGCGTGATGGTTAGTTAGTAATATTCGGGAAAGGTAATCTTTTATGAACTGTGACAGGGTAGGTATAAGAGAATAACTAAAAGTAAAAGCAAAGCTCTTTTATTGCATGAATTTTCAGATTGGAATGTTATTTCTATGATGAGCTACGCAGCTGGAAATACAAATGAGAGTTTCGAACAGTTAGTAATGACGTTATGATTTAATCAATAAAAAAATAATGTTGAAATGTTTTTACTGTGATATAGATGTCATTTATTTGTTTGAGTCTTAATTTTTTTATATGCACATGTATGTAATATAATATAAGAAATATCATATTAAATTACACCAAACTAAGCCCAAAGCCCGTTACCAAACACTTTGTACACAGTTTGTTTGAAAAACATTATTTAGGGTGAAATTAACGTATCTACCAATATTACATTGCCAAAATTACACACCGACAGTATTACACAGGGACGTTATTACAAGTGAAGAGAATTACACCTTCTGAAATTATACCTGCTGTAATGCACATTTAAAACACATTTGTTTGAGTGTTTAAGAAATCTAAATAAATTTTATATTTTAAAAAATAACAAATTTTAGGCTCGGTTAGGTTTTTCGCAAGAGTGTTTTTCCGATGGGTGTAATTTAAGAAGGTGTAATTCTTTCCATACATAATTTTGAAGCGTGTAATTCTGGCAGTGTAATATTGGGATATTCACGCTTTCGTAATTTCGTCATGAAACCATTATTAACCGTTATTTGTTGTACGTAGGTTTTCTGAAAGGCATAAATTTACTAACCACATTAATATTAAAGTAAAAAATAATAAACAGCGCTACAAATTCGCAAAATTGTGTTAAGCTATAAAATATTTTAACGAGTAACGAAGTGTCCAAAAGTTGGTAAACTCCGTTATGTTTTAACGGGGTAAACATTTGGATCATTTAAGAGCAACGACCGGTATTGCCGGAGTGCTCGGGGCGCCCGTTATTAATTGGCTAGTCGTCGTGTGTCACGAATAACAACAATCCGTCAGAACGGAGGCAGTGCGGTCGCATCCTTACTTTTCTCATTGATAATCTCATTTATATTTATAAGGGAGTCAATTGCGTATTTTTGTATGTTTTTGTAATGAATATTCTCTTATTTTAGAGCAGGTACCTAGGTACTAGTGGCGGTCCGTGAGTTTTCAGTGAGCTAAAGTGACAAGATTGAAAAATGTGTCATTATTGATGTTGTAGCTGAAAATGAATTTTATTATTATTTTTTTTAATTTTAATATTTTGTATGAACTTCTTTCCCTAGTTAACATACCATTAACATAACATACCATTAAGACGTACACGCCATACATAACTATTCCACTCGCTTAATTACAAGACAAATGCAGCATCTTATTCGCCAATCAATCGTGCTCTTCATATGTTCAATATTTTTGGTCTAAACTCTAACATCGACATGTTCTCCGATTCACTGCCCAAATTTAAAAAGAGTATCATGTCAATATTATAATTTGTTCAATGCGCATACATACATACATACATACACACATACTCTTTCTCACACACCCTCACACACCCTCTCACACACCCTCACACACACACCCACACACACACCCTCCCACTATATACATCACCCTGTAATTACTTAATACGCATACTATAAATAAGACACTACAATTAAACACATAATAGGTACCCACCATGTACCTAATATACTTATTAATTGTAATTTTTTTAACCAAATTATCTAATGCACTGTTTGTGTCTAAATAAAATAAAATAAAAATGAAGACTCTCAGGATTCTTTCTCAGTTTAGGGATGCGCCGCATCCACATTTCAGTAGGTATATATTCATACAAAAAGTTGAAATTTTGAAGAAAAAAATCGTTTTCAGCTACAGCAACATCAATAACATCGTATTTTTCAATCTTAGCACTCTAGCTCACTTAAAACTCACCGACCGTTACTGGTACCTACCCAATAATAAAAAATAATTATTTATCCTTATATACACTATGCGCTTTACTTTACTTCAATCCCGACTATTTTAGAAGATTAATCAGTCATACCAGTGCTATACTAGATATAGCAGTTGAAAAGGCACAGCTCTGCCAGAAACTTGTAAAAACATATAGTTTAGATACAAATACATACATACAAAATTAAGGTAATAACCAATCACCTTGTATAAGTCGCAGGCCAATCATAAAATCGGTTAGATCATGATACGCCTCGCCACATCATGATCTGCGCCATTTCACGGTGTGCCAAACGGGTCTACGACGTATACAGTATACACCACGTATTAAATTAATCAAATTTATCAACAAAGGTACTTCGGAACCAAAGGTTCCGTCGTCAGGATAAACGTGTATTGAAAGTTAACAAATTTAAGAATTAAGATATTTTAGTTAAAATTATTCAATTTCATTTAACTAAAATGACGCAGTCATTGAATTTACGATTATTGAAGAAATATAACTCAGGTTTCGCGTAAAGTTTGTTTGATTTATGCTTCGAAGTAATTTTCATCATGCTTTAGAAATGATTCAGAAGGATTTTAATGACACTCTTTTCAGGGTGAATTGCCTATTAAAAATAGAGTAGATACCATTAACATATATGAGATTAAAAAAGAGTATTTATTTATATTTTCTTTTATTTCAAAGAAAATCAAATGCATTACTTTTGATTTTAATTTGCTTTTATTAAGTTCTGCAAGTATTTTAGTTTGTATTATTGTGACAGCTGTTTCAGCGTTCAAGACCATTTTCAAACTGTGGTTATTTGGTAGAATATAATTATTATTGTAATTGCATCTTTTTGTCTCAAAAGTCAAAAGAATGGCTCGATTAAAGCACAATATCATTATAATTAAACAAAGATTACATCGGTAAGAGAGATAGAAGATTTTTTTTGCTTTGAAATGTTTTCGTTTGATCCAAATTTATTTTGAAACCTAGGAAGAATGAAGGAAAAACATTTGAAATTTAAAGGGAGGTAGATACTTTAGATTCCATTTGAATATAACAATTGATTATAAATAAATAAATAAAATATATCATTGCAGAAGAAGATAATAATGTAATCGATAATATGAAAGAGAACAAAAAACAGAAAAATAGATAAAGATAATGGTCGCAACTGGGACTCGAACCCAGAACCTCTCGCCAAAAATAGTTAATATTAATAATAATTTAGGCATATTAGATTTGTCAAAGAATTTATATATAAAAATGCAAAAATCAGTCATCTTAAATACGTGTAGGATTACAAAAGATTTTTTAAATATTTATATTGAGGGATCAGTAGGGTTTATAGTTATAGGTTCAATTAGGAATTCCACAGAGCCGAACCCTCTGATATGAAAATATCTGGAGTCGGTGAATTATTTTCCCATTCGGTCTCTGGTAGGTTGACATGTTGTTCTTGTATTGTTTTGTATTTATAATACTTATATAGTGCAATTGCATAGCGTGGATTCACTAGATGATCATTTGGGAAGTGTGTGAAAGGGTTTAGTTTTTCCTGTGGGGAAAATTTAACCCGGACATTTAAATCTGGTGCATAATCATCTAATCTTAATTTAAAATATGAGATTGACAAATATGACGGTTTGACAGCAGGTGTTAGCGGAGGCAATGGCGGTAAGACGAGCGGTTCTGAGTTCGAATCGGTTGCGACTATTATCTTTTTTCTATTTTTCTGTGTCTTGTTCTCTTTCATATTTTCGTTTAGATTGTTATTGTTAACTTCTTCTTCAATGATATATTACATTGATGGCAATAACCTTCAAAAGTTATAAAAAGGGAGTTTTTCTTATAATCAAAATTAAATAAAAATATCTTCCCAAAACGTGCGTCGGTGAAATGAATAGAATTGTCAAAAATTTCTAGATAACACGCGGGCAAATACATAGTAAGGTCATATTACTGTCAAAATAATGGTCATGTCAACACTTTTAAACAGCATTAGGTAAGTGAACAGTGAACATCTGACTCATTAATCATAACGTTCATAAACAACCATTGCGTTCACCGTTTGAATAATTGTTTCGAATATTAATTCGTGCAAATAAACAACGGCAGCCAACGAAGAATAGCTGGGTAATTAATATCGAGGAATAAGTAATGAGCTTCAGAAATTTGTAGATGTGGAGAAAAGGGAGTGGACAGTGGACACGGGACAGGGACAGGGACATGTCGGCACGGAACTAAATGTCGGCATCACGATTTGTAAAATATGTCTGGCATTTGTCACGGCCCGGTTAATGATGAACTGCGGACAGCGGCCATTAAACAAAAATAACATTTCGGATTAAAATCCTTCTTTCGTAGGGTCATTAGTTTACTAATACTCATTTCGAGATATTTTGGAGCTTTCGGGAAAGAAATTCTATTTGGTTAATACAAATTAAAAGAAAATATTTTTCTGTTGTGATATTATTGGTATTTTTGTAAAAAGAAAGACGAATATTTCCAGATTACGAATAACCTGACAATATTTTGAAAACCTCTTACTATCACACCTCTAGTGGAAAATATTGCTTGTGGCATGATGAAGGATTTAGTCATCCGAGGAATTGAACACACGACGCCTGGGTGGGACCTAAACGCAAAACCAACTCAGCCACTGACCGGTATTTGTATTTTATGATGAACTATTTTTCTTCAGAGCTTTTTGGATATTACTAGGTAGGTGTTTCATTCAGAAATTGTTCAGTCGAAATTTTTTTGGATCACTAGACGAGAAATATTTAAAAATAATTTAATATACTTGTCGATATTTATTACTAGCTCTTGCCCCCGGCTTCGCTCGCATAGTATTAGAGGGTAGTCGCAGTGCCTCCTCCAGATTCCCTATCTCCACTCGAATCCCCCCCCCCTCGTCCTCTCCCCTGCCCCCTCTCACCCCTCTCCACCCCACCACCCCCAATTCCCCCTCACCCGTCACCCTCCCCCATCACCCTCCGCCCTCCTCCATCCCCCCTCCGCCTTGCCCCCACATCCTATCCCCCCCTTACCACCCCTCCATACCCGTTACATTCATTTTTCAAACAGCTCGCGTGCCACCTATTGCAATTTTTGTATATTAATTTCATAATGCCATAGCTCTAAGCTGTAGCCTATAGCCTATTCTGATGTATGAGCTATATTATTGTATAGTTTCATTTAAATCCATTCAGTAGTTTACGCGTGAAAGAGTAACAAACATACATCCATACAAACTTTCGCCTTTATAATATTAGTAGGATAGGATAATACCTGTATTTAATATTCTACATGAGAAATATCTTGTAGGTACTACCTTTTGCAGTCTTCGTCCGAGATCCTAAGAAAAAAAATCGGAAACTTTTTTCTTATTGAAAAAATTAAGAAATCGAAATTGACGAAAAACTAAATTGACCAAGAAATTGGGTTAATCATAAAATTTGAGATCGAATTTTTGTTAACAGGTACATCATTATTTATTGTTTCAGAGATGGAATAAATTAATTCTCCGTATCCTCCAGAAAAAAGGGCCCTCCAGAATCTAGATTTCGTCTACATTCTTTATTGTATCTAATTTATAAACCTCAAAAATAAAATAATTAAATAAAGAACGAGTTCAGTATGTTTTGCTTCATCTTGAATAAAACTCTAGACCACCGCCTCTTGTTTATCATTTTTCGATTCAAGTGTGTCTCGTTACCAACATGCTACATACATTACTCGTCGACTCAAACAGAACACTCACATCTACGGGCCGAACACGTGTTCCAGATTTAAATGTTCATTTGGAATGAAATAAAGTCAAACTGGAAAAATACACCCATCGAAATTGACGATACTACACTGGGTTTGATGGACATTGGACATTTACGAACAACGCTGATAGAGACGGCCCTTTACTGTTCCGAAGCGATTCGCTTGATATTGTGAAAATTATTGTTAGGTTAGGTTTCCGTGAACATTATCAACTTTTTAAAATTTTCCCCTAAGAGCAAGCAATATTATAAGATATTTATTACCCAAAATTATCCATTTTCGTCAAGTGACAGTTGTTCTAGTAACTTCTGTCTTTTTCGTTTTCATACAAGACATGTGAGAAGGAAGATTTTTCGTCTATGTACGGCCTCTTTTTGAGACTACTATAAATACCCATAATTTCATTTTTTCACCAAGGCAGGCAAATACGATGAAAAGCCACTTTCTGACTTAGCACACACTTTTGCTTTCATTCACTATGACTGTTAACTGTTATGTATATGACTCTTTACACAACCTGGTACAAATATTTGATTGACTATTAGGTCGTGTTATCTATGACTTTCTTGAGCGCCCTTTAGTTCTTCATTTATCAATACAACACATTCTTCTAACCCAGTGGTTTTTAACCTCGTTGGAGGTACTGACCCCCACCAGTTACATATGCGCATTCACCGAATCCTTCTTAATTGGGAAAATAAAATATGTGCAAATTAAGGGTGTGTCTTGACCTCCGCCGAACCCACGAGATTGACTCACCGAACCCCTGGGGTTCAATCGAACCCTGTTTAAGAACCACTGTTCTAACACTTCCTTTTTATCAATCCGTTCATTTTCTTTTCATCAATCAACATCGCAAACTTTTAGAATCTCATCATTTGTTGTATCTCCTTACATTCGTCATATTATCAAACATGATGTATTTTGAGCACGCAAGCCACTGAAACCTAATTTCTACTTTATTCGAACCCAGCTTTATCTGTCCATCTATGAATATTATGCAAACCAGATAGATATAAAATTTGCAACAAACTCATCTATTAGTAGGTAGTAGCATGTAAAATCATATAAAATATTGTGAAATACATCGGATAATATTCCTAACTAGTGAACTACATATGTACTGAAGATGAACGAAATAATAAAGCCGTTTCCACAACATCCTCTTTTTTAAGCACTTTTGGCCATTTACATTACTCTACAAGTATATTCTACCACGTTTCAATAAGGTACGGTCCTAAAATATGTCGGAACATTTGGTGTAGTCTCTAAATTACGAGACAGGGGCAAATGGTACCCTGTATTCGAATCGAGTCTGAATTCGCTCATCATAATCGAAACAGATAATAATAATGTGTTTATATGTACATCAAGCCTATACGTAGACGTGGATGTTGACTGTGCGGCGAGTAATCTGCATGGCTAATAAATTTGCTTGCTCGATAGCTTCGATTATGGGACGCGTTAAGTCAATTTGTTCGGAGAGAGGCGATTAATATTGTAACGAACTCTGTTTTGTGGCTGTGGAAATTTCTGTACGATATATTTTTGAAATTTTATTCAAATTGTTTTTAAGATTGACTTTTGCACAGATATATTCAAATCTTTTACTTCATCCGTAATAGTGTACATTATCAGAGGACAATCAGATGAAATTTCAGTTTTTAACTACCGGTCGATAGGATGCCGGTTCGATTACCGCTCGGCTTAAAACATTATGCTCACGCTGTATGTCTGAATATTGGGAAGTTGTTAATTAGGCAGATGCCTAGTTTGGTAGTCGTAGGGCTTCAAATTTAAATATCCAGGGCAAAACTGAAAAAGCTAATTGTTTTGTAGATGACGTGGAAATTACTAAAAAGGTCTTAGGCAACGGGAGCATTACTGGGGCTCAATTCTACAATCCAGGTCGATCGCAATCGCAGTCGAAAGTACATACATTGGTCGACTTTATTATTCTCGAATCTCGTCGAATGTTACGTAGGTACTGAGAGCCAAACGTATTAAGTCATTCCACTCGAACAGTGAGTGGGTTGAACCAGTCAACACCGTCTTGTCTTCAATAAAAATGTCAAAATCTAGTATATTGTGTCATAACCCAACCTTCGAGGGACAGGAATCATATATTTTTACAAAGTTGTTATAAGGTTCCAGATAATAATGGATTTACTGCCAATGCCAGTCACAATACTTAAAGTAGAGCAAGCTGAATTAGCTGCTTTGAGACCAACACGTACGTTTCGCCAAAGGGTAGATTCTTTCGCTAATTTGTGAGAACCAGATTTCTTCAGGAGTTAGCCGATCGAAGCCTTAGCCCGCCGGCTAGTGGTCATTGTGTCCCCGGTCATAACACCCTCATCTTGTTCTTCATGTCTAGATGTCATAGCCATTTTTATTCATTTCCATTCTAAGAAAATGCGCTAGTAAACGACGCAGTGACGGACGTTTTGAAATTTCAAATTCTCACCATAGAAACGTCAAAAACATCGGAAACATAGACAATATTCACAGGGCTTCCAATATAATCATCTCTTCAACCCTTTGATATCCAATAACATGTTTAAATGAAACACTCGATAAAGTTTGTCGAGATGAAGGATAATTTTTCATTCGTTGATTGCGCACAACGAATAACCTACGGAGAATTGAGCCGCTGAAATGATTTTAAAACCACCTATTACTATTATTTTTGAATCAACAATTTTGTCAATTTCTTGGCAATTCAATTCACATAGCAAGACATTCTCATTTGAGGGCGATCTATTTTATTTTTCTCGCCAAGCATGCAATCTGTTGATATTGGTTTTTCAACGATCTTCTATTAGTCGTGATACGTGCTCAGCATAGTCCCATAGTGAGGGTAGAGATTGTGACAATGATGTCGACCACCCTTTTCTTGCATTTAATTTTCTAATTAGCCCTTTTATCTCAAAGTTCTCGGTCAGATTGTCAGAGATTCCTTGATCACTAAATCTAATCAGTATAACTCAACAGATAAAGTTGTTCTAAAAAAAAACAATTTAATGTTTTTATTCTTTTTCACAACAAACAGACACCAACCCCCTTACTCTCGTCACACACACAATAGGTAGGCACTTGCGTAATACTAAACTAACAAGAATCGGAATGCAATTCACTTTCGTTTGCGAACTATCAAATAAATATACATTTTCGTTAGCCAATATTGCACAGTGTTGGATGCAAGGGTAAAGGGGAGAGAGGGGTGGCTAGGTGCGCCCCAATTTGTAATTTTGCCCGCGGCGTTCCCCTTGTTCCCCGCCTTCCCCTAAACACCTACCCCCGCCCTTGCAGTACCAAATTAGCCCCCCGTTTCTCTATATTCTCTACAATAATATAATTTAGTGCATAATTTATGCATCACGGTGCGTTTTGGGGGAGTATTTGTTTAAATTATTCGTGGCGATGCTCATTTATGCACATGTTCAACCAAATAAAGATGGTACTTGACAGTTCAACATCCAAACGAGATTAAACTACTAGACCAATGGGATATTATGAATAACAACGTTGAATATACGTATATATGTACAAACAAACAATTTCTTGCTATTTCATGTAAATCTAGATAACAATTACGAAATGAAGATATAAGTAAACCAGTCTAATCTATTTTGTCATTAAGAGGGCATTACCAGAGAAAGCCGGAAATACGTCATTTTCAAAAAAGTTTTTAGACGTATTGACTCTTTTCCACAAAAAATTATAAATGGATTTCGAAAGATTGTTCTTTTATCTAGCATTCTTATGTAATAAATTTTTAGAATTTTTTTTATTTTTAGTATAATAAGGTTATTCCATCGGTCGTTGGCAGATTTGTTAAATTTTCAAAAAAGTTTTTGTATTATACCACACCCATTTCAAATAATGTATTCATGCAGTAAAATAAATCAATACATTATCTAGCAGAGTTATGTATTAGAATTTTAATTTTAGTTTCAATAAAATCATTAAAAAATATGTAAGTACATGTGTTTCTTGACGAAAATTGGTCCATTTGTGTATTTATTTGCGCACTTACAAACTAATATATTTCAGATTTTTTTAACATTCTTATTAAATTTAGACATTATTGAAAAATGATAAATACTTATAATCAAAAAATAACTACAAAAAGTACACTATTTTAATAGTTTTATCATCACGCCTTTCAGCATTTTTGGATGAAGGTATAAATTAAAGCTAATTTGGATTGAAATAAATTCGATATTGAGTTATAATTTAAAAAAGCTGGTACGGAGAATAATTAATCTTTCTCATTGTAACCGCCCTGCACGATCGGAAGAACAACTTTCAACGAAATGTGGATTTTCGTCCGCTGGCTGGTTAAACGCTCTTAATATTGAGTTTTCCTGCTAACAAACTAATTAACTACCTAACTAACTAAAACACTGGTATGTCATTTTCTCGCAGGCTTATAGCAAAGACGATATAATGCCAGAAAGCTCTGCCATAGCACACACAAAATCCCTTCATAAATTTGGCGTATATTTCAGATGATTAGAATATTTCCGCTTTACAATAAAATGCAATTAAGTGGAATATTTCTGAACATACCCGAAAACTAAAAACTGTTTTTGAAAGGCGATGAAATACGCTCCTACATTTTATAATTCAAAATAAATATATAATTTTTAAAATATAAAATTTTTGCATGCAAACATAAAAAAGTTTTAAAAATGGCTCACTTTAAGTTTTTTCAAACTAAAATAACTGAAATCTGACAAATCTGGTCTCCCGTGATTAAACGGGTTGCACATAAAAAAAATCACCTTGCACATATTTTTTTTTAAAATAAATGAATAAAATAAAATAAAATTAGCCTTTATTGCTGTTAAACTTATAAAACTTTTTCTAATCTAATTTTTAAGTATTATTTTAAATTATCAGCATTCCGGTCATTATTTTTAGAAACAGCATGTCTTTCGACATAGGACTCCTCTGAAGATTTCCATTATTCTCTATCCTTTGCAACTCTGATCCATTCTTCTGTTAATCCAACCCTATTATGACGTTAATCGGATATTTGATTCTGGGAGCGACCTCGACTTCTTCGTATAGTTTCCTGACATTGATTTCTTCATTTATCCGCTTAACACTTAGATACAATCCATTCTTCTCATAAACGTTCGATTCTTTTAGAATTTATTTTTTTTTTATTTTTTATTTATTTAATTATTTTCATATTACATTTGGTTATAAAATGACGTATTGCCCATCTCACTAGATGTGAAACGCCTGTGTTGAGATGGCAATTTACAGAGTGGTTATCTAAGATTTTGTAGTAATATTATGAAAATGGCAGGTTAATATATTATAATTTTTTTTTTTTTTTTTTAAATATACAATTCAAGTATGTTATAAATATATATAAATAGAAGATTGCAGTAGGTACATGGTTACATATAAACACAGTAGGTATAAAGGTAAGTTTGTTATTAAATACTTGTGATGGATATGTTTATTTGAGGTGATCAATGATTTTACTTTTAAATGTACTTTTGGTTTGCGTGTTTCTAATTTCAGGAGGTAGAGAATTGAACAGCTTTGTTGCATTATATTTAAAACTTCTTTGCCCATAAGAAGTTTGACAAACTGGGATGTTGAAAGATTTTACATTTGACTCTCTTAAGGCTCTTGTGTTCATTCGTTCTTCAAACATGTGTGTATTTTTAAACTGATGAAGCAAGATATTTTTTGAATACAATTTTTGCAGGTTCGGAACATTTAGTGTCTTAAAAATAAAATCAGTGCTCGTTCTCAACGGGACTTTAAGAATAACCTTCAAAATTAGTTTTTGAATCTTTACTAAAGGCTCTAGGCAAGTATTTGTGGCACTTCCCCAGCTGATAATACCATATTCTAGGGATGACTGTATAAGAGCACAGTAAACTTGTTTCAGTTGTTTTCTATTTAAAATATCTCTTACATTTTTAAAGAAATAGACGAGTTTCCTCAGTTTTGTCGTTAGATTTGTAACATGTTCGTTCCATTTAAGAAGATCATCTATTTGTATACCAAGATATTTAATACTGTGAACTCTACTTATAGAAGGACAGGTACATGGAGTTAATAGGGGGTTACAGCTGTGGAGTTTAAGGCTTTGTTGTGAAGGCAATAGCTTATTTGAAATTCGAAATGTTAGGAATTTAGTTTTGTCTGTATTCAGGGTTAATATGTGATCATTAAGCCATTTTTTAACAATACGAAAGCCATTTTCTGCCGTTTTAAAAACTTCATCCCAAGATTTGGCGTGAAATAGCAAAACCGTATCATCGGCAAAAGTTGTGATTTGTCCACAAATTTGTAGGTTACATAGATCATTAATATAGATTAAGAATAATAAGGGTCCTAGGATGCTACCTTGTGGAACGCCACAAAATGATTTTTGGGAACTACTATAGGTACTGTTTATTTTAACACATTGCGTTCGATCAGTTAGATAACTATGAAATAGTTGAAGAACTGTATCTGATATTCCTATCCTCTTAAGTTTATCTAAAAGTATTTTATGGTTCACAGTATCAAACGCCTTTGCAAGATCAAGGAAAATTGCTAAACATTTATTTCCTTTGTCAACATTACTTATTATGAAGTCTGTAACGTTAGCGATGGCGTCTGAGGTTGATAAGTTTTGGCGAAAACCAAACTGATTTGCTGATAATGTTTTACTAGAGTCAAGGTAAGTAATCAATTGATTTCTTAGTATTCCTTCAACAATTTTAGAGAGTGCACTTAGAACACAAATTGGTCTGTAATTGGTAATTTCAGTTTTTTTTCCACCTTTAAAAATTGGAGAGATAATACCTTGTTTTAATACATTAGGGAAACAACCTTCAGTGAAGCTCTTATTGATTAAGAATTTGAGGGGAACGGCTATATGAGATTTCAGTGATTTTAGCAGTTTACTTGGTATTTTGTCATGTCCAGGTGAAGTCCTCTCTTTCAGTGAGTCGATTTCTTTGATGATATCCTCCATCGATACATCTTTTAGAGTAAATTTTGTGTAAGTTTCTTCTCGGGGATTATCATCTGGTTGTGGAGTTTTAGTAATACAGTTGATGTTTTCTTTTATTTTACTGGCCAAATTTGATCCGACGTTTGAAAAAAAGGTATTTGCATGATCGGCAATAGTCTTCGGGTCCAAGTTAAGATTCACATTCTGACCATCAATTATAAGTTCCTCAATTTGATCTCTGGATTGCCTTGCATGTGTTATCTCTTTAAGAATTTGCCAAATCTTTCTGGAGTCATTACTACATTCAATAATTTTTCTTGAATAGTATTTATTTTTTGCATGTTTGATTAGTTTAGTACATATATTTCTATATTTTTTGTAAAATGTAGTAAGTAAGTAATTATTTGGATCTTTCCTTATTTGTTTATGAATATTATCTCTTTTCCTGATGCATTTTAGTAATCCAGGTGTAATCCATGGTTTAGTGATTGTATTTTTTTTATTAGGTACCTCTTTCTGGTTGGTGTGTAGATTTATTTGATTTTGAATAAAGTTAGTGAAATAATTCCACGCCATATCATTGTCAGTAATTGAATACAAATTTTCCCATTTTTCGTTTTTTATATTGAAGATAATTGAATCCCAGTCGATTTTATTTTTCACGACAAATATATTTACGGAGTCCTCTTTAGTAGATTTTTCATTTCCAACTTCCAATATTGTAGAGTAGTGGTCTGTTACTGTGGATTCATATATTATTGTGTTGATAGGTTTTTTCGTTTTACCTATTACATGGTCAATGCAAGAAAGAGTTTCTTCAGTGACTCTAGTAGGTTTGTTTATGTAACTAACAAGACCGTAGTAGCTTATGGCATTGAGGTAATCGTCTTTTTGAGGATGACCATTTTCTAAAATATTAATGTTTGTGTCTCCAATTAAAAACAGATTACTACGGTGTTTTAGTTTATGTAACACAGTTTCAAGTGATGTAAGGAAGTTTGTAATATTGGGTTTGGATGGGGATCTATAAATAGCCAGTATATCAATTACTGACTTAGCTTGTATGTGTAGACAATTGGAATCATTGATTTTGATTTCTTTAGTAGTAGTTTTCAGATTGTTTTTAATGTAAACTACAATTCCATCATTTTGTTTAGTATTATATGAAGTGTTGATGCAATAGTAGCCTTCTATATTTTTTGGCGTATAAGAACTTTTAATCCAACATTCTGTAAGGATCATAATATCAAATTCAATGTTTATTAGTTTTAGGTTTATAAGAAATCCTTCGAAGTTTTTATTAATGCTTCTTATATTTTGGTGAATTATTTTCAAATTATTTTTTAGGCATAGTTTTATGTTTTCTGTGTTGGTAGTAATAGTTTCATTTTCAATTAGGTGGTATATGAGTTCTTCCAGATTGGTAGCCATTTCAGATATTTTAATTAATTTTGACAATGTTAAAATTAGATTTTACAGTGTTGGTAGATCTCTTTCATGTTTTATATTAACAATTTTTGATTCCGTTGATTTTCTTGTAAAAACTTTTCCATTTTTAAACCACGTATATTGATAGTTTAATTCCTGGGCTCGCTTTTTAGTTTTCCATAGTAAGTCCTTATTATATGAAGACAACACTTCGCCGATGTATAGGGATTGGCTTATTTTCTTGGTTTGGTTTTTTACTGCAAGAAGGTTGTGTCGTGTTGTAATGCTAGAGTTGTGGAATTTAATGATAATTTTTCTTGGAAAACCTTGACGACGGTCAGGAACACGGTAAATGTCTGAAAAGTCTTCGTTCAAGATTTCAATGCCTAGCTTGTTAGCAATGTCCTTCGCAGTTTCAATCGGGTTGTCGTTTGTATTTTCACACACTCCAGAGATTTCAATTTGGTTTGATAAGGTATTTTGCTCTAGCTCGGCAAGCCGAATATCAATATCATTCATTCTAGACAGGTCTTTTTTAATTTTTTCAACTTCTATTTTAATTCCCGCTAATTCGTTTAATTTACTAAGTATTTCATCATATTTTTCGGAAATGAAGTCGGTAGCTTTTTTTGTTTCGGCTGTCTCTAATTCAATTTTTTTAAACATTTCTTTTTTTAAATCAGAAAATTTATTATCAATATAATCAAAAAGGATCTGATTATTATCGACTGGCTGGGGACTATGTGACATGGCATTATTTTTTGATTTGGAGCGAGTGTTTTCTTGAGGCATTTTTATGTATTATTCAATAATGCCCCACAACAAATTTTGATAATAGCAATGTAAATATTATTGTTTGTGGTGCTCAAAAAGGTATTTTTCACTCTATGATCAATGTAAACAATTCAGTATTATTTATGCAAATCAGTATGCTCTTGTGTAACTGTTTACCGATGTGATTATATTTATGTTGTATTTATTTATCTTCTTTTCATACACTTTAAGCGAATGGTAGAGTTTTTGAGTTTAAAAACAACACTTTTGTAGGTAACACTTTTGTAGGTAGCGAATTGCCAGCAGTAACAATGATCAATATCGCGGTAAATATTTATTACCCACTAGCAAAACACTTTGCTTGTCTTCGCGACTCGATTCTTTTGAATAAGCAGATAATTCTTAAGGTTTTTTGTTCGTAAAAACTATACTTTTTAATGTTTAAAGTGGCAGCTGTCAAAACAAGTTAACAATCTAGATAACCATAGATAGCCATCCTAACGCTTACATCGAATGCTTACAACGGCCATGCCTTTCCTAATTCATTATTCAGTCGTACTTTATTTTATCATTGCAATCTCTCCGATATCTCAATATTACTGCATTAAATCTACCATTGTCATTTTGCTTCACTGCACGTGTTAAAAAAGACAAATACCCCAAATTCTCATAACCCATATAAAAAATTGTTAATAACATTTACAAAATAATTTCTTTGCTTCGTTAAACAATATCCACATTATTTTTTTATAAATTAACAAATTAAATTAACAAAGCCCCTTAGTAGCGGTAACTGTCCAGCCATTATACCTGCCAAAGTCAATAGGATTAGAGCGGTTGCATTGCCACGGTGACAAGTTATACCTCGGCGGGATATTTACCGCAGAAATTGCTAAAAGGGTTGGCGTGCAACCACTGTGTGCATTCGGTGATTGGTGGAATAGTTAGAGAGAATGTGTTACATTTGGTACTACCAAAAATGTTATAACTTTTGGAAGATCATTTAAGTAAAAGTTAAGTATAGGGAACGTACCCATACTACGTGACCAACTTTGTGCAATTTTTACCCCCCCCCCCCCCCCCCCACCCCCGGTGACCAAAAACCTAAGGACGTCGCCGCTCACTTGTACCAAGCATGGTATTTTGAAGACCCCCCCCCGAACAGGTCACGTAGTATAGGTACGTTCCCATACATCTATGCTTTGAAAATACAAAAAATAGTGGCTAACAATCGTTTTGGTAGTGTTTCATATTATCAGTGAAATTTTTGAGATGTGGTTCGAGGTCGTTACATTTTTTGTAAATATTTTTTAATCAGGTGCACAATTTTATTTTTTTGTAAATATTTTTTAATCAGGTGCACAAGATATATATTAAAGGGAAATATTATTATATATATTAGAAATATTATTTAAATATAGTTATTTTTTTATTGATTTTAAACTCCACTTAATACCAACGTTCTGGTTTCATGACATTTCAAAAGAAATATACATAAAATATATTTCAGAATTATATTTAATATAAATGTTTCCCAAATTATTTAATTTACCATTTTCATGATCAATTTAATTTTAATTGTTTAAAGTAATTTTATACGTACCGTAGACCGGGGCTACTTTGCATCTTACGGGGGGGGGGGGGGGGGGATCTTTGCAAACAGCAATTAAAAAGAATGAAGCCTAGGGGTACCTAAAATATTTTTGTGGTATTAAATTGCACCAATACGCGGTATTTCATGAGATAGTAAAGTAAATATGTAAATTTGAGGTACAAAGCTACGCCATAATCAAATAAAAGGTACTTAAAAAAAACCTACTTTTCTTACTTTTGAAAATGTATATAGTACTCCTAAGGGGTCGTCCATTAATCACGTGATGCTCGAAAGAGGGGGGGGGGGTTCGGAAAAAAATCACGAAATATCAAGACGGAGGGGGGAGGGGGTTATAATCAGATATCACGTGTATTTATTTTTCGTGATAATATTCTGAAAATTTCAAAATATTAAAAAAATACACGTGATTTCGGGGGGGGGGGGGGGGTTTAAAAGTTGCTAAAAAAACATCACGTGATTAATGGACGACCCCTAAGTAGTAATATTTAGCTCATAGAATTTGACCTTTAAATTAAAAAAAAAACTACATTCCATTAAGAAAAAAAATTGTAATCAATTTACAAAAAGTGTGGGCAAAGTAACCCCCGGTTTACGGTATTACAAGAAAAAATAATTCAATATTTAAGGTTTATTCACCGTAAATTTTTGTAGTATTTCATCAATATGCAGTTAATTTGCATTTCTATCATCCTTGCATCCGATATGCAAAATTCTCATGCATTTTTGTTTTTAGTTACAAAGTGACATAATTCTCTTGCTGTCAGTCTATTGTATGCATTTCCAACCCAGCGGGATATTCAAATCTGCAAAGAAAACAATCAAGTGCAGTTATAGCGGCCATCATTATTCATATTGTGGAACTAAGTGACTGTCATCGATGCATTTTTGAAAGAATGCATTTTGCAGAAACGTCACTACCGTGTGAAATATATTGATTTAAAACTCAGACGTTTGTTAGGAAAACTTGGCGTATGAATGTGAGAGGTTTATGACGCTGAACGTGCCAAAACAATTTGATAATATTTGTTTGTATATTTTCTAAGAATTTAAGGACTCATAATATGTTTCTTCTATTTGTAATTCAGAGAAAAAATATATTTTTTTAAAACGCTCATTCTCATTTGCTTCTCGTTTAAATCAATACATACCAACACTAAAAAAATTCTCATTGAATTTGATCGCCACACAAAATCAACACTTTCGGAAGCCGGTAGAGCTATAGCATGATCATTTTGGGTGTGTTGTGGGGTCCAAGGAAGTCGAAATTAGATAGATAGAAAATATTGGAAAGTATCAATTTATTGTATGTATTTATTACGCTTACGCGGACCCTACTGCGTAAACGGTCAAGTTTCGGAAGAATTTGAAGTCGAAATCGGCCTCAGACAAGGGTGCCCTATGTCGCCAATCCTCTTCACTATATTCATGGACCGAATCAGCCGAAACAGCCAAACACCAGATGCAGCACTGGTAGGCAGTACTAGAATAAGCTCCCTACTATTTGCGGACGACATCGCGAGATTAACGACTTCAGAGGAGGGACTACAGGAGTGGATTAACTGTTTCAACGAAGAGTTGATGGTTATACTCAAAAACAGAGGTGATGGTTATAGGAAGGGACCAAACTCTGTGGAACATACTCGCTAATGGAACCCAGCTGAAACAGGTGGACAGGTTCAAATACCTTGGGGTCGAATTCTCCAGCGATGGTCGGCAAGACGGAGAAATTGATAGAAGAATAAGTGCGGCAAGCAGTGTATTGCGTCCTCTCTACAGCTCAGTGATAAGGAAAGCCGAGCTGAGCATCAAAACAAATATGGCAGTGTTTAAAACGGTATACCGCCCGACGTTTACTTACGGCCACCAGACATGGATGCTAAATGAACGAACACGTTCTAGAGTCCAAGCTGCCGAAATGAGGTACTTGAGAGGAGTGGCAGGGGTTACGAAATGGGATCATATAAGAAACTCCACGATCCGAGATGATCTAAACATTGAACCACTGCTACTCTTCGTAGAAAAATCGCAACTGAGGTGGCTTGGACATGACTAAGAATGTCTAATGACCGAATTCCGAGGAAGATACTGAGTGCGATTCCAGAGGGTAGACATCCAGTGGGCCGCCCCAGACACAGTTGGACGAGGCAACTCCAGAAACTGTGTGAGGAGAGGATGGGGCTGACATGGACAGAGGCCGAACAATCAGCACAAGACAGGGATATATTGAGGAGCCTTGTCGATGCAATGGGTCCCCGACCCGAATAGGATAAGGGGAAGATGATGATGATGATTTATTACGCTTAGCTAAAGCCGATAAAAAGTTTTGTTTTAGATTTAAATACTCATAGTAAATTTGGCTCTGAGATGAAAATGATTTGGCTCAAAAATGTGTGAAGGGTCCATCGCATTTAAAAAAAAAATACTTAGGTTTTACATTTACACAATGGGGTATTTCCACGAACGAGAGATTCTGTTAAAAATGTACGGAATATTTAAAGATCATTTTTATAATTTTAATCATCCTACTAAAAAAGTTTTTTTTAAATGTTTTCATTCAAAATTATTGATTTTAAAAACGATCTAAAACTGACAAAATCAAAACGGCCCGTGGTTGGCAAATCGGATTGTGACGTCACAAGCGTCGCTCAGCTTGGCCAGCATAAATACTTTCAGTGAGCGTCCACGCTCACACGATAGCCGTGTTCGCCGCATTTTGAATCAAGCCCCGCCCCAAAATATCGTTTTAGCGAATTTCAAAAATGGGAAACTTTGACTCGCCTTAGAAAATGTATTCGTTAACATAAAAATAAAATAAAAATGCTGTAATCATTGTAATTTTTTGCTTTATTTTTTAAGCAATAAAAAAATCGTGGAAATACCCCATTTTTTCGCCGCATCTTGAATCAATAAGTTTGGCCATTTGAATGATTTAAATCGAAGATTACTTTTGAAAACAACTTGAAAATGTAGGAAAAGTACCTACTTCTACCAGTTTTCGAAAATTTTATAATTATTTGTTAAAAACTTTTGAAATCGTCAATGTTGGGACACATTTATGTCGTTTATAATAACAATCAATCAGTATTAAAGATATGCCTATCAAAAAAATTTAAAGATTCTCCTACCAACTAACTCTGGGTGGTAACGCCTTTCATTAATTCCTTATAAAACAGATTGTAACTCGATGATTAATGATTCCTGAAATATTTCAGCATCGGGGTTGGCCGCGCCCACTTTGAGAAGCAGCCGCCCAGCAACCTGAGAAAGAGCAATTTCTTCCACTTCGTGGTTGCCCTGTACGACAGGGCTGGCCAACCAATAGAGATCGAACGGACTGCTTTCATTGGATTCATCGAGAAAGATCAGGTAAGAACTTTGGATATGTCATTTTTCTTGTTTGGTAAATTTTATGAATCTGAAGGAATTGAATGAGGGGAGAGAGATAATTACTAGGCCAGTGGTTGTTAACCTTTTTGAAGGTTCTGAACCCCACCAATTTCATATGCGCATTCACCGAACCCTTCTTAATTGGTAAGCGACATCAGTGGCGGTGGATTACCCAGGGGGTCGTAATATGGGATATGATGGGGGTCGTGATTACCACAATGGGTGGGGCGCAATGGGATAGGATGGGGCGGGATGGGATAGCGATAATATTCTTCGTAATTTTTTTCGGGGTGTGTCTTGCTTTCCACCGAACCCCTGAGACTGGCTCACCGAACAAGATCTGATCGTTAAAAAAGGGTTAAGCCATATCAAGTTATGTTTCTATTATGAGTGATTTTGTCTCACCAGGGAGATACTGAAAGTATCTTCCAATTTGAAACTATGAAACGTTTAGTCTGGGAATGTTTTTAAGCTGATGGGTACGGGAGAAGGGGAGGAGTAGGTTAAACGTACAGCTGGTTACTCAAATCTGATAACAGTGATAACTAAACATGAATATAATAATTTCAAGCAACGCGTAATGTTTCGATTTTGAACGGTGTTTTTTTATCAGAGGGATACTGAGTGAAGGTGTTTAGCTTTCAGAAACAAAATGCAAATAAAATATGAATTAATATAAAAAATCCCATACAAATTTTCGAGTTTCAAAGACGTGACTTCTAGTTCCAAGCCAAGATGCTTTATTACTGCAATGCCACATAGGTCGTCATACCATATTATCTACTTTACCTATCACTTCTTATATCCTCTTTCCTTCCTCGGTTTTCAAAAAAAAATGTATTTGATGGCATGAAATGCGTATTTTCACACTAATTTCAGTGTTACAAATTTTTCTCCCTTATTACTTATTCTAAAGTGAGCTGTATTAACTTGTTAAAAAATAATGACCTATTTTGGTCTACCATTATTTTGGAAAATTGTGACTTTCGATTAATTAATTAATAATTATAACGCCGTAGCTGAATAAGCAGATTAATTATTCCATCAACATAAACACGGGGAATTACCTGACCACGTGGAGAAAGGGGCAGTGGTCTGCGAGGGGTGAACGCAGGTAATGTGGGTACCTGCCCAGTGCCCACCAGGGGATAGCGTGACGGAAGTTGCTTGTTTACTCAAACTTGTGTTTTTTGAGTAAACGTTTTTTAATTAAGACATTTAAAATAAAAAGTAGAAGAGCATGGGCTTTATGGGTGATATCATAAAGTATGAAATTTTAATATTGGTATTGTGGGTAGTGTTCTATGGTAGGCGAGGATAATATTGCCTAAAAGCCAAAATAATTTTTATGATCATCATCCATGCTACAACCATGGAGTGTTCGGGTCGCCTCTGGAAAATGCTTTCAACTCATTTTAATTACCTTTATTGTTTCCTCCTGTACCCTGCCACCTTTTTCTGGGCGATCCAATTCTTCTTTATCCCAGGTTTATCATCCAAAATAATAACAAAATCATTCAAAATAAATACATGTTTAATATAATGTGCTGTACACAGTCTTTGAGAAAGCATTTGATAAAGTCAAACATGATATTTCATTGAAATATTGATTAATGATCGGATTCTCTCGGACATTTCCATCTTTTGTGGCTAGCTACTTATACAATCGTCTTTCTCAGGAGTACAAAACCAACTCCGGGATTCCCCAGGAATCGAACCTGGGACCCCTCTTCTTTCTGATACGAATTTTAGAGTTTAATGCTTGACTCAAATTCAGTTCAAAAGCATAATTTCACCTGTTTTAGCTCATCAGCCTAGTTTATCTAATATACTAATATACATATACTATCATATACTATCTAATATACAGCTTAATATACACATCAAAAGTTTTACTTCTACAATATATAAATTATGCATTATGCAAAAGTTCTATTCAATTATCTAGTTCATCGTCTTCACAAAAGATCTCATTTTCCTTCTCAAAAGGAATACGAAAAAACTAAACCGGCTTCTAAAATCCGTCCATCAGTTTTTTCAGGAAAGGGTTTGTTATTAAATCAGTTTAGATTTAAATGCTGAAAATACACACCTACTCTTAAGTACATCTTTTCAGAAGTCACAATAGTTATTTTCAAGGCGTGAAGGATTTTTTACGAGCCGCAATAAATAATTACAGTGCGTAAGGTCTGATTAAAATCGTGTTCTCTAATTACATAGGAGAGTCCCCTAAACTCGGACAAATGTCCGCCAGCAATGACAAAAAAAGCTATGACAAGTGGAAGACAAACGCTCTATCAAAATGCGATTCAGCTTTGTTTGCTTTTATCAACCGTATAATTATAATGGAACAATGTGGTTTTGTCTCCATAAAAGTAATTAAATTCACGTGACGTTTGTCGAAATATGGGAATGTTATTCTTTTTAGACAACGAGGCGACTTCCACTGGCTGAACACAATATACATTTCTGCCCTTTTGAAGATTGTAAATGACGCGTATCAATGTTTTACATCAAATGTGTTACACTGTTTGTAAGTTTATGAAGAAAATGTAATGTCATCAACGTGAACTATCCACATTCTATTATTGGTTTGGTGACCTAAGTGGGAGAGTGGTGAAATCCTCGCTTCTCGTTTCAGAGGGTTCAATATTCGGCTATAGGTCAAACAAAAAAAAAATCCCTAACTATAATAAATTATTAAATAATATGAACAGTAGGTTTATTTGCAGATTATTCTAGAGCAGACTTCTACTTCAGTATCATTCTGATGAGAGATCATCTTTAAAAGTGCGTTAAATGGATTTAGCTACATTTTATTAATCAGCTAACAAAAAGAAAAGTTCTCTTTCACTCCTTCCCTGTCTATACTTTTTCTTCACGATATTCTCCAAAATGGGTACACCACGGTCCAATTATTGTCTTTCAGCAGTTGGGACATAAATATTACAAACATGGAAGTGCAAAAAGTTATTTCAATATCCCACTTGCTGTGAGAAATGACTCTTTTGTGATGTCATGTGGAAATATGTGGAACGAACATTAAAAATAATAGCTTTTATTAAATGTCGATTTATAAATAAAATGTGTCCATCGTATCGAATTTCGATGGTGAAGTCTGTTTATTGTCAATCAATTTGTAAACGTCACTTTCCTGTTATCACATGTTGAAATGCAGACATCGTTTTTTAGTTAGTTATAATTTATAATATTCATATTACTCTTAGTTTCAGGCTGAAATTGACAATAAAATTATGACGGTTTAAAAAAATGTTTTTTGTTTGTAGGAGACGGAAGGACAAAAGACAAACAATGGCATCCAATACAGGCTTCAACTTCTTTATGCAAATGGTAAGTTATTATATATTACCAAGCTTACCTAATGAAAACGCAAGAATACAGGTAGACATTTTTAAATGTAATTTATTATCCCTAAAATTCGTGGCATTCACGTGACCCTCTAAAATTAAAAACACAAGTTTTTCTTATTCATAATAAAATAACAGCTTTACATATTAGTATCGTGTGCAGGAATACAGCGACCATCTGGTATTAAAAACAAATTCCAGAATTTTTGTCTCATAATCTATCAATTAGTTAATCCCAACACAATTTTTTTAAATTTATTCTCAAATTCTCTGGAAGATGCTGTATTGATATCGTTAAAAATAAAATATATTTAATATTTAATATTTAATAAAATATATCAGATCATTTTTTTTATAATTTTTTTATTTATTTTTTATTGAAAGAATAGATAATACATAATATAATTAACAAATAAGTCCTGCTAAGCCAATTGAATCGGCTTGTCAACAGGTGCTTATATTTTAGTTACATACATTATATTTACAGATTCAACATTTTTTCATACATATCAATATCAATATAAATATTTTTTTTCCGATAGCCAATTTTTCACCATATATTTAACCTTATTCATAGAATTACATTGCTTTTATAATGTCAGGTAATAAATTAAATATCTTCGGTATGATGTATTCAAACATTCTCCGTCCGTACTTATTGTTAAATTTCGGAACTATTAATCCGTCATCAACACTTCATGCTGATCTTTGAAATATTATGTTTTATGTTACATGCTTGCTTTAAAATTATTTTGTATTGGATGTATATGAAGACGTTTTATAGATAATGATGCTTTTATAGAGCATTTTTAGATCCATCACACAAATCGCCTATTTTAAAATCATTTATAAATATTTTTTTATGTTGAGTATGTTATAATACGTTGAGTCAATGAAACAATTTAACTGTTCCCTTGTGCGATTGCAGCTAGAATATGCATCTCCTGTATGGTCTCCTATTTATACTTTTAAATTACACCGCTTGGAGAAAGTACAAAGGATGTTTCTTAGATATGTTCAATACAAATTGAGACTTGCAAACTTGCAATTAATATGTCACAATACATCAATGTCTAATCTAAAACTACCGCTACTTTATACCCCTAGAACGACTAATGAATTACTGAATAACTTTAACTCTTTAACTTTTAACTTTTTTTAAATTTTTTTTTGAATTACTGAATAACCTCACAGACTGTCTTCAGATGCCAAACGTCATAAGTATTTGTGTCCCTTTTTAATCTTCTCGATTCCAACATCTTTTCCAGTGTGTCAACCATAGCACTAACTATTCGTAATACTCACAGCTAGCGCGATATCACCGAACTGCCTAAACATACGAGTGCACAGACCTTCTCGATATATTTAAAGCCTCTCCGTACTGCATCAAAACAAACATTAAGAGCGTTTAACCAGCCAGCGGACGAAAATCCACATTTCGTCGAAAGTTGTTCTTCCGATCGTGCAGGGCGGTTACAATGAGAAAGATTAATTATTCTCCGTACCAGCTTTTTTAAATTATAACTCAATATCGAATTTATTTCAATCCAAATTAGCTGTAATTTATACCTTCATCCAAAAATGCTGTAAGGCGTGATGATAAAACTATTAAAATAGTGTACTTTTTGTAGTTATTTTTTGATTATAAGTATTTATCATTTTTCAATAATGTCTAAATTTAATAAGAATGTTAAAAAAATCTGAAATATATTAGTTTGTAAGTGCGCAAATAAATACACAAATGGACCAATTTTCGTCAAGAAACACATGTACGTACATATTTTTTAATGATTTTATTGAAACTAAAATTAAAATTCTAATACATAACTCTGCTAGATAATGTATTGATTTATTTTACTGCATGATTACATTATTTGAAATGGGTGTGGTATAATACAAAAACTTTTTGAAAATTTAACAAATCTGCCAACGACCTATGGAATAACCTTATTATACTAAAAATTAAAAAACATTCTAAAAATTTATTACATAACTTCACTAGATAAAGAAACAATCTTTCGAAATCCATTTATAATTTTTTGTGGAAAAGAGTCAATACGTCTAAAAACTTTTTTGAAAATGACGTATTTCCGGCTTTCTCTGGTAATGCCCTCTTAAAATAACTGTTGAACAAACGTGAAAATAACTTATCTGTTTATGTATAATGCTTGTAAAATAATAAATATTAATTATATTGAAATGAATTATATGTATGTACGGATATGTTCTCCTATATACGTAGGGTTCGAAAAATTTCGACTTATTATTATGTTCGCAAAAGCCCTGCGGGCGTTTAATAAATAAGTAATAATATAACGTTCGTATGAAAGGCTCCTATTTCAAGTTGCATTTTGCAAACAATTTAGTGACCGAAAATTATATTAAAATCCTTATTTTTAGTACACTTGACTTTATCACAGTATCACGAAGATATGCCTTTGGTACTAATTGGAGAATTATGTCATTCTTGTACCAATTATATATCGTACAGGTAGGTTAATTGTATTCTTGATAATTTGAAAGAAATAACTTGGTTTCGTTTATGGGTCTCATCAAAATATTTGGCGTTTGGATTCCTCTGTATTAATGCCACACTTATTCATTTCTAAAAAGGCTTTACTGCGGGATGAACAAAAATTATGACTACTATGAGACTATCTACACTGCCTAATTAAGCCCAAAACCGTAATCGATATTGTACCTTATAACATACAAAGGCTCATTTAGCAAGGCGGTTTTTCTGTTAACTCGGCAGACCTTGTGTAGGAATCCAGTCTCCCATATTAGTAGCGGACGGCGATATTAAAGGAAACACACATACGAGAAATTCGGACTAGTTTTTATTCTGACAGGAGTAAAGCAAACATCTGCGGTACGCCACGTTTACAGATACATGCGAGTGACTACCTGACTACCTAGTTTGCAGTATTGTCACTTATTTTTATCTATTTCTAATAGATTCATCTTTTTTGTTTGTTAGACATGATAGTTTTCTTCTTTTGGTTTGATATATTACGAACGCAGACCATAGATAGGGCAGTCGTAAACGAGAAGAATTTCTTCGCACAATTTCAAACGGCTCGTCAGACGAGCTAGTGTCAAGTATAAATGGTTCACCATATGCTAAAAAAATCATAGTCACCAGTAAGTCGTTATTTGATGCAACGGGAAATGTAGACAGTATACCTACGTCTAAACATCGTGTTTATTTTGATTTTCTTATACTCATATTTTCAATGTTTTTATAGATGCATGCAAAAAAAGCCTACATGAGAAAGTTTCAAAAAAAGAATTATCATCGAAATAATGAGGTTTCTTTGGACATTTTGTACAATTCCTTATTTAAAATAATAATATATATTATATCCTTATGATAATTGAGGTATTTAAGGACCTACTTTTAAAGAATATTTAAAATAAGCTGGATGGACAGGGTTACAAACGAAGATGTTATGGTTCGGATGAATAAAGAAAAGGAAGTAATTAAAACTATAAAAATCCGAAAACTTCAATATCTTGGACATGTGATAAGACATCCAGAGAAGTATGAGATCCTGCATCTCATAATGCAGGGAAAGATTGCCGGAAGACGGGGCCCTGGAAGAAGGAGAATCTCATGGCTGAAAAACCTGAGACAGTGGTTTGGCCAGTCTACCGTGGAGCTGTTCCTGGCCGCAGTAAACAAAGTCGCATAGCCAACATGATAGCTGCTGATTCCAGACTCACGGCGAGAACAAGCACTTATCCACACTCTCATTTTTCTCACTCGTGATCTGTTTCCTCTCCGGTATGGACGACATTACAGACGATATTCAAAATGCAGCAGGTTTGGCTCTGTGCGCCATGGCATATTATAATTTTGTCAACGTTGTAACTAAAAATAATTCCGGTAACTATCAAAAAGGGATTTTTTTTTCTTTTTGAGTTCAGGTACTTACTTGCATCTCCATTAAGTCTGTTCCACGCATCGTGGTTCAAACTTTTGTCTTTATAATTCCGATGTTTTGCATCCCATAACAACGGTTCAGATTGAAAATCATCATCATCATCATTACATAGTATAAAATGAAATCGCTCAAAATGTATGTGCGCATAGATCTTTTAAACTACGCAATGGATATGCGGTATTCACCAATAGATAGAGTGATTCAATAGGAAGGTTTATATGTATAATACATGCTCATTATAGTAGAGAAAAGCCGAGAAATTCAAATATTCAATTCAGGCAGCGGGCAGCGGGCAGCGGGCATCGGGCAGCTGGCAAGCGGGTGGTGTAGATTTTATAAAGGTTGGGTAATGGCGTTGTGTTTCGTTAGCCACAGCAATGTGTGGCCGGGTCTGCTAGTATTCTATAAATTGCAACTCTTGTTGATTGCTCCACATTTTTAACACAAGGAAACAAAATTTTCGAAACAAAAACAAAAATATAACGCACGTCTACTCTCAACCGCTCACTAAACAACACTGAGACAAAACGTGAGTGTAGTAGCCTTCTCGCTTCTCGTGTTTCTCGCCTTATCCTTTGAAGCGGCCAAATTTACCGACAGCCATCCGAGAACAGCCGAGCCCGAGAAAGAGAATGCGAGAAACACATCACATTCACGCTTCTCGGGTGTTCTCGGGGCTTCTCGCCGTGAGTCTGGATGGGCTATAACGTCCGTTGAACGGACAGGGCACAAGAAGAAGAAGACTTTCCAATATTATGGAATCTGTAGGATAAATAATAACACTTCCCCCGTAGTTACAAGCCTAGCATCATTGCGGTGGTAAATCTTACAAATTATTACACTACAGTAAATTATTACATGTACATTGTAGTATATTTTCTATGACTGATTTAAAATTACTAAAATTACTCGAAATCAGATTATACTTAAACAAAATTTCCAAAAAGTTGTTTTTATTTCAAATATACGTGTGTTTAATCATAATTCATATGATTAAACACACGTATATTTGAAATAAAAACAACTTTTTGGAAATTTTGTTTAAGTATAATCTGATTTCGAGCCTGTGACATTTGCACCTAACGCCAAATGTCTTTCCAATCTACAAAGTAGCACTATAATTTACAAACACAACATATACCTAGCTCAAATAAACAGTCGAATAACCCTAACATACTGCGCAATCCACATACCCTTTGATATCTTCCCGTAGCCAGTAGTACGTAGTACGTAGTCCGTTTCACACTCACAACCGAGCTCACTTGTCCAGCAATGCTCCTAGTTTCCAAATGTGCGGTCAGCATCCTGGCGAGGTCCGTTGTTGAGACTTCTGCCACTCCTGCTCTCCGGGGACCCCAACTCGGTGAAACCACATCATCTTGCATTACTTGTGAGAACTTAAGTCTTCATTGTGCGCAATCTCAAATGGAATGAATTATTATATGTTTTACCACTATCATGCTGTGAATCTTGGTACCTAAACACGACACACGTAATTTTTACAAAACTACATGTTATCATATGTTTCTCAACATTTTTTGGGCCGCCCCCCTTCAATGTTTCAAAAATCTTCATACACCCTTCCCCCCAAAGATATGATTTTAGAAAGCACACTTAAGTATAAAAAGTTCATCTGTCTACTTGTAAAAATCCAGAAAAATACTGTGATGAATTTGTACGCAGTTCTATCGAGGCGGATATGGGTACCGCCGCCCGTGGAACCATTTATTGGATAACCAATATAGATTACCCCAAGTGGTTCGTTACGTTTGGTGACTTAGCAGGGTGCCCGGGTTCACGTGCACTTTGTCCGGGTCTTGGCGGCGGATGCGTCTGCCCACCAACTGTATGATGGACCGGATCGGGAAAGAATGGTTGAGGGAGTCCCTTTGACTTCTCGCAGCCGAACATCGCCAAGCACCGCAGTGAAAGGGGTGGATTCATACGTCCGTCACTCCTAGACACACTGATCAGAATCCTACCCACCTCTAATACCCTTTCCTTCCCAGAACTTTCTCTCCTTTCCTTTCCTAAAAATACCCTCCACATAGCATCTCCAAAGATGACATAGGCTCTGAGGGGAATTATTTTCCTCGGGGCCTCATGTGTGGAGCTAATGTAAAAAAATCTACCTGCTTGTAAAAATCAAGAAAAATACTGCGACGAATTTTTATGCAGTTCTAGCGAAGACACTGGTCTTCGCTAGAACTGCATAACCACAGGATGTCATAATTGCAAAATTTGTGAATCCTTTACAAAAACATACAATATTTATGTTTCGTTGTTGACAAATTAGAGGAACGTCAGAAATTTATTAAATAATATTTAATAATTTTTTATTTTATTTTAATATATATTCTATATTATAGAATTATAAATATTAAAATAAAATAATTTTGGTGCCTACTTCATCGTTCGTCTGATTTGATTTACATTTATCAGTCCCAACGTTGAAGGGCTCATTGAACGTGAATTCTTTTACGCTTTACACGGGAGTATTTCACATTACTTCACGCATGCCTGATGCATCAGCAATCGAAACTAGTATGTTTAATACGTAATAATATCCTCTTAAGAATTTCCTAGAATTTTACGCTAAAACATTTTAAATTTTCCTTAAAGACTGCCTGTTAGCTGTTGCCTCAGGAATATCAAATTGTATTGCCCATTTCTCGCTATAAACATGCAAGTCTAGCTGTTACACGATGCTTTAAACGAATAACATTTAAATTTGATGTATAAAAATAAAATTCGTAGAGTTTCGCTTTACAAGATGTTGCAGTATCGGTATGGCTATGTATTGGCGAGAAAGTTAAGTCGATGAAACTCACTAACACACCTATGAACGAGAATATGTGTTTTAAAGGGTATTTCATATTCAGCAGCACCATTCTACTGCCAGTAATGGTCCGTAGATGCTCTGTTTTCGCCTCGGTAAAGAGGTGGTTAAACCGTGTTATTTGAAAATAGAAGCCTTAAAACTACTTTAAAAAAAATTTTTTTTGCTCCTTTTTCTACTTTTTAATTAGCTTCACGTTATTACGATCGTTTAACGTAAGCAATGAGTATTTTATATATAGCGACTGGTCAGTGGTTGAGTGGGCATAGCGCTTGGGTCCCATCCGGGCGTCGCGTGTTCGATTCCTCGGCTGGCTAAGTCCTCCATCACAACACAAGCAACATTTTCGGCTTTCCGTGGTGGTAGTAGGAGATTTTCAAACATTGTTGGATTATTCGTAACCCGGGAATATTTGTCTTTCTTTAAAAAAAAAAATATATATATATACAGGGTGTCTGGGGGTAAAGTGCATTAACTTCGGGAGGTAATTCTACTAATATTGTAAGTAAAAAAGATAAATAACTTTTTTCGAAATTCCAACTTTTAGGGGTACTTTTGTGGTAAAAACGTAAAATTTGACCGGCGTGCGCGGCCAGCTTTATTATTTTCCACTGTTACGATACGGGCCAGTCACCACCATTTATTGTTGCAACGATCGCGCCCGGCAGCGTATTTACAAATCCTATACCGATTCAGTCGCGGTAACGACAATTTACATTATAAATATACCTCTATATTGGTTATTTTTTATCAGATTGCAAAAAAAAATGATCTAAAATCTAGATAAAATAATCTTTCTGATGTGTATATTAGAAATTAATAATTTTATTTCTAAATATTTAAATTTTAATATTATTCCCATATATTGTAAATACAGCTCTATATTGATAATTTTTTATCACTTTGCAAAAACAAAAATTGTTCTAAAATCTAGATAAAATAATCTTTCCAATGTGCATATTAGAAATTAATAATTTTATTTCTAAATATTTAAATTTTGATATTGAAAATATAAAGCGACTGTAACGCGGTAGGGATTGTAAATACGCCGCCCGGCAGGCTCCCGGCAAGTAAGATCGTACCTCACACTAAGGTTTTTTAGTAGGTAGATCTTTTTGTATGGGAAAAAAAATGTTGGAATTTCGAAAAAAGTTATTAATCTTTTTTACTCCTACCATCATGTAGAATCACCTCCCGAAGTTAATGCACTTTACCCCCGGACACCCTGTATGTATATATGTATAAATGAAACAATGTTAGTTTGTTTGAACCACTTGTATATTTGTTTAAAGCCAACTGTTCCTTCCTCAGGGCAAACGTATACTGATTTGACAATTACAAAATAGTGGATGGGAACAATGTATTATTACTAAGGATTGTGGCAGAGGTGGAGCCGTTGCTAGGGATTAATGAAGACTGGGTGGGTGGGGGAACATATCCATGATTGGGCTGTAAGATAACATTTTTTGTTTGTTGATAATAGATTCATTATTTTTAAGGATTTTTTTTTATTTCCAAGGCTTGTAAATTATCTAAGCGTTTTCCTTTGTGGTTAATATGAAGAATGTTTATCCCTGTATTTTTTCAAAACTATGGTTAGCGAACTCAGAAAAATTATTATTATTCAGACACCTTAAATGTTCTTTGATTCCCCTACCCACACACTCTTCATTAATCCCTAGCAACGGCTCCACCCTTACCACAATCCTTAGTAATAATACATTATTCCCACCCACTATTTTGTAATTGTCAAATCAGTATACGTTTGCCCTGGGGAAGGAATGGTCGTTCCGAAACCGGTCGGCTTTAAACAAATATACAAGTGGTTCAAACGATGTAACATTGTTTCATTTATCCATAATGGATTATAACCACAAAGTTATAGCTACATTCAAAAGTATAGTATTTTATATTCTTAAATCTGTTTAAATTTGATAAAAAGGTTAAGTGATGAGCTCAATTCAAGTTTAACTCATGCGCCATACATTTATCCGCGCTCACATTCCACCCAATTGCCTTCATATTGATACTTGAATACACCATAAGCAATACTCATGGAAATTAAATGTAGCGAATGTACTCGTAGCTATTCGATATGCAAGTAGATCTACGGCGTAGATACGTAGAGGTATGTGTCGGTTATACTGAGTCCCGTCGTAGCAAGCGGTAGGGGACACCAACCATTTTAAAGTGGAGAATAGCTACCTATAGATCATATTAGAATTGGATGCTCTATATATTTCTATATATTACAGTATTTACCTTTAACATTTTTACATAATAGATAAATTTTGAAAACATTTTTACATAATATATTTTGCAATTTTATTATGTTGGGTGTAAGGTAGGTTTGTGAAGGTGAAACTGTGTATAGGTATTGTTGTATGTTTCGTGAACACCTCACTAGGAGAACCTGTGCTGAGGTGTTTACGTGTTTATTTATGATTATGTGTGACAAGTATTTATGTGTTGTAATAGAAAGTTTTATTTTTTATTTTAATAGATATTGTACATTTAGAAGAGAAAAAAAAGTTTTTTTTATATATATATTAGAGAAAAATAAAAAAAATATATTTATAAACATACACATACATACACATCCATATACATACATGTACATGCACATATATATATATATATACATATGTATACATACGAATACACATTCACATACACATATGTACACACATATACAAATTGTAAGTGTATGTATTGTAAGGGTTGCGTTGGATACTTGAAAAACTACTTAAATTTTAGGTTTATTTAATTTTACACTTTTTATGGTTTTATTATGTTTGGTTAGGAATAATAATGTTTTGTATAAAGTTAATATCTTGATTTTTAATCCAGTCAGTGATATGTTTTTTATGAATTTTTGTAGATGTATTTGCAGATAGTATTTGTTTCAAAGTAATGGGCATGCAATTAAAAAGTTTGGTTGCATAATACTGAAAGTGTCTTTGTCCATGTGT
The DNA here is from genome assembly GCA_917880885.1 of Limnephilus marmoratus. NCBI lineage: Eukaryota > Metazoa > Arthropoda > Insecta > Trichoptera > Limnephilidae > Limnephilus > Limnephilus marmoratus. The sequence continues at coordinate 26,731,508 of OU862921.1, read as the reverse complement.
GGTGTGTGTTATCGGTATATTCAGTGTTTTATTTGTTGAGGACCTGGTTTTTGTTATGGTTTTTGGTTGAATTGGAAGATGTAGTCTGTTTTGGATAAGGTAAATTATAGCAGATTTGGCATAAAGTTGTCTTATTGACATGACTTCTAATGTTTTGTAGATTTCGCTAGAATCTGTGTGAAATGGTACTTGCAAGATGAGTTTAATTATCGCTTTTTGTATTTTTTGAATTGGGTCAATTGCTATGTTTGTAGCACTTCCCCAAGCTAGTATTCCATATGTGGCAATGGATTGACAAAGTGCAAAATAGATCGATCTTAGTATTGTAAGTGGGAAGATGTTTTTAATGTACTTTATTAGGTGCATGACTCGTTTCAGTTTATTTGTGATGAAATTAATGTGGTCAGTCCAGCGTAAGTGTGAATCAATAATAACCCCCAGGTATTTTGTATGTTTTACCCTTTCTATATGTTCGCATTGGCAGTTGGATAAAGTACAGTCATGTAGAAGCAAGCCTATGTTTGATGGAGGTTGACCTCTTTGTGTAATACTATGAGTGATATATTTTGTTTTGATTGTATTAACGGTTAGAGTATTACTGTTTAGCCATTTTTTGACGATTGATAAACTTTTTTCGGCTATTATAAATACATCTTTCCATGTGGCTGCTTGACAGAGAAGAACTGTATCGTCAGCGAAAGTCACGATTTTACCTTCAATTTTAATGTCGCACAGTTCATTTATATAAATGAGGAATAATAAAGGGCCAAGTACACTCCCCTGTGGTACTCCGTACGTAATTGAAAGTGGTTCACTTGTCTTGTTGTCAATTTTTACTTGTTGCGTTCTGTCAGACATGAAGCTTTTAATTAAATTGAATTCTACTCCATTAATGCCAATGTTTTTTAACTTCTTGAAAAGTTTTTCATGTGAGATTGTGTCGAAAGCTTTACATAGATCTAAGTAAATAGAGATAACTTTTTTCTTAGCGTCTAGATTATGTGTAATGAAGTCTGTTGCGGTAGCTATTGCATGTTCTGTGCTCCTGTTTTTCCTGAAGCCATATTGGTTTACCGAGAGTATTTGTTTTGCTTCTAAATAGTGTTGGAGCTGTTTTTTAATAGTTTTTTCCAGGATTTTCGAAATGGTATTTAGTAGTGTAATGGGTCTATAGTTGTTAACATTATTTTTTTGTCCTGATTTGAAAATTGGAATAATAAGGCCTTTTTTTAGTAAGCTAGGAAAAATTCCTTCTTTTAGACTACGATTAATTAAATATGTGAGTGGTGTAAGTAGTTGTTGGCTTAATGTTAAGATAGTTTTAGAGTCTATACCATCAGGACCTGTAGTATTGTTAATCTTTAGTGAATGAATTATTTTATTGGTTTCTTCTAGTGTAATATTTCGTAATTTGCTTTATTTCGGATATACTTTAACTGTTTGTCATCATCATCGTTCACTTTAACTGTAATGTCGTCCACGTGTTTTTTTCCGTCCTAGTGTATTCTAGCAGTGTAATATATAAGAGCCTGTTTAATTTCATTTTGATACCGCATTAAAATATATATATCTTTTTAAATCTATTTTTTCTACTTCTTTTACAGTTACATTTTTAAAAATATTACCCTTATTATGAACATTTCCTTGCACACTTTTATATTCATGGATTGTGTCTAAATACTGTATACTTTAAAATAAGGATGATGTGTATTATAGTAAATGATTTATTTATTTAAATAAATGAAGACAACATTAGCGAAACTCAATTGAAAATCTGGAAACAGAAAAATCAGAAAAAAATATTGGCACCCCTGGGACTCGAACCCAGGACCTTCGGCATCCCGGGCCGCGACTCTACCAACTGAGCTAAGGTGTCCCTATCGAATTCGGTCATTTTTAACTTCAACTAAGAACTACCAACATTTTCTTCATTTTCTTAACGCATATTTTATTGGCTGCTATTGCTGCAGATACGATTGCAAGATACAAACCCCAACTAAATGTTATTTAGATAGTGTCTGGATAATTTTTTATCCAATTTATTTTAATACGCCACATCTGTTGACTTTTCTGCAAGTCTAGGATGAATATTTTTATTTTTATTTTTAATGAGCCAAACCTCAAATTGTAAAATCTTAGCTCAGTTGGTAGAGTGCCAATATCTTTTCTGATTTTTCTGTTTCCAGATTTTCGATTGAGTATCGCTAATATTGTCTTCATTTAATTAAATATTACAATTTCAGGTTTTACTCATAAAGTTAAAAATATATATATATATATATGTTTATATATTGCTAGCTGGTTCCCGGCATACGTTGCTATACCATTTAATAAAGATATTGTTTTTCCCTGCGTGTCCTTTGCCATTCGTCCCGTTTCCCTTCGCCTCCCCTTCCTCTCCCGCGTCCCCTTCCCCTCTCGCATTCCTACTCCACCTCCACCACCTTCCCTCTCCCCACTCCACTCCCCCCCCTTCCCCCGTCCCGCGAACCCCCCTCCCGAGTTCCCCTCCCCCCTCCCGCGTTCCATACATTCAGTCCTGGTACATTCAGTTTTCAAACAGCTCACGTGCCACCTATTGCAATTTTTTAACAAATTTCATAATGCCAGAGCTCTCTAGTAGTTTTAGATTAACCTTGTCCTGACAATAACGAACACAAAAAAAAGAATTATCCAATTTGTTGCAGTCGTTCGGATGTTATGCACGTTCATACATTTCGGCAAAACATTTTTATTTATATAGATAGATAGATATAGATAAATAGAAGATAGATTGTGTTTCGTGAATACCAAGAGAACATGTGCTAACTGCTAATATACAATAGTGTTATCGTGAATTAATTATACTATATATTATAAAGAAGATTGTCCTGGTGGGTGTTTTCCATGTCCCGCATGTCCAGTCAATCTTGTCAAGATGGTAGTCGTGTTGGATAGTACCTTCTTACTCCGCCAGAGTTCGCATGGGCGTTATGAGCTGGCACATCGAAATAACAAACATTACGGGGTCTAGTCTTTACAGAGCTACATGATTTTTTGAATAGTTTTTCAACCTGATATCGTCGATCCCTGAACTTGGCACAGGTAAATAGGGCTTGACTGTACCTCTGTACCGCGTGCCTTGCCGTGTGCCTTGTACCGCTGTGTATTTCTCAGACGAGTCCTGTGGGAGTTTTTTGCGCTCTTCTTATCGACTACGTAAATACACTTTTGCGCTATTATGTTATTTACCAGTTACGCGTTTATATTATCTGCGTTTATGGATATTTATACTACACATTAAGAGGGCTTTTGATGTTCCTTTAATTTAGAGTAGGGAATTCAACATTTAAGGAAATTGATAGAACACGGAACACATATATATTTTTATCGTTCTATCTGCATATCTTTGACATTTTATTTATATTTAGGTTAATCGATGAATAATCAATTTAACTATACCTTTAAGATATATTTTTGAAATGCAGTATCATGAATTGGTAGTATCAATTCGACAAGCTGAAGACTGACAATCATGAACCTAAAAAGCACTGGACAGAACATCAGTCTGATTTTGTATGAATGACATTGAAGCCAAATCTAGGGTTGAAGGGAAATTGCCTGGCAGCCATCTTGTATGATAAACTTTTGAAATGTTTTGTACGCAAAGTGGCATACAATGTTGTTATTTTAAGAAAATAAATAACTTTGTATACATATACCACTATTAAATCAAAATAATGGACGTGTTTCAAGACCAATGGTTTCTTCGTCAGGACAAATCTATAGTTATACAGGGTGTTAAGGGACGTACTTGACTTACTTTAACCAGTGATTCCTGACATTATTTGGAGTAAAAAATGTAAATGAAATTTTGGTCTCCGGTGACATTTTTGACGTTTTTTTTTTTTTTTCTACAAAAACATAAAACAATGGTAGTTGTTGAACAGTTCGAGGTGGGATAAGGGGTTTATCGGACACCCGGCTGAGTGACCAGTGACAACATGCGTAAGAATTTTTTTTTCGTTTGATTTTAAAGAAAAAAAATTTGAAAAAAAAAAAGTTGTCAAAAAAAGTCACCGGAGACCAAAATTTCATTTACATTTTTTACTCCAAATAACGTCAGGAATCACTGGTTAAAGTAAGTCAAGCACGTCCCTTAACACCCTGTATATTATACACGTATAATAATTGTTTTTTTATGGTCGCATAACGACACAAAATTACAAAAAAAAATCCTGGATAATAAGAGATGTGCCTTATGCACTTTTTTTTTGCTATCGTAATGTTATGTGTTCCTTTTTTTTTTACGGCCTCACAAGAATCTCAACTGCTCCCGTCTGGAGCCAGTGAGACTATGGCATCCCCAATTGGGGTATGTTGTGAGGCTGAAGGTATTGGGGAGGGGAAGGAGGTGGGGAAGAGGAAGGTTGGGAAGTACCTGGCTATTCAGATCTCGTCACTAAACACGGCTAAAGCCATTTTCAAGCAACGTTTCAATTCTGGTGAATGGTGGTGATGAATGGTGAATGGTTGTCTTACACCAGGGCGATACTGATAGTATCTTCCACTCTGGAACATGACGCAAATATACTATATATTATTTTAAATGAATTAATTGTGAAATAACACAAATTAATCAAATAAAATTTATCTGCGCATGCCGGGTTCGAACCCGCGACCTCCGGATTGTGAGTCAAGGGTCTTACCCACTGGACTACGGAGGTCGTCAAAATTCCTTCATGGTATTATCAATTTTATTTTGCTAATTTTCAATATTTATTTATTTACTAGCTGATCTGACAGACGTTGTCCTGTTTTATAATAAACTTTTTTTTTCAATAACGTAACGTTTATTGTAAAGCATTTTGATACAATTGTTCATCCCCGTGTGTCCTTTCCCATTCGTCCCGTTTCCCTTCCGCCTCCCCTTCCTCTCCCGCGTCCCCTTCCCCTCTCGCCTTCTCACCCCGCCTTTTCCGCCTTCCCTCTCCCCACTCCCCTCGCCCGCGTCCCCCGTCCCGTAAACCCCACTCCCGAGTTCCCCTCCCCACCCCCCCTCTTCCTTCGTCCCACCCCCTCCGCCTCCACCCTTCTGCATTCCATATATTCAGTCACTGTACATTCAGTGTACACTGTACGTTTAGTCAGTATATATAGAAACCTTTGCGGGCGTGCTCACAACTTACCAAAGTTTCGTCGCAATCGAATGAACGGTTAGAAATTTATAATTTCATGATGCCAGAATGTTGTATATAAAAACCATCGCGGGCATGCACAATGCACACATCAAATCCCCAACGCTTGAATGAAATACTCATAGTAAAGTCGTCCTGAAGTAAGGGTCGACCGAGATCTCGGTCTCGGTCTCGGTCTCGGCATTCTCGGCTACAAATTCTACCGAGAACTCTGTCTCGGTTCACGGCGAAAAATCGCCGAGATTCTCGGCCATAACCGAGACCGTTGTAAGTAGGTACGGTATAGGATAATGGGATTCAAATCTACCGCACACGTTCACATTTGTCACTTGGTGTCAGTGCGTGAGAGAGCTGTCGATTGTGATTGGTCGGCTGGCAGCGAGGCGGGTTTTACTTATAACCGTAATGATAATATCTAGACGCCTTCCACGCCGAAACGCAAATTATTTGCAATTCCCTCGATAGAAAAAAAATCACAGAGTATGCTCCAAAAATTATTTTAAAAACGTTTGCTTCAGTTATTTTACAAGTTATAATTGTGAAAAAAATTCACAATGTTTCTTTAAATGATGTCGTGTTTTATTAAATATTTTCGATTTTATCGCTTTAAATATTAGCGCGCTCCTCTATCATTCCTAATTACATATTTCTCCATCTTCTTCTTTTTGAGCGCGGATGCGGCGCCTTAAAACAAATTATTATTACATTCTTAAATATACTATATTATGCCAAAATAGCGCATTTTCATTTTTTTTTCTCAATTTATCTATTCTCGGTCTCGGCTCTCGGTCTCGGCCGAGATTTTAATTTATTCTCGGTCTCGGTCTCGGTCTCGGTCTCGGCCGAGAACGAAAAACATGTCTCGGTCGACCCTTATCCTGAAGTAATGGCGTGACCAAGCGAAACAGGGATTCATTTATATATATATGTAGATTAATCAAATTTGGTACCTAACACAGGTACTTATTAAAAATATCAATAATTTAAAAAATCCATGGACAATTCTTTTAATACGAAAAAAAACAGCAGCCTGCTAAATTTATTTCATAAAACTCGCAAGCTGTCAAACGTATGAAGTAAAAATTGTCGTTAAGTTTTCTGAAATTATTCAATCTGCGCAATTTTCCTAATTTTTATTTCCATATGAACCTTCTATAAAGTATTAGAAAACTTAAAAAAAGAGGAATTAAATAGGTAAAGTCGTTCTGAAGTTATGGCGTGACCAAGGGAAACAGGGAGTCATTTTTATATACATAGATTTATTGGAATAATAATTGCACCCTTAAAGAAATATAACCTTTTTCAAGAGCCTACTCAAAATACAATACTTATATCAATTTATTATTGCATAATATTATGGCTAAACATGTAGGTATTTAAGTAATACTTAAACACCACTACCACCAGTCTAGGGTCCTACAAACCAGGCAAAAACCCGGAATAAAAATCAAAAGATTTTCATAAATATAGGTAATCACAACGTGTGACTAAGTAGTCGCAAAGCCTCCTTTTAAATATTCTAAACACATATATTATCTTGATGCATTTTAAATTTTGACACTCAACTGATTCTCAATCCATCGAGTTTCGTCGCGACCATTAATCAAATAAATGGCTACAGCGGTCATTACGGAATCCAAACATCCCAAACGTCCTTCCAATATTGTTCAACGCCTAGAATGTTCGTTGGTCCTGGATGCAGCACTGACTATATTAAAATATATAAATGTTAAAGGATATATCTGTAATATCAAATTCGCAAGGCCGGTTATAGTAGCCGAGCTGACAAATGCGTCGAGATGGCACCAGGCGTCGTCGATTCAATTCCTTTGCCACCTTCTCCAATATTACACAATATTCAATTCAACATTTTATTCATATAATTTTATTATGGTACATACACAAAACATAGTAGAAGTCTTTCAAATATTGTCAGATGCAATTAAAAGATAAAAAAGCAAACAATATAATATATCTAGTCAAAAAGCTGTCTTCCTTTTCTACTTGCAAAACTAGTTTTACTACTCGGTTTCGTTGTGATTTCACCAGACTTTCTTAATGTAAATTGTTTTCTCTTGACACGCAATGACGTGAAAAATCTCTGCCATCTTTTCTTTTATGTTACAATTAAACGGTTTTTTTAAATGATTTTGTGAGTTGAAAATAGTCACATTGACCCACGGACATAAAACTGCAAATTTTACGATGCCAGAGCTCAATGTGAATATTGTTTCCTCAGAACACAAATTATAGGCTTTATTTAAGTCTATTTACGTAACGTGTAGTACCTTACTTTTCAGTCTGGATTTACTCAGTTTTGGATGAATCTTCGATAGCGCTTAGCTTGCAACATAAAAGAAACTATATATTTTCGGCTCACAGTATCATTCCAAATAAAATACATCTCTTTTTGGCGTGAAATCAAACTCGTTCTCTCTAGCTCTTCCACCATTTTGCAGAATGCGGTAGTCGCAACAGAGTACACAACACGGTGGTAGAAAATAAATGTCGTGTCGTGTAATTTTAACCTGTTAACAAATTGTGCAGTCATTTCGCTACAGGGTAGGGGCGAAGCGGTAAATGAGACAAATGGGATGACTCGCGGAGTTTTCATGAACACTTTTCAACTTTGGGCTTTTTCTTTGCTGGCTTTGGGCTTTGTACACAAAATAAAGCGTGAAGAAAATTCTCCAAAAACTGATAAATTATAATACCTGTTGTGGATAAAGCATTTTACTTAAGCCTGTATTGCATAGTTTTCTGAACATGTATTGGAATCTTCAATAAATATATTCAGAATTATTATTAATGGTTAACATAATAATATAGGGTATAGGTACTATGCTATAATTGTCCACAGCTATGGTCGTGATTGTCGTAGATTCAACTAATTTAGATATTTCACCGAAGGCAATGCACTCCGAAGTAATGCAAAATCATGTGTTTTTGGTTTAAAAATTTGATCGCCAGGAAATATTTAAGATGCTTTATTTAAATTCTGCGATCATAAAACATTTTGGTCTTTGAAATAATCGAACATTTTTTTGATTCGTCTTTTTATAAATAATGAAATATTATAAAGTTTTGCAATATAGTGGGTAGGAAATAACCTAAACGGAAAGCCTATTTTACCTCAGGAAAATTAATCTTGTTATTTAGGGGTGTTGTTACCAAGATGGCTAATTTGGTTTTTGTTTCACAGGAATGCGACAGGAACAGGACATCTTCGTCAGGCTTATCGACTCCGTTACGAAACAGGTAAGAATCTTACAAAATATCTATCCAATCGTTTGTACACTGCATTCAAACATGGGTTATCTGGGTTGTCCTGGGTTGTCTGGACACCGTTCTATATAAAAATAATTTGTTGTAAAATCACCAAAAAAACACATTGAAATATTATTTTAAATAAAATTTAATAGATTATTTATTAATTAATAGATTATTTTTAAAAACAGTTTTATTTACTCGGACACATTACGTAATTTATTACTACCTACGCTATATTACGAAAAAAACGCTTATCTACCCTTCAAAAAGATAAATTAAATATAATTACGAATTAAAAATCGTCACTAATTGTTATTGCGGAGATACGCAAATCGTGCAAAAATTGACAACCGTACGAAAAGCAAAACGATTTTTGGTTTTTGTTTTTATCAATGCACGTACAGTTTAAGCCCTACGTATTTTATACTGAATTTTTGTTTAAAAAACGCAATATATTTTATGTTTTAAGTAGGTATGGCTTGGAAGTGTCGCTCGTCTCAGAATTCATTACAAACTTCCACCGTCAAAGTTGTGGGCAGTTTTACCGACTAAGGAGGGAACTTTATTACCGATGACAATCTGCCACGTGCTGGCCACGTGACGATCACGTGTGCACCCTCCCGCCCCGTGGTTCAATCAGCGTTGTGATGATTGTGTTGTTATTTCCTGCTGATCATAATACACCCCTGGAATGAAAACTGTTTGATAAGGAATACGTTACCATGTTTGAACTGTTTTGTATTCGGGATTAAGCCAACATACGATGAAAAGTATAGGTGTACATAGTTGGATAAACATTAATTACTTTCTCGGATATATTTTTATTTCACTACTTAGAATTAACTATCCGTTGTCGTTCGAGCTTCTACATTATTATTTTTTTATATTTAACTTCTTTTTTTTAAAGTTACTAGGTGTATATGAATATATAGAACTGATCAAACCATTTGACACCTGGTCTCATTTCTTTATCTCTAAACGGACGTAAGAAAATCATCGAAATGGCAACATGATAATAAAATGAAGGCGGTTGGTTAGATATATTAACGATTACCTTTTGCTAGATAATTTGGCCCTTCTGAACAGAACCATATCCTCGAAATAAAAATAGTGCAGAAGAAGCTTTTGTGTTTTCTGTTCTTGAGGGAATATACTCGTAATCATATCTTATCGGAATATATCATTCCTATAGACATTAAGGGTTGGAAATGATTATCGAGATGTTTTACGCAAAGATATTTTTAAAGTTGTATGATGTCAAGCCACAAAGTGTTTGCTTTCTTCGATAAATAATAATTTACTGTTTTAATTCGTGTTACTTCAAATTAAACTACTTTATTTTGAAAATCGAAATAAAAGTGTTTTTCCATTCTTATTTTTCAAGGGGCTGGTAAACCACATTTTAGTACCTTTGCAAATATTACCATTTTAGCCTTTAACCTTATCGTTCTGGAAAAAGACTTTTGTTGACCACCCACAAACACGATGATAATTATATCTACAGAAAAAAAGTCTAGTATATGTTGAATTTAATAAAAATAAAATAATCTTTATGAGAAACGTTCTTGAAAATAGGCACCTACTTACTAAACGCCGTAACGTAAAGCTTGACGTAAAAGTGGTAAAAGTTTCAAGTGGGGCAGGGAGATAGGGGGCAAGAGCAGTGAGCAGTCAAGGCCCAGTAAAGTTAAGCCGGGACGTAAGAAGCAAGGGTACCAATAGTAGCAAGTAGCTACTCGTAGTTTGGAAGGAGCAGCCTTTGAGTTAATTATTTGGTAGCCATAAATCCCTGTTAATTGGGTATAGCAGAGTCGCGGTTCACGGGACGCTTATGGCCTGTTCGCTGCTCGTTGCCAGTGGCGGGCAGAGTTTGGAACACTAAACGTTTGATTATTTGGAACATTTAAAAAATAAGATAAAATCGTAATATTTTCAATTATAATATGCATGATTAGATACATAGGTATCATGGACAGTTGGTTTCCACTAAAATAATGTTTTTTTTTACTTCTATTATTTTCAGATAAACCTAAACAGTTTTAGAAAGAGAAAACACTAAGATTTGCGTTTTAAAGTTTACCATACATATTTCAACGCTGGAATACGTAGGAAACTCTAGAAAACTTGATTCGATGAAAACCAACACAAAAAAACAATTCAGCTAATTGTGTAGGTTCTATGCTATATTTGAAAATGAATGACGGTAATATTTCTAAACAAATCTGTAATATGACAGATCTCTTAGCTAACGTTATAATATGTCTGGACCCGACGGGTTTTTTATCTCTATAGGTTCGCTCAAATATTCGATTTTAATCCTGATGCATAAAAGAACTATATGAAGGACAAGGTCAGAATCGCTTGCGCTAACTATTTGTTTCGAAACCAACTTTTATTTTATGTACCTACCTATGCAACATCTCTGTTGGCTTTGAAATAAATTATCCATTGTTTTTCGGTGCTTTTTTTTCTCAAGGTCGCCGAAGTCCCACAGTCAATATCTTTACTATTGAGCATCCTAACTTGTGAACAAATTGAAGATGTCGAGCACACATTATCGAATTGCATTAAATATGAACGACAGAGAGTTACAATACTAATGACCTCGAACTCATCGGAAGTTCAGAAATTAATAGCCTCAACTGAGTTTCATGCCATATCGAGAATTATGAAATTTATTAGATCATGTAAACTGGAAAATATTTTAAAGTGATTTTTTATACGAAATGAATATAAAAGTACTCTAAGTACCTTTTAAAGATCATTAGAGATTATAATGATAATATTATAATTTATAAATAGATGAGGCAAAAAATGACAACATTGTGTGAGTCAGAAGCCTCGATAATATTCATGACATAAAAAAAGAGCATCATAACTTGGCATCCGAAAGGAATGTAGCCATGTACATTGTACATTGTACAAATATCCAACAATAATAAAAACGGCTCGTTAATCATGGCATATAACCTGTTGAACGGTCAATTTTTTTTTGGAAATAATACACTTCCTATGTATATGTCTTTTATGGTTTGGAAATAGCTCAGAACAAAATTTCCATTCATACATTTCCCTGATGTCAACGTTTGCTTCCTGAGATAGCCTTTATTACGTACGTAGGTAATGCAGTAGCAATGTCTTTAAAAAGCATATGGAAGGTGAATTCTAACTAATATCCTAATATTTTATATTATAAATGCGAAAGTGAGTTTGTTTGTTTGTTCTTCTGTCACGTCGCAACGGTGCAACCGATCGTCGTGATTTTGTGCATAGGAAAAGTTGGAGATAATTGGGAAGTGATATAGTCTACTGTTCATCTCGGAAAAACATTTCATTCCCGTGGGAAAATTCTTTTTAAAATACTTTCTCCCCAACACCACGCGAGCGAAGCAATGAAGCACTTTATTAAGTGTGTGTTTTTTTCTTGGATGTCATCGAACGTTATTAATAGGGTAACTTCTGCGCGGTTGAATTTCAGAACCCGGCTTCGAGTGCATGTCTGACACCACGCTATACGCGCCGCGCTACAAATAACATCTGAAATTTACGTGAAATTTCAAACAAAGCTACCATTGTAATTCGGTTTCGAATTCAATAATTCGTCAAAAGACGTCGCCAATTCAGTTAGCAGGTCGCATGGGGACGTGCCCCTGGCAGGTACTACGAATTATAGAATTTGAGTATATCTTCGGATATGGAAAGATTGGCGGTAATACTTAGTTTTGAATAATAGTACCAAGCGGCTATTTATTATTACATGGTGACCGGCCAACTCAGAATGAAACCAACTCAGAATCACCTCAGAAAGATCATTAAGAGTGATGATAAAAAATATTTAAAAAAATTGGCTAAATGGGTTACGTTAGGTTAGAGTTACCGGCTATTTTAAAATTATTTTTTCAAAGCTTTTAATGACCTTTCTTAGGTGGTTCTGAGTTGGTTTCATTCTGGATTGATATGAAACCATATTACACATGATGTCATTGCCTGTCTCGGTTACTTTGTCCCGGTGACTAGCTATCACTGAATGACAGTTGATCTTTGGAACCAGTTCATATTGTATTTATAAAATGGTCACCAACACTAACTGGACGAAGCCGAACTAAAAGCCGACCGCAGGGCCTAGCAGCAAAAACCTGCGGACCGGGTTTTTAACTGCTAGTAATTATTATGATTCTAATGCAAGTTTAAAATGTAGTAAATGAAAATGTTCGCATGAAGGCATGGTGAAACCGGTCCGTTTAAAACGAACAAGTTGAAATCATTGAAAAGCGTTTCACAGCTACATTTTGGCTATGGAATGTATCTGCTAGATAACGGAATCAAATTTATTATACATTATGAAATATTTAACATTAAATTTAGAAATATGTCGAAATCATATTCATAACAGGACGCCACTGGCCATGAAGGAAAGAGTAAGCCAAGAGAAGGCTCCTTGTTAGACTAACTGCGGCGAAGGGTTATGCCGTACACGTAAATTTCCTTTTACGGCTCTCGACGTAGGGACTCTTCTTTCATACAGGCAATAACGATGAATATACACCCTTATACATATACACTACCCCCCCTCCCTCCTCCCCAATCCTCCACCCGACTAACTGCCCCTTGGAACTAAGACGACGCGTGTAGCCAATAGCCATGCTTAGTTGATATGGACATATTGGAAATGTTGATCATAGGTAGGAAATTAGCTACGTTTATTTTTGTAAATTATAAAAACTCATCTCCAAAAACCATTTAAAGAACCCATGCATTTATTAATACATCTGTCTAACATAACATAAAATATACTTAAAGTATTTCAACACCTAAACCTTAAAATAGAAACCTTTCACAGTCCGCGACATTCACAGATATAACATGTTATTTCAAATGTGATATATTGGTTTATACGAGTAAATGGGTAAACTCTAATTACGCAATTGTAAATGTTCTCCAAAATGACCTGGAAAGAATCTCATAATAATAATAATAATAATATTTGGATGATTTATATAGCGCCGTTTTTGTGAAAAATCACCTCAAGGGCGCTGTACAAACTTATAATACATTTCTAAAACCTAAAAAACTACAAGCTAGACAAACAATTAAAAACAACTTATGGCTAAAAATTGCATACACCGGTTCATTGATCACCGATACGAAAATATATGTACAATATTTTGACCAATGAACGCGATGCTGCCTAAAATTTAATGAAAACAGGACCATACTTAGCTAGGAGGTCGCTTGAAATTAACACTGTATATTGTCCATTAAAAGAAATTTAAATGGAGTTCGCACGCAGAGGACATTATTGTGAACACATGTTATTTAATCCTGAAAAATATTTTAATATTAATACGTAATGTATTCTTTGACGAGTGTATTTTGGAAAGTAAAAGCAACATGTAAAGGTGGGTGGTGCAGTAGTACTTATAAGGATTTGATCTTTCTTTCTAAATGTGATTCGTCAAGAGACAGATTGATGTGTAAGGAATCGAGTAATTTTAATTCAGTAAGAAAAGTGTGAACAAGACATAGCATAGACAATACAAGTACGATGCTCTCAAATAGGTATATTTAAATTACGGGTATGAGAGCCCAAAAAGGAAGGTTTTTAGTTTGGACCTAAACTCTGTTGGGCTTGTTATGCATCTTAATTCCGGAGGGAGTCTATTCCACGCCTTAGGCCCAGATACTCCGAAAGCACGATCTCCAAAAGGGTCAAGTGTCTCGGACCGGTATTTTCCGGGACGCATAATTCGGAGATGTAAGGCGGGGCCATTTCGTTGATTGATTTAAAAACCATCCAGCACAATTTGTACTGGATTCTCTCAGGGCACTTGAGCCAGTGAAGGTTACGAAGGTGTTCTGAAATATGCGAATATTTAGAAACCCCAGTTATGAGCCTTGCCGCTGCATTAAACACGGATTGAAGTTTGTCAATTTGATATTTTGGTGGACTAGCGTAGATGCCGTTACAGTAATCGAGCCGCGAGACTACGTAAGAGTTACTCGTGATCTCCCGAAAGAAACCATTTATTTGTTCTGAATGCAATTATTAACGTTCTCCAAAATGACCTTGAAAAACATTATATCTTTGCGATTCTTTCAAGGACATAAAGAAACCATCCCTTCATTCCGAATGCAATTATTAATGTTCTCAAAAGTCTTGACAGAATCTCATTCCTGTGATATATTGAACGAAGCAAATACTTTGTTGTTTTTTTATTGTTTTCTCTTTTTTTATTTTTTTTTATTAATAAAATTCCTTTATTATTTATTTACAGTTTTTTTACATTTTTAAATTAAGTCCCGTTAAACTGATTGATATCAGTTTGTTAAGAATATTATGAATAAATATGCAATTTGGCTGTCCTGAAACGGGAATCCTTCCCAGCTGGACAAACAAAGCATAATTTTGTAATGTATTGTAATATAATATAATAAATAAATAATAAAAAATTATATTGTCACCAGTTTTTGTTTGTTTAGGATACCTACATGAATATAGAGCAGAATAATTTTTAGAGTAGAATAATCTAAACAGTGACTAACTTTAATCAGTAAAATAGTTTTTTTAACTTACAGTTGTTTACAGCGACCTTGAGGGTGGTATTTAAAAAGTGAGCAGATTAAATAGCCAACTGAAATTTTTTGATATTATTCCTTAAAGTTATTTCGACATTCCGTTCAAATATGTTTATCTATATCGCCTTATTAACCTGGTTTAGTGAAGTGTTTTTTAAACCCTGCTGTCAATTGACACTTTAAAGCATTTTAAGCTAACGATCGCATTATATCGCAAGTTTACCCGCGTCGTAAAACCGCCATAAATCTGCGTGCAGACCTGTGAGCTTATGGCTCCTGTAATATTTGTTGCGTTTAACATAAATTCTCTTCAGCGATATATTACCCCACCCCCCCCTAACCCCCGCGCCCGCGGTACTCTGGCCCGTACGCCAGTGATGCTCAGACTTGTATTCGAGATCTATCACACAATTATAAGCAGATTAGAGATAAAATAACTAGTAACTAAGGAAACAACCAATTTTGAAGTAAATCAAACAAAAAAAACCGAAACGAGACAATCACAAGGATCCATAAAGTTCAAAGGCATCTGAATTCTACATGAATGGAAATTCCCTGATAGTGGACAGTAGGAAGTAGGACTACTATCAGAGTGAAGAGTAGGAGTACTATTAATATGACATCGTCACCTCAGGACACACATTTAGCTGGTAGTAGTGGAGAGGACCAATAACTCTGAGAAGTGCAATAGGAATGACGAAACTTCGATACAACGCTCGGTAAAATAAAAAGATCATATTTTATTGTTGATATTCTATTGCATAATCTATAAATCCATTGCATAATGAACATATTTGCTTGAAATATAGCTTGGACATTATTTTTACATGATGGTTGGTACCAAAATAGTTAATGGTGGGATCCAATTGATGCTATCTGAATTGCGATTAGTCAAATATGTGTATCGAAAATATCAAAAGCATTTTTTCTGTTGCTCTGACATGGAGAGCTGCTAAGAAATTCTTAAAAATATATTATTTTACAAATTAACGAATTCTTCTGGCGCTACCCAATATTGAACGTAATTTTTTTAAAAGATTATTTATTTCGATTTATTTTACATTTAAATTCATTCAATTATAATATAAAAAACTCTGTAGTTTTATTTTTTTATTAAAAATAAAGACCGACATTCCCCCCGGAGTACTATTAGGTTATCCACTCTGGCAAGATTCTAATTATTTTGTTAAACGTAGCTACATTTATTTATTTTGAACGATTCTAGACCTCCAGAGTCCCAGCATACGTTTTTATTAAGTAGTATGCCAGTGGTTAACAGGAAAAACTAAATGCAAAAAATAGGTTAGTAAGACAAATGTGAATTAAGCAGGGTAAAATAAAAACTCATTCATTAGGCTCCATGAAGCAGCATTGCATCGTGTAAAAAGCTGCAAGCACTTGTGTAAAATAGAGAACTTAAAAAATACAATAAATCTCAAATCAATTGGCAAGTACCATCAAAAAATGTGAATGGCATTCTGTCTGACCATAAACCAATAGACAACCACTCTGAAGCCTCAAAGAATGTTCACTGAATATTTCCCTCTGGAGTACAAATAACCTGACAGTAATTGAAAATCTCCAACGACCGTAAGTAAGCGGAAAATGTCGAGGAATTGAATGCGATGCCACCTCAGCCCTCACCGGTCATATAATGTATGGTAATAGTGTATGATGTTATGCAGTATGATGTTATGTAAGAAGGTGTGTATTGTTAATGATTTACTTGTTAGTGTTTCATGAACACCCCACTAGGAGGTCCTGTACTGAGGTAGACACGTGTTTTTGGCGTATTATTGTTCCGAACTGATTTATTTTAAGTTGGTGTTAATGGTTTACAATATTTTTAAGTATTTCGCGAATATCTTATCATAATGTGTGCTTTCGCTGGGACTGATAGAAACCTTTTTTTAAATTTGTTCGATCTACAGTTTGAGCATCCCTGCCATACACCGTATACAGACCGGGGCTTTGGAGTAAAATGATGCCCCGGTACTAAAACTCCTAATAAAGTATTACAACGTTCAACGTAGGCAGGGATAAATAAACAATGTGATGGCGTGAACGCGATATTCGCGCCCTCTCGCGCTTTGTTTTAAACCGAATCTGCATTAAAACGCTTATGAAGTGGAGAACTCTCACGAACTTACCGGCGATTTCATTTTAATATACGTGCCATAAGGCTAAAACTGTCATGTTTCAAGAAAAAGTTATGGAAAATATCCATAGGCGTACTGAGACATTTTTGAAAAAGATTATAGCGCATATATTTATAAACGTATTGATGAAACATTGTGTCGCATCGACGATGGGGCAGTCATGGGACTTTACAGCCTTATTTATTTACGCCCTAGTGGGCTTTTATAAAGATAGGTATTAATAGTTAAGCAGGTACGTAGTACACAATATTATAATCATTTATAACATTGTGTACTACGTAAATTACTTGTTTACTACGTAAATTACAATTGGTACCGCCGCCCTGGGAACCTTTATTGGATAAACAACACCTCTGCCATAGGTCACCCCAAGTGGTTCGCTACGTTTGGTGATTTAGCAGGGGTGCCCGGGTTCATGGGGTGAGGTTTGTCTAGGATGACCAGGACATACTGAACCCCTATCCTACCCACCCCTTAAACTTTTTTCCTACCCAGAACTCTCCTCTCCTCCCTTTCCTTAAAAAAAATCCTCCACACAGCATCCTCAAAGATGACATAGGCCCTGAGGGAAATTATTTTCCTCAGGGTCTCCTGTGTGGGGCTCATGTAAAAAAAAAAAGTGATTAAATTAATAGTAAAAAAAAAAAAAAATTAAATTGAAATCATACATTTCATTAAAATAATTATAAAGTCTTCGTTTTATAACTAATACGGAATCTGCAAACATGTCTACAATATTCTCAAATTTATTCCCAAAATAATGTAATCTATTTATAGGTGTATGAGCCTCATAGTTTGTTTTAAAATTGTCTCAGAAGAAGGTAGCACTTTGCCTCATATTTCTGGTCGGTAGGTACGTAAAATTTTTTTACGGCGAGAATTTCAGGGTTGTCAATCGAATTATTAAAGATTTTATTTAATAGTACAAGGTCAGAGATGATCCGCCTTTCTGACAGCGTAATTAAGTTGAGTTGTTTCATCAAAAGGACATAGTTAATATTTTGAATTGGAATATTCAGCTTAAAGTTAATAAATCTTAGAAATTTGTACTGTACCCTTTCTATATTGTCGGAATGTGTTTTATACAAGGGGGACCAAATGGACGAATTATACTCTACCTGGCTTCTTACTAAAGAAGTGTACAATATTTTCAAACATTCTAGTGACTTAAAATCACTTACTGTTGTGCATATAAAACAAAGCATTTTTATAGCTCTATTTATTATTTCATTTACATGCAGACTGCAGAGTAAATGTTAAATTTTCATCAAATTTAACACCTAAGTCCCTGATCTGGGCGACTGGTAACAATATTATATTTTAATATTTTATTTAGCAAACGGATTTGAATTTGTTTTGCATTTACTCATTGTTATCAGTTTAGCCTGTATCGAAAAACATGCCTTTAATAACGGCCATTATACCATCGAACCAATACATGATGATGTGTAGGTACATATACTTAGCAGGTCTCTGTTTGTAGGTATGGATCAGTATACTATTAAAGCGATGATATTACGTCAATGATATCTGCATTAGATAGTGCGAGATTACAATGCAGAATGGAATTAGTCTACAAAGCGGTTCAATTTCACATTAAATGTATTTGTTTATTAATCATAAAATGGCCATATTATTATTTCGTTGGTAGAAAAGTATGTAATACTTGGAGCAGGTGGATGAGTTTGTTTATCTGGGTAGTATGTTTACGAGAGATGAGAAGGCTGATAGAGATATTGAAAGAAGGGTGAATGCCGGTAACTCCATTAATGGAGGACTGAATGCCGTTGGCGCTAATAAAAAACTGTAAAAAGAAGCGAAGCTAGCAGTCCACAATGGAGTCCTGGTACCTACCCTGATGTAAAGCAGTGAGGCATGGAAATGACGGAGGAAGGATGGAAGTAAACTGAATGCTGTTGAATTGAGATCCCTGATGCGTATGTAAAACAATGTATGATCGTGTGAGAAATGTGGATATCCGCAAAGAATGTAAGGCTGATGTTAGCATAATGAGTAAGATTTAGAAAGGAACCCTCAGATGGTTTGGGCATGTAAAGCGAATGATCGAAGAATGTAGTGTAAGTAGAATATACGACGCAAATGTGAATGGTAGAAGTCGGGGACACCCGAGGAAGACATGGCACGATCAAGTGAATCAGATACTTGAGTCGGGCCATCTCAAAAGTCAGAACAATAGAAGAGAATGTATGAGACGATGTATGAATGTGAGTTAGGCAAAGAGTGTATGCCAAGACCGAGTTGTTTGGCGGTCCGTCCTCTCTGCCTACCCCTGCGGGGAAATGGCGTGATGGTTAGTTAGCTAGTTAGAAAAGTATGTGTATATATTTTATATATTGACCGGTCAGTGGCTGAGTTGGCATCGCGTTTGGGTCCCATTCAGGCGTCGCGTGTTCGATTCTTCGGCTGGCTGTCCTCCACACGAGACAAGCCACATTTTCCGTTTACTGTGGTGGTAGTAGGATATTTTTAAATATTGTCTTTCTGAATATTTGTATTTCTTTAAAAAAATTAAATGTGTGAGAATCCTTGAATATTTGAGGGTGATATCGAGCTGCATAGATTGGAGATACCTATTATTAATGATAGCCAACATCTGACAGTACAGGAAAAAACCTAATAAATACATTTTTTTCAATGAAATAGGTATGATAGGAAGATGCGTATGATAGGTAGAAATCTGAGGGTCATGGTGTCCAGGAGTAACAGACGAATGAATCTATCCCTCCTACTGCGGTGTACTGGGTTGAGAGAGTCCTGTTGGATAGGTCAAAGGGTCACCATCAACCGGTCTCTCCCGGTCCGGCCCGCTATTCTGCTGGAGGGTAGACGTACGTTTTGGTAGGCATCTCTTGTCTGGAGCACCAAAATGCCTCGAAAAAAACCTCGACCCATAGATTATGATATCTTAACAAACGGATTGCAATCTTTAGGGCACAGGGCGACGGATGGGAATACTGTCCTTGTTCTATCGGTATTTCAATGCAGAATGCTCCGAGGAACTAGCATCGCTGATTTCTTCGACAACGGTGCACAGTTGACACTTGTCACATGAGAGTGGATCGTTTCTACGACTCGTTCTTGAGTTCAACATCTCGGCTGTGGAACGATTTGCCGGCCTCTGTTTCCTCCATCCTACAACATGGGTCTCTTTAAGATCCAGGTTCATTTCTTCCTTTCCATAAAAATACCCTCCACGCATGTTCCCCAAAGATGGCATAGACTCTGAGGCAAATTATTTTCCTCAGGGTCTATGTCATCGTCATGAGGAAGTTAATGTAAAAAAGACGCATCCGCCGCCAAAATCAGGCAAAACCTCACCAAAGCTTATTCAGACTGGGCTAGTTATTTAGTCGAGCAGCGAGTGACTCACCACTTGACTGACCAAAACGCTTACATCTCTACTAAATTTACTGTGTTCGGACACGTTTAGTTACTAAATTACTCGCTACTCGACTAAACTACTAGCTTAGTGGTCACATCTTCTAAATCACCAAGCGAACCACTTCAGGTTACTTAAGGCAGAGGTGTAAATTATAAGAATCATTAATCATATTTTATTTTTATTTTTATTTTAACTTTATGAGTAAAACCTCAAATTGTAATATTTAATTAAATGAAGACAATATAAGCGAAACTCAATCGAAAATCTGAAAACAGAAAAATCAGAAAAAGATATTGACACATCTGGGACTCGAGTCCCAGATGTGTCAATATCTTTTTCTGATTTTTCTGTTTTCAGATTTTCGATTGAGTTTCGCTTATATTGTCTTCATTTAATTAAATCATATTTTATTTTGGCTTAGTTGGTATTATTTAAAATCTAAACTCTTAAACGACATGCTTCAAATTTTTTTCACAATAATCCGCCATCATAAAATATCATTCTGATATCCCATCACCTAAAATATTCACATACAAAACACCCCAATATTTACACTTGTTCTTATGCGATATTTTAAATTTATCATTCTCCCGATCCTATTTAGTGAGAGGCGTATCTCCTTATAGACCTTCTGCAACCTTTGTGTTCCTGGGATTTTGCATTATCTGACGGGTGCCGCCACGTGGCCCAATGGAGACTGTTTGAAGAGCGATGAATGAATGCGATAGGTATGCAAATTTAATACGTAGGAGTTCCCTTGCATTATATATTTAACATAGCATTTAAGTTAATCGGAAAAAATTAACAAAGAGTTAGTAATAATGGCTGTTCTAAACATACTTCGTCCTCTGTACTGAGCAGTTTTTTTGTTGATATTTTATGTTGATTATATTTATACAAAATATATTTTAAATGGCAAAGTTTGTCTTCCGTAATTACGCTTCATACTCGTGTTGATTGATGTTGATATGCTCATTGCATTGCATAAATTATGAAATAAAGAAATTGACCATTTTATCGGTACACCGTCTCACCGGCAAGCCATCATTCTCAGGATACAAACAATTTCTTACTACGTTCGGACGACACAACCGAACAAATAGAAAATGTATCCTAATCCAAGTGTTCGTTTCGTCTGAATTTGTGCGGTAGTTTTTTTTGAATAATCATAAGCTAATTATGATACGCCATTTTTTCTCCTATAATTAAACGGAGAGAATGAATCGCCACGCAATTCTTATCATACCTTGCTTCATTCCCATTCATAAATCTTCTCAAATGCACATACCCCAATTAGACAAACCGATGCTTGACACAAAGAAAATCTCATGATAAAGACAAATTGATGTGCGTACAAATGAGCAATTGTTAATTTCTTCGACAATCTATTGTTTCTCGTTTAATTTAACAATCTAGCCATTCGATTTAGTTCAAACACTCAATTTGAATAACACCAAGAATCTGATTTTAAATTGCTGTTCACACACGATGAAATCCTTTTAAAAATGGAATTACGCCTCTTAGGGCGCCGGGACGCCGGCTGAGAGAGGCGTGAAAACACATTGGCTGCTAATTTGATTTGTTAGAGACGCTTGCGGCTTAAGGCTTCGAGGGTGGTAAGTTCGGAAGGCAGACTGGCTCTGAGGGTGGGAGCGGGGAGAAGAATGAACTTCTCGACTTTTCCTTATCCGTTTGAGAAAATTTCGCGAAATGCTTGACATTTGGAACATCGGTTTCAATGGACCTAAAAAATGTTTTTTATGTTTTTCATTTACGCATTAGGAACCATTAAACATAATTCGAGCTTTTGAACAGCTTTCTTCGGTTAAACTTTGAGTTTTCTATTATATATTTGTATCTGTGGTTATCAAGTAGGCCGTAGACAACACACAGAAATAGAAAATATCAATTATTGCCCGAATAATTACCACGCACTGCTATCTCAAAGGATCTAACATGCAGAATTCGCGGGCTTATAAAATTTACGATTTTATTTATAAATCCCTAAAATTTATTTATTATTCCTTAAAATATGGAAAAACAAAAAATATAAGAGAATTAATTGGCTTTATAGCACCAGAATCAATATATATTTGTCTCTATATTAAAAGTCGGAGTTACAAATATGGGCAGAAAATTTCCAAATCCATTGCTCAGACATCACGGTCGCTCAACTCGTGTTTCAATTATTAGCATGATCGATCGAGTAGCAGAAACTGGTGAAATATTGCCCAAATGCAAGCTTTTAAAAAATCTTTAAAAAAACCATTTAGTGATCCGTTCTGAATAACCATCCCTCCCACACCCAAAATATTTAAAATCGTTGAGATCAATAATCCCCTGGTACTGGCAGTCGATTCGTGGTTTAGGTATACAACATGAAAAAATCTACGAGTTTTTAGTTTTATCCGCATGGACCCAAAAGCGCTTTTCTTGTAAATCACCGTACGTAACTTAGTTTCCTCGCTTATGTCTCCGCCCGGCAATTTTTCTCCGTCTTTATTTTCGTAGCTTGCAACGCACGCAATCTGTTTGATACTTTCTCTTGTAGAAAATTGGGTTTAACTTTGTACGGCGCAAAGAAAAAGGAACGGAAATTGTTTAAGAAATCACTGCATATCGAATATGTATTTGATCAAATCCATTTCACTTGTGATAAAGCTTTAGATAAACAGATTATGTTACGTATATTTTCAGGAAACAAAATGTTGCTACATTGTACTTACTTTTTAAAATCAATTTCTATAGCTTAAAACCAAATTTAATCAGTGACACCAATAATTATAAAATCTAATGTAAAATTTGGGTACGTTCTAATTAGGATATGGCCTGCAGTAACTTTTATTTACAAAATCAACAAAATTATAGCGTAAAACCTGCAAAACCAATAATTGAACAGTTTTTTCGTACAAAAGTATAAAAAATCTTCCAAAAATAAAATTTTAAAAAAATCAACCCAATTTTCAATGTTTTATGCCTACTTCCGGAGGGAACTTCTCATGAGAGACTTTATACGTACATTGATACCTACCTATGTTAGTTACTATAAATGATTGGGTGTTGAATCTGATTATAAGTCTGAACTATTATTGGCATGAATAGATACCTAGTTAGGTGACAATATGAACGTAGGTGTATAATTTTTGTTATTTTATGATCCATAAATGAATGAAATTTAAAACCAGCTAACTTTCGTACCCCATCTGCACCAGTCTCCTCTCCTCGCCCTGTTAGCAGCCCCTGTATTTATTTTTAAATAAGCCACATGTAAGTACAGAAGTGAGCATATTGCCCCTTCCTCCCCTTTGCCTTGTTCGGCCACTAAGTCTCCGGGAATCCCCGAATATCTCTCGATACAAAGGCCACTAAGCCATTCCATTACATATTCAATTAAACAGGGAAAAATCTATCGCAAGGATTACCTTTAATAAGAGACATAATCCTTTGGCAGGAGGGGAGCGCCGTTGTTTTGTTAAGGAGGACTTGAACAAGGGAAGATTTGTTGCCATGTGGATGTTACTTAATTTCTATTCAATGAGGGATGGAAATAAAAGCCTACGAACAAAACAATGTTTTTACGAAAACTGAACCACCTTTCACGTACAATATTTTCTAATATTTTTTAAACTGAAAATTGTAATTTTATTACCAACGATCATTCTAAATTTTACTGAATTACTGAACCCGCTATTTTTAATACACAATCTCATCGCTTATCGGAATACCACAAAGCTAACCTTAAAAAGTTTGAGAAATCTCTTAGTCTTCGGTCGCATTAACGTATATTTTTATTGCGTACCTACTCATTTTCATAATATAGATAATATTATTTAGTTAGTAACATATTTTTCTTACGTCGATTTTCATATCAACCGTCCGTGTCCGATTGGTGAAAGATTTTATCCGAAAAATTAGTCGGAATGTTAAAATTTCAATCTACAATATATTAAAGCCCATTTGTCGTAAAATAAAACAAAACTGTGTTATACACATGTTATATTATTGTTCGTATTGCAATTATTATGTCGCTCAAAATCCTTAAAGGAAATTTGCATAATTTTATCAATATGTGAAGCTCATGTAGGTAATCCAGTGCCGATTGTTAGAACTACTGATAGACACAATGTATGTTTTTTTTGTTATTTACTTAAAATTAAATTTGATAATGTTATATCAAGTTCTGCAAGTATTTTTAGTATTTGTTACAGCTGTTTCACTTGATATAACATTATCAAAATTAATTTTAATTAAATTTTAAAAAAAGAAATGAAGTTTTACGAATTAAACACCAAAACAATTAAAAAATATTTATGTTCTTTACGTCAACTTTATACTCTAAACTAGGTTTTATTACAGTGACAATCTGTCTTAAATGTGGACATTACGCTTTAAAATAAACACTTCAAATGCAAATCTTTCACCTCCAAATTTTCCAATTATTTTATCGATATTATTTTCATCTTTTAAGGATTAATCTAAAAATCACACTTAAGTATTTTGTAGGTGTGTTCTTCACTCGTTACTTGGAATTATGTTAAAACTTATTTTCAACAAAACATAATAATAAGTGGATATTATAACCAAGCCACATCCCTTCCGCTTCATTCGGCCCTGTGTCGGCGTAACGTTCACCGAAGGTGACCCTAGCGGCGAGTTTCCCAACCATTTAATGATCTGAGTAAAGTGTAATTACGTTTTACGAGTTACACCTGAGAAGGGATTATGTATAGGTATGCCTATGCTCTGAGATATCAGATCTGTAGAGAACGCGATATTACGGGATTGTCCGACGTTCTGTGGGGAACCTGCTTGCTTCATGTAAATTGTGCGACATAAAGTTTAAGTTTAGACTTACGGAATTCAATAGATCATCTCTGTGAAAGCACTGTGAAACCATACACGATTTTACTTCAATGGCAATCCAGAGATTAGCTTACTAGTTGAAAACACAAGATCAGCAAAAGGTTAAAAGTTGTCTGTGTCGTTGAATGTACCTAATAATATATGAATAAAAGGCGGGTTTTTTTTACTAGACCTTTGTGTCAAAATCAACAAAAATAATAGTATATGAAAATATATTTATATAATTTAAGCAGTGCTACCTAATTAAAAAAATCTCTAAAACACTCGAATGAATAGTTGAGCCTATTTCGAGAATTTGAACAGATGAATCCTAAATTATAAATCGATCAGTTCTGCGCTTCGATCAAGGATATCATAGGTCAATGGTTCTGCGACTATCAATAAAATCAGCTATTAAATCAGCTCTGACTGTCAGGAGCCATGTATCTTTGAGTAAAGCATTTTATAAAAATTAGACAAGATGTCGTCATCAAAACTCGAATGAAGCCGAATGGTAATGAGAATGATATATTATTGTAACTAGGTCTCTACTTATTAAATATATGACCAAAAATCATATCAGTATCAATTGAAAAGGTTTTGGTACATAGCTAAGGTATATAATATATATATTTTTTCCATAATTTATGTTTATTAACTAGTTGGTTGACCATTTAAGGGTGTGTCCATAATGTTAACACGAGCTAATTTTCCTGTCCTCTACAGTATTTTCATCATTAGGCAACGCCCACACTCCGTGCATAGATGGCTTTCCACAGGAAGATCCAGTTAGCCGATCCTAGACTATCGTAGAACCTACGCCCAAAGAGTCGAAACCACTTTTTATGAGTCATCTTATTCAATTCATTATCCACTCATTGGGTTGGATTCGTCGGCCTTTTCCTTTGACGTGGTTTAATTGCTACGACTTTTTGTTTAAATCATGTTCTTTTGATACGTGTAATGTATAAGATATCGTTGTTAAGCAAGAACGTTGTGCTATTTTGTTAATTCCCTTGGTACGTAAACATGGAAAATAACTGTAACCAACAATTTACGTAATATTTTGAAAATTAGCAATTAATTGCCGCTTTAATCAATTAAACTAGATTATTATTATTAGTGCGTATTACGTCAACAATCTTAAAACTGTTACTTTTAGTCAAAGACTAATTTTAGAATTTTCAAATAAATATTTTTGTTCTGCTTACTTTTTCAAACTTTACGTAGGTACTGTTTAGTCATATCATAAAGAAGAAAAAGAAACAACCAGAAAACGTTTTGAAGAAGATATTTATATTTATATCTCCACAACTCTGTGGATTACGTATATTATTACAAGTTAATTTTACATATCATTTGAGGTTTTTTTGTTTGTTTTTAGATTGTCTGTTACTGTGTGTGGATGTTTTTGGTTGTTTATGGAACTTCTCTCTAGATGTTGTCTAGCGTTTATTTTCTAACTAAAAAAAACATATTTCTTTATAAAATCGTTTTTAAACATTTTTGACACCAACTGCTACTGTCTCTGCGTATGACTAATGTGAAGAATCTACGAATCTTTTAAAGCTTCTATTCTGTCTAGTAAAATCATTTAAATCATTGTGTTGATAATGTCTACAAACGTAACGCCTATCGGAGAGAAAAAATCTACACAAAAACCGAAACCATGAATTTACTTTCATAAAAAAGTGTCCATCATGTTTTCGGCTATCTCTCTGGTAGGTTTATAAGACCATTAATCATTGGCTATAATATTTCTCCTTCTTATCTTTCAGCCAATCATGTACGAGGGACAGGACAAAAATCCAGAGATGTGCAGAGTCTTGCTCACACACGAAGTTATGTGCAGGTATGTTTACGTTTAGATAACAATAAATAAAGGACTTTTCATAATATGTTTAGATGCTTTTTTTATAATGGTCCAGGTTTGATGCTGTGTAATTTTAGATGTGACAATAATAAAGGTTTGTTCACAATGGGAATGTATGATGGCGGCTTTTTGTGACTCTATAATGGGGAAAGATGGATGATGTTTAAAAAAAGTTTGAATGTTTTCATAATAAATATAACAAATCAAATATAAAACTTATTTCAACTTAATTTATTTGTGACCGCAACCGCTTTCGGCCTATTAAGGCCATCTTCAGACTGATTGAATCTGACTGGTTAACCGGCTAAAACCTTTTAGGGTCTAAAATAAATTAGGTGGAAATAAGTTTTATTTTTATTTTAAAATTATCATAATGGAATTCCACCAAGAATTGTTACTATCAAAAAAAATAAATATTAAAAAGTTTTCATAGTTAATAATATATAGGTAATGCATGGCTCATAGTCATGTTATCAATGTATAATGTAGTAGGTATATCAACTTTAAATATATATTTATACATGAAGCATTATGTATGATACAAGATTGAATTCACCTCATTTTGGGAGGCGGGTACGGGTACCGCCGCTCCGGGAAACATTTATTGGATTACCAACACCTCTGCCATAGTTCACACCAAGTGGTTAGCTACGTTTGCTGACTTAGCAGGGGTGCCCGTGTGCATGGGGTAAGTTGGTAGGCATGTGGCAGGCCGGATCGGGGGAGACCTGTAGACCTCTCCAGAAGGGCTCTCGGAACATCGCCTTACCAGCAGTGGGGGTGATTGATTCATTCGTCTGTCACTCCTGGACACACCGACCCCTAGATTCCTACCCACCCCTCATACCCATTTTCCTTCCCACGACTTCCTCTCCTTCCTTTCCCTTAAAAGACCCTCCACACAGCATCCCTAAAGATGGCTTAGGCCCTCAGGGGAATTATTTTCCTCAGGGCCTTCTATATGGAGCTAATGTAAAAAAAACCTACGTTAGAAGTTGTGTAAAATGGTGGTCTCATTTTATTACGAACTACAATGACCTTATTAAAATGGACGTTTTACTGTACCTTAAACTAGAGTAATTTTATTTTTATTGTTGGTAATTTTATCCTTATTGTAGATATCTCTAGCTTTTTTTTTTACAGTGAATACCGCACAAGAATCTCAACTGCTCCCGCCTGGAGCCAGTGAGACTATGGCATCCCCAATTGGGGTATGTTGTGAGGCTGAAGGTAGTGGGGAGGGGAAGGAGGTGGGAAAGAGGAAGGTTGGGAAAGTACCTGGCTATTCAGATCTGGTCACCAAACACGGCTAAAGCCATTTTCAAGCAACGTTTCAATTCTGAATGGTGGTCTTACACCAGGGCGATACTGATAGTATCTTCCACTCTGGAACATGCCGCAAATATACTATATATTATTTTAAATGAATTAATTGTGAAATAACACAAATTTATCAAATAAAATTTATTTGCGCATGCCGGGTTCGAACCCGCGACCTCCGGATTGTGAGTCAAGAGTCTTACCCACTGGACTACGGAGGTCGTCATAAGCTTACATAACATACATAAATTAGCAAGGCGTTGATATGATATGCAATAGTTGAGACATGTGAAAAAACTGTCAGGGAAAGGCTTCAAAAGGGTAGGTAAATAACATGTTCATTTTTGGGAAGAAAATATCCATGATTTCTTATAGAAAATATTTAATAAAAAAGTAGGTATATAAAATTATTCGTGGTGCGAATTCATTATACTGCATATTCCCTAAGATTGAAAATCCATGATTTCAAAGATAATAGTTCTGCAATGTGCATGGCTACTATTAATTATGTATGTGAGTAGTATTTATACGATACATCAATCATGTTCGCAATTTAATCAATTGACTTCTTATCATAATACGACAATTTGATCAAATGTTTCAATAACGATCCCATAACTTTAACATCGAGATATGATACACCATCGAGTAATAAATGTAAACACGCAATCATTTTAATTGTCAGTGATCAATTCGAGTGGTTTAGATCTAGGGGGAGGATCATAAAATTCTATTCTGGAGGCTATTAAATTTAACTGTCTCAAGTAAAACTACATACATTCGAGTACCACCGTTGATCTCATAACCAATTCAGAGCGTCATCTCGCCCGTACACGCATCTGAATATTTAATTTCTAAATATTATAGAGAATAAAGTTTTGATAGGAAGTAAGAATCGAATGTTATTCGGGGTGACTGTTGGAGGGTTGGTTGGAGGGTTGGGGGTTGGCGCTAGGCAGGTAGGGATATCTGGGTGAAACTTTTAGGCTCGCCTTTACGACATCGGAAATCTTGTGTAACAGGGATTTTCAAATACTATTTATTCAGATTCATTGACTTAACCTTGACATAACCTACAATAATTATCAAAGTTTTTTCAAGTGGTGTATCAAATAATAGCAGCAGTTTTTTTTTTCTCATAAAGGTTATTTTAATAATGATTTTATCCAACACTCTAACAGGTAGAAATTGGAGTGCAGG
The DNA here is from genome assembly GCA_917880885.1 of Limnephilus marmoratus. Classification (NCBI taxonomy): domain Eukaryota; kingdom Metazoa; phylum Arthropoda; class Insecta; order Trichoptera; family Limnephilidae; genus Limnephilus; species Limnephilus marmoratus. The sequence goes on along the minus strand of OU862921.1, from coordinate 26,701,688 downwards.
ATAGAGCGGGGGATAATTTAGAAAGTATGATCAGGTGGAAGCCCCAAGAAAATATTATGGATAACATTACGTCCAGAAACAGAAAATTAGAACGGTATTTTCCTACGCAAAAGAAGATGTATGAATATGACTAAAGTAGCTAAGGTTTGAGTACCAAAATAAAATTGTGTTACACCCTCTGGCATCGAGCATATTCTGTCGAAAGATCAGAAATTTCCGTTTCTGTAGTAAAATCCAAATAAATTAATAATATTTCGGAACGTATTCGAAAACTAATAACTATTTTTGAGAGGTGGTGAAATAAGCTTTCAAATTTTATCATTAGAAGTTAACACAGAATTTTTGAAGGCAAAAAAAGTTTTAAAAATGTCTCACCTTACTTCTTATCAAATAAAAATACACATATTTTATTAGATAATTAAACTTTTTTGTCACATCTTTTTTTGTCATTATATATATTATAATAATTAAAATATTCACAAACTTTCAATTTTTTTCTTCAAATTACGGTCGGAAACACTTTTTAACCCCCTCCCCCCCTGGTGATATGTGGTGAGGTTTTAGACTACCCCCCCCCCCCCGATACCCAAAATCATGTATTTTTTTAGTACAAAGTATATTGAAATTTTCAGAATATTATCGTGCGTTCAACGAAAAATAAAATACACGTGATATCTCATTATATCCACCCCCTCGTGATATTTCGTGATTTTTTTTTCGAACCCCCCCCCCCCTCCTTTCGAGCCTCATGCGATTAATGGACGATCCCTACGATTTCTATGAAATCTTTGTGAGCTGTTCCCACAATTAGACTGAGGGGACCTTCAATTTTATCTGCCTACCTTAGACATGTAGATGTATTCATGATAATAACGTAGTTTAGTCATTCGGTAAACCTTAAAAGATTAAAACTGAACATTGCCTTCCGGTTATGTACGGATAAATGAACAACATTTTATCAACACATTTTATAAAATAACCGAATCGTGCACACGCTCCTTCCTTCATTGACATTTACACATCATCTCAAAGGTACACACCATTCTGTTATTCTGACTCTTTACATTGCCCTATTCATGTCCTTCTCAGGTGTCCCCGACTTTTTCTACCGTTCACATTCGAGTCACATATTCTCCCTACACTACTCTATCTGTTCATTCGCACTACATACCCAATCCATCAAAGCATCCCTTTCTTAATCTTACTCATTACGCTTTTCTCATATTTCTCACACGATTGTATAATGTACATGGTTTCACAACACATACGCAGTAGAGATCTCCTTTTTTACCTGTTCTCTGTCAGTACAACACCTCACCGCCATACATAAGTGTCGGTACCAGCATTCGATTGTGAACTACCAGCTTCGCTTATTTAGACAAATACTACTGTGGGTAAACAAAGTACAATTTATACATTCTGAAACAGGATAGACAGAATCTTTTAAATATTTTTTTGAAAAATGATTTAAGCAGGCCTGCCCGGATCACTTCCTTGCCCCTCGTATCCCTATGATTTAGTGTGCGCAGTCGATTGGTACTCCCTGTTATGGCACTAAGAGCCTTCCGTCCCTTTCCCTCCACCACCCTCGGCCTCTCTAAGGGCAAAGACATTGAGTGAATAGGCACAGGACAGACTCCCTTGGGGCGGGTCCGCCTCCCCAGGGGCTGGCGGGGGGAGAGGGGTGAGGGGTGGCGGGCAGAGAGGGGAAGGGAAGATTTGTAGGGGTAGGATGCTAAGCGTTCATGTTGAAGTCGCTGCCGAAGTATTTCTATGCTTGTGTTGGTGCGAATGAAAAGAAGATATTTTTGTGACAAAGAGATTTTTAGCGTAATTTTGTGATCCGTAAAATAATTTCACGTTGTGATTCAACAACTTGAAATAACTCATTGGATGTAGGTTTTGAAAAATTGTTACGTTATAACATTATTTCTCGATTTTCTACATCGTATTTTTTTAAGTGAAACTTCTTTAGGCTCATTGTGAGTTGAAATTCGGATGAAACGGAAATGCGTCACCGAAATTTATTATTTGACGGTCCTCGGTTCTAAAATAATGCGGTAAATTCACAGCTACGCGCGTGCCTTCGATAGCGCAACGGTATAAGGCGCCTGACTCTCAGCGCCCAGAAAGTCATCCAGCGAACGGAGGTTCGAATCCTACCAAATCCAAAAAAAAAAATAAACATTTTTATTTTTGTGAAATCAATATTCAATCTTCAAACCACTTTAAAATAAACAGGCAAAAGAAAAGAAAGCGTCTTTCTAGAATCACTTCTACCGCGTGTGAATTGCACACTCTGATTTAAAAAAATCATAAATGAGTTATCTAAGTACTTTTTATAGTTATACTTATTTTTGTGAAGCAACTTTATGATTAAAATATGACGATGTAGAAAATCTTGGATCAATGTTATATCTAAGGTACTTAACAAATTATTTGGTTTAATAACTCATTTAATTTAAACTTGGTGTTAAGTGTGGCCTGCCTTACAACGTACCCCAATTGAGGATGCCATAGACACACTGACTCCAGATAGTAGGGAGCAGTTGAGATTATTGTACGGAATTCACAAAAAAAAAGAAAACTGGTATCTACTTAGGTATACATTTTTACCGTAACTGTCAGATAGTATTCGTGGGGAGGAATGAAACGTTGATAATACACATAAAGAAGATACAATCATATTTAAATAACAAGATGAATGGAAAACATTATATTATAGATGGCTAATTAATCATAGACAATTTTTTCTTCAGGGAAATTTAAAAATTATATTTGTTTTCATCCTTCCTTTCATATGCATAAAAATATATCTATTCCGGAGTATTTTCATAAAACTAATAAAAAATGTTTTTCTTTCAGTCGATGCTGTGATAAGAAAAGTTGTGGAAATAGAAACGAAACGCCTTCAGACCCCGTTATCATCGATAGGTGAGATATTTATGGATTAATAATTTACGCTTATAATAGGTACAGTTTCGTGTTTACAGGACTTAGGTTTTACGATCACCTTTAAAAGACAAAGGCACAATGCATTATTCAATTAAAGCATAATACACCGTTCTAATACATTGAACTCCGAGCCTCCCATTAGGTGACTTTTAAAATCAACTAACAGAGTGAAAAAATGCGAAGCTTTTGGCATTTGAGTGAAACAAAAGCAATTTTTCGCTGAAAATCGCAGCACAAAAGTTTGGCGGTACGCGAACTCTCATACAAAAAACATCGTCTATTCAAATTTTCTCCTCCGCTTTTAAAATGCCAAAAAAGCTCCATTATTATTTGGAACGCCAAAGTTTTTTTAAAACACCCCTCTCCGGTCGCCGCCTTCCGCTCCCGAATTAATTTTTTCACAGTGCTGTTTTCGAATCATTCAATACCCGAAAAGTACCTTCGTATGCCGCTAGTAATATTCTATTTTTATCTTTTTGCATTATATGTGCCGCTGTTCGTATTCGGAGTCGAATTTCGTTTCCTGTTCGTATTCGGTATCCATAATAAATAAGTTTTTCGTTTGTGTTCGTCATTTGTTTTTGACCAGAGTAAAAACAATTTCGAAAAAATCTCTTGGAATTTAAAACTGCGCCTATGATGTGAATATGAATACTTCAGCCAAACACATAATAAGATCTAGCCAGTTTCACAAACTATACTCATAATGTGTATTACGCTGATCTTAAATGGTAATGCGTCAGAAAGACATGTCCATTAGAATTTATTAACTCAAATAAGCTGATAAAACCAACCTTAAAAAATTTATCTTTGAATCCTAAATATTAACGTAAAATGGCCTAGTAGGGTATGGTTGTTTGTAATTTCAGGGCTCAAATAAATAAATCCACTCAATCTGAAATGATTATTACCCAGTCACCTAATAATACAGCTCTCTATGCGCATTGTGAAATATCTCATTTCCCTAATGATACCAGTTTGTATTACCCTAACGATACTTTAGTATTATTGAAGAAATACCTTCTTTCCGTGGTTACCTTGATTGTTGTGTATAAAATCTAATGATGTGCAGAATAAATGATGTTTCATTTGCAATAGAGGAATAATCCAATTTATGATCCGGTGATCCGAATCCATATTTTTTTTGGTTCGTGCGTTACTTTATTTGCACACGGAATATTATATTAAAGCTCGCAGGATCACCTGAATGCACATGCCCCGTATGCAGTATACAATATGCAGTATTAATGACAAACGAAAAACAGCCTGCAGGCACTCTGGAATCTGCGCTAAAAACCGGAAAACCTTATATGCACTCCCACCGAAGTATCAACATCGTTGTAGGTGCTTTGAAGTGACGTTTCGTCTCATTTTATGCGTTTGTTGGACATTCTGCATTGCATATCATTCTGTCAGCTGCATAAATATTGCATTAAAATACGCATGGCGGGGAACTATGCATACCTTGCAACGGTATGGAAATACCTATGAAACGCATTAATAAAATGTCTTTTATCGTGTTTGTTTACATTCCTGCTGAGAAAAGTGTTTTAATCACCCAGATTCCAGCGGCTTCATTAAATTAAATGGTTACTAAATTGTTTGAATATCTGCACACATTTCAGGCAGTATTTATTAAACCATTTTCATTTTACCTCTTCGCCGGTTTTTTTCATTCTTGCACATATTTTTTTCACGTTCATTCCTTTAAAAACATTGACGGAAGTTCAAAACTCTTTCGACCTAGAGATTTTATCCACACAAAACTGTGCTTATTCATTTACGGATAGCCATTTATGCTTTATAGTTAAAAATGAGAAGAACGTTATAGGGCGTCAATCATAAAAACTAGATAGGTATATTTTTCCTTATCAATACGTCCTGTCGGTTCGAGCCGTGTAACCCGTCCCTTTTCCTGAAAAAAGCTTTGTTTTTATTCCCATGAATAAAGGAAATTGATTGGAAGCGGACTATGTCAGTAAGGCTATATTTTTTTACCGATTATTAAAGACGTGGTAAGTTTGCGAATATAATACCATACATGCCTTAAAGTTTTATTTTTTCTAGGAGCGATACATAGTAAAAATCAAATCATAAATTAAACACAAAATTTGAAGGGGTTTAACAGATATCAAAGCTATAAATTAACTGAAAACTATAGTAGCACTCCCTCCAAATACTTTTCTGTTTTACAGTAATTAATGGAGTTATCGACGAAACTGATATTTAGATTTCTGGGGTAAATAATAAGATTTAAAAAAAAATATTTTTTAATCCTTGTAAGATACAATTAACAGATAAATGATAAGAAATCTTTAAATGTGTGCATAAAGTTATATTTTTATAGTTACAAATAATGTAACAACCTTTTTAAGAGCAACGCTCGTGTAAAAAAATGCAGAGAAACGTGGGATAACAATGTTTTAATAAAAAGTTTTCAGAAGCTTACATTCATAGCAGAGCAAGAGAGCAAAAAAGACATTGTAAAAAATAATTTACTTAATTGAACACAAAAAAATGTTATGTTGAATTATAAAATAAACTGAGAAATATAATATGTTACGTTATAATTATGTTACATTATAGAACACAATGAGTAATCGATGTCTATCTAATGTTATAAACAGGCAATTTGTTAGACTGTTGAATTCCTCAAACTAGAACCCACAGACTACATTATTATGCATAATATTGCAAATGAAAAATGTTATAATATTGAAGTACTACGGACTAAAAGACGGATTAGCACTAAAACGAGGATTTCTAATTATTTTTTAAAGATAATTTTACATTGCATTGCATTGTATGTATTGTTATTTAGTAATTATATAGTAATATCTTTTTGAAGAAAGGATTTTTGAATTTTCTCTAGCCATCAGAAATTGGTCCGTTTTAGGTATTTTTGAATTGAAAAAGGAGTTTAACTCTTTTTTTAAAAATATGTTTAATTCAAAAAATTTATGCTGCATCATTTGCTGAAAATATTATTTAATGATACGTTTTTAGATTTTCACGGCCAAAAATATTTTCGTTATATGTTTTTGGGGTGTTATGCCGTGTTGGGCTACCTCCTTCTTTAGCCAACGTTTCGGACAACGTTGCAGTTTGCAGTGCAGATCTGGCAGATGTGCCGGATGCACTGCAACGCTGTCCGAAACGTTGGCTAAAGAAGGAGGTAGCGCAACGCGGCATAACACCCCAAAAACATATAACGAAAATATGTTTTGATGTACAATAATTTCGCATATTGTTTGTATAAGTAGTACTATAATCAAACTAGAGATGTGTGTATGGGTGATGTGTTATTGTGTTCATTATTTCTTTATTTATATGTTAGTATTCAGCTTTTTTTAAAGTGTATTTTTTAAGGTGAAATTTTAAATCCTTCTTGCCTATTATATTTCTGATACATTCTGGTAATGTATTAAAAAACTTTACTCCTAGCTATTTATAGTCGAATTGCCTCATTGTTTTTCTTTCGTTTTAGAGTTAGTCTAAGTTTTCTATTATTTTTAAATGATGCAGTTTTAATTTAGAATATTATCTTTGTAAATTTATAATGTTGCATGGTATGCGGTTTAAGTTTAAATGTATGATTTTATTTTATTTTTATTTTTATCTTTATGCTGCGTAAAGCGGTTGTGTGTGCTTTTATAAGTTCCACCCCATCCTATGATGCCATATTGTATTATTGATTGGCAGAAGTAAATTTGAGACTTTAACCGGCTTCTATAAATAGTGAATATTTCGTCTCTTGTAATTCGGCAACAAATCTTAATATTGGAGAAAAACGTACCTTTTCAAGCATGACCAAATACAGTCGTATTACGATTGACATAATTCGTCTAAGTATATAGGTACCTAGATATTAATTCTTTAGATAGCAGGAATTAAAATTTAAAAAAAAAACAAAGCGTTTGTTTATTACGGTGGTTTCATATAGAATCCCGGCTGTGCACTCTACCTTTGTAGTGATTGACAATATGTCCCAATACCCAATCAAGGGCTTGTTTTAACAGATATTGAATGCGGTCGCATTTCCTTACTAAACAATACCACTGGGGTGATATTGAGCGGGCTAATCAAGGAGACAAAGCGTTTTTCGGCAATAAAGTCTTTATGATGTTGTGTGGATATGCCCTGATTGCTTTGAGGTATCCACACCACAGAGGGAGGGAGCTAAACAATGCTTTTCGAAAGTTTTCCATCGTTTAAGATAATATGCGGAAATTTAAAAAGGGAAGTGTTGATTGGGTAGGTATGTACAACATATATGTATCACTGAATAGACGTTACAATCTTCTTTCATGTAGATTTGAAAGTAAAACCGATGTCCGCACTAACTTTGTCACGACCGATGCCGCGACACGAGAAAGATTTAAACTGTCAATCTGATTTTTGCTAGTACAAGAAAATTGACTGCGTTTTGAAACTAAATCACAGGAATTTGGCGATGGAAGGAATAAGTCCCTACCTTTGATGGCTTCATCCACTGTTTCAGGATCGATTCTGGTACTGGCAGCAATAACGGCAGAACTATATGTAACAGTTACCGACACTTTTGAGTTCATAAAATAGGAATTTATGCGATTAATTGCGATATTTCGATTGCGAGCTGTGACCAATATCACTTCGATTTTTCAACTGCCCAAGTAGGTAATTTAAAACTTTGGTGCGATTTTGTTTTTTTTTTTCATGTATGTAGGAAAACATCTTCTTCTTTTCCTTGTAGGGACTTTTGACGAAATGAGGAAGACAAAGGAATAAATGAATGATGAAGGACTTGGGAACATGGATTTAGTTTTAAAAACTGTTTCAGAACCAAACAAACTTAGTAGGTACCTTTTGGTTCTAGCCCATTTAGCATACTTTCTCTCTATCTCTCTTACACTGCCGGATTTTGTATATCGCCATTCCATTTGAACGAAATGAAAATTTCGTAATGATGATGAAACGAATTTCTGTAATTAAAATTTAAGTTAAGAATGGTCAGACTTTTGGATCACAAAACACATACGCATCACATTTTTTTATTATATTAAAATTACTTTAAGTGCCTGCAGTATTAGAAGAAATTAACATAATTGGCGTTATCCTACTAGTAAACATGTTTCCATGATCATTAATGTATCACTCTACAAGTTTACTTAATCGTAAAACACTTTAAAAAAACTCGTTGAATACGTCAATGGGTTTATTGCCATGTAATAACTACTTCTAACAAATCTTGACTAATTTTGTTTTTATTGAGGCTGCGTACCTACTAATTTCATGGGTTTTCTCATGTCCCACAAAAAGAGAGATACACGATTGAAGTAAAGTTGGCTTGATTGCTTGGTGGGAACGTATGAAGGATTTATTAAACAACAACAAATAATTCGATACCTTTTAAGATTTTCACGGTCATAAGCATTTTCGTTATTTGTTTTTGAGGTGTTATGCCGTGTTGCGCTACCTCCTTCTTTAGCCAACGTTTCGGACATCATTGGAGTGTCCATCATCAGGGCAGATCTCCGTAAAACATCTACCGGATCTGCCGGATCTGCCCTGATGATGGACACTGCAACGATGTCCGAAACGTTGGCTAAAGAAGGAGGTAGCGCAACACGGCATAACACCCCAAAAACAAATAACGAAAAAAAACAAACAATTCAACTAATAACCAATATCAATTGGCAAAAAGATCTATGAATAGATTTATTTTAAAATGTCCATTTTTTACTTGTACTTATTGATGTAATTTAGAACTTTTGTTTGTATTAAGTACCCACGCACAGGCAGTGAGTGCCTAATATAAACTTAGTGGGTTCCCATTATCTCCTTTACTCTTACCTTTGCTAACTTGTATCGTATGTTTGCATCTGACTGTAATTAAAAATTATGTAAAAATTACTTTTGAAATGTATATAGAAATAATGGGAAAAAATAAAGGACAAAATTTTTTTTAAATGATAACGAAAATCAACACAACTCCAAAGTAAATTGTATTATTAATTAAAACTTTATGGAGTTCATAATAAAATGTATGGAGTATTCAATAATAAAAGTGCATCATTTTCTGAATTGATATTTAAGTACTACAAAATATTATTATGTCGAGAGGGATCCAAATATTAATTTAGATAAAACCACATTCTGTCAATTCGTTTTGCCATCGCGAACTACATAGGTTCTGACATTGCAAACATGGAAGGGACCTAATAAGCTTTGCAATAACATCAGTAATTGCATAGTATGGGCGGACCTCACCGGGCACGCGACGGACACGTGCCCGGCAACTGTGCACACGACCGCCATTGTACCGCATTTGGAAAAGTCAATATTGTACAATGTTTCAGGCTGATCGGATTTTTTATAAGCCCGAGAAAGTTGGAGGCTACGTGCAAAAGTTATCTAGTTTGTATTGTAGTTTATCTAAAACTTTCTAAAAAAATTGTTTGTTTGGAAACAAAACTACAGTTATATTATTTATTATAGTTGAGTTGAGTTATGTATATATATATTATTTTCCAGTAATTACAATAAATGGTAGAAAAGTAGTTTTTTATGTTGTACCGATTCAGATTTCCAACTTCCTATATTGAGCATAGGTATATAGAGACTGAATAAAGTTAGAAGGAAAGGAGGAAAAGAATGGACGCTAAACTTAGCTAAAATTATACCATTTTTTTAAAAAATATCATTTAGTTTTCAAATTTCTTTTGTTTTATCTCGTGCGCTCCAAATTACCACTAATTACAATTCTTGGAATGTTATAAGTTTTTAGTGACCGGACAACTCAACAGTATGAGGTGATTTTTCACAAAAACGGCGCTATACAAATTATCCAATTATTATTATTATTATTATTATGCAACTTCATCACCTCCTTTGAAAAGTGATGAAAAAAAATCGTTGAAAAGGTTACGTTAGGTTAGGTTAGGTTAGGTTTTTTAGGTTAGGTTCTCTTTTTCATAACTTTTAATTACTTTTCAAAGAGCCTTTGAAATGCCACTTTGTTGAATTGTCGTGGAAATAAGTTTTTGTTTTAACAGCTAACTGCTAGGGCGACACCACGATCTGCTATGCACACCATATAACACATAATATAACACATATAACACGTAGAATAAACGTGTTGACAGAATAATGGCACTGCTGAATTACAAAATCTCTCTTAATACCTTCAACACATAATATAATAAAAATAATAATAATGTAATACAAATAGCACACAAATTTTGAGGGTTTCAAGAGACTTCCAAATAATTTTACCTAATTCATGTTATTCTGGTTAACTTTTATGGTTAACTTGACATAACACATTACCCAATGATTTTACTGTAACACGATACAAATAAAAATACACAAACCTTTACAAACATATCCTAAATACTATATAGCATTTGTTTAACTAATAAAAAGAGTTAACTACACTTTAAAACAACTAAGCAATTACATTAAAGTAAGCATACATATTTCTCATAAGCCAAGTAAAAATTAAAACTTTAAAATAATGACGATAGTTAATAGTTGTTTGCATCAAACTATTATAGTACGAGTAGGTTAATTTTTAAAACAACACCGAAACCATTAAGCTTGATACTCGAAGTGTGCCAAAGTCACCCTTATTCATGTTTAGACAATAAAAGTTGTGGCAAATTTGTAGCAGATAAAAGTTTTATCAATAGTCTACAGTCTGCATGGCATTTAGAGTTTTGTGCTACAGGGTGGTTATACCGGTTATGGGGTAGCGGCAGCGGATAAGGGCTGTGCACTGTGCCTGTGCAGTGTGCATCCACCAACTAAAGTAATTTGATAATTGAATTTGTGCAATAGCGTGCAAATGATACCGCACGTAGGATATAGCGATGCAACCGCAAATTGCAGATAGCCCGTTTTAAAAAAGCTACGTTTGCATTTCGCAACAAACACCCGGGAGGATCATTTTTTATATTAGTTACGGATTTAAAAATGAAACGCAATTTTATTGAATCTAACTAATTAATTCACGCATACCGATGCGCTGGGGAGTTGGAGTGATTCGAAAAACGAAAATGAACTTATATTATTTACTGTACCCTACGAATGCCTTAACTTTATTTGTTGTTAAATGCATAGATGTAAAATTGATCATATAGTTTGATGATTTCGTTTCCACAAACGAAAATAGGTAAGTTATTGATACCGCGGATCAGACAATTTTTATAGGTTTTCTAGAATAATATTCGCATGTAGGTATTATATTTCAACTGTTGGCGCTAATTATTATCAACAGCGTTGGACGTTGAAACAATATAACTATTGTTTCCAACGGCTAGTTATATTTTGATTCAGTTCTAGTATTTAGAAGAGTGATAGGTCTGTAGTTGTTGATGTCATTTTTAGGTTCTGACTTATAGATAGGAATTACTAGTACATTTTTAAAGCAGCTAGGGAAAATACCTTCTTTTAGGCTACGATATGTAAGTGGAATGAGGAGTTGGTCACTTAGAGTTTTAATGGTTTTAGCGTCTATGTTGTCAGTACCTGCAGCAGAGCTATTCTTTAATAATTGTATTATTTTAATTGTCTTATCACATGAGATGGTTTGGAGTTAAAATTATACAGGGTGGCGCAAAATTAATCATCCAATTTTGTTTTTGAATAACTTTTTTACTAAATAAAAAAAAAAGATTTTGAGTAATGGAAATCTTTATTTGGACTTTAACAATTCCTATTGTCATAACATTCCTCTTATTTTACCTTTCCTCCTCGAGAATGAAATTACGTACTCCAACGGATCGGGATATTTTGAACACCTGTACACAAAATAGGAAAACGATTTTTAAAAATATTTTTAGGCTTCTAAAATATGGGTGCAAATATATCTTTATTTTAATTAAAAAAATGACACACAGGAATCCTCCATCGCGCCGCTGGCATTCCTCGAATCCAGCACCAAGATTTTGAAAGATTCTATCGCGAAATGTGCGGGATATCGGATGATCTCTTTACGAATATTCCCCTACAGTTGGGGTATAGTGCGGTTGGTTTATTAATGTATGCCCGGTTTTTGGAGATATAATTAACCCCATAAAAAATCATTGGGTGTCAAGTCTGGGCTGCAGGAGGGCTATGGGATATCATCTTCGTGATATCGGTTTGTTAGGGAACGTGTCCTATATCAGAGATGTATGTAGTTACATTGGATGTATGGTAGGTTGCCCTGTTTTGCTGCATCCAATTCCTGTTATCAGTGACGGCCCTCCATAAGGGGACCATGGGGACAGACCCCACCAGTTATTCCAGAAACATACCAAGAAAAAATTGACAATTCTTTGTGTTCACAAAAAATAATTAATGCGTTCTCAACATAAAATTGTCATTGCGCTTAGAAATATAATCTAAAAAATTAATTTGGATAATTTTTAGGCTCGAAATTTGAGATATTTCTGCGAACAAACGTGCGACCGCTCTCCTTTCTTCCTTATAGCATTGAGCATACTAAACTAATACTAACGCGAAACGCGACCGGTCGGCCACTTCGGACTCGACTCGACGCATAGGTACTAGATACTAGCGCCCGCTTGACTGTGCGCACTGACTACTGCGCAGTTAGGGGACAACACGGCGATGTATTCCTTCTAAAATGAAGTTTTTGCGCGCGCTGAATATTTTTGTATGTGATTTTAGGGATCCGCGCATGCGCACTTGAACCATCTATACCATAATCGCGGGGACCGGTTCAAGAATCCCCCTGTGAAGATTGCGAATATTTGTTTTATTTCTAATTGAAGTAGATCCGTTATGCAAGGGCCGGAATTCATGTTAGGCGTTTTATAATCGTATTTGACGTTTAGTAAATCGTAATATTGTCATCGATTTATTTATTTATTTGATAAATAAAATTGATCGGATTATTTCTATAGCGCCATTCTTTAGTAAATACACATCAAAGGTAATTTAGACGAAAGTGCCAATGATTATCTTGTGTATTTTTATTAAACTTAATATTTTATTAAACTTAGTATGTAGGTACCTAGTTGGTGTTCCTGGTTAGGTACGTGACTTATCCTCTGATCTATTTTACTTTATATACTTTTGGTAAGAAATAAAAAATCTATTAAAAAGAATTAATGAAGTCGACTTTAAACTGAAAATTATACACTAAGTGTACTTTTTGGTGGTGATACGGTGTACTCAAGTTGGGTATAAGATTTAAAGCTAATTTTAATCTTATATATTTTAAATATTTATCGGAAAGTTTGACAAAACACGAAAATTCGTGCGAGCACATGACAAACGCATTAACTATTTTTTTTTGTAAAACACAACATAAAAAACATGAAAATGTCTACGAGCCGCCACTGCCTGTTATTATAAAACCATTTCAATTGTTAATGAAAAGTTGATATGTAGTCATTAGGGCCAAACGCTGGACGCTGTCATCTTCGTTACGTTTTCTTCGATCTTTCTGCTCTGTGGCCGTTCTATCTCATTTCTAATTTTTTATTCTCGTAGATCAGGAAGTTAGACCGGTCTAACTTCCTGATCTACGATTTAATGAAATTATATTTGGACACTGATTTAAATGGAATAATCAGGAATGATCATGAAACAGGCGTAGAATAACCCCAAAGGATGTGATTGTAAAACTGTTTTAAACAGAAAGCGCGCTGTTATCCCGTGAAGTGATCCATTGCAAGTTTTCGGGTGCCGGTGACCGCGCACCCCTCCCCCTTCCCGTAGGAGTGATATCAAAAGTGCTAAAACTTATGGTGCACCCGTTACTTCTAATTACTTTGTCTTCGCAAATAATGCCATTTTCTTTGAAATTAAAAGCCTAAGCAATAATATCCCACATCGTGCCATAATATATATTGACCACTATGTAACTTTATTCATTAAGTTGTAACGTAATTGGGATAAATGTTGGCTTTGAGCTTATTTTAAATCTCCATAAATATATAATTCACTTCAATGAAATACCTTCTGGTTTACCTCATGCGATATATTAATTACAGTTTACTATTTTAGAATTTAATAAGATCGTACAAAAATGGTTCTAAAACGTTTCGAAAATTCCATAAATTCAATGATAATGTTATTTCGTAAAAGTATTCCGTCAGCAGTTGACGTAAGCGCATTAGTTGCCCTTTGAATTATAAATTTCAAATATGTACATTCCAATCGAGATGTTTTGCAAGAACGCGATTTTGTTTCATTTTTATAATTGTTTTCATAAAGGGAAAATCAAATTAGAATCAATCAACTCGACTTCATTGTCAATCTGGAGATTATTTTTCAATTAATTAAAAAAAAAAGTATATAATATAGATCATGGGGTGAGGTTCGTTTGAATTTTGGCGGCGGATGTGTCTGCCAATCAACTGCGTGGCAAACCGGGTCGGAAGGGGCCCATTGAGAGTGACTTTCTGACCTCTCCAGCAGTACTCTCTCGGACATTGCCTTGCACCGCAGCGGGAGGGATAGATTCAATATTTTGTTTTTTTTTCTTGATTCTTTTAATAATTCAGGATTTCTCCTAGAATGCAGCTGGTTTTATTATTATTACTTTAAACGAAGAAAAAGATTTCGTTATTAATCTCTCAGGTGAATTTACACCAACAAATTTAGAGTCCTGGTAGTGATTTTTTCTCAAATAATGCTTAAAATTGCATGTGTTTTTACATTATTTTTAAATGTATGTGTTTTTATATTTTGTGTTTTTAAATTTTGTTGTTAAGTATGTGTTTTTTCCAAATTTTGTTGTTAAGTTTGTGTTTTTTCCATCATCAAAGATAGTTCCTGTAATGTTTGGGTAGAGTTCTGGTAGTGATTTTTTCTCAAATAATGCTTAAAATTGCATGTGTTTTTACATTATTTTTAAATGTATGTGTTTTTATATTTTGTGTTTTTAAATTTTGTTGTTAAGTATGTGTTTTCTCCAAATTTTGTTGTTAAGTTTGTGTTTTTTCCATCATCAAAGATAGTTCCTGTAATGTTGGGCAGAGAATTGGCCCATTGTTAGTCAATCCAAGAGAGCCTGCTATGCCTTAATACATAGGACTTTCTCAACAATTCCCCTATTTTTCCAAAAACGAATTTTCCTAACTTATTCGAATCTGGAAGAATCGGACACTGTTCCGTTCCTTCTCATTTTTTTAAAATTCACATCTATGACTCCCCAGATTGTACATTCTGTGGTCTTAGAAGTTGAAACCTTAGATCACATATTTTTTAGTTTTTCACTAAACAAATATCCACTCTTCTATCAAGCTCTATCAAGTTATCATTCAACATCCCATCCCTGAACTCGACTCCAATCTTCCATATAATTTTGAAAATTTTAAAATGAAATGAATAATATATAAATTCACCATTCCTTTCTCCATAATTTTTAATGATGGCCTGGAACACCCTTGAAGGGTATAAATAATTGAAAAAATGTACATGTTTTTATATTTTGTCGTTAAGTTGCTATTTCAAATAAGATTAAAGTTGCATAGCAAAAAAATTGCTAACAATTTTTTTAAGCCAATGACATAATCTTAATACTGAGTATGGTACAAAACCAATTGCAGACAGATTTATTGCTTCGGTCTCGATATCAGGAATGTGCTCGACTTACGACATTCATCCGAAGCTGTTCAGATAACCAAATCAAATGACATACATACATCAGACATACATCTAAGGTTTAAGGTCTTACCTTGTCCTACCTTGTAAACCATACGTTTAATCAAAATGTGTACACAATTATTCGTAGAAGTCAATAAATTACGGATTACCAGTAAAAAAACCTATGAATAACGTAAATACCTACACGGTTTAGTCAAAGAACAAGTTCAAAGACCTTAAAAATAGATTTATTACCTAGTATTTTTGCACTTGTCTTTGGTGTGCAAGAATTCCCGCATAAATTTTTGGAGTTATAAGTCAATTTAGTAATCATTTTGTACAACTTCTCCAACTCAATTACCTACTACGAAGGATTTTTTTACCATAAGTCATACCACAATATGTATATTACCCTGATAGAAGATAATAAGTAGATGAATCTGATTTGTAAAACATCGTTAAATAGACCTCCCGGGTCGAACTGGCTTTATAAATTAAAATACCTTAAGTGTATGTAAAATAGGATGAAATAGATTAACCAGGGTAGAATTTATTTAGTTTGCTCCATTTCGATAAAAAAAATACATTTGTATGATTCGCGCCTAATTTTACGTGGAAATTCGACTACTAATATTATTTTATGAATAAAGAATAATCTTGATATATAAAACAAAGTCGGGTTAGTTATAGGTCTCGCAAGTTAAGTTGACTTCATCACAGTACTCACACAGATGCAAAACTTTCATACAGCGTGTTTCAATGTTGTTTTACAACATTTTTATAGAAATACTGAAGGTTTAGGAAGAAAAATAAGTTTATTAACTAAATGCGATAATCTTCAGGATTGAATTCAAAGGGGGTATTCATAAATAACAACGAGGTTAAAAAAATATTATGTTATTTAAAAAGATTAATTTATTATTATATTCATACTTATATAATATTTTATAAAGTAAATAATCGACAAGCCGCCACATGCCGCTACACGTTTAATAGACATAGATTTTGAAAAGTAAACTACTGTTAAACTTAATTACCAAAAGAAACATCGGTTTCGGTCGGGATAGATGGAAAAACATGCATTTAAATTCGGTTTTCATTCAAAGTTAAAAATTTCCCATATAAAACATCTCCATTGCCGCCATTTTTTTTACGGATTTGACATTTGTAAAGTTTCGTTTAAAAATCAATACGCATGAATTACTTGGTTTATCTAAACTAAGAACCTAATGTTGAAATGAAGTGTGATTTCCAAAACCTGGGCTTACAAATTTGGCTGCTTATGGGTTATTTATTTTTTTATAATTATGTGTTAGCAATCATCAGCAACACTAATTATTTAATTATGTACCAGTCATCATCAGCAACTATCTATACGTAGATATATTATCTAAAATATAACAGATTACTAACACAAAGGTACAAAAGATTAACTGTTGAATAGTTATTGGTCTGTGATACTCCAGTTGCCTTAGACGTCAAATCATACAGTCATTTATTCTTAAAAGTTGACTACCTTTTTTTTCATTATGAATAAGTAAAAGAATTAAGCATACGGAATAAAATTTCACGATTTGGTCCATTCAGTGAATAGCCACGTTCCGTTTCGTAACAGGACTCCATGATATCGTAATAAAAATTAAACTTGCACACTTTACAAACACTATTTATTATTTCAAATTTATAAATTTGTCAGTATTTGTCACTTGCGAAATGTAGGTGCACGTATGTTTAAATCAAATTACGAACCGAATGAATAGGACATCCTGTAAGTACAGCCTCAAAAGGGTGTCGTTAAACTTGCCTCTCTTCTAACTAGTTACAATAAGTGGGCGTAAGCAAGACAGAGAGCCTTATCGGATTTGTGGGCGTCGCTTGACATTCACACAGATAGACCAATACATCAATACTAAACATTTTTATTGCTTCCAACTTAAAGTGTTTTACCTATACACCATTTATAACTCAAGAACGACTGGACCGATTTTTGTGATCTTTGATTTGTTGGATTTGTTTCCGCCACGAATAGCAGAATAGTTATTAAGACATCGGAAAAATTCACGAAAAAAAAATTAAGAAGAAAATTATTTTCCTATTACATTTTGTATGGAACGAAATCTCATCTTTTGAAAGAGCTGCAGCAATATTGTGATGAATATAATATTGAATAGTGAGTGAATTCCCAAAATTCAAAAACGTCAAATGTCAATGCGTTGATTGTTTCGCTTTTGTTCTTAAACATATAATGCTGCCGCTCTTTCTTACACACTAAATGTCAATAGTCGAAAATGAGACAAACGGCGAACGAATGTCTTCACCCCTTCAAAGGAAAAATACAATAATTGTAATTAATCTCCCTCACATGTATAAAGAAAATTGAACGCAATTCCCATTAAGTGGAAAAATTAGAAAATTACAAAAAATATAAATCCGGACACAACGCCATCTCTGATACTGGCAAAAACAAAACACGGACAGTTGCGCATCGATAATTGCTTTATTGTGTAATTTTAGACTTAATAAAAAAACTGAATTTATTTCAGCTAATAAGTTAACAAAACAGTTATTGATTCTGAGGCGGTACGAAGTTCGCCGGGTCAGCTAGTAAAAAATAAAAATAAATATTTGTAAAAAAAGTTTTAGTAAAGCTCCATGATGGGCATTAAATGAAAAGAGTTTTTCAAAAAGATTTTAAAATTATTTCAATTTAATAATTACGAAATAGATGACACCTTGATCAGGAAATTTTATAAACGAGGTGTATGTATAATGTTGTGTTGATCACTTGTTCAATATTCAAGTTACTCTCAAAGATTTATTTGCTAATTTGATATATGTTTAAAAATTTAATGAAGGCAATAAATATTTTGTATACACCACTGTTTAATCAAAATAATCGACATGTTTCGTAAACGCCAAAGATGTCTTCATCATACAAAAGAGATGCATAAGAAAAATTACAAACTCTGGTCGTTTAGATTCATGTAGACCTATGTTTAAAAATCTGAAAATTCTGACAGTCATAGACATATATATAATGGAGTTATGCATGTTAGTGCGATCATCTACAGACAAGTTCCCACTAAAAAACTCAACACATAAATACGCTACAAGGCTCACAGAAAACCTATTAATACCAAAAGCAAACAAAACAATATTCCAAAAAGGACCATACTACATGGCCATTAAAGTATATAACAACCTTCCACATAACATTAAACAAATACAAGATACACACAAATTCAAATCGTCACTAAACACTTTCCTTGTTAATAAATGTCATTACACGTTGAGTGAATACCTCACGTAAATGAAACGCCTATTTTTATTGGTATATATTAGGGTGGAGCACGGATGTATGAAAAACATTTTTTTTTAAGATTCAGAGTTCTAAGAGGGGGGGATTTGTGCCTTATGTTAAAGTAAAAATACGTGGGATTTTTCATTTCATTTGATTAAGATCTTCAGTCTCCGCAGTGACTTTAAAAATTGAAAATTACGGTAAAAAAGTTTCAAGTTTATAAGGCGATACATTGTGATTAACTTAGTGGTAAGTAGGTATGAAATGATAAAAAGTATATAATTAAGATATTTATTAAGGCATCGCTGTAAAAAAAATTAAATTTGAAACAAACTCAAAAAATTATACAAGAATTATTTAGGTTTAAAATCCTTTTTAGTTTCAAATTTAGGCATTTGATTTCGCGATTCCAGCTTGGCATTTATTGCACCTAATCGCGACTTTCTTATCCACTGAGAAATGGAAACCTCCGTTGTATTCTTTAAAGCTCTTTCAACAGCTTGGGTATGGCAGGGAATCCTTATAAACAATTGTTCGTTTTCATCACCAGATTCCACGACAATATGAATTTCCTAGTCCAATAAGTTTTTCAAAATCGGTGGTTCGGTTAAGTTTTCCTGCCAATTTATTAAATCACTATATTTATGTAGAAGCATTAAAATCTATAAATGGCACTTGAAACAGTCTATCTGTTGGAGGTTGAATAGTACTGCATGCCTTTAGTAGGGCTGCCAGAGCTCTCTAACATGTTTTTTTATCATCTGTTATCTTCGCAAGAAGAATCCCTTCAGGATGCGCAAAGTAGCCGTTTCTTTGGATAACAGGATCTATAATTTTTTTTAGAATTTCTTGCAGGTAACTGGAGGCCTTAATAATATTGAACAGATAACACGTGCCATCTTTGTATTATGGTTTACTTTTAATTGAGAACCAAAACGGTGCGTAAACTTTGACCACAAAAGTAGCCAGAGTTTTCAAATTTTCAGATGGTTCTTCAGTAGATACTTACAAACGTAGTCTTCGGTGATCCAACGGGCATGTGATAGTTTTTCTGGAGATTTATTGCCTAGGTCTTCTGGAAATTCATCTAAAACTACCGCCGAGACAATTTTATACAAGTACTGTTGGTCTGGACTCAGTTCTTTGGCCATTTCTGGTAGCATTTGACCTTCGATGCGTTAAAAATTTTTAACAGGTAGCTTTTTACAGGTTTCCAGTGATTTTCCCAGTGGACCAATATAAGATTTAGGTCCCAAAGTACACCCATCGAGATGAAAAAACAGATATCTCAAAGGCAGTTCGTTAATGTGGAGCAAAAAATTATCTGAAGTGAAACTGAAGTGGTTTTTGTAGCCTTTTCTCAAGCAGTCTTATAATTCCAGCATACTTTCCAGTGTTAACATTCATACCATCATAATCAATTGCCATAATTCTATCTTCGGAAACTTCTTTATGTAACAGAAATCCTGTTATCACGGTATCTATTCCTTTTGCTGCACCAACATCAGGTACCACGTATCCCATGTAAATGGATCCCGGCTCTTGAATCAGTGAGATAGGTTCCTTTTTAGAGTCTTTTGCAACTTCTTTGTAGCAGTTACGTCGATTTCGCTGATTACCATTACCCGAGACGTTTTTTGATCGGTCAAAAAAGTTTGCTCTTGTTTGGGAACCTTTTTATCCTTAGGATATATACATTAAGCGAATGCTTTGTACTTGCATACTGAAATATCAAAAAGTGTCTTACTGCTTTTCTGAAAACTATTTAACTTGTCCAGGGAGAGCCTCTTGATAGACTTGAGTAGATTTTTGCATTTTAAATGATATGCTTTCAACATTTGAACAATCCTTGTTCGCGTCAATGTAGGAATAGATACAGTGTGCCATATATTTTCAATTTCGACATTACTATATCTGTTATCTCACCAAAAATTGGTTCTTTTGCAGTTTCTGATTGCAATTTCAGTTGATGTCTCGTCCACTCATAATAGTATTTCACTGCATCTTCGTAAGTAGGTAGAAAGTTCTCTTTCATCTCACAAACATCACCAAATAGAGAACATTTTAATACACTCCGAGTTCTTTGCATAGTTGCCATGAAAGATTATCGAACGTAATTTTAACGACAAACGAGCGTGCGACTGATCCGAGCCTCGAACAAATAGAGCAAGCAAGCTACGTATCACCTCCCGCGCCTCCTCTCTCCCCTTTATTTAAATTATAAAACACAAATTCAAACTTTTTTTTTATTTTGTGTCGAATCTATATTATACCAAGAAAAATTTTTTGATAAAAATTAGTATGTTTATTTAAAAATATCGTACATAAACATGACTTCCAATTAGAGTGTAAAACCGACTATTTTCGTAAATTCAATGCCGTTGCGGAGGCAGTTACCGTAAAAAAAATTCAATAATATTTTACATGGCTTAAATTAAACCTAAAAGGCACCAAATTTTGACTCTTACATTACCGTCCAGTGAAAAAAAAGAATTCACTCCTACCTAGTATATATATTTATATATTTTTTTTATTTTTTCATTGGTATATTGTTATTTTATCTGTATAAACATTGTAATTATAATAAAACAAATAATATTATATAAACATTGTAATTAAATAAATGTGGTTAGCTGGAAGAAATGGGGTCTACCCATAAGCTACACCTTTTGTAATTTTTATTTTACAATAAATATTTTTTGATTTGATTTGATTTGAAAACGATTAGTTTCTTCGTCAGGATGAACGAACATGTTTATTAGCGGTGTTCTTCAGGATAAACGAATATATTTATTAGGAGTGGTCGTCAGGATTATTGAATATGTTTGTTAGCGGTGTTCGTCAGGATAATTGAATATGTTTGTTAGCGGTGTTTTTTTTTTTAATTAATAAAATTCCTTTATTATTTATTTACAGGTTTACATTTTTAAATTAAGTCCCGTTAAACTGATTGATATCAGTTTGTCAACGGGTTCTTTTGACAATTACTTTTTTTAAATTGAGACAGGTACATAAAATAAACAGGTACATGAAAAAAATAAATTGTTAATAAAATTTATAAGAAATACAGAACAGAGAAAATGAAAGAAAATAAAAAGAAAAGACAAGAGAAAATAATAATGGACAAAAAGTTAAAACGAAAAGCGGAAATAACAGAAATTAGTACAAAAAAGTTCTTTCACTTAACCATTTTTTTAGCGTACATTTCCTTCTGAAACTCAATTCACAGCTTTTTATTGCGTTGGGTAACATGTGTAAATTATTGGAACAAGGTATTCTAGAGTTCTTTGACCGTATTTATTTAGGTATCTGGGTATTATAAGTCCATCATTTGCAGTTAGTCTTGTATTATGAACATGAGCCACTAGTTTATTATATTCAGATTGAGATGTATGCTGACTCGCAATTTTAAGCCACAATATAGCACGAACAGATAATAAATTTACAGAGTTGTATAGTAATGATTTTGGTATGTCATGTCTTTGTTCGTATTCAGTTTTAATTCAAGGTGGAATGCCAGTTTGCCAAAAAAGTCATAAATATTAGATAATTTTTATTTATATTTTCATTTACATGGATTTAATATTATACTTGCATCTTTTTAAAATTTATCTGCTTCTGCCAAACCACCATCATATCCTTTTACGTTGTAAAGTCAAACCGCCAGCCACTCGAGTGACGGATTTTCGATTTGGTCTTTCGATTTGATTAATATCATACCTCCAAAAATCGAATAATATATAAACTGTTTACTGCCAATAATTTCACCTTTTTATCCATTTTTTTAGCTATAATTTTTTTAAACCGTTGAATTAATCATAAAAATCCTCCGACCTAAATTTGGGTAGCCATCGCTTGTGTGATAAAGAAAAATCTCCGATAAAACCGTTTACAAAATGTACCATTAAATTGTTCGCTTGAGCCAATGTCATATTCGAGTACTCGCATAAGCGACGTGGACCAGGGAATATCACGAACCAATTTAATTACTTAGCCCTTAGCTCTGTCCACGCGACCGAACTCAATCTTAAAAACATGCGTTCATTCCACTCCATAAATTCGAACGATCAACTCGACTGCATGCTAACCAGAATATAGAAATGTGGAGTACGCAATGATTGCGTTCCTTATACCAAAATAATGATGGTATGATGTTAACTTCCACACATAGTGTATAATTAACGACATTTATGATTAAGAATGATCTCGCCGTGAGATCATACACAGGTTGATTTCCCTCCGGGCCTCCTATGTGGAGTTATTATGAGACATGATGTCATATTGTTCATTCGATATTTTTAAATTATACCAGAAAAAGATTGCAAAAAAAGGATATTGAAACTCGGACAAGGCTAGTTAAATGTTAAATTGATACATTCACTTATTTCGTTAATTATCGAAACGGCAACTAATCTTTTTGCGTACCGAAAATTACTCTCACCCCTAATAGAGAAATAATCTGGACTGAATAATTATGTGGCCTCCAACGCCGTTGACTTTGAGTGGTTTATATGCTCCCATTATTATTACGACATTCACCAACTCTCGGAACAACAATAGCTTTGTACTATCATCAGCTCTTCCATAACCTGCAACAATTATTATTTTAACAGTTTTTTCGATTAAGTACCAATGATAGTTAATGCATAGTCCCCCTCACTAGGGATTCGTATTCCGTGGTGGACTTTATGGTATCTTCTTCACATATTTGGTGATTTCTTCGTCTTCATGTTCGTTTGTTTCCACATCTTCATGTTTGTTGTGTTTGTGTTACTTCATAATTTTTAGGATTTCATGTTCCCTGTACAATTGCTTGTGCTTTCACTTTCAGCTCTTTAATGCCCATTAATGAGGCCCGGCTGGGAATTCAAATGGCTAAACCCTTGCAACAGGGCGGTTCTGATGAGAAAGATTGATTTACCGTATCAGCATTTTAAAGTAATTACTCAAAAGAAATTTTATTTCATTCAAAATTTGCGAATGTATACCTAGATTCAGGTTACCCGTAAAAATGCTCAAACACGTGATGATAAAATGATTGAAATTATGTCCGTTTAAAATTATTTTTTGTTCACTATTTATAATATTTCCCATCATCAGTATTTATAATTTTTCGATAATGTCTGAGCAAAATAAGTGTGTAAAAAACTCTCAAAATATATCATTTTTTAAGACCGTAAATAAATAGATATACAAAACACGTGTGCGAATTTGATTGATTTTATATTAGCTAAAATTAAAATTCTGAAAAGTAGTTTTCCTAGATATATTTAATTTAATGTAGGTATTTTGTTTAAAAATTTAGCAAATATGCCAACGACCAACGGTATAAGCATTATTATAATAAAAATAAATTAATAATTTTAAAGATTTAAAACATAAAATAACAATATTTTTTCCAAATCAATTTATATTTTTTTGTAGAAAAGAGTCAATACGTCTAGAATTTGATTTAAAGATGACTATTTTTGGTTGTTTCTTGTTCTTCGTAACGTATCACCGCCTCGTGAACTTGTCAATTTTGGAAAGTAGTAAGTATGAAATTACTGGTTTAACCTACTCGTATGACTGTTTAAAATTTGGGGGCAGAATTTTCATCGCGCTGGGTCCACATTCTTGGATTGGCTTGCCATTTAATTTAATTCAGAAGAATCAATTTAAACCGCACTTTAAAAAGGCGTATTTAAAGAATAACCATTGTAAATTAAGTGCCTTGATGATATTAAATAACCAAACAGCGCTATAAAATTACGATGTCGACAAAATATTATAAATGTAATTTCTATGGATTTTCAAGTGACTCATCTTCATACTTCTTCCATCGTTCCCTGCATTCTGCAATGATCGCCCGTTCGACTTAATCGAATAACTCGAACGCGTACTTGCGAGCCGATATGACTGGGCGGGTGCAGGGGATAAAAATCCACTTAACAAATTTGTCGGAGATAATTCATTGGCGTAATAGAACGAGAATGGGGTTGTTAGTTTGGGGGATCACGAGTCGATGAATTTCATCAATTTAAAATTTGCGTAAATCAATTTTACTAAATAATTTTCATTAATTTTGACTACGAAAAAAGCAATTGAAGCTGCTCAAATCTAAAGTTCTACGAAAATAACTACTTTACGTATTGTAATTTTGGAGGCGGGTATGGGTATCGCCGCCCTAGGAACCATCTATTGGATAAGCAACACCTCTACCATAGGTCACCCCAAGTGGTTCGCTACGTTTGGTGACTAATCAGGGGTGCTCGAGTTCATGGGATCATTCTTGGGCGGATTCGTCTGCGCACCAACTGTGTGGCAGGCCGGATCAGGCAAGACTCAGCAGGATTTGGACCGCAGTGGAAGGGATGAATGCATTCGTCCGTCAATCCCAGTTTCCTACCCACCCCTCTTACCTTTTTCCTTCCCAGAACTTTCTCTCTTTCTTTTTCTAAAAAGACCCTCACAGTATCCTGTGTGGAACTAATGTAAAAAAAGAGTTCAATCGAAAATATGCTAGTCTGTAAAAATACTTATGCTCTAAAGCTAATTTAGTAGAATCCTTGAAAGATTATTTCACCAAAATAACCTCTCCGATTTATAAACACAATATCTATGAAAAATATCACAAATAAAAATGTATAGTATAACAAAAGCTCTGAAATGTTCCCTGGGAAGATTTATTACGCAATCAAATAATGATGAATCGCAATGATAATAATAGTTGGTAGATCAAACTTTTTTGTGGGACAAATAACATGTAAGGGTATCTACTAATAATACAATCAGCTTAAAACACTTTGACTTAAAATGTAGTAGAGTTGCGAGTAATCGAGATGGGGTGGGAGGGGGTAGAAAGGCATCAATATACCCCTCCTTTGTCCACTTGAAATGATCTCGTCACGCTACCCTCTTGCCGCCACCCTTTCAAATCAACTTTAGCCTCCGACCAGCCAAAAGCTGCACGAATTGTATTGCGTCACCGGAACACCCACCCACCTACAATATGACACTGATAGATTATTTATTCAGGCTTTTTTTGGCTAATTGAAACGTCTATTTGTCTAGGCAACTAAACTAATGAAGGCAGATGGTCATAGTGACACAATACTCTATCAAGTACCTGCCCTTGGTCAATGCTATAAACGAACTTATGCTTTTAAATCAGCGCCTATTTTGTTCCTAGGCATAAAGCAGCGTTTCTGACTCGGCTTCATTAAGTAAGTTCACTGAAAAAATGTTTGTTTAAATGCTTACCTTCACTTTTACAATATTTCGATTTTACCGAACATTGCATGTTATGCAAGGAAGATTATTACATTATCGTATAAAAAGTAGTATGAGTCCATCATTGTTATTAGTTATTTTTTCTCGTACTTGACTTTTATGGTCGCCATACTCAACGTATCGTGTCTCGTAAAATATCAATCTATAAATTAAGCTTACCTTAGCGAACAAAAGTAACCAATCATGTTCAACAAACTATTATAATATAACCAGCATGAAACAAAATACTCGTAAGTTAAGTATTTTTCACCTTCGCAAACGCTCATCGTTTCTAATAGATAAATTAAGTTTCAACCACCTCGCCTCGTAAGAGATATACATGCGATGAACAATCTGTCTTACATGCGCATCAAAAAAATTATATGAATTCCTCTTCAATCTTTGCAAATTTACGTTGTGTCGTCATTTAAATAAAAGTTAAAACAAATCACTTATTTATTTTTAAAGTCTATACTTGATTGTCTTTTATTTTTATTAATGTTAATCTCATCCCGACGAAGAAACTTTTGGGTATGAAATATGTAGTTAATTTTGATAAAATAACTGGTGTCTTAGAAAGATATTAAAAAAATTAAATTTAAAAGAAAGATAGGCGAAAATTACGAATAACCCGACGATATTTGAAATCTCTTACTACCACCACAGTAAGCAGAAAATGTTACTTAAGTCATGATGAAGGACTTAGCCATCCAATGAACCGAATAAGCGACGCTTGGGTGGGACATAAACGCGACTGATCGGACAGTGATTTGATATCATTTAATTATATTTAAATATTATTTTTTTCCATTTTTCTACATACAGTAAACTGTGTGCAATATATTATAGCTGTGAAAATTAAATTTTATAGAGAAGAACAGATTTTACTTGCACGGCCTGTATTTAATTTATTAGGATACGAGTGCAAAGAAGGACAATTTAAAAGCCAACAAAGTATGGCCAGATTTTTCTCTTTCAGTTTGTCGAATCCTTAACGTTCCGTGTCGAATTGATTCCAAGTGCGTGTAAACAACGTACTGATCGGTTCGATTATGGTGAATGCGAGAGTGGTTCAAAAATGTATGCGTAAATCGCAAGGGGGGTAGTCAACGATATTCATCATCCCCGTACCATATGTTGTTTGGTCTGATCTTCCATAAAGGCGATCACAGAAGGGGGATGGTTTGGTATTTTTATGTTTTAATGATCAACAAACACTCAGCCTGATCGAATAAAATAATTGATTTATTCTAGACTCTTTTTGGAATAATGATCTGTTAGGCCTTGTAAAGTTAGTACATGGAGTCACTTTTTCAATTTATCGAAATTTTTAATTTGAAAAGAACATTGATTTCATTAATTGTTTTAAATTGTGCCATTTTCTATCCGCTATTTTCGAAAACCATTCTGCCTTCCATCTTTATCCATTGTATCCAATATTCCATGTCGAAAATCTTTCCATTACCGGGATATCTACATTATCTTCGATCTCATATTATGTGGAAATAAAATGAAAATTTAGTAATTTACCAGGCGATGAATAAATTAAATTTTCCATTGATACATAACTCATAACTTTGAGAAAACAGCAACCGATGGGAAATTTTTTATTTTTTTTAAGTACCTGTATTTTGTGTGCTAAATGTGTTTATTTTCACGTGTGGCAGCTGTTTCGCATTCCGAATTTATTGTCATAGAAATTCCTTGAAGAAGAACCGATATCATTCATAAAATACTTACAATGGCATGTGTTGTTGAGTAGTTTATAATGTAGTATATTTCTGTTGTATCTTTTATTTTTCACCTCAAGATTAGTCTCTCAACTAGAAATCAAATCCCGGCGTTAGAAAGTAAATTCTAATTGATTAATTAATATTATTTCGCAATGTATTAATTTTAAATAATATTTAGTGTATTTGCGGTACGTTCCAGAATGGAAGATACCCTCAAAATCGCCCTGGTGTAGGACCAAGCAAATAAGTGCAAGCACGACTGCAGATCGCCAACGAACAAACAACAATTCACAACGACAAGTGTTCTTAGTTGATTCGACGTGAACTGTTGTTTGTACAATAGCGGTCTGCAGTGGTGCGTTCCAGAATGGAAAATACTCTCAGAATCGCCCTGTTGTAAGACCACCACTCAGAATTAAATTGTCGCTTCAACTGAATTTAGGAGGGCGACCAGACTTAAAAAGCCAGGTTCTTCCCCATCTCCTGCCTATCCCCACCACCGCCAGCCTCTTAACATATCTTTTCCAGTTGGGGATGCCATAGTCTCACTGGCTGCTGAAGTTTGGGAGCAGTTTGTACTCTTGTGCGGTATTCACATAGAAATGAACAAAATGAACAAAATAAATTTATGCAATCTTATAATGCACAGAGCTGGTTTGCCAACGTAATATAATTTCGGACTCCTTTAGGGACCACAAAGGCGTCCGGTGACCACAGCGGTAGTTAAGCAGCGCTATGGCAAGAGCTTTGCGGCCCCCCGTCTGTGCTTAAAGCTCTTCGGTGGTGTGAAGTAGAGAATTGAAATACCTGGCCCGTTGTTAAGCTAAACGTGACAATATTTGGGTAAATAAACACATCTACCTACCCTGCGTTTACTTAAGTATTAGGTACACCCTACAAATTTCACATTTTGCAATAAATGGCGTCAACAACTAACTTTTAATCCGTTAAAAAGAATGCACTTTCCAATAAAGGTAACCGGACAACTCACGATGAAATCAACTCAGTTCCTCCCGTGAAAAGTCTTTATGTGATGAAAAAACTATGTAATAAAATGGTTAAATAGGTTACGTTAGGTTAGGGTTATGGCTTTATAAAAATTATTTTTTCTTAGATTTTGATGACTTTTCAAAGAGGTATTGATTTGACTTGTTTCTGAGTTGGCATGTAACCTCCAATAATATGCCAAATATTTGATACTAAAAGTGGCATATTTTCAGCTAGTTACTAGACTACTACTAAATAAAGTAAATTTTTGTCAAATCAGTATAGGTTTGCCCTGAGGAAGGAAGGCTTTAAACAAATATGCTAGTGGTTCAAACAAAGTAACATTGTTTCATTTATCTATAATCGATCGGCTTTAAACAAATATGCTAGTGGTTCAAACAAATTAACATTGTTTCATTTATCTATAATCGATCGGCTTTAAACAAATATGCTAGTGGTTCAAACAAAGTAACATTGTTTCATTTATCTATAATCGATCGGCTTTAAACAAATATGCTAGTGGTTCAAACAAAGTAACATTGTTTCATTTATCTATAATCGATCGGCTTTAAACAAATATGCTAGTGGTTCAAACAGAGTAACATTGTTTCATTTATCTATAATCGATCGGCTTTAAACAAATATGCTAGTGGTTCAAACAAAGTAACATTGTTTAATTTATCTATAATGGATAACCACAAAGTTATTATACATTCAAAAGTATAAATTATCATTGATTAATTTATGTTATTTCACAATTTATTAACTTAAAATCTTCTTCTTCTTCCTTGCACTGTCCCAACTCATTGCCTAGGTAGGTTGTTGGGGTCGCTTTTTCGGTTCTGGGTATGGCCTTCATCCAGACCAATTCTCTGTACTATTTTGGAGCATAAAGTCATCCAGGAGTTCTTTGGTCTTTCTCTGGAGGACTGACGATGAAGCTCTATGGACATTGCCTGCTTCAATGTGTGGTCTAGTGGTCTCCGTATTATATGCCCATACCATCTCAACTATAATTTGGTAACTTAAAATAATATATAGTATGTTTGTGGCACTACCAAAGTAAGACTACCTCTTATGTAAGACTACCATTCAGAATTGAAACGTTACTTGAAATGGCTTTATTCGTGGTTGATGACTAGATCTGAATAGCCAGGTATTTCCCCACCTTCCTCATTCCCATCTCCTTCTCCTACACACTACCTTCAGCCTTACAACCTAGTCCAAATGGGGATGCCATAGCTCACTGTCTCCAAGCGGTTGGGAGCAGTCAGGACAAAAATGCTTAAAAATAATACATAACGGCATAATGATGATTTGAACTTCATGACAGAGTTGAAGAAACAAGCACAAAATAATTGTGTTGATCCATAAATTATAGAAAAAAACCTGTTTGAAAATTTTATGACTGAAGGGTTTTTAGTTATTAGTTCAATCAAAGTGAGCGACAGACAAGAAAACCGTTTTAAATTGATTGGTCAGTGCAGTACGGGAAATGTGCTTTATGTTTTGTTTCATATTTACCGTTACAGTTTTGCAAACAACCGGTTGAGAATAAGAAAATGTAGAGCGCCGCTTATGGAATCGACTGACATCCATCCAACTATTAACTGCACTGGCGTGAATGCCATTTCGCTGGCAATCCCAACTGGTTGATATTAAATGTCGGCGTGAAATAAACTACGACACGTAACCCGTCTCGGAAGCTCCATCGACGGGAAGCTGGGCGGAGAGATGGGGAGCACAGAGAGCAGAACAGAGAGAGCAGAGAACAGCAAGATCCAGACTCTCCCTAGATAGAAATCACCACTGATTTCTAAATACGTTCAACGGATTGCTGGAGGCGAAACCTGCGCTCGAAATATACACCTTACGGTCTATACACTCTATATAGTTCATAATCCAGTCAAGGAAGCACAACTATTGCGTGAATTTTTTACGTTAGAGCCTAGGAAGTCATAATTGTATAGCGCCCTTGTCATGATTTTTCACAAAAAACAGCACTATACAAATTATCCAATTACTATTATTATAATTTATTTTTTTTAATACGACGTACTGTATTAATGTTTTTAAGATTTGACAAGATAGATAGGTATACCTAATCTCATCTAAGTTTATCTCGCTTAAGTTTACTTACCCTAGGTTAACCTAACCAAACCTAGCACTACATAACCTAACTTAACACTTTTCAAAATGATTCCTGAAAATTTGTAAGTACCTACCAAATTATTGTTCTGTCTTTTTCATTTAATTTTATTCGTGTATTATTGTTAAAACTATAGAAATTCCAACCTTGCAACGCACCTAGGAGTTTCAAAACGCTTTTTTTTAATTTCCCTTTGAACAATTTTAATACATATAATAATATATTAGCCGTATATTTTATAGTTAAATTGACTTATTAAAATAGCGTAATAACATAGTTGTGTTCAGTTGATAATAATAGTTGATTCACATGGAAATTCCAGACGGAAAAAGCTATGCAAGTTTTATGATGCTAAAACTTACAGTTGGAAAGTTTTTGATGCTTCAGAAACAAACGAACAAAGTGATTGCATGGCTTGTACTTAATATACCTACCTAGGTAATAACTATCACAAAATAAAGTAGAATTTGTATAGAGTTTGTAAGATGATATAGATATGGTATTTGTAAGATGAAAGTATTTATAAAAAAAATTCCGTCCAAGATCATTGCTTATCAAAACAAATAAATTTAATTTTCATTCTATTTGAACACCGTTAGAACTTTAAAATTTAAACAAAAGAAATACATTTTCGTTATTTGTTTTTGGGGTGTTATGCCGTGTTGCGCTACCTCCTTCTTTAGCCAACGTTTCGGACATCGTTGCAGTGTCCATCATCATCATCGTTGCAGTGTCCGGATCTGCCCTGATGATGGACACTGCAACGATGTCCGAAACGTTGGCTAAAGAAGGAGGTAGCGCAACACGGCATAACACCCGAAAAACAAATAACAAAAATGCTTTTGGCAGTGAAAATCTTAAAACTTATCAAAAGAAATACATGTTTCAAATAAAGAATTCATAATAAATTGTATAGCACCCTTGAGGTGATTTTTCACATAACGGCGCTCTACAAATTATCCAATTATTATAATCTTATTAAACATAAATAATTATAACGAAGCATTGCCGCCGCGCGCCGTACTTACGATAGTAGGTGGTGAAATGGTCAGCAAAGATGCCTTCCAAGATCGAGGTTCGATTCTCGGCCTACCGTATAAATTTTTTTTATACATGTTTTCGTAAAATATAATACGTTTCTTTAGTTTTATATTGTATGTAGGTTAATTTTAGGCTTATTATAATTAAGCGCACTTGAAGTGAAATATCACAAAACTGCGCTATATAAATACTATGTTATTATTATTATTATTATCCCTTGAATTTTCACGGGTCTTCGCTAGGATTTTCGAAATAATTTAAGGAGGTATGTTAGATTAATTTTAAGAATTGTCAGTAAATTTTTGTAAATAAAATTAATGAATAAATAATAACTCGACTACAATATTGGTAGCATTTTAATTCATGCGTTTTGACTTTAAAATTTCAGAATATGCATATTCTATTTCACAAAACCGGAGAATTCTGAAACCAAAATACCTTCTTGAAAAAATACTTAAGATCTACGGCACTTCGTAGGTACAGTCTCTTGAAATGTAGGTAATCCTCTCAACTCTCAGCCTAGCCAGAAGGAGAGATGTGCCAGGAATAAAGGATAAGACACTGAATTGGGAAGGCTAGGAAATAATGAAAGATATTCAGAAGCGGAGGCCTTCTTGAACTTACTTTATAAACACAAACACGTTGACTTCTTACAATCAACATTGCAAGCAGATCTTTTCTGAGGAACGAATCAAATAATGCAACACACTAATGACAAAATCTTTTCTGCGAACGAGCTTAAATTTATACACCACTTGCGATTTTAGTATAAGTCAAATAAGAAAAGACACGCGAAAACACGCAGCAGAAAGTAATTTAAAGAAACCTCGGCAAAGTGTAAGGTGAATCCTGATGGTTTCAGATCAAGTTTGTGTTTGAGAAATTGCTCTTTTTACCCATAGCTTTATGTTGCTTGTAAATTAGGAGACGCCTTGCTGGATTTTAGAGGTTCCATTAAGCTCTTGCTTTTCGTATCTTGTCATTGGGTAGCTATTTGTTGTCTCATTCCCCGGCAACTAAGGCCGGGCGTGCAATTGTCTTCGGCTCCGAAGAAATCTTAGCGCAGAACAACGCTGAAATTATACTGTCGTTGGGCCCCATCTCTTTGTTTCAACATTTTCTTTCACGATGTCTGAGGGCAGAAAATATAAATGTTTCTACAAGGTTTAAACGAAGAATTTGTATTGTTTTAATCACAATTTCAACATTTAAACTATATTTAAAATACTATATAACTAAATAACTTTTAAAAATTTTTTTTCACGCCATATTTACACGTTCTTGCGTTTTCGAAACTATGCAAATGTGAGCTATAACCTGGTGATATTTTATTGCCATTGTTTACAAATTTAAAGCGTATCCCAAACTATCTATATGGAGTTCCATTCATAACATATAAATTAGAAATGTCTGTAAGTGGGCTGCGATGAGCGAAACTGACGCAGAGTATTAAGCAACCAAGGGTTCTTGTATTGGAAAAAATCTATTTTGTATTGGATATACCACGTATACAGGGTGTCCGGGGTTAAAGTGCATTAACTTCGGGAGGTGATTCTACATGATTGTATGAGTAAAAAAGATAAATAACTTTTTTCGATATTCCAACTTTTAGGGGTAGTTTTGTGGTAAAAAGATAAAATTAGACCGGCGTGTGCGGGCAGCATTATTATTACCCAGCAACGTTGTAACAATCGCGCCCGGCAAGCTAACAGCAACTTTATCGAGAAAATTTTACCTTACACTGAGGATTTTTAGTAGGTATATATTTTTGTATGAGAAAAAAAGTTGGAATTTCAGAAAACGTCATTAATCTTTTTTACACCTACCATAATGTAGAATCACCTCCCGAAGTTAATGCACTTTACCCCCGGACACCCTGTATAAGACAGTTTTTAAATAATTGAATTGAACAGATATTGTTTTTGGTGGCTCCAAATGAAAAATTATTGAAGAAGTCTATATTTTTGATGCTCCATCCGTATATACATGCCTAGCAAAATGGTTATCACTACTCAGGTATCTAATGCAACGATATCGATATGTAAAATTATTATAATTATTATATTCTGCAAAATAGTTCTTTAGGTTCTGCTCATGGTTGTTTAGTGAAATTGTGAAGTTCAAAACATCTCTATTCATAAAATAAAAATATAATTCTTCAAATCTCAGTGAATCGCGATCGGCAATCGGTATCACGAATGAGCGGATAATAAGCGCGAGTGTTAGCAAGTGTTTGCGGGGAGAGGGTCTTCACTCGCAATTTCCCCGCGGGAGGATCAGCGTTACGCGGTGTCGAAAAGGGCGACTCGCGTATCCCACGAGCATAGTGATGTCGAAGAGGCGATCAAGACGTGTTGTGAGGCGATTGGGATGCGATGAAGTGAACATGAAGTTATAACATATCCATTTATTTTTATTATTAAATTGATTCCTAAACCATTCTGTTACGTTGACTTTTAATACTGAGATCGACATTTCAACATTCACTGTTCAACTACCACTAACGTATTATGTTTTTGTGTCAACTTCACAAAGGAGGTCATTATTTTCTCTGTAACTAACTAATTAACTAACCATCACTAATAACTAACGTTAGGCAGAGAGGACGGACCGCCAAAAAAAGTCACATTGACATTCACATTGGCGTCATATATTCTCCTTACACTCTTTTCCATGATTTTCCATGAGTGCTCATAAAATTGTGGGATGTGCTTTGCGGAGTGTCTTTAAATTTGGGAGGCAGGAATGGGTAGCGCCGCCTCGAGAACCATTTATTGGCTAACCAATACCTCGGCCAAAGGTCACCCCAAGTGGTTCGCTAAGTTTGGTTACTTAGCAGGGGTGCCCGGGTTTATGGGGTGAGATTTGTCCAGACCTTGGCGGCGGACGCGTCTGGCCACCAATTTTGTGGCAGGTCGGATCGGGAGATCTTTTGACCTCCCCACAGGACTCCCTCGGAATATTGCCTTGAAATGCAGTCTCAGGAGTGGATTCATGTTCGTCACACCTGAATATACTGACCCCCGGATTCCTGCCCACCCCTCGTACCTTTTTTATTCCCAGAACTTCCTCTTCTTCCTTTCCTAAAAAAGACCCTCCACGCGGCTTCCTCTAAGATGACATAAGGGAACGTACCCATACTACGTGACACTTTTAGGGGGGGGGGGGGTCTTCAAAAGGTCACGCTCCATACAAATGAGCGGCGGGTTCCTTAGGATTTTGGTCACCGGGGGGGGGGGGGGGGGGGGGGGGGGGGGGGTTAAAAATTGCAAAAAGTTGGTCACGTAGTTTGGGTACGTTCCCTAAGTCCTGATGGAAATTATTTTCTTCCTGGTCACCATTGTGGAGCTAATGCATTCAAATATTGGACCTAATATCGACAAATCATTAAGCCATCCCAGGAGAGAAGAAAACAAAAATCTTCATGTAAAAACAATTACATTCTCTACCTTTCCATGTTTATTTGATATTTATTGGATGTTACTGCCGATCATCAGTATCATACGATAATGCCAAATCTCTTTATTTTTCAGAATTATTAGCATTCGCTTACCGTAGGTAAGTAGGTACTGAAAACTTCTACCCACATGTGACATTATGCATTCATTTCAATTCACTAAGTATTGTCGAGGGATATTCGCTGGACTTCCTTACTAAAATATTCTTCAACTTTACCACCACTTTACGTTTATTATACCATTCGGTTGTGTCCTTTTCATACCGCGCGGTATCTTAGTCCTTTCTTTTTCCGGTTTTCATGTGAATTTCTCGGATTCCCAAGCAGCGAGCACCAACCACCAACCACCAACGTGTACAGATTGCGAAAATTATAGAAGAATCTAGACAGCCTTTTGGGGGAGCAGCAGATAGCGGATAAGAAGGGTAGGTAATAGCGGAAGAGGTCGTTGGGGCACGTAGCTAACACGCTACGAAACGGTTTTCCACTTGACTGGCTCTCATAGTTGCTGGAAAACTTTCCCGAATCCCCTAAGAAAAAGCGAATTCTTTCGCAATTTTCCTGATTTTTCTTAGTGTGTATATTTGATATGGATTATAGTCTAGTTTCTCTACGTTTTTATTGTGGAAAATTGTCTGTGGTTATTGAAAAAGACATATATATCTTATATCTTCAATTTCTCACAGACAAATTTGCACAGATTTTCTCTCTGTAATTTCTATGCCGTTTGACGAAAAATTCATCATTCGAAGTTTCGATAATGGCGTTGCTATAGCATTCACATGTAAGGGGTTGGTTCCTAGAGTGGCAATGGAGAGAATGGGGAAAGGGGGGGGGAGGGGTTGGAAAATTTATTAGAAAGTTTTTTGGGACCTCTAATACCACAAATTACTTTTTTTTTTTTTTTTAATTAATTTATTTTATATATTTAATATGAAGTTCTAAAAAATGGAGTTCTACAAAATAAACTTAATAACAATAAATAAATACCACAAATTTCCTTTGTGACTTCTAATACTCTTACCACAACTAATTATTTACATCACCTTGGTAAAATAAATATTAAGAAAAAAAATAATTAAACCTCGGTCGAAGGTAAAAGTACCTACATCATAAAACTGTCACCTTAATTACTTATTTTTTATTTATTTATTTTTTATTATTTAATAAATGATTAAATGTTACATTTTTGGCCATTTTTGACTACCATACTAGGCTATTGCCCGTGTTGTGGTAGTCATACATGTAATATAATTTTATATAAAAAGATAATAAAATATAAGAAGAGAAAAGAAAAAAATAACATATTTAGAGATAAAAAATAAAATAACATATTTATTTGTAAAAAAGAAACCGCTTCTATTACCAATATATTTTATAAATATATGTTGAAGGCCTATTGTGAAATCAAGTTGTGATGCGCCTCAGGCACATCATGATCTGCAGCTATTTCACGATGCGGCAGATCATGATGTGGCTAGGCGCATCGTGATCTGTTGATTTTACGATCGGCCTACGACACGTACACAGGATTCATTCAAAAAACTTATGTCAAAGTTGATTAGAGATAGAGCTTAACCTTAAAACGTCTAACGTAAGTAAATGGGAGAGGAAGAGGATTTTTTGAAAAGGATATGAGATGACCTCTATACATTCTATACCGGTACATTATTTTACCATCGTTCGATATTTCCTATTCTAGTTGTTAGAATTTTTGGTTTTATAAAATTGTGCCATACTGCGCACATTACGTGGAATTTTGTTTTTTTTTTTCTCATCTAGGAACACCTGCTGTTGTGAAATTCATCATAAATCCTTTAGTTCTGACCAAAAGTATGTAAATAAACAAAATAATTTTACCACTTTGAACTAAATACCACTATGATTAATACGTTAAAAAAGCAAACAAATCACGCCCAGCCGCCCAACATGAGCCTCGTGCATATCGTTTAGCCATAAAGCGCTGTTACTTTTGTACAAAATGAAATATGGCACACTCCTTACCCTCATTTCGCCGTCGTTATGCCTAATTTGTGTCACCCTAAAACATGCTTTGCTGCACGCCGCTGGTACCACAATTATTTTCTGTTTTTGGTGCCAATTTATCAACAAAATATGCCGCCCCCGAATTTTATTACCATGTATTTTAATGATGGATCAATATTGTTTGGTAGGTTGATTCATTCATAATATTGAGATTTTTCTGATCGAAAATCCTGTCGAGAATTGACACTATAGTTCGGATAATACTGGGGGTTAATGCTAAGAAGTGACTGCATTCGATTTTTGTAATTTGATTTAGGTACCAGAAAGTTCTTTAAAACATCCCTCCTTTGAATGCTATGAAAACCAGTGTTAGGTGCTCTCGAATCTAGATTGATGAATTTGTGGTAAATCTAATGGTGATTTTTACGTCTGGAAATCGATAAACAATCTTTATTCCTCACAATTCACAAACTTGACATGGGCACTTCTTCATTCATTAGAACCGTTGACCTAGGATATACTTGGTCGAAGATTAGATCCTAGAATTATAGATGTTAAAAACTTGTATTCATTACACAATACAATTAGTGGTTAGGTATAAGAACTCACGTGTATGTAAATTGTTAAAAATAAGTGACAAAATAAACGCAAAGGCTTAGTAAATGCTAGCGTTTTAAATTGTTTCCAAATTGGATATCGAAGTGTTTTATTATTAGCAAATATTTTATTAATATATATTTTTTTTGATTTGCATTAATTATTGATGAAGAAGATAACAATAATAATCTAAATGAAAATATGAAAGAGAACAAGACACAGAAAAACAGAAAAAGATAATGGTCGCAACTGGGACTCAAACCCAAAACCTCTCGTCTATCCAAAAAACCTTCAAAATTTATAAAAAGAGAGTTTTTCTTATAAAATTTAATTATTTGTTAAATTAATTAAGTATTCATCTTTCCACGCTTTTACACTAATTTATTATAATACTAGCTTTAGCCCCCGGCTTCGCTCGCATAGTATTAGGGGGATACCCACAGCGCCTCCTCCACCTTCCCTATCCCCACTCCAATCCCCCCCTCCTCCTCTCTCCCGCCCCCTCTCACCCCTCTCCCCCCACCCCCTCCCCCCACAAATCCACCTCATCCCTCACCCTCCCCCACCACCCTCCGACCTTCCTCATCCTCCCTCACCCCCCCCCCCCCCCCTCCGCCCTGCCACCACATCCTATCCCCCTCTAACCCCCCCTCTATACCCACTACATTCATTTTTCAAACAGCTCGCGTGCCACATACTGCAATTTTTGTAAATAAATTTCATAATGCCAGAGCTCTAAGCTATAGCCTATAGACTATTCTGATGTATGAGCTATATTATTGTAAAGTTTCATTAAAATCCATTCAGTAGTTTTCGCGTGAAAGAGTAACAAACATACATCCATACAAACTTTCACCTTTATAATATTAGTAGGATTATTTGTTCATGCACCACGAAAAACTGCAACCATTTCAGAGTGTTTTGTGCTTATTGAGAGTTCATGCAAGACAATTAGAGATTTCTGAGTAATTGGTTTCCGATAAAATGAAATCTTTAAATCCAAATAATTTCAGAATACGAAAAGAATATTGTTAAGCAATTAATATTATGTATAATAATAATCCGATAATTTTTATAGAGCCGTTTTGCGAAAAATCAACTCTAGGGCGCTGTGCAAATATTAATGTGAAAGAATATTTTTACATATCGATTTTTTGAGAACCGCAAAAGATAGTGGCTTTTTTAAATTTAAACAATATTTAAGATGTAAGCGTAATGATTAAGATTAAGAATTGGAACTTAAAGCGACTGAACGGAGAAAGAAGAGTAAGGACGTAAAAGAGTAAGGAGTATATGACGCGAATGTGAAGGGTAGAAGAAGTCAAGAATGAAATAATTGTGTCGGGCCATGTTAAAAGTCAGATTAACAGAAGAATATGTATGAGGTTATGAATGAGTGTGAATGAGGAAAGGCGTATGCGCCAATATTGAGTTGTTTGGCGGTCCATCCTCTCTGACTACCCCTACACAGAA
The DNA here is from genome assembly GCA_917880885.1 of Limnephilus marmoratus. Lineage (NCBI taxonomy): Eukaryota > Metazoa > Arthropoda > Insecta > Trichoptera > Limnephilidae > Limnephilus > Limnephilus marmoratus. The sequence goes on along the minus strand of OU862921.1, from coordinate 26,662,176 downwards.
ACGGCGTGAATGTTAGCTAGTCGGTTAAACGAAATTTTCCGTCACAAATTCAACGCTCAATGCCGATTTACCAATAACAATCATACGGCAGTGGCAAAAGCAAAATAGTTAAAATCTCGTATAAATCTTGATAGTTTTCATAATAAATTTTTTTAATTGCACCTGTAACTTATAACTCAATTCCCATAACGTCGGCATTCCTACCTGTCGCAATACTGCTGTGGCTGGTTACCAGTTACTTATCGGAGAAACCGGTTTGGCGATGAACCAAATAAGGTTTATTCCTACAACTTCTTCGGAAAGAAGAATGGAGAGAAGCCTTGCAAGGAGTCTCCTGATACGTCGCCGCGGAGTCTACCTCGTTAGCAAAGAGCAATTCGAGGAATAATAATGAAGATTAAAGATAAATGCTTCGGAGGCACCGTTTTATGGATTTCAACAAATAATGTCGGATTGCGATTTTTGTAGATATCGACACGTGAGAATGTAAAAATGGACTCTCCCAAGTGTTTTACTTGAATTTCTGATACAACATTTACTAAATTGATAATTCAGGGAGGAATGGCAGCATTGCACGACTACTCTTTTGTTGTTAAAATTATTGTATTGTCCACATCATACAGGGTGTAACAACACTTGTCCGTGAGATTTTAACCCGCATTCATGAGAATAGATACTTTTGAAAAATATTTGAAATAATAAATTTGTAATGAAAAATATACAAAATTTTTGAAAAATAAATAAAATTATATATCTTCATATTTGGAGTGAAAAATGTAGACGTCCTTTTGCTGTCCGATGATATTTTTTTTGAATTAAAAACAATAAAAATATATTTTTTTTAATGACATGCCACGGAGTAGTCCGGTATAGGCGGGTCGCATGATAATAATAATAGTTGGATAATTTGTAGAGCGCCGTCTGGGGCGCTTTACAATTTATTATGAATTCTTATATATATACCTATGCATATATTTTTTTTCACTCTATTATTTTACTTTGGATTAATCAATTATTTATGAAATGAATTAAACAATTTTAGAGGGTTTTATGTTTATTGGGAGTTCAGAAAAGGTAATTAAGGATTTCTGAATAATTGGTGTCTGAAATAATGAAATATTTATAATTTCATTATTTATTAATTGTTTTTGCGTTTAATTCGTAGAACTCCATTTAATTTTTTAAAATTATATTTAATAATAATAAGATTTGAAAATGACCTTGTAAGTCGAAACAGCTGTAACAAAAATACATACTTAAATACTTGCAGAACTTGATAATAATTTATTATTATTAAATTAAATTTTAATAAAATTTTAAAAGCACTTACAATCTCAGTTTTCGAAAATTATAATTTTTGAACTTTTCAATATTAATGATAAATGGATAATTATGAAAATCAATTCGAGGGAGCTGAACCAAGTATTACGTATGTGGGATTAGGTATTTTCATTGGTTACGTGCTTAATTCTGTCCTACATTAGTTTCCTTATAATAGTACAGTAGCACATTGTTTTAATAATAGCATTTACTCTACTGAAATTGTGAGAAACGATTAATAAAAACGAAAAAAAAAATCTTCTTTAGCATTTGATGAAAAGTAAGCTTCTAAAGTTAAATAGAATCATAGGAATACTTCATTTAAACGTATTGTTTACTTGCTAACTTTTAATGATTCGGTGGTAATGAATTAATTGCTTCCATGAATCGGTTTTTTTTCGATATTTAATGAAGAAATTTGCCTCGCAATTATTAAAAACGCGGAAACTGTATTCATTTCGGTGTACGCTAATAGTTTTTGCAAACATATCGCACTTTATATTTCCCCAACAAAGTTTACACAAAACGCTATACTGTAATATGCAAACTCGATTACAAATGACCGCTGGAACTTTGGATTATATTAGCTAAATGGATGCAGCTAAACATATGAATACATTAATATAAAAAATGTTTTAATGTATTTTAATATTAAATTTACAAAGCAAAAGTTGCTAGGACGATTGAGTTGTTGTAATTCAGTTATTTTTTGCTTATGAAACTAATTAATCCACTTAATCTTCACCAAATTGCAGCATCTACTACATATCCCATATAGTATTTACAAAAGAATGGTTATATTTTATTGTTGCAATATTTGTTCCTACATTCGTGGCACCTATTAGTTTGAGCAAGGAACTCTTAAATGCTGAAAAGTTTTATTTGTGTAAAAAGTATTGCTAAGCGTAGCTGCATTTTTTTTTCATATTTATTTATATTACTTTATGGAAGTAAAATTGTTCAAGTGATATAATATAAAAGTTCGTACTTTCCGTAAATGTAAGTAGTCTATCGGTAGAATAATAGTAGCGGGTTTGGTAAATTGTTAGTAGAATTATAAATTCAGGTGTGGTAAGTATGTCAGTAGAATAAATGCAGGTGTGGTAAGTTTGTCAGCAGAATAGTAGGAGTAGGTGTGGTAAGATTGTTAGTAGAATGATTTGAGTAGGAGTGATAAGTCGGTCAGTAAAATGATAAATTTTAGGTGTGGTAAATAGAATGATAAGTGCAGGTGTGGTAAGTTTGTCAGCAGAATCATAAGAGTTGATGTGGTAAATTTGTCAGTAGAATAAACGCTGGTGTGGTAAGTTTGTCAGCAGAATGTTAAGAGTAGGTGTGTTAATTTTGTCAGTAGAATAAGTGCAGGCGTGGTAAGTTCATCGTTTTATGATATTTTATGTCCTCTTCGGTTTGCAATAACAATCCAAAAACCTAACCTAACATGCACATGGTTTTGGGGACAATAATTTGAAAGTTTCAGACCATTTTTTCATGTTACACTAAATCATTTTTGATTTACTGTAACATGAAAATTTTTGAATTAGATCGCAGATATATAATGTTAAAACCTGCACATAACCGCTGAAATGGTCGCAGAATAGGTCTCAATAGTAAATACACATAAATAAAAATAGTTCTTCCATCACTGGACAGAACACGCACAGTGGGTTGTGGAAATTGAAAAATTGAAATTAGTTTAAAAGCTCCGTGCATCGCGGAGTGAGTGCTCATCGACCGCAATCTATGGTGTTTTTTTAATTAGTAATGAAGGGGTGATCATTTCACCCCCACCCTCCCAAAACGCGCCGAGTCACGTGAGATTCTGTACACGAGATAAGGAAATGTCCGACGGTCATACACGGTTTTTACGTTTCTACGTAATGAGTTTCTCTCATGAAGAATGCACCAGTCCTTATGATAAATTTATTCCTAAGGACCGTGTTTCTGATATTTGACTTACTCAGTGACCACGACCAGTCATGAAATAAATGAAAGAACTGCATTATATACCTTTCAGTTTGTTTTTCGTACGAAATACCCAAACTATCAATATTTCTTGCTTTGTTATTGATTGTTGTGCAAACCCTGTCATTATTACCCGGTTTCAGCGGGGTCGCATGTAATTAGATACATCTCGCCTTATTTTCGAACGATGAAATTATTTTTACTAGATATGCGTAGCATGTTTTGAAGTGAAAATAGTTGCGTTAACCTTGAAATTACAGACAGAGAAGCAGCTCTGCAAATTTTAAGACACCAGAACATGTTTTTTTGCTTTACTGTTGAGATTTCAGACAAACATGAATTTTAATTTAAGACTTCATATGCCAAAACCTTCTCCAGAACAGATTTATTAGTTCAAAAAATGTATTAGTTCTTAGAATACGTTGTGATTAGTTATAATTTTTAAAAAGGTCACACTGCTTTGCACGGCTGCTTCAAAGTTCTCAAAACGATAAAGCTTACTTTTACGATTACAAACTTTCGACAGACTCTGAGAAAAGCCGTGATATCTGAAAATCCACACTAATCGCAAATAAATAAAATATTCAGGCGCACTTGAAGTGAAATAACATTAAACTGCTAATTGTTACGTTATCATTATTGTAGTTATTTATTTGTAAAATGTGCTTAATTTGCTCTTGAATTAACCACTCAGGCCCCTAAGCTAGATTTCACGACAATATATCAACAGCAGTCAAGTCAAGCTTTAAAAATTACAATGTTTATTTTCGCAATTGCTAAATCACTACTCGCCTTGTTTTTAATTATATTATCTGTTATGTTAAAAGATTTCTATGTGACAACGTTACTTTTCACGGTTAAGAACTTAACAAACTCTGCCCTATAATGTTTAAGAAATTGCGACATTTATACGTATATTTAATTCTATCTATCCAATGTATTAAAAGCTTTCAAAAGAATAAAGCTTACTTTTACGATTGTGAGTTTTGACACACTCTTAGAAAATGTATGAATTCATAGAGCCCACAACTCGTCCATTTAATAGTATGCAGGGTTTTCCTCGCATCGCCTATCGCACCTACTCGTATTCTCCATAACGCTGATGTTTTATGGGAGTTCCCCGGCTGACCACGGCCGTGTTTTAATGGCTCTTATTTGCATTCGGAGGCTATAAACACCCTTACACCTCGCATTCCTGCCGCACGCGCTGATGACTTCACAGACATTTAAACACCTGCTCATTAATATCTGACGTGCACGAATATGGAGAACTTATGGGCTCGTAAACGGCCATGCAAAAGTTAACTGAGCTACATTTTCAGGGTGTTTGTAACTAGTTACTACTTATTACCGCGGTTAAGTTTGTATTACCTACTTTTTCCATCGATATGTCGTAAGCATTATTTTTTAAATACCTTCACGTTCGGCAACGTAGTGAAATATTCATGACTTCAAAGTAAATAGCTATTTGTTTGAAGCATGAAACATTTACAAAAGTGCACTTCAACGTCATAAAATTTCTTGAGCTTTTGTGAGTAGAATTTTCGATTTAATTAAGCTTTACATTTCCATCACAAGCATAGAAACTTTGTAACAAGCGTATAGCTCTTATTAGAAAGGTAAAAATGTAGTTATATTTTGTTCTATCAGGAATGTGATTTCGATCATAAAGGGGCGTGAAGCCGGGTAGTAATTTGTCAATATATTTGTTTGCGCACTGTTTGATTGAGAGACTGGCATAGTACAATCGACCAATGCACAACTTAGATTGATGCTCTAAGTAGGGATACAGATTATTTTGTACAATTTTTTTGGAATATCCTTTTTTATCAATAACTTTTGAAGGTTATGTCCATCAATACAATATAGTATTCTAGAGGAAGATAATACAAATAAATCTAAACGAAACTGAAATTAGACCAAGATACAGAAAAATAAGAAGGTAGTCGTCGCAAATGGGAAACGAACTCAGGATTATCTTTTTTTATTATTATATTATAGTTTATCATAAATCTGAGCAAATGTATAAAAACTCAAGTTTATCACAAATAAATGTGGCGTTAAAAGAGACTGATCCGCTTACAAGGAAAACTTTACACAAACAAAAGAAACCTTCTTCATTTTGTCAGTCCCTTCTCCCTTATGCAAACTTACTTTCCATCCTCATCAGGCCCTGTTTCTTCCCTCCCCGTGCGGCCTCCCACCCAAAGCCGTGCCTAATAAATATTGATGCCCATTCTATTTGTCTACCTGTCGCGCCACTGTTCTCTTTCGTCGGCGGAACGGGGGTTGGTTTTCACAGTACCTGCCCGTGATATACCCTCCTACTTTCACAGTATCTGTCCTGTGATATACCCTCCTGCTTTCTGCTCTCTCGGCTGTATCATCCCAAAAGAGTATATTGATTCGGAAAATTCACCGTCCTAAGTTGTCATTGATTTTGCAAGGGGTGGACGATAAATCCCTAATTTGAAATAAAATGCTTGTAGGTATGTAATTAGAGAAAAACTGCCTCTTTTAGTCACAAAAAATACACATGAAACATAACTAAAAAGATAGATGATATTTTTTTCAATCACAGTTAATTTATCATATCTTCGCTATTATTTCTTTCCTCCGAAAAGTTTTAATTTTTTTCCAATTTTTTTCTTCTTGTCGTGTAGTATTACGTAGTCGAATAAAAGATATAATATTTTTAACGCAAAAATATGTCATCGGAGACCAAAGTACCATTTACATTTTTCTCAAAAATTTCTCTCAGGAAGCCGCAACCGGGCTCGAAAAGAAGAAGATGGAGAGATATGAAATTACGAATGTTAGAGGAGAGCGCTAACATTTAAAGCGTCAAAATCGATGCGAAAATTGCAAAAATGCTTAGTAAAACACGACTCATTTAAAATAGAGCTAAAATCTTGTGGGGAGTATCTTAAGTATCATTTAAAGAAACATTGTGAATTTTTTCACAAATACAACTTATAAGATAATAGAAAGTGACTTGTTTTTAATAATTTTTGGAGCATACTTTGCGATTTTTTTCTATCGAGGGAATTTCATATAATTTGCGTTTCGGCGTGGGCAGCATCTAGACATTATCTTAAAAAATAACATATAAATAACATTTTTTTTTTAAGAGCTTAAAAACTTCAAATGTTTAAGGGAGATATGTAAGAAATCGGTAGAAATGCGGGTAGCGGCACCTTAAGGAGTCAGGTAGGTACGTCTCTTTACGACATGTATTGGTACTCGTACCAAGCATTTAATTTACTATAGGAACCAACTAGGGGAATTAATTGAATAAGTTCGCATAGTCTTTTTTCTTCGGTTGTTCTCTACTATTGGAGGTTCGCTATCAGTAGGGCAATTAAATGTTATTGAAAACATCGGCCATTAAAATCATGTTCATGGGCCACGGGAGAATCATTGATTGTATTAGATTACGCAATAGAGATTTTTAGTGAAGACATTCTCTCATAATAAGTGAAGAAAATCTTGCAAGAAAATTCCAGAGTTATCATTTAAATAAAACACATTTTCAATTAAAAAAACATTTTCTAATAATTCCATTTGTCGTTTTCATCACAATTTTCCTGATTCGTCATAATTCGTTCGATATTCCTATGCATAACTTCACGGCAATCCATTTTTGTTCCCGCCGTTATGAACAAATTAGGTGACAAAATGACAATCACTCGCTCTATCAAATACCCGACCCCGTGCCGATACGATGTGTGCGCGAAACGTACTGTATGAACTCCATCAATCGAGTGAACAAATCATACGATATGACGACGGTACTTGACTTCAAATGTCAACGTATGGTCTATGATATAGGACACGTCATGTTTGACATATTTGATTGTTTATCTTATTTTGTGAAGTAATAAAAACAAACTTAATAAATTGTACCAGGGCGAATTCATGTTGGGAAATGCTATTTTATTTTCGTTTCGTTGGAGCTTATTTCTGTAGTACTAAGTATTATACTTGTAGATATTAATTATTTTATGACAGTTTGAGTTACACTTTCAAATAGATTTTCTGTTGACCCTCTCTCAAATAATGTGAATTTTAAGCACGTCTTTCATGTAGGCTGTTGAATTCGATTAAAAAACAACAACATTTTGTTAATTTATTGTGTCGTAAAGTACATTACACAAACCAAAATAAAACAGTGATTTTTTTCATTGTATTGGGACTCAAGACTAATATAATATATAAAAATTAGAAGCAAGACAAGCCAAAAGAAGAGGTCTAAAATAACATTCATAGAAAAAGGTCTGGTTATGCCTTTGCCGTAACTTTTTGGGGGAGCGATGGCATTGTTTTATGAAAAAAAATATTTTGTTGAAATACCCGTAAACAGACAAAGAATTCATTCATTTGTGTTTTTTTTATTATTTTTATTGTATAATATTGTATGTATAATATAATATTGTATTTATAATATAATATTGTATGTATAATACGATATTTCACTAAATACCCATAAAGATATTTACAATAAATTTATTCAGCGGTAGGTACCTACTTTTCATGCACAAAAATACTCTTGCGGCAGTGTTTTGACGATAATATGATATGTTTGAATATTAGAAATATGTTTTATGTTTATATGTTAGAGTGTACGAACATAAAATAACCTAACCTAGCCTAACTTAATCTAATCTAACTGACACCGTCAGTAATATATAAGAAGGATTAATTTTTTTTTTTTGCGAGGTGGTTTAAGAATCTGAAATTTAAATAAACCCAAATGCTATCCAAAATCAAAAACAAGACGCACATTCGTTTGTGTACCTTTAAAATCACTCCAGTGGATGCATTATTTTATACTTACCATCCCCATTGTTAAGCCTCTTAATAATCCAGACGAAATTGTTGCATGAAATGAGATTGCCCCCGCCTGGATGGCCGCCCCTCACTGCAAATCATATTTATCAAACTTCATCTGGAATATCTAGATTGGCATTGAAAGGGGAGCGATGTCGTCTGACTCTAGAAGAGCCTTGGATTATCAAACTGGAAAATTTTACGCAAAAATGGAAATTTCTACTTATCAATAGAAATGTAAACATATTCATAAAAGGTAAAATTCTAAGTACAATTATATTTTTATTTTATTGAAATAACTTTTGAAGGTTATTCTCATCAACGTAATACATCATTGAAGGAGAATATAATACTTATAAATTTAAAAAAATAATTAAGGTAATATTCATAATCGGGAACCGAACTCGACCCATTTATTTGACGTGATTTTTGTTGACCTCATATTTCAAAATCGGAATTAACAATATTATCTTCAACTTTTTTCCCCATATTTAGGCTGCTATCTTTTTAAATGATTACAAAGTTCTAACGAATTTATAGTAACCTAAACAGTGACTTGGATAAACGGACATATCCGATTTTTATTAATATTTTTTTTATTAGTGTTGTATTCTTCTTTAATGATATATTACATTAATATATATAACTTTCAAAAGTTGTAAAAAAAGTTAACCCAATAAATTTGCGTATTCATTTAGACTTTTATAAAATGTCAAAGAGTGTCCCATTTAAATAAAAATTACATGATTTCAAAAGATTAATTTTATCAACACAATTTTTAATTTGTACTGAACCTATGCACTATTTTCATTTTATATATTTACTAGCTGATCCGGAGAACTTCGTACCGCCTCAGAATCAAAAACTGTTGTCAACTTATTAGCTGAATTGATCTAAATTGTTTCTCCCTGCGTATACCATACCTTGATCTAAATTGTTTCTCCCTGCGTATCCTTTCCCCTCTCGCGTTCCCTCTCTCTCTCCCCACTCCACTTCTCCCCTTCCCCCGTCCCGCTAACCCCTCTTCCTGAGTTCCTTTCCCCCTCCCCCCTCCCCCCTCCCCCGGTTCACAGTTCAATATTATACCCCTTACAATATTGCTGCAGTTCTTTCAAAATAGAAGAATTCGTTCCATACAAAATGTATGCGAAAAATAATTTTCTTCTGAGTGGAACACCCTTTACTTTTAGGGGTATGAAAAATAGATGTTGGTCGATTCTCAGACCTACCAGATAATCACACAAAATTTCATCAAAATTGGTCCAGCCGTTTCGGAGGAGTATGGTAACAAACACCGTGACACGAGAATTTTATATATTAGATTTTATTTGAAGTGTTTTGTAAGGGGTGACATACTTTATTTATTTTATTTTGGTTATAAATCATTATAGAAAATTTTGTAAGTGCCTTGGAGGAGTTTATTAACCCACCGTTGGCAGAATCAATTTTCCCTGTAACGGCTATTAACATGTATATTTTTTGACATAAGCTCCACACATATATCTATGGACCATACTTGGGGACGTTGTATGGGGGTTTTTATGAATATGAAGGAGAGGAAGTTCTGGGAATGAAAAAGGTGCGAGGGGTTGGAGGAATTTGGGGGTCAATGTGTCCAGGAGTGGCGGATGCATGATTCCACCCCTCTCACAACGGTACAAGGCGATGGCTCGAGATAGTCCGGCTGGAGAGGTCAAAAGATTTCCCTCAACCATTGTCTCTCGAAACAGCCCGCCACGTAGTAGTTGGGCAAACGCATTCGCCGCCAAAACCTAGACAAACCTCACCCTATGAACCCGGGCAGCCCTTCTAATTCAACCGTAGCGAACCACTTGGGGTGACTTGGCAGTGGTGTTGGTTATCAAATGAACGGTTCCCAGCGGTACCCATAACCGCCTCCCAAATTGAATATATAGGCAAATACCTACAAATCGGTAAGCTAATAAGATTTTCACAGAGACCTAACACATCTGGTAGTTAGTCAGTAATATTAACCAACTTCCCACTAATGCCTAACTTGTCAAATAAATATAGGAAATATTATGTGAATACCGGAAACTTAAAAGGGTGTAAGTGCCATTTACAAAAAAGGAGGTAGTCGGGAATTTAAAGTACGCTTAAGCATTAAAAAAACCCTATTTTATTTTTATGCCAAATCAACAAAGTGGGAGGGATGGAGACATACGTCCGTTAGCATAAAAAATAAAATAGGGTTTTCTTTAAATGTTTGAGCGTACTTTGAATTCCCATCTAACTCTTTTTTTTACATCCTTTTGAGTTTCCTCTATTCCTTTGACAAAGTAGTTTGTTGGTAGCTAAAGTAACACATTCTCCTAGTTCTTTCATCACAAATGAGCCTAAACTCCGCTGATTACCGTACGGCGGATAAAAATAAATTCAATTCAATCTACCCTTAGGCCGACCGTACAATGTAATTATAATTCCACCAGTAAGCATCGGAACTAAATTGGAAGAATTAAGATACGCCACTGTCTCGCCTCTAGATTTGATCGCAATGGATTTTTAATTGAAGGGTTGCAACGGTAGAAATTAAAGACACGTTTTTATGCAATTCTGGTAGTTAAAATGTATTTATTCAAATATATTCACGGCAAATGCCTGGTAAAATATCACAATATAATATAGTTTATTAACATTCGTGGGTTACGAACAACAATAATTTGAAAATCTCATACTTCCACCAAAGTAAGAGGAAAATGCTAATTACGGAGATGAATGACATGGCCAGCCGATGAATTATTGAACTCGCGACTTGGTGACTCTTGGGTGAGACTCGATCGCGCTACCAAATCAGCCAAAGCCTTACTTAAAATTTAAGTAATTTAATTAAATATATTTGATATGTTTTGGAAATAGGTATTATAAAATTAACATACTATTCTGTACCCATGAATCCTGAATCCTGAATCCTGGTTGTAGATATCTGCATTTCTGAACGTACTGCAAATTAATCAAATAAAATGTACTTGTGCATGTCGGAATTTGAAACATACTCAACCATGTCAATGTCAGAATCCTAAATATGTTACACATATCTAACCTAACCAAACTTATGGATTTTAGGTATTAGTAATACATTTGTAATTTAAAAACAGCTTAAAAAATGTCAGGGCTTTCACAATTTTGAACGTGAGTATGGTAGAGTTGGTACGTTGAGATCCGCACATTAATTAGTAAAATTTATTCCTTCTCATTTACATGTATCTGATTCAGAAGTGTGTATTTTCAAGATTTGAGTTTTGCATCTGGACAATTTATAATATTTTTTCTTAGTTTTTGAAGGGAATCCGTTCAAGGACCGCAGAACGAGATTAAGCCTAGATATTAGATACGCCGAAACATTATTTCATCTTGTCACATCCGCGCTGCTTGCGGTTCCCATAAAACATTTGGAACATCCATAATGCAGGCGAGATGAAGTCACGTGGATCAACTGTAAACCGGTATAGGGTGGACAGATGATGATTTATGTCCAAATAATGTCAAAGGACTTCGAACATAAATTCACAGTAAGAAAAACCTCTTGGTGGGTGGATTCATTTTGAGACTTCTCAAAAAAATCCTTTGCAAATAATTATTTTGTATAGAACTTTTTCACATCTTTTTTATTATTTTTTTATTATTATCTTTATTGGGTTTGACAACAGCGATTCACATCAAAGCGCTTACAAATAAATTTACACTGAACATGATTAATACTATCACTAATTAAAGACAAATACCGCCGCCCCGGGAACCTTTATTGGATAACCAACACCTCTGCCATAGGTCACCCCAAGTGGTTCGCTACGTTTGGTGATTTAGCAGGGGTGCCCGGGTTCATGGGGTGAGGTTTGTCTAGGTCTTGGAGGCGGATGACCAGGACATACTGAACCCCAGATTCCTACCCACCCCTTAAACCCTTTTCCTTCCCAGAACTCTCCTCTCCTTCCTTTCCTTAAAAAAACCCTCCACACAGCAGCCTCAAAGATGACATAGGCCCTGAGGGAAATTATTTTCCTCAGGGCCTCCTGTATGGAGCTCATGTAAAAAAAAAAAATACAACATTGATAACATAATACTTACACATACATTACATTCATACACACACACACATACCATACTTTACATAACAGTAATAAGTTTTTGCAACAAGTTTTTAAAATAATTAGTTTATAGAACAACATATAGAGAGCTTTAAATCTCATTAAGAGGGTATAACCAGAGAATACAAGAAATATGTCATTTTTAAATCAGATTTTAGAAGTATTTACTTTTTTCCACAAAAAATTATGAACTGATTTCGAAAGATTGTTCTTTTATCTAGGAAACGCATGTTTTAAATTTTGAGAGAAAATGTTAATTTTTAGTATAATAAGGTTATACCATAGGTCGTTGGCAGTTTTGATAAATTTTCAAAAAAAAAATTGTATTATACAACATCATGCTGTAAAATAAATCAATACTTTATCTGGGAAACGCATGTTTCAGAATTTTAATTTTAGTTTAAATAAAACCATTCAAAATATATACGTACATGTGTTTCTTGCCGAAAATTGGTCCATTTTGTATTTATTTGCGCATTTAACTAATATATTTAATTTTTTTTACATTCTTATTTAACTTAGACATTATTGAAAAATGATAAAACACGTTTTTTAATTTTTTCGTGAATAAGCAACACAGGCAGCTGGGGTAAACGGGAATTTAAACCTTATCGCCATTTACATAAGGAATGTTGTTGTTAGCCGCCTGATCCTGAATTTTACACGATGCGGTGCATCACCTTAACTAAACAACTAATAAGTTCGATAATGAAAAGAGAGACAAATCCTGGGCGAAGTCGGGTTGCGTGCGATAATGTCTGAGGTTTATAATGAAACACAGAAAGCCGATTCATATATAAGACGTTTATTGACACTGTTAACAAGTTCAAGGTTATCTATCAAGTGACGCGACAGACCTGCCAACTATCAGCATCTGATGGTGCTTTACTGTTACCAACATAACATCCTCTCCTCCTTCCATTTTTATTTTTATATCAAACCAAATAACAATGACAAAGAAACTTAAGAGTAATCACTATGACTAAATCATACAGGGGGTTTCACAACTCTGCCAGACCTAGTTATAACATCATTATTTCCACTAGTGCTGGGTAAAGGTTCAATAACAATTTTATTTTCCTGGTTTCTAAAGTCAGGAAAATAAAAATTTTACTATTACCAACATAACACATACACGAGTGTTTTAATAGACAAAATAATAGACACTTTAATAGACAAAACGTGCGATGACCGCACAACACATTTAAAATTAAATTAATTTCTTGTAACAAATATTTGCTCCGAAGCCGTCGCACCTATTTTACTAGTTGTCTCATCCTGTGTGTAAACAGCCTGCCTTTGTATGGAGTGGAAGTGAGTCAGTGGGTCCCTAAGGACCCATCCACCTGGGACACTGCTGGGGGAAGGGGGTGGCAGAGGGATGGGGAGGGTAAGAGAGGGAGATTCATTCGCAAAAAAAATGTGTAGTGTGTGAAGAACAATTTCCACTCGAAATTCATTTTGTATCTGATTTTTGGCTCTCATCAAATAATAGTGGCTTTCTATTGTATCATTTTAAAAATTATTTATTGCTAGTGCAGACAATTTAAAAAAATTCTGTTTTAAAATTATATTATAGGTAGGTACTTATATTCAAAGCAAATCCGATTTCTAGAGTTCGTTATTTGGGAGGCGGGAATGGGTACCGCCGCCCCGGGAACCTTTATTGGATAACCAAAACCTCTGCCATAGGTCATCCCAGGGGTGCCCGGTTGAGGTTTGTGTAGGTCTTGGAGGCGGATGACCAGGATACACTGAACCCCAGATTCCTACCCACCCCTTAAAACCTTTTCCTTTCCAGAATTCTCCTGTCCTTCCTTTAATAATAATAATAATAATGCTTGGATATTTATATAGCGCCGTTTTTATGAAAAATCACCTCAAGGGCGCTTTACAAACTTATAATACATTTCTAAAATTTAAAAAAACTACAAGCTAGATAAACAATTAAGAACAACTTATGGCTAAAAATTGCCTACAGCGGTTCATTGGTCACCGATACGAAAATATATGTACAACATTTTGACCAATGAACGCGATGCTGCCTTAAATTAATGAAAACAGGACCATACTTACCTGGGAGGTAGCTTGAAATTAACATTGTATATTGTCCATTTAAAGAAATTTAGATAGAGTACGCACGCAGAGGACATAAAGAAGGATTTTCCCTAAAAAAACCCTCCACACAGCATCCCCAAAGATGACACAGGCCCTGAGGGAAATTATTTCCCCTGTGTGGAGCTCATGTAAAAAAAAAATTGAACTTAAGTTATAGTCAGACACACAACCGTGATATTGATTGGCAAACTTTTAATGGTCTTTGTGTGCTTATTTTCAGCCAGAGTATGAATGAATAAAAAACTGGAATAGAAGATCTACAAAGGCGCAGAAAGGCGCAGAATTGTTTATCTGGGTAGTATGTTTACGAGAGATGGGAAGGCTGATAGAGATATCGAAAGAAGGGTAAATGCCGGTAACTCCATTAATGGAGGACTGAATGCTGTTGGCGCTAATAAAAAACTGTCAAAAAAGCGAAGCTAGCAGTCCACAATGGAGTCCTGGTACCTACCCTGATGTATGGCAGTGAGGCATGGAACTGGCAGAGGAAGGATGAAAGTAAACTGAATGCTGTTGAAATGAGATCCCTGAGACGTATGTGTGGTAAAACCATGTATGATCGTGTTAGAAATGTGGATATCCGCAAAGAATGTAAGGCTGATGTAAGTATAATGAGCAAAATTAAGAAAGGGACCCTCAGATGGTTTGGGCACGTAGAGCGAATGAGCGAAGAAAGTAGTGTAAAAAGAATATATGATGCAAATGTGAATGGTAGAAGAAGTCGGGGACGCCCGAGGAAGACATGGCACGATCAAGTGAATCAGATACTTGAGACGGGCCATGTCAAAAGTCAGAATAATAGAAGAGTATGCACACATACTCATGCATCGTCTCATAAGACGATGTATGAATGTGAGTGAGGCAAAGAGTGTGTGCCAAGACCGAGTTGTTTGGCGGTCCGTCCTCTCTGCCTACCCCTGCGGGGAAACGGCGTGATGGTTAGTTAGTTAGTTAACTGGAATAGTAAATATGATACGAATTTCCGGCGAATAAAAATAAATGATAATGAAGGGTTGCGGACGTGTAGAATTTAAAGTGCTCACTTATGTATACATATGTTTTTAAACACGTTTTAGATGACATCAAAGTAGATGATGAAAATTTTAAACCGTGTTAAATAAAGTAATACTTGTTAAATTCATAGTAATTTTATTGAGTATTTTACGACGCGTAAATAGTTCTTGAGAAAGATTTCTTTTTACGTACCTACCTAGTATTTTTTATATTCTTCAATATAATCACCCGTTAAACTGTCAGCGGGTCAATTAAATAATATTATTATACCACTAAAGCACACATAACTAGAAACTGAATGATTGGTGCATAATGTAAGAAACGTGATCGGAATCTGATAAACCTACAAGTAAGTCGTACTAGAATAGTCGCTAATGAGTAAAAAAGTAAACCCTATATTACCTGAGGACAGTAACCAGGAACTTTTCAAACGGTGGATTATAAACATATTTTAATGTTTAAATATATTTTGAGTTCTCCGCCACACTTACTTGTAAGAGTGTTATAATATCTTAAATCAAAACAGATGAGGTATCAGTAACCGAAAACCTACAGAAAGCTTCAAAGCCGCTTTTTGCGAAGTCATGAAATTTGATTTGATAAAATGAAATTTCACGCTGGCACTAGAAATTCATACATTGAAAATGTCAAGTTAAAACTTACGACGCCCTGCAGATTTTTCCATCAGGAAAGCTTTCTAAATTTTCAACATTGAAATGGAGTGCGTTCTTTTTTCAATAATACAAAATCATATCAGTTTCAAGTATTCGTTTTGGGGCGGTTGCAGCTACCCCTAGTCGATACTTCTTTTGATTTTATGAAGAAACAAACAAAGAGAATGAATACAGGAGGTGTGCAGATTTTATTGGGGTTGTTCTGAAAGAGAAAAAAATATGTAAGTATTTTAAAAAATGTTAAATTTACGAAATTAAAATTTAAAAAATTAAAAAACCAAAAATCAAGTTTCAAAATTAATTACACTTTCGTGTTTTTATTGTCCACTGACAGTAAATACATAATAAATAATATTTTAGGAAAAAAAAATCATCAAGTCTCGACCGAATCACAGTCTCTCTAGACACGTTAGCATTTCAAATAACTCTTCCTAGCATTGATTTCAAGCATTGGAATATAACTCTAATTTATTTCGATTCTTTGTAACGACGCTTATAAAATAATAATAATTAATAATAAAACATGCGGCATGGTCCAGAGTAGTAGATTTCAATATCACCCTGGTAAAGGATCACCATAAGGGTTTTAAGGCGAGATATAACCACGTTTCTCGGGGGTATGCCCGAGGCTCACATTTTAATTTATTTTCGCGAGTTCGTAATTGAATCATCATTTTTATTTCCATGCCTCACAAGGGATGTGAGGTATTTATATTTTAGATTAATAAAAACAGTACGTTGCCATAATTTTTTTAAACGTAAAACGGCTTTAAAAAATTATAATACGTTGTACAACTAAAGTTAGCGGTGAGCACCAGATTTAATTTTTCTAGACGATAAATGAATAACATTGGGAGGTATTCATTTAGAAACATCTTAAATATTAGTAACACGTTCGTCAGAATTAATTACAATGAACCCGGCGGAAAGGTCGAATCTCCAGGCCTGCTAGGGTGAATTCGACCGTACGTCCGTCCAATACGCTGTGCATATTTGTTTACACGCTGTCTTCACTTACGTCGTTAAGATTACCACATTATATTTCTTTTAAGATTCTGAAAACATTTTAGGGTATTGTGTCGTCTTAAGCATCTTTGGTGGCCAGATCTGAATAGCCAGTTAATTTCTCACCTTCCTATTCGATCTTCTTCGTCTCCCCCGCCTTTAGCATCACATCATTCCCTAATCGGGGATATCATAGTCTTCCCGGCTCCACTTGTTGGTTGGGAGCATTTGTTAATCTTGTGCAATACTAACAATATACCTAATTAATTGAAAACTTATTCGCAGTGTTAATTGTATATCATTATAAACAAATGAAAAAATGTACAAGTTATATTTTTGCAAATTTTAAAAATTTTGGAAATATGTGCTTTTTGGTGTCGATACTGGATAGAAGGAATAGATTTACTTGAAGATTTTTCTGTGAATTTGTCGTTTCCAAGGTAGAAGTGATGTATTTTTATGGTGTTTGTTTCATTTCCTTACGAACGCCTCATAATATTCCGGAGGATAAAATTTTAGAGAATATCCGAATCACACCCTTTTCAAAGCAAAGAGGATGGCACAAATCGAAAGGGCGAAAGAATATCAATATATTGGGGTGTAAATAATGGATACCTTCCATACCATTGTCAGGATAGAATTGGATTTGTAGATAATACAGCCATCGCTTGCCATACTCCCTCACTCTTGTCGGGAAAGCCATTAGACCTTTTGTCAGTTTAGTGTTAAGGTGACTTTTTTTCGCGATTTTTGAGCCTTCTAATCTGGTGTTAGTGATATTTGACTTGTATTTAACGAATTTTCAAAATCTCGACGAATCGAACAAACTGTTCCAGACAAATCATTCCCCCAAGAATAGAGTTGAATCAAAAATAAGAAATTATTGTTTAACGGATCTTCATTACCCACGCAAGTTTTTTTTAAAGAATTTTCAAATGTATTCCTACAAAAAAATAAGGAAACAATACATTTTAGACAACCTAGTTTCACTTACTAGTCGAGTTCAAACGAAATGCTATTTTGTGATTAAATAAACCTAACCTAGACTTAAACCTAGTGTCGAATACCATCAATCTCATCAATTCTTAGTTAGATATTAAACGTTGCACTAAAAATTTATGAAACAATCGTATGATCCTATTGGTATCTGCGATCTATTTTTTAACATATTTTGTTCCCAAGAACATACATATAAATTAATATCTCAGTAAAAATCTTTTTTTCTGAACATCTCGCGTGTTGGTACAGTACAAAAGCTAACTAGAATCGGAGAATTTTATCAATGGGGCGATGAAAATTCTATTACTGATTTCATTGACTCGTTGTCAAATACAATTCTGATGTAAATCAATGATAAATTGGGAGAGGGGAATGATACGGAATGTGTGTAATTCAATGAAGCTGAAAAGGAAGACACAACGCGTTAATATTCAGAGAGCTTTTATAAAAGCTGTGTATTTTTGTTTATTTTCTGGCGTCGAATTGAATATCTTAAAATAATCTTGTCAGACACCGCAAACGAATATTTGACTGATATATCATGGGATGTTTTGATCGAGGATTTGGAACAATATATTAGTTTTTGAATAGATAATGAGTAGAAAAAAAGATTTAGCTCGAAATATCTACCTAATTTAAAAAATATCTCGTAAGTTGATCTGAGCCTTTTGATAATCCGGGACTTAATGTGAACAATACGCAATTATTATTTATTGTTATTAAGTTTATTTTGTAGAATTCCAGTTTAATTTTTAATTTTTTTATATATTTATATAATATAATATAATATTCATTGTTTAAAATCAGTTTATTATAAACAAGTTCTGCTTTGTAATTATTATTGTGCGTTACAGCTGTTTCACCCTCTGAAGGCATTATCAAACAGTTTGATATTGCCTTCAGAGGGCGAAACAGCTGTAACGCATAATAATAATTACAAATCAGAACTTGTAATAAACTGTTTTTATACCTTGAATAATAATATTATTAAATACATAAAAGAAATAAAAAAAATAATAAAAAAAATAAAATAAAAACGCAATTTAAAAGTCGTGTTTTATTAAACTGAACTTTCACAGAACCTTCTAAGAACTTGAAAATTAACTTTGAAATTTGAGGAGTTGATCAAATTCCGTGAAACAACTGGCCCTTAGAAATTGAAGAAACTTTTCAGCTTAGTTTACTTCCAAAAAAAGCGTCATAAAAAGATATTACTATTTTTTATTAGAACTACATAATTCTTGGTGCTATTGAACATTTTGGAAATGTCATCTTGTGATCTCCGATCGCCAATAGTTTGCTACTTATTAAAATAATTATTACGCATAAAAATCATTAGATACCTACTTAATAACGTCATTTGATCTCTTGAAAGGGGACTTTTGTAGTGTTTCATAAAAGCATTATTGTCATCAACCCAGTCCCCCGAACAAACATCTTTGTTCAACAAATTTCTCATTATGCCACGCCTTCGCTCCGAAACGTTTTGTCTTCATTGGAGCTCACATAAAAACCCCAGTAATTCCGGCAGAGGGCCCAAATAAATATCAATCAGCCAATCGGTTTCATTATCACCTGCCTAGATCGGATGTTTGAATTTCCTTTTGCCACGTGTCCTTTCTTACCCAGACATCCCCTTCAACCCGACAAATAACCAACATACCAAAAAGTTGTTTTTTCAGAAATACGTCATACAGTTACGCTACAATGCTCGGTATCTTTTGGCTCTGTGCCAAGTTGAGATGTTTATTTTATGGCTAGCTGCATCCCTATTTGAGTTCAAATTTCCGGTCAACATTTCTTGCACTGAAAAAAGGTCGTAGGTTTGTTCTGTGTTTGATGCAGGAGGCTTTCTAGATTTGTGCTTTTTATTTTCGTGGCTTCGATTCTGTTGGGGTTAAAGGAACCATGAAGAAAAACAATGTAACATTAGCGCCCTCGGAATGGGCTAATTTGTTACAGCAGCGTTCGGCAAGAGAGGAAATGGTTTTACTTATGGTGATCGATTGTTGAAGATGCAAGCTCCAATGATAACATTTCAAAAGAATAGACTTCTTTATAGGATTTAGGTTCCTGTAACACATATTTATTAGAAACAGTATTTCAAATCTATTATCATCATTAAGGAAAAAATATTTTATACAAAATGGTTTTAAAAAGAGGAGAATAGTATGGTAAGGTACTTTCACTGTTTTTTTTTAATTCAAGAAAAAGTTACGATTATGAAGGTAATTTTATTTAATTTTTATTATGACTAGGCGATAATGTATGGCTCCGAATGCAGGACTATACAGAACTCCTACTCTAGGCAACTCGAAACAGCAGAAATGCGAATGTTTAGATGGTCGACAGGAGTATCACTAAAAGACGGGATTAAAAGTTCACGCATTCGTGGTAGCCTGGGTGTCACGGAGATAAACAATAAGATGGAGGAACGACAGTTGAGATGGTATGGGCACGTAAGACGGAAACCATTAGACCACACAGTGAAGCAGGCAATGTCTCTGGAGCTTCATCGACAGTCATCCAGAAGAACACCAAAGAACTCCTGGATGACTCAATGCTCCAAAACATCACAGAAACGGCCTTGATGAAAGCGATACAGCCGAAGAAGACATAGACTGACAACGAGAAGAGCCGACCTCAACAGCATACCTAGGTAATGAGTTGGGACAATGCAAGGAAGAAGGAGAAAGATGACTGATGCATTTTCCATAACAGTCGTCAACTTTGGTGACAGCTGTCTTACCATCCAGTGGCATTTTTTTACATCATAATGACGTTGTAGCCGATTGAAACCATTTCTGTTTTTTAAAACAATAATTATGAATAAAAATATGTAATTGTAATATTTTACAATTACATATTTTTATTACGATATTCATAATTAGAAAATTAGCCTTAAATCTTCCTCACATTTTAACGGTGTTCATAGATTGTGAAAATTCCCATTTAGTAGAATTTGTTGAGATTGAGATTCATTGACACATTAATCTTCTGGGTGTGCTAGAGTATAAGCATTGTCGAAAACACCATAATTGAAAATTCATTTCAACTTACATAAAATCTGACATTTATAAAACGCGAAATAAAAAACGTTGCGTAATTTCCGCTGTCTTAATCCAAATGTTCTCAAAAAAGGTCGTAAACAAAGCGCCGGAGAGGTAATTAAGTGTGTACACTAATCAGAGTAGTAAATCTACCTCGCGCGGAAGCCTTAACGTCCGCTACCCTTCCTCCGACTCTTACCCTAACCACCGAATAACAATCGGATTTCCGGACATTTTGGGACACACATTTTGGTCGGCTAAATTACTATTAAAAGGGTTACGATAAGAGATATGCAACTGATATTTAAAACAAGTTTGGGGTGAAATGGTTTTTGTCTTCAAACCAGTTTAAAAAAAAAAAATGATGTGTCAGGCATCTTAGTGCCAAGAGTTAGTGGAAAATTGTTGTACGATTGGAATGTTTATAAGTTACTAACGCAGACGCAAGTGGGATATTGCAATTGCGCTAAAAATATTTGGCGCAGAATCACTTATTTTCACAAACTAATTTTAAGACCATTTGTAAACTCCAAAATTTAAATAAAAGAAATACGCATTTCTAATATAGAGTAGTTATTTTTTTATTATTTTTTTCTGATTTTTGGTGGGTAGGAACTGACCACGTCGTTGAATTCACATAATCAGTTCCAATTTTGAACATTTCAAAGCAAATTTTGTCCTTTGTGCACCGACAACCGTAATGTTACCGTGAGTACTTTTGATGAGGTTCGAAAAAATGGAAAAGAGAAGGAAAAGATATTTCAACAGATTTCAACTATTGAAATCTAATAACTAAAATGTTAAAGCCATCTACTATTCGCTCTGCAGTAAGGTTATGCAGCAATATTGCTGGTGAATTTCGTAGATAGCACATATTTTTTTAAATTTAGATAACAACAGGCAATTAACAACATGAAAAAAAATATATTACAAAGATATACGTTATATTATGACAATAATCTATAAAACAAACCTTAATCTCCAAACAATTGACACGTTTTGCCGGTCCTGTGCCATAAACGCGTTTACGCGCCCTTCGCCATACAAATTAACGCGTTTACGCGAAATCAAAGTATCCACTCACACCTAGTCATATTATTGTAACATTAGTAGGTACAAGTTCAATCTAACTTCCTCGTTGAAATGACTACATCAAATTTATAAAAAGATTTCCCGCCTATTACGTCATCCCCCCCGAAGGTAAGATAATCCCCCTAACCCCTCCCCCCCCCCACAGCCACCATCCCCCGCCCACTGGCCGATGTGAGTCGTTTGCACCGCTTTCCCCCGCGCCACTCGCCGACTAAGATTAATGACCCCAACGTAGAAGAGATTAGCAAAAAAATAACGATCGGTAGATTTTCAGAGGTAGAAATTGCATTTTTAGCTCTTTGCCCGGTGCCTTGTGCAAGGGTACATATTTTCAGGCATGTCCTTTACAAGTGGTACTTTCGAAGATACCGTGATTTTCCATTCTTACAATTGTTTGGAAGTTATTATATATAATCGTAACTTTGATCTCATTCTAAATATCGCACTGTAAATACTCGTATATCTCATTACGCTTTGTAACCAGTTACCCAGTGAAAATTTTGTATTCATTCCTTTTGTTTATCTATTTTATTTTTGTCAAAAATGTCGTTTAATATCGAGTTCTAATTGTTACTGAAACTACCAGATATCCTAAAATAATTAACACCACTTACGTAGATATTTCTGTTTAAATAATATTAAATCTTTCCAATAAATTTTACGATTAAGTCCTTAAAATTATACAAGTTAAAGAAAAGCAACAAAATCCACATTATCGTCCAATTTATTAATTATTAAATTTGTACTTCAGAATTTGCGAATTTCATATAACGCCTTATGTTTATTTGTCGTACATATTTTCTTTAGATTTAAATAATCTTACTCTAAAGATGAACTCAGTTCTTTGCTTTATTATACAATATGAACACCGTGGACGTTTGCTCAATTTGAACGGAAAAACATCGAACTTTTCTATAATTTTTTTCTGTTTGTGCGGATAGGGGCTAATGTCAAAATGTCAATTATAACAATTTATCTAAGCATTGATTTTGCAATTCCTATATTACTTGATGGTAAAAAAAAACTTTATTCATACACAGTTTTAACTAAATGTAATAACGCTTTAAGTTATACTTTCATACAGAATTTTAAAGGAAATAATATTTCATCTTGCAGAATATTTTACGGTTTTTCCACAAACCTTTTCCTTCAGGGGTAATACTGTCCGACTTTATTCGGTATTCTGTCACAGTGGCGAGATGTCCTCATAAATCCGGGGGCTAGAGTTTTCTTCGCTAAAAACAAATATATCGCTATCGGCCGCGAACATAATCAAAAGATTATTTTGCAAACGCTTATCTTTCAGTCCCTTGAATACATTTGCTGAAACAAACCAACATACTCGTATAAACGTTTAGTTTTTGACGATTTAACCAAACTCAAATTTTCAATGGCAAATTGTTTTTATTTCCCAGATTCATTCCCACCCTTCGTACCTTTTTCCTTCCCAGAACATCATCTTCTTCCTTTTCCTATAAAGACCCTCCACACACATTCCGCAAGATGGAAAGCTGGAGACCCGAACAGCTGGAAAACTGAACCTCCCACTATCTTTTCCCATTGCCCTCCTCTGCATCCACCGGCCATTCAACATTCCCGTAATGAGAATGCCATACTTCTGTATTTGAAAGCATTATTTTTTACTAGTCCTGATGATGGTACGGAGCAAAGATGTGCTATCCGCAATTTTTACTGGGTGGGACTGCTCTTCCGGGTGTCGCCGATATTGTTTACCAATTAACGAATAAACTAAATTAACGAATAAACTAAGAGAACGTTAAACTAAATGAATAAATTTTTACCCTATTCAAACTATATTGTTGACCAATACTAATGCACACCTTCAAAAATCAATGAAATGAACAAATTCTTTTCGTATGCAAACTACTCCGATTAGGTAGTAGTCCGCCGACAGTCACGCGGACATCATAACAAAATTTCTTTTGTATTTTTATTTCAATATCTTTGGTATGGAGGTACCGAAACCGGTAGACAGTGAAAATATATCGATAAAGTGACTTAAAACCAAGTATTTTCTTTTCATTTATTAGGTCCTTACATATGTAATTGGCGTTTTGTATGGGAGGAACATAAAGTCGATTTTTTTAAATATAATATATTTATTTAATCAAAGTATGTACCATTGATATCTATGCACTTTTACCATCTCATAGGTAGTTCATCGATCCCTTTACTAAAAAAACCATTCGGACGGGAATCAATAAAATCTTTGAAGGCGGTTTGGACTGCCCCATCGGTGTTGAATTTTTTCCCTTGCAAGAAGTTATCCAAATTTCGAAAAAAATGGTAATCTGTTGGGGCAAGGTCCGGAGAGTACGGTGGATGTCTTAGACATTCCAATTGAAGCTCCTCTAATTTGGTAGCCGTCTGTTGTGCAGTGTGTGGTCTAGCGTTCTAACGCGCGTTTGTTGATTTGCTTCACTCAATTCGTGAGGTACCCACCTTTCAAGCTTTTTCACCTTCCCAATTTGCTTCAAGTGGATTAAAACCGTTTTATTACTAACACCGCAGCCTGCAGCTAACTCGGACGTGGTTTGCGATAGATCCGCTTCCACAATAGCCTTCAATTCTTCATTATCAACTTTGGTCTCCGGCCGTCCACGGGGCTTGTTCTGCAGGTCGAAATTTCCAGGACGAAACGTTGGAACCAAAAACGCACTGTGTTTTCTTTTGCGGCACCGTCGCCATACACATCATTAATCCTTCGAGCCATTTCTGCAGCACTGGTGCCACGGTGGAACTCGTACTCGTAAATAACGCGATATTTCAAGTTGTTTTCCATTTTGTAAACTAAGTGACGCAAAGAAAAAAAAACAATTAAGGAAAAAACCAATTAATTATAATTCTCGAAACACAAATACATGAGTAAATAGCTGTATAAATTTGAATTTGGAATTCCTAACCAAAGAGAAGATATTTGAGATCAAAGTTGCCAGTACGGCAAAGTGCCAATTCCATATGTAAGGACCTAATATTTATAATATTAATGATATTGGGCTGATTTGTATAGCGCCGTTTTCGTGAAAAATCACCTTAGCACGCTGGAGCTATCTGCTAAACTTGCCAAGATCGTAACAAGTAAAAACGTGATCGACAACTGCTTGACTCATCAACTCAGCAAGCTGCCATATAAAGGTAATATTATTCCCGATACTCATCATCTCATGAATATTTGACAGTCGTGCGTTTGTGGTTGTTAAGGTTCCCACGTATGGGTTAAAGACCCCTGTATTATTATATTATTTTCGTTAAATATTAATATATGTGTTCATTGTTTTAAATATGAAAACCTAATCCCAAGATGATCCTGTCTAAATTCACCCCACGTCACCGCTCCAGACGCACGTCCCCGAAGCGGTGACAATAATCTGGTTAGAGTTCATTCCCGAGGTTCTGTAGTACGGAGTACCCGAATACACCATGATAATATAGCACGGGGCAAGAACGGCGGGGGTAGGGGTCACGTTTATTGGTCGCCCCGGGCGGTGAAGGGGCTATTTATCTTTTGCCCACTCATATGAATGTTGCCCCATGTTATGGATATGCCCCGTCTGCCCCGGAATTACACCCGGAGACAAACGGTGCCAAAGTTGCCCCGTGCGTACCTACTACACAAATAATATACACCACTTCATCCCCCGGCTACTTCGGATGAAAAAACTATAGAGATTTCATCTTAATGTTGTGGTATTTAAAGATATTTTATTAACCTAGCGGTTCTTTCCAATTTTAAATCAACTGTATAAATGTGAAAGGGAAAAAAATCTATCAGAGCTTTCATATCGTTATTGTATCTTCCTCTCTTCAATTTCTTGCTTATATGAGCGTTGTTTCATATGGTGTACATCGGCTTTTTATTTCAAGTCTTTATTTATATTGTTAACATTTTTCTTTCATGATTTTTTTTAATATTATCTCCACACAGGAGTCCCTAAGGAAAATAATTCCCCTCAGGGCTATCATCATTGAGAACGCTGTCTGAACGGACTTTTTGGGAAAGGAGGGAGAGGAAGTTCTGGGAAAGAAAAAGGTATGAAAGGTGGGTAGGTATCAGCGGGTTAGTATGTCCAGAAGTGACAAATTATGAATCCATCCCTTCCACTGCGATGCAGGGCGGTGCTCCGAGAGAGTCAAAAAGTTTTCCTAAACAAGTTACTACCGATCCGGACTTTCACGAATTTGGTGGGCAGACGCATTCGCCGCCAAGACGCCGAAGATCCAGATAAACCTCACCCCGTGAATCCGGGCACTTAGCGAACTTAGCGAACCACTTGGGGTGACCTAGGGCTGAGGTGTTGGTTATCCAATAAATGGTTCCCGCGGCGGCGGTACGCATACCCGCCTCCCAAATTGTTGATGTGATATTCTAAATCATCAAGGAATAAATGCACATAGTAGTTATTCTTATATATTAGCAATTCCACATTTTTTCCGTTTTGCTGCTGTCATTCTACAATTTTTTTTTAATAAATCTTGCCTACAAAATAGAATTTTCTTCTTTCACCAAGTTGAGTATTTTTCAGCAAGTTCGACTGCAAGTTGTGAAAAATGAATATCTACCCTTGTCATATTTTGCAACGATATTGTCTGGTCTAAGCTTTTGTTATCCTGGGTAATACTGAAATCTTACTATATTTGTAATGGAAAACAGAGAAAAGATTAAACACACGTTTATTTTTGTTTTGGCCGAGTTGCTGAAATCTGCAAGGAAATAGGTGCGTTTTGTATTTATCAATAAAATGCAAATACATTTTAAACGAAAATATGAAAAAGATCAACTCACCGAAAAACAAAAAGGTAACGGTCGCAAGTGCGTCACAAACCCAGGATCTCTTGTCTTACCGGGACAAACGCCTTAATCAACTTGGTCAATGAGACCTCTTATATTTAAATCATTTTGTACCATTATTCAAACAGAGCTCTCTCAAACAATAAACTAATAAATGTATCACTGAAGAAGAAGATAATAATAATAATCTAAACGAAAATATGAAAGAGAACAAGTCACAGAAAAACAGAAAAAGATGATGGTCGCAACTAGGACACGAACCCGGGACTATCCGGGTCTATCCGGGACGTGCGTTTACCAATTCCGCCATTGCGCTCTACTATCAAACCGTCATAATGGCCAATCTCAAATTTCAAATTTTAGAATTAACAATATTGTCTTCAACTAATTCTTCTACCATATTATTATGGGCAACTACCCTTTTTATTGGAAACTTTCATTCTTGGATACTTGGATCTCACAGTGGAACTATTGACTTTTTATAAAAGTCTAAAAGAATATTAAATTTTTATAAGAAAAACTCTCTTTTTATAACTTTTGAAAGTTATTCCCATTGCGTCCCAGGTGCGACCATTATCTTTATCTGTGTCTTGTTCTCTTTCATATATTCGTTTAGATTATTATTATTATCTTCTTCTTCAATGATATATTACATTGATGGGAATAACCTTCAAAAGTTATAAAAAAAAGTTTTTCATATAAAAATTGAATGTATCACTATTCAAAGATTTAAAATCCGATTTGAATCAATATGTATGGGTACGTAAGACAAGTTAAAGCGCCCTTGAGGTGATTTTTCACAAAAACGGCGCTATACAAATTATCCAATTATTATTATTATTAACATATTAAGAAAAACTTCTGGCGCAGCAAAAACGTTACCTTCGAATTTAAAACTACCCGAATTCTGCAGTTCAATTTCAGAATCGTCACAGAAATAGCGCCTTGGAAAAGTGGCATCCACTTTATCGCAAACAATTGTAGTAAGGAGAGATGAGAAGGGAGAAGGTGGGTGGAGACGGGAGAGAAGGGACAAAGCGGGGGAAGGAAGACGGAGAGACGTTGTGTTAGAATTTACATATTATCACTGTCGCTTGCGGCGAGGCATCATTCAGGGAAGTGACTAGACTGTCAAGAAGGTCAGATTGAAAAATGATGGAAAAGGAATTAAGATTATTTTTAAGATAATTTTTTGCTATTCAAAATTAACGATTAAAAGGATGAATTCTTTGGGTAATCATAATGGTGATCTCTGGCGTCTCAAAAATTGCACAGTTTTTTGCGTTCGAAATTTTTGGGATTCGAAATTTATCTCGCATTATCGTTTCCATCAATTCGGGAGGCGGGTATGGGTTTCGCCCCCTCGGAAATCATTTATTGGTTCACCAACACTCCTGCCATAGGTCACCTCTTTGTTTGGTAACTTAGCAAGGATGCTCGGGTACATGGGGAGGTTTGTGCATGTCGGACCAGATCGGGAGAGATTGGTTGAGGGAGACCTAACCAGCCGAACTCTCTCGACCCATCGCTTTGCACCGCAGTGGTAGGGATGGATTCATACGTCTGTTATTCCTAAACACATTGACCCCTAGATTCCTACACACCCCTCATAAATTGTTCCTTCCCAGAACTTCCTCTCCCTCCCTTCCCTAAAAGACCCTCCACACAGCGTCCCTAAAGATGACTTAAGCCCTGGGGGGATTTTTTCCTCAGGGCCTCCTGTGAGGAGTCAATGTAAAAAAAACATTGTCCATACGAAAAATGCTATAAATGTCAAGAATTACAACTGAGATCTAAATTTTATTATAATTTATAACTTATTACTGAAGCTCAGACTGAATGCTGTAGAAATGAGATCCCTGAGGCGTATGTGTGGTAAAACCATGTACGATCATCTGAGAAATGTGAAGGTCCGCGAAGAATGCAAGGCTGATGTAAGCATAATGAGTAAGATTAAGAAAGGGACGCTCAGATGGTTTGGGCATGTGGAGCGAATGAACGAGGAAAGGAGTGTAAGGAGAATACATGACGCAAATGTGAATGGTAGAACAAGTCGGGGACGCCCGAGGAAGACATGGCACGACCAAGTGAATCAGATACTTGAGTCGGGCCATGTGAAGAGTCGGAATAATAGAAGAGCATGTATGAGACGATGTATAAATGTGAACGAGGCAAGGAGTGTGTGCCAAGATCGAGTTGTTTGGCGGTCTGCGGTTTGGCGGTCTGCGGTTCCCCTGCGGGGAAACGGCGTGCTGATTAGTTAGTTAGTTATAACTTATTATTTCTTGTTGAATTAAAATATTCAATTTAGTAAGCATTTTTTCATAAGCTAATTTCATCAAATAATGATTTTCAGCAGCTTTAAGAGAGAGTTAAAACATTATTCTGTTCTACAAGTAACTACGTACTTACCTGAAAATAAATATATTCAGTTTTCCTTCATTCGCATTCACGCCGCATACAAAGCGGAATTCGGGACATACAATACGGATATCAAGTTAAAGCACTTCATAAAACTTTTTTACAATGGCCCATAAATTACCTCCCCCGTCGGCTCACGGGGTGAAATTTTAATAAAACATAAGAGAAAATGACCATACTTCTCTCGGCGAATCTAAATCTAGGGGAAGCGGGGTAATATTCCGCTGTCAAAATGTTTATAGACCTCCGGGGAGATAGGGGTAATGAAGGTCAAATCCCCCGGGAGGACCTCTCATTATCACGGCTACTTTGAATTACGATCTAACTTTTTAGACAAAGCACGATGCAGTTTAGTACGTGAAAAGATTGGAATGCATTCGTTATTATTTTAAAGATTTAACAATAAAGAAAACACATATTTTTAGTGATATTTAGGTATAACAATTTTGTTTGAGTGGTACCTACTCACAACTTAGTTTCAGTTTCAAGACTACCATTTTTTTTCAAATCTCGAATTTTTGCGTGTTTTTTTTAAATATTTCATCGATTTAGAAAAATTAAAATAGTTTGTTTTTATTTATTCCACGAAAAAGGCCCTGAGGAAAATAATTTCTCTCTAGGTCAATGTCATCTTTGGGGATGCTGTGAGGAGGGTATTTATAAAGAAAGGAAAGAGAGGAAGTTCTGGGACGGAAAAAGGTGTGAGAGGTGGGTAGGAATCAGGGGGTCAGTGAATCAAGGCCAAAGGCTATTTTATCCAATTTTTACCGATCCGACCCATTCGCCCCATTCGACCTACAAGACTTAGGCAAACCTCACCCCATGAAATCGGGCACCCCTGCTAAGTCCCCAAAAGTTGAAAACCTATGTCACTTTAAACTTCAAACGGTTAGCCAATAACGGATTCCCGCCTCCTAAAAGTTGTTCATTTTTCATTACACCAGAGCTCAACATTTAATGTTACTCCTTGGGCAAAGATTTTTGGCAAATAGTATAACATTGTTAATTTTTTTTTGTTCAAATCTTTCAAATATTGTAAGCTCTGATGTCAACATGAAATAATTTATTTAGTGAATTAGTAATTATGATTCGTATTATGAAGAAATCTCCATCAAAATTTCACGAAAATTAGAACCAATCAGATTTTGGGGGTGAATCAAAAGAATCCATCCCATTTTAAAACCATTAATAAATCTTCCATTCTTATTCCTTTAATTGGTCGGGCATTTTATAATTCCTACTCAGCAGTATTAAATTAATCAATACTATATTCACAACGGCTTAATCCCCGTAATGCTTCTAATAATCTGCGAGCCGTCTCGGGTTAAACCAACCCACTGCCCCCGCCCCCAAAACCTTACTTCTGCCCCATCAACCCCCCGGTGATCTATACACCCTTACGCCACTTTGCGAGGAAGACCAATACGCGAAATAATAAAAAAATGGTATTATTGAACGAGTCCGTGTTATAAAAAAAGTAAGTTATTTTTATTTCTACAGAATAAGGCAGAAACTTAATTACGAATCATTTGATTTTGTTAATCTATATAATAATCTTCTATATAAATAAAAATGAATCGCCGAAATGTATGTACGCGCATAACTTCCGAACGACTGCACCAAATAGGATAATTCTTTTTTTGTTGTGTTCGTTATCGTCAGGACAAGGTTTGTATAAAACTAGTGGTGAACTTATAAAATTTGACCAGTGAAATTATAAAATTTGTATAAAAATGAATCGCCAAAATGCATGTACGTGCATAACTTCCGAACGAGTGCACCGAATTGGATAATTCTTTTTTTATTGTGTTCGTTATTGCCTGGTTAGCTCTGGCATTATGAAAGTTGTATAAAAAATTGCAATAGGTGGTACGCGAGCTGTTCGAAAACTAAATGTACCGGGAATATAATTTATGGAACGCGAGTGGGGGGAACCAGGGAGGGGGGAGGGGAACCTGGGAGGGGGGGGGGAAACTCGGGAGGGGGGAGGGAAACTCAGGAGGGGGTTTTGCGGGACGGGGGAAGGGGGGGGGACTGGAGTGGGGAGAGGGAAGGTGGAAGAGGCGGAGTGGAAACGTGAGAGGGAAAGAGGACGCGGAAGAGGAATGGGGGGGAGGGGAACGGGACGAATGGGAACGGACACGCAGGGAGAAACAATTTCTTTATTAAATGGCATAGCAACGCATGCCGGGTACCAGCTAGTAACACTATATAAATTGAA
Source organism: Limnephilus marmoratus (assembly GCA_917880885.1). NCBI lineage: Eukaryota > Metazoa > Arthropoda > Insecta > Trichoptera > Limnephilidae > Limnephilus > Limnephilus marmoratus. The sequence goes on along the minus strand of OU862921.1, from coordinate 26,630,551 downwards.
ACCAATCGCAAAATATTGAAACGCACTAATTCTCAGCCACGCAGTAGTGCATTAGTATTTTGTATAACCCATATGTCATCATCATCACTCTTGGCTCTACAATCCCTGGTGAGTCTTGGCCTCCTCAATAGTCTTCCTCCACTTATACCGATTTAGTGCCAGCTTCTCCAGTTTAGAAGTTCCAAGGTAGAAGATAGATATGTCTTCGAGGACGTTGTCGCTCCATCTTAATCTTGGCCTTGCTAGGCTCCTTCGCCCTACCGGTCTTGAGTTCAGCAGGGACTTTGGTGCTTGATTCTCGGCCATTCTCGCCACATGACCCAGCCACTGAAGTCTTCCCAGTTTTAAAAATTTTGTCACGTTTAGCTCATTAAACAGAGTATAGAGCTCATTGCTGTGACGTCTGCGCCAATATGCATTTTCTAGAACCAGTCCAAAGATACGTCTCAAAATTTTCCTTTCAAAAAGTCCAATGCTGAATGAATAACCCATGTGTAATTTATTAAAACTCTATTCCTTACCTGTTTCACAACTCTGCTTCGAGTCAGTTCACTCTTTTTCTTTCTCTCACTTAAATTATAAAAAACAATAATATTGCGTTATTTTTCAAAGATACATAGTTCATGCCTGTAACAATATAATATCCTAAAAATATGTGCATTGATCCAAATAGTCTAGGTTCTAAAACATATGCAATTTTCAAGAAGCCGGAGCTCACCAGTTCTGTACATTTTGCTGTTTATCAGAAAACAGATAATCTACTTCGTAGTTAAGTTTCGAGTAGGTGCGCATGCAAATATGCAACATAGTCAATAGCGGGTAACTTTTAGTTTAAAATTAACATAAATAATGAACCAAAGTCAGAAGTTTAGTAAACAATCTTCAAGAAGTGCAGGAGTTCCAAGTATAATATTTACCAATTTGCAACTTTCGTAGAGGCGAAGTCTACTGCTCTGTACGTGATAAGCCGCCCTTTAGTCTTATGAAACGGACCGTTACATAGTTATAAAATATTTTCCACCTATATCAACGGAAAATAATATTATCTCCCCCATAAAGAATGTACCGGGGGAGAGGAAGGAGCGATCTGGTCCAACAGAGAAGGAGAGAGAGAGAGCGAACATTTAGAGATATCGGAAGCAAAAGTTTTAAGAGTTCGCAAAACCCTATCCGGCTTCTTAGACGGCTGAAAATATCTTAACGATGGAAAGATTTGGAGGCAGGATCTATTTTTATTTACTTCCATGAAACTACCCGAAAGATAAATTTAAACTTGATTTACTGCGAGTGTAGGTAGGAAAACTACAACGTCTAATACTAATTTGTTTGCTTGGTCTTATTTGGTAACAAAGCTCAAAGTATTTAATTATAACCTTCATTGACTGTAAAAACCTTCTTCCTAATAGCATTGTTCGGTGACTATATCAGCTAAACTTGATAAATATTCTAACGACCTCTCTAAAGAGTGGTAAACGAGAGGTCTCGCGTTTAACAGTCAAGTTTTTAATATAACGAAGAAAGCAATCACATTATTGTTTGACATTAATCCAAAATGAAAAGTTTGAAAAGCTTTTTTACATTAGCTCCACGCAGGAGGCCCAAATCCTCGAGGAAAAAATCTTTCAGGGCCTGTATCTTCTTTGGAGATGCTGTGTGAAGGGTACTTTTAGGAAACGGAAGGAGAGGAAGTAGAAAAAAGTACCTATATGGGGTAAGTAGGAATCTGGGGTTAATTTTTCAAGGATTGACATACGTATGAATCCATCCCTAGTACTGCAGTGCATGGCGATCGGTCGAGTCCGGCTGGAGAGTTCAAAAGGTCTCCCTCAGATACGGCCCACCACATAGTAGGTGGGCAAACACATCCGCCATGACCTAGACCAACCTTGTTGTGAGTGAACCATTTTTGATTTACAACGATTTTTTACGTGCGAAATATATAATAATTAACCCGTCTGCTTGTTTAGGAATAAATACATCCCGAAAAACGTAATCGCGTTATAGTTTCATGAGATCAAAAACGTCCCAGAGCAACCTTACATTTTAAAAACTATATATCTCTCTTCCTCTCATGCAAACATACGTATTTTTCTTTTAACCAGAAAGCGAATGAAATAACGCTTCTTATTGTCTTTGAAATAGGAAAGCTATCTTGCAAAGATTTTTTACAATCTCGATCCAAAGTGACGGTTTCAGAATTTACACGCGAAACCAAGGCTTCCAGATTGTGAGGTGCGAATATATTGAACCAAGCAGACGGGTTAATGCATGCGTCATAGACATTACCAAAAACCAAAGATAAATTTTATAACGCCTTGTTTTGTGAAAAATAATCCCTAGAATCTTTACTGTATGATGAAAACACTCTAAGACTCACAAACTTAGAAATATTTAACTTCTATGTAAGCATGCAAGTTTGAAATCTACTCAATACTCTACTATACAAGTTTGACAGGATTTAATATTCAATTCCAGTCATCTTAGCTCGTGAATTACCCATTCAGGTACCAAAATTCACCTGGCAATCCAAGATGCAGATGATTTAGTGCATTCATTAGTACGTTCTCAGTCACCGAGGTGATGTTCATGCGCCGACAGCCAAACTTTGAGTGGTTAAACTTTATGCTAATAAATTACGCCCTCAACCCCCCAATCCTTGGCGTCTCGAATTGAAGCCGCCCTAATAATGTTCCGCGAACACTGGCTAAATTAACCGACGCAATTTGCACAAATAATATTATATTGCAGAGAATACAAGATATGGTGTTAGACTATGTGTGATGCAAGAATGTTCAGTGCCGAGTTAAAATGTACGCGTATTTACAGACAAATCGTTTTAAAGAGGTCACATTCGAATGTATGTGTGTAGTATCAAAAGTTTCAAAAAAGTTTTTCGAACTAGTTTGAAACACTCACCAGCAGTTCCATCTTACCCCAATAATGCCCAAAGATCTATGTGAAATTACTAGATACTGTAACAATAAAATTATTATATTTGTTAAAAACAAAGTGACTAAATTTTAAATTATTTTTTTCACCAAGCATTAGTCCTACTAAAGTATGTATGGAAGGAAATCGTTTATATTTTGACTCCCTATTAAGATATATTTACGCTTGCGTAATATTGCAAATGATCAAGATTAATGAACATACAAAATTTTATGGAACATTAACGCAATACTAGGTTCACAAAGAATGAAGGAATGCTTTTTCCAAAATATAATAACAACTTTTAAGTTGTAGTAATAATATTATGTATGCATAATTAAATTGTAATTGAAGAATTAACATCCTAATCACAAACTGTTTAATTACATTTGGGATTGTACCTTGAAAAAACAATAAAAAAATTACATACAACTCCATTTTTATTTCCAATTTTTTACTGCGATAACTTATTTATTGGGTTGACTTTAAGACCAAAAAGTTTATCTTCAAGCTATACTTCTATATCTTCTTCTTCAATGATTCATATACCATTGTACTTACTTTACATTTTATTTATAGAATAAAGATTTATCGAATTTGAATTTGCATTCAAACGTCAAGTATTACAAATGAAAATAACAGTTTTTGATCAATCCAGTACACCACTATACAAAAAAGTGCCTTTTTATAATGATTTACCTGTACAGTGCTTTGTTTATATGTTCGAGTATGTACAGTAGAAATTCAAGTGTACGCGTATGAATTGTACCGAGTTCGTGTATAGCGTAGTACGTTTAGGTATGTACAGTACAGTAAAGCCTGTACAAGATTCCTTGCAACTATATGCTCCTTTTGGTTAAGAGGTTGCTCACCTAAACCACAATGCAAAGATTTTGACTGCCAAAACGGGATTTTATAAATAATCCATATTTATAAAATATATATTATACGACATGCAAAAGTTAATAATAATAATAATATTGCGTATATTTAGAAAAACCAATTTTTCCAAATTTTTACAGCAACTTGTGAAATAGAACATTTGCTCTTGTCTTGCAAAGGAAACGCTTTTTTTCTTGAAACGCTTTTCACCAAAACCATAGATTTTTAGGAAATAGAACCATTTTTATCACTAATCTTTATCACTAATCATAATAATGATGTCTTCTGAAAAATCTGCCAAAATATTATATTATTTCAAAAATAATTCCTCCAAAATGTATTTGTATCCTTTTTTTCTTCCATCGTCGAAATATTGATGAACAATAGCATGTGATTTAAAAATATCGTATATTGTAGTATTAGTTTTATTACTTATTCTGAAAATTCTTTCCACAGTTTGTTTTCCGTGAACAAAGGTGAAATTATTATTAATGATGAGTAAAAGAAGCAATTTCTTTAAATAGGAACCAATAAATTGAGCGCATATTTGATTCCCTCTTTTGACGATGGTGTTTGATTTGAAGCATGCTTGTTTGCTGAAACCATATTTCAGATCTCAGGAAATACTAACATCATGATGTACCGTAGATAATCCAGTCTAAGATATATTGCAAAACATCCGCAAACGGATGTCCGGTGATATTCGATAAATTAATAATTCCATACGATTATGATTTCCGCATTCAAGTTTTAAAGTTTAATAAGAATTAAGTGGATCATTATTTCATTGAAATATTCCAACTACCTTACTTCACCCAGCAACACTTTCTTTAAGAGCGTTTAACCAGCCAGCGGCCGAAAATCCACATTTTGTCAAAAGTTTTTCTTACGATCGTACAGGGCGGTTACAATGAGAAAGATTAATTATTATCTGTACCAGATTTTTAAATTATAACTCAATATCGATTTTATTTCATTCCAAATTTGCTTTAATTTATACCTACATCCAAAAATTGTGAAAGGCATGATGATAAAACTATTAAAATAATGTACTTTATGTAATTATTTTTTGCTTATAAGTATTTATCATATTTCAATAATGTCTAAGTTAAATAAGAATGTTAAAAAAATCTGAAATATATTAGTTTGTAAGCGCGCAAATAAATAGACAAACGGACCAATTTTCGTCAAGAAACACATGTACGTATATATTTTTTAATGATTTTATTTGAACTAAAATTAAAATTCTAAAACATGCGATACCCAGATAATGTATTGATTTATTTTACTGCATGATTATATGATTTGAAATGGGTGTGGTATAATACAAAATCTTTTTTGAAAATTTAACGAATCTGCCAAAGACCTAGGGAAGGTACTAAAAATAAACATTTTTTCTCAAAATTTAAAACATGCGAATGCTAGATAAAAGAACAATCTTTCGAAAACCATTTATAATTTTTTGTGGAAAAGAGTCAATACGTCTAAAATCTGATTTAAAAATGACATATTTCTGGTTTTTCTGGTAATACTCTCTTGAGTTTGGAAAAACAGATTGTCTTCATTGATTCAATATTTTAATCTTTTTCTCGCCACGAATTGGTTGGAATAATTTTGTATTCGATTAAATTGGATAACGCTTTTCATTCAAAATATGTTTTTGACAGAATAAATAAACGAATAAATATGTGCAAAAGGGTTTTGTTAATTCTGAAAGCCTTTTGTAAAAAAGTGCCTTAGAAAAATGTATAGTCCTTGTAAAAGGAAAAGAGATGGGACATTAACCAAACAAAAAAACAGCTCTTTTGATTCGCGAAAAAGGAAAAGGATACCCTCCGTCCGTCTCCCCACAACCCCAAAACCTGCCCTTTCCCTTTCCCGCCCCCTCGCCCGCCGTGTCCCTCACAGATAGAGATGAAAACAGACCGCTATATTATCAAACGACCAGAGTTTTATCACGTCGCCATGGCAACGGAGGCTGTGTACTGTGTAGGTCTACTGGCCGGCGCATCCGGCGGATATTCAAGGGTGTACAATATGTACAGTACAGTGTATAGGAGTACACAATGGAAACAAACTATGTCATTTTGAATGTGCGGTTTAAAGATTATATCAAAACAATGAAGAATTTACACCGGACTGGTTTGTTTTTAAGAAAGAATAATTTTATGACTTGATTTCCTGGTAAAATTATACAAAAAGCTCCATAGTTCAAACAATGCTAATAAAATTACCTTCATTATAAAACGTGCTGAGTTCTACAATAGGCCACTTGCATGGATTTCATAACGACTTGGAAAAAATCGTGTGGATATATTTTTTTACTAAGATTACGAAAATGTTGGTAAAAATTTTTAGAAATGTACAGTTTTTTTTTTAAATAAATAAATCCATTATTTGGGCTTGTGACGTCACTATATGAAAATGTCCCCTCTCCGAAAATGTTCCTATAAATTTTGTAAAATTCCACACTGATTTTTTTTTTTACATGGCAACACTTTGATTTCATACGAATTTTTTAATTTGACATTTAACGTTCCCTAGATTTATTGTTTGTTCTCTGTGAACTTATTATTTGGTTTGACTTTTTGACAGATGTTGTGAAGAGAACCCCGTACATTTATGCTGTCTGCATGTGTTTTAGAGGTATAATGGTAATGGTGTCGATTTTAACACAATTAAATTTTATAATTTTCTTTTTATTATTATAATTTACAAGTACGAGTATATTACATTGGTTTTAGTAATATAGACGTCGAACATTATAATGATTTATGATCAATAAGATGGATCAAGGAAAAAAATATTTATGTGATTTAATATTTTTGGTATGCCTCGTTATTCTTCAGTGCCATTCATGTGGAAAACGTTATTTTTTAAAAAATGATTTTCGGCTATGTAATTATCGTTTTTTCGCACCCATAAAATTATGTCCCGTCTTTCCGGTTTATAAAAAATGGTCTGATTTATCGGATTGAAATTTTCAAGAAATTGCCAGGGTTTAAAAAATACGATTAAAAAAAAAAAAACGAAATGTCTTAGAATATTTACCTAAACCGGAAAAAAATGTGATGCAAAGTGGCCCATTGAAATGCGTTTAGACACTGGTGGATTTGTCCTGATAAACATCAGAACGAATCTGAAGATTCGAATCACATGTAATATTTTTTTTTGCGAAATTGATTGAAAAATAACAAATTGAATCGCTACGCCTTTAACGGCTCGTAAATTTAGAGCAAATCGGAATGGAAAGGCACACGAAAACTCCAAACAAACACTTTCCTTAATCCCGATTTCTCGCATCAAGCTAAAAGTCTGTTAAGCTGCCATTTCTCTGCTAGCTTGGCTAAGTTCAAAGAGCAGTTTTAAATAAATTCGTTGCACGACACGAAATCTAATGAATTCGAATATAATTTTCCCCGTGGCGGGTTGTAGCAGACACGTAGCTAGATTCGTGGCTAGTCGGCGTAGCAATTTCTAAGTGGAATTGTGAACTCTAAAGTACGTTCAAATCTTCGGAACTTTATTGTAAACAAAGGAAAAATAGAGTAAACTTGGGTGAGCATTTCTTAAATACACTCGTACGTAGGACGTAGTTGCTAATTAAAAAAAATATATATTTATGTGTTATAATGTTCAGTACTTCGGGACTTTGATATCTCTTACATAAAATATCACTGTATTTTTTAGTTATTAATAACATCTACAGCTCAAAAGCAGTTAAAGTATGTTTTTTTTTTTTCCATTTTTGGGAAAAATAAACCTAAAAGGTGCTGTACAAATTATATATAATAAAATAAAAACATAAAAACCTTCAATTAAGATTTTTATCAATTGATAAAAAATTTGTATATTTGTATAATTGTTAACCTCAACACAGGCTTGTCCTAGTGAGGTTATAAATTGAATTTTAAACATTTTTACCTTCAGTGTAAAGAAACAATAAATAAATGAAACAAATTATAATGGCAATGTAAAAACAGCAGAATATTTAAAAATATTATATGGGTCGACTATCGGATTGATATGCTTATTACAATGCCTTCAAATAGCAATTAGACTGTCAAGTAAACTAAAGCAACTCATAAAGTTGATCATTAATTTATTACAGAAGAGTACTGTTTTAAATATGTGTTAAAGTCTGTCATAATCACGTTAAGCAAAGTCAAACTCGATCGAGTCACGATCCAAATTAATATCTCTTACGAAACTTGTAATTTTCAACCCATAGAGAGCGCAAGTAAGTTAATTCTTCACACTTGGATAAAATATTTAATCTCGACGTTTATTCAGCGGTATCACCCGGGCGATAAAAGGAGCTCGTTATGAGAACGGAATGGAGAGAGCTTTCGGAGAGTTACGGCCCGTATTTTGACACAAACTTTATTTGATAAGTTTAAGTGTTTTATGACTTAGTTACAACTTAGCTCCGTGTTATTCCCCGGTTGTTGGCTGCGATCCGTCACTTGGCGCAGGAGGCTTAGCGTGCGAGATTTAAATTTTCACTTACGCGAGTCGTTAAACGTGAATGCTCAATTACTCAGGGAGTTAATTTTGAAATTATTTACTGATGTGAAGCGGTTTCAATAAATTACATCAGGAATCAAAAACTTCTGTGCAAGTTTATGTGACTAGATACAAGATAGGTATCTACACGACAATATTATTTAAAAAAAAAACTTATAAAGAGTTGATGGCTCCTGTGGTTGAGTGGTTACGATCCTTGTCTACAAATCCGGAGGTAGCTGGTTCGAATTTAAAAAAAAAATTGATTAAACTTTTGTGTATTTTTGGCATGTTCCAGAACGCTAATATCGCCCTAGTAAAAGACCAGTGTTCAACCGTATTTGGCGATAAGATTTGAATAGCCAGATACTTCCCCACGTTCTTCTTCCCCATCGCCGTCCCCTTTCCACTATCTTTAGCCTCACAACATACCCCGAATGGGGTTGTCATAGTCTCATTGGCTCCAAACGGTTGGGAAAAAAATATTTTTCCAGAAAAGTTAAATAATTTTAAGGAAGCATTGTTTGCACAAAAAATTTCGAAATCTCTACATATTATAAGTTAAAGCCCTCCGATGCGTCTGTCTGTCCGTCTGTTCGCGATAAACTCAAAAACGACTGAACGGATTTTCATGCGGTTTTCACTAAAAGTTGGAATGATTCATGAAGAAGGTTTAGGTATATAATTTGTCAAGGTTTTGTGTAAATTGGTTGAAATATATAATATATAAAGAAGGATGTCTGTGTGTGGTGTACGAGCGGGCTGGGAGGCGGGCGGTGTTGATTTTATTTGTATGCAATTAACAGATGGCGGTGGTTAAAATCGTTGTGTAACCATCCAGTATGGCGTTGTGTTTCGTTAGCCACAGCAACGTGTGGCCGGGTTAGCTAGTATTATATAAATGAAGTAATATTTTCAAAAGGAATCGACGAATGCCTCCGGATTCGACAGCATGAGAAAGTTCACTAATGCTCGAAAATTCATTTTCAAACATCGTCAAAACAGATTGTTAGTTATCAAATTCTAAATCTTTTTTAATATGGGTATAGTATGGGATCGTAACGAAACGTTCTGTGAGTTTTTCTAGCTTTCATTCCCTATATCACCCTTTTATTTCCACATATAATGGCATTCTCAAGTTTCCCAGAGGCGAGAGCATTCCCGTTGCCCACACTACGACCGACCTTGACTATAGATAGACCAATCGATATCAATAACTTTGAACGCATCGAACATCTTGGAGTTCGGGCAAAGCGAACGCTGCAATATACATACACCTACTTCACAACATGCAAACAATTTAATTTGAACTTTTGAAAACAAATCTTCGTATATTAATTATTTTTGTTTTAAAAAACTTTGCATGATATCTCTTATGACTAAGGGAATAAATTTATTAATCTGACGTGTCATGATTTACTTTATTTTTCTGGGCTTACAAAAAGACTCGATGATTGCGAAGTCAGATATATGTCCTATTCGCATTATTTAATTAAAGTATTATAACCGCTTATCTGTGATAATGTGAAGGAATGGCTAACCTCTACTGATATCTGAATAAATGTAGCATATTTTAATTGCAAATTACATGTTTCTGATACCTTTGACTTAGTTTTCCGAAGAGATTTGTCTCCTTATTCAAACGCAATTTGCCAGCCTCTTCGTGCAAGTCAGTTCTGTAGCAAGATCGACGGTAGTTGCCAGTACGGATTCGCCGCCGGAAATCAATTATTATAGGCCGTTAGCTACATAGTGGGTATACTAGCTGGCAGCGGGACTCGCCGGAGTTTTATAGACTGTTACAGACGTGTGCCGGGTCTTACGGACCCCAGTCTATAGTCTACACTCTGCACACTACGGAGCCAAGTCTTGAGAATTAGGGGTGAGAAAAATAACATTTCTTTAAATAAAATTGAAAAATGAGATTTTCACAATTAAACGTAATTTTCCGTAATGGCCAATTTTCTAAGGGATTTATTTTTAAGAAATGGTTAATAATAATAAGGAACTCCAGTCCATTTTTTTTAATGTATAATGACCTTCTAACTTAAATAACTGTACATTTATTTTTATTTTGTAGCGTTAGTTTTAATAGTTAAAATAATTGTCAAAGTTTTAATTTTTCAAGATCCCCGAAAACCACCGTATGTGTAGTGAATCGTGTGACGTCATCACTCCCGAAAAGTTACTACAAGATCGGGCAATCAGCTGTTCAACTGGCGCCATTTTGAAATTCAGAATTCGAAGTATTCTCCCTAGAGAAGCATTACTGTTTTTTAGTTTTTGAATATTTTCAATAAAAGAGATAAATTAATAAGAGTACTTTTATTTTTGAAACTGAATTTTTTAGGTCTAACATAAACACAACAACTAAATCTCTATGAGGAGTATGTAAATAAACGAATAAGATGATACGTTGTTAATGCGATGGCTTGTGTCATACCTACATTCCCATACAATAAATTTACGTGATCAGTGACGTTACCACTAAACATTTCAATAATTCGAACTTGACGGCGTGTTTCTATGACCCGATTAAAAATGGGCTTTCTAATAATTTTTTAAAAACTCTGCTTTTAATATTATTAAATAAAACTTGTATATTCAGAATCAGCGTTTATTGATCTATATGAATACATTTTTTTAAAGCCGTAATATTTTTCACTGAAGTTCCTTATTTTTATCATTCCCTTCTTCTTCCTCTCGTTCTATTCGAATCGGGAACGTATCGCTTCGATAACCTGACCTGGTCTACTTCGGCAGCTTCAGTTCATTGTACGTCTAAACTCTCCCCAGCCATTAAAAGATTTTTTTTTATGTAGAAACCAATAGAATAGAGAACTCCAGTCTAATTTTTTAAATATTTTTAAATGAATAATGACCTTCTAACTTAAATAACTGCATTTTTATTTTTATTTTTCGAGCTAGTTTTAATAGTTAAAATAATTGTTAAAGTTTTAATTTTTCAAGACCCCCTGAAAACCACCGTTTGTATGGTAAATCGTGTGACGTCATCAGTCCTGAAAAATTACTATAGAATCGGGCAATCAGCTGATCTACTGCCGCCATTTTGAATTCCGTTACACGATGTATTCTCCCTAGAAATAGCATTACTATTTTTTTGTGCAGTAGTTTTTTAATATTTTCAACAATAGAGATAAACTAATAAGAGATACGTTTATTTTTGAAACATTATTTAGGCCTAAATAATGTTTCAATAAACACAACAACTAAATCTCTATAAACAGTATGTAAATAAACAAATTAAATAATACGATGGCTTGTGTCGTATCATACATTCCCATACAATGACTTTACTGTGGTCACGACACGTCGAACAGTGACGTCACTTTAACGGCATGTTTTTACGACCCGATTAAAAATGAACTATTTTTTTTTTTTTTAAACTCTGCGTTTAATGTTATTGAATAAAACTTATATATTCAGAATCAGCGTTTATTGGTCTATGTGAACATATGATTTTTAAAGCCAGAATATTTTTCACTGGAGTTCCTTATTATCATAAACATTTGTATGTAGATACCTATAACGATAGTTTTGTCTCCCGAAGACGTCAGTAAATTGCAGTAAAAGACTGGTATACGAAGAATTTATACATAATAATAATTATTATTATAAAATTAAGAACCTACCAATCAATACACACAATTCATCAAATACAGACTAAAAAATGTGTCCATATTAAAATCGATTTTTTTTATTTAATCTGCGTTGCATATTGCAATAATTTACATTAATAATTTATATGGGATTTATTGAGCGCACTGCAGATAATGAATGACTTTCAAAAATATTGGATTAAAAGAAATTATTTTTCTTGTAACCTAATTTTCTTTGTTTTTCTAAATTAGCGTATCCCTATTTCAGACCTACGGTACAAGGGGGGATCCGCTGAGAAACATACACCACTAAGCGCTCACGTGTAAAGACGTAAATGCGACTCTACCTCCCGGAGCTCGCCGCGCGGCTACGCTTGAGAATTTCAAAGTGAACCTTATCGCGACAGGAACGATTCTACTAAAAATTCAAAAAAGAAAAATAAGACGATTATAAGTTTAAAACCTCCCTCAATTTTTTTCAATTCTCAAACAAGGATTTTATCTACGTTAGATGAAGTATAAATTTATCTACGATTAACTGTCAAAGCGATTGTTAGAATATTCTACTTACATAGTAGCCACGTAGTGCTGTGAATAGAAGACCTTGTGTTGATAAAAGTGTCTTTTAAATTTTCTCTTATTTAATAAATGAAAACCAAAATTCTTTTTAATACTTAAGATTTGTGTGTGATTTGTGTGAAATACCTACTTACTTACATAAACCACAATCATTTTAGATAAAAAAAATTCAAGTAATTATTATCATTCTGATTAGACCGTTTGCAGCGGGAATCATTATCACGCAATCTATTATTATTCATTATGTATAAAAAAGGTAGTTCTACATACATCCAAATTGTAAAAACTGTTAAGAATTTATAATACTGTTAATCTGATAGTGCTCCCTCTCTAAACACGAGAATTTCTCAGTTAGTGAGGTATTGTTACCACTAATATTATATATATTGGTTAATTATATATTATATATATTGGTTAATAAAAAAATAAAAACTCTGTTGGGATAAAGTGTAGTTTCCAATTCGGCCACCATCTTGAACAGAAACCGGAACGTAACAAACAAATTTAGAGACAGATGAACTGCCAAATGGTCGAATTAAAACAGGTCTTAGCCAAGTTTAGTTAATACATGTTATCGAAATGGTATGCGCAGTTTATGTCACATTATCCCCTTCACATTTAGTAGACCGGTCCATTTTTAGTAAATCAGTTCCTGTCTTTAGAGGTCATTTTCTTTCTGACGTAAAGTTTCAGAGTTCTATGTCAAATATAATACTTTCCCTTTCTTATTTCAGTTCCGCCGACTCTATTTGTAATATCAGCATCGTAGTATCTTAGCAACATATTTGTGATGACCATCTTGTTTAAAACCATAATTTTTTTAAGCATCAAAACTGTAACACAGAGCTTTCACATAAGCTTTAAGCCGCCTTCTATATATATCCCTCTAAAAATCCTCATTCTCTTTTAAAACACCCAAATCATAAATCATCCCTCGCGTCGCGCGCTGCACCGGAAAATCCTCCGTCCATTTTCCCCGGTCCACCAATAAAGTGCCTGCTACACAGCCCTCCGCGCGTAGCCGAGCGACCTACCTCGTAGCGGCGTAGCAGTCGTAGCACTAGCCTACCTCTAGGCTGTAGGACCTACCTAGCAACCCGTCTACCCACCGGCAGTATTGACTGGCGCACCCGGGGGACGCGGAGTCAATACCGACCCGGGGGACCGCCTCCCAGGGGATGCGAGGGATGGCGCTATACCCACCCCCGAACAAGGGACGAGGACAGAAACAAAACATCACTCGCATACTTATACATCAGTATACTACTGGCTACACAGTCACATATTATATAGACAAACCTCATGCATACATACACACGGGGAGAGAGGGTAGTCTGGGGCAGTGACATTCAACGTTTTTATTGTTACCACCCGCGGAAAAATGATCTCTGAATAAAGTTTTCCCCGCAAAAAATAATAAATTATTTCTGTATTATTTCCAATGATTTTAGCCATTCAAATCTTCTACTCCATATCTCTCCATATGTTATGATGCAACTGGTTTTTGGTGGGGTAGATTTATTATTATCCAAGGTGATAAATAAATTTCTCGGTTTTGAAATGCAAACCTTTCGTTTGTAAAGTAATCTTGGGAGATAGCAGGGCACGTTTGGCTGCTTCAATCTAAAAAAATGTGTAATGTTAGAACATTTCTTAGAAATTTAAAGATTTTATTGTCAATTGCTATTATTTGTATATTATAGAAGTTTTTCTAGGTCTTGGTGGCGGATACGTTTGCCCAACCACTGCCTGGCGGGCTGGATCGGAGGAGACCGATTGAGGGAGGCCTTTTGACATCTCCTCCCGATTTCTCCCGACCTATCGCCTTGCACCGCAGTGTGAGGAATAGATTCATACGTCCGTCACTCCTGGCCACACTGACCCCCAGATTCCTACCCACCCCTCATACCTTTTTCCTTCCCATATCTTTTTCTCCTTCCTTTCCCTTAAAAAACCCTCCACACAGCATCCTCAAAGATTACATAGGCCCCTAGGGAAATTGTTTCCTCGGGCCTCCTGTGTGGAGCTAATATAAAAAAAAAAAAAATTTTGCCCCGAAAACTTAATAAAATTTTTGACTACCGTTAAAAATATTGAGATTAATTAACAACTTCTGACCTGACGAAGATATGATATTTCCAAAAAATGTCCATTTGTTTTTATTTACGAAAGTAATACAATTTCTCTAGAAAGTTTGTAATCCGCAAAACAATAAGGACGGATTGTTTCACAGGATTTGAAGACTATCAAATTTCTAAGTCTGTTTTAAAATCCATGTACCTACACTCTTAATTGAACTCCCTTTTAAATTCGTATTCGTATATGTAAAAATATAATTTTCTTTTCATTTTTTTCATGTAAAAATATAACTTTCTTTTTATCTTTTTCAAAATGAGTTTTATTAAACTCACTGGAAATAACATACAAACATTAAATAAGGTTTAAAAAATATTGTTATGGTTCTGCTCTTTATTATTTCATTATTGGCTTGAACTTTAACTGGAATAAAACAGAACTTTAAAATTAACTTTGAAATTTGATGAATTGTTCAAATCTGTGAAACCACCTATCTGTAAATTGGTAAATTTTAATACATGCATAAATATCTTTAATCAATAAAATGCAGCGAGCCACATGTTGGAGTGCATCTATTGAGAGGGTCGCGATGAAAATGGAGAGTTTCATTCGAGAGGGAAATTTCGCGTGGGGTGATTTTTACCACCCTTCTTCAGGAAAAGCCGTCAGGGTTGGCCGGTCGCCTTCAGAGGGTTGCCGACTTCCCTTATACTCGTGGCTCGGGGGGCAGCTACTTGCTACTGCCTACTACCTACTCGCTACCAGCGACCGGATATCTACTACCTCCGTCTTACCCTTGCTGGGAGAATGATTATTTGTAAAATAGAAATGGTGGATGCATTCTTATCGATCTTTGACATAGACAATTCAGTACATGCGCATCTTTTATTTTTAAGAAATTTCAAGATTTAACTTACCGTACTCATATAGTATAACTATCTATACATTAAAATATGATTAATATCAAAACATTATACGAGTATATTATCTAATATGAATTAATCCTGTGTAGCAGTGGGTGCCTATTTTGTAGTTTTTTTTTATAGAAAGTTTTATAAAGTATTAAGTAAGGGAACGTACCCATACTACGTGACACGTTTAGGGGGGGTCTTCAAAATGTCACGCTTGGAACAAATGAGCGGCGGCGGGCTTAGGGGGGGGGGGGGGGTTAAAAATTGCAAAAAGTTGGTCACGTAGTAGTGAGGCTCGGCTAACGAGGCCTAAATTATCAAGTTACTGTTCCGAAATATACGTAAAAATAAAAGATTTAAATATAATTTTAATTGGTTGATTTGGCATCGCGCTTGGTTCTCACACAGGAGTCGCGTCGTCGTAAATTCAGTTACTCGACTGGCAAAGGAGATGATAGTAGGAGATTTTCAAATATTGTAAGGTTACTCGAATACCGGGAATGTATTCTGTTTATAATAACTGATAATTTTTATTTTTAAAACTAACTAACAGCAATAATCTCTTAATCTCTTGACGTGCTTTTACACTACTTCTAAATCCTTCTAAAATTTTTCCATGCTTACAACCAGAGATAAATGTTTAATATCATATCATAACTAGTTTTGGTTATTTAGAATTTTATGAAAGAAACGTCGAAAACATGATTTATTTTTGAGATATCATGACGTGTTGTGCTTACTCCTTTTTTAGCCAACGTTTTGGAGAGCGTTACAGTTTCTATCATCAGGACAGACTATATATATTATGGAGTTCCTTACCATTATTCACAAAAGTAAAATACGATATAACTAAATCGCGCCAAATGCTTTAGTTAAATAACAGTTAATAAATCAAATAGAAATTGCCCCAAAAAACTTTTCTGTTGTTATTTGCATCTATTCATTTTTGATTGCATGACAATGAGAATGACCACGAATATCCAAATAAAAATAATAAAAATTGAAAACATTTTTTTAAGAGAAATCAAAGTTAGCAATACCTGAGGTCGGTATGTACATGTGCAATTTAAGTTACCGGTAAACCATTTATTGATTTTACCCTTATACTATTATTATTAATTTATTTTATTTATTACATTACATTAGATACATTTATAAAACAAAATTGCAAAATAACTATACACATTAAAATGTGTACAACTGTTATTATGTCTTGTAGGTCGATTTAGTTCCTAGCTAGGCAGATTGCCCGTTCTAAGGAACCAAATGCTGGTAAAAATGCCAAAAATTTATTCTGTAAAAAAATGTAGATTTTTATTTATGTTTTTTAATTAAATATATATTAAGGGCCATTAACCAGCCAGAGGCCGAGAATTCTTACTTCGTCGAAAGATGTTCTTACGGTCAGTCTGGGCGGTTCCAATGAGAAAGATTAATTATTTTCCGTGCCAGCTTTTTTTTAAATAATAACTCAATATCGATTTTACTTCATTCAAAATTTACTTTATTTTATACCTACATTCAAAAATTCTGAAACGCGCAATGATAAAACTATTAAAATTATGTACTTTTTGTAATTATTTTTTGACCATAAGTATTTATAATTTTAAAATAATATCTAAGCTAAATGAGAATGTTAAAAAATCTTAAAATATTAGTTTGTAAGACCGTAAATAAATAGACAAAGTATTTTCGTCACAAAACAAGTGTGCCGATGTTTTTTTAAATGATTTTATTTAAACTAAAATTAAAATTCTGAAATATAGCTTTCCCAGATAATTTATTGATTTATTTTATTGCATGATTATATGATTTACCAAATAATACCAAATTTTGTTTCCAAATTTAACAAATCTGCTAACGACCTACGGTAAAACCTTATTATACTAAAAATAAACATATTTTCTCATAGGTTTTTAAGATTTTCACGGCCAAAAGCATTTTCGTTATTTGTTTTTGGGGTGTTATGCCGTGTTGCGCTACCTCCTTCTTTAGCCAACGTTTCGGACATCGTTGCAGTGTCCATCATCAGGGCAGATCCGGCAGATCCGGTAGATGTGTGATCTACCGGATCTGCCCTGATGATGGACAGTGCAACGATGTGCGAAACGTTGGCTAAAGAAGGAGGTAGCGCAACACGGCATAACACCCCAAAAACAAATAACGAAAATATTTTCTCATAATTTAAAATACAGCTTTACTAGATAAAAGAACAATCTTTCGAAATCAATATATAATTTTTTGTGAAAAAGAGTCAATACATCTAAAATTTGACTTAAAAATGACGCTTTTCCGGTTTTGTCTGGTTATATTCCCTCTTAATGAAAATGCCCAAAAAAAAGGTTTTTTTGTTGAAAAAGGTTTTTTCTTTTAAATTTAAATATGTACTAAATTAACAGCATATTTAACAGTTATTAGATAATAATATTACGTATGCCATAGTATAATATCATTATTCCTATCATAATATGTAGTTTGGTTTAGTTGGATGTTTAGTTGTTTTGATGTGAAAAAGTTTTTGATAGAGATTTTATGTTATTTATTTTCGTTACAATTGAAGAAAATTTTATTACACGCAAGCATTTTGATTTGAATTTGTTTTACAGTGTTTTTCATTAAAAATATTGCACGAACGCTTGAGCCGCATAAATACTTTCAATTCAATTGTGTTAAATAATTCAGAACTCAAAAATAACGTAGTTTGTGATTTTATATTAAAAAAGATAGCATCTGCAAAATACCTACGGACACTCGATGAATCAACTTTGGAAAATACAGTTGCAACAAGATAACAATCAAATCGTATTTTTTCATTTTTTTATGAATCTATTCAATTTTATTCACTTGCAATGCATAGATAGTATAGTGTTTTAAAACCATCTTCATCCCTTTGTCTGAAAATAAAAGCGAATATTAAGCAGTTTTTTATTGAATGCCTTCATTTTATGAGCCATTCCATCTTGAGCTCTTGAGCTACGTAGCTTAAAAATATTTATTTATTTGTCGAAAAATGGAGACCCGCCAGATTAAAACAAGTATTTTTTATAAATTATTTTTAATTCTCTGTGGTGTTAACTACGTATTTTACATGTTTTGAATTTTCATGTGTTATATATTATGTCGTTATGCGTAGTGTGTGATGGTGAGGGATATCGCCCGTTGTGATTGAGTAATTGGGAATATGGTGTTTCTGTTCTTTGGTGGGTTATAACCACCATAACCATAAAAGCGCCATAAAGTTTTATGGTGTACCCAATGTCCGCGCTCGCTGGCGAATAAAACAAATTCCTCAAAGCAAACACATCTGCTTCAAATTATTATTGTCCACTGTTGGGTTTTTTTCTTGTCGCACGGTGGAACAAATTTTGAATTAAAATATTTTAACCCCTAATGGAGAGATATTCTATTAAAAATCCCACCAAAACATTTTCGTGGGTAGGTATCTGGTACCTACTACTCTCTTAAATGTTTTTAAAAAATATATTAAACAACTGTTTTTGGTGCTGACTGCTTTTTGATATTAGGCTCAATTATTAACTACCCACCTACTCGCACAATAACTAATGTGAAACTTTAATAATTGACGAAGATATTATCAAAAGACTCGATGAAAATATGGAACATGCAAAGACATAAATTAAATAGAAAACGTTTGCAACTGGGACTTGAACCCAGATCTTCTAGTCTTACTGGGACTTGTACTTACTACACCAATTGAGCTATTTTGCCAATTCAGGTCCCAGTTGCGACCATTACCTATTTACTTTATGTATCTATTTGTTTCATATTTGTATTGGTTAATATTATATTCGTCAATGATTAAATATTACAACGAAGTTAAAGTTTCAATAAGTTATCCCTTTGATAATTGAAATTCAAGTTTTCTGAACTGTTTCCTTCTTGTTATCTTATGTCAATGAATATTTCCTGAATCTATTTATTACATGCTTATTTTATTTAACATATGTACTTGTTTATTTTAGTAACACAAGTCCCAATGAATATTATGTTCGATTAGCTAATAATAATGTTGTAATTAGGTATATAATAAAAAATAATAAACCTTTTTCTTTTGCACCTCTTTTAGGTACAAATACTAGACATGTTTATTGTTTGTTGTATTATATATTCCGAAGCTCAGTTAACTTCTTGGCATAGGCCTCCTCTAACATTTTCCGCAGGGACCTGTCACGCGCTACTCTTCTCCAATGATGTCCAGCTGTGAGTTTTAGGTCGTCTTCCCATCTTCTTTGTTGACGTCCTCTACTTCTCTTGTCATCTCTGGGATGCGAGTCAGTGACATTTTTGCACCATTTCTCCCTAATTAGGTAAATACATTGTTAAAGAAATTAGTTAAACACGATAGTGGACATATTTTAAGAATAGTTAAAATTATTTTGTATTTCTTGGGCATTAACTATGTAACAATTTCTAGACATTTTGTTTTTTGAAGTGTTTTATTAAATGTACATTTGTTACTTAAATTTAATTTTTCCGCGACCGGTTTCGATACAACCGTAAACTTTAATTCTAATTTTAATTCTGTTTTAATTCTTTAATTCTAGTTTTAATTCTGCTCGTGAATGATACGGTTGGATCGAAACCGGTGGCGGAAAAATTAAATTTAAGTAACAAATGTACATTTAATAAAACTCTTCAAAAAACAAAATAGTTAATATTATCTTATCTTAGTAAATTTTTATTTTTTTGTAGGTAAACTGTTTGTAGGTTGAGAAGAATAGAATTAACAAAGATAAATTAATAAAAAAGGTCTACGGTATAGCGCACTTGAGAAGAAATTTCTTTAATTTTGATTTATAAATTAATGTCGGTTCCAGCAGTTCTTATATATTGAACCAGCAATGGTTTAGTCAGTATTCATCTAAGAGGATGATGATGCTTATTTTGGTTCCTTCTTGTCAAATATCGATGAATGCTGTAGAAATAAGATCCCTGAGGCGTACGTGTGTAAAACCATGTACGATATTGTGAGAATCTTTGAGATCCGCAAAGAATGCAAGGCTGATGTAATCGTAATGATAATGATTAAGAAAGGAACGCTCTAATAGTTTAAGAATGTAGAGCATTTTTTTTTTACATAAGTACCGCACAAGAGTCCCAACTGCTCCCGTCTGGAGCCGGTGGGACTATGGCATCCCCAAATGGGGTATGTTGTGAGGCTGAAGGTAGTGGGGAGGGGAAGGAGATAGGGAAGAGGAAGGTGGGGAAGTACCTGGCTATTTAGATCTGGTCACCAAGCACGTCTAAAGTCATTTCAGGCAACGTTTCAATTCTGAAAGGTGGCCTTACACCAGGGCGATACTGAGAGTATCTTCCACTCTGGAACGTGCCGCAAATATACTATATATTATTTTAAATGAATAAATTGTGAAATAACACAAATTAATCAAATAAAATTTATTTGCCACGCCGGGATTCGATCCCGCGACCTTCGGAGTCCGAGTCAAGAGACTTACTGCTGGACTACGCCGGCCGTCAACGAGGAGAGAAGAGTAAGGAGAATATATAACGCAAATAAGAAGTCGGGGACGCCCGAGGAAGACATGGCTTGACCAAGGATACTTCAGTCGGGCCATGTCAAGAATCGGAATAATAGAGGAGCATGTATGTGAGACGATGTATGACTGTGAACAAGGCAAGGAGTGTGTGCCAAGATCGAGTTGTTTGGCGGTCCGTCCTCCCTGCTTACCCCTGCGGAAAACGGTGTGATGGTTAGTTAGTTAGTTGTCAAATAAACTTTACCAAGAAATAAATTCGTTCCCCAAACCATGTAAAATTTTAAAACCGGCACGGCTCAGCGGAAACAAATGACATAAAACCAAAATGCTTTTTAGTGTGAAATTCTAAACATACATGTAAAACTAATTTGTTTGTCTTGTTTCTGTTTTGTCGCTATTAGCGACCACTTCTGTTTCACACATTCCTTCCCCTAAACACTTCGAATTTTACAAAAAATCTCAAGTGGTTAACACTTCCTTCCATGCACCATTTCTAAGAGGTTCGTCTTAAATCTCAAGTATGAGAAATTAAAGAACATCGTGTAATAAAATTTTATAGATTAACTAGAAATTCATAAATCGAACTTTTAATTATAAGCAAAAAAAAATATATTAGACAAGAATAATTCCAAAAGATTCAACTATCACTCTTGTGAAATAAAAACTATTCTCATTATGGTTTTTCCTTTTTTACCACTGACCTTAAATTTGTCAGCACTTTTGTATACGTACATAATTAGACTCGGAGACATCTGTTTCTAATAAATATGTGTTGTCACAAATACACTTATGAACAACGATTAGTGGATACTTTAGTTCACAGTTTTTTTGTTTGACTGAAATTGATACTTCTTGGGAGGAGATGACATTGTACGTTTTACAACTTCATTCATGAAATGTTCATTTTAAGGGAGGATGTTATCATAACTTGGAAACGAATTAATATTTTAACCTTTTTCAAGTTTGTAAACTGTTCAAGTGTCTGAACTGTTTTGTGTTGGGAATACAAAATCAACGAAAATTACTTATTATAATATATATTTCAGATAAATAATTAGATGGATTCTAGGAAGTCATATTTTTCACAAAAACGGGGATACAAGTGTTTCAATTAGGTATTATTATTCTGATTATATTATTTTTTCAAACATACTAACTTTAATGTTTATTTTAATTTTAAACTTGATGGGTAAAATTTGAAACAGAAAAAAACAGGATACGATACGGTCGCATCTAGGAACTCGGCGCTGCTGTGCCACTGAGCTAATGGGACACTATCCCCTTCGGTCATATTTAAGTGTACCATACTTCGACTAAGAACTAGGTACCAACATTATCTTCATTTTCTTAACGCATATTTTTATTGGTTGCTATCTTTATGTATGATTTCAAGATTCTTCTCGAACTAAATGCTCTCTAGATAGTGTCTTGGATAAATTTATCCATTTTTATTTAATGTGTGATATCTATTGACTTTCTCAATTGTCTGGTATTATTGTCTTGGATTGATTATTGTTAAGGATGAATATTTATTTTTATTTTATCTTAATGAGTAAAACCTCAAATTTTCGTAAAC
Organism: Limnephilus marmoratus; assembly: GCA_917880885.1. NCBI lineage: Eukaryota > Metazoa > Arthropoda > Insecta > Trichoptera > Limnephilidae > Limnephilus > Limnephilus marmoratus. Next base: position 26,607,954 of record OU862921.1, on the reverse strand, counting down.
TAGCAGACCCGGCCACACGTTGCTGTGGCTAATGAAATACAACGCCATTACCCAACCTTTATAAAATCCACACCACCCGCCTGCCAGCTGCCCGCTGCCCCCTGCCTGAATTAAATATTTGAATTTCTCGGCTTTTCTCTACTTTTCTCTACTATAAGCATGTATTATAGATATAAACCTTCCTCTTGAATCAACTATATTATTATATAATATAGTTAGCGATCGCCACTAATTATACAATGCTTGCAATGCAACATTGGATATTTGAAAAGGGAAAATCAAATACCTACTTACTCTAGGACATCTATTTTCCAATTTCTTCCGTAGAACGAATTTCATAAGTGACTTTAGTACGGCCCGCCAGCCTTTTTAAATCTCACAAAAATATGTTTTCTTTGAATTTCTCGGCTTTTCTCTAATATAATTTATGTATATTATACTCACTCTATCTATTGGTGAAAACCGTATGAAAATCCGTTGCGTAGTTTAAAAGATTAACGCGCACATACATTTTGAGCGACTTCATTTTATATTATGTAATGTTAATGATGAAGGTAGGGAAGCACAACATATTTTTGTTTGAAGTCTTAAACAATGAAGTCTCTACAAAGGGAGCTCTGGGGTTTTGAAATTTTGCAAACCTTTTTTTAATCTGGTAATTTCTAGATCAACGCAAAGCTTTCAGCACGCACCGTTATTTCCAACAAGATCTATTGAGTATTAATTTTTTAAACTTTATGAGTAAAATCTCAAATTATAATATTTAATTAAATGAAGACAATATTAGCGAAACTCAATCGAAATCTGGAGACAGAAAAATCAGAAAAGATATTGGCTCCGCTGGGACTCTAAATAAAATGGATAAATTTATCCAGACACTGTCTAGATTGCATTTAGTTGAGTTGAATCTTGTAATCATATATAAAGATAGCAGCCAATAATATGTGCGTTAAGTAAGTGAAGATAATGTTGGTAGTTCTTAGTCGAAGTATGATACAGTTAAAAGTGACCGAATTAATATGGGCTCCGTAGCTTAATCGGTAGAGCTGTTTCCATGTAAGAAAAGGGTTCTGGGTTCGAGTCCCAGCGGAGCCAATATCTTTTCTGATTTTTCTGTCTCCAGATTTCGATTGAGTTTCGCTAATATTGTCTTCATTTAATTAAAGATCTATTGAGCTTTGAATATACATCAAACAAGAACCCATGCAATTTGTTTAACATTTATATTTTTAAAATGTTCGATTTCGTAAAAAGAGTGCTGAGTTTTTCTTCGGACCCAGGTGGGTTTCAACTACGTAGGTACCTACTAGTTAAGCAGGAACTTCATAATGATATCTAATAAAATTCAGTCCCCAGTGGTAGTATTTACTTACATCAGTTTTGTTTTTGATTAAATCAATAAAGCTAAATCAATTAAATTAGCCCCTGCTAAATCAATTAAATCAATTTACCAGGGGTGCCCGAGTTCATGGGGTGAGGTTTGGCTATGTCTTGGAGGCGGATGACCAGGACATACTGAACCCAAGATTCCTACCCACCCCTTAAACCCTTTTCCTTCCTAGAACTCTCTTCTCCTTCCTTTCCTTAAATAAACCCCCCCTCACAGCATCATAGTTGAGCATAAAGATGACATAGGCCCTGAGGGAAATTATGTTCCTCAGGGCCTCCTGTGTGGAGCTCATGTAAAAAAAATAAAAAAAAATGACACAAAAATTTTTGCATGCTTCATTAAAACTTTTTTATAAAAAATATTAGTAGGTCATAATTTTTTTATCTGTTTCATAAGCTCCATTGAAAATGTCAAATTTAAAGTTATGTTTCGTTTTCATTTCATTCACTGTTTTTTTTATAGCTTAAATGTTTGTTTTTATTTTTATTTTAACTTTTTTGATGAGTAAAAGCTCAAATTAATTAATTAATTGTCCCAGAGATGTCAATATCTTTTTTGATTTTTTCTGTTTTTTAAGATTTTCGATTGAGTTTTGCTTGTATCGTCTTCATTTAATTAAATTTATGTTATTTATCTTAAAAGAAAATGTAGACCTTAATTAACGTTTTATTCTTAGCATAGAATTGTGATGATAAAAACTAACTAACCATCATTCCGTTTCCCCGCAGGGGTAGGCAGAGGGGACGGACCGCCAAACATCTCGGTCTTGGTACACACTCTATGCCTCACTCATATTCGTACATCGTCTCATATATTATACTCTTCTATTATTCTGACTCACGGACGTAGCTATAGCTTTGACAAGGAGGGGGTCCCTAAAGTAAAAAAAAAAACAGAGCTCTAACGCCAATTAAATCTATCATTAAAAATTAAACATTGCCTGCGACTATTATCTGGTTTCGGGTAATCTATAATATATAACTTAGGTTACTCTAATTAGGCACCTTTAATTAAATAAAAAGTTATATTTAATGTATGTAAGTATTGCAATATTTATTCAAAAGTAACAAAGTTGAAACTTTAAAATAATAAATTTAGTCTTTTACGTTTTATTGCTAACTGATTAAAAATTTCTTCGGAATGAAGTTGTACCGCCAGATCTTTTTTTATATGCGATTTTCAGTGATGTGTTGTGGCAAGCTTCCCTTAATATTTTAGTGTATATTTCATTCCAATCGGTTCATAAACTAAAAAGTTATGTTAAGAATAAGAATTTTCAACTAAAAATTAAGTCTACGCGAACAAAGTCGCGGGCACCAGCTAGTTGTTAAATATAATTGTATTTCTTTCTGTTAAAAGGCGAAATGATTTTATGACACTTAGGTACATTTCGCATATATTCTGAAATTACCATTTGTCAAATATTTTATACTCACGGCAACACATTTGTTTACAAAAATTCTCTGGGAATAAAAATAAGAGCAGGATAAAAGTTTTTAGAGCGTCTATTTTAGGCGCGGTGCATGTAATTTTTTTCTGTTGGACAAGTAAAAACCCCCCCCCCCCTTATATACGTCCGTGTTCTGACTACTGACATGGTCCATCTTAAGTATCTTTCCTCTCTTTGTATTATTTGGGATTTGAGTGAACTTTTACATATTTTTATAATATTCTATTTTTAATTGTTCGACCGACTTCTCTTCCTTGGCTCCCCGTACTTGCAAATATAAGCCCGCCAAATATCAGGCGAGAGATTGCAACACTGAGGGAATACAAGAAGGTCCTGCAAAAAAGCGAAATACCCTTGCACGATGATGTCGTTTCTCACCCGGCATGCCGCTTAAAGTCTCGAAAACCCTTCTGGACGGAAGGAGAAAGACTCCTTCGAACACCTCTCACCCCAGAAGATAGGTGGAAGCTTGAGTGGCAATCAGCCAACGTCAAAAAAGCCCATCTCGTGCAAGACCCCACTGAGAGACAGCCTGGGTTCTCATTGCCTCGCAACTCTGGACTGCCATCAATAGGATAAGGTGCTCCCATAGCCGTTGTGCCCACATGATGCATAGATGGGGCCTTAAAGAGTCGGCGATGTGTGAATGCGGTGCGGTGCAGACCACCGAACATGTGGTCAACGAATGCCCGCTCCATTCCCCGGCGGGATTGATGAGGTCCACAGGGCAACGCCTGAGGCCCTAGACTGGCTCGCAGACCTAGATGTCCCCCTCTGACCCCCCACCATACGAAAGAAGAATTGTTTTATTATAATGTATAATTTGTCTGATTATATTTATGTAATTGTTAACCTATTCGCGTATTAACTTAGTTTTTATAACTGGATTATTCTCATGTGACTAAGAACATCTGTAAAAACCCAGTATATATAAATAAATCAATGAATAAATAAATAGATACAATGTCAGTGATTATGCGGCGTTGTCTCACACATTATGATATTACCCATAAAGGATCACATGTGTCCACTAAATGGACGAATGTTCATTCTGGCCACTTAAGCAGGGATCGATGGGCCTCACAGCTGAGGTTATTAAACGGCCCATTGACCATTTAGGTACGGATTACCAGACCTAGGCAGTAGGTACCCTCGCTAACATTATCCAACCCCAAATTAAGTTTTGGTGCGGGGCCCAAACGGTGGACGACTCGGCGTTCTCGGTCTTGCTCATTATGAAACATGAATTTACTCGCAGGTCTGAGATAATAAATTAAGAAAATCCTTATTTGCTTATGTGGCTTAGGATTGTGAGATTTATGTAGAACTTAACCCAAAACGCATGTGGATAATGTTCGAAAATACCATAATTTTCAAAATTAATACAATACGAAAATATGTCTTTTCGGTCATAAATAAGCCTTGATAGGTTGGTCCTCATAAAATATTATATGATAAATATGAAATTAGGTTCTGTTACCTAATTAAACCAGGGGTGTTTTTTTGTCATAAAATCTTCTGAAAAGAAGTACTTTTTTTGAATTTGAGTATAATCGGTGTCGTGATTTCAATAGTACATAATAAACGTAAGTACGCCCAACTGTTGAATTTGGCAACCACCTCTGGTCTGGAAACACTTGAAAAACCCTTTGACTCTGTTCAGAAACTTTCTGTTTGATAGATGTATATGTGGAAGGCTGTCCTTGTTCTACCGGCATTTCAATGAAAGATTCTCCGAGGATCTAGTCATTTATCCCTTCGGCACCGATGCATAGTCCGAAAACACGCCAAACGCGCACCCAACATTTGTAAACCGTTGACTTTTGTCACATGAGAACGGGCCGTTTCTATGAATCGTTCTTGCTTTCAACAACTCGGCTGTGGAGCGATTAACCGGCTTCTGTATTTCTTCACTCCAACTAGGGATTGCAATCCCGCAGCTAATTCAATCCCGCGGGATTGATGTGCGGGATTGCTCAATCCCGCGCGGATCCCGCGGGATCCCGCATCTTTGAAATAATGTTATAAGTTTTAAAATCAAATTGAAACTACAGATTTTATAAGTTATAAGATAAAATTGAAACTACAGATTTTTGGGTAAAAATCAACTTTTATTTAACATTTCTTACATTAAGCAACAGAAATTTATTCGTTTGTATTAATTAAGTTTTCTATTATCTAAGTAGTTAGTAATCTGTTTTCTTAGATTCATCTTTAAATAATTGGCATAATTTAATAATTTTGTTTAATTTTACACTTACTCCTAACAGTTTTATATTTTTAATTCAGTTTTATTCATATAATGACTAATAATCAAATCACAACTCTCTTAGATGCTACTATTATTACTATAATCTGTACTACTATTCTTTTCCAACATAAACTTCACATTCCAAATGCAACCTCAATTAAAGTAAAACCAGGGTTTCCACACAAAAAAACATTAAACATACCGATAACTCATACCTCATACGTGCGCTTCGCTGTACTATTTATGAACAACTGGCAGGCGCCGACAGGATCAGGGTTGCCAATGCTAATGTTCTAAAATACCCGCAAAAAATGTTCAAAATCCCCAAATTGGGGAGAGCAAAACATCAAATTCCCCGCAAATTCCCCGCAAATTCCCCACAAGTTTTTTCATAAATCTGCCTCCAAAATAATACTAAATTCAATTGAAAGTAGCATTTTTTATTCATTAAAATTAATTAAAACTATTATTACACACATAATACAAGATTAAAAAATAGGTTTGAACCCAAAAACCAATATTGAAACAAAAATAAAGACATTTAAAAAAAAAATCAATACGGTGTGCCGATAAATTGTCTAGCACGCAAAAAAGGAAACTTTAAAAAATATGGTAATATAATCATACATACGGTTTGCCAGGTACTGGTAGGAGAAAAAAAATAACTGAAAAAGACAAGTAATTTAAATTGTTACTTGATATTGAGACCAATAATTTTAAACGGTGAAATTAAGTTATGTAATAAGTAATTTACATCATTATAAGACTTTATTCGTAATGGATTATTAACGAAATAAGCCTACATACAAGTGATGTAAAATAATTACCTCCTTTCATCAATTACTGCATCATGCTTTTTTGGTTAACATTTTGTGTTTGAAAGATTTAATTTCAAACTTCCTCCTTCTTATAATCCCTTCTTAAGTAGCCATGAATGCTACAACAGTCGTCTGTATGAAGGTTATTTCTATTTTCTGTTTTCAAATGTTTAAGAACACTGAATTTCATCTCAACGGAAGCGTTGGAAAACGGCAACACCAGCAATAATGAACTTATTACAATTTTTATATTTGGGAACCAGTACCTATCGTCCTGTATTGTTTTTTAGGCCAAAGACTTTAGCCCAGTAACTTACAGCATCGTCATCTACATTCAGACCATGTTGGGATATATCAAGAATAGCGGGATCCTTCTATCGTAGAAGTTCTATGACTGGCAAATTCACGTGTCTTCGAGTTAGGGTCCCGAACTTCAAGAATGCCCCGACTATTATTGTTTAGAAACAAATAAAATAAACTTCAAAATCTACCACCGAATATACATATTTTTCAAAAAGGTTGGCAAGTTAAAAAATGCCCAGAATCCCCGCATTTTCCCCGCAAACGGTGTTCCCCGCAAAATACCCGATTCTTGAAAAATCTTAAAACGCTGGACAGGATACAGGATACTAGGATAGCCCGCCTGCCGCCAACCGATAGTGGCCGTTAGTCCCCGGCCAATCCTCTAGTGGCCGGCGACTAGCGCCACTAGCGGTTGGCGGCAGGCGGGCTATCTTGTGCTAAACGGTAACATTGCGCTCGTGCTACTCTCGATTTACGCGAAAGTTTTAGCGCCAAATTTTTAACTTGCGGGATCCGCGGATCCGCGCTTTGAAGGTGCGGGATTGCGGGATTAATAAAAGCTGCGGGATCCCGCGGGATTGCGGGATCCCGCTTTGCGGGATTGCAATCCCTAACTCCAACAATATGGGTCTATTCAAGACCCGTGTTCACTCCTCAATGTCCTCAGAAAGACCCTATACACAGCATCTCCAAAGATGACACAGATCCTGCTATGTTTGATTGAAATTGATATCTTTTCTGAATACCCACATTAAAAAAGCAAACACATGTTCAGTAGGTAGAAAACCAAGTATTAATTATTATAAAATTACATTACAACATTAAAGTAATTCACCCAGTCCTCCAACATATCCATTACCGACTATTTATAGAATGGGAAGATTGCATATCCGGCACATTTTAAATTCAGTCTATTCTTTTGGTTAACTAAATAATGGACTCTCGTATTGATAGGGTAAATATTATTTAGTTGGAATTAGGGGGCCCTTAGAACGAAGGGTCCTCTGGTACACTGGCTGCAAATGTCCCGAGGCGGCCCCATCTGTCCCTATGTGTTAAACACCTTATGTCACAATATTAGGCATTAGCCCTTAGCTCTAGGATTGCTACCGACATGTCTGCTGGTAAATTATTGTTTCAAGGGGAGGTCAGAAATATGCACCACATTTTTGAAGATATCTTTGATGGCTTTGATGTTAGTTTTTAAACCACAGAAATGTGTAATACTTGTATATCATCGGACAATCCATAAGGCCTCGTTTGATCTAATCAGATTTTGTAATAATTTTTCCTACATTTCATGGTGGTTTTCTAGTTTTTTAGAGCTCCCCTTATTTATTTATTTAAAGTCTAGAGCTTTATTTAGCTTTTAAATTTAGATTATTTAGCTTTATTATTTTAGCTTTTAAAATTAGATGGTATAAATTTAACATGAGATATATGCATCTAATGTTGAAACATAAGAAAGAAATAATTAAAAATAAAATTACAAATTACAATAAATGAAAAAAGAAACAAAAATTTAAAAAAAAAATGGTGATCACATTGATTTAAATAAAGACAAACAGAAAGTCTAAGAATAGGGTTGGAATAATTATTTTACGCGGTTCACAAAATTCACCAAGTTAACATTAACTAACTAACCATCACGCCGTTTCCCCGCAGGGGTAGGCAGAGAGGACGGACCGCCAAACAACTCGGTCTTGGCACACACTCTTTGCCTCACTCACATTCATACATCGTCTCATACATACTCTTCTATTATTCTGACTTTTGACATGGCCCGTCTCAAGTATCTGATTCACTTGATCGTGCCATGTCTTCCTCGGGCGTCCCCGACTTCTTCTACCATTCACATTTGCATCATATATTCTTTTTACACTACTTTCTTCGCTCATTCGCTCTACGTGCCCAAACCATCTGAGGGTCCCTTTCTTAATTTTGCTCATTATACTTACATCAGCCTTACATTCTTTGCGGATATCCACATTTCTAACACGATCATACATGGTTTTACCACACATACGTCTCAGGGATCTCATTTCAACAGCATTCAGTTTACTTTCATCCTTCCTCTGCCAGTTCCATGCCTCACTGCCATACATCAGGGTAGGTACCAGGACTCCATTGTGGACTGCTAGCTTCGCCTTTTTTGACAGTTTTTTATTAGCGCCAACAGCATTCAGTCCTCCATTAATGGAGTTACCGGCATTTACCCTTCTTTCGATATCTCTATCAGCCTTCCCATCTCTCGTAAACATACTACCCAGATAAACAAACTCATCCACCTGCTCCAAGTATTCATCATTCACAAATATATCGCACACTGTTTTCGTACTCTCCCTTTCAAACACCATGACTTTAGACTTACTTACATTCATCATTAACTCATTCTTCATACATACTTCGTTCATCCTAGATACTAGAGACTGTAGATCTTCCATAGTGTTAGAGATCAGCACCGCATCATCAGCATACAACAGGCAACATACTTTCAGACTATTCAATTTCGCGCCCAATCCCACATCTTTCAATTCTTGCATACAATTATTCATGTATAGATTGAATAACCATGGTGACATTACGCAGCCTTGCTTAACACCTTTTGTGATGTCAAACCACCCCGTAAAATCACCGTTCACCCTAACACATGCAACGCTTCCCTCGTACAGAGACGCAATTGCCTGTATGAGATTTGCATTCACTCCATACTTGGACAACACCTTCCATAGCTTTTTCCTGTCGACTGGTCGTACGCTTTTTGAAGATCTACAAAGGCGCAGAAAAGTTTCTGGTTTTTCGCCAGAAACTTCTCAGTGTGCATACGCAAGGAGAAAATCTGGTCCATGCATCCCCTTCCACTCATAAAGGCACCTTGCACATCCCATATTTTATCCTTTGTTTCCGTTCTTACCCTTTCAATCAATATTCTTCCGTTAACATTAAATATGTTGATATAATAAAAATATGGTTCTGATAGAGCTGCAGTATTATTTCGATAGGAGGCCATTCATTTATTATGTTTTCGACCCCCCCCCCCCTATTATAGGAAAAAATAAGAATAGGCCGACCCCCTCCCCCCTGTTTAATATTTATTACGTAAGAATCTAAAGGAAAAAATTAATACACGTTTGGTTTGTTTTAATGTTTATTTTTCAAAGTAACAATTTTTGGAAATGTTTATTTGCACTTACAAAGGTACTAATAATTTCAACTTTACGCATTTTTGTGATCTTACGTTAGAACTATCGAGAATCCCTCCCACCCCCTTGTAAGAAAAAATAAGAAATGGTCGACCCCCTCCCCCCTAAATCTTCTTACGTAATAAATGAATGGCCCCTAGACGGGGGAACGGAAAACAGAACAGTGTTAATAATTGGAAATTTGAATGACACAATATAAGCAATTTAATCGGAATACTTCAACAACTCGATTTGGACCCACAAATCCTTCCTTTGTAAACAAATTAATATGTAAAATATGGATTTCTTAAAATCAAACACGCTGGTACTATTATGAACGTCTTGTAAAATACAATTATTGTAAAAAAACAACTCAACAAAAATAAACACTGAAGAAAAAGATAATTGATCAATAATTTATCTTATAAGATTCTTCCAATGTAATCCCGGTGAGAGATCTTTATTCAAAATCCATTGTTTCAATTTTATGGACAATTTTTCTATACAGAGAAATACACCATAAAATTATTCAAGAGCGCTTATTACCATGGCTACAGATTTAGAATTTTTAAAAATTCTTTTGACGCCAGAAAAAACTTCTTATCCAAGTTGCCAGTATCTATCTGCCTAAGACTGTGTGCCTATTCCTATAGCCTTGTCGCAGATCAGATATTACTTCAGTCCGGGTCCATAATTCAGGCTTGCCACCACATAAATACATAAATACCCGACACGGAATGCAAAACAGATCCGCCGGCATTTCAGCGAGCATCCGCGGCACTTCTACCTTCCACTTCTGCCTCGCTCTTGCTCTAGCTATTCTCTTCCACTTCACACTTCACGTCGCTCGCTACTCGCTGCGGCGCGAAACATAACAAATCTCTACAAATAATTTACCTAAGAGTGCGGCTCTCAGTTTCTTCGGATAGGGGTGGTTTTTTAAAGGGGTTGTTATTAATTTAAAAAATAAATTATTACATGTGTGACTATATTTTAAATTACTATTTAACGTTTTGACGCTGACCGGGTTTTTTACCCCGCCCAACAGGTGATACTTAACAAATGAAACACTTGTGACGGCCTGCGTAGTCGAGCGGAAAAGCTCTCGACTAGCGATCCAGAGATCGCGGGTTCAAACCCCTATAGTAAAAGTATTTTTGATTGTTTCGATTGGAAGTGGAGGCTACTCTCAGTAACGCACTGGTGTAAGATCACCGTTCAGGACTGAAACGTTGCATAAAATGGCTTTAGCCGTGTTTGATGACTAGCTAAGTACTTCCCAACTTTTCTCTCCCCCATCTCCTTTCCTTCCCTACTTACCTTCAGCCTCACAACATACCCCAATTGAGCATGCCATAATCTCACTGGCTCCAGGCGGTTGGGAGAAGTTGGGATTTTTGTTCGGTATTCACATAAGAAATAAAAATAAACTTTACGAAAATAGTCAACTTTTGAATGAATGTAGTTGTTAAGTATTTAGGTATAGGCGATTAGTCCAATAAATGATATGGTAGATACTACCTAGAGTATTTCCGGTTATCAGCGTGTAAATTAAATTCATATCACGGTTATCGTTATCTTGAAACTATTTTAATTTTTCAGTCTTAAACCGATTAATCAAAGAATAAAATTATGAAAAATATTCTTAAAAAACTGTTTTATTGTGCTTTGCAATCATTGGAAAAAATATAATCAATCACAAAGGTTACTTTAGTTTTTGTCCTGACATAAAAGGGGTAATTTCTAAACCGGTTTAAATAAATCTCGTGATAAAAGCAAAGATTTTTCTTAATAAGATTGCCCAAATATGACGTAATATTCTCCATGCTGAGTGTTAATCTTTATTTAAATGTTTTATTGAAGACGCCGCATCCGCGCCCAAAAAGAGGAAGATATGAATGTTAGAGGAGAGCGCTAATATTTAAAACGATAAAATCGATGCGAAAAATGTTTAATAAAACACGACTCGTTTAAAATAGAGCAAAAATCTCATGGAAGGTATCTTGAGTATCATTTAAAGAAACATTGTGAATTTTTTCACAACTATAACTTGTAAAATAACTGAAAGAAACGTGTTTAGGTATAATAATTTTCGGAGCATACATTGCGATTTTTTTCTATCGAGGGTATTTTACATAATTTGCGTTTCGACGTGGATCGCGTCTAGATTATCTTCAAAAATAACGAGAAATCAAGAGCTTAAAAACTTCAAATATTTAAGGGAAATATGTAAGAAATCGGTAGAAATTCGGGTAGCGGCACCTGAATATAAAAAAAATGATTTTCCTCGTAAATTAGCATTGCAAAAAACGGCCGCGGCGTTTTCAAACGAAAAACTGTCATGTCTCTGAAAGAGAGAAGCGCCTTGACTTCACTCTCTTCCGTTCCGAGGCGGTTACAGCTGTCACCTGAATAACGGAATATATTCCAAGGTGCCAAATTGAGGTTACACTTCCAACCCGCTATGACGGAGGCTTTCCTCACATCCGCTTGGGCGTAATGGGGTATATCTCGTCGTTTGGGCGGGTGAATGATGCACAAGGCTTTTTTCCTGACGTTTTGCTGAAGCCGAGATGTTTTCCCAGTGTAAATGTGGCTTTATTTACCATGATATGAAAAACAAGGGAACATGCGTTTGACAGAATAAGACCTACCTTTCATCAAACAGAAGACTTTAAACTAGGCACGAGCATCAACGCGATACCAGCGATATTTCAGTCACTCTTCATTAAAATCGATTTAAGCAACAGGTATAAATAAACCAATACAACTTCCTTACTTAATCTTACAATTTTAAAAGTTTCAATAATTTCGTTTCAATAAAAAAAAACTTCCCAATAATGCCTACTATTTTTAGTAGCTATCTTATAGTCAACTAATGTCCAAAATCATAAAATATATTTGTTTTTTTAACAATAACCACCAATCATCAAGATTCCCATCATGATAACAAATGCCTTCCTGTCTCTGTTATTTTTTGCATAACTTCTTGTTCTGGAGTGGCTTACCATGTTGTCACAACACATTAATACTTCTGCAGAAATAATACCAATAGGCACAGCTGAAGATTGATTGATGTCCTATTTCTGGGGAAAAGGTCAGGTTTTGGTTCCTATTTTACCAAAACATTCAGTAGTTTAATTTTATTTTGTCAACGTCTTGATAAATCACATTATGTGGGGCATTTATTATAAAACTGATTCCCATGAAATATTCCAAAAATATTTATGAATATATCATGTCTTCCGCATTACCATAAATCTGCTTAGAGGATTTTTCAAAAGTGGTCGTGACTACAAAGTTTGCAACACTGATGTCGATGGCGATAATAATAAAAATGATAGAATACCCTTTTTTTTAAAGAAGTTTTTGTGAAAAACTGCTTTTTTTGTTGCGGGTTAAACATATATGTTTTTTACCCATACAATATAATATTATTATGTTAAATGACTATCTTTCTCTTTTTTTCTAAATGTTAATGTGGTTTCTTATTTTTGTTTCAGATTTTTCCTGAAATTCTTCCTCAAATGTAATCAGAACTGTTTAAAAAATGCCGGCAACCCCAGAGACATGAGAAGATTTCAAGTGAGTTTCATTTTATTTACTGTTATTGTGTTTAGTTTGTCGAACTCCATTTAATTTATAAACTTTAAAGTAAACAAAATTTGATATGTAACTTAAAACTATTAAGTTTTCCAATTATTTTAGTTTTTTTATTATTGTGATGGCTCTTTCATTGTTCGAGTATACTATCAAACAATGTAATTAAAACTAAAATAATTGTAAAAATTTAAGAGGAACCCACAAACCAAAATTGTGCGTATTCCTGTGCCTTATGTCGCCACAAATAGGTACAGATAAAAGGCGTAAAAATCTCTCGGCAACCGGAGTCCGGAGGTCACAATTTCAAGCGCAACAGTGTTTTATTTATTTATTTATTTATTTTGTGAACAATTTTATAAGAAAGAAAAATAAATAGAAACTGTCTCAGTAAATTTTATTCTCAAAATTAAACATTTTTTAAACTGTTTCTTACTTTTCTACTCGTTCATACTTTTCTAATGAATAATACTTTTTTTATTAGTTTATCATCGGAAACGACAGGAAAGGCTACGATTTATCGAAACCATTTTTTTGTATTAAAAATGTAAACCGATTCGTAGTAAAGATTAATCTGAAACAGTAATTTAGAATTGAGCAACGCATCAAGAATGCTTAATATTATTAAATTTGATTTACAATGAGAGATAAATTCTACCATAAAAAAATAGTTCTAATACATTTCTTTCAATAATGATTGATTTTTAATTGATCAACGGTGATCAGGTCATCTCAAGACCAAATTAAGTGGGAAGTTCACATTTCTAAGGGTTACTTACATCTGATGACTGAAAAGGGTAAAGAAATTGACATTTAGAAGATGTAGAAAATAAATGTTAGGGGGTCCGATTAATGAAAAAATTAACTCGTGAAACGCTCAAGAAAGAGTGGAACGATAAAGTGAATTAAATACATCCATCTGAATTCAGTCATGTCAAGAGATGGTAGTTGAACATATAATAGTAGGATTTACAATGTGCAAGATGACAACCGAATATTAATGATAGGTACTAGGAGAGTGCGTCAAGAGAAAAAGTTATGTGACGGTCAATTCTCCCTGCTGGCTTAGAAATGAAAGCTAGGATGTTAAAACTACATTTACCATAGACATCCAAATTTAATAGACGAGAACATATGGATTAGGGAACGAAGAGGGGGAAGATGACTGTGATTCGTTAAAAAATCAATCTGACAGTATATAGGCATCTCGCATTATAATATCACCATTTGGTTCTTAAAAGCAAAATCTGCTTTTGAATGAATAGACCTTTTTACATGGAAGCGCGAATTGCTCGACACGTTATTAACATATTTGCGAAGTCCAAATACGGCAAAGTAAAGTTCGCCACTTTTCACAGACGAATATTTTGTTGCCGTATTTAGTTAAGACACTTTTACAAATGTTTCATAATTTACTTACCCCTGTAACCAGCGACGAGCACACCGGAGAACCGCCCACATTCGTTATGATTGACATATTTTAAGGTGTAACTTATAGCACAAACTACCATTTTTGCCGTGTTATTCCGTAAAATGTACGATGAGAGCTCGACGCTGGTCCGGACAAGAATGATGACGTCACATTTTTTAGATTCACGCGAGACTCTCGCAAGCCCAGCCGGTTCCAATGGAACCGGTATGGGGAGGGAGAAATAATACGCTTTTACCACTTAGGTCTACATATATTCATATGTCTATGATATTTGCAGATAATTACCTGCTGCAGTACTTTCGTAATAAAAAAGTAGCTAGATACCTGCAACCTGCATACTATGTACCTTCCTAACAAAATACGAAGGTTTCACAAAAAAACAATTAACGTTTTTACGAAGGTTTTATCTAACTGGTTAACCATATTATAATATATTTTCTACCATACGTGTAGCAAAAATTTCTTTTATATTAAACTGTTAGGAGAGAGCAAGTAGAGGTAGAGGGTGGCTAATAAATTTGGATTAGCGCAGTGCGCTTTCGCTAAACCACATCTAAACCCGGCTTAACCCACAGCGATCGTTAAAACCACCTATTGAGCCCGTTCTCCAACAACTTTACTAACAAATAATTTAACCGTTGTTAAACTTTCCGAGCTCATATATTGATAGGACTAAAGAGCCTGAACTCAAGATTATAGTATTCACTGAGTTTATTAAACCAGTAATTACCTGCACACGATTAAATACTGCACCACTTTTTGACTTATTGAACTCGTCTGTGAAACCTGTTCGTATTCATTACTAAAGAGGATCAGCATTATATGTAGAAGCGTACGAATAAATTTGTCACCTTTACCAAAATAATAAATTGTGTCATTACATGGTGCAGTATTTAATGGGTTTGTAACCTTAAAAATACGTATTAGTGTGTACCTATTAAATAAATCAGTGGCTTCACCACAGTTTGATAACATCTTCAGAAGGCGAAAGAGCTGTTAAATATAATTAAGTTACCAGAACCACAATTGAATTTGAATAATAGGTTCCTAATTAAAAGTCCTCTTAATGATACTTCTTTTACTGTGTAACAATTTTTAGACATTTTCTTTTAAAGAGTTTTATTTGTTACTTAATTTTTATTTATCTGCTACCAGTTTCAACACATCCATGTCATTCACTAGCAATTTTAAAATTATTTTAATATTAAAACTTTTTCGTTATTTGTTTTTGGGGTGTTATGCCGTGTTGCGCTACCTCCTTCTTTAGCCAACGTTTCGGACAGCGTTGCAGTGTCCATCATCAGGGCAGATCCGGCAGATCTACCGTATCTGCTGGATCTGCCGGATCTGCCCTGATGATGAACACTGCAATACTGTCGGAAACATTGGCTAAAGAAGGAAGTAGCGCAACACGGCATAACTGCCCAAAAACAAATAACGAAAATACTTTTGGCCGTGAAAATCTTAAAACGTACCTACCTATATTAAAACTGTTTAGTTTTAAGTTGTTAGAGTAAAATAAAAAGTCTTACTACCTTGTACTTAATTAAGTTGGTAAGAAAATGAAATGCCATATTTCTTTTAACATAAAAAAAATAAATAAAAAACACTTAAAAATTACGAAAGTGCAAAAATGATTAGATTTTATTAGGTCGGGTAGTGGGTGATTTTGGGGATTTGAGGGAAACGTTGGCAATAAAGGTGATTTACAGGGTGCTATTATTTGGTTTACCAAATAAATTTTTGAACATGTATATTTTTTAAATTAGTTTTAAGATTGCTATTGAATGACACGTATGTGGCGAAACTGGAAGCAGATAAGTAAAAATTAAGTAACAAATGTATATGTAAAATAAAACTCTTGAAAACCAAACGTATGATACTTGTTCAATATTATGTATCACCCTTGCTTCGATTAAAAATGCACATCAGTCTAAGTTACACAATTTGAAGTATTTATTCATAAGGCACATCGTGTACACACTTGTGCGTGGATAGAATGGTTCCATGCAAGAGAATAAAGTCAACTCAACGCCTCCTTGAAAAGTCATTGAAAGCTAGGAAAAAAATTATTTTAAATTAGCCGATAAACCCAATCTATTTGATAATTTTTTTATATATTTTTTTATCACTCTAAATGACTTATCTGAGATGGTTCTGATTGGTTTCGTTTGTCCGGTCACCGGATAGAATACCAGCAAAAACTTTTGTAGTTATATTTTTGTTTGAAAAAATGTGTGTTTCAACCGATTGCATACAAAACACTGTCTAGGTTTTTCTAGCAAAAAGTCGAAAGCTCCCTCAGTCTTACACCAAGCGACGAATGATATTGCGGGTAACTCGACACAGCGCCGCGTTATCAAAATTACAAACCATTTGCAGCGGACATTAGATATAATGGCCGTCGTTTGTTGTATATGTAGAGCTTAAAACACAACAATTGTAGAGTCTATGCGTAGAGCGCTCGTGTCTATTGCTGTTTTAATTATTATTGTCTACTGCCTCCGTAGAAGATATAAATTGCACTCATTTGCACATAATTTATTAACAAAATTTTTGAGCAGTGAATATTTTACAATACATCCAAATTGTTGAACTTAAGATGAAGCCATAGTAAATAATGCAAAATCATACAAAATCATATGTTTTTGTTTTGAAAATTTGATCGCTTAGAAGTATTGTAGATGCTTCAATTAAATACTGCGTGAAGGACATACCTTGGCCCTTAAAAATATCGGTCATTTTTTTTATAAAACTTTTAATAAGCCTATAAAAAAATAAAGTATAAGGTCTAAAAAACACACTTTCAAGTCCAAACTCTCCTATTTATAAACCCCTTTTCAGTTATGGTTTCATTGTATAATGTGGCAAATTAAGTTTATTTTATAATGATCGCAAAAAAAGTTGATATTTACACCCAATCTTCCCAAAATAAAATAAAATATGCATTTTCGCGTTGTTATTTTACAATACGGCCGCTAGTCGACGAATTCGGTTTTTCAAAGTGAACCCTATGGCGTCCACCGAAGAACTACTGTTGACGCCATAGTCGCCAAACTTCAGTCACGCCCCGAACTCAGCGGGAGATGGACGCGTCACTCCGCCTCGCTTGATTTCGTGAAATCAATTTTAAATTTCCGTTTTATTACAATAAACAATGTGTAAAACAGGAATTAATATTTTTTACAGGCCTTTACGAAATCAACCTGTAAAACAACCTCTCAAATACCTTTTCCAACCTTTCCAAAAGCTTTTTCTCAAGTATTTTTAAACTCCTCCCATAAAGGGGGTGAATTCCGATTTCGATTTTTTCCTGAACTAGTGGATCGCCTTAAAAAGGAATATTTCCAAGTCAAAATTGCAAAGAAAATGATTTGAATTATTTATTTATTTTACTTAGGACAGATTATATCATACAGTACCTACTTATTTAAAGAGTAATTAAATGTATCCACTATTTTACAAATTTCATTCGATATCACCATTCCTCTTGTCAGTCACACATTGCTATTCTATGGTAGAACAGTTCTGTAATGTGGTATCTTTAAGAATAAGAAGAAAGTATTGCATTTGCAAGTTGTTTTTCCATACATAAAATTACTTTGAATGGAACCTTTATCATTGCTAACTTAAAGTAACCACCAGGCTTCTATCTCAATGAATAACTCAACCTTATGAAAGAAAATATTTATCTTTTTTTAATTGAATGCTCCGGGAATCACGAGAAGAAAGGTACAGCAAGTTGAACATACAGGCGATGACCGAAAAATGTCTGTATTATTAATCTTTCTAAGTTTGATGACGCCAGAGCTCACCATTCGAAAGTGATTGCTGAAACAAGAGAAACTTTTGGTTGCCCGTTTTAATAAAATATCAGTCATACATTAAATTAATAATATCAATCAACGTTGAAACTGTAGCAGTTAATCACGTATACGACTGAAACATAATGGTGAGTTTGTAAGCCAAAAAATCTATTACTTTTTTATTACACGTAAGCAAATGTTTGAGCCCCTACTCGAAACGATTTCGTCCTTCAAAGCGCGGCCCCGTTAAGAAAAACCGTTCTACCCCAACGCTTTCTTAGCACGATCCCCGAATTTGAAACAGCATTCAACAAGACGGGAAGTAAAAAAGTTAAACGTGTTTGACCAAGAACCAAAAGACACTTGAGAAATGGTGCAATTTTTTTTCAACGTGTCTCCTGCAGCTTCAGACAAATTTTCTTTACAATCAAACTGCACCAATACATTTTCAAATGTTACATACACATGTAAGAAGGCTTCGGCCATTTTGTGGTGTCCTTAGACTTAAGCCCCACCTCCCAGGGGACCATCTCCCCGTGGAGGTGTATCCATACACAGCCACGTGTACGAGTGTGCGTGGCTAGTTCCTATGGGAACGGTGTGCAACTACCCCTAGAGCATGAATGGGACGCAAGTACGTACCTATACACCGATTTGTCTGTGGCATCCACGTGGAAATTCCTCCAGAAAAGCGGTGAATAAATTTGGGCCGCCTTATACAAAAGCTCGGATCATTTTCTTTGCCACTCGTTCGAGTGAAAGCTTCCAAATCGACATTCGTGCAATGTGACAAGCGGCTTGACTCATAAAAAGCAAGTCGGACGGTCTAGTAAACCAAGATTCCTATAAGTTCTGTCTGCACGCCGTGAGTAGGTGAGTAGACATTAAGTTGAAAGGTTGTTTACTTGACCGTAACTTGCCGGATAGTACCTACAATAACTTTGTCCTTTTTACTACATCCTTATTTACATTTTTTTCCTTCATCCTCGTAGATTCTTGACAATGTATAGTTGTTGCTGAAACCATACTTAGAGAAATAGTGGAGTTTACTGAAAAGATATTTATATGTCTGTAGAATCGTGAGTGTATCCAGGGACTGAACTTGTGTTAGTCGACAAAAATATATTATGTTATGTGGAATTACTCCTAGAAATATAATGCGAAATAAAAATCAACTTAACGCAGTTATTTCAAATGTAGGTACCTATTATCTTAAATGATTTCGTATTGCGAGATATTTGAAATGCATCTTTCTCTTTACATTTATCAAAATGTCAGCTATAAACCATTCAAAATTCAATTTTATTTTTTAATTTACTTCCTTTGTATAACATAATATCTATATAATATCTACAACATTTATTGTGTGCTCTGGTAGTCATTATCACAGCTCCTGAAGATTTCGAAAGCATTATCATTATATTTATATAAAATTGATGTGCGTTTTGAACCATGAAGTGCTTAGTGACGAAGATTTCATTGCTTGACTATCAAACATGAACTATGAAAGATGTCCTCTTTTCAATTAAAATGTAGATCAAACAATTATTATTTTCACACAAGAAGTTAAACTCTGTAATAAAATCACGTGTTGTAAAAACTCATTTTGTCGTTTTTTGTCGTTACTAGATTCAATACGTCAGAAAGTCGTAGTGTTCTTGCTGCCCTCATTTGTAGCTGTCGTGGCCCAAGTTTGCCGAAAAAGCAAATTTTCATGCACCGTTAATAAAAAACCAATTATCAAAAGGGAACACAACACGTGAGACTGTAATTCGAGATACTTTGGTGTGTTGGGTATTTTTATCCCAGTTGCTTCCTTAGATTTTACGTATTTGAAGCTGAGCTTTATTTGCCTGTAAGTGTTTACAGTGGAGGGTTGGGGTGGGGAGGGGGTGCGGTTACGAGAAGGGGAAGGGAAATATAGCTTTGTTTACGTTTCCTTTTCCTTTCAAGTTCCTTTCTGCATGCCGAACAACGCCTTGTTCATATACTCCTCTGCTGCAGTCTAGTAGAAGCTAAACCATGAAATCTTTTAAATCAGATTTAAAAGTCTTCTATCAAAGTTATCGCAAAGTTTTTCTCGCGAATTACTTCTTCTGATAAACTTACTTCTTTGAAATTATTTGTCAGTAATTTTTACGTTGTGGATACAAATTATCTACTAAAGTTTTGTTTCCGTAATTTGATTTCATGTTATAAAGTAAATTTATTGCATTATTATTAACTAAAGGTCGGTACCTATCAATCTGAAATGAATTAATAAAAAAAAAAATCATTATTGTAGAAAGCAATTACTTTGTGGTTTGACATATTTAATACAATAAAATACTTTTTTGTTTAAAACCACGAAATTTATTAATTTATGAACCAACCGGTTTCACTTTACTTAAGCATCTTCAGGGTACAAATGAATACAGTATTAAGTTAATAAATTTCGTGGTTTTAAACAAAAAAGAATTTCATTTTATTAAAAAAAATCATATATTGTAGTCGATTTTTTTTAAAATATGTTTATTCAGTTTTTAGTTTTACAATATTTTATCTTACAAAACTGATCAATCAGTTTGATTGAAAGAAATCTCTCATTTTTCCAATTTATTTGCTTACAATATTATAATTAAATGTATGAAATTTTGGTGCGTACCTATCAATCTGAAATGAATTAATCAAAAAAATCATGTATTGTAGTTGATTTTTTTTAAATATATTTATTTGATTTTAATTGTACAATATTTTATCTTACTTAAATCTTACAAAACTGATCAATCAGTATGATTGTAAGAAATGTCTAATGTTTTCCAATTTATTTGCTTACAATATTATAATTAAATGTATGATATTTTGGTGCGTAATACATAATAATTACTTATTAGCATAATACTTAATATTAAAATACTCAACTAATTATTATAATGCTTATGAACATATTGTACGATAGTATTTATTTTATTTTTAACAATGGTTAAAAGACCTAGGTATTCATTCAGAATATTTTTTGATTACAATATTATTTGTTGTCAATATTATTTGTTTTCAATAGATCTAATATATGTCCACAATATCATTTGTTTTCATGTTCAACGGAGGTAGAATAATTTAACCTTTGTTATTATTTTTGAATAAAATGTCTCATTTTTAATATTTTTAGGTAATGCGTTAAATGATTGAATGTGAAAGAGGTGATGGATGAATTGAAAAAAATTAATGCAAATTGGATGCGAATAATGCAAAGCTCTAAATTTTGTTTAAATGATTTATACGCAGCCAGGTGGTCGAAAAAATACGATTTTTCAAGAATTTTTCCTGAAAGACATTTTCATTTATTAACGTCAAAATGTATACGCATGTAGTTGTTACTTTTAATTTTATTCAGATATTTTTTTGCTTAAAATAATGATTTTTAAAGCTGCTATAGCCGATCTCCAGGAGATCGTCTAAAAAAAGGCGTTTTACGGTGAGCACGATAATATATCTCTGGATTAAATCTTATAAAATAAAATAAAATAACATGGATTTAAATAGCATAATCTAGTATTTAATCGAAGGAATAAGCAAAATATTCATTTTTAACAAAGTGGCGGCTTCTAAAAAAAATGAATTTTAGTGAAAATTTGTGGTTAAATTGTTTATGAAACGGAAAATATTTATTAGCAAGAAAAAACCTTCCATAAATTACTAAAAAATATATTTATAAAGCTTTTGTAAAAAATTATGGCTTATCGGTTTAGTCGTTTCCGAGAATCTTGCTCACCGTCTTTAAAAACACAGTTGTGAAAAAAACGCTAAAGCAGGCATAAAAATCATTATTTAAAACAAACAAAAAATATTAGAATAAAGTTAAAAGTTATGACAACATACAATACTCACAAATGTACGAATTTTTCCTAACAAATTTAGTCTAAAATTAATATAATAATGTTTCCATATTATTGCAGGTGGTGATATCGACGCAGGTGGGGGTGGACGGCCCACTTTTGGCCATCTCTGACAACATGTTTGTACACAACAACTCAAAACACGGCAGAAGGGCCAAAAGGCTTGACCCCACCGAAGGTACAGACCCGCACGATTGTACGTTATCATTTTTTCACTTATTATTTGGATAAACTAATCTACCAAAGGAATGGTGCGGTATCTGGTGCTTTACCAAATGTCATAAATCAAGATATATATTTTGTAATATTTGCAATATAATTTTTGTTCATGTTGATTATATAGAGTTTTTTCTTCATAGAGATTGGTTTTGCACAAGGTCCTGCGCTATTCCAATAATATTTTACATGCTGTGTTGACAATTTCTTAAGGTTGATAAATATTTTATGAGTTCACTGTTTTTGGTGTCCTTTTTAAATTAATTAACTTACCTTGTCACATTTTTGTCAACACAAATTTTTAATTTAAATTATAAAATCGAAAAAAAATCCCTTCAATCTACAAACTATTTTTTTACCTACATGGATTAGAATTCTAAGCTAATCTATATGATTTTTCCAAAGAAATATAAATTCAGTTTTGACAAGATTAGCATGTAAGTTTCTTTGGATCATTTTGTTTAAAGTTTAGTTTTGTCGTATAATCCAAAAACTAAACTCGCTTTCAGGTGCAAAAATATTTACATCTATTTGATTTGTCCACATGAAGCCCATACAATGCGCTGAGCCGCTCTCAACTAGCTAAAGTGTACGCGGCCTCTTCATCAAAGTTTACGTAATTATAAACCCCTCCTTTACGGTGCCAGAAAATCCGTCGAGTTCTGATGCCTTGTACTCGGTATTCAGGGTACATATTTAGAATTTGTCATTTTTAAGTTAGATAAAAATTAATAATTAGCATTATTTATTACGTATGTAAATCATTTTATTAATAGTACCTACATATTATGGATTCAAAGTTGAATATTACATTGGTGCTGAAAACGAGTAAAAAACATCGGTAACGCACAAAACGCATGATACGTCCGTTACAGCCGGCATACCGCCAGCTACTTCTGAAAACTGCGCATTGTGGCACGGCAAGCGCACATTCCTTTATATTATCGACAAAACCTTCGATTTATCGACAAAAAAAATTTTCTGTTGTGTTTATTTTTTTCAAAACAAAGGCGTATTGCTGAGGAAGTCCAAAAATTGCTCCTATCTTTCTATGCATTTAATTATAATATATATTAAAAAATGAAGGTTGATCCTTGTTTAGTAAATATTATAAAAAGTTATCGAAATAATTATATGCATGCAAATCAGTAGACAGCACCAACAAGGAAGTCTTACCAGTTATCCATAGCCAGCATCATAAGAACGGAACCAACGATCTATGAAATTGTACGGAAACAAGACGCCAAAACGTTGTTGCTATCTAATTTTCCCAAAGATTAAGATATATTATGTTATATACACAAGAATGCTTCTATTAACCCATTTTCAACCTTACCTTCTTGTATTTTCAATAAAATCTCACACGATGAATTCGGCAGCGAACCTTGAAATATGACGAGGCTCGCTAGAAAAGTTCGTCTAACTTTGTGGAAACAGAAATAGTCAAATCTGCTCAATAAAATTGTGCGAAAGGATTTGGTGTTCGCTCCGAATTAACATTTCAGCGCAATCAGAATGGTCGCATACCTCGGGGAGCTTTTTGTTCGCCCATTACGTTCGTTCCTTTCGGCCTTTTTCTATTTTACCATTGAATAACTGTAGGTGTGCACCAGGGGTCACAAATCTTTTCGGATAAATTTGTCAATGAACACCAAAAATAAAATTCAATTTAATAAAATTTTACTTTCAAATAACTTCAGAAAATGTAATTTAGCTGTAAATGTAATTGATTTATGATGTCAATTAGATATTATACCAATCAAATAAATTGGTATTCTAAATGATATACTCGTAGTCACTTCCATCTAATGATATGTTTTTCTCATTTTATGTCCAAGTTCTCGTAAATATAAATATTGGTTCATAATTTACAGAATTTAAGCAATTCTTCTAATTTTTTCATTTTGTTTGTAAAGGTTCTATTCAAGTTCTGTTCTTGGCCATTTTCTTTATTGGCCAGTTATTTTATATAACTGAAATAATAAGATAACTTGAATAGAACTTTCGCAGAACTTGAAAACTATATTTCGAATTTGATGAAATAATCAAATTCCGCGAAGCAACCCATCTCCAGAGAGATACAGTATTCTGCTTGATATAAAAATTAGACTTTTAGACCTTGCTATGAAACAGACATGTGTTTTACGCATTTTCTAGGTCCACAGAATTATTTTTTAGATCAAAAATTCGTTTCCATCATGAGCTACGAAGCTTTATAATTTTCAATTCATCTACAAAAAATACAAGACGCCATATTTTGTAATATACTTAAGTACGCACCTGCTAAAAATACTTTCAATGAGGATAAAGATTTTGAAAAAAAGGATTGTATATTCTCAAGTGAAGTTTTATTACAAGTTCATAGTTTATACCTAACACAAGTTTCACCAGCACTATATTCTCAGTTTTAATAAGTTAGGGTACGTTTTTAAGTGCAGTTACTATATTAATACATACAATAGTTACATAACGTGCTTCTGGTCCCTGATTTCCCTTCCAATATTCGCGACCTGCGTTTTTCATACTTTATCTTTGAATTCAGTGAATTCCCTTGCACATTTTCAGTTACGCGTGCCGCGATTGGTGCGTCATTCCGATACATATTTTATGGCGTTCGTCTCTTCCTATTTACTTGATGCGTTTATCCGCTCCTCCATTTCCGGTGTTGGCGGACGGAAAATACGCAACACGAAAATTGTGAAACGGAAAACGTGAACGAAAACCGTGGAACGTAAAAAGTGTGACGACAAACGAGGAACGAAAAAATAGTGTGACGAAAAACGACGAATAGAAACGAGCGTAAAAAATAACGCGACTGGGCAAATATAATAAAGTGGTCCCGCTGCTGAGCGCGAAATCAACAGTTGTGCCGTCTGACGATGTGGAGAATTGATGAAGTTTAGTTTAATGTCGGACACGATGATGGTTTATTTATCTTCTTCTATATTTAAATAACGCTTTTAGTTTTAGTGTTATTTCTTGAGTTGGAGGCACTATACTTGTTATCTTTTTCTTAAAATATTTCTCAATTTCAACTCAACTCAATTTCTAAACTGGACAAGGCTCCTCAACTCAACCTCTCGCGGTTCTGTGCTGGGTGGAGAGCAAAGGACACTGACCTTCCAGTCGTCTGTGATGCTTAGTCACCCCAACGCTTTGACTATGAGTTTCTCCGAGCCTGAGTTCTGAATTTGACGAACAACGAGTCCGAAGTATCTTAGAATAAGCTGTAGGCAGACAGTTAACAGCTACTTACAGATGCCTAGCTCCTAGAGTTGATATGTTAGTACGTCCAGCTGTCCGTGGAATCCTGATCATGTTTTGTTTAGCACCATATTTTGAGGGCTTTTATCAGCTTCCTTTCATTGTGTACAGATAGAAAGAGCGCGGGTTTCGGCTTTCTGATTAGTCGGCGCATGAGCGGCCGACTGTGCTGGCAAGAATGTTTGCATGTAAACGTATGAAATCGCGTAGGTTCAGATGTCTACAACTGACACAAACTGCCGCCAGCGGACTCGGGCACTAAACGCCGGTTATCTGAAAGCCGAAACCCGCGTTTTCTGTGTGTGTACATAATGGCTCTAAGTGTCTGTGTTTCCACATCGTTTAGGTAGAAATATGAGATAAAAAGCGTCCGGACGAATCTCATCTTGGTCTTGGTGGACTTCATTAGGCCTATGATACTCGATATCTTTTGCCTTTTTGCTCACGTCTTATTTTGTAATGCAGATCCTTATTTTCACTTTTATGTCAGTGTTCATCGTCACTTACAAACAACGCTGGGTATAAATATGAAGTAATCATAGTTGTTATATTATTTTTATTCGACATTTAGCAATCTACAGTGATAAACTGGCACTAATAAATCTTTTCATAAGAACTCTTACTGTCCGTAATATGTTTACGTAACGAAAGAATCAGTTTAATTTTAAGATGCAAACATTTTCATTTACAATTTATATTTTTTTCATTGAATGAAAACAAATTAATTTATTTTAATTTATTTATTATAGATATCTAGATACAAAAGAAAGTACAAATTACAAATTACCAGTTCCAGGACAGACAAATTGACTGGATTTGTTCATATTATCCATTACATCATTACATAATTACAAGCGATTTACCGAATTAACCTGGTAACATATAATATATTCGGATTTACAGTGTATGAGATAAGTAGGTAAGTTAGCAGCATTGAAAAGTGTAAACCAAGTACCTGATAACAAGTTGGAGGAATTACAATAAGATTTACAACATAAAGTGATGAAGTTATGTGTTTAGAAGTGTGCTAAGAAATTACTTTGTATAACACCGCTATATTTATATTCTATATTATCGACATGTTTCAAAAATTTATTTATTTATAATATTTAATTACCCATTAAAGCTTTTACTAATTTCAAAAATTTCTAAATTATCTAATTGTAAACTTGCTGTGGTAGTGTGTAAATTTTTTAAACCTTTATTAATATCAAAATAATGATAAGTTTCCAAAATATGGTTGGCAAATTTTGAATAATAAATATTATTTAAACAACTAAGATGTTCCTTAACTCTAATGTTACGTTTATATTCTTTTTTGCTAAGTTTGTAGAATATATTTTTCAGATTGATGCAAATACTTAGGCTGTGATGAAGAACTTTGTAATACACATCTCTTATTAAATTAATAAATGACAACCATCCAGGTTTCGCTTAAATCAAGCTCATCAGGACTTTATTTGTTAACAAATTAGCCATTTATCAGGGCTTGTATTTTAACTGTTAAAATACAAACCATTGATGAGCCATTAATCGGGGTATATATATTAACTGTTATTATAAAGGTAAGCTATTCACCAGGGTTTATAAATTACCTGATAATAAGCCCTGATGAAGCTTGAGGTAATAGGTAATAATATTAACTCAATAAATACGGTGCGTTAGAATCTGTGTTTCTTCATTATTAATTATTATAAGCAATAATTATCAGCCTGAAACACTCATCCACATTGGAAAATCTTCCGAGAAAAGATACATGACGCCAACGGGACTTGAACCCGTGTCCTCTCGATTGCCGGTCGATTGCTCTTGACCACTGAGCTATGGCGGCTTATCTCGTTCCCGCCAAATGATTCAATATATGCTAGTGTTTCATTCAACAATTACTGCTTATTATATTTTTTCCACCTGAAAACAACCAACTTTATTTTATCTTTTCTCGGAAGATTTTTCAATGTGGATGAGTGTTTCAGGCTGATAATTATTGCTTATAATAATTGTTACCCTTTGTGCTATGCATAAAAAATCTTGTCTTAAAAACGTTAGTTTTACAATTAAAAATAATAATCTTCATTATTAGTTTGTTCTACCTAGGTTTGGCATTATATGAAGTAAATAATAAACAAATAAAAAATTCTACAAATAGTAAAGTTACAATCATGGAATAAATACAAAAGATTTTCGCAAAATAAGTTTTCTGAAACATGGATTTAAATAATTCAGCAACTCATCTGTCATATATTCTACACATACCTACGTGTATATGTGATTGTGTAAGGAGATGTGTGATTATGAATCTGTATATATTTTCGGACAATGGAAAATATTGTTTAAAATCTTGAAACCAACTAGGTAACCAATTGTATTTGTTAAAAATATTTCAACTTAGCTTTACAAATTATTGCGCAGCGTTATTTTGTAACATGTTCTAGTTTTTGTAGTAAAAAGTCTCGTGCAGACCACTCTTTTTTTAGCATAACATCCCCTAGATATTTTCATCCCCCTCTTCTTCTAACCCTCCAGTTATGTTCCTAGATATCCTTTGTATGCAAGGAGTCTTCCGAGACAAAAGTCGGGGTTGTCGGACCAGGGGTTGTGAATGTGGGAGGAGAAAGGGTGGCCCTTGTGGAGGCTGGATTCGTCGTCTTGGTCGAGATAGTGAGAGATATAGTTATAGATATGCTAAGGGGTGAATCTTAGATCGCTGAAACAGTAGACATGTCACACAAAATGTCTTATTTTAAAGATGTAGACAAGCTCTGTTCTCATGCTTTGTAATATTGTTCTCAAAATTCTTACTCGTGTTCAGTTTAGGAAATTCAAAGACACTGGTATACTGAATATTTCAAATCTAACATAAGTTTAACGATAATACTCCCTGCCTCCCCAAATCTTTCAAGAATATATATTTATTTTATAATTAATATTTTCATTTTCTTTCATTTGTTCGATGAAAATGTTTAAATTTCAATTTCCGAAATTTGGTCTCTCTGTATAAATAAAAAATCAAAATGAATGGCAAATACGATGCAGGCAGTGTAAGATATGCATTGTTGATTTGCATACTCGATCTAATACTCTAAAGGCACCAAGGCATTGGTGGCATTATTTTCCATTAATATCTACATGGAAGGCTTTTCTATTTAAAGGTGTGAGTATTATTTACGTATTTTCACACCTATAATGTTTGTTTCTAGTTTATATGCGCGTGTGTTAATTACCAGGAGTTAACTTTACTCGGAAAGAATAAATGATCGTAATTTTTCGGTTTAATCAAACAGTTGCACATTAAAAATATTGCCCACAGAAGTGCCTTCGCCGGCACTTCTCGCAAAACAAATGTGCATGAAAAAGACGCAAGAAACCCCAACTTTAATCTTTCCCCGTCTTTGTTTAATTCACTTTCTTTCTCTATCTTTATTACCGTGTCGTTTTATTCGCGAGATTTGAGCTCGGGCAATAAGTTGTGCAGTCGAGTCGTCTCTCTCCCACGCGCGGCTAAAGGTTAGGGGTGGAAGGTGGAGGAAGAGGGATGGCGATGTTTCCGGCGCGACCCCTGCGAGGGTCTATTTATAATTTGGGCATGTCGCGGTCGTATATCAAGCCTTGTCAGAAATACGGAGGTGGCGTTAGTTGTACAAATAGCCGACACTTCTGTAAGAAAACCAAGCGACCTTCCAGCCACCATCCACCATCCAGTAGCTACTTGCTACCAGGGTTTATCTCTACCCGTTGCCTACTAGGTGCCTGATAAGTGTCTACAATAATTATTCTATCTTTAAAAATAATCCGTGCAGAGAAAACGATCATTCTATTTTAGTTCATTTCAACAGATGACACAGCCCTCTTGAGGTGATTTGTCACAAAAACGGTGATATAAAAATCAGACAAATATTATTATTTTTTAAATTTATTTATACGACGATTATTTTGCTGTTGTACACACTCATGGCTCTTTATTGTTTACTTAATTCTAATTTCCTTGTTGTACTTTTGACCTTTTACTATGTTTTGTTATGTAAAAGCCGAAAGGCGTTAATGTTACAAGTAAATAAAAATCATGGGTGCAGTTCACATGCGGTAAAAGTGAAACCTTCATAAAACTAGCTATAGAAGAGTGGGGAGGTTACGAAGCACCGCACAAAGAGGAGACCGAATTATTTACGAAGTACCGCACAAAGAGGAGATCGATTATTCTATCTCATTCTCTCGCAGGCTAAATCCTATGTAGGTATGTGTTTGTCTCTTTTTAGTGTCCTTTTCGTTTCATCGATTTTAAAATAACAACGATGCTAAAGAAGTTTTCACTTCAAAAACAACATCAATATAACATAAAAAATTACTAGTGTGCAGTTGACACGTGAAACCTTCAGAAAACTGAAGTAGACAAGAGAGCTACGAAGCACCGCACAATGACGACGGTTATTCTATTTCATTCTCTCGCAGGCTAAATGTATGTGTTTGTCTCTTTTTACTGCCGCTTTTTCGTTTCATCGAGTTTCAAATCACAACTATGCTAAAGAAGTTTACACATCAAAAAAATCTCAAGCGTTTTGGTAAAATACTGGTTTTCTTGAAACATACTTGCCTTAACATTATTGGGGTAAAATGTTCGGTCTAAGTTTTCAATGTTGTAAGTAAACCCAATTGAAATTAATGTTATTAACTATTTATTACTTTCGCTACACAAATCTATTTATTTATTAATTATTATATATTACACGCCCTGATGGGCTTTTACATTATAGTTTATAAGTTGAGTATCAAACAATGAAGAAAATATAATACAATGAGAAAAAATACACAAAATAATGTAACAACAAAAGCAAATAATAAAGAAAATACATTTTATGTAAAAATAATAAAAAGTCTCACATTCAATATAAACAAAAATTGCAAAAATTACGTAAATCTATTTGTGTCTAGAAGAATAAAAGTGATAGAATATACAACATTTATACTGATTAGTTTTAAGATGAAATACATCACCTAAATTAGAATATTTATTTCCGAGTCTGTGAATTCTCGGAAACGGAGAATTTTGATAAGCTAGTGTCCTGGTGTTATTGAAGTAAAAGGATAATAAATGTCGACATGATTTTTTGGGAACATGGATATTGATAAATTCAAGTAATTCAGGGCAGCCAATTTTGTAATGTGGTATTTTATGTAATAGTATTAAATCTGTTGTTTATTCTTCTTTCTGAAAGTTTCAATAGAGACATTTTAACCAGGAGGTAATTGTAATCAATGTTTAGTATAGGAATATGCAATTTATAGTTAATAAATCTTAGAAACTTCCGTTGATTTTTTTCAATGTTGTCTGAATGAATGCTGTAAAGGGGAGACCATAACGTAGAGTTATATTCAAGTTGGCATCTGACAAGGGTTTTATATAACATAATAAATGTGCCTAAATCATCGAATTCAGTTTACTGTCGAAAATAATGCCTAGATCCATAATTTCACTAACACAATTTAAATTTTCATCATTTAATGAATACTAAAAAAATATAGGATTCAAAATTCAAATTTAAAACGAAAAAAGTTTTTTCCGAGGGTCGTGGTATCATGAAACAAAAGTGAAGCTAAGATATTTTAAAATTGCAAAGATATTTTCTAGTCTTTTTTAGTAATATTTCAGCCGCCTCTATAGAGCCGCTCCTTCCGATACACCCGGTGCTTATCTATCCCAAGTTCCCGGTAACTTTTAGCCATGCGATGTTCAAACTCCATAAAACATGTTCGTAAGACGTATTTTCGAGAAGTTTTTTCAGAAAGAATTAATAAACGTTTAAGTATGAATAAACTGTGGGATTTTAACGTTTTTCTGTGACATTTGAAAAGATTAAGGTCCTCGTTAACTAAACCTAAATAAGATTGATTAAATAAAACTTTGAGCCGATAGTTACAGTTGGAAATACATAATATATTAATTAGTTTCCGATTCGAGTGTGCCGACGATTTAGTGAAATAGTTTTAAGTTTATAACTATCGCACACGTCGTATTTAAAAGAGAATACCGAATTTCTAGAATCTTTGAGATATCGTCTTGCGGGCATATTTTTTTGAACGTATTATTTTTAATATAGATTTTTTTATTATTTTTATACAATTCTATTGAATGTAACCATAGACAACTATGCAAACAGTCTCGCTTACTTTAAAAAGCAAATTAACAATAGACTAACCTAACAAGTAATTGAAAATACTTATAAATGATCTTGAACTTGAATGTGAATGGCTGTTTCTTACTCTATTTGTACTTTACTTTTTTTGTTTTTTACTTCGTATATCGATCTTTTTTTATCTTTGTCATCTCTATATTTTATCATCACTATTTTTGTTATCTCTTTTTATACCTCTGTTTATATTTTGCTATTTCTAATTTCTGTTAACTTCTATGTATACATAGCGAAAAACAACTATTTAACTGTGCATTCTGTGAACATTTTTAAGTGGACTATTAACATCTACGCTTTTTACAATGCTAATCTAATTACTTTTTTATGTTAATACTCTGTAAATGTTCCAAAACAATAAATAAATAAATAAATTATAGCGGTCACATAAAGCAATGCATGTAAAAACTATAACAAAATAGAATCGTGAAATTAAGTACAGATATGGTATTTTTTAGTCCTCTTCATTAGGGGATCCTGTGCCGAGGCGGACTAATCATTTAATCAGAGTTTATTTGTCTTCTTTGTCGTTATCGGTGTCTCTTTTAGGGTTTTTTTCATTGACCTCTTTCAGCCAGGTTTTTATTCTTGATTTGTACTCATTAAATATTTTTATTAGTTTTATGTCTTGGAGACGGATATTGTGGAGTTTTGTTGCAAAGTAAGTGTAGTTTCTTTGTCCAAATGCAGTTTTATAACTCGGAATGTTTTTTATGTCATTTTTTTCGATCTAGTGGATGCATACATGGTCTAGTAGAGGATTTGGTATTTTTGAGTAGTTTCAATAATATATTTTTGGCATATATTCGTTGATTAGATTCAAAATACAATTCGATTATCTTTCTTCCAATTAATGTTTCTTTACTTGGTTCATTTGGGTACATTTTTTCATTCCCAAGCTCGATCAAATTTCTAAAATTGTAAATTGAAAATTGTTGGATTTTTTGTTTTATTTTGTGAATAATGCTGAATTTCTACGAACCTATTAGGTACCTAATCAAAACAAATATTCTTTAAAATGCGGATATTCTTCTGTAAAAAGTAATCAATATCTTTGAATTTGTTATTCTCACAAATAAATGATTAATGTGTTTGACATAATATTTTAGGGTAACAATTGAAAATCAAAGAACTGTATAATTATTAATGAATCGTCATTAACTTAACAATATGTATAAAATTGTAAGGATTATTATATATTTCCAAAATAAGCTTGAACAATATATTTGTTACTGATATAAAAATTAATTTGACATATAGATTAACTCTGTTATTTTTGAAGTTATCAATAATATTTTTTTTATTAATCGCGTGTCCTCGTAAGAGGTGTAATTTTAAACAGAACAATTAACATCGCAACAACCTGATCTACTAGTGCCGGTAAAATATTTGAAGTGTTGGCCTATTAATCTATGGCCTGTTGGCCTATGTTGGCCAATAGCCACACGATTCTAAGTCAAATGCGTGGACCACTACATAATAGCATTTTGGAAAGTGGTTCTGTAATATGGAGACTAGTGGATTTAACTTACTCTCAAATGATATCAAAGTACAAAAGAAGTTTCTGAGATATTTATACCTTAGAAACTTCGGATATTATCCTTGGTTATATCCATCAGCCTTTTTGTCCGGCATGCTGGGTATTAATATTCTGGCCGATAGAAGGAAAACTGGTTTGCTGACAACAGCATATAAACTTCTAAACTGTAACATCTGTTTTCCCGATAAAATGCAAAAATTTGAGTTTTATGTCCCCGACAACTTCAAAAGAGCGCGCAGACACCGAACTTTTGTTGTTCCGAGATGTAGAACTGACTTACTATTAGTAATGCCGCTCGGAAAAATGATTCTGTTTCTAAATTACCTGTCCCCTGATAATGCTATTTTTCAGCTAAATATTCATCAATTCAAAACGCTATAATTTCATAATAAAATAAAATGTGTGTTTGTTATTGGTTATATATAACTGTTAATGTGCATTTAAAATAAAATAAATAAATAAATAATGGAAGAAGTTGAAATGGATGTGATGCTGAACACAATACAGGAATCGAACTCAACCCATTTGACTGCCAGCAGAGCTTCCAAAAAGAATTGTAGGCTTACTTGTATTTTTCTTGTCCACAGCCGGTCTGTATCCACCACTCCCCGTAGCGACCCCCTGCATAAAGGCTATATCACCATCGGAAGGTTGGACCTCTGGAGGGTCAACGGTTATCATAGTGGGGGACAACTTCTTCGATGGTCTTCAAGTCGTCTTCGGTACCATGCTGGTATGGAGCGAGGTACGAAAATATTCACTTCACCAGTAATTTAAAAAAAAAATTACTCGTGCTGGTACACATTTTTCCTTATTTTAATTAGATACTCCCGAGAAACCCATAAAATTCACTATACGTCTTATTATTGATATATTAGTAGTATTTTTTAATAAAACATTGTTTGGTAATGTGACGGTCCTCGAGTGCTTACCTGCGCTGATCTCCCCATATTACAATTCTAGAAGATACAAAATATGTATACCTATGATATACGTAATAAATGAATTACAGTAAAATTATATTAAATTAAAAAACGCAAATAAAATATTAAGAAACATAAGAAAAAATGTAATATGTACGTAATTATTGGTATTGTTATGTAAAATTTGTTCACTATGAACATGTTTTATTCCTTTAATA
This sequence comes from Limnephilus marmoratus, assembly GCA_917880885.1. Classification (NCBI taxonomy): domain Eukaryota; kingdom Metazoa; phylum Arthropoda; class Insecta; order Trichoptera; family Limnephilidae; genus Limnephilus; species Limnephilus marmoratus. The sequence continues at coordinate 26,573,504 of OU862921.1, read as the reverse complement.
TTTTTTTTTGTAATACCGCCTTTTTGTTCTTCAATCCACATCTTAACTTTGATTGTGAAATGTATTTTGTTTCCCTTAATTTTTGTGTCGCTTGAAAGATTTTTGAAAACTTTTGCCCAAAGCTTGTGCTAATCATTTTAATATGATTTTAGTGTGGGTATTTTTTTCCAAGTGGGCAGAGTGCATCTGTCATAATGCACTCAAAGAATTTTTTTTTAAATAATGCAATCTATCGACCTAGTTACGTTAATAAATTGCATGATATTTCCGTTCTCTAGTGAATTATAGTCATAAAACAAAGTGTAATGAATAACTCCGTTCTCTAGCTTATAACATCACACGCCATCAGAGTACAAACCCCGCCCCGCCATATCCCAGGTGTTGTAGAAGTGACGCTTTCCTACAAAAGCAAGCAATTCTGCAAAGGAGCCCCGGGAAGATTCGTCTATGTTTGTGAGTATTTCATTAATCCACTTTTAACAATGATTGTATTGAAATTTCTTGGACCTTGTTTGAGATCCTCTCTAGTTTTCAAGCACCTTGTAAAACAGATGTTGAAGCAGATTTAAAATGTTCATGTGCGTATATTTTTCTGCTCAGCAGCTCTCAACGAACCTACGATAGACTATGGCTTCCAAAGATTACAGAAACTTATACCAAGGCATCCGGGCGACCCCGAAAAATTACCCAAGGTAAGAAATAATGTTTTTTTTTATTGTTCGTCTAGCGCACACCAATGAAAATCACGGACATAAAAAAAAATAAAAGTATTTTTAGAAATAAAAGCAAACCAAATGCATTGTTCTTATAATTTGATTACAATAATACAATGGTATAAAGAATAAGAAGTAAAATAAATATGCTTAAGTATTTCTACGCCATTTAAAGGAACTGGTTCTTGACTTTGGAAAAGAAGTATTAAATAATATTATAGATTGTACTCTGTCTGTAAGTTAAGTGGACTCAAGAACTTTAGCATTGAATTTTAGTTCAAGTTAACTAAATTGGAAGCGTTTTGTTTGGAGAATTCAGACAACCAATAAATTTCTTATCTATAATATAATATTTAAAAAGAGAATTTTCTAATCATCATTTTCAAAATTGGAACTGCAAAAAAAAAGGTTCCACTTAGCACTTCTCCAATTAATCCAATCCCGCCAATGCTCTGGCGCCCGACGACTGAAAACTACCGTATTTGGTCCCTGTGCACTGCTACTCGCTTGAAAATATTGAAACACGTTATTACTATTCAGTAATTTTTTATGAGTCTGCGCCAGTACTAAAATATTTATCATGAGTTCGTTAAAAAAATTATAAATCCATTCAATTTTCTAAAGTTTCCTTAAACAAAAACTACAATCATCCACCTTTGCAGGAAATCATTCTCAAACGCGCAGCAGACCTAGCAGAGGCGCTTTACTCGATGCCTCGGAACAACCAGCTAGGGCTCGGAGGCCCCCGTTCGCCCCCGGGTGGCGGCATGCCCTCGGGCTTCAACTCGTACGCGGGGCAACTTGCGGTCAGCGTACAGGACTCGGCGGCGGCACAGTGGACTGACGGTAAGGCCGATTTTATTACCAATAGATAATTCTTATAATATTTTAACTTTATGAATGATTTTTGGTTCAGAAAAATAGTACTTTAATATTATCTGAAATCATCTTGAAATCGCTGTTAAAACAAAGTAATACCTACTTCATAAATAAACATGCACTCATGAAAACGTGACTCATTGTGCCAAAATTAACGATAATGATTCAAACCAACCGAAGGCATTGAAATATTTAACCTAACCTTAACTGTTTTTGATGATTCTGGGTAATAGATACTAAAAAGAAAGATTTTGATTACGTACACCACCATTTAATAAAAATTATCAACATGTTTCAAAACTAATAGTGTCTTTAATACAATGTATACTTTAGTGAAATAAAAAAAAACTTTCTTTACACCGCTATTTAAGAAAATTTATCAAATGTTTCAACAACCAATAATTTCTAGAGATGCCACGAATATTCGGCTACTATTCGGTATTCGGCCGAATATTGCGAACTATGATAAATAAAAAGCATGATAAATAACATATACTCACAAAAAATTCTATTTTAACAAAAAATCAAAATATTTAATACTTAAAATCTATCAGTAATAAGTTCGAATGAAAACAATTTTTTCACTATTTGTTGATAGGAAACGATTGCTCTTTTCCTCATAAATTATACCTGCTTCCGAAAACAGCCGCTCACTATATACTTCTACCGGGAGATGATAAATAAATCTTAGCCAATTCTGCTGGGCTTGGACACTGTTTTGCGTTTACCACTTGTAAGGGTCTGCTGTCCGATCTAGGCGAACAGTTTTCATGTAAAAATCAATTTCATTTGCGAAACGTAATTGATTTTTATTAATTCATGCAAACGATATTTAATTCATGAGTTCACTTAATTTTAATTCAAGAAAACGATTTTTATTATTTTAAATTGATGAAAACTGTTTGCGAAATGTACTAAGTGTTACCGAATATTCGGCTGCCAAATATTCGGAGCTTCGGCCGAGAGCGAAATTCCGTATTCGGCAAAATCACTATTCGTGAAATCTCTAATAATTTCTTCATCAGCGTGCAACGTATGCTTTAGTAAAATAACAAACTTTGTTTACATCACTATTTCATAAAAATTTATCAAAACCAATAGTTTTTTCATCAGGATACAAAGTACATTTTAGTAAAATGTCAAACTGTGTTTTTATCACTATTTAATAAAAATTATCAGGGTGTTTCAAAGTTTGTATTCTGATGAATAAACCATTGGTTTTGAAACCTAAACATATTTTTTATTAAATAGTGGTGTTCTTTTCATCCAATGGCATATTTAATACTGATATCTCCAACTCCTCTCAACAGCATGACCAAACTAAAATTAATAATTTAAATTAAAACAATAACTTTGTTTGTAACAAAGCAAGCATCTCAGATTATAAAATTAAACTGATCAAAAATCTTTTGAGATGATTGTGTGAAGCAAAACCAAAAAAATAAATAAAATAAATAAACCGTGGTTACAAACAAATTTATTGTTTTAATTCAATTAATATGTCAAACCATAAAGTGACTGCTTTCTACCAAAATATAAAATTAATAACTTTAATTATTGTTGTTTTTTTCCTTACAATAAAAATGAAAGTTTGATCTGTATGTAAATATAAACTAAATTCAGTAGTACCTAGTCATAACTTTGGATAGTCTACTTTCCATCATTGACGACATCTGACTAAAACACCTTTGTCTGACCGTCAGGTTTTTTCTTTTAGAAGACTACGGCCGAGGGCAGAGCGGCAGCGCTTCGCCCCGCGGCTCGGGCGGCGGGGGCCCGGGGGGCTACTGCTCGAGCGCCTCCACGCCTCACTCGGGCCCCCTCAACGGCTACGGGCCCCCGTCTCAGCTGTGCCAGGTCTCTGCCGCGCCGGGGATTTTCAATTCTTCGTCAAGTGAGTTAAAAAAAAAAAAATTATTTTAAAGCTTTTTTAATCGCTACATGCCTAAATTAATATTTTTGTCCGTTTTATTCTTTGTTTACTTATTTTGTATAATATTTTTAGGTACCTAGTACCTAATTCGTTTGTTTATAATACAACATAATTCCTTTTTTTTAATTGTGTTCTGTATGTTTCACAAATGAATGTGACCACAAAAAAATCTATTTGCATTTAATTTCGATTTCATAAAATTAATAGTGAACATTTTTTTTACTAAGGTTATGCGAGCCAATCGTATTAGCTCACGTGGATATAAACATAACTAGTAGTTGGTAAACGTTCCTATGGACTTTTATTGCTAGGACGCTTCCAAAAAAAATATATTATAAAAATATACTTATATAATTTATATTTTTTCCTAATATTTGTATATTTTGCCCCCTTTCGAAACCAGTAGAAACATTTAAATCTGAATTTTATAATTAGTCGATATCTCAAGTCGTTAAAATTTTTATTATGTAATTATAAACTTGTACAAACATATATTATTGTATTACATGTAATATATTATATTACGATTTTTCCTTACGCTTTTTTTCGCACCCCCAGTAGCGTACGGCGACTCGTATTACAGCCAGGGCTACCACAACGCGGGGCAGGCCAGCCAGGGCGGCGCCAGTTACAAGGGTAAGGACCGAAGCGCTTTCCTCCCTGTGCGCCACGGAACCCCGCCTTACCGCGCCCTGGCCAACTGTCAGCATCTGGCCGTGCAATGTTAGTTTTGTTTTATTTATTCTTTTGCTTATAGATATAAATTAATTTTTTTGTACTGCTTTTGCTCTGAAAATATTTTTATTTTTGCTCTTTGTCAATTCGTTGTTTTTCAATTTAAGCTTCCAATTTAGTTTGCATAACGCGATTTTACAATGTACATTGTACTCACCACAGGGTATCAGATTTCATGTATAATTAAAAAACCTAAAGGCATTGCTTTTTTGCACACCATACTTCTACTGTCCCGCCTTCAATTGTTAGCAATGCATTTGGCGCTCATCTTTGCAAATTATTCTTTTGGTTCGTTTTTTTCCGTTAGCTTTCAATCTTTCAAATTACAATTCAAATTTAGATACTTATGAGAATTATTATTATTAGTATTGTTCGAGCAGAGATTTCACTAAAAGACTTCTTTTTTTTTTATTTTAACAGAAAATAGTTTTTTTTCTTGTTTACATTGCACCTGCAAAGCTACTGCAAGTAGCTTGTTGGCAATTATTATATAATAATCAAAATTTTCTGGAGTGTGATTAATCACCCTTTGTATGATCCACCAACGAATTCCTGCAATATTTCTCGCATATCTGTTTAACTATTCCTTACGATTCCCAAGGGAAATAAATTACCAAAAGGGCCATTCATTTATTACGTAAGACGATTTAGGGGGGGGAGAGGGGTCAACCATGTCTTATTTTTTCTTACAAGGGGGTGGGAGGGAGTCTCGATAGTTCTGACATAAAATCATAAAAATGCGCAAAGTTAAAATTATACTTTGAAAAAGCGCGAGCAACCGCGCGAGTGCCGAGGTTCGCTCGGATGCGTATAGGTAAACGATTACCATTTCCATGGCAACGGACCCGCGCACACAAACATTAAAACAAACCAAACGTGTATTCATTTTTTCCTTTAGATTCTTACGTAATAAATATTAAAAAGGGGGGAGTATATTCTTATTTTTTCTTATAATAGGGGGGAAGGGGTCGAAAACTAGCAAAATTTGTTTTACGCAATAAATGAATGGCCCCAAAAACAATAATCAATACATATGGGATACGAATAAAACGAAAGAGTATTTACTGATAGTATGGTGCAAACCAAAAACTAATTTGAATTCTTTTTATGAAAGATTTAACAAAATAATATCCCATTTTCTAAAAAAATTAATATTAAAAATATTTTTTCTGTTGTCCACAGGAATGGGGAGCATAGTCTCATCTCCCTTCTCCACCATGAACCCCTTCGCCCTTCCCACCTGCTCCTCGCAAGGCTACCCCGGCAGCCCCCTGGTTAGTTCCTCCAAGTAACACCAGTGCAATCTCTCCTTTGTGGCGCTGTGACAGTGATCTCAAACCACCTACTAACTGGCCGCTCACATTGTGAAGATGAAGAACTTTAACAAAAGGACAGTTAATAAACTACATTATAAAGATGTGACCTATCAAGGACTTTACCCTTTTATAAACTAACACTGAAAATCGATTAGTCGATCTATCCAGGACTCGAACCTTTTTATAAACTTCGTGATAATCGATTATTATTGTGAATAGTGTTAATCAACCAGTGATCTTTAGTCTTAATAGTATACCAAACTTTAAGTAGGTACGAGAAAAATTAAACGATCTCTCCGCATCACAACATGTAGAAGTGACAAATAATGTTATTGTATTACATATTGTATCTGTAAATATAACTTATCAAATTTAATACGAAATAACGTTACAATTAAATGATAAATTAAATCTTTAATATTTCATATTTCACTATCACGTGTTTTCCAAAGTAAAAAAAAAACATATCTTAAAAAAAACGTTTATACATATCTCCTTCCAAAATTTCTTGGAATTTAATTAAGTCATACGATAAGAACATCATTAGGTTACCCCACTAATCATTACAAATCTCTACATTTATTAGGTTTGAGATATTTTGTATATAACTTCAGATATCAAATGTAAATATTAATTGTAGTAAGAACGACTAATTGTACAAAAATATATCTTCGAATTAATAAAAAAATAATCAACGAATCATTTTACCATAAGTAACGACCACCACTATTTTAAACAATCATATATTAAAAAAAAAAAACATTTTTCTGAAGTGTTTGTCCTTCAACGAATTTTGTTTATTTCACCGCACCAAACGAAGTATACGAATAATAATATTAATAAAAAACCGATGATTGAACTTAAAAGCACCAAAAAGTAAACAACAATCTAGACAATTTTTATATGCTCTTGAGAACTTAGTTAGATTAATTAATTTGTTACCATTACAACTCCGTGTATAAATATTTTTATGTCACCTTCGTTATTATTTCTTTACAATTATTATTATTATTACTATTACTGTGAATGCCATGTTATTCCTCTGTTTTTATTTGCAATAAAAATGTCAGCCTTAATCGATTTGCAAAATATCAATAACATTTTTGATACTGAGATGTACTGCGATCAAAAAGGAGATATCAATATTATTGTGATGAAATCAGAAATAGTTTTATACAAGTTTTGTTGATAATTTGAATGTAAATATTTTAATGTTTTACTTAAATGAATAATATTAAACATGATTAAATTAAATGACACTTGATGTACAAAACATAATTGTTTTATTACGTAAGCAGTAGGAAAAGAAAAACCAAAAAACCGATAAATTTCAATTCATTTGTACAATATAAAATATACTCTGAATATTTTTAAGGGTTCCTCGTGGTACAGCGGTTTTTATACGTTAGCTCCACAAGAAAAAACCCTTCAGGGCCTATAACATCTTTGGGGATGCCGTGTGGAGTGTCTTTGGAGGAAGTTTTGGGAAAGAAAAAGATATGATGGGTGGGAAAGAATCTTGTGTTCAACGTATCCCGGAGTGACAAACGTATGAATCCATCCCTACCACTGCAAGGCAGTGGGTTGAGAGTCCGCTTGGACAACTTATGCAGGGACATTGGAGGTCTAAATTCGTTCTAAACTAAATGTGGCTTCTGTTACTTATACCAGGGCGGGTAAGTGGTGGATAACCTCTAATGTAAAGTCCGCATGGAAAGGTTTAAGTTTGGTCTCCCTCAAACAATCTTACCAGTCTCTCCCGATCCGGCTCGCCACACAGTAGGATGGCAAACGCATTCGCCGCCAGGACCTAGACAAGCCTCACACCATGAACGCGGACACCCCTGCTAAGGCACCAAACGTAGCGAACCACTTGGGGTCACCTATGACAGAAGTGTTGTTTTGCCAATAAATGGTTCCAAAATCAAACTTAAAAACTAGCAAAACGACGTCAAAATATAAAAATAAAGATATGATAAAATTTTAATCGTATCATAAATATTATACAATTTTTATCATATTTCCATCACCATCTGTCAGTCAGGATATCATATTTCCGTAAAAATTAGCATCGAACACCCCCTAACGAGGGGCTGGAGCTCCCAAATCCTTCCTTACGCTGTAATGAGTTATGTCATTGGATAGATAAACCGGAGGCAATTGCTAATATGATTGGCAGCGACACACGCTCTTAGATTATATAAATTAAAAGTTGCAGCCCTCATACGAAACGATTCAAAAGAGAAATTTTTTGGTGATAGTTTTTTTATGAGTTTGGGGAAGACGCTCATTAAAACTTAAAGTTATTTAAAAAAAACTTTATTATTGTGAATGGACACTGAACCTATGAAGAACTTTGGAATATTGCCTTAAGGTTAAGCACTTGTGTAGTTTATTTTTGACAATTAAATCACATAGAAATATTTTAGATTCTTCCGATGCAGCAATAATGTTAAAAAAACATTATTTAATGCATTCTGCACTAGCCTGTGTACATGTGAAACATGGTGTCAATACCGAGTAAGCTCAATGGAACGTCTCCGGATCCAATATAATGATGCGTGCAGAATCATATTTGGATTCAGAAGGTATAGCAGCGCTTCAACAATGTTCGCAGAATTAGGACTCCATGGATTAGCCAGTCTGATGAGACACCGGGTCACTGGAGCCAGGATGCGGCTAATGGCCTCCGACAACACGTTGGTGACCGCAGCCTTCCAGCACCAAGCTCCACTCCTGAGTGAGCGATGGGCCCGAGCGCACTCAAGATCACGCCCTGCATAATAATTGATTATTTATTTTTGCTATTATTAATTTTTATTACTATTATTATTTTTTTTATTTTCTATTTATGTTCTTATTTCTTTACTGTGTAAATATATAAATATGTATAACTTATATGGGACGTGTGGGATTGCACTATCCTCCCCACATCCTGGAATAAAGATTATTATTATTATTATTATTATTTAATTAAATAACACTGCGAACAGAACACATATAACCCTTTGAAATTATCAAGTATTTTATGATTAGTCTTTTTATAAGCCCAAAAAAAATAAAGTATCAGTCTAATTAAAACTGCACTAATGTTCAAAATCACCTACCTTTTCGGTTGTGGTTTAATTTTATAATGTGAAAAATTAAATTCTTTAGATAATTATCATATTTTTTTTAAATACTTGTGCTTCGCAAAATAAAATAAAACTTTTTTTTGGCGATGTTTTTTCATGAATATATCAAAATATGGCGTTACACAGGAATATAAACCTTATCGCCATCTACATAAGGAGTATTATTGTTAGCTGCTTGATCCCGAATTTTGTCTTAAGTACCTGATAAATCTGTAAATGAAAAGCATTAGCGTGATAACAGTGGTTTGCCGTTCTGAATGCAGAAACAATGGCCGTGTATTTTGTGGGAACATTAAGATATTAGTAGAAAAAAACGTTCATAGAAAAAATTTTGGTTTTTGAGGAAGGTATTTTCGATTCAAACCGCATACAAGCGGCGAATGAGCGAATTCCGCGATAGTTGGTTTCCAAGATATTGTTTACAAAATACATAATGATTAGTATGACACAAAGTTACAATGAAATTGATGACCAGCAATAAATGTATTTCATTAAACGAAAAGGTACGGTGAAATTTTTTCTTACTTTGCAGTCGAATGTAAGTATATAGGTAGGTACTTTAACTATTTTTTTTTTAGCTAGGTACGCATCCTCCATATCTCTCTCATCGCAGCAAACGCTTCGTCTTTCATGGAGAAATATCCACAATTGGCACCACCGCCAGTCTGCGTCTATTGCACCCTTCAGATATGAAATAACCAGTTTCGCATTACAAATTGAATGACCCGCGTAGGGTGCAAACGTGCCCGCGGCGGGTTGCATTCTGTTGGTAAATCGTAAATACATTTTTTGTGCAACTACCGACAGTGTACTTTAACGAATATCTGTTTTATAATATTTTTATTCAATACATATGTATTTTTTTTTTCGATACAATATTTTATATTTTATAGTAGACACAATCCAATTATGTTGATCTCACTACGTGGCTTAGCCGTGCTGAGGCCCCCATTGAAGTAAGTATTTTTTTTTGATAAAATATTGTAATAATAATATTTTTCATCACAGAATTTCGTTTAATAATAATATAATATTCGTGGATGAAATTTAACTTCCTCCACAAATAATGTTCCCCGTAACTCCTATGCCAGAGTGGCAGATAATTGCTTGAAATGGTGTTAGCCGTGTTTGGTGATCAGATCTGATTAGCCAGATACTTCCTAACCTTCGTCTTTTCCGCCTCCTTTCCTTCACCTCTCCCTTCAAGCCTCACAACTTAACCCATTTGGGTATTTAGCACTACCACCAATAGACAGTCTGTGGAAGTTGGGATTGTTGTACAGTATTCTAAAAAAAACATAATTTTTCTTCAATCTTCTTTGATGCAGTCAGTTCACCTCTGCCTCAGTCTGTAACTAGGCTGCTTCGTCTATTTATATATTTTGTCTTCGGCTATATAATTTTGTGACATTCGTTGTCCTGTGATCTGGCAACAATTCCTATTGGTATAATGTCAAATACAATGTTGATAATGACTACCTTCTAGAAAATATTAATTTACACTCTCCAGTATGAAACTCACAGTCAAACTATTTAACATCCCACACTCAAAAAGTAATTACGTATAGCATCCATTTTTCAGAAGGACATACATAAAATACAATAACATGTTCAGGCGTTGATATTTTCCATTTGTCCTTTGGTCAATTTACTAAATTCAACATTTGTTCTTCCCCCGCGATCTTTAATTTATTTTTCTGTATTTATTTTCTTTTTCTATCGATTCCCATTCACGTTTTTCTTATCATCCATATTATTTTGCATGTGATATAATTTTTATCCGGAAACTTCATTGGTTCATGAAACCACCTAATATGTTTTAAAATAATATATATATATATTTGTGTGACTATTTTGTTTCCCCAATGAACTAAAATAAATAAATAGACGATAAAACTCAAGCAATTTTGCCGAAACTACATTAAATTATAAATTGTTATTCGGAGTTTGATAATCTCTAACACAGAGAAAAAAAATCCCAAAACCAACGACTCCAAAAATAGATACCTTCCTGATCAACCCTTCATGTCATTTTTCTTCAAAGCCGATTATTTCTTATTTTATCTCCCCTATTAAAGATAAAGGTAGGTACTTTAACAAAGTGCGAGGATTTCCTAAACACTTCCTCCACAAGCTCCCATATGCGTTGTATAATTTCTATAATCGCCCTTACCGCCACCGCCCTTCTTCCTCCCGCCCACTGGTAGGTCCGATGCCACGTGACCGCCACGTGGCTGCCCCGCGTTCCTCCTTTATGCAGGACGCCGATACACGATATTAGATTAAAATTGCTTTCGGATTTCAGTTTCTGTATATTGTTCCAATGAAAAGACAATAATAATAGAGAACGTGTTACATGCATACAAGTTTTTTCTGTTAGGCAAAATCAGACATACATAATATAGCTAATACTATTTCATTGATGCATGTTTACTATAAAGCACTGAATCTGTTTTCTCAAGAAACAAACACTTTTAAAACGTAAGTTCACGTGTCATGTCAATGACTTATTTAAAATTGAACATTTTTTCTGGCAGAGCAACAGTGTTTGTTATGATCTGAATGACATATCGAAAAACTAATTTTACTGTCGTTAATAATTCTTTAAATGTAATACATATTCACTACAAAAATGAAGACGACATCATTATTTAAATTCATTAACTTTTGTACTCTCTTTCAACGGATATAATTTTGAATACCATATGTTTTATAAAATTTATCCACGCAACCAAAAAACCCGTGAAACTTTTTATATCTTACTTGACAAATTCTATCGAAAGTTTCAGTATTAGGAATGTCATTTTCTGCTCTCAATTGGGCGAGGTGCTTATTTTTTGTCCACATGCATAGCTAACTAAATAACCATAAGATCGTCCCCGAAGGGGTAAGCAGAGAGTATAGACCGCCAAACATCTCGGTCTTAGCACACTTCATTCATTTTATTACCATCCATACATTATTTTAATATTTTCGGCTAATTTGCATAACTCAATACTCAATTGTACAAATAAATATATTATAAAATAACATCTGTAATTGGCTTAAGATTTATAATTATAAGTATTATAACTGGTGACTTACGAGTACATCGAAGACATATCTAGTGACTTACGACTAAGACTAATAGTTACTGACTGAAAACTAGTGACATTTTTGACATACATATTTTCATTTAAAAATACCATAAACATCGGAATGAATAGACCAGAAGATATAGTATTCTATGTTATCCGGAAGACAATATTATATGTAAAATAAAAAATCTTCTCAATTCTCTAAGTGAATCTGGGTTTGAGACGATATTGGCCTGGGTCCCTGCCCATTTGGGTATCGAGGGTAATGAGATGGCCGATTTTCTCGCCAAATCTGGTTCAGATTCCGGAACTATCCCACTAAATTTTAGAATTCCTATCTCCGATGTCTTCCCGATTCTTAAATCCAACATGACTCGTGCCAGGGAAGAAAATTGGGCAGTCTCCAAAATAAGAACTGGATCTTTCTATGCTGGAATTCAAAACCATATCCCTGCTAAGCCATGGTTTCACGGTAAAAAACTTTCAAAACGATTCATTTCATGTATTTCGAGAATGAGAATTGGTCACTGTTCAATTGCATCTCACTTGTTTAGAATTAGAGTTTTAGATGATCCGGTCTGCCAGTGCGGTGTGGAAGAGGAAACCCTCGACCACGTTTTCTTTAACTGTAAAAACCATTCATCTTTCAAGAACATATATCGCCGGCTTATTAAAATCACACACCAGTCCCCCCTTAACATTTCATACCTTTTATCTCTTAACAATTCTCGTGTTCATACAGCTTTATGTAAGTTTATTAACCTGAATGAATTCAATATTTAATTTGTTTTAGTGATCTAAATGAGTCCAATATTTAATTTGTTTTATTATTTTCTAAATAGATTAACCGAATTTTTTTATCCACTTTAACTATTACCGGCACAAAGCACTCTTTTCAGGGTGAATTGCCTAAAACCAAAAAAAAAAAGATTCATATCAGGGGTAAAACCAAACTATGGGGGGCGAAGAGAGGAAAGATACTGTGATTCGTTAAAAAATCGATCTGACAGTATATAGGCATCTCGCATTATAATATTACCATTTAGTTCTTAAAAGCAAAATCTGCTTTGGATGAATAGACCTTTTTACATGGGAGCGCGAATTGCTTACCACGTTAATAACATATTTGCTAAGGCCAAATGCTTGCCCCGAAAACATTCGCCCCAGTTCACATAGCAATATTTTGTTGCCGTGTTTAGTTAAGACACTTTTACAAATGTTTCATAATTTACTTACCCCTGTAACCAGCGACGAGGACACTGGAGAACCGCCCACATCCGCTATGTCTATATAATATGTACCTATAATGTATAGCGCAAGCTGCCGTTTTTGGCGTGTTATTTCGTAAAACGTATGGACGTTAGTTCCGCGCTGGTCCCCATGGAGCGAGCTGGCGCCAAGGCGGAGCTATAGCCGGTTCCATGGGGAGGGGGAAATAATACGTTTTTATCACTTAGGGCAGGTCCAGATATATTCATATGTCCGTAAAAAATACATTCTGTCACATAATATTTTTTCATATCAAAGTTCACCCTTATTCTGCATCCTCTTCACTTAAAGTACCTAGCATTGTTAGCAGTGGGCGTTATAATTTTTTTTTCATTCTCAGTCCCACGTCTCTCGAATGTTCAACCAGCGCGGCGCAGGAGGATTATTTGCTTTGAGTGTTTTCGCATTACGGAGACGAGCCGCCATTTGAATCAGGAGCACGTGGACCGGAGGCTGTGCAAAGATATAACGGTGTCCGCCGCCACTGTCGCTTAGTCCTGTGTCAATGGTGTTTGTTGGCATTGTGTAATCACATCAATTCAAACAGTTGAATTAGATTGATGGGATTGATGTCATGTAATTTAAAAATGGATCACCGAAATAAAATCGACGAATTGGAAGCTTAAATATACAAGGGTTGTCCAAGAATAAGGGAGACCTTTAATAAAGATCGTTTAAGAAATTAGGAAAAATGTATTTTTACAAAAAAAGCAAATGAAATTTTAGGTGCATATCTCCACCATTTTTCGAAGACCCCGTTGCGATCGTCGCACCTGGTGTGCCGTGGTACAAGTCCGACTCCAGATACTAACATCTACAGCCTGTGTGTCGGACGAATATCTACGGCTCATACGTTGGACTAATATCTATGAACTTCAGGGTGAGGACTAATAACTACAGAGCTAAGGTCGGACGAATATCTATGACGGTCCCAGTGGTGACTAATATCTATGGAGCGTAGGTTGGACTAATATCTACAGAGGGCAGCTGAGCAAGAGGTTGTACGGAAAAGCATAAATTACTTAAATTACGAAATTACTAATTACGCAAATGCTTAAACGTTTAAAGTACGTACGTGAAGTTTTTTCATAATATTACGTATTTTGCTGTTTACGAGGACAATAATTTATTGAACAAACATGAAGGTCATGATACAAAGATATTTATTTATTTATTTCGAAATACACGGCACCACAACCTAACCTAACCTAACTGACATAGAAATAGTCATGGTAACAGACTAAATAATTTAGAAGCACTCGAAACAAAGAAAGCTGTTAAAACAAAAACCCAAATCCTTAATAATCAGCTAAATGTGTCCAATAGTCCGATATTAGGGATTTTTACATACATACATACATAAATTAAGTTTTTTAAACTGCATATGCAATATTACGTTATTCCAATATGCTATACATAATTGCAAATCCAACCTCTGCCAATGCTGTAGATATTTGTCCACACTTTGGTTCTCATAGATATTAGTTAGCAGTTTGAGCTGTAGATATTCGTCCTCACTTTGGTTCTCATAGATATTGGTCCGATTTGTTCAGTTTTTGAAATTCCTGTAGATATTACCGTCAAAAATATTCTCACCTCTTCCTCCACGTAATCGTCGGTCTGCAAACGTTTTCTGGTCAAACGTTTCTTCAGGTGAAGAAAACGATGGAAATCATGTCATTGATTGCCTTTATGATTCCGGCTTTAGGTGGTGAATACATGTTTCAAACCAAAAAAGCCTCGCTTTGGTTGGAAAAACAGTTCAAACAGAACTGAGCGATTTTGCGCGTTGCGGACACCCAACGAGCACACACTTTGCATGCGCCAATTTTTCCCGCAAAATCGTTTGTATGGTACACTTACTGACGTTTAAGGATGAATGTTTCGAAAGTTAATAATTGAACGCACCTAGATGGCGACGGGATTCGACAGCGGAGCGTCCATCTAAAAAAGACGCAAAGATCGCACTGAAGCAGCTACCAAGCCGGGAAAAGTCGGAGCTACAAGTTAGTGCTGCCATATTTTGAGAAATAAGGTCTGCGTCCCCGAAAATAAGTAAAAGTCTTTAATTTTTGGATAACCGTTGTATTTGCACACTCATTCAAATAATGCAGAAAGATGTGAAAAAACATAAAGGAAGGAGTAAAAGAGGAATCTAATTATTAAAACAAGATTTTTTCAAAGGTATGTTAACTCTAGAATCAATCAATTAGAAACTACTTGTCCAGTTAGAAAATCTTCAGAATTTAAAGAAATGGAATCTAAAATGAAATCAATGCTTTTACTTTTTTCTAATGACTTGACCAGAATACATGGTGTATCAGTACGTAACCGAAATAATTTAAGGAATTAAATATGCTCAAGAATCGTTAGTTAAAAGTCTTTCGGGGACATGCTGACCCACCCTATGTTTACCTACATAGTTTACAAAATTTAAAGAGAACGTTATTTATTTGTTAAATTTTTTTTTTTAAATAATCCAAAAAACGTTCGTATAAAATATCCGTATTGTTTGGATGGATTCTAAGTAAATTCCTAAATCTATTGATTAAGTGACTTGTTTTTTTCATAATTAGAGAGTTTGTAAAACAAAATAATCTTTTACAATCTATCGAAACGAAGACTTGACGTCGCTCTTGCTGTTGATACGACTTCATAAAGAGACATGGATATAACGCAAGCACTTCAAAACCCATTTAAATATCATGATATTTATTTACAGTAATAAAAATTCATTGCTTCAACACTTGTCAATATTGTAACGGCGCTAAGAGCATCTGGCAAACTAAACTATGCAATTACAAGTCTATAGGCTTGAAATAACTAGACTCACTTTACAGCACTTAGACAATTATCATTGAAATATCCGTATAAACATTATTCTAATATTTACTTAGTAATTTAAAAAAAACAAAAATTGTGAATACAACACAAGACGTTCAACTGCACCCCATCGTCTCGAGCCAGCGAGATTATGGCATCATTGGATATGTTGTGAGGCTGAACGAAAAATTACTTGATTATTCAGATCTGATCACCAAACACGGCAAAAGCTATTTCAATCAACGTTTCAAATCTAAATTGTTGGCTAGCATCGTTGCGATACTAAGAGTATCTTCCACTCTGGAACGTGTCGCATATATACTAAATATTATTTTAAATGCATAAATTGTAAAATAACAAAAATTAATGAAATAAAATTGGCTTGCGAACGCCGGGATTTGAACCTCCGGATTGGTAGTCAGGAACCTTACCCCTCGACCCCGGATGCTAAACATTTTTCATTTGATTGGACTTAGCGAAGTCCTTTTTTAACACGAACGCCTTGCTTATCGTGTGTCTTTAATTTGTTAGTGTGTTTTGATTCCGGTCAATCCTGTAAAGAGATTAGCCGCATTGGATAGTAGTACCTTTTCAGTCCCCCAGAGTTCGCAAAAGCGTGACGAGTTGTCAAATCAGAATAATCAACATTACGCGAGGTTTACCATTCACAGAACTATACTAGTGTAAGCATGTCCTTGAGTAAGTTTCCAAGCGACATTTTAAAATCAAACGTAAGTAAATAAAATATAAGCCAAGATTAAACACGAATAAAAAGCGATTTTTTTGGCATTTTACTTCGTTATGATCGTATGACTAGGTATAAGACGGCCTCCGTGGTTGATGGGTAAGGCTCTCGACTAGTAATCCGAAGGTCGCGGGTTCAAAACCCGACGTGAGTTTTTTTTAAATTATTTATTTATTTTTTGTTTTTTGTTTTTTTTTTCAAAGTACAATCCCGTTAAACCGCAATTAAGCAGGATGTTAATTTTCAATTACAATTTAATCACATATACATAATATTATTACTATAACTATACACAGATTGTCACAATTAACACACAGCTTAATATATTAGGTAATAAATTTTATTAAATTATTTTTTG
This sequence comes from Limnephilus marmoratus, assembly GCA_917880885.1. Classification (NCBI taxonomy): domain Eukaryota; kingdom Metazoa; phylum Arthropoda; class Insecta; order Trichoptera; family Limnephilidae; genus Limnephilus; species Limnephilus marmoratus. Next base: position 26,556,522 of record OU862921.1, on the reverse strand, counting down.
TTGTTTCCAGAGTTTCGTTCCAGAGTGGAAAATACTCTCAGTATCGCCCTGATGAGTACCACTATTTGAAATTAAAACAGTGCTTGAAATGGCTTTAGCCGTGTTTGGTGGCCAGATCTGAATAACCAGGTGCTTTCCGTCCTTCCTATTCCCCATCTCCTTCCACTCCCCGCGCTCGGCTATATTTCGAGTAATTGCGAAATAAGTTAGGTAAAACGTTTGTAAAAAATAATTTAATCAATTTAATTTAAAAAAAAACGTTAAAAAACTCGTAAGCCGTGTGTATTTGTGTGCACAAACGTACCAAATAATTGGTTACATGTTTATATAAATAAGTTACCCTGTGTAGGAAATAAATATTATTTTCCCGGAAAATCCGGGAAATAAAATACGCGTACGTGTAGCGGGGAGGAAAAGAAAATAGTCCCGCATTATATCACAGTTCGACATTGACTAATGGAGCGGAAATTTTCCGATGAGTTACATTTATGATAACACGGAAAAAATGTACCCGACTAACGAAGATATAAAATACACGGAAAAAGAGGAGAGATGTTCGGTTCAGGACAATACATAAATAGTTTAAGCGAGAAACTTTGTCTCGAACCGAATAACGAATATCTCTCCTCTTTTCGGTGTATTTTATAGTTTCATAAGTCGGGTACATTTTTCCGTGTTATCATATTTAATAACTGTTCTATAATCAGTTTATTATAAGTAAAATGATAATAATGGTAATTAATAGTTAGTTACGTTTAGAATTGAATCAAGAAATTGAAACTGAAATGTGTATTTGTTTTGTTTAAATTTTTGATTGATCTAAATCGGAATTACTAATGATTTTTAAAGTTTCCGAAGTGTGAATTCATTCGAATACAATAATTAATTCTGTTATATTATTGTTATTTATATTATATTATTATTTATTATTATTATTTATTTTTATTATATTTGTCAATTTAAATGTCAATCAAAATTAACAGTTTATTGTTTTTACAGGCGATATTATGATTCTGAGGTAAATATTTTATAAATACTTTCAGCTTCACAAACCCCACAATTAAGCAATTCATAGCAAAACACACTTATTTGTGTAATATGTGTTGTAAGTGAATAGGCGAACACCTCGGCAAAGAAAATTATTATTTTTTAATTTATAAACTAACGTTTAGACAAGATTTTTATGCATAGCACAAAGGGTAACAATTATTATAAGCAATAATTGTCAGCCTGAAACACTCATTTACATTGAAAAATCTTCCGAGAAAAGATTCTTGCCTCCAACGGGACTTGAACCCGTGTCCAAAAAAATAAAGTTGGTTGTTTTCAGGGGGAAAAAATATAATAAGCAGTAATTGTTGAATGAAACACTAGTATATATTGAATTATTTGGCGGGTATTTGATAAGCCGCCATAGCTCAGTGGTCAGAGCATCCGACCGGCAATCAGAAGAACACGGGTTCAAGTCCCGTTGGCGGCAAGTATCATTTCTCGGAAGATTTTTCAATGTAAATGAGTGTTTCAGGCTGACAATTATTGCTTATAATAATTGTTACCTCAGCAAAGGTTTCCTAAATGAGGTGTTCACAAAAAAATTGTACCGCATAATCATTGACAATAGGTAGGTACAGATCGTTCCTAAAAAAATAAATAAATTGTGTTATTATTGCCATAAATAAGCAAATCCTTGAACCCAATGCCAACAAATCGTTTGGTTAATGCTGTGTGGATAATTGCGTCAGGTTCCCACCTAAAGCTACGTTCACATTGATCAAGTAGTAAGTCCAGTAGCGAGTACACTAGCGAGTGTACTCGCTACTTGACTCCGTTCGCATTAGTTTCAAGTAGAGTACTCGAACATTTATGACCGCCGCCCGTTGCAAGATGACGGCGGATGATGGGTTGCTACAAAGCAAAGTAAATACGCTAATTAAGCTTATTTCCATGCTTATTTTAATGCTTATTTTAGAAGAGGTGGAAGAATAAATTAGTAAAATGAAAATAAATAAACAACGGACACGAAAAGAGATTAATAGCAGCATAAAAAAATAAATTTGGGTTAGCATCTTCGCTCTACCACCACGACATTTCCGCGCGTTCACAGATGAACACTGCTAAAACGGTCGGTTCGCGCCTGTCAGTGCGCAGGGACGCGTGGTGGTGGTCGCTACTCGCCAAAAAAATAGAACGAAATGGATTGAATCTACTAATGAGCTGACTCTACCACTCTACTAAAATTACGGTGTTCGGACGCGTTTAGTTACTATTATACTCTCCACTCGACTAAAATACTTGATCAATCAGAACGAGGCTTAAGAATCTCTTCTTGCTAATTTGTCTGTCAGCTAAAGCTCCGTCATTGAAAATACAACATTTTCCACTTATCAAAACTTTGTCAGATTATTTGTAATCATGAAGTGTTTGTCTTCGTATTTCAAAAATAAATTAATATAACAAATTTTACAATACTATTTACGGATTTTTTTTGCGTGTCGTCAGCATTTGAACACAGTGCCACTGTGTATAGAATCAAGGACCTTGCCGCTGTATCCAGAGATTTGTTTGACTTACTCCAACATTAAAAATAATTTTAATACGTAATTATCTTTAGCTACATGCTGCCACAAATGACTTGATAATTTGAAAATAAAAACAATACCGTCGACGCTAAATGGTGAGTGAATAATTAATATACACCAAATAATGTCTAGACATTCCCACCCATTAGCCCCTTTACGCGAACCTCTGCTCCGGGAACTTGCAATTTTGTAAGGAAGGGCGCGCGGATCATGCATAGGGAAACATTATATAGTAGGAAACAGTGACGTGCTGTAACCTAGGCACAGAGGGCAGTCGCTTGGGTGACTTTGTAATGAATTTTACGCTTCATTGTGATATTGATCATTTACATTACGAAACAAATTTCAAAAATGCAACCTACGCTCAAAACCAAACATTTGCAAAGTAAATGGGTTACGTTTTTCTATTTCGTATGGTCTGAATATTTAATCGAGCCCATGCATTACGATCTTGATTTATAAGCCTGATATGTCAAAAAAGACTGATAAATAAAAATTTAAGTTTTCACTATTTCACAAAACTCCGGACTAAGATGTTGTGAGATAGTACCTACACCGTAAAAAGAACGTGAAATTTTCGAAATGCAGCGTGATAAAATGCCCACCGAAGCGTATTTTACTTGTAGGTTGTACAGAATCTTTGTTGATAAATCTTCCTCTGAAATAGTTCTCCGACAAATAATTTGATGCCATTACCATGACCATGTTTGAGCTGCTAAAATTTTACGTAAAAAGTCATGATCGGGACTTAGAGTTGTACATATTTGCATTGAAGATAATTACAGTAATTATCGCATTTTCAAAGCCTTTCAGAGTTACTTTATTTTATTTTGCAGTGCTGAGAAGCGGTAATCAACAAAAAAAAACAATTTAACTCTCCTACGTCAGCATATAAAGTGCTGAACAGAAAGAAAAATTGTGCTACGAAGTACGCCGATTTGAAAAGATCAAGAAATAATTTCGGTATTTGAACAAGTTTGATCAATTTCAGGGAAAATAAGGAAAATTAGAGACCATAAACGCCCATGATACAAAAAAACCGACCTACAAGCTACCACATACATTCATTGCTACGACACTGGCAGCGAATTTTGTACGGAGTGTGCATAGAGACATAGCACAGTGAAGATGTAGTATGTATTGTGTATGGCGAGTAGTGTGCATAGAGAAATATAATGTGGGGTGTAGTGTGTAGTACGTCTGGCTGTGTGTAGTGCGGAGTGTGGAGGAATGCCTCTACGGCGCTACGGCATCCCTCTACGACCCGCGTCATCTTCTGTGTGCCTTGTGCCTTCCTTCTCCGGTAAGTGCGCACTTGCCGTCAAGACAGTTGAAAGGAATGGAAAACCATTGGTGCAATTTATCCCTAGTGAACAATTTTAAATATTATTTTTTTATATTTATTTATTTATATTTTTACATTCAGTTTATGGATGTATACATAAATAATAATTAATAGTAATATATGAAAAAAAAATTATAATCAGTATCTGAATGTAAATGGGATAATAGTAGGGTTTTGTGAACACCTCACTAGGAGAACATGTACCGATGTATTCGCATATTTCAAATAAAGTGTTATTCTGCCGTATAAACAATAAAACCACAACGTTGTCCTCGAGATTCAAGATTGATACTGGCAGGAATTCTGTTAATAGCAGTTGGGGTACATCATAATATTTATATACATACGTTGCAGGAACTATTATTAATTATTTATCTCAACTATTTTTTTAATTTAATTTATTTTTTTTTAATCTAATATTATAAAATATAATAATAGTATTTAATATTATAAGTGATCAGTTTTTTTTAGTTCATTTAAATGGGGACCATTTTTTAAATATCTAACACCCCTGCCATAGGTCCCCCAAGTGGTTCGCTATGTTTGGTGACTTAGCAAGGGTGCCCAGGTGGTTTTGGCGGTGGATTCGTTTTCCCACCTACTACTACTAATGGTTGAGGGAGACATTTTGAACTCTCCAGCTGGACTTTATCGACTAATCGTCCCGCACCTCAGTGGGAGGGATTCTGTCGTTCCTGGTCACATTCACCCTTAGATTCCTACGCACTCTTTGTACCTTTTTCCTTCGCAGAACTTCTTCTCCTTCCTTTCCCTAAAAAGTATCACCACACAGCATCTCCCGTGTGGAACTAATGTAAAAAATATATATATATATTTACGATTTGGATGTAAATATTGTGTGAATAGAGATTGTTTTTTTTTCATTTATTATTCATAGCTTTACCCGCGGAAGTAATGGGTTATTTATAATTGGTTGTTAAAGATAGCTATTTCAAGCTACGCTCTAAATCTAACTGACGCTCTCTCACCAGAGCGATATTGATAGTATCTTCCACTATAATGTTTTTTTCTGATTGCCACATGAAAAGTCATCGCATATATTTTGATCAAGTGGAAGTAAGGTAGGTGAACCTAACAGAATATTACAAAATGAAACAAAATGTCGAGGCGTCTTTATTTTAAAAAAAAAAAATTTTTATCACAATAATAACATTTAAGCTGCGGCATTCCGAATTCCAAACGTTTTATTTCATATTTATCTAGAACACTTTAAGTTTTAAAAAAATATTATTTTTAAGATAATATCTATACATTTGGCACACGAAACGGTAATTATACGAAATTCCCATGCTAGAAAAAAATCGCAAAATATTCTCCTAAAATTATCATAAATTTGTTTTACTATGTTATTTTACAAGTTGAAGTGAAAAAATTCACAGCTTTTCTTTAAATGCTATTTAAACCATTTCGCGCTAGACTTCTGCTCTTTTTTTAAACGAGACTTGTTTTATTAAACATTTTCACAATTTCACTTAAATATGATCGTTTTTAATATTAACGCGCTCCCTGTTACATTCGTTTTTTACATATCTCCCCCTTTTTGACTTTATAAACGTATTCACGAAAAGTTAATTATTTTTTTTATCAGACTGGTAGACCAACAAAGCTGTTACAAGCCTGCTTGTTTGCAGTAACCACCGAATCAATATGTGTATAGTCTAAATTCTTGTATAATTATAAGTACATGAGTAATATTTATTTCAGAGTACATCAGAGTTTAAGAAAACATTTAATTTAATTAATGATATTTGTAAAACACATTGCTTAATTATAAATAAATAATATATCTTAATGTACCTATCTAAAAACAAGAATTTAGGTACGTGCATTCTACTTCTTTTTGAGCGCTCACTACCGGGCCTTAATGCCTTTTATCATGGAAGTCATATATAGATTAAGTGAGTAGTTTAACGAAGATATTTTTTTGATTTTCTTCTTAAGATAATGTCTATTCAAACTAGATTTATTAATCATCATAATTCGTCAACCAACAGTTGCCGACCCAGTCCAAGTTTGGCTACCTGTACATTATTGATGCCCCTTGATATGCTGATGATAAATAATTAAGTCCAGTCAAGGAGTTGAGCCCGAGTTCATTATGCATAGTCCGCCGCAAGTTTCTCCGGGGGGGGGGGCGGAATCGGGGGTGGGGGGGCGAAGATCAGAACTTACCGGCTGGGCGGGGGTGAGGGACTTTGGAAGTACAACATCAACCCACTGAGGAAACTCAATACTGCAACTGCACAGGTGAACTGCTAATCAGGCAGGAGGTTACAAATGACTTATTAAAATGTTTAATTATTATCATGTAACTTTGTCGAGTTGATTTAGGAGAATGAGACGTGAGAGAGAAAATGATTTTCTTATTAAATTTTGCACTTATGTATATGCCAATATTTTGGAAACGATTAATAAAGAGGCAGTTCTTTTACTTTTATTTTTTATGTGAATACCTCACAAGAATTCCAGCTGCTCCCGTCTAGAGCCATTGAGACCATGGCACTGCAAATCATGGCAAATTGTAAGGCTGAAGGTCGGGAGTGGAAGGAAATGGGAAAGAAGAAGGTTGGGAAGTATCTGACTATTCAGATCTGGTCACCAAACACGGCTGAAGCCATTTCAAGCAACTTTTCAATTCTGAATGGTGGTCTTACACCAGGGCGATACTGATAGTATCTTACATTACAATATACTATACATTATTTTTTTTTTTATTAGTTGTGAAAAAACACAAATTGATCAAATAAAATTATGTAATTTGCGCACGCCGGGATTCGATCCAGCGGCCTTCGGATTGTGAGTGAAGAGCCTTACCCGTCGACCACCGAGGCTGTCAAATCAAGGGAGAGTCATAATTGCATTGCAATGCTACTTTAGGCGACGGGGGGTAGTGATTTTTTTTCAAGTAAAGCTTTTCAATGTGTTCTAATTTTACTTGATGTGTTTGTCGACTTAAATCTGCTGAATAAAATTAATTTAAAAAAACACAATCATTTCATTTAATATTAAAAATATTTCTCAAATTTATTACGACGCAGAACATCAAATGTTGGCGGTAAATAATACTTTTTTTTTTCTAAGTGCTAAAATACGGAACAACGTACAGGAACTTCAATCGTACCAGCCACGTAAGTTTTGAAGTCACGTGGAACTTTTGAGTCAGCAAGTGGTTGATTCAAAACATCGTCAAAGATAATATGTTTATTAAACCTTCATGATCTTGTCACTCTCAAATATTCAAGCCGAAGCATCGTTTTGGAGTGTTTTTATAAAAATTATTAAATGTTTTATGAAATGCGCGTTGGCGTGAAAAGAAACATTTGATGTTTTTTGTTACTTTAAAACGTTAGGGTAAGGCCTTATTATATTCTTATTTAGATTGTAAGAATATATAAGAAACTTTTGCATATGTATTACCCAGTTTTGGTTAAACTTATATTAGTCAATTTACATAAGAAAAAAAGGTTTTAAATATTGTTTTCATGGATTCGTTTATTAGATAGTACACTTTGATTAAGCATATTGACAAGTAATTTTGTTACAAAAATAAATCTGCAGTAAATCTAAGTACCTTTTTAATTGTTTATCTGTAAAGTATTGTTAGATATTTTACATAACTTTGTCAAAACTAAAAGGTCACACGGATGGCATTTCTAAGGTGTCACTTACACTATAAAATACAATCATTGAAAACAGGCACTTAAATGGAATGAAAACAATAATATTGTGATCAAAACGGTTTTTTTCATATTTATTTCATAATTATTTGATAGTCACTTTGATATTGCATGAGAAAGATTCGCTCTAATGTAATCCCTTATAAATCTTTGTTTTTTTCATTAAGTTATTTTTTACACATATTTAAAAAAAACCTAAAGGACATAAATTTTTTAATTTTATCTATTGTTAAAAATGGTATGAACTAATGATATATGGAATTATAACATTTTGTTTGATCTCTCAATACTTTGTTGTTAATTCATATATTTTTATCACTTATAATTTTATATTATTAAAAATGAAACAAAAATTTGTATTTAACCACGAATTTATTATTTATATATCTACCGGTTTGGCTTCGACCAAGCTTCCTCAGGATAAAATAATAACTAAAATAATAAATAAAGTTATTATTTTATCCTGAGGAAGCTTGGTCGAAGCGAAACCGGTAGATATATAAATAATAAATTCGTGGTTAAATACAAAGTGTTGTTTTATTTTTTTATAATATAATGTCTAACCACAAAGTAATTGCTTCTTATGAAAAAAACTTATAATTTTCTCTGTTTATCATTTAATTTTTAAATTTTTATTATTTTGCTTTTACTTAACTGTTTGGTTGTGACTTGGTTGTGACCGATATTTGCGTGTGTTATTTTTATTAAATTTTGAAATTATTAACCCCGATACAGGCGAACCCTAGTGGGGTTAATAATTACATGCTAAAAATAAATGTATTTAAATTGTGAAGAAGCAAAAAATAAATAAATAGTTTCGTTTGATTACGTATTACAGACGATAAGTTTTACCATTAACTCCCTTACTAATAAACGTGTTTTATATTTCACTATATGTGTGACGATAAACAACCATTTAAGATAAATGAATGGTTATTTAAAAACGAGTTAAGTAAGGCCCTCAAAGTTAGTTTGAGAGTTTAGATAAATTTACTTATTTAAAAAATGTGTTTGATAGTCATACGATTGGGCATCAAAAGAGCGACAATTTTCTGTATATTATGAAGATACATCACACAAGTTTTGTAAGTATTAATAATACAAATCATTAATGTTAATTAACCACGAGGGTTTTTAAATATCTACACGTATTTCTTGAAGGCCTCTGTGGTCGAGGGGTAAGTCTCTCGACTAGCGATCCAAAGGTCGCAGGGTAAAATCCCGAAGTGAGCAAATTATTTTTTTATTATTAATTTTTTATTACTTCACAATGTCATAATTTAAAATAATAAAATGAGATTGGAAGATTCTTTCAGTACCGCCCTGGTGTAAGACCACCATTGAGAATTGAAATATTTCTTGAAATGACTTTATCCTGCTTGGTGACCAGATCTGAATAGCCAGGTACTTCCCCTCCTTCCTCTTCCCATCTTCTTCCCCTTCCCACTATGTTCAGCCTCATAAAAAAACCCACCATCCTCTTTCCGATCTCCCCCCCCCTCCCACTAACAGCCTCATACATCATACCTGAATAGGGGATGCCATAGTCTCACTTTCTCCATACGGTTGGGAGCAGTTGGGACTCTTGTGCTGTATTCACAATAAAAAAAACATTGTTTTTTCGACCCTACATTGTAAAATTGTAGGGATTTCTGTCTGGGTGTTTTTATTGTCCACAGTGTGAACAAATCTTGTATTTACACAAAAGTTCACCATGAGAATGAGAACTAAAAAGTCTCGACAGGCCTTCACCCAGAAGCATAGCGGATATGATTATTAAAACGAAATATTTATCCCTTTACAAAATCATATTCACTTGTCAGAAGAAAATGTAAACAATGGAATCTGACGATATAAAACCCGAGATGACTTATTTTTCTTCACAACGGATAGCGGACATATTTATTTGGCATAATTTCCTTGAAGAAATCCCAAAGATTAGCATATTTTGTAAGCAACATCTCGAGCTCGATATTTCCTTCACCGGAATGTAAAATTTCCAGAACCGAAATATTTTCCGTTTGAAATCCCTTCCGTTTATTATTTTGTTCAGACTTTTGAAACAAAAGCTCCTGACTGCGGCGGCACCTCCGTCAAAAAAGGATTTAATTCCAGTGAAATCCACGCCTTTTCCTGACGTTTTGTTGGTGGACGGAATAAAGGAGATAAGGGTTAAAATAAAATATTTGAAATATGTTACTTACATACTAACTACTAACCCTAATTCGCGTAAATCTACTTCACTCTGAGTATCAACTTATTATCTAGCTTGGCTCTTTGTTTGGTGGCAATTTTTGCTACAACTTTTAAATTTCAGAGAGAGCCCATGTTACTCCAGACGTGAGCAATATTAGCAGGAGTGTCCGTGTTCATGGAGTGAGGTTTGTCTTGATGGCGGATGCGTTTGCCCACCAGCTGCGTGATGAGCCGTGTCAGACCTTTTGGCCTCTCCAGCCGGACTCCCTCGACACTTGCACCATAGTAGAAGGAATGGATAAATACGTCACTCCTAGACACACTGCCCCCAGATTCCTACCTACCCCTCATATCTTTTCCTTTCAAAGACTTCCTCTGCTTTCTTTACTTAAAAATACCCTTCACACTGCATCCCCAAATATGACATAGGCCCATAGAGAAATTATTCTCCTCATTGCTTACTGTTTCGAATTAATGTTTAAAAAACAGATATAATAAATTTATTATCATAACACACTTCCTTGAAGTGGAGATATTTGAAGCGTTACATGCTTTTGGGAACACAGGTAAAGTTGACCACTCACCCCAATCTACATCATCTTTCATTTTCTCTGGTATTGTTTTGTTTTCTTTTACATATTACAGTAAATTTAACGCAAAATATTGTTATCCAGTTCTTATTGATTATTATGTTATCATGGCATTATGTGATAACAATATGGGTAGTAAAATTAATACTGAAATGACAGTCGACACCACGCGACGCATTTAATGTTGTCAATTTTAAAGAACCATGACAACTCCATTAATGCAAAAAAGCTCTAGTTCAGCAACCGTTCTGTAAAGGGTTAGATTTTGTATTCAGAATGAAGACGTATTGAACATTCAAAATTATATTACAAGAAAGACATCATAAATCTAATTCTGTCTGGCAAAAGAGCTGGCTTAAGAATAGTAATATGGTGTGATACCGTTTGATCTTTAAACGCAGTAGTACATTAACAGAACGGTGTGGTAGACAGGAATATCCGAATACGTGCACAGTACTGCACAGGGCACAGGTGCATAGGGGATCAAATCTGCTAGCTCCTTCGAACAAGCTCCATTAAAATACCCGTAGAACCTACTCAGCATGTCGACATTGCGTCTGTGCATTAGTGTCAACAACGGATTTACTTCACTGGGGTAAAACCATAAAATTATGATTTGATCATTTCTTTATTTTGATTTGCAAACAAGATAGAAAACGGCACTTAGCTCCTTGCGCTCTCGAACCTACATTTTTTCGTGGAGGCTTTATATCCGGCACTTTATATTTTTTACCATAAAAAACTTAATTTGTCCATTTGTGTACAATCTTCAGCCAGCTAAAATAGTCGGATTTTTTGTAGCTTTGTCACAAAAACAGGCATAGCAATTAGCGGGGGTGAGTGGGGATAATTTTGTTATGACGTTAGGGTGGCCAACTGAAATACACTTCATACAAAAAATTCTGTACTCTGAGGTACCTACTTGTTACGGTTAAATGATTTTTTTGTCCAATGTAGATCATCTTTACTCAGTTAAATAAACCTTTTATTATTTTATGAGTATTATATAAATTACTAACTTTTAATTAAGCTTTCGTTTTTTAACCGCTAGAAATTTTACTTCATGATTAACAGACAAATAAATTCATGTGTATAAGTACAAATTCATCAATTGATCTATATATTTAGTACCTATGTCCACTGGAGCGATTTTGGTCGAAAAATGGACCACTTTTATTTTTCTAGGATTGATTTCGGTCCAAAAATGGACCTTATTTTCCTAGCATTAGTAAAACATTCATTGTTATTATTTAAAACATTTCCTTGGCCAGCCATTTATTTTAAAACGAAGCTATTGAAATGCTTTATCTATTATTAACATTAAATTTAACATTTAATCATTTATGAAATAATAAAAAAAAAAAATTATGACCTTAGATGTTGCAAATCAGAACTTTGTAGACTAATTTAGAACGATATTTTTTTCCCGCCGATTTTTTGATCAGCTGTTTAAGGATAAAATTAAGTCCTTTTTCCATAGATAGGTACCTTTTATTATCAAGTATACCACAGACAACATACAGAAATTGAAAATATTCTATGGTGACTCGAATAAGTATCCCTCACGGCAGTCTCAAGTAAAAAACACACTGGACAGCGCATTTATAAATTTTACGATTTTGTAATATTTTTTTTATAAATCCTACAAATATGAGACAGAAGGTAAAATACGGGTTAATTTATTGGCTTTAAAGCACTATAATAAGTTTTTATGTCTCCATATTAAAATTCGAATGTATGATTTTTTTAATGTTGGTGAAAAATTTAAAAAATTAGCTTTCGGGAAACCTCGCGCGATCGAGGCGAATTTATTTATTTCGCGTGAGCGCTCCAGTGGTAAAGTTTATGACAGTTAATAACGTTAATTTGTGACGATGTATGAATGCGAATGAAGAAAGTTGTGTGCACCAACATAGAGATGTTTGGCTATCCATTCTCTCTGCCCACTCCTTTTTTATTTATGTGAATACCGCACAAGAGTTGCAACTCCCCAACCTACGGTACCACCTTTGGGGTATGTTAGGGAATATGAAGAAGTATGAAGAAGATAGGGAAGAGGAAGCTGGGGACGTATCTGGCTATTCAAATCTAGTTGCCAAACACAAAAACTAACGTCATTTCAAGTAATGTACCTATCCGGAGAAACGACGTGATGTTTAAGAGTTAGTTACTTAGTTACAAATTAAAAACGAAATTATCATTTCTGTTAAAAATATATGAGGACCTGTATGAGAACAAACCAACATGTGTGCAGTTCATACGCGGTGAAGGTGAAATCTTCGGAAAACTACAGTAGACAAGAGTGGGAGGCTACGTAGCACCGCACAAAGGGGAGACCGATCTCATTCTATCGCAGGCTAAATCCTATAGATGTATGTGTTTGTCTCTTTTTCGTTTCATCGACTTTCATATCAAACGGTGCTAAAGAAGTTTTCACTATAAAAAAATTCAATTTAAAATTTAATCCTATTCTTCCGGTTTTTTTAAATTATTTTAATTGATAATACATTCTTCCCGGGAGATTGCAATATTGTCGAAATAACTAGACTTTAAGTTTATTACAGATAAAATGTGTATTTCAAAGATGAAGGTGATGATGAAAATTGCAGTGCGGCGTAAACAGTTGCTCTAACCATGACTATCCAGACAGACAAAGCCATTCTAATTTCTTGACCCCAGAGCTTTTTGCCGCTTCAGATAAACAAAAATTTCATTCTCGTGACTGTTTTCTTAATAAATATTTTATATCTTAGTCTTGCTGTATTGTTTTGTACCACATCTAATTAAGTTCAATAAAATAAATAATGTTTTTGCCAAATCAAATCTCCAATCTTTTACGATCTAAACGACTATTGTTTCTTTTTAAGGCATGCTGCATCTTCAAATTAAATACAACTTTGGTCAACACTCCAAAAAGCATCCAGTTTGTTGGTTCATTAAGACGTTACCAAATCGAGAAAACCTCCCGAGAATATTACCAAGGGTAAACGGGTCTACTGCGCTACGCGGGGCAAAAAATCTCTGCACCTGAGTGGGCAAAAAATATGTACATCTGGAACTGTGTGGCAAATATTATGTTCATTGTACTGACGAACGTAAACGGTTTTTTCTATCGAGGCATCTCTTCCATAGCGGCATGTAATTGTTTTTTTTTTGTTCAATTCGCTGGGGTACAGGAGCATTTTAATTGACTTAATACGTTTGCAAGAATTAATACACGTTCGGTGGTATATTTTGCGACGGTTGGTCAAGTATTGCAGTGTCCCTACAGACCGACAGACCTACAAGAATATTTTAAATTCTTGCTTAGGTCTTACAGTTCGTGTGGTAATTTTAATGTTTTTTTCTTTGGATAGTACAGAGTTCTACAGATTTTTGTAATTTTTGTTAATTAAAAGTGTCATTCCTTCTTCTGGGTCTTTAAAATTCTGGCGCCCAATTTTGATCTTAAGTCTTCCAGGAAAGTTTCAAGTGTTGGGCCCCTGTTTGCAACTCTCGCCGATCCGAAACCAGCAGTTCCTTTTTTTTACATTTTCTCAACATAGGAGGTCCTGAGGAAAACAATCCCTCACAGCCTATGTAATCTTTAGTGATGCTGTGTGGAGGGTATTTTTAGGAAAAGGAAGAAGAGGAAGTTCTCAGAAATAAAAATATATGAGAGGTGGGTAGGAATCTGGGGGTCAATGTATTCAGGAGTGACAAACATATGAATTCATACCGCCTGCTACAGGAATTCAAGGCCGGCTGGAGAGGTCAAAAGGACTCCCTCAACCAGTCTCTTCCGATCCGACCCGCCACGCAGTAGGTGGGAAATATTATCTGTTGTAAAGACCTAGACAAACCTCACCCCATGAACCCGGGCACTCCTGCTTAGCCACCAAATGTAGCGAATCACTTGGGGTGACATACGGCAGGAGTGTTGGTTATCCAAAAATGTTTCCCAGATCGGCGGTACCCATACCCGCTTCCAAAATCATCTCTGTTGCTAACCCATCTTATTTGTTGATAACCTCTGTTTTTCCTTCCCAACACTCTTACGGTTACTCGTTCCCAACAAGTTCCGAATGACGTAGGTAATCTGGTGATAATATTGTAGGTTCTACGAGGATAATAGAAGGACTTAACTTAAGACCGGGCATTTCGTCTGGGTTCCAACCAGGCGTCGTGAGCTCAGTTCCTCGGCTGGCCAAGTCTTCTATCACTAAACAGCAACATTTTCCGCATACTGCCTTACTGTGATGGCAGTAGGAGATTTTTCAATTATTGTCAGGTTATTCGTATCCCGGGAATGTTTATCCTTCTTTAAAAAAAACTTATAATGAAGGCAAAAGAGTAAAAAGATAGGAGGGGAAAAGTAACGAAATACGAAGATATTAGAATGAATGACATAGAGGGAACGGAAAAGAAGTAGTAAAAAAGAGAAAAATTCTGAATAAATTATTGGAAAACGAAAGGAAAGGAAAGAGAAAGGGTGGTCGATGGAGAAATTCTTCCTGACAGAGGAATTTTGACTATTAAGCCCAATATCCTTCCCACCTTTCAGAGCAAGTGTTGAAAATTCCAAAAATAAAGTGACCTTTGTGTATTGGTCGCACCGGGTCAGGAGCACTCCTGTTTAGGGCGATACAGCCAAGGAGAATTCCGGCATGATCTCATCCCATCGCTCTTCATGTGTTTTCTACTTTTGTAACAACTTTCATATTGAGAATCCATGTTTTTGCTCCAAACTCCCACGTATTCAATGGTTGTGTGTGTGAACACCTGCAGACTTTTAATGTAACTTAAATGCTAATTATTTGCTATTTTCCCCTGCGTTTGTAGTTGAAACATCTTGCTTAATGTGTCGATATGATACTGTTTTTCTGTTAAATTCTTCGTGTTTTACGCTCATAAATGTTCCTATGTCGCGTTTATAAGTTTATACGATCTTTTTGCCAACTTCTGAAGATTCGCTATATTTTTTGCACACTGCACAAAAGTCCCATCTTCCCCCTGCTGTCAGCCCCCCCTGGGGTCAGTGGAACTGTGATATGCCCAATACGGGTACGTTATGATGCTAAATAGAGTAAAGAGGGGTAGAAGTTGTTCAAGAGGAAGGTTGGGAAGTACCTGGCTATTCAGTTCTGAACAGAAACCACGGTTAAAGCCATTTTAAGCGACACACCGTTTTGAGTCTGATTTATCGTCTTTCACCAGGGCGATACTTACAGTATACAGGTAACTACAACTCTATGCACGTGTATCACAGCTAGTACGTGGGAATAATTCTAAAACTAGATAATAATTGTTCGAGTTTTCTAGACGGTGTGTATTATGTAGACTATTCCCTTGCAACTGATACGACGTATATTTAAATTGCATTTATGACAGCAAATCTGAAGTGAACTACGTGACCAAATTACCAGCCAATGAATTTCCTATGGGAGAAAATCCCGTTATAACCATATATTATTAGATAGTTTTACTAGCATTCTTTAATATTTCGATGTTTTAAAAGTGTATAATTATAATCAATAACGTCAGCTTTGCATTTTATACATGTAATTAAATAATAACGAGGTCAGTGGAGTAGCGGCTAACTCCGGGCCTCAGGGCAAGCTTAACAACCCAGAGAGCTTTACAGTCTCAGAAGTCAAGAAATGAAACATCATTATCGCCTTCTCAGAAAAGGGAGAAATGAGAATTATTATCGCCACAGGTGGAAATTTTGTGCTTGTTTCTTGCATCAATATTCGGATGAAGTCACCGAATCTGTCGAGATATTTTTGGTTTTTATTTTTTGATAAATTTGGTGTAAATTTTAACATTTTCTGATGTAAAGACGAGATCAGGTCTTATAATATATCTTATTTATAAATTATTATATTTGATTTCCAACTTTTTGTGATTTTTTAATACGTTTATCATTTCAAGAGACCCTTTATTACCCGATCCAGTAAACTGTAAAGGGTCACCCTATACAGTTTGTCTTGATGGAAGATGCGCCGCTGAACCAAATATTCTCTAAAATGTTGTCAAGTGGGATAACTTCTAAAACCACTCCGGGTATATGTACATCGGAAAAAGTTAATTTTATGTAAGTACTAGCTGGTACCCGGCATGCGTTGCAACGCCATTTAAAGAAATACATTGATTCTCCCTGCGGGTCCTTTCCCGTGCGTCCCCGCACCTTTCATCCCCGTCCCTTCCACCTTCCCCGCCTTCCCCATCCCTCGTCTCTTCCGTCTCCGCAAACCCCACCTTCCCCCTGCCTTTCCTCCCTGCCGCTACAGTATACGAAATACCCACTTTTTCATTTATACAAATTTCATAAAGCCAGAGCTTACCATTATATACAACCTATGTTACTCGCTGATAATGTAGCTTTCTATTGGTGAAAGAATTTATCGGCTGTATATATTGATAAGCTCTGGCATTATGAATAATCTCTGGCATTATGAAATTATTTATCATAAATTTTCTGTCCCTAACAAAATCGAGTTATTGCAAACGAAGTAAGTAAGTAAGTATTGCAAAGAAGCAAACAAATTGTTGCCTCGGAAACGATGTTTTTTTTTTTGAATTAGGCAATTCACCCTAAAAATAGTACTTTGTTGGCGTCGCAGTTAATATCTGTCTCTAAAAATGAATCGCCGAAATGTATATATGCGCATAACTTCCGAACGACTGCTTGGATAATGCTTTTTTTGTTCGTTATTTTGTATAAAACTACCGTAGAGCTCTGGCATTATGAAGTTTGTAGAAAAATTGTAATAGGTGGCACGCGAGCAGTTTGAAAACTGAATGTACCGGGAATGAATGTGTGGAATGCGAGAGGTGGGAGAGAGGAGAGGGAGAGGTGGGTGGGGAGGACGGTGGTGGAGGGGGAGAGGAGGAGGACGGAGTGGAGGGGGTTAGGGGTGGGGGGGGAGTGGTGAGGGGGAAGTGGTGGGGGGAAAGTGGTGGGGGGTAGGGGGGGGAGGGGTGGTTGTAGGGGGGGTTGATGGGGGGAGTGGAGTAGGGAGAGGGAAGATGGAGGAGGAGTGGGAATTCCCCTAATACCATACGAGCGTAGCCGCGGGAAAAAGCTAGTATTAAATAACGAGGAAATAAATTTTCAATTTGCGTGGAATGCGCAAGGAATGCAGCAAAATCACAACGACCATCATAGCGTTAAATGCATTTCAAGCAATAGCTATGTACGAATAAAATATTACTAGTTATTGTTGTCACTTTGAGGATTATCCTTTATTATTTACTGTATATAATTTAACTCCGATGATATTTTATAATTGGATCTACACGAATAAAACAAAAAAATTAACAGTTATTTATGAGTATATGTACGCATTTTCAATAGGAGTGTTGCTTTCATTTATACCTGAAAGAATGAAAGAATCTATTCGAATGTCATGTAAATAAGGTACCTACCTATTATTTTATTTCAATTGATATGAACCACGCAACCCGTGTTGTTATAATATTGTTTTACGAAATTTTTCTCACCGGGTGCATGCATTGAACTCAATGGATGCGTAATATTTTTCTGAAATATTAACAATAGAGAACTCCAGTCCATTTTTTTTATTTTTTTTAACGAATAATGACCTTCTAACTTAAATAACTGCATTTTTTTTTTTTTTTTTAGAGTTAGTTTTAATAGTTAAAATAATTATCAAAGTTTTAATTTTTGAAGGTCCCCCGAAAGCCACCATTTCTATGGTAGAACGTGTGACGTCATCACCCACTAAAAGTTTTATTTATATCCAACAGGTGTTGTCATATGGTTGGTATCATTGGTATGGTTGTCATCTGTCATATGGTTGTCATTTTGTATGGAAGAATCTTCAGGTGTCAAGTCCAGGCGTTTTTTTTAAGATTCTGCTTTTCGTATAGAAAAACATTAGGCAAAATGTCAACATCGCATCGCGTCTATTATTGTATGGTACCAAAGTGCAATAATACATCTGTAACTGCACCTGATAAACAGTTTATTAGTTTTCCACGATCTGCATTTCTACGGCAAAAATGGTGTGAAGCAATGAAACTAACCAATAATAAAAATGCTCCTTTATCACGTAGGGAAACTAAATATTGTTGCGAGGATCATTTTGATGTAAGTATAATATTTTGATTCAGGTGATTTAATAAACGTTTGCTATAAATTTAACTTATTTTGTTATTAAAGTTTAATTACATCTTGGTGTATCAGATGCATATTTTCTATTTTTAGTTACAAGATTTTTTCCTTTCTGGTAATTATTATAATGTTAGAACTATGATAATAATAATACCAAATCTGGTGCGTAAATGTAATAAGATTATCATATTAATATTATTGTGTCAATGATTAACCTCAAAATTTCATTTATGAAAAATACACTCATCAATTTTCTTTTTAGCTTCCTAATGACATGGAGAATTTTATGAAGCATAAAATTATGGGTGTGGGATTTTGGCAACTAAAGGCCAAAAAAGGAGTTATACCTCATATATTTGACTGTCAACGAACACCAAGATGGCCAAAAAGAACGACAGGAGAAAAACGCCGAAGATTGCAAATCATTAAGGATTTATTAGAACCCAAACTGCAACCCTCTACTTCCAGAGATGGAGAAATGGTCACTAAAGAAACTGTCATCTCAGAAACCGTCATTACAGAAATGGTCACCGAAGAAACTGTCTACCCAGAAACTGACATCGCAGAAACCGTCACCGAAGAAACTATCAGTGAAGAAACGCTTACCGAACAAAACGCTGGTTGTATTTTAAAATATAATTTGGATAAATCCATCCAAGTGGCTGTGAAATGTAAACACCGTAGTATTGGTTTGAGCACTCGGCCTCAATCAACGAGTATCGCTTTATCGCCTATTAAGTGCAACCTACAAAATATGAGTACATCACCCTTGAAAAGGGAATATATGTACGTTTCTGAGAGTGACTCACCTGAACCTGACACATGTGAGGATTATGTTCTATCAGATGATATTGAATATGTGAAAGAGCCTGAAGTAGAGAGAGAAGAATACCAGAAACTAATGCTCCAGGGAACATTAACATCTATTCAGAGGGAGCCACAGCTGTTCCTCGGGATACCTCCAAAAAGTTATTACCTTGTGAAAGTCTTGGAAGAAGAAACATGTGCACCCCTGCGAAATATCTTATTGACATTGAGGAAAATAAGGCTAGACGAGTCATATGCCATGTTAGCCCTATGTTTCGGGATGTCTGAAAGCAACGTAGGTAACATATTCACATCCACTTTGAAATTGGTAGCTACAGCTCTTCAAGAACTTATATTTTGGCCAGATGCAGATAAAATCAAAGAAAACTTACCCATTAGTTTTCGGGCTAGGTATTCCAAAGTGCAGTCAATAATTGACTGCATGGAAATACAAATAGAGAAGCCAAGTAACCCGGTGCACCAGGCCGCTTCTTGGTCAGCGTACAAAAACTGCAATACGGGTAAATATTTGATTTCTTGTACACCAGATGGATTGGTCAGTTTTGTGTCTGAAGGTTACGGTGGCCGTGTAACGGATACTACTCTAATCAATGATTGTGGGTATTATACATTTTTAAAGCCTGGGATGCACATAATGGCTGATAGAGGCTTTAAAAATATTGGCGGGGTTTTGCAACAGCTAGGATGTACTCTTGTAAGACCTCCAAGTGTTGTTGAAAACACTAAATGTACAAAGCAGGAAGTGAAAGAGGGCAAGCGGATAGCTGCTCTACGCATTCACGTTGAGCGCGTCATCGGAAGGTTGAGAGAGTTTAAGATGCTGAAACCACACGCAACTACTGATAACCACCATGTGCAACTTTTAGACTACATTATTGTCTGTGCTTGTGGTATCATAAATGTGCAAGAAAAACTAATTAAATAATGTGCACATATATATATATAGTACATTCATAATGCCACAAACACAATGCACACAAGTAGTCTAATGTGTTTTCTTCAGTAGTCGGTAGTCAGCAGATCATCTTCTCTCAGTAACATACATATATATATATATATTTTAACGTGAATACCTTACTAAATAAAGTCCCATCTGCTCAACCTGGAGTCAGGGAGACTATGGCATCCCCGTTTGGTGTATGCTGTGAAGCTGAAGGGATTGGAGAGGGGAAGGAGATGGGGAAGAAGAAGGTGGGGAAGTACCTAGCTATTCAGATTTGATAAAAAAAACAAACACAACCTAAGCCATTTCAGGAATGCTTCAATTCTGAAAGGTGGTCTTACACCAGGGCTATACTAAAAGTATCGACCAATTCTGGAACGTGCTGCAAATATACTATTTATTATTTTAAATTAATAAACTGTGAAATAATACAAATGAATTAAATAAAATTAACCTGCGCACGCCGGGATTTGAACCGCTCGACCTCCAGATTGCTTGTCGAAAGCCTTACCCCTCGACCACGGAGGCCATTTCTAGGGTGACATACTAATATTTTCCTAAATAAATCAGATATTATTCTATTTACACTGCTTCAATCACCTTTACGTAAAAGCCTTTTTAGTCATATTAACTTGCAGGTGAAAGCAATACTTACAGATTCTTCTTTCAAATGCGAGATACATTAAAAACTTACATGCCCAAATAATATCTAGTGAGTGTTTTATGCAATACTTACTCTTGTTCTTTCAAATTCCTCGCACATTTTAAAACATAGCATAATATATAGGGATGATTTCATAATCCTCCTCATAGCTTATCCACAGGATAACTATATTTTCATTTTAAGATTTGTTTAAGTACATAGTCCGACTTTACTATTCGGTACTCGAACCTACAGAATAGTGGCTATATTGTATAAGTTAGCCAAGTTTTTTACCTACTGCGAATATTTATAATAATAATTTTTTTTTCTCAGATGTGGGGAGGTTAGTGTCCCATATAGTATTTATACATTATCTTTGTATTTTTCTCCTTATGTAGTGTGGTGTTTATTTTAAAAATAAAACAATATTTAAAAAGTTTAATGAAATTTATTATTTTCTTGATCCTCGGTCACAAATACTTAATACATATTTACTGAATGCCTCAAACTCAACCCAGGTGTAACAATGAATTCTGTGTAGCAACACTGCATAGCAACAGCGTATTGGTAATAAAATAATTATTTATAAAAATATTGTTTATACATAACAAATATTAGTAGATTCGTTTCCACTCCACTTATGGACACGAGTATGAAGATGCATGGCTCGTTTTTTTTCACATGGTTTCCCCAATAGGCCTGTTCCATATTGTTGATTGTTAATTTATTCATCCTTATGCTGCCTTTACACACGTAAGTCGCTCATGTAAGAGATTTAAGGGGAAAAAACTTATGTATGTAAAGGCCGCCTAGGTATCATTTTCCATGGTTTGAACAAAATTCAGTTTGGCCTCATAGTGAGTGTCGTTTAGAGTCTGCTACTCAGTCCAGTGTCCAGTCTACAACACATAGCTAAATACATACGTAGTAGAGCACAAGAACAGAACAGCACAGCTTCTGTGTAAGCAGAACCAGCAATGTGCCTGCGCAGTGGCAGTGGGACGGGAGAGTGGTCCATGGAACCCTTCACACCATCCCCGGCAGCACAGTCGAGGGCACCCACCACTTTCCCAAACCACTTTGAGGACCAGATGGGCCCCTCTATCGGTTCTCACATCAAGAATCTACTTTGTTTTTAAAACAAAGCTATTAAATAAATCGAAAAGCCCCCGACTGTCCCTACATGGCACAACATAACATTTATACATACCGAAACTTCTAAGTATTCTCACACAAAGCAGTTTGTTCTTGTTGTTGAAGCTGGTGGCAAGACAACTTTTATATAGAGTAACATACAACTTTTATATAGAAAGGAAAAGCAAATTCAAGCATGTTCCCATGGCAGCTTACAATACAAGAACAGGATCTAGAGCTTCTGACAAGCCACAGGCAGACCTGACGGGAGTTAACCACCCTAAACGACCCCCACCTACAAGAAGACATCGCAGTACGCCCATTGCAACCGGCACTTCATCTTGCCTAAAAATAAACTAATAAACCCTACATGTTTATTGATAACAGCTGCATCCAGCCGAGGACCATTACCGGGATGATATACTCTAATCACTATCCCTTAATCGACATACCAACTCGAAGAAAATCATTAATAGACAAACCAACGAACATTTGGATGTACTTAACGCAGCCCTCACGCCGAACAGTCCCAAAATAAAAGACTGGATTACGAAACCCCACGTATCCACGAGCATCGGGACAACAACCCCATTATCAGGATAACATATTGACCCCTTGACATGCAGCACCGAAAATAGGAAGACGACGCCCCCCCACCACGCCAGCAGGGACTATATAAACCCCGACTCTTACTTCCACTAGTTAATCTATTTTTGTGCAGTGAATCCAAGCACTTGCTTGTCGTATTGCTCACATAATAGTTCCCTTTGAAATTGTACTTATTTTAAGTTGTATTGTGTAATTAAACAATAAAGGATAATTTATCCACAAGTTTATTTTTTTAACACTACACGACATCAAAAGTTAACTGGCGCCCAGCACGTGGGTCAATTCGAGGAAGTCTGAAAATTGGCCAAAACTAGGACTCCCTAGATATTTTAATATCTCAACGCGAAAGGACCACACACCAAAAAAAAAATTTGTTAACTTGGCAATGAAGATCGTCGCATCAATACTTCTGTGAGTACATTTTCAATTGATCGTCTATCCCATACGTACGATAGATCCCTTCCCTACCTTATCCAAAAGGTTAGAGAGAAAACTAAATTTTTTAAGTCACTTTGTATATTTCTATTTTTTTTTTACTTTTTTGAAAAATGGCACAGCCAAATGAGAGACCCGCTCCCCAATACGCAGAGTCGATATTGGAGTATAGTGGCTCTCCCCAAGACATCAACTTATTCATAAAATCAGCCAGGGGGTTCATTACTAGAAACGGCAATACACCTAGTAATGTTGAGAAAATAATCTCAAGATTACGTGGCAAAGCACTTCACGTAATTCTCATGTGCGATCATGATAACAATATTGAAACCATATTAGAAACGCTGAAAAACGAATGTGGGGACAATAAGTCTGTTACATTATTACAAACCGAACTAATCAACTTCAACCGCGGTCAAAAGGATTTCTCCTCAACGATCCACGAAATCAATCAAATTCTTTTTTCAATTAAAATAAAAATTTCTGATCAATATGGAGGACCTAGTGCCCACATATTGATGGAACCATACAAAGATACAGCAAGAAATACATTGTTGAATCTAATGCCAACGCACATTAAATGCGCAAACTTAACCAAAAATTATGATGCCCTGTGCACGGAAATAAGAATGCTGGAGGCTCATGGCGAGCTCCATCAACGGTCTAAACAAAACCTTGTGTTTCCACAAGCAGGACCATCTAATTTCATGCGGCCAGGACAAAACCAATCAAATAAACCTTTTACTCGCCCTAACTTTTTTCCACCACAAACGCAAAATTCGTTCAAACCTCATAATAACTTTAATCATAATAATCATAATCACCTTAACAATTATAATAATAAACCGTGGCATAATAATAACCAAACGCATAAGTACGGACAAAACCGCCCGTGGCAAGGAAATAATAATAATAATTTTAATACGCATCATGCGCGTTCCGGTGATGTCAGTATGAGAACGGCCCCAATGCCCCGACCTCCTAAAGGCCCGGTCATCGACCTCGGCAATGGACGTACGGCACAAGAGCTATTTTATACAGACGGGAATGATCAGGAACGGCCGGATTTGTGGGAAGACCAAGAATCTCCCCGAGAAACCTAGTCCACCTGAATCATATTAACAATGGCCTACCATATGTAGTAGCGCCATTAAATATAAAAATTCTGATTGATACGGGAAGCTCCAAATCATTCATGAATAAAAATGTGTATAATAGATTATTTCGTGACTGTAGATATGTAAACGAAGAGTTTACTGTACAAACAACACACTCTACGACTACCCATAGAGGCGCCGTCGTGACTCCATTTTGGAAAAGAGTATTCGGCAATAATAATGCTGAAATGCGTTTTTATATTTTTGACTTTTCCCACAAATACGATGTTTTAATGGGGATAGATATGTTGAAATTAATGAATGCAACATTAATTTTAAACAACTGTAATAATATTTTAAAAACTCCAACCAGACAAGTTCAGTTGTTCCATGTAATGGATATAAATAGACTTGATGAGTTATTGGAGAAAAATAGAGATTTGTTTTCTGAGGAACTGGTAGCTAATTGCTCACCTCATGTAAAACATGAAATAAAATTAATTAAAGAAGAACCTGTGTATCAACGCGCTTATCGGTTACCGTATGAGCAGAGGCTTGAAGTTGAAAGGCAAGTCGCCCAACTTCTAAAGGATGGAATCATCCGACCAAGCGATTCGCCTTGGGCAAGCCCTGTCCATATAGTCGAAAAAAAAAAACTCAACCTATTGCCTATATTTCTAGGACACTGTCAAAAACGGAAACTAAATACAATACGACGGAAAAGGAATTGCTTGGTATACTATGGTCCCTCCAGCAATTCCGTCCGTATATTTATGGTAAACATTTTATCATAGAAACGGATCACCAACCGTTAGTATGGTTAACCAAGTTAAAAGAACCAAACGCCAAACTTACTAGGTGGAGACTCAAACTCCAGGAATATGATTATACGATTAGACATAAGCGAGGTTGTAATAACCATGTAGCTGACGCACTTTCAAGAGTCGAAATTCATTATAGTGAGGACGGTGAGGAGCATGATTCATTACGAGTAGAAGCCACCTCGGGCGCCCAGAGTGTCACTGACACCGTGCATAGCAATGTGGATGACCATGAGGGTGGAATCCCAATTCGTAACGAACACCCACCCCCGCGTATGAATAGGATTTTTATTGAACTAAGCGATATTGAGAAGCATAGTTTGAGAGCTAAGGAAAAAGGTACGGACCTTGTATGGTGTATCCCTTTAGAAAATGCAGAAGCAATATTTTTAAAATTGATTAAAACATGTTTGGATAAAGATAAATATGCAGTAATTATAAATAACGATAGATTATATGAGTGTTTAAGCGAATGTTATAGAAAAAATATTGATAAGAGCTCATTAAAATTAATACGTTTTACAAATGTTAAGATTGAACCCATAAAATTAGAAGAACAAAAGGAGATAATTCGTTCGACGCATGTCGAGAACCAGCGTCACATGGGTCTAGATGCCCTACTCAGTAAAATAAAACGGACGCACTATTTTAATAATATGCGGACAAAAATAAAAGATTTTTTAAAAACGTGTATAATATGTCAAAATTCTAAATACGAAAGGCACCCCACGTCAGCCCCATTAGAGGCTACTGTTACTCCTAATTGTCCGATGGAGATATGGCAGATCGACACTTATCATTTCGGACGTCAAAAATTCTTAACCATTGTGGATAGATTCTCTAAATGGGCATCTTGCACTTTAATCACTGTTGACAACAATGTCGCAATATGCGAAATACTAGTAAAAATATTTTCATTAATCGGCATACCGAAAGAAATACATTTAGATCGTGAAACTACGTTTACGTCCACTACGACACGAGAATTATTAGAAACGTACAATATTAAAACACATGTGACTACTACTGGTCATTCACAGTCAAAAGCTGATATAGAACGCTTTCACTCCACTCTAACAGAAATACTGAGATTAATACGCACGGCAATACCGAACGTCACATCGGAAACTCAAATTAATTTAGCCTTAAATGCTTATAATAATAATATACATGGTGTAACTAAGCATACACCAAATGAAATACACTTTTGCCATGGGAACCGAACACCACAATCTAATGGTGTGATAACCCAAAATTACGTAGCCGATCATGCAAATCAATGTAAAGAACTAAACAAAATAATACATGATTTACAACATAAAACAAAAAATAAAACACGCGAACGAGTAAACAAAACACGTACGCCCCAAGAGATGTCCGTAGGACAACAAATACTTATAAAAGTTACCGCACGGGGTAAACATAAAAATAAATTCAAAGGACCGTTCACTATTACTAAAATATTACCACATAATGTACTCGAATATAAAAGTCTGAGAGGCCTAACAACAATTCACAAAGACAGTGTTAAATTGTTTCAGGCTGACGGCCATGACGCAAGCGCTACGGATCCGTCAATTAGCGGACAATGAGCACTTCATCGTCGCACCTCTGGGAAATGCACGAGCCGTCGAAGGACAGTGGCACGTCATTCATACCCTAGATTTAACTGAACTTATTGAACAATCGCAACAACTAGGAATTAATTATGAGAAATTTATAAAAAGTAACAATGTAACTTTACCACATGTAGGATTAGAACGTTTGAAATATTTAATAGATCATAATAATCAGATAATTGACAATTTAGTTGTAAATAGATATAAAAGAGGCCTAATAAACGGACTCGGTACAATAATTAAAGGGATTACGGGAAACTTAGATGATAATGATTTAGATAAATTAGTGCAACGAATTGAAACTAACCAAAATATTAATGAAAAGAGAATCTCGTTGAGTTCAAGATCATTAGAGGATTATTACGGTAAACTAAAAAATATTTCACATAACCAAATGGTACTCTGGTCACAAATGAGCCATGATCATTATGAAGATAAGACAGACTTGTTGATTACACATTTAATTTATCAGACGGAAACTATCACCGAATTAATTACTAGAATTACAGAAGCTATCACGTTTGCCTCTCATGGAATGTACCACCCTAGCATTATAAAACCAAAGGTATTTATGGAATCTATTTCACATGTAAATCCTGAACAGCTACCTTCTAAAGATTTTGATATTATTCAACGCTTTTTGCAAGTTAAATTCATTAAAGTTAAACAAACTTTGCACTTTATTCTCTCTCTAACTTTAGTAGAACGCACCGTCTATATGTATAACGAAATAATTCCCATCATCTCCAAAACTAACAATAAATGTTTCCAACCCCACTTCCTACCGAGACGATTATTGAGAGATGGAAAGCAGATGTATAACGCACACAAGTGCCAAGTTATTACAGACAGCCTCAGCATATGCAACAAAGAACTCAACTCCATCGATGACTGCACAACTACCGTACTAGAAAACCACAGCGAACAGAACTGCAGTCTACGCCAGATTATTTGCCCAGAAGAATATACACACGTCATCGGAGATAACATGATGTATCTATTTCGCAACGAACCAACAGCATTAAAAGCACAATGCCCTCAACATCAACAGAATATAGTAATTTCCAAATCTGTACTTGTAACAAACGACGAGTGCAGTATACAAGGAAGGACTTTCACTATGGGAAGAATCGTTAACCAAGAAACATTACTCATTACATATTCGAAGGAAGAATTACATGTACTAAAACTACCCATCCTACATGTTGACGAAATACAAGAACCACGCAGAGAACTCGATATCCCTACCACTACGACGGGATTTGAAGGAACTATACACCTAACACTTACCAGCTGCCTGATAATTACGGCCATCGGATATATCCTTTGGAGAAGATATAAACTCTTCACAGTGCGAAGGAGTTTCAATTTTAGGGGGGGAGAGTTAACCACCCTAAACGACCCCCACCTACAAGAAGACATCGCAGTACGCCCATTGCAACCGGCACTTCATCTTGCCTAAAAATAAACTAATAAACCCTACATGTTTATTGATAACAGCTGCATCCAGCCGAGGACCATTACCGGGATGATATACTCTAATCACTATCCCTTAATCGACATACCAACTCGAAGAAAATCATTAATAGACAAACCAACGAACATTTGGATGTACTTAACGCAGCCCTCACGCCGAACAGTCCCAAAATAAAAGACTGGATTACGAAACCCCACGTATCCACGAGCATCGGGACAACAACCCCATTATCAGGATAACATATTGACCCCTTGACATGCAGCACCGAAAATAGGAAGACGACGCCCCCCCACCACGCCAGCAGGGACTATATAAACCCCGACTCTTACTTCCACTAGTTAATCTATTTTTGTGCAGTGAATCCAAGCACTTGCTTGTCGTATTGCTCACATAATAGTTCCCTTTGAAATTGTACTTATTTTAAGTTGTATTGTGTAATTAAACAATAAAGGATAATTTATCCACAAGTTTATTTTTTTAACACTACACGACATCAAAAGTTAACTCGGGAGACAATGAGCAGTAGGAAGGAAAGGTGGTCCTTCAAACCCTTCACACCGTTCCCGGCAGCACATTGGAGGTTGCCCACCACTTTCCCACGGCGTTCTAAGGAAACAGATGGTTTCCTCCTTCACAGTACTCGTCAGGACTCATTTTTTATTTATAAAGAAGCTACTTTTTATTTAAAATGACTCTAGACCCCCAATGTACGGGCATACATTGTTAGCAGGCAGTATGCGAGTGCGTACATGTTGTTAGTTATTTAATTCACAGTATCGCCACCTGATATAGCTGAAATAAAAGTTTGTTAATATGTAGGAAGAAAAGTTGATGATAGAAAAAAATACATATTATGATGAGATTGTTTGACTTAACCAAAGCAGCTGAGCTACAGTCATCCGGCAGTCCCGCCGAGGATAAGCGGAGCCATCAGTCCAGTCGCAAGCGAGACTCGGTGTCCGCGCCCCTAAGCCGGCTTCCCGGTAGGCCCTCGAAGAAAGGGTTGGGATTAAGGGCGGAAAGACCTGAAGACACTAGGGATAAAAGTGAGCGTCGGGTCACCGGAGGCAGGGCGGAAGGGCACCGGTCCGCTGCGGTTGGTCTTCTGTCCCGCTCATGGCGACGGGGGAGGCGCGGGCGGGTTATGCAGTGGCTACCTTGGGAGGCATCTTCTCGGTTGTTGCAAGGACATAGATCTATTCCACCCCCTTGACAGGACAATAGGACAGTAGGACAATACAAAAATTAGATGATAGTCATTCCCGGCAGCACAGTGGCCAGATGTGACCCCTATGAAGACGTTGGGATAGTGGAGAAGAGATTTGTGAAGAATCCTGGGGACTAAGTAACTCACTCCAGCAGACAGGACCACAAGAGAACGGGAGATCAGGGCCCAAGGGAACCTTCCCTTTCCTTGCGACTGCTATATCGGAGGTTGGATAGTGCAGGAAACTAAAAATTTACAAAAAGCAATAAAAGCTATTCCACCTCCTTTTGAATGTTGTTACAGTACAGACAATGCTAGCCGGTGAGATTAATATTATGATTACTCTAGCAATAACCTTGAAATATGAAAAAGTTATGTAAAAATAGACAAGAATAAGGATTTCATTGTCAATAGTAAAGTAGGGTAGGGTCAAGGGAAGAGTAAGAGCATGCACATTATACATATTATTCAACATTACTTCTAAGTTGATTTGATCGTAAATTTGTTGTATTATAAAAAAAAGCATGATGTTATTGTATTATGTGAAATTTTCATTTGAAAAACATTGTATTTGAACGACAGAAAAACTGATAAAATACAAAATAAAAACCGTATGGCAACTTTCAAGGACTTGGTTGAGATCCAAATACAGATGAATGTTTAGTGATAAAACGGATTAGACCTCAAAAGAGTTAGAGTTCCATTATTCTAGGAAATATTGCCTGAGACCAAAACAAATTACATTTTTCGATTAAATCGAGGCAATATTTCTCATCGTAATCCACTTCCAAGGTTGTAATTTTTTTTGTTCTTTCAAAATGTGCATCAGCAACACAAAAAATTCCCTTTTTTTTTGCACAGAAATGCATCTGCATTTGGATCTGTGCCAAGTATTTGGGATGTGGCTTCCCATCTTTTATGTATTTTGTAAAATTTTTTTGCTGCATGGGACACTTGACTTCCAGCGTAAAGTCCACACTTACTGCATCAGGAGATGCACCGAGCAATGGGTGTGATTTATGCAAAATCAAGCCGGTCTTTTTAAAAAGTACCTTATAAAGCTTCCCAACTTCTGCAACAACAGCGCTTTCTAATTTTCTACCCCGTATTAGAGCTGGGTTGTCTTTTAACTTGACAGCTCCCAGGATAGTTTCTACCAAGACTCCGTCAAGAGTACGGCAATGTGCAGCCTCGTAAGCTTTTGAGGCAGTTATCCTTGCATATCTCAGTTGAAACCATAAAGGACTTGTGGATTGCAGATTTGTCGCAATTTCGGCTTCCCTACATGTTTTTTCAGTCATATTGGCAGAAAAAAAATGCAACAAATCTGTAAAATGTGTAATATGTTGTTTTATAGCTTGGAGACTTAAATAGTGCAAGGACAACTGCTCAATGCTATTGGAAGTAAAGATAAGAGTTGTAAACTGAGTGTCAATAACCCCATGCTCAGCAGAATGCTGGGTGAAGCGATTAATACAAGAACCTGTTGGTACAGGCAACTTTGTCACAGTTTTTCTGCGTCCAAATTGACTTAGTTTGACAAACTTGATGGAATTACCTACCTGAGAAAGTTTTGACTTGGCCCAGTAACATTTTATAGATGTTCTTGACTCCTCCAATGTGCGTCGATTAAGCCAAGTCAGGAGTGCAATCGCATGCTTACATCCACCTTTACCTGCTACACACCCTTCGCAAACAATACTTACCACAATACCATCTTTCTCATTGCAAACACATGTGACATCGTAAGCCGGGGTTCTAATTTTGTGCTCAGGTGTAACTTTTGCTCTAACGGTGCACAAATCGCCTTCTCGTTTCAATTGTACTTTTCCAATAGCACTGTCACCGTAAGATGTTCTGGCCGAACTGAAAATAGAAGAGAATATGCTATAAATCGCAAATATCGACTGATCATATTTGAGGTGTTTTGATTATCTGTAAAAGGCTATAAAATGATACATTGTATTATGTATATCACATACAGAAACACTGGTATTTCGCTGATCATGACGGTTGTGTAATAACTTGTGTAAAAAGAACTTGATAATAAAACCAATTTGAAAATACGATCGATGTTATCGTAAACCAAATGTCAAAACGACTTTAACCTCAAATAGGCCAAATTTACTGTACATTATCAAAAATATTTTTTTACAGCTAACTACGACTTTCAAAACCAAGTAATAAGATGATTTACTTACTTAGTAGCTTTTTTTCCACGAAATTCGGCACTCACATAGTCCGTGTTATATTTAAAAAATATTATCATCATTTCCGTGTCAACTACTGGCAAATTATCTGATTGTCCGCAAATATAGCCCTTTTCCGTCATGATTTTATTTGTTGAGGGCCTAATAATGTTTCAATAAACCAACAACTTATCTAAATCTCTTTAAACAGTATGAAAATAAACCAAAAATACGAAATGTCGAATGACGTACACCACACACTCCCAAGTCGCGATTTCAAATTTCAATACAAAACTATACCAACTATGATATAACTTCAAGACGCTGTCAACAGGTGATTAGTTTAGAGTGGTGACGCGCGTGACGCGTGACGTCACGTTTCACCATTTCAGTAATGCCAACTTAACGCTGTTTTTTGAGGAGAGGTTTAAAAATGCAATTTTTAATAATTTTTTAAAAACTCTGCGTTTAATATTATGAAATAAAAGTTATATATTCAGAATCAGCGTTTATTGGTCTATATGAACATATTTTTTTAAAGCCATAATATTTTTCACTGGAGTTCCTTATTATAAGCAACTATTCTAAAGTCAGTCCACAAAAAAAAAATTTTCGTGATGTTCCCTTAATCTGTTATTCCCGTAATCTACATGTTTCATTTTTAAAGATGTGTTGAATGTTTATGTGTTGAAAAATTCAATCCCGATTACCAGGGCAGCAAAAGTTGGAAGAGAAATTCTCTCGAGCGGACGGAGGTGTCGGAAAAACATATTGGCTGTTAATTTCATTTGTAGTCCTACTGCCGATAGCTTTAATCGGGTTCTCTCTTGCTTCGTGCGCTCCTTGTAGCTGTGTGTTTTTGAGGACGATTTGGTACCGGATTTGTCGCGAAGGGAACAAACAATGTAACAAACATGTTTTTTTATTTATCCTTTTTTCAATTTATATGAAAATCATTAAGTTTATCAGAGGTTCTTTGTTTACTTGTATTATTTCATTGTCAATATTTTACAAATAATTTGTAAACAATACAATTTTAATATTTTATAATAAAATCTCTCTTTTCAAAACTTTTGAAGGTTATTCCTATCAATCTAGTATATCATTGAAGAAGAAGATAACAATAATAATCTAAACAAAAATATGAATGTGAACAAAATTAGTTGAAGATAATATTTAAATGAAGATAATGTAAGCGAAACTCAATCGAAAATCTGGAAACAGAAAAATCAGAAAAACATATTGACACTCTGGGACCAGATTTTCCATTGAGTTTCGCTTACATTATCTTCATTTATTTAAATATTGCAATTTGAGGTTTTACTCATAAAGTTAAAATTAAAAAATAAAAGAAGATAATATTGTTAATTCTAAAATTTGATATACGAGATTGGGGAGGCTACGAAGCACCGCTCTGATTATACTTTCCCATTCTCTCGCAGGCTAAATCATTTATGTGTTTGTCTCTTTTTATTGTCGCTATTATTCGTTTAATCGAGTTTAAAATCACAACGGTGCTAAAAAAGTTTTCACTTCAAAAATTTTATATTAATTTAGACTTTTACAAAAAGTTCAATTAGGTAGATATTCCATATAAATAAAATCAGATATATTTATCGGAGACACTATTTAGGTTACAAACCAGTTTATCGAACACTTGTTTCCAACGGTAAAGGTAGCTGCCAATAATAAGAAGAAAAAAAAATTGTCGAAGATAATATTGTTAATTCTGAAATTTGAAATAAGATCTTGATAAAAATTACGTTCAAATAAGAGGTCTCGGTGAGGCGCTTGTCCCGGTAGGACGAAAGGTTCTGTCCGATAACGTCGATTCTGTCTGTAAAAAGATAACCGTCCCAGTTGCGAGCGTTATCTTTTTATTTTTATTTGTTTTGTTCTCTTTCATATTTTCGTTACATTTGTTTTATCATCTTTTTTAATGATTTAAGTAAATTAATGTTCAATTAACAAAAAAGATTATTTTATAAACGGTTTGGAAGTAATTTATTGGCTATAGGTATACTTTTCTTTAACAGGTCAGCATGTCCAGACATGTCCGATCGCGCCTCCATGATTTACACCCATTTCTATTATCACTTAAATTATTCGGGTAAGCAGGTTTTTACTGCCATTGCCACCGTGACTATCTCAGCGCTTTGATCACAGATGGCATTTTGTAGCGGGTGGGACCACGTGGCGGACACGTGACCGATCGTATCGGCCCTGGGAGCGCTGTCATAACCCTAATACGAAACGCCCGACAGATTAAAGGGTTGATCCGGTAATGTGTATGTGAAGCAAGTTAGGAATCTTGCAGATTATTTGTCAGTCAAATAATGCTTCAAAGTAATGTCAGATTGCAATTATGTTAACTAATAATGCGATTTTATCAAATAATATCCTTCGACGTACAGAGTGTTAGCGCAAATGCAAACCCCAAGGAACGACTATAGATTAAAAAAAAAACAGAGTGTACGGTTCTTACGCGGTAGAAGTGAAACCTTCATAAAACTAAAGTAGACAAGAGTGGGTATACTGCGAGGCACCGCACAAAGAGAAGACCGATTGCTCTATCTCATTCTCTCGCAGGCTAAATCCTATAGATGTTTGTGTTTGTCTCTTTTTAGTCTCACTTTTTCGTTTCATCGAGTTTCAAATCACAACGCTGCTAAAGAAGTTTACACTTCTAAAAAATTCTTGCCACCAACTTTTATATTCTTTTCATTTCCTTTCCATCCCTTCAAAAAATGTTCGTAGTGTTATTTTCACTTTCACTGATAGCCTCCGTGGTCAAGGAGTAAAGCTCTCGACTAGCAATCCGAAGGTCGCAGATTCTAATTCCGACATGAGCATGTAAATTTTATTTGATTGATTTATGTTATTTCACAATTCAATCATTTAAAATAATATAATGTATATTTGCGACACGTTTCAAAATCGAAGATACTTTCAGTAGCAT
This sequence comes from Limnephilus marmoratus, assembly GCA_917880885.1. NCBI lineage: Eukaryota > Metazoa > Arthropoda > Insecta > Trichoptera > Limnephilidae > Limnephilus > Limnephilus marmoratus. The sequence continues at coordinate 26,522,034 of OU862921.1, read as the reverse complement.
CCTGGAATAAGACCACCATTCAGAATTGAAACGTTGGTTGAAATGGCTTTAGCCGTGTTTGGTGAGCAGATCTGAACTGCCAAAATCATTACATCTTCCTCTCCCACATTTTCCTCTTTCCCATCCCCTCGCACTGCCTTCAGCCTCACAACATATCCCAAATAGGGATGCCATAGTCTCAATGACTGAAGAGTTGGGAATAGTTGGTACTCTCGAGCACACATAAAAAAAGTTCGGAAAAATTGCCACCACCAGGCAATTAGGCATCAGGGTATTATATTGGGTGTTATGGTAAAAAATATGTATAAAACTACATCGAAGTACTGGCGTTTTATGAGAATTTAATTTTAGCGTAATACATTTTTAAAAATCTGCTCCAAAAACAATAAACACCACACGGTTGTTAGAATTTTGCCTTTACGCCGGAGTATTCGGATTCGATCCCTGACGAAGGAAAAAATACACTTTGCTTCAGACACGTCTCATCATTACTCGTAAAACAGGGGTTCCGCGACATTTCATCCCACGACAAAATATCCGCGATAAAATATACTCCGACAAAATATCCTACGGACAAAACATCCCCGATCAAAATATTTACTAAAACCTAACCTAACCTAACCGAATAAAAAAATGGGACAAAAATAATACAGACATCCTATAAAGACAATAAATTATTGTTAAAAAATAGTAAAATGGGACAAAAATAATACAGACATCCTGTAAAGTTAGGTTAGGTTGGGTTTTAGTAGATATTTTGTTGGAGGATGTTTTGTCGGGGATAATTTGTAGCGGGATGTAAACGCGCATTACCTAAAACAGAGTTTAAAACAGGTCTAAACAAATGAGTGTAAAATTTTATTTTTATGAATTAATATGCTCAGAAGGTAGTTTTATGAACGATATTTACTCGCTTGATATTTTAGGCTCCCTGGCGAGAGCCCCAAACAAAAAAATATTATGTAACATTCAAACTACGCCAAGCATTAATTCATCAGATTAACATTTATACCATTCCTGAAATCTAAAAATAGCGATATACTCGCCCTTTCCTGAAAACCTTTCAGAACCATTTCCAAAGTAAATCCTAAGCCGTTCCTGCCATAACTCCTACTCAAGTCAAGCCATAAAATCTTCCGGGTGGCTGCAATTGATCTGCTTCGGGCTGCATTGATACTCAATTAAATATTTCCGCCCTGACGCGCCGCCTACCTTCGGAGAGCGAGGGCGGGGGCGGTTATATCAACGGGATTTGTATTGTGTAAAACGGTGGAATAATTTCTATGGAAGATAATCGACCCAGTTTTAGCGGAGTTATTCAGTACGAAATTTAAGAAAGTTTGCCAGGGATGGTTTTAGTTCTCAGTTTCTTAACTACGAAATATTATAACACATACTTTAACACATAATAAAATATAATTTATGCCCGTGCCTCATTCCCACGATTGCATATTCTTATGTAATGTAACTTCTTTCCCCTTTAACTGAAATAATAAGGAACTCTATTGAAAAATATTACGGCTTTAAAAAATGTGTTCATATGTGCTGATTCTGAATACATAAGTTTTATTAATATTAAAAATGGACTTTTTAAAAATTATTAAAAAGTCGATTTTTAATCGGGTCATAGAAACACGCCGTCAAGTTGGTATTTTTGAAATGTTTAGTGGTGACGTCACTGAACACCGTAAAGTCATTGTATGGGAATGTAGGCATGACACAAGCCATCGTATTAACAACGTTTCATCTTATTAGTTTATCTACATACTTTTTTATTATTAATTTTTTTGGTACATACATTGGTAATTTTACAATACGTACAGGCTTTTTTATATAAACATTTAAGAAGTAGAGAATAATACAAATTAGCAGATTAACCAAAAAAGTCCCACATAGGCATCGCCAGTTCGTGGATGTACTTGTGTGTTTTTAAAACAGTTAAAATTTATTCATATACGTAAGTCCATTATAACTTTGAAGAGATTGAAAAATAAAATACTGTTTATAGAGATTTAGTTGTTGTGTTTATTGAAACATTATTTAGGCCTAAATAATTCAGTTTCAAAAATAAAGGTATTGAAAATATTCAAAACTACTGCACAAAAAAATTAGTAATGCCACTCTAGGGAGAATACTTCGAACTCTGTATTTCAAAATGGCGCCAGTTGAACAGTTGATTGCCCGATCTTATAGTAAATTTTCGGGAGTGATGACGTCACACGATTCACTACACATACGGTTTCCGGGGATCTTGAAAAATTTAAACTTTGACAATCATTTTAACTATTAACACTAACTCTAAAAATAAAAATAAAAATAAAAATAAATATGCAGTTATTTAAGTCATTTAGGTCATTATTCATTAAAATTTTTTTTTAAAATGGACTGGAATTCCTTAATATAATTTCGCTCAACGTAATGATGGTACTGACCCTTCAGAAATTTGGCATATTTGTCAGATGGTCAAAATATTTCCAATACAATAAAATGCAAATAATTGGAATATTTCTGAATCTATCAGAAAACTAAAAATCGTTTTTGAGGGTGATGAAATACGCCTTAAAATTTTATAATTCGAAATAAATATAGAATTTATTAAATATAAAATTTTGCACGCAAACATCAGGATGTTTTAAAAATGGCTCACCTCACTATTTTCTTACTAAAATTACTGATAACGAAAACACATACATATTTCATTAGACAAACGTTTTTAAACGTTGTTTTAACCTCACCTTTAGTCATTCCATGTGAAAATAATTAATTAAAAATTCCCAAAGTTTCAATTTTTTTTCCAAATTGCCATTCATAAAGGTGTACATTTTACATTTTTAGTGGTTATTTTTTTGATTTGAATATAAATCGTGGTGTTTTTCCTTTCTAACGCCGTTTATATATTTCTCACTGTGATGGTAAGGGTGTAAGTACGTGAGCTTGGACAAATTTGATCTCCAGTAATTAAACGGGCGAGTATTATTACTAATTTACATATAAGGATATTAATTTAGTTTGATAGATAAAATAAAAAGGTGCTTTATATTCTATTTACCAAAACGAAGAATTCTTAAAACTATTTAGGTATTTCCCAAAACTTTTATAATTATTTTGAAATTAGGTATTTAATTTAACAGAAGGAGACGCCAGAGGAAGATATTCCACGATCAAATGAATAACCAAATACTTTAAGCCGAGCGCTTTTAAGAGTCAGGATAATAGAAGGGTATTTGTGAAATTACGTATGAATGCAAATGAGGCAAGGAGTGTATGCCAAGACAGAGTTTGGCGGTCCGTCCTCTCTGCTCACCCATGCGTGCAAAGTTAGTTAAGTTATATCCAAACAACTTGTTTTCTTCTTTAATATTTTTATTTTCAACGCTTATTTTCCCTTTCGTATTTATTAATTTTCGATGTACGTCGTGTGCAAAGTTATTTATTTTCATTAGATTCTTTTCCAACTTTTCCTATCCCTCCCATAAACTTTCGGTTCAAAACATTACCTTATCATAGATGACCGTAGATTTACATCATATGTGAAAAAAAGTTTTTGCCACGACAAAAAATGGAAAATAGTGTATCGACAATAACTCGTAGATAAAATAATTGAATTAAAATAGTGACTTAAAAAATTTAATTTAAATTTTTATTTTTATTTTATCATTTAATGAAAAAAAAATGTTTTAATGAATTTCTACGCCAATGAAGAGTACCTCTTGAGCTTGGCGTAGGAGTTATTTTACAATTATTTCATTTTAATAACATGCATTTTACTTAGAGTATACAATAAATATAAACTATGTTGTGAAGTTAATTTTTGATATGACACGTTATATAACGTTTTGATTGATGATCCAATGATTCCATACTAAATTAGTGATTGGACTAGTGCGTAATAGACTTTTTTTAGGTTGTTTAATTTGAGAATATTTCTTAATCTAATGAATTTATAGATACATTTCCTAATGCTCTTAACAAGTTCACACATGTGTCTGTTCCTATTTCATATGTTGGTCTACAATTACACCGAGGTACTTTACTTCAGTTGCATGGTTTAATATGGTACAGGAATTATTACAGACATCTTTGTTACATTTTTTGTTGTGTATATATTAATGTTGGGATAAGTTTTGAATTTATTCATTGAGAAAGGAATATATACTGTTTTTTTGCATTGATTGTAAGAAGGTTTGAATCGAACCATGTTTTTAGGATTTGGATGTCATTATTTGTATTTTCATTTACAATTTTCCAGTCACTACCCTTAATTATGATAATCGTGTCGTCCGCGTAAGATAACGGTTCCACTGAGGTTTTGTTTAAAAATATCGTACATGATAAAAAGTAATGGAACCAAAACAGTACCTTGCGGTATCCCAAAATCACTTGTGATTGGTAGACTTGATGCGTGATTGATTTTTACAATTTGTGTTCTTATGTTCTTCTTCTTCTTTCGTATGGTGGGGGGTCAGAGGGGGACATCTAGGTCTGCGAGCCAGTCTAGGGCCTCAGGCGTTGCCCTGTGGACCTCATAAATCCCGCCGGGGAATGAATGGAGCGGGCATTCGTTGACTACATGTTCGGTGGTCTGCACCGCACCGCATTCACACGTCGCCGACTCTTTAAGGCCCCATCTATGCATCATGTGAGCACAACGGCTATGGGAGCACCTTATTCTATTGATGGCAGTCCAGAGTTTGCGAGGCAATGAGAACCCAGGCTGTCTCTCAGTGGGGTCTTGCACGAGATCGGCGTTTTTGACGTTAGCTGATTGCCACTCAAGCTTCCACCTATCTTCTGGGGTGAGAGGTGTTCGAAGGAGTCTTTCTCCTTCCGTCCAGAAGGGTTTTCGAGACTTTAAGCGGCATGCCGGGTGAGAAACGACATCATCGTGCAAGGGTATTTCGCTTTTTTGCAGCGCCTTCTTGTATTCCCTCAGTGTTGCAATCTCTCGCCTGATATTTGGCGGGGTTATATTTGCAAGTACGGGGAGCCAAGGAAGAGGAGTCGATTTTAAGGTTCCGCTGATGGTTCGCATTGTGGCATTAAGCTGAACGTCGACCATGGAAGTGTGGGCGCTTCTGGCCCATACTGGAGCACAGTATTCAGCTGCTGAGAAAACCAGGGCAATGGATGCCGTTCTGAGCGTGTTGGCGTCGCATCCCCAGCTAGTACCAGCCAGCTTATTGACTAAGTTTAGTCTTGTCCTGGTTTTTTTGCCCACTGTTTCCATGTGTTTCCGGTAATTCAGGCTCCTGTCCAAAGTTATTCCAAGATAGCGGGGATGGGGGTCATGGTAAATATTTTTTCCATCAAACTGAACACAGAGTTTTGCGTTTGCTTGTGAATTACTGAGATGGAAAGCTGTCACAACTGTTTTCGACCCATTTGGCTTTAGTCGCCAATTGAGGAAAAATTCTTCCATAGCCTTGAGGTCAGAATTAAGGATCTCTTCTGCTGCATTGAGGGTTTTGGCTTGGACTGTGATGGCGAAGTCATCTGCGTAAGCAAATTTTCTGCCTTCAGTGTGAGGAAGATCTCGAGTATAGATATTGAAGAGTGATGGGGCCAGCACTGAGCCTTGGGCAAGGCCATTATTCAGGTGCATTTTTTTGCTTTTTAGCCCTCCTAGAAAAACCCTGAAAGTACGGCCAGTTAGTAGTTGCTCAATAAGTCGTACTGTGTTGCCATCCTCTATGGTGTCGTAGAGCTTGACAAGGAGGCCTTTGTGCCACACCGTGTCGTAAGCCGCAGAGAGATCAATGAACGCTGCCGCAGTCTTAAGCCGTTTCTGGAATCCAGATTCGATGTGTGTTGTCAGAGCTAGCACCTGGTCACAGCAGTTACGGCCTGGTCTGAAGCCAGCTTGCTCTTGTGGAACCACTTTCTCCAGAATTGGGGTAAGTCTGCGGAGCACCACTCGCTCTAGGAGTTTATACATGGTACTTAAAAGCGAGATGGGCCGATAGCTGTTTGGATCTTCTGGTGGCTTGTTGGGTTTGAGGATCGCAATAACTTTAGTTTTTTTCCAGATATTTGGAATTACTCCAGTTTTAAAAATTTCAGTAAACAGTTTTGCGATCCATAACTTTGTCCGTGGCCCAGCATGTTTCAAAAAGTCTGGAAGAACTCCGTCGCATCCAGCTGCTTTCCCAGCTTTTGTTGAAGTGAGGGCGATGTCTACATCATCAGCTGTAACGGCGACCACATCGTTAGGGTTCACCGGCCATTTTAGCCGCGCCGCTTTCAGAGATTTTTTGATCTGGTGGCTTATGTTAGACCTTGTTGTCGTTTTTGAACTGCGGAGTAGTTGGTGAGCAACAGCATTTGGGGACACTTTGGGGGTTGTCTTAATTGGCTGATTTGCAGCTCCGAGTCGCCTGAGTGTTTGCCACGCTTTTCTGCTCGAGTGTTCGAAACTCATTTCTTCCATTAGTTCGTTCCACCTGTTCATGCGCCCGTCATCCAGAGACTGGAGAAGATCAGAAGCAGTGTCTGGGTCGTTATTCCTCTCGTATTCAGCTAGAAGGCGTTTGCTTTCTGAGCTCCATGTTGGGATATACACTTTTCTGTAACCTCTAGGGATGAATTTCTTCGCAGCTACAAACAAAAGGTTCGAAAATCGGTCGTAGAAATTCGGCTTTGATGGTATGTTATCCACAACCCTGTCAACATATTCCGAAAACTCTCGCCATTTTGCCCGTCTTAAATTCCACCGTGGCATCGGGTTACTGGAGATTAATGGAATCTGTATACCTATGTTTAGCATGACTGGCCTGTGTTGGCTATGTGGGAAATTATTCAGTACAGTTCTCGAGGCCCTCACAGGTTTTCCGTCCGGCGCTTTAGAGACAAAACACAAGTCGGGCGTGTATTCACGACGCCATCGCGCAGAAAAGAATGTCCCCTTTTGTTTAGCATCGTAAATAAGTTGGCAATCCTGTGCTGATGCCCAATCGGTGATTTGTTCTCCAGCTTTATCGGTCGTTGAGTAGCCCCATAGGAAGTGGTGGCTGTTGAAATCTCCCACGTACACCGCCGGGTGATTGTGTGGAGGGAGTGCTGGTGTCTGCCATACTTCATTTGGAGGTTTGTAGATGTTAAATATTGCTAGTTTTCCAACCTGAATACCGATTGCGTGAAATCCATCCGTGATTTTTCGGGTAATATTCTGCAGCTCCGGCCTAATGTAGGTCGCAAGGCCATGTTTTGGGTGTCCCCGCACTGCCACTAGGAGATATCCGGGGATATCCAAACGTGGTGAGTCGTTTTCTGCGATATGGGTCTCCTGGAGAAGCAGGATGTCAATGTTTTTGTCGTTGAGTATTTTTACTAAAAAGTCCACCTTTGAGAGAGATGTTCCCTCAATATTCAGGGACAATATTTTCAATTGTTCCCCGATATTTTTGTTCTTATGTGAAGATAACTTTTTAGCCAATTTAGTGCTCAGTCATTAAAACCCACAACCTTTTTTTATTCCTCAAAAATAAGACTCGTTTTTGTTAAATGAAGAGAAATACCGGATTGAATGTTTCTATTTTTTTAAGTGGGTTATCTACCTTCCCATATCTACCGTACGTCCCAAAACAAGATTTTTTTATAAAACGTTGCCACCAGCAGACCAGCTGAGAGGGGTCCTGCAGACGGTTGCGGATGCCGGATCATGGCGGAAAACTGGAAACTGGCTAACTAACTGCGAAGTATTAGCCATAAATCATTTTGGCAAGGCTATTCGAGCCTCGTGGTACTGCCATTCGATTCCGGACCAGATATAATCACCCTATCTAGTTTATTGGTACTGCCGGACAGGACCGCAATCGGATCGGATACGTTTCCATCGTAAACTTGATAATGGGACCTAATAATGATTCCTATAATAATCATTACGTGACTATGGATACTGGACATTGGGCACTGAATGTTAGATAGTGTGGGGTGGCCTGTAGCAGGGCTTGACCATTGTACTTAATGGCTAATTATTGTAACTGTGTTAATAACTATCATCGCTAAACGTTTTAGGTTTTTTATTAGAGATCTAATTTTGAAGATAATAGTGTAAAAGGTCTGTTTTAATAGATTTGTGGTTGTTTGAAACTTGTATATTTCTAATTTTGTTATCATTATTATCATTTGTATAAATCTAAGTACTTTATACGTACATAAATAATTAAACACCGATGGAACCAATAGTCAATAAGTTATTCGAATTCGAATTCCCAACACTATCAAATATTTGTAACCAGGTAAGTTTACAATTTAGGAGGCGGGTGTGGGTACCGCCGCCCTGGGAACCATTTACTGGATAACCAACACCCCTGCGATAGGTCACCCCAAGTGGTTCCCTACGTTTGGTGACTTAGCAGGTGTGCCTGGGTTCATGGAGTGAGGTTTGCCTAAGTTTTGGCGGCGGATTCTGAGGGAGTCCTCTTGATCTTTCCAGCCGGACTCTCTCGACCCATCGCCTAGCACTGCATTAAGAGGATTGGATACATACGTCCGTCACTACTGGACACACTGACCCCCAGATTCCAACTCACTCCTCATACCTTTTTCCTTCCCAAAACTTCCTCTTCTTTCCTTCCGTAAAAAGACCCTCCAAACAGCATCCCCAAAGATATAGGCCCCGAGGGATATGGTTTTCCCCGGGGTATCCTGGAAATCGTTTGGTTTCAGTTGTCCAGCTTCTTCTTTAGTTTAAAAAAACACTTTATTTAATCTATTGTTTTGCCTTCTTATTATGTTGAAAAACGACTAATTAAACTTTTGTTCCCCTTAGAAATTTGTTCGAGAGCTGGCTATTAATTTATTGTTAAAAATGTACGAAAGCAAAAACGATTAATAATTCCCTATCTAAAATCAATTAATGTTTTCAATGGGAAGCTTTATTCCTCTGACAAGCGAAATAGCTGATTATCGAAACAGTACTAATTCCTGTAGGAGTAGGTAGGTATTTTATTAATCGAAAATGAAAGAAAAATGTGTTTTACTACTTGTAGAACACTGTCCGCCATTTCAGAAAAACGCACGTCCTCATAAAAATGTAAATAGTTCTACCCTGTCATTTTAATAGGCAGTTCATGTGCAATTCGTTATAATGCAACACTCGATTGACCGAAGCGGCGGATCGCCTCCCAAACCCTCTTTCCACCCACCTGCACCCCTCCGGCGTGATAGACCACTCGCACCCGCTAAGGGCCGGACCAACAAATATTTGCGCCCGGTGCAGAAAGAAAAATCCTATTTCAGACAGAGAACTAAATCCTGTTAGTTATTACTATTACCATTTTGCTCTGAATCTAATACAAAAATAATTGAAACAACGAATTCCAGAAATGAACCAAAATATTATGACTTAAAAAATGCTATTGACTTAGAACAAAAAACGTTGATGATGAAAAGGTATACATTTTTACGTAGGTACCTACATATATTTATCATAAAAAATATTTTAAAAAAATAATTTTTACGTAGGTACATATATTTATTATAAAAAACAAAAAAAAATCAAAACACTGAGTCAGTTCTGACGTCATCCAACACCATCCGGGACGCGTATTTCCAAAACCTATACCGATTCAGTCGCGGAAGCGACAATTTACATTTTAAATATACCTCTATATTGGTTATTTTTTATCACATTGCAAAAACAAAAATTGTTCTAAAATCTAGATAAAATATTCTTTCTGATATATATATTAGAAATTAATAATTTTACTTTTAAATATTTAAATTTTAATATTATTCCCATATATTGTAAATACACCTCTATATTGATAACTTTTTATCACTTTGCAAAAACAAAAATTGTTCTAAAATCTTGATAAAATAATCTTTCCAATGTGTTTATTAGAAATTAATAAATTTATTTCTAAATATTTAAATTTTGATTTTGAAAATGTAAAGCGACTGAACCGGTATAAGTTTTGGAAATACGCATCCGCGACGCCACCGACGAAAGATAGACAACTATGTGACGTCATCGGAAGAAAAATCTTACAGCAATACAAAACATCAAATTAGGCTTATTTAAAGATTTTTAGCCTTATTTTTTTGTTTACTTGCTCAAAAAACACATTGACTGGAATTCTATCTGGTAAATATCTGTCTCTCTGGTTTCAATCGTGGGATTGGTTTGCAGCAATTTCATCTATACGTTTCTTCCACTCTTCCCTGTCTAATTTTTTTTTAATGATACATGGCAATATTAAACACAGAGAAATTTTTGTTTTACCGCCTTTAACGATTACGATTGATTTTTGACGTAATCTGTGGCCGAGGGGTTCGAGGCGGCATCTGTGGCCGAGGGGTTCCGAGCAATCAAAAAGTTTTACTTCACAATTAAATAATTAAAAATAATATATAGTTCTGGAATAGAATATACTCTCCCCACGATAATAACAATATATATATTTATTAACAGAAATTTGTAACATTTTAAATTAAAAAACGAGTAGGTTCAGTGTTAATGATTTTACAAAGTACATAAGAACAAATAGCGGAAAACAAACAAAGATTTAGGGGTTATTTCACTATCCTCCTCATGGATTATACATACGATTTTATATATTTTCGATAAAGTAAAAACGATACATATACGATAAACATACCTAAACTGAAGTATATTAGGTTGGTTACCACTACCTACACGGTATCCATACGGTAGCCGTTGGGACTCTTGTGCGGAATTCACATTTAAAAAAAACCGACCCTAGTTCTGTACGTTCATTCTGAACCTCCGGCAGATCCGGCCCTGTCCCCGTTTGAACCCGCCCGTAGTATTTTAACGTGTGATTCGATTATTTGCGACTGTCAGGTGGTACAGGGCGCACTTTCGTTATGCGTAATGCGCCGGAATCAATTTGATGCGGTGCTCGACTTTTATAAGGTCTGTTTATCTGGTGGAGTATGGTCATTAACACAATTTCGTTGTTGGCTTTGGTTATTGCTTTGTAATTGATCGAGTTGATGTTTGAGTAATTTGTGACTTAGCAGTGTCAACCAGGAATCTTGACAATTAATATACAGAGCAATGTATTCATAATTTTTAGATCACCATTATATTATTATATAAATATACTAGGTAAGTACTTTCGTAGTGGTAAAGATTATTTTGTAGATACAATATTACCATGTTCGCTAATATTTTAGAAAAATAAATTCGCGATAAAAAATTCTAGTAAAACACCAAGTAGGTGGTCAACAGATACAATTGATTTTATTACTCAATTGAAGCTTTCGGTGGCCTCCGTGGTCGAGAGGTAAGGCTCTCTACTAGCAATTCGAACGTCGCGGGTTCAAATCCCGGCGTGCATAAGTAAATTTTAATTGATTGAATTGTGTCATTTCTCAATTAAATCATCATCATCATCATTATCATTACATGGTATAAAATGAAGTCGCTCAAAAGGTATGTGCGCAAAACTACGCAACGGATTTTCATACGGTTTTCACCAAAATATAGAGTGATTCAAGAGGAGGGTTTATATGTATAAAAACATGCTTATTATGGTAGAGAAAAGTCGAGAAATTCAAATATTCAATTCGGGCAGCGGGCAGCGGGCAGCGGGCAGCTGGCAAGCGGGTGGTGTGGATTTTTTTAAAGTTGGGTAATGGCGTTGTGTTTCGTTAGCCACAGCAACGTGTGGCCGGGTCTGCTAGTTAAAAATAATTTAAGGTGTATTTGCGGCATGTTTCAGAGTGGATGATACTTTCAGTATCGTCCTGGTGTAAGACCACCATTCCGAATTGAAACGTTGCTTGAAATAGCTTATAGCTCTATATGGTGACCAGGTATTTTCCGAGCTTCCTCTTCTCCAATCTAGTTCCCCTCTCTCTACTTTCAGCATCACAACATGCCCCAATTGGAGTTGCCATAGTTCCTCTGGCTACAGGCGATTGGGAGCAGTTGAGACTCTTGTGCGGTTGTTAACAAATATATACATACACCAATTTGGGGGATGTCATGTTGTTCAAAAGAGTGAGACAGGGGAAGGAAAAATAACAGTTTAAAAGGTTATTATGGCAAATATTATAATCACTAAACATGGATCTGTTTTCATCCTTCGTTTAATCCGGGCCTCTTCAAGACCCAACCTCAACCCTCCTCCTAACGCGCCCAACCGGATGACAATATAGTTCCCCTGTCTTTACATCCAAGAGGCGGGGGAGCTCTTGTGTCTCATGAAGAGCAACATTAAAAAAATTAGATAAGCCAAGCGATTAAGTTTCGCCTCTCACCAGCGGAATTCTAAGAGTATCTTCCACCCTCTAATTAGTCGCAAATAACTGCATATTATATTTTGGGGGTATTTCACCATCCTCCCGATGGCGTTTCCGCACGTATACACAATAATAAATAATCAAATAAATACTCACAACAGGTAGAACACTCGGCTAACTTATGGGATATATAGCCACTATTCAAGGGTTGAAGTACCGAATAGTAAACTGAAACTTTATAAATAAATAAATTCTAATTAATAAATTACGTTGTATTAACCACTTAATTATTTATAAAAACCGACATGTTTCGTCAGCAAAGCTGACTTCCTCAGGGTTTTGACAGAACTAATTTTAAAAATAGACATACATAGGTAATAGAGAAAAATAATAGGCATAAACAATAATAAAATTTGAAAGAAAATAATGTGTAAGGGACGAGGGGCAATATAGAAAAATTAAAAATTTAAAAATTTAAAAGGGGAATAGATTTAATAATGGGTCATTTAAAAACAATTTTTGATTATTAATAATATTTAAATTTGCATTAACACTCTTTCTAATCTCTAAAATTTCTAATTTATCCAACTGAAAGCCATTGACATTACAATGTATTAATTCTATTCCACTGTTAAAATTAAAGGTATGTCTAGTTTCTATTAAATGGTTGGCAAACTCCGAGAAACTATTATTATTTAAAGCTTTCATATGCTCTTTAATCCTTATTTCAAAGTTTCTAGAAGTTTTACCTATATAAAAGAAATCACAATCATTACATTTCAATTTATAAATTCCAGATATTTTAATTTTTTAATCTCTATCTTTATTGTTTACTATGTAATTTTTAAGTCTATTGTTTGCATAAAATACAGGAATAATTTCATTAGGTACATTCTTTTTTATTGAATTAGAAATTTTATTATTAAAATACATCATTTTCCTCCATTTTTATATTGCCCCTCGTCCCTTACACATTATTTTCTTTCAAATGTTATTATTGTTTATGCCTATTATTTTTCTCTATTACCTATGTATGTCTATTTTTAAAATTAGTTCTGTCAAAACCCTGAGGAAGTCAGCTTTGCTGACGAAACATGTCGGTTTTTATAAATAATTAAGTGGTTAATACAACGTAATTTATTAATTTGAATTTAAAATGTTACCACAAAATAATTTTGCACTATTAGAAGAAGTAAATAAATTCTTTAAAATTAAGTAACTACGGTGGATGTTGTCAAATAGTAATGTATTTGTAGCAAAACGACTAAAAAGAAAATATTTTTTGTCAAACGTAGGCAAGCAATTTGGGAGGCGGGTACGGGTACAGCCGCTCCGGGAAGCATTTATTGGACAACCAACATTTCTGCTACAGGTCACCCCAAGTGGTTCGCTGCGTTTGGTGACTTAGCAGGCATGCCCGATTTCATCGGGTGAGATTTTTCCGAGTCTTTAACCATCAACTGCGTGGCGGGCTGGATCGAAAAAGACAGTTTGAGGGAAACCTTTTGATCCTTACTGCAGGACTCTCTTTTGGTAGATCGCATTGCCCCGTAGTGGGATTCATACATCGGTTACTCCACTTACACTGCCTCCCAGATTCCTACCCACTCCTCGTACCTTTTTCCTTCCCAGAACATCCGCTCCTTCCTTTTCTGAAAATATTTATATTACTGCTGCCTAAAAAGCTTTTGTTAGCATGTTGGTAGTAACCTACTTAATATTTTTTTAGGTGCCAAACAAATATTTAAATATGCGTATGAAATATATCTTATAAAGGAGGTGATTTTTGGATCCATTTAATAATGTTAAATATTATATGGATCTGGTCAAGACTCGTATATACAATTACATGAAAGTTTTTCACTTCTGCGTTCTTGTAGGTACCAATGCAAGTTGCCGACGGAAACAAATAAAACAGTAAAAAATACGTAATGCCATTTTATCAAAGAGGAATTCAATTCGATAAGCCGTATAAGCACTCTCAGAAACACGTCAAAATTGTTAAAATTAGAATTCCGTAGAAAGGTTTATACAAATTTGTTGTTATTATTTTTTGTTATGACATTTCAAACGACGCCACTTGGAATGAAAATTCACAGAAATATTGTATACTAGCGACATCTACGGTTCGGTTCTCCGCTACGAGCTTTAATGCTCTATTCGCTAGATGTCGCTCATTTAAAACCCGGGACACGCCCACCCGAGAGAGAGAAGAATCTCTCAGAGGACCCACCTGAAGCGAGCGGACCTCCGAGCGCAGAGGAGGCATTTAGCGAAGGACAGAACCTCCAGAGACGTTTCAAATTCAAAAGGACGTCCCATACTTCCTTTTGATTCTGGAACCTTAACGGCTGTCCAATGGGAGAGCTGGAAAATTTCGCATTGGCCACACCCGAATCCCGGAGAATTTTGTTTAACTTTCAGCTATACATGCTTATGCGAATGTATATTGTCGCTAGGGAACCGAAAATGTAGGAGCATTTCAGGCGAAAATGCTGAAACTGAAAACTTCATTCCATTACCTTCCTTTTGTTCTTTGCTTAATCAAATACTTTGCCCAGCAACCTATCGTGTTTATTTCAACGTACTAAATTTGCTACTACTTACGTACTTTAATATAAGTAGATCCCAGAATTAACATTTAAAAAGGCGGTTTCGAGCCTAGAGGAAGCCGTTTGAGGAAAAGAACCTAAGTTTTATCGAGGAAACGTATCAAAGTGTCGTTAGAAGTAAGGAAATTTGAATATTTACGAAATACAAGCAGCCTGGGGGAATAAACACGCGTTTCGTAAGAATAAACGAGTCGAAGGCAAATCAGAAAGCTCCCCTGAGATTGAAAGCTTCTTTTAGGCATTAAAGAAAGGCAAATCTCCTTCGATATTTTCCGGGAAACTCGGATAAAAGAAAGCCTCCATCCGGTTAACAAATCGAAAGAAACTTCCATTAATCCTGACTAATGGATTAAGAATAAGCCGTTTTATCAAAATGCTAGGGGTAAAAATTGATGACGCGATACGGGTTTATTTAAGACGATCCCGTAAGATATTTAAAAAAAAACTTTTATATCATATGGTCCTGTAAATTAAATACTCGAAACAATTACGTATGTAATACATATAATTACGTATTACATATGTCAACGCTCCATAATTGGAGAAATCGAGCTGATTACCAACGGTTAGTTTTTTTTTTACACTAGCTCTGCACAGGAGGCCCCTGGGGAAAATAATTCCCCGCAGGGCATATGTCATCTTTGGGGATGCTGTGTGGTGGGTATTTTTATGAAAGGAAGAAGGGGAAGTTCTGAGAAGGAAAAGGGTATTAGGGGTAGATAGGAATCTGGGGATCAGTGTGTCCAGGAGTGACGGACGTATGAATCGATCCTTCCCATTGCATTGCAAGGCAATGTTTTTTTTTGTGCATTATAGGTTAATATAATCCTATTACAATACACATAAGATATACATAACTTTAAACGAGAAAGAAGAAAACATAAAATTACAATAACACATATTTTAGAGCTCTTGCCTGAAAAAACTCTTGAAACCTTCAAGACTAATGTTGAAAATGTCAAGGGACCTAGAGATATCATTTGGCAACACCATACCTCTTGTCATGCTGTGCTGGGCCAGAACGTCTGTTCTACCATGTGGGATATAGAGCAAGTCGCGGTGGCGACCCTGGCAGTAGTTGTTCGGTACGAACAATTTATAGCATTCTAAGAGGTATGGGCTATCAATGTAATAGTTCATAATTTTGAAAGCTGTTACTGTTAGGGTTCCATTCCTTCTAAATTGGAGACTTTCGAAGCGCTTTTCAGATAGCAAATCCAGATGATGCATAAATCGCGGGTATTCACCATGCATATCGTAGAAATTTTTTTTGGATTTATTCCAATACAGGAGAAGCGTATTCTAATTTTGATCGTATCATAAAGCAGTTGAACATCGATGTTCCGAGAGAGCACAGCTGGAGAAGCCAAAGGGACTCGCTCAACTATTCTCTTCCAATCCAGCTAGTGGGTAGACGCATCCGCCGCCGAGACCTGAAAATACCGTACCCCATGAAACCGGGCACCCCTGCTAAGTCACCAAACGTAGCGAAATACTTGGGATGACCTATGGCAGAGATTTTGGTGATCCAATATTAGTCTCCGGGGCGGCGGTACCCATACCCGCCTCCCAAATTCATAAGGTAACCTAGAAATTCCAATAGAAATAGTTGTGCAATTTCTATGATGCACCGTTGAAGGAATTTATTAGTTCAGTCCGGATAAAAACATTCAAGCTTTATGCTCGTAGTCAGGATTATTAGATTTTAGCATTGGTATTTACTTATAGACAAGCAAACCAATAAAAATTTCACCTGCCGTACATTCTTTTTAAAACGTTATGTTTTAACTTCAAAATGTAATAAAACCTATGAAGAAACGGAAAATTATGAGTTCGCTTCAGATCGGCGTAAATTGCTCAGAATTTTGACAATTTATTTATCTTTTTTTATGAATCCAACGACATTCTTCAGAATAAAAACACAAATTTCTGCTCTTCTTCTACAAAACACATAAACCTCCATATAAAAGCACCGTTTCACCGCTAAGGGAAAATTTAATAAAAATATTATGAATTTGTAACAGTCTTAAATCGAATCAAAAGACAGGGGTGTATTCACGAGGATGGGGAGGATAAATTTGTTTTATTCTCGTAATGCATTTACAGCAACGTACTCGTTCTTGTTTGAACGCATTATCATAAGGGATATGGTTGGGGTGGAGCCCAACATTGAATAAATTGTCATTTTCTTTTATATTTCACATAAAAAGCATTATCTATTCAAGATTTTTTATTTTAGTGACAACAAATTTGAATACCATAGATTATAATAAAAAGAGTATTTTGCGTCATAACATAATACATATTTGAAAATAAAATACCTCCTTATAGGTTCGGTAATAAATTAAAAGAAATGTAATTGTATCTCATTGATGTGTCCTTGGGTTATTTTCACACAAAAATATGGGTTATTAAATAACATAGTCAACAAACGGGAAGATAGTAAAATCAACACCAAGTGAGGAAATAATTATGTAACACCAATCCAACTACATACAGTCATGAATGAACAAACATAAAGATGAGAAAATCGTATAACCCAAATAATAATAATAATACAACTCAAATTAATAAATAACGTTGTATTAACCACTTAATTATTTACAAAAACCGACATGTTTCGTAAGCAAAGCTGACATCCTCAGGGTTTTGACAGAACTAATTTAAAAAATAGACATACATAGGTAATAGAGAAAAATAATATACATAAACAATAATAAAATTTGGAAGAAAATAATGTATAAGGAACGAGGGGCAATATAGAACAATTAAAAATTTAAAAGGGGAATAGATTTAATAATGGGTCATTTAAAAACAATTTTTGATTATTAATAATATTTAAATTTGCATTAACACTCTTTCTAATCTCTAAAATTTCTAATTTATCCAACTGAAAGCCATTGACATTACAATGTATTAATTCTATTCCACTGTTAAAATTAAAGGTATGACTAGTTTCTATTAAATGGTTGGCAAACTCCGAGAAACTATTATTATTTAAAGCTTTCATATGCTCTTTAATCCTTATTTCAAAGTTTCTCGAAGTATCTATATAAATTAGAAATTTTAGAGATTAGAAAGAGTGTTAATGCAAATTTAAATATTATTAATAATCAAAAATGGTTTTTAAATGACCCATTATTAAATCTATTCCCCTTTTAAATTTTTAATTGTTCTATATTGCCCCACGTTCCTTATACATTATTTTCTTTCAAATTTTATTATTGTTTATGTCTATTATTTTTCTCTATTACATATGTATGTCTATTTTAAAAAATTAGTTCTGTCAAAATCCTGAGGAAGTCAGCTTTGCTGACGAAACATGTCGGTTTTTGTAAATAATTAAGTGGTTAATACAACGTTATTTATTAATTTGAATTTAAAATGTTACCACAAAATAATTTTGCACTATTAGAAGAAGTAATAATACAACTACCTGCAGTCATAAAGGAACACACGATAAGTTGAGGAAATCATGATGTAACACCAACACAATTCCTACAGTCATGAATGAACAAACATGAATATTAGGAAATCATGATGAAACACCAATACAACTACCTACAGTCATGAATGAACAAATATAAAAGATGAGAAAATCGTATAACCCAAATAATAATAATAATACAACTACCAGCAGTCATAAAGGAACACACAATAAGTTGAGGAAATCATGATGTAACACCAACACAACTCCTACAGCCATGAATGAACAAACATGAAGATGAGGAAATCATGATGTAACACCAATACAACTACCTACAGTCCGCCTCGGGAACAGTAATCCCTAATTAGGAGAACTGTGGTGAATAAAATACTAAACTTTGTATTAGTCATTAATATACATAAACTACATGTTAAGAACACGCTACTAGGTCCAGCGAGCGGCGGGCGACCCGACAGTTGGTTTGTAACAAACTTCGCGTACGAAGATGGTTTTGCATAAGTCGCAGTGTCAGAGATGTAGTCGAAGTCGGGTTCTTAAATTTCAACTGCACAGTCGCTAACGTATTAATACTATCAGATATAGGTAAAACTATTAAGGTAATTTCGTGTAAAAATGAGATATCACAAGCACCCACTTTTGGATATTCAACCAATTTCAATAGACCATCTCAAATATTTACAATGAAATTACAAGATCGATAAAGTGAAATAAAACTATCGCCTTTTTGCCGCAGGGGTGCCTACCCCTCTCTGCCTCTATTTTCGCCAAAATGGTACATTCACATTCATACACCGTCTTATATATACTCTTCTGTTATTCTGACTCAAGTATTTGGTTCAATTTATCATGCCATATTATCTTCCTCGTCCGTTCTATATTCTATTTACGTTCATTTCTTAGTTTCTTCGCTCTACTTGCCCAAGCCATTTAAGCGTCTTTTTCTTTATCTTACCCTTTTGCTTACATCAGCCTTGCATTCTTTGCGAATCTTGAATATTTTACAATATCATAGGCACATGATTTTACAGGGATCTAATTTCTTCAGCAAGAAAATTAAGCCTGATAGAATCAACGTGCATTACAAAATAGTTTTGGACTCTTGGACATTATAACTCCTTGGGCATTATAGATATTCGTTAGGACATTATTGGACATTCATACATGTGATGGTGGCCGTTCTTGTCTAAGTCTATGTTCATTGTCTAAGATGAAAAGGCAATAGGTACATGTACTGTGTTAATTAAATGTACTCGTCTGGAATTTTTGAAAATGTTTAGGTATCTATTGAGAGGTTGGTAGTCGTCATTTAGTATGATAGTTATGGTAAGTTATTAGTTACATATAACTGCGAATCGGGTGCATTAAAATATAATATTTTTTGAAAATTATAAAAAACGTTCAGCTTAACGGTATACTTAAGAGGGCATTACCAGAGAAAGCCGGAAATACGTCATATTCAAAAAAGTTTTTAGACGTATTGACTCTTTTCCACAAAAAATTATAAATGGATTTCGAAAGATTGTTCTTTTATCTAGCATTCGTATGTAATAAATTTTTAGATTTTTTTTTAATTTTTAGTATAATAAGGTTATTCCATAGGTCGTTGGCAGATTTGTTAAATTTTCAAAAAAGTTTTTGTATTATACCACACCCATTTCAAATAATGTAATCATGCAGTAAAATAAATCAATACATTATCTAGCAAAGTTATGTATTAGAATTTTAATTTTAGTTTCAATAAAATCATTAAAAAATATGTACGTACATGTGTTTCTTGACGAAAATTGGTCCTTTTGTGTATTTATTTGCGCACTTACAAACTAATATATTTCAGATTTTTTTAACATTCTTATTAAATTTAGACATTATTGAAAAATGATAAATACTTATAATCAAAAAATAACCACAAAAAGTACACTATTTTAATAGTTTTATCATCACCACTTTCAGCATTTTTAGATGAAGGTATAAATTAAAGCTAATTTGGATTGAAATACATTCGATATTGAGTTATAATTTTAAAAAGCTGGTACGGAGAATAATCAATCTTTCTCATTGTAACCGCCCTGCACGATCGGAAGAACAACTTTCGACGAAATGTGGATTTTTGTCCGCTGGCTGGTTAAACGCTCTTGAGCACATAAAGCTGATCATCGCAGCTTATTTACATTTTCCTTTCATTTTATGCAGGAGATATTGATGGATAAGTGATAGTATCTCGGGGAATACCCGCGGCTCGACAGGGCTTAGCACTCTTAGAACTTTCCCATCGCTACAAGGCGCTACCTACTCGATATTCGTAGGAAAGGTATCGATAACTTGCGGTGAATAACCTACAATTTTCATATTCAGGTTTGCCACTTTTGGTTCAGCTTTATCGTCAGAATTAAATTTAAAAAAAAAAACTTGAAAAAGAAAACTTCATGAATGAGAAAAATGAATGTCGGGGTATAGGAAGATACCTACTTATTTAAATATTTTAACACCAAACATAACATTCTTTTGGTTCATTTTCGTGAGTAGGTACCGCAAAAGAATTACATCTGCTCTCAACCGCCTGGAGTGAGGCTTAGTAGTGGAGATGGGTAGGAGATGGGATAAAGTAAGATGGGAATTATGATCTGAAATTATGATCCAGATCTGAATAGCCAGTCACCAAATACGACTAAATCTATTTCAAGCAACGTTTTAATTACGAATGACGATATTTCCCAGAGCCATACTGAAAGTATCTGCCGGTCTGATACGTGCCGAAAACATGCTATTCATTATTTTAAATGAATAATTTGTACAATAACATTAATTAATCAAATAAAATTTATTTGCGAACGCCATGATTTGAAACCGCGTCTTCGAATTCGTAGCCGGGGGTCATAATCGTGTAGGCAAATGCATGTTCATTTCTTAATATCTAGAGCTAATTGGAGTACTGTAGGAACTACTACCGATTTATTAAATGATTTCGTACGTATTTTTTAAATGTTATTATTGTATGAAGTTTTACAAATAAATCATCAAATTGACTTTCTTCATACTTTCCTGCCCTTTTCCAGAAAGAAAATAGCTACCTATTTTCAGTTTGTCTTAAAATTAAGCTTCTTTTCAGCTTCAAGTGTTGGCTTCGCACTACACTCCAAACAGCACCCCAAATGTAACCAGAACTGATTAGTCAAGTATTTCCCTTCATTTACCCCACTTTCTTGCACTCCTCGTTTTCTCCTGCCTCACAACATTTAGTTTGGGGATGCCCAAATCCCAATTACACCGAGGCATCAGAAAATAATATGTCTAAAACACTTTATTAAACATTTTAGAAAGATCGACCGCTACCGCAGCCCTATTTCTTCACAAGTAGCATCTATCGAATTTTTGCATACTTTTTAAGTCATTATCAGTCATCCTTCTCTTCTAAATTTCGCATTTCCATCTCAACACGCCGCGGCCGGGTATCAGGTGCTCTACCCCCCAATTCGATTAAAGAGAAATTATATTATTTCTGGAGGAAAAAACTACGATACAATAGCCCCAGTCACCCTTCCGATTGCAAACTGAGCATGTGTTTGCACAATTGGAACTGTAACGACGATGTAATTTATCTTTGGTCTCACAATAAGCAAACAAGTGAATGCGGATTCGGAGTCATTAAACCCTTTGTGGCAGTTAACTTAAACATATACGGACAGATGACCTATTGGAGGTAATAATACAACGGTAAATGGGTTAGTTGGTTATTGAGTCATGTACTTATTTTGTAGTGTGATTAATTTGGAAATAAATCAGTAACGCTAATGCCGTTCTTATATTAGTTCAATATTATTTGTAAGTTAAATATTATTGTATACTTGCGCAGAACCTCGAAAAGTCACGCGATAGTCAAAGAGTCGCTATGGCGAGATCTTGTCGAAACGTATTCCACTATTATCACACGAGTAACAGTGCGCAGGACCGGATTCGGTAGTTTCCGGAGTGAAATCTAAGTGGAATAAATATAATTCAACAACAAATCAGTTTCAATTTTGAAAGTAGCAATTAAAATAATTTTCTTTAAAAATATCATTATGTAGGCACGTACTTCATTGCTTGTCGGAATTCTCTAAATAATCACTTTTTCAAATTAAGCTTAAATTCAAAGCAATAGTTCTAGATTTCATTGAACAGGAAGTAGAGAAGCACAACCGAAATAATTAGGACGGGATGTTTTACAAAATTTGGACAAGTCATCAAATTTGAAAAGGTGATCGGTAAAATTCCTATTCAAATTCTGTTATTTAAGAAGTATTGTGAAACATCTGGCCCGTGATGAAATAATAACAGAACTTTATCAGGATTTTCGTAGAACTTGAATATTTACTTGGGAATTTGATTAATCCCAAATTCTGTAAATTTTTAAGTTATCAAATTAATTACTTGTATTTTTCAATTCAGTATTTTCAATACCTTCGGCCCAGCGATCTTCTATGCTCCGCGTGTAGATATATTATTTTTAAGATGTTTTTATAGTTACAATGAGTAAAACGGTATCATTTCAGATTAATTCAATGATCCTGTTAGAAGTATTGTTTGAAGGGTTGAGGTGCTGTGGAAAATGTTTGACCTGGTGCTCTGTTTCATGTTTCAACATTTATTGAGATTTAATATTTACACAATTTAGTGTTTTTTGTATTTACAAAACGCGAGTGGCCGTTCGGATCGAGTACTGGAGATGAAATAAATCGCTCGGTCATCGCCGGAGCAATCCAGAGATGCTTCCTTGCGTGGTGGGGATACCATACGCATAAATAAATAAAAGTGATGCCCATAACCCAATCAACTATTGTAACAATGCATGCAAGAGAATTTATTGATGACAAACATATATAAATGATCGGAATATCATATTAAACCTATTACAATAACAGATTTTCTATATTAACTGACTTTCCAACCAAAAGCCACCTATCATCGGGCAACATTCATATCTCAGTAAAATTAGCCAAAATTATTAAATAAAAAAATAAAAACTCGGAAAAAATATTCGTTTGAATTAGTAAAATCGATAAGTTCTTTTTAATTCTTAAATTTGATGACTTCACGTGAAAAGCCTTTAGATACTTTATTATTTCCGATGTTCACAAAATCGATACAATAATAACGAACTTTAAGGCGATCCAATAGTCCAGGAAAAAATCGAAATTTGGAACTCACGCCCTTTTATGGGAGGAGTTTAAAAATACTTGAGAAAAAGCTTTTGAATAGGTTGGAAAAGGTATTTGAGAATTTTTTTACAGGTTGATTTCGTAAAGGTCTGTAAAAAACATTAACTCATTTTTTACGCATTGTTTAGGGAACGTACCCATACTACGTGACCAACTTTTTGCAATTTTTAACCCCCCCCCCCCCCCCCCCCCGGTGACCAAAATCCTAAGCAACCCGCCGCTCATTTGTATGGAGCGTGACATTTTGAAGACCCCCCCCCCCCTAAACGTGTCACGTAGTATGGGTACGTTCCCTTATTGTAATAAAACGGAATTTTAAAATTGATTTCACGGAACAAAGCGACGCGGAGCCTAGCGTCCGTTTCCCGCTTCGTTCGGGGGCGAACTGATAAAAAAACGGGCGGGAAAATTGATTAATTTGTGTATTTTCATAATTAATTCATTTAAAATAATATTTTGTATATTTGCGGCACGTTCCAGAGTGAAAGATACTCCCAGTATCGCCCTGGTGTAAGACCGCTATTCAGAATTGAAACGTTGCTTGAAATGGCTTTAGAAGTGTTTGGTGACCAGATCTAAACATCCAGGTACTTCCCCACCTTCCTCTCCCCATCTTCTTCCCCTTCCCACCACCTTCAGCCTCACAACATACCCCAATTGGGGATGCCATAGTCTCACTGGTGCCAGACGAGAGCAGTTGGGACTCATGTGCGGTATTCATATAAAAAAAACGACACATTCCTTTATAACTACTTTTATAGTACCTTAAGCACTTCTGTTTTACTCTTATTATACTTAAACTTACTGAACTCCTTTGTGCAACTTTAGATGATAATAAAACTACCTAACCTACCTGTATTGTACCTACTTATATCCTTAAGGTTCAGTTACTTCTTCTTCTTCTTCAATGGTGCTATACAGCCCATTTCGATCCTTGGCCTCCTTCAAGATAAGCCTCCACCGCCCTCTGTCCTCCGCGTCATCTTCCAATCTGCAACATGAAGTTGTCCTCTTGAATCCTTCCTGACATCATCCTCCCATCTCATATTCTTACGTTATATACTATACGCTAATTATTATACTTGTGAATAACTTATGTATCTATAATAACATATAATCGTAACAAGGCGTGAATAAGTAAATAAATATATTTCTGTAATCAACAACAGTCCTCTGTTAAAATAATCAGAATAATCATTTGTCTTTCAGCAGACTTGGGGTGATTATGAGCTGGGATTGGGGAAGGGTTGTGCAGTGCATTCCCTGAACATTTGGGCGAGCCATGATTCACTCCCCCTTCCCCCCCCCCTCCCCTACCTCCCAAACCACCCCAGACAACAGAGATGCCTCATTAATCTTATTGTGTCCAACAATCATAACAATCAAATGTGTGATTCCGTGCAGGGTGTTTCGAAAGTATTATTAAACATATTTTAACATAATATTATTAAAAATTAAATATTGAACCACCGATTAACGTTTCATCGTAATTATTGTCACTTCTGGAAGGAAAAAAAAAGGTATGAGAGTTGGGTAGGAATCTGGGGGTCAATGTGTCCAGGAGTCACGGACGTATGAATCCATCCCTTCCCTTGCAGTGCAAGGCGATGGATCGAGATAGTCCGGCTAGAGAGGTTTAGGTTAGACCTCACTCAACGATCTCCTTTTCTCCGGATACGGCTCGCCACGCAGTTGGCCGCCAAGACCTAGACAATCCTCTCGCCATGAACCCGGACACCCCTACTAAATCAACAAACGCAGCGAACCACTTGGGGTGACCTATGGCAGTTGTGTTGGTTATCCAATAAATGATTCCCCGGGCGGCGGTACTCATACCCGCCTCCCAAATTGTAAATTACGGGATTATTATGGTAAATTGTCAATATGGAATCTATATTACATGCTTCAACTACTTACTAAATTATATTCTGCAAACCTTTTTGATCATTTCTGTACCGCCTCACAAAGTGTGCATATTATTTGTAGATTACAAATTTATCTGATTCATGTCATATTTTACTACATAGGACTCAATTAATACTTATATCGGACGTTATTTGTTGAATATTCATACAAAAAGTAATAACGTTTGGTTTTATTTCGAAATATTGATACTAGGTATTCAAAACTATTTTTGGTACATGGATTTATTTTTGGTAATAGATTTATACAATCGATAGTCGGGAAAAAATAATACAATAATTATTCCCACTTCGTGAACACCCGCCATTTTGAGTTGAAGATAACTGGAGCACTTGTTAAATTTAACAGATGATGAAATTCACGCACGGCTTGGCCCTTTAAAACGATTGACGGGTCGCGTTATACAATATATTACTCAAATGATCCCTTGCACTGCTATATTTATATTGGATATAATTGGGATTGTCGTGTAGTGTTTTGCAAACAATGCCACGTGGTTTACTGGCATTGTTGGATGAATTTGAAAACAGGTAGGTATCGTTGCTTTGTTAGTACACAGTCGGGTGAAAATTATGTTGACATTTAAAGCTTTGTTTGTGTTGATGGAGTAATGTTGAGTAATTGACAATTTTTCTTGTGATTTTAGCATCTGTCGCAGGATAAATGTTATTTGTCTGATTATTTTGGTATCACAAATATATTTGATTTACTACATGCCAAATTCTTAGTAGATGTGTTGATTACGCGATTGATCTCTTAAGGCGGTTGTTCACAACTTTTCGATCGATCAATCTGAGTCTTCCATTCAGCTAAGTGATTTTGTCAGAGCCTGAGCCTGAGGAAAATAATTTCCTTCAGGGCCTATGTCATCTGGGATGATGCTGTGTGAAGGGTTTTTTGAGGAGAGGAAGGAATGAACATTGGACTTGAAGAGACCCATGTTGTAGGAAGGAGGACACACAGAGGCCGTTAAATCATTACACAGCCGAGCTGTTGAACACAAGAACGAGTCGAAGAAACGACCCGTTCTCATGTGACAAATGTCAACCGTGTACAAATGTTGGGCACCCGTTTGGCGTGTTTCCCGACTATGCACCGGTGCCGAAGGGATCAATGATGCTAGTTCCTCGGAGCATCTTCCATTCCGGTAGAACAAGGATAGCATTCCCACTTCATGTGCTCTAAAGATTGCAATCCGTCTATTAATCGGACCGCCCGTTTCTGCAGTCGAGGGAAGAGCATTGGGAAGAGCAATTGTGCGTCTGAGGAGTATTGAGCCAATATTTAGGCTATGTTGTGCTACCTCCTTCTTTAGCCAACGTTTCGGACAGCGTTGCAGTGTCCATCATCAGGGCAGATGTGTTAAAGTTAGGGGTGATGTTTGTACTTATCTACTTAGGAGCGGTACCGTGTCGCCAGCTCCAGTCCTCTACGAGCTGGCGCTACAATATACCTCAACATGTTTTTTTGCGTTTAGCCTTGATGTAACCGTCAATTACCGGATACCAAGAACTATTGAGTTTAGCTCCGTCGTCTCTATTAATATTTATAGGATTTTTGTGAATTTCAATTGTCTCCGTAATCAGGCGTGCTCTATGCAGCCAGCCAGCCAGCCACCAGCTCGTAGAGGACTGGAGCTGGCGACGCGGTATCGCTCCTAAGTAGATAAGTTCAAACATCACCCCTAACTTTAACACATCTGCCCTGATGATGGACACTGCAACGCTGTCCGAAACGTTGGCTAAAGAAGGAGGTAGCACAACAAGGCATAATACCCCAAAAACTAATAACAAAAATACTTTTGGCCGTGAAAATCTAAAATCGTATCTGCTTTGGTCGTCTTCTCTTTGAGACCTCTGAATAATAAGTTTTGCTTTTAATGAGTCTAGTTTTTGCACTGATAATTCGTGGTGGAATTCCATTGTATTAGAATTTGAAATTAAAACACTTTTGTACTTTCTTCCACTAATTTATATTTCACCAGTCTGAAAATGTCCGTAATAGGATGGATGAAACCGGTCCTGGTGAAATATAAATTAGTGGAAGAAAGTACAAGAGTGTTTTAATTTCAAATTTTGATTTTAATTTATATAGATTTTTAAAATTACGAAAAATGAAGAAATCGTCGTACAAAAATTCAATTGATCATAGTAAAAATTGTACCTACTATAAAATATGAACATTGATTTTATCAAGTCTATCCTAAACAAGTATTTTTTTAGTCGGCTCATCAAAACGGCATAAAATAGTAAACAATAACACCTTAACGGGCATTCATCACCCAACCTGACAAAATTGCTACCAGATGCGATGCCCCATAAAACATGTTCAGGATATCTCCCGAAAGAATCAATTGTTGCGGAGCCTCCTTTGTCAAGTGACACCCTCCTCGCAGAATAAAAAATATTAACAACCTATACCGATTTGGGCGAACGGGTGTAATTTTTTTATCAACTACCCTTTGTTGCGATTCGGAGGTCCTTGCTCTATGGGGCTGGTGGTCCATAACTTTTTTAAATATTTTAATTGAGAGGGTACTTAAATATTTGCCAAGCCCTTATGTCAGTGTATTCTGGGGGACATTATTTATTTATAAAGCGGGTGAATATCAACAAGGCCAAGCTTCGAGGGGATTACGCGATGTTACTGCAACACGTTTGGGCTGCGTTTGCTTTGAAAAATAGAATCTTGTTCCGGAATTTTTTTTATTTATTTGACCACGGAATCAAAAACGTTCATAATTTTTCTTTCTTAGATTAGGCTAAATAATCATAGGGCTCTATTTTGACTGCCCTATAAAATAAGTTTTTCTTCGGATTAGTTTACAGCTTAATATCCAGCAGACGTTACGACAATGAGCTATATACTCTGTTTAAGGAGCTAAACGTTATAAAATTTACACAACTGGGAAGACTTCGGTGGTTGGGTTGTGACTTATGTGGAGAGAATGACCGAGCATCAAGCACCAATGTCCCTGCTGAACTCAAGACCGATATGGCGAAGGAGCCTGGGAAGGCCAAGATTAAAAGGCCAATACCCACGAGGGGTTGTAGAGCCAAGAATGATGATGAAGATGTTTAGTATTCATAATAAAATGAAAAGTCCTATGAATAATTTGACCGTCCTAAAACGAACAGTCAGAGCTTTCTCATAATGAAAGTAGGTATCTGTACTTTTATGTTCAAAAAAATAAATAAAAAATTTAAAAAAAATAAAAAAGAATTGTCCTCACATTGCTTTACTACTTACCCACCTTCCTCTTCTTCTTTGTGTGCCGTATAAGGTCCCCTTGACGTTGGCGATCACTCTTGAAAATGTCTCTCTGTCTTGCGCTGCCCGGAATAGCTCCTCCACACTTCTAATGCCGGTCCACTCTCGTATATTACGCAGCCAAGACATTTGTCTCCTACCAGGCCCTCGGCGACCCTCTATCTTGCCCTTCAATATTAAATGGAGCAAGTGATACTTCTCCCGTCGAAGTGAAACCCCAGATATGAAATTTTCCTGATTTTTATTAATGTAAGCAGTACTTTATCTGCTCTAGCCCGCCTGAGAATTTCTATGTTGGTGATCATGTCGGTCCATAGGACCTTGAGCATTCTCCGGTGAAGCCACATTTCAAAAGCCTCTAACCTGTTCATGGTATTTACTTTCAAGGTCCATGTTTCACATCCATAGAGCAAGACCGACCACACATAACATTTTAGCATTCTCTGCCTTAGTTTTAAGCTGATATTGTCATTGCAGAAGAGGGATTTCATTTTAATGAACGCAGTTCTTGCTGCTTCAATTCTGCATTTAAACTCTACATCTGGGTCAAGAATCTCCGTGAGAATACTTTCTCTATATACTTATACCTTCTTACACTTATACTATAATACCTTCCTCTTCCCCATCTCATTACCCTTTTCTTCAGCCTCACAACATACCCCAATTGGAGATGCCACAGCCTCACTGGCTGAAGACGGAAGGAGCTGAGACTCTTGTGAGGAATTCATATTTTTAAAAAAAGTTGTCTATGGGCTCTTCGGATCGCATATGGTCTCGTTTCCGAGATGTGCCGAAGGTAGATGAGCAGAGTCAATATAATTCTCTAGAATTAAATTGACATATTATTATCAATAATAGCTTTCAGTCCGATATGATGTTAGTCCTCCAAACTATAAATATAAATTGCAATAGGTCAAAAAACAGTTACTGTGGTTCAAAGAACCCAAGTCTTTTAATAAGCGTCCAAGGATAATACCGGTCCCAGCACTTATACCAGTACTCCCAGTACACACAACGAATGTCTCTGGAGAGGACACGCATATTACACATACACGAGATATTACACATACCTACCTAATTACGAAATTCTCATTAGTATGTAAGAGTGCGTTTTTAATTTTTTTTTTGTTTTTAATTTGTGTAACATAATAATCTCACCCCGGATTGTTGCACTTACAAATGGGTTTTGTAGGGAGGCGAACGAAAATTGTTCTCTTTTTGATTCTGGGAAGAGAAAATAAAAAAAAAGTATTTGTATACATCTCATTTAAAAAAAATTTGAACACTGTATACTTTATTCTATTCGTTTATCAACCGGCGGAATAGTTATCTCTTTCTTAATATGTTGCTAGGTCAATCTAAATACTCTACAATTGACGTTTACTCGTCAAAATAGTTCAATATTATAACTCAGATACTTCCCAACTAATCCCAACCTTCCTCTTTCTCATCTCCTTCCATCTCCGCTACTTTCAGTCTCATGACATCACACCCATCTAGGAATGGAATGGTTCCACTGGCTGTAGCGATATTCTTAACCTTTCGTTATTATAAAAATATCACATTTTGATACTAAATGTACCGAAAATTTAAAATCTAACTTTCCAGTCATAAAGATTTGGTCTTTCATGGTTTTGAGCAGAATTCTTGGCATCACACATCACAATGCGACCCCCCAATTTTACCCCAACACCAGCAGTAGGTACTAGGCAGTAGGTAGCAGTTAAATTACCCCCTCTGGCTCGCGGTGTTTGCTCAGTACCACGATCCGCGGTCCGACAATCACACACCTGACAGCACCCATACAGAAACTGCACTTCCCCTTGAACTTGGCGGCGAGCAAATATCGTTGTTTGATTTTTTCAAATGTGGAAACAGATTATATTTCAGTACTTTATTTGAAAATCAAAAATCGAAATCGTGAAAAAACCTTAGGTAAAAACGTGGAACTCGGGCAATACAAATATAATGTAATTGTTTGTAATTTTTTAATTTTTGTTTTGCGTTCTCCTCCTTCCTGGGCAAACGTTTCGTTTAACCTTGTGGTTTCTATCATCGGGCAAATGCTGAAAATTTAACTCCAATAGCAAGAGACCGTACAATAAAATCATTGTTAGAATTTTTTAATTTCAGTATTATGTAAAAGCAGTTTTTTATGTGAATACCTCACAAAAGTTCCAACTGCTGAGCCAGTGAGACTATGTTATCCTCAATTGGAGTATGTTGTGCGGTTGAAGGTGGTGGGGAGGGGAAGGAGGAAATTTGGGAAAGAGGAAGGTGGGAAAGTGCTTGGCTATTCAGATCTGGTCACCAAAGCCATTACAAGCTAAGTTTCAATTCTGAATGGTGGTCTTACATCAGGACGATAATTAGATTGTCTTCCACTCTGGAACATGCGAGTACCTGCAAATATGCAATGTATTATTTTTTAAATTAATAAAATTATGAATTTACACAAATTATTCAAATAAAGTTTATTTGTACACGTCGGGATTTGAACCCCCTCTTCCGGATTGCTTCTCAACCACAGAGGTCGTCGAAGACGTCACGGTGAGATAATTTTTTTTCAACGACATTTCAAATTATACTATCTAATTCATCAGTAAACAAATTAAAATGCATGCCTTCGAATTGACATTTTTTTTCATTTAAGTTTATTTATGAAACATACCCTTCTAAATATACATTCATTTTACATCCATTAGTGAATATAATATAAACCAGTAAAGTTCCATTTATGATTTAAAAAAGAAATGGTTACAGAGTAGGAAGCAAGTAGATATTGATAGTTATAATATTAGTAAAAAGTTAGTAAAAAGATAAAGTAAACATTAAAGAAATATAGTTTTGGTGTGAGTATATTGTAAGGTTAATTTTATTTTAAACGTTTCAATATGGTTTACAACTACCGCCTCAATATCTTTCCTATTTGAAGGTATCTAATAAATATTAAAAGATAATAAAAGTTTGTCATTTCGTGATTGCGTAGCACAAAGCGGGGTTCAATCAATAAAGATATTGGTGAACAAGTTTTTGATTGGCGAGTGAATGAAGTGTGTCAATTAATTTTTATTGACCTCTGTATGTATCTACGGTGAATTGTGATAATGGATCCTTTTCAAATATTGGTTTTAACTAATAATGGTATACATATTATAGATGGTGATGTGTTAAGCGGGGTCGAACTGCCCATTAATAAAATCACTCGTAAACAAGTCTTTCAATTCATGAGCGAATCAACGAAATAATCAATATACATGTATTTTCATTTTATGCCAGCAAAATATGCGGTAGTAAAATCGTAAATATATAAACAACTTTTTCGACAACCGTGTATAAACTCATGATGAAAGAGAAATGGGCCTTTTTGGCCCGGAGCTCTGTATGGCATTATTTCAAAAAACAAAAAAATCGTAAATATTCAGAGAGAAAATAGCGCAGTTTTGTGGTATTTCACTTCAAGTGCGCTATGTTTGGTATGTGGTGTTTTCTCTGATGAACAATACTTCTCAGATCATCGGGAATTTCAGTGAAACTCGATTCATAGGTTCCGAGTCGTATTTATTTATGATCTTGTTTACAGGGATTATCTAACTGAACTAAACATCCGTTCTAATAGATGCTCTGCGTTTATCTGAAGCAGGAGAACTCGTCACCGATAGGATATCATTGACTATTTCCGTGACCGTTCGAGTATTAGATACGAACGGGTGACAACTGACTCTCTTCTATTACTACTGACATCTGTTGAAACACCTTAAAACTACATACTGCCTATACTAATGACATCTGTTGAAAAATATTGAAACTACATATATATTCCGATGTTCTTCATGGTATTTCATAACATATTGCAAATAATACAAATCGATAGATTGTATAGGATATTCGTTATTTTTAACGCTAAGGCTAGAGATTTTTATAAGTCTTGTCAAAAAGAGTCGTCCGGAAAAACTTAATTAAAGTGACACTTATACGAATTCAAAATTCTTTCTTTCACAGCTTAATTATTTTAGGGAAAAATGCTTTTTACAAGTTACGCTTTATAAGTTACATTTTTATTATTTGGGTCCCATTCCAAAAAAAATATTTCTCACAACAAAAAAATTCTGGTATCTCTACATGAGAATGCACAGTGAGTACCCACAATTTCTCAAAAATGAAGGTTTGTCTCCGAGACGCACCACCAAAGTCTTCTGTGGAGTGGAGCTTTTGCAGTAACATCGTCCAAAATTATGCATATTTTAATGGACAGGAAAGCAAGGTACTTAAAATCTTCTGGCAGAGGTTCACCATGGTCTACAATGCACGCCGCATGGCAGAACAAACATATTATTTTAGCACATCATGTCAAGGGATGGTTCTGCCAAACAACATGTCTCTTGATATCTTCAACATAAACTTGAAGATTAAAAAAAACAATCAAATTAATTAAATCATAGTCTGAAAATAAAATCTTATTTAAATCAGAGCATTGATTCAAAATAACATTCGCTCTTGTATCTCAAAATATTAAATTTATGAATACATGAATGATTTAAATACCCACTCAATTCTGTTAAAAGTCACCCCAATATGGCTGCATTACTCGGCTGACGGCAGAAGTATGAAAGGGATGCTCCCCAAAGATAGTGATGCAGAGATAGCGCCCTTAATTGGGGTAATTCGGCCAACTGCTCGATGGGCCTTACTTCTGGACACACATTTTACACTCAAAATCTATTTCGCCGGAGACCACCGTACTTCTGACTAACACTGTACGTACCTACTCTGGAGCAGGGGGGCGCAATCTTTTATAACATTTCTTAAACTGCCCAACAAAAGATTTATGAAAATATAAAGTAACCTTTGTTGTTATATATTTGTTATAATAAATTATTTATTCATATTTAAGATAAGATTTGTAATCTGGATACATCTACGCTATACATAAAATATATTTAAAAGATTTTCAAAAGGTGATTTCCTTGGCTGAGATTGGAACTCGAGCCTACCGCTACTTTAATTGGAACGCAAGACTGCAATAATAGGTAGGGGGCATACATTAATTACGTGAGCTAAAAAGGTGGGTGGTCCAGCAAAATCTCACGTCTAATGAAAAGAATATACCTACCCAAATTTATCTCGCCAAGGGAGAGGGGGGGTCTAGATTGAAAGAAAAACTGCTCACGTAATTAATGTATGCCCCCATACGGATATATATGCCTAGTGTGGTGATCGAACAATCTGTAAAAAACTATATACCTAAGTTATTTCAGGAATGAAGAATAAATAAAAGCATAAATAAAAGCATAAATAAATAAATAAATTATAAAAAAATTTAAATATTCCCAAAGTATTTTTGATTTCTATTACTTAATAATAAAGAAAATAATTATTATTAATGCTTGCAATTTCTTATGATTATTGATTTTAAGATTCAAATAATAAAGTGTAAATTCCCTAAGCGTCGCAAGTCAATCTTTTCAATGTTTTGGTAGTTTTAAACCGATTTGTTCTCTGTGAACAGGAATTCTTATAAAATAATGTTTAGAAAAGGTCTAAATTTTTAGATGAGATTCTTAAAAAGTTTTGAAAGATGTATACTAAAATGTTTATGAAAGATGTATACTTGTATACGTTTTAGGATATCTCCAAAACAGATTATGATTCCATGTACCGCTTGATGGTTTTTTCAGGAATAGATAATAATCTTTGAATTCAGCCTCAAAATCAAAATTCGAATTCGGAATTAATTCTTTTACGATTGGGTAACTACCTGCAGCCTTACAACATAAACCAATTGGAGATGCCATAGTCTCACTGGCTCCAGTAAGCGGGGAGCAGTTGAGAATTTTATACATTATTCACATTTAAAAAAAAACTGTGGAGTTGTGAGGTGGTTCTACAGATAATCTAAACTTTTTGTGACTTGCCTCAACAACACGAGCAGTAATTACAAAATGTGTTTAAAAAAGTAAAAAAGTACTTTATAGTTGTAAATCTCTAGTTTCAAGATACTTGTAAGTCATATTATGGTAGCATTGTGTAAATACCCACTCGGTCAAAAACATTTGTATAGTTTTAAGGCACTAGTTCTAAGGCTTAGTTGTAAATCACTAGTTATCAATCTTAGTTATAACTAGTAATAAATTGAAGCTGTAAGTCTAAGGCTGGGATTAGACTCGTAAGTTTTTTCCTGTAAATCGCTCTTGTAAGCGATTTATGGTCAAATTACCAATGTAAACGACACCAAAAGTCACTTAACGTAATTTATAGCAAGTTACAGAACTTATTCTTTCGGAAGTTTTTTGACAGGTCTAATCGCGCCCGCGTGAATTTCCAGCCTTCTTATAGCTAATAAAATCAGTTTGATAAGCTAAGAGACTTACTGCAAGAAATAGTTCCGAAATGCGCCGCCCACCGTTGCGAAATGTCAAATATTAAAAGTCAATTTTTTTCCTACAAAAACTAGTATTTATTTCCAATTATGGAAAAATAGCATCCTTCTATTCAATTATTGGTCCAATCCTTTCCAATCTTAATGTTTTGTTTTTAACATTTACGTATTTGAAATTTTGAATTCGAAGTCGGTTGCTGTCAGCAGATGTCAAGTAGCTGTCATTCGGATAAAACGAAATTAATTGCCGCCTTTGACCACCTTTGACGGCATAAAAGCGCGTGGAGAATTAATCTATTCAAAATCTATTTCAACACTTTATTGGGGCCTTTGCGTCTTTATTGGCAAAATCGCGTAAATATGCTACACTAGCAGGTTGTTGTTGACAGGAAGCCATCTTACCGCAAATAAATTTAGAGATGTAAACGGTCGCATGAGCGAAGGTCGAGGTCGAACTTCCGAACAACTTCCGTGATCATTAATTACCACAAGTCGGATGCATGTCCACGCTCCTGTGAGTGACCTGTCAAAATCTTATGTAATCCGTAAATTTTAATTACGAGTCTAACCCCAGCCTTAGTATACCTATAGGTACTCGTAAGTGTAAGGGCATAGGTTAAATTTATATATTAAGTTGTAAAGCGCCCTTTGAGGTGATTGTCTCATGAAAAAATAAATTCAAACATTATTAGTATTATTAAAGAATGAAAGCACCCCGAGTTCATACTCTCGTATGTTGGTGCTCGCTCGTTATGCCGTACTTTCACTTGATATTTGAGATATTGACAGAGATACGCGTGCCATTGGTTGCGGTAACCTAACACAAAACAAAAGACTTCAGAAATGGGGTGTGGGGTACCTTACTTGATAGCTGATAGCCTTCGAACATACTCGGTAGGGCTGGAGCTCTTAATGTTTTAAAAATCTGTATTGATTTTCGGATTTGTGTTTGGTATGATAAAGGGAGGATTTAGTTACCATCATTTGGAATTAGTTAACAATAAGAAGGGTGTAAAAATGATCTTATCAATGTGGAAGTAATGTAAAGCAGATTTTAAGGAGTACACAAAACTATCTAAATGCTTTTTTTTAATATACGAAAAATATTTTCGGCCGGTCAGTACCTGAATTGGCATCACGTTTAGGTCCCACCCAGGCGTCGCGTCGTATGTTCAATTTCTCGGCTGGCAAAGTTCTCCACCACGACACAAGCAAAATTTGCCGCTTACTATGGAGTCGGTAGGAGATTTTCAAAGGTTGATATTAGTAACCCGAAAATGTTTCTTTCATTAAAAAATATGTAGGTATATATATATTCAACATTAATAAGAACTTAAAACAAACCTATTACTTTCAATGGGTATTTTAACGAAAACGTAAGGTTAGTGTCAATGTCGGCCTCCGTCGAATGGGTAGGTACAATTGGAATACTTATGAATCCGCAGGTCATGGGTTCAAATCCGGGCATACGCATGTAAATTTTACATGATTAATTTTTGATGTTCCACAATTTATCAAAAATAAGTGTATATTTGCGACACGTTCCAGTATGGTGAATACATTCATTATCGCCTTGGTGAAAGGCCACCGTTCAAAATCATATAGTTTCTTTAAATAGTTTTTGTGCCAAGATCTAAAGAGCCAGGACCTCCCCATCTCCTTCCCCTCCCCCACTTCAGCCTCACAACAAACCCCAAGTGGGGATGCTTTAGTCTCACAGCATAGAGACGGCGGAGAGTAGTTGAGACTCTTTTGCGGAATGATAAAAATTAATAAATAATATCTTCCAGTATTTACGAACGATTGCAAAATCAAAAAACTTCATTCAAAAGCGTCGTATTAAAAAAATCCCGGGTGTGGAATGTGTACATGAATGATTCCGAATACTTTGTCAATTTAATAGCATTTTATGAATCAAAAGGCTCTAACTACTGGAGCGATCACGCGAAATAAATAAATTTGCTTCGATTGCTTGAGATTTCCCAGATGGTCAATTTTTAAATTTTTCGTCAATATTAAAAAAATCATACCTTCGAATTTTGACATTGAGATATAAAAACTTATTATAGTGCTATATAGCCAATGAAATAACCTTATTTTACCGTTTATCTCATATTTGTAGAGTTTATGAAAAAATTATAAAAAAATCCTAAAGTTTATAATCGCGTGAATCCTGGGTGTTTTTTACTTGAAACTGCCGCGAGGGATACTTATTCGGGTCAACATAGAATATTATCGGTTTCTGTATGTTGTCTACGGTATACTTGATAATTAAAGGTGCATATCTATGGAAAAAATACATAATTTTATCAGTAAACAGCTGTTCAAAAATTCGGCGGGAAAAAAATATTTAAATAAAATTATTTTTAACATTGCTCTAAAATAGTCTACGAAGTTCGGATTTGCAACATCTATGGTCATAATAGATAAAGCATTTCAATAGCTTCGTGTTGAAATAAACGGCTCGCCCAGGAAATGTTTTAAAAAATTACAATAAATGTTTTACGCATGGTAGGAAAATGTGGTCCATCTTTGGACCGAAATCAATCGCAGAAAAATAAAAGTGGTCCATTTTTCGACCGAAATCGCTCCAGTGGTTTTAATTGAAATTGAATACAGTAATGTTTAATTTTTTTTCAATGGTTTCGAACATTTAGAACCTATTGATGAATAAAGTAAATCCTCATAAAAGAAATCAATTCAATTTTATTGGAATAGCTTTTGAAGATTATACCCATCAATGGTAAAAGTCATTAAAGAAGAAGATTATACTGAAACAGAACAAGATGCAGAAAAATAAAAAAAGGTAAGTGGAATAGAACCCAGGATCTCTCGTCTTACCGTGACACAGGGCCTATCTCGGCCATTGGGACCTGTTAACTTAAGGGAACATACCCATACTACGTGACCAACTTTTTGCAATTTTTAACCCCCCCCCCCCCCCCGGTGACCAAAAACCTAAGCCCGCCGCCGCTCATTTGTACCAAGCGTGACATTTTGAAACCCCCCCCCCCCCTTAACGTGTCACGTAGTATGGGTACGTTCCCTAACGTTATTCTTGTGTTCTGTTTCATGTTTCATTTAGATTTATTGGTATTATCATAATAATCAATGAAATCAATTCAATTCATACTGCACACATTTGACTTCCTCGCATGACTTCTACTTGCTCTTTGACATAAAATCCCAAATAAGCTTCCGCAACTTACAACAGGAAATTGATTTACCGCCCCCGCCCCCGCCCTAGGCGATAGCAAAGATGCCTTATTACTTCCACCCCGCCTAGATCCTATTATCCATTTAATTTCTTTTCTTACGCTCCATAGACACAGCGGAGAAATGAGTGACAATCTGTATACCTATACGAGAGGCTGTACCGCTTTGCAGGACACATTTTATAATTTTGGTGGCGATTGTGGGTACCGCCGCACAGGGAACCATTTTTTGCATACCTTCACCACTTTTTTTGTATTTCTTGGGCATTAACTATGTAACAATTTCTAGACATTTTGTTTTTTGAAGAGTTTTATTAAATGTACATTTGTTACTTAAATTAAATTTTTCCGCGACCGGTTTCGATACAAC
This sequence comes from Limnephilus marmoratus, assembly GCA_917880885.1. NCBI lineage: Eukaryota > Metazoa > Arthropoda > Insecta > Trichoptera > Limnephilidae > Limnephilus > Limnephilus marmoratus. The sequence continues at coordinate 26,483,409 of OU862921.1, read as the reverse complement.
CGTATCATTCACGAGCAGAATTAAAACTAACTTAAAAATTAAATGCAAGTACCAAAGGTTAATTAGGTGGGAGTAGTGGGAGGGATGATTTTGGGGGGAGGGGGAAAGCGGTGGGAGGAGTCAATATTATACGGAAACATGGTTAGTAGAGGAGATTTGCAAGGCGCTATTATTTTATTCACTAAATTAATTTTAGATTTAATTTTTTTGTTTATTTCGAGCGTTTCTAAAGCGCAAAGATTAAAGTATGAATTTATATTGCAATGTTTAAATTTTGTTTTTTTCTTTATTGAAGCTATGGCCTGACTCTATTAATTGCGAATCATTTAATAGAGTCAGGCCATAGCTTCAATAAAGAAAAAACAAAATTTAAACATTGCAATATAAATTCATACTTTAATCTTTGCGCTTTAGAAACGCTCGAAATAAACAAAAAAAAATAAATCTAAAATTAATTTAGTGAATAAAATAATAGCGCCTTGCAAATCTCCTCTACTAACCATGTTTCCGTATAATATTGACTCCTCCCACCGCTTTCCCCCTCCCCCCAAAATCATCCCTCCCACTACTACCACGTAATTAATCTTTGGTACTTGCATTTAATTTTTTAGTTAGTTTTAATTCTGCTCGTGAATGATACGGTTGTATCGAAACCGGTCGCGGAAAAATTAAATTTAAGTAACAATGTACGTTTAATACAACTCTTCAAAAAACAAAACCTTCACCCCTGTCGTAGGTCACTCCATGTGGTTAGATACTTTTGGTGACCGGGTTCGTGGGGTGAGGTTTTCGTGCGTTCGCCCACCTACTGCATATATTTACGTATATGCATATAATTGTGGTCATGCTATCTTATGCTGCTTCACTCAAATTTAAATAATATTTGTGTTGGCGGAAATTTGGCATAATATTTTTTCATCCTTGTCTTTTTCCAAATAATAAGAATGTTATTTTTAAAAGTAGAGTGTTATCCTTGTTGTTTTTAAGGCGATCCACTAGTTCAGGAAAAAATCGAAATCGGAATTCGCGCCCTTTATGGGAGGAGTTTAAAAATACTTGAGAAAAAGCTTTTGGAAAGGTTGGAAAAGGTATTTGAGAGTTTTGTTTTACAGGTTGATTTCGTAAAGGCCTGTAAAAAATATTAATTCCTGTTTTACACATTGTTTATTGTAATAAAACGGAAATTTAAAATTGATTTCACGAAATCAAGCGATGCGGAGTGACGCGTCCATCTCCCGCTGAGTTCAGGGCGTGACTGAGGTTTGGCGACTATGGCGTCAACAGTAGTTCTTCGGTGGACGCAATAGGGTTCACTTTGAAAAACCGAATTCGTCGACTAGCGGCCGTATTGTAAAATAACAACGCGAAAATGCATATTTTATTTTATTTTGGGAAGATTGGGTGTAAATATCAACTTTTTTTGCGATCATTATAAAATAAACTGAATTTGCCACATTATTCAATGAAACTATAACTGAAAAGGGGTTTATAAATAGGAGAGTTTGGACTTGAAAGTGTGTTTTTTAGACCTTATACTTTATTTTTTTATAGGCTTATTAAAAGTTTTATAAAAAAAATGACCGATATTTTTAAGGGCCAAGGTATGTCCTTCACGCAGTATTTAATTGAAGCATCTACAATACTTCTAAGCGATCAAATTTTCAAAACAAAAACATATGATTTTGTATGATTTTGCATTATTTACTATGGCTTCATCTTAATATTAACTTTGATTCTTGGCGGAAAATGATTTATTTGTGGTTCAAATATTGTTTCAAATTCACTCATAAAATATCCATCTTGCAACACAAATCATTTTTTTTCATACTCCTTGTAATATTGTATGAAGTAATTAAGAATGCTGCTTCACTTAAATTTGTAAATTTTAACCTCAATACAATAATTCCTAGTAAGTTTTTTTTATTTTTTTATTTTTTTTTGTTTATTATAAAAAAATGCCATAATACCTACAATATGAATATTTTACAGAAAAAAGAAAAGTCCCAATGAACTACTTTTAAGTAGTTTGTCAATGGGTGCTTTTACTTTGAAGTTGTAAACATACAAAAAATGATCATCAAAGTTATTATTAAAAAACCAAGAATTTTCCCAACTAGCGAACTTTTTGAAAAATTTAAGGTCCTACCGGTTTCAAAACTATTTCAAAAAAGCGCTATTTTAACAGTTTTTAAAGAATCTGAAGTGTTCTCAATACGAAGTATAAGACCTAGAACTTGTGGGAACGTATATGTACCTAGATGCAACACGACAGCTGCACAACACCATTATGAATATTTAGGCCCAAAGCTATATAACGAATTACCCAATGCAATAAAAAGTGAGAAAAACTATCATAAATTTAAAAAAAAACTCGCATTGTATTTTTACAGATAAGCAAGAGATTATCTTATTGGCGATGATTTTCAGATATAATATAATCTGTTGCCAATATTTTGTTGATATTCTATTTCAATAATTATATGTATTTTTCAAATTGTAAATTTTTTTGTAATATCTTACAGTATTTTATTTTCATTTTTGTAAAGTTTCTAAATATAATTACTTAGACTAGCTCCCCTATTAGACCCGAGAATATTTCTCTAATAATTGGGTAACCATAAAACCTTATAGTGTAACATAATGTAACATATTATTATATTATTATTGTAAACATTTAAAAAAACATGTGATTTATACAGTGAGAAGCAAATAAATGAATAATCTTTTTGAGGTATGCAGAAAAGCAAATAATATATTCAATATCTTTCTAGTGTAAGGCCGTTTCAGAATTCAATATTAAATATTTATTTAAAATAGCTTTAACCATTTTTGGTGACCAAATCTGAATAGCCAGTACTTCCCCACCATCATCTTTTCCATCTCCCCCTCCCCCTCCCCCTCCCGCTTTAGCCTCTTAACAAACCCCAATGAGGGATGCCGTAGTCTCACTGGCTCCAGATGGTTGGAAGTATTTGAGACTCTTGTGTGGTACTCGCATAAAAATCTTGGAGTAACCTACATTTTTTTGCTCTTCGGGGTGTAATCAAAGATTATACCTACATTTTATCACATTTCCTCATTAGATTTTTTTTCAGTAACTTTACACGGGAGGCCTTGAGGAAAATAATTGCCCTCAGGGCGTATGTCATCTTTCGGGATGCTGTGTAGAGGGTATTTTTAGGAAAGGAAGGAGTGGAAGTTCTGGGAAGGAAAAAAGTGAGAGAGGTTGGTAGGAATGTGGTGGTCAGTATGTCCAGGAGTGACGGACGTGTGAATCAAAGGGTCTCCCTCAACTAGTCTCTCCCGATCCGGCCTGCAACGCAGATGGTGCCAGACGCACCCGACGCCAAAATCCGAGCAATTCCCCGGGGACAATCTGGGCAATCCCCCGTGCATCCCTGCTGTGTTACCAAACGCAGCGAACCACTGGTGACCTGTGATAAAGGTGTTGATAACCCAATAAATGGTTCCCGGGTCGGCGGTACCCAAATTGTGAACTATGTATCGTTTTTAATCCTGGGTATGTCTTCTGCAGTGTTAAACCCAGTAAAGTGTATGTGTGCTTGCGATGATGAGAAGAGTGGGGTAACACGGAGGGGAGGGGAATTCCCTCCCCCTCCTTTACCCCATCCATGGGTCGGCCCAAGCAATTTCCCCGCGCCGTGATTGGGGATTCCCCACGAGAATAAAAACTACTAACTCCATCTACAAATGAAGCACCGTGACAAGGGCCATAATTCCCGCGCTTGAAATGACTTGGAGCGCTTTCCTCACCAGCCAAAAACACACTAAATTTCACCAACCACCCGCAACCCGAGTAAAAAAATCCCGACATCAACACTACATAAATCAACACCAATATTAAAGAAAAAAAATTTTTTACACTTTACCAATTTACTCGTTTTTCATTCGGAATTTTCGGGACGTGTATTAGAGCGGGAAAGTAGTGCCTTTCTTTTGTTTAAAATTATATATGAGGCCATACGTCAGTGGGAAAGAGACGGCCGCAATTTATTTACAGTTGAGAAATTTTGTAAGGCTGCATACATTATGTGTGGCGGGTGCATGTTGCCCCGAAGAGCCGCTAACAAACGATGTACGCCTTTGTTCACGTGAATATTTTCACGTTTCGTGAATATTTTTACTGATGAGTGATTTTCTTAATTGCACTAATAGAATAGTAGATAGCTGCGATTAATTACAACTAAAAGGTTGTGCATTTGTTATTGTGTGATGTAACGCGTTTTTAATATGTTTAACGACACAATGGCCAATTTTTTCACATGTTTACTCCACCAGGATTTTGGATCATGATTTTTTGGTAAATAGAATAATAATAATATTTTTTTGATAAGTTCTTTAAACAAACTTATTTTGTGGCACCATTTTAGCTAAAAATTAATAGATGACTTAGTTTTAACCACGTTTATTGTTTATAAAAAATTATGTTCCGTGAGCAATGCTCACTTCCTGGATTGATATAATGAATAGCCACCAATTTAATTGAAAACAACTATAAATATAAATATAATTGAAAACAACTATATAATATTCTTAAAATACATCTATAAATGCCTTAAGTCATATATTTATCCTGTACAAAAGATTAGGAAGGGGGAAAAGGCCGTTTGTAAAGCACTTTATGCAAATAATAAACTGCATTTCTGCATTTTATGTAAATAATATAAAATAAATAAATAAAATAATAATAATGTAAACACCTCAGCACAGGTTCTCCTAGTGAGGTGTTCACGAAACATACAAAATTACCCATCCACAGTTTCACCTTCTCAAACCTACCTTACACCCAAGTTGGGTGACCCAACATAATTAAATTTCAAAATATATTATGTAAAAATGTTTTCAAAATATATTATGTAAAAATTATAATAAATAGGTAAATACTGTAATATATAGAAATAAATAAAAAAAAAATAAAATAAAAAAAATAACATTCTAAATAATAAGAATAGATATTTTAAACAAAATATATTGAGAATCTATAAATTGAAGTGTTATGATTATTGTTTCTTTTATATAGGTAAAACACCGAGAAACTTTAAAATAAGGATAAAGGAACATATAAAATGTTTAAACAATAATAGTTTCTCATAGTTTGCCAATCATTTGTCGGAGACGAATCACATTTTTACTTTATTAGTGGAATTGAGTTACTTAATTGTACAGGAAATTTTAATGTTATTCACTTGGACAAATTAAAAATCTTAGAGATATTAAAAAGAGCGAAAATACTAATATATTTTAAATATATATATTTTTTTAAATGACCAATTATTAAACTTTGTAAATTATGCCCTATTACCCACTTCCCCCTTCCCATTCCTACCAATCCATTGATATCGTTAAGTCTTTGGCTATTATTTGTAATTAGTTTTAAGTAAACCCTGAAGAGGCAAGTATTGCTCGCGCTCGCGTAACATGTGCGTTTTTTATAAACAATAAATATGTAACAAAGTAATTTATTAATTTTGAAATAAAAATTTAATTAATTAATTGTTTTTGTCTTTCTCGATATCATCTTTTTATTCGTTGTAAGCTAAAATTATGGATATTAGTTCCATGTTTAGTTCCAATCATAGTTCCATGGTTGTAAGCCTTCAACTGTTCATCTTAGGATATAGCCACCCACAAATGCGTCCATGTTCCCTAAAGGCCTGACCAAACCGGCGCGTTCATTTTGCGTCCGCGGTGGCGTGCACGGGAGCGTCCTAAGAGCGTGCAGAAACGGTTCACACCAAATTACCGATCAACTAGCGTCCGTGATATTAAGTCAATATGGTCTTTTTGCTTTATGAGCCTTCCTGGCGTCGAGTTTCTGACATAGACATAGGCATGTCTCAAATATCTACAGATTTGCCGTTACTTAATGCTCTCATTCATCTTTTCTTAAGATTTCTGTTCTTTTTACTTTACCCGTGGGTGACCTATGTTTCCCGTTGCCAACAAAATGCGTCATGCGATGATTAGAATGCCCCAAGGAGGGACGACCAAAAGAGTCATTTTCTTGGGACAGGTTAGGTCAAGAATAGAAATAATTGAAGTAGAAAATATGAATGAAATTTAGTTTTTTTTTCAGAATGCAACAAAAAAAATATGTTCTTTACATATTGTCACTGGTCACTCATCCGAGTAATCGATCAACTTTTTACCCCACCCACAACTCTCCAATACCTACTGTTTTTTTATAATTTTCGTTAAACATCAAAAATGTTACCGGAGACCAAAATATCATCTACATTTTTTATCCAAAATAATTTCAGCAGTCACTTTCAAACTCGATTTCAATTCGGTTGCATAAAACCATTAACGATGATTGAGTAATCTTATCCGCGACACTTGCTTCTTTAAAAGTATCTAATTCACAAACTCGGTAAACACTTGTCTCTAAAAAACAAATAGACCGAAACAAATTTGTCTCCACCCTCATTCATTTTAGCGGAGGGGATCGAGAAGAAATTCACAAATACTTCTTAGCAAGATGTAATGAATATTAAGTGGGAACACGCAGTAAAGTTATTTAGATCTGGCGTGAAAAAGCTACTGGAATAAGGGATTATCTTCCATGATTGAGTAAGCGGGAATTTGCATCGAGTCAGTATAGTGAGTTACAAATATAAAGCAAGAGATGTATTCAAGTCATGCCGACGAGTAAAGGGTAGTTTAAAAAAAAAACATATTTGTTTCCAGTTAATTATAGATATAGATCGTCGAATTACAAAATACATATTGATTTATTAGGTGACATTATTGCTTGCTATCGGTAGATGATTTATTTATATCTACCTATATATTATAGTTTACACCTTATTGTTAACATTTTTACATATGTAATATATTTTGAAAACATTGTTACATATTAATATAACATTTCATTATGTTGGGTGTTAGGTAGGTTTGAGAAGGTGAAACTGTTGGTGGGTAATATTGTATGTTTCGTGAACACCTCACTAGGAGAACCTGTGCTGAGGTGTTTACGTGTTTATAATTAAGTGTGACAAGGACAGGTATTTAAGATTACATGATTATTTTGATTGATTCCCTTTTATTGCGCGTTTTGAAGTGTCCTTTTTTTACATTAGCTCCACACAGGCGGCCCCGAGGAAAATAATTTATCTCAGCATATGTCATCTAAGGGGATGCTGTGTGGAGTTTTTTTTAAAGCAAGGCAGAAAAATGTAAAAATTCTGGCGAAAAAATACGTACGAGGGGTGGGTAGGATTCTGGAGGTTAGCGTGTCCAGGAGACATCCCTTCAACTATGGTGCAATTCGATGGGTCGAGGAATTCTGGTTGGAGAGGTCAAAAGACCTCCTCAACCAGTCTCTCTTGATCCGGCCCGCCACGTAGCAGGTGGGCAGACACATTGGCTGCCAATACCTCACCCCATGAACCTGGGCACCCCTGCTAAGTCACTTGGGGTGACCTATTGCAGAAGTGTTGGTTATCCAATAAATGATTCCCGGAGCGCCGGTACCCAAACCCGCCTCCCAAAATGTATATCCTCCTATTTCTCATCCTATGTCTGTACATACCACATCATCATTTAAACAACCTAATCACTTTTTTTGCCAAACATTTCTCTTCTCGTTTTCCCTTGAAACTCTGTTATTATCTTGTTAACACTATTACCCTCAAATGATAGATTTTCCAAAGCCAATTTGTTAAATGAGGTGAGGGTTAAGTTATTCCAATGTTAATTTTTTTCTCTGTACTCATTTCTTTCTTACAAAATTTGTATTTAGCACATGCTTATCTACTAGTCTACGACCACCAAACTAGGCACTTTAGTAGTCTATTTATTGTGTTACTGCTTTTTAGTACTAACTAATCGTAACAGTTATAATATTATTATGATAAGCTATCGAAACCGAACTACTTTATACAAAATCAAACAAATGAAAAAATGAATAAGTAGGTACAGATATCATACAGTGGTGATAATCCGCAGATGTAAATGGGACCATACAAGTTTACCATGAGAAACCTGAAAGAAATTAAATATTACAATTCTTACATCAAAAATAAAATTTCAAAGAAAAATTAAAAATTGGAAAGTTAACCACGACTGTACTGTACAGGAAAGGTATTCCAGACAAACTTTCGAAATGAGTTTTCCGTCCGTGCGTCCCGTCGACCGTGACAATAGTGCAACAACTCAAACTCGAATAGGCACTGAGTTGATTGAGTATTCATCCGAAGGTCCGCAACAATCACAATCGCATATTCAAATTCCACAACGGTAATTATATAAAGTTCCACAAGCGGCCCAGGCGAAGGGTGGAACTTTCCACCACTCTTGCCGGAACACCGGAGGAATTTTTGCATATTTGGAATTGCTTTTTCTACGTCATTTGCGTGCCTGTTTTTTTGTGATTGTGTGACCATGGCATATACACACCGTTCATTTGATAAAAAAACATGTCCAGATCTTTAATTATTTTGTATCCGAATACGTCCACACTAGAATGCCAACTGCTCCCAACCGTCCAGAGCCATTTCATTTTGGGAGGCGGGCATGTCTACCGCCGCCCCCGGAAACCATTTATTGTACAACCAACACCTCTGCCATAGATCACGCCAAGTGGTTCACTACATTTGTAGCAGGGATGCCCAGGTTCATGTGGTGAGGTTTGTGCAGGCCTTGGCGGCCAATGCGTCTGCCCTCCTGCTGCCTGGCAGGCCGGATCGAAAGAGATTCGTTGAGAGATTTAAAAAAAAAAACCCAGCCAGCATCCCCTAAGATGTCATAGATAAGATATAGGTAGGTATCGTGAATGATGTATCGTGAGTTAATTATAATTATTTAAGAATTAATATATCTAGATTTATATTTTTTTTTAAATTGTAAACACTAAAAAAGCAAATGCTTTTTTATTCTTTTTAAAAGCCTTTGTATCTTTCTTGAAATATATGAGTTTTTTACGGACAAGGCTATTTATTCATGTGAATATTGAGCGTGTACGGCGCAAACAAATATTTGATCTTAATATTAAGATGAATATATACGTGAAATCATATTTATATACCATTTTGATTAATCTTTACGACAAATCGGCTTACAGTATGAACATCAAAAAATATGCTACGGATAAATCGACGCTTTTACTAGCTTTTCTATGTATTGGAATTACAATAAAATTATTGTTTATGTAAAAAAAAATATAAGCGTAAACCACCAAAAAAATGTCCTACGATTTTTTTTTTCAATTAAAAACAATAAAAATATTTTACTGTGTAGTCGGGTATAACGGGTCACGTAGTAAGCACTTTGTCTCCTTCCAGCTGAATCGATGATTAAATAATTGCATCCATAAAAATATTCCAACTAATTGTAAATTTGAAAGCTTAGAATTACGGAATACGTGTATTTTGGTGTTACAGTAGATTGTTTTTTTAAATGGGACAAACGTATTAAAAAAATCTGTAAAAGACTCAGATCAATTGCTGGCAGAATGTACACATTAATTTTTTTCCTATCACTTGAAACAACTTAAAATAATTTATATTTCACTGGCAGAATCTATTATAAGATAAGGATTAACAATATGGAGAAATACTACTATAACCGATCTGAAACAAGTCCAAGTTGTATAAAACGCAATTGTAAAATTATTAGTCGTCACTAATATTTTCAAACAGAGACATAATACACCGTTGCTGTTTTAGAGTGCCAACATTTTACCTGTTAAGGCAATACTATGGTACAAAATTATAATTCAGCATATATTTACCCCGCAGCATAAAGATAAATTAGAACATAAATATAGCACTAGATTCACGCGCAACGACGGGTTAATAGTTCTGAAATTTAATAATAAGTACGGACAGAAAACATTTGAATACATCGTACTGAAGATATTTAATTTATTACCTGACACTATAAAGCAATGTAATTCTATGAATTAGGTTAAATATGTGGTGAAAAATTGGCTATCGGAAAAAAAAATATTTATATTGTATGAAAAAATGTTGAATCTGTAGACATAAGATGTAAATTATAACTTTTAAAATGTATTTCTAACTAAACCATAAGCACTTGTTGACAAGCCACTTCAATTGGCTTAGCAGGACTGGTTTGTTGATATGTATTAACTAATCTTTCAATAAAAATATTTAAAAAAATAATAATAAAATCCTTCGGGTACGTCCTGTTACACACGATGTAACCTAACCTAAGCTGTGATAATATTATGTAACCACAAAAACTTTGTGTTTAATAATTGATCATTTAACTTCTGTAGCGTAAAACTAGTCTGCCCGCATATGGTATTCATTTCATAAAATAAATTGAACCTTTAAACTTACTTCCGATTTAACCGTAACTTTTCATTCCCGGTAGAATAAAAATAACTTTTTGGTGAAAATTATTCGTTGCTGGCAAGTGAACGAATTTGAACGAGTCGTCCACGAACAGTCCAACTACTTGTACTTCACCTCTAGAATTTTACCGGCATTAAACATTAGGTGTAGTTATGGTAGTGGTCCATTTAATGGGGCAGTCAGCAAAATGAAACGTTTTCCTGTCTGAAGAGAAAATTTCCCGAGAGATGAGATAATGAACGTAGATCGGTAATTTACGAATTATTTGTTCAAATTTCTATTGATTGCAAAAACGATAGGACTTACAAAATTATCATTTTAAGCGTCGATGTAAAACGACATTCGATTTTGTGGAAGGAATAATTTCTATTTAAAAAAATGGTCCGCGCGTTCTTTATTTCCTATTTTAGCCACGTGCAGAGTAAGTATGTCAAGCTTATTTGTAGTCATTAATACCTTATTATCCTTTACTTCGAGCTTTGGTGGTGTTTTTTTTTTCAAATATGGAAATTATTAAAAGAAGACTGTACGAGACCCGTAGGCTTGCACAAAAACTGTAAACAATAAGCGCCAGTACACATAGACGCTCGACAATTCCAATGTCTTGATAGAGATGTATTCTCGCTTTGACAGCTGTTGAAGTTCCACAGTAGAGTATCTGGTTACCGAAGTATTCATGCTGGGTATCTTCCGCCACGCATCGTGAGATGGAATGCTCTTGCATCGGAGTATGTAGGCTGCGCTGGACGCTGGTTGTGTATTATGTGAGATGGGCTGCGCTCCAGATGATGTATATTCTCGAGTTTGTTATGTATCCAAGGGAATCTAGGCGGGGGCGGTCACAGCAACTCTTAAGTAGGCCGGCTTGTCATTGCATGGCAGTGCGTCGCTTACATCCTAGGCTAGGGCGGTCGCAGCCACTCACATCTTGATTGGCTCCAGGGTATCGGTCTGCATTCTATTGGGCGTGCTGCACGTGGCGTCATGATCAGGTAGGTCTGCGTTTAAAGGAGCCCAAGGATGGCCGTGGGGCTTAGGCGTTATCATCAGGGCAGAGAGATGCAAGGGGGCCCCGGGCTAGCAGCCCGGAGCCAGATGGTCAAGGGTAGCGCAACGACTTCAAGGGCTTGGTAAGAATCAGCAAGTTCAAAGGAGTCCAAGGATGGCCGGGGCTTCGGCGTTGTCTTCAGGGCAGAGAGATTCAAGGCTCGATGCAAGGGGGCCCCGGGCTAGCAGCCCGGAGCCAGATCGTCAAGGGTAGTGCAGCGACTTCAAGGGCTTGGTAAGAATCAGCAAGTTCAAAGGAGTCCAAGGATGGCCGGGGCTTCGGCGTTGTCTTCAGGGCAGAGAGATGCAAGGGGGCCCCGGGCTAGCAGCCCGGAGCAAGATGGTCAGGGCTCAGGCGTCAGCGTTTTGTAGGTATTATCCCATCGGGTGCTTGAGGTGAAAGAGTTGCGTCTTGGAGCCTCGAAAGGTGATGGCGAGACTAACGTCTTGAAGTTCCAACCGGTGTCGGCGAGACTGACGTCTTGAATTGAACAGCGTTTCGATGTCGAGGATCTTCAGGTAGTAACTGTGTAGAGATGTTATTCCGATCGCTGATGGTAAAGACTGAATGTCAACTGCTTTCTTCGCAGACCTTTTATAGTGGCAGGTCAGTCGGTTTCACAATATTTTAAATTCATGCAATAATTTCTATTTCCGCGTGAGTCATCTCAGATTGTAATTTTACGTTGTGCAACAAAATAATTTATATTTTTGGGAGCATGAATCACCTCATATTAAAGTGTTGAGAAATCAATATTTCGGGGACGCGCTGTTCAAATGAAGAATATTTCCTCTTCGATAAAAATGCATGATATGAAATAACACGTTCGATATAAAGACACTCAAATTTAAAATATATACAGGGTGTTAAGGGACGTACTTGACTTACTTTAACCAGTGATTCCTGACATTATTTGGAGTAAAAAATGTGAATGAAATTTTGGTCTCCGGTGACATTTTGAATGTTTTTTTTTTTTTTTTCTACAAAAACATAAAAAAATGGTACTTGTTGAACAGTTGGAGTCAGGGTAAGGGGTTCGTCGGACACCCAGCTGAGAGACCAGTGACGACATGAAAAAAGTCATCAAAAAAAGTCACCGGAGACCAAAATTTCATTTACATTTTTTACTCCAAATAATGTCAGGAATCACTGGTTAAAGTAAGTCAAGTACGTCCCTTAACACCCTGTATATTAACGGCTGTGGTCGTGGGCTAGGCTCTCGACTAGCGATTCGGAGGTCTCGGGTTCAAATCCCAGCGTGCGCAAGTAAATTTTATTTGATTGATAAACGAAACAATGTTACATTGTTTGAGCCACTTGTATATCTGTTTAAAGCCGACCGGTTTCGGAATGACCGTGCCTTCCTCAGGGCAAACGTATACTGATTTGACAATTATAAAATAGTGGGTGGGAACAAGTATTATTACTAAGGATTGTGGTAGGGGTGGAGGCGTTGTTAGGGATTAATGAAGAGTGGGTGGGGGAACATATCCATGATTGGGCTGTAAGATAATATTTTTTGTTTGTTGATAATAGATTCATTATTTTTAAGGGATTTCTTTATTTCCAAGGCTTCTAAGTTATCTAAGCGTTTTCCTTTATGGTTAATATGAAGAATATTTATCCCTGTATTTTTTTCAAAACTATGGTTATTTTCAATGATATGGTTAGCGAACTCAGAAAAAACATTATTATTAAGACAACTTAAATGTTCATTGATTCTGATTTCAAAATTACGAGTTGTTTTTCCAATAAAAAATGTGGGACAGTCATTACATTTGAGTTCATATATTCCGGAATTAGTCAATTTATGGCCATTATCTTTAGCGTTCCTCAAAAACTTACCGATATTATTTCTTGTATAAAAAGCTGGTTTAATATTAGAAGGGAAATTTGAGAAAAATTATAATTTAATGTTTGTGTTTTCACAATTCAATCATTTAAAATAATTACAGGTATATTTGCGGCAGGTTCCAGAAGATACTCTCAGTATCGGCTTGGTGTAAAACCACAATGCAGAATTGAAAGGTTGCTTAAAATGGCTTTAGCCGTGTTTAGTTTTGAGATCTGAAAGCCAGGTACCTCCCAACCTTCCTCTTATGTATATTTATATATGTATACATTTATCAGGTTAATAAAAAAATCCCTAAGTCTTTGCCTAATTCACATTCATACACCGTCTCATACATACTCTTCTGTTATTCTGACTCTTGACATGGCCCGACTGATTGTGCCATATCTTTCTCGGGAGTCCCCGACTTCATCTAACATCACATTCACGTCAAATATTCTCCATGCACTCCTTTCTTCGTTCATTCGTACTACATGCCCAAACCATGTAAGCGTTCACTTGAAACATGTGTGTTTCTTGATTTTTGTGGCACTTTTGTAACATGCAATTTTTTTTTATCACCATAATGATAATTCACGATGCACAAAAATTATAACGAGTGTTATTTTATAATAATCCTAACACTCTCATAAACATGAAGAAACCCTCTGCAATCTTTGCATAAAATATTGAACGGTTAGGGCAGTAAACAACATTCATCAAGCGGAGATTTTATCTCTGTCTTATAACCAAATCTCGGTCCACCGGGGGTCCCCCAAGGTCCAGGGTCGGTCCACTGCGATAGCATACCACAGCATTCCAAAAAGCAAATATGTATCTACCTACTCACAAATTTGCTCTTTCTCTGATTACGAAGCTGTAAACGATGCAAGGGATGAAAATATAATAATAAATAATAATACTATTAACAAAAACCAATTCAATTAACATAATATATAGTCTTACTAAAATTATAAAGGCAAAAGTTACTACAAAAAATACTGAAGTGATGAATGTGTGGAATGCGGGAGGGGGGAGCGGGAGGGGAAGGGGGTGAAGGGGCGAGGGGGTTGGGGAAGAGGGGGGGGGGAAGGAAGAGGGGGTGGGGGGGAGGTGGTGGACTAATGGGGGGAGTGAAGTGGGGAGAGGGAAGGTGGAGGAGGCGGAGTGGGAAGTGGGAACCCCCCTAAATCCATGCGAGCGAAGCCGCGGGAAAAAGCTAGTATTATATAAAATCTATTTTATTCCAAATGTGATAGATTTCAATTCCTATAAAAGAGTTTTTTCCAAATTTCAATAAAAATACCAGACATTTATCCTATTAATATTTTACTTTATCTAGGTTTTTGAAACCGCGAAATTACAACTTTTAAATATTCTTTCAAAAGTTAAATATAAATTAAATTGTATTGCCTTGATGATGGTAGGATAATAATAAAGCTAGTCGACACAGCGATCGAAGCATAACACATAATTCAGTTTTTTTTCAGTTTCAGTGCCGGCAACCCGGGCGTTTATTTAGTTTCATGGTTATTTACATTGTTTTCTTTTCTTTTACCCGCCTCACTAGACAAAGTCTGTTCCGAGGCGAGTAAATCACATATTATGTTTGTTCCAAAAGAAATGTGTGTATTTAAACAAATATATATATGTATGTAAAAAGATAAAAAAGATAAATTATATGTTGGTATATTAAATATTTACATACATACTTTGTTTTTTAGATAAAAGTAAATTAAAATTTTGTGACAGTTGAATATAGCGGTTACATAATAGAAGTAATAATTAATAATTAATCATAATAATTAATATTGCAAAATTGTAGTTTCTCGTATTTGTTTTATTTGAATATTATATAATTTCGTGAGAACTTGTATGAAATGTTATTTATTTAGAATATTTTGAATGTCTGTTCTTTCCTTTTCATTCAACCATATTACAAATCTTTTGAAAAGCCAATTCAAATTATTTGGGGTGACGTAAGTTTTTGTTTGTGTTAGGAAGGTATTGAAAATGTGTGGTGCTAGGTAAGATTCGTGTTTTTTTGCAAAAGTATTAAAGTATTAAAGCGAAGTATTTACGAATCCTTACCACTCACTATATTTCCTCACTGTTTCTTTATGTAATGAACCTACATAAATGATAAAATGCTTTTATTAATATTAAAATTATAATACTGTATTTTTCGTTTCCTATGATTTATGTACGTTTTACGAATAACGTAATGCGTAACATCACAAATGTTCTTCTTTCTATTGACCTCAAACAACAAATGTTATAACAACTTCCTTTTTGACTTTCATTCAAGAAAGATCGTTAGAGATAAATGACACATCCACGAGTTCTTACAACATTAGAACTTGGGTACATTTAACATTTGCCCGCATCTAATCTAACTACGACCTCCACTGACATGTAAATGTTTAACAGACCACGGAATGAGATCTTCCCTCATTTTATTTACCTTGGTACACTGTCAAATATGCTAGAAGGAAGCCAGCAGCCACCAACCACCCGGACCTCCCCTTAACCCCACCCTCCTCTTCCCTCGGCCCGGCCGGCCCCTTGTATCAACCGACGGCCCGGTGAGTGGGTGGACGTCTCCGATAAGTAGAGCCCGTAATATTTGTACATGTAATGTGTGTCCCTTCAATTCATTTCGTTTCCTATTTTCTTAGAAGATTGGAATTTAAATTAGAAATATAATACGAAATGGAATTGCCGGAGCAGAAGAATTTTGAAATATCACCCTGCCGCTTTTCGCGAATGGAATAAATCCATTGATTTAAAAATTTACAAAGACAATTTGTGAGATGTGACTATTTTCACTTTTAAATTACGATACTAACAATGCAAACTTATTTTAGCCTTCAGAAATAACTGCAACGAAAGTAAACAAACTACGTAACTCCTATTAACAACTATCAAAATTATGAAGATAATTTAACTAATGAAGGCAAAAAATGCTTAGCAGTTTTCATTGATCTTCAAAAAGCTTTCGATACAATTGATCATAAAATACTGTACTTAAAACTAAAAATAAATGGAATAACTGAAACAACTCTAAACCTACTTAGAAGTTATTTAACTGGAAGAGAACAAATTGTACAAATTGGTAAAAGAAAGAGCAAATCTCTTCCAATTAAATTCGGGGTCCCCCAGGGAAGCGTATTAGGACCTATACTATTTCTGATATATATAAATGACATTATGAATCTTCCCATAAATGGAAACATAATAAGCTTTGCAGATGACACTGTTATTATATTCCACGAACAAGATTGGACAAGAACTTACAAGGAGGCGGAACATGGCCTGGCTGTACTTCAAAACTGGCTAAAAGTAAACTCCCTTACATTAAATGTAAATAAAACTAAATATCTCACTTTCTCCAAAAACAAAAGAGGACAACCAATGAATGTGCATACCCTCAAATTACATGAATGTCAAAATACTTTTCCACAATGTTCCTGCCCGTCTATATCCCAAACAAAAAGTATTAAATATCTTGGGATTGAAATTGATGAAAAACTACAGTGGAATTCACACATTGATCTTACCTCAAAAAAGCTAACAAAATTCACCTACTTCTTCAAAAAATTAAGAAACATCTTGTCAATGAGGGATTTAAAGAGAGTATATTATGCTTTATGCCACTCTCGATTGGAATATGGAGTAATAGGATGGGGCTCAGCAGCATCTAATCACTTAAAACAACTTAAGATAACTCAGAATTGCATCATAAAGACCATTCTAAAGGTCCCCATAAGGACGTCAACAACAGAAATTTTTAAACAGTTTGATGTTCCAAGCATACAGAAAATCTATGCCAAAAACATTCTAGTACATCACCACAAAAACGACCCAGAGAAAGAAACCTCACATGCTCATAAAACCAGAGCCAAACAAACAGACACACTTAATATACCAAAGTTATATCATTTAATCACCAAATAATTTTTTATGCTTTACCAGAAAAACAGTTTCATTTTATTCACACTAAAATGGAGAAAATACCAATCTAAATGTTTACAAACTCTTCATTTGGTCAAAGAAGTTCTGAATTTTTAGCAGTAAAGTTGTATAACAAACTCCCACTTAGTGTCAAACAAATTAAAACAAAAAACAGCTACATTTATTAAGGACATTAAATGTTGGCTGAAGGAACTACCGAAAAATGACCTTACTAGTATACTTAAAACATCATAGAAGTTTCTGGAAAACCTTATCCAAACAAGTTAAACCATAGAAGTCGCTGAAAAACTTATCCAAAGCATAGTCCCCCTCAGCACAGGATCTCCTAGTGAGGAGGACTTCGAATATATTTTCTATTTTATTCATATATACATCTAACTAACATGTTTCATATAAAAATGTAAAAAATATTATATATAGTTATTAAATAAAAAATTAAAAAATAAAAAAAAACTAACCAAATAACAATCACATCATTTCACAGCAAGGTTAGGAAGAGAGGAACGCTATTCAAATATGTATTATTGGCCCACACCTATTGCTTCATTCACATTCACACATTGTCTCATTTTTATAAACATCTTCTCTCGACTCTTGACTGACTTGAGTTTATAAATTTGATCTGTAATGTCTTCCCGGGGCGTCGAAGAATTATTATTTTATCCACCAGCATCAAGTAATTTAGCAGGTGCTTATTCTAAAACGCACGATTTAGAATAAAAATTATTTATGAACATTTAATGTTATTTGAAATTATTGAACTTTTTGTACGAATAAATTATTTATGTTCTATCAAAGTTTAGAATTTACCGTCGTGTTTTATTATGAGTTGTCAGATTTTACATAATAAACCTTGATATTTCGCAATAAAAGAGTGACGTCAGACATTACTCCACGCACATTATCCAATACGGAACATTTGAACCACGAAATTACAATTCGCTTTACACAGGGACCTTCGTTGTCCGATGAATAAACAATGAGCGCTTTCCCATTACCATGTATCTGACAAAGACCCGTTAAACAAGCTTCACTTATACTCTTATGTCTTATGTATATAAGGAATTGAACATGCCCCTACTAATGTAGAAAGAAAAAGCTACAATGAGGATTTTTTCCGCAAGAAAAATAAAACTTTAACATTCGAATAAAGAAGTCACCCCTACAGAGGAGGCATTATTTAATTCTGCCCCCAATAGAAAAGCGTTTACCTTGCCCCCATCCCTTAACGGTTAACGTATGGAGAACCGAAAAGAAATGGTAGCTTAGCTGAATAATTAATTTAAAGTCATGATTCTTCCCAAGCCACATTTCTCCTGCGGTTAGACGTATTTTAATGAACCCTGCTTCCATTTCACATGCTCCCTTCAACTTAAAGAAAACAATGAACAAATATTCCCACATTCTACCTGTGTAAGCATTGGATTTGAGGGGAAATTCAGACTTTTCTATAAATTATTAAAGACCCGTGACGAAATTTTAAAAAGTAGAGAAAAGTCCATGTTTTGTATCAACCATAATTATGTGTGACATTATATAATATGATGTGAAATCGTTTATTTAAGTAAAACAGGATTAATTATTTTATAACTCCTCCTCACTTTGAAGCAATGTGAAGCGAATTGTAAACATTTAGATTGGTATTTTCTCTATTTTAGTGTGAATAAAATGAAACTGTTTTTCTGGTAAAGCATAAAAAATTATTTGGTGATTAAATGATATAACGTCATAATTTTAATAGGTAGGTCAAATAAATAATTATAAAAAAACCCTGTAAAATAAATAAACTTTTTGTTCACTAAAGAAGAAGGTAATATTAATAAATTTTAACGAAACTTGAAACAGAAAAAGACACAGAAAATAAATGGCCCCTTCCGCAACTGTGAATTGAACACAGGACCTTTATCTTACCAACTTTAAGAGATAAAACTCTAACCCCTAGTTATTGAGACCTGATTATTTTCCGTCATTTTAATATGTCATTCTCATATTTTGACGATGTGTATATAAAAAGCTTCCGGCTTTTAGACATAGATGGCGGTGATAAGAACTGTCAGTAGATTCCGCTAGATGGCAGGTAGCTTAGTACCTAAGTTGTCCAAAAGAGGGACGGGGGGCTTAGAGTGTGCGATGTCTGTAACACACGCTTTAGAACCAATTTAGTTAGCTCCAAGTTAGGACGACTAACGAGGTCCATATTGTATATGCGAAGTATTAATAAAACCAGATAACGAACAAGAATCTATTTATTACCCAAGTAATCTTCAGACTTAGTATTTGGAGAATCTGTTAGTGTTGCTATAGATAACAGAACACTACATTTAATTTTAAAGCAAAATACAGGCTCTCTGTAAATTTTTCAACAACATTATCACTGCGAAAAGATCTCAACAAGTGCGCATCACTAGATTGGGCTCTTCTTTAATGTATCAGCCGGTACATACCAAAACATCCTTTGGACAAAGAAGTTTTTCATATAAAGCTCCGTTGCTTTATAATATGCTCAATGAAAAAATAAAAACTATTGGTAGATTACATTTATTCAAGAAAATGGTCAAAATATGTATAATAACTGAGAGTGATGGTTTTGGATTACCCATGTTGTCGCTTGTATCATAAATCATTCTGGAATTCAGCTATATTTCATACAATCCAAATTTAATAACTTAACTTATATATTATTATGTACTTTTTAATTTGCTTATTGTTATAGTATCTAATTTGCTTATTGTTATGTTATCTTTAATTTGCTTATTGTTATATTTTTTTGTAGGTTTATAATTATATTTTTATTTAGTTCATATGTATGTTTTTTGTTTAAATTACAATGTAAAACTGCATATCTCGATACAGGAATGCCCTAGTGAGATATGCAGCTTATGTTTCTCAGCTTATGTTATAAATAAATAAATAAATTATAATTTGAATTATCTGTATGATCCTCAATTTATTAATATTACTATCTGTTATACGTACAGTATCTTTGATACACCCATCCATTTTTTTAAAACTTAATGGGACACCTGCTGACTTTTCGCTGAAGTCTGGGATGAATAAACAATATTTCGCAGTAAAGTCGTAGAGTCTGAAATCTAACTTAATACTTTTCTCGTTAAATAGCAATTAGTTCAAGAAAACAAATCGTTTCCACTACACCGCCGCGCCGTATTCAAATCCTCATTAATACCTTACCATAATACGACCTCGCACTACGCCACCTCAAAGTGGCCATCCTTCAGTCATAATTACTTTACAAGGGTCATCCCTTCTAAATCTGCAATGAGTACCAACCCTTACCTTTAATATGAACTGTACACCGATCTGAACTCAACTGAACTGAGTTAAGGCAAGTATTAAGGGAGGATAAGGTAGGCTGTAGCTACGACGTAGTACAGAATATTATCCCGGCTTAATGGGTCCCAGTCCAGTTTTATACCGAATTATATTATTTTACTGAGTGGTGCAGAACTTCTACTGATGTTGTAGCAGGATTTGCAAACCCAAGGTTTCTAACAAATTAACTGGATATTACAAATAATTACCTATTTATGATTTAAACAGATTATGTATTACGCCCTTCTTGATCATGTCTTTTTTTTTTTTTGTTGATACATTATTTTACAATATTTCATAGTACATCCAGTAATGACTGGGTTGTTTACCCACGCTGAGGCCCCCATTTTATAATATAATAATTTATACATAATACAGTTGAAAAAAAAAGAAATATATAATGTTGGTGACGAAAAAAAGAAAAAAACCACTTAAAGTAAAGATAAATTTGAACTAAAAATAAAGATTAAAAATGAAAATAAAATTAACAAACTAAAAAAAAAATAAAATTAAATGAAAATCGGCATAATATATTATGATTTATATTTATTTATATTTATTATATCAACACGTGTTTTGTATTGATTTTGTGTATTGCTTGTATGTGTTTAACTCTTTTATGTTATAAAATTTTGGTAATATTGTCTTTTTTGTTCTTTAATCCATTTTTTAATTTTGTGCCTGAATTTATTTTTGTTTTCCTCAATTTTTGTTTGAATTCACTAGTTTTTAAAAAGTCACTAGTTATACGTCTCAATGGTCAGTTTGTAATTAAAAGTCTTAGATATTAGTTGCTCGTTAAACAAGTTAATAATTAAGCCATGATTTTTCCCACGAAAGTAGCGCTACAAAAATAATCATTATTGCAAGTAATCATTCAATTGCTTACGACTTCAACCATATTAAAATTCACTTTGGGGGGCATACATTAATTACGTGAGCTCAAAAGGGGGGGGGGGATCCAGCAAAATCTCACACTGCTTAAAAAGAATGTACGGAATGGCCCAAATTTATCTCACCAAGGGGGTGGGTCTAGATTGGAAGAAAAATTGCTCAAGTAATTAATGTGTTCCCCCTCGTGGCGTCATTTTAATTATTTTAAAATTTCAATTTTAATTTTATCCTGACGTAGTAACCATTGATTTTTAAATATGTTGATAATTTGATTAAATTAGTGGTACTTTACAAAGTGATTTGTTTTCATCTAGCTAAAATAGATTTTTAAAGAAACAATAAGAAACAATATAAGAGAAACATCATAAACACGATCACGAAAAGCTTAGACAAGGGAAATAAATCTATGGCAATTTTCGTAGACCTGCGACGCGATAGACTATAAAATCCTTTTCAAGAAACTTAACTTTACGCCTGGGATGTCAAACACAACTTTAAATCTGCTAATAAACGTATTAGCATGTAACCACATGTCAGAACGTTCACAGTGTGTTAAAATTGAAAAGCCTAAAAGTAAACCTCTCCCAATCAATTACGGTGTACCGCAAGGAAGTGTCTTAGGACCTTTATTATTTTTTATATCTGCAATTTACACACCAAAAGAAAAATCATAGTTTTGCCGATGACACTGTCAATTTATTTAATGAAAGTGATTAAATAAGCGCTTACAAAGAAGCTGAACACGGGCTTGTAATCTTGCAAAAATGGCTTAAGCAAAACTCACTTACACTTAATGTTAACAAAACTAAATATTTAACTTTTTCTATAACGGCCAGAGGACAACCAGCTGAGGATTATGCTCTTAACATGATTGTCAAGGAAAAAAATTAACGCAATCATGCCACTGCCCCACTATAACACATACTAAAACATAACATACCTCGGCATTTAAATCGATGAAAATCCTCAATAAGACTCCCACATAAATAGCATTTCAAATAAACTTACAAAGCTCACGTACTACTTTAGAAACATACGCAATATACTTAATAAAAATGATCTCTATAAAGTATATTATGCGATTTGCCAATCACGCATTGAATATGGGATTATAGGTTGGGGATCTGCCTCAAACATTCAAATGAAGCAGCTAGTTAAAACGCAAAAGGCAATAATAAAAATCATCCTGAAAGTACCCATAAGAATTCCATCAAAAGAAATTTTTAAAAACTTTAATGCTTTCAGTATCAATAAACTATACTAAAAAAATGCACTTCCCAAATTTAAAGAAAAATATGAGTACCTTCCTGACCAACACACCTACACTACAAGGACGAAATCCTCAAAACTACTGAACATCCCGAAATTAAATTCATCTTTAGGCCGGAGAAACCATAATTTCCACGCTACAAAACTATATAATGCCCTTCCAATTGAAATTAAATACACCATGGAGACACAAAAGTTTAAAAAAGACATCAAATTATGGCTAAGTAAACGTGAAGATGAGGAAATAATTAAAATTATGCAGTATCCCCAACGCAACCTACAGAAACAAATAAGCAATTTTATTTTGTCTTTAAATAAAAAAATAATCCTTGTATTTTTATATTGTCATTAAATAAAAAATAAAAAAAATATATTCAACCCACTGACCACACTGACAACATTCTTTAAAAAATCGACAAAAATTATGAAAAATCATTAAATACTTGTCTAGGAGTAGATGACAAAAAATAAACTACTGCACGGAAATAACGTTCCATATTTTGATATGGTTACTTCAACGATGAATATTTATAAATTGAGGAAACTAAAATCTTCCTTTTAATAACTCGTTGCATCTTTTGACCCCTCTTTTTAGGGGTGGGGCAGGACCCCAGAGAGAGGCCAAGCAAATCAAATTTAGAGATAGGATTTCATCCCTCGGTCCTCGAATATCCCAACTGCGGTCAACTTCGGACCAGAAACTAATTTCGTTATAACTA
The DNA here is from genome assembly GCA_917880885.1 of Limnephilus marmoratus. NCBI lineage: Eukaryota > Metazoa > Arthropoda > Insecta > Trichoptera > Limnephilidae > Limnephilus > Limnephilus marmoratus. Next base: position 26,460,000 of record OU862921.1, on the reverse strand, counting down.
CCCCTCCTCGCAGATTTCGTAATAATTATACAATATTTACATCGGAATGATACCATTGCTTTGGCATAAAGTGTACAATAAGGGAATTAGGTACCTATTTTAAGCTTTAATTTCAAATTACTTATAGACAAGTAAATGTCATTAAATATAATAATAATAATCATAACCATCAATTATTATTATATTTAAAAAAAATCAAAAAAAGAGGATTCAATTTTTCCTTTCCAAATTCGATGTTCTGAAATTAAGTTGTGTAAACACGTAACACTCACTGTCAGGAAATTTAGACTAAGTGATCATAAGATTCTTCGGGGGAAAACACGGAGATGGAGAACAGAAAGGTTTGTAGATTCCTTACTACTTATTATTGTTAAACACAAATTACCGTTTCAAGCAAATTTCAAAAACACAATATGTTTTCTGCTTTCGTACACATTTTTGTTGTCATTTTTGTGTGAGAATCCAAAAACAGTTTGATTTGAGTATTTTTAGCTTACTGGACATTAGACGTGGACAAAATTGAATGACTGAATTAAATGAATAAATTCAATCTTGTAACACACTCGATCTGATTCTCATTTTCAAAAGGAATTAAATCTTTATTCCTTACCCTTGGCCTTGCATCTTACGATTTTTTAACAGCACCATATTTATTTTTATTTTGATTAATTTATTTTACAGTTAAATATTTCATGTTATATTGAGGTAAGAAAATAATAATGTACTCTATAAATATTGTAGTGTTTCGTAAGAATTAAATAAAATATTATTCTGGATATTTGTTGCGCGGATAGGTACACCTACCACAGGCGAAGCGCGCCGCGAAATTGCCTTTCACGGGTACTGTGTAGTATCCCGCGCAGTAAATCTTATACCTACAAAATCCCTGTAGTCCCCGTCCCCAATCCAAGTGACAAAACCGCCAAGCGAGTCAGCCAAGATCCAAATAATTCTGAGCTCCGTGTGTCGCGTCTGTTTCACAGTTGTGTCCCGTCAGTCCCGCCAGTCATAGTCACGGAGGAATCGTTCCTCCGTGGTCATAGTCCTACAAGCTGTTCGGTCTGTGCGAACTCAATCCGCAACCCCAATCTCTGTTTCACTTATTCAAGGAATCAAAACATTTATTTCTTATTCATTTGTGACGTCGTAGTATCACGGATCCCGGGGTCCCACGTGTCGAGTCGATCCGGCCGGTCCGCGGAATGCAAGTTATTCAAGCAAGACAAAAGACACTTATTAGTCAGAAGTTCCCAATTCGTTTCTTGATGCCCGCAGAGAATCGGTTCGTCGTTAGTCCCCGCGCGGCCAAGCCGTCATCTTAGGGTGAAACTTCCCACTTCGGACCGCGGAACGACTAAAAGCGAAAGTTAATCCAATGTTTTTTCTCCCTCACACGTGCGTAAATTTGATGCAATGCTTGTAGAAACAAAATGATGTTTATCTATATTATTGTTTTTTATGGTATCTGTCTCTGTCTACTCTAGCCGTAAACAAAACATCAGTCGCTATCGAACCGAGCCTGAACCTGATAAATGATAATCGAGCGATTTGTTTCTTTATTTTTGTAACAAATTATACGACGCGTGTCGCCAGGGCTTTTAATTAGTTTTTATTCGGCGCATCGTTTTAACTTCACCATTGAGGTAGGTGCATTTAAAATATATATATTAGAGTGGAGCTTATTCCAGGTGACCGGTCCGGATATACCTATGAAAGCACGATAATAGTATCTTTTTTACGTGAATTCCGCACAAGTCCCGTCTGGAGCTAATGAAACTATGGCATCCCCAATTGGGATTTTTTGCGAGGCTGAAGGTAGTGGGAAGTTTAGATCACGTGAAATGAAACAATTTTAAGTTTAATAAATAAATAAAAATTGGTAAAACTTTAAGGGTTAACCACAAAAACTGTTTAATTTTAAGATTTAATTGCTTGCCTAATATAAACACATTTTTCTTGTTAAAAATTTGTCTTTTGGGCAAAATAATATCTAAGTACACATTGAAATATTTCATTAACCTCGTCGCGCGTCGTTTTTAGTACCTACGATTTTTCAGAACAACATAATTTACCCTAAGAAGAGTGCTTTGCGTAGTGAAAACTTTTTTATCACCGTTGTGATTTGAAACTCGATGAAACGAAAAATAATGACACTAAAAAGAGCAAACACATGCATCTAAAGGAGAACCAAGAAGTATGTAGAAGTAGTCTGCGAGGGAATGAGATAGTATTATCGGTCTCCTCTTTCGCTTCGTAGCCGAGGTTTTTTAAGTAAGCGAGGGTTTTTTTTTTTTTTGGAATTAAAGGAATGAATAGAATGAATCAATTCAAAAGGCCGATGGAATCACAATGAATCGATTCACTCCCGGGAATGAGTCTGCCCATGTCTACTGGACATTACAAAGGCTCTTCTGCTGTCGTTGGTGACATTAATAAATAAAAACGACTTCCATATTCCGAATTTAGGCCTAACGACGATAAGATTCGATACTTTGTTTTCTGTTCTGAATTTAGGCCTAACGACGATAAGATTCGATACTTTGTTTTCTGTTCTGAATTTAGGCCTAACGACGATATGATTCAATACTTTGTTTTTCTATTTTGAATTTAGGCCTAACGTTGATAAGATTCGATACTTTGTTTGTCTATTCTGAATTTAGTCCTAACGACGAAACGGTTAGATACTTGGTTTATGTATTCTGAATTTAGGCCTAACGACAATACGGTTCGATACTTTTTTTCTGTTCCAAAAATTAGAAATTTGTTTAATTTATGTTAAAATACCGAGTATGAAAATCCCATACCTTTTTCTAAAACTTCGCTAGGTTTGATTGCATGACCTCTATTGTAAGCATTTTTTACTTCTCTCCCGCAGCTATTGGTTAGTAAGATGATTTGAAAAGCGAGCATTAAAAAACATTCGTAATTTTTATCCTCTGTGTGCCTGTCTCGTTGTTTTGAAATAAAACGAATAGTGATAAAAGGTACAATGGTAATTAAATCAGGTTGGGGTATTTTTTGTCGCTGAAATGAAAAAAAAAACAAATAGGCTTTCGCCAGTTTTCAAAACACCAATTATCTGCAATTTATTCGGCGTGGTACGATTCAGTTATGACTCGCTATTAATTTTAAGTGAATTATGAATGAAACCGATTCGAATCCATTAACTTTATCAAGTTTGTTCAAATAACAGGGTATTCCGAAACCGTGAAATGCGTTGCATAGACCCGATTGATTTATAATTGCAAACACTCAAAAAGGACGATTTGTTGATTTAACGCAGTTTTAATGACCAAATTTAAATTTAAAAAAAAAAAATTCCAGTTTTTGAAATAACTTTTTACATTATTACCTCTGTCTTACTGGGACAACGCTCTGAGCTACACTTAAATCTGCTGCGCAACCGTAACAATGAAAAATAAATGGTCCAAATGATATATGCAGACACTTAAGCGAAATCTCGTAGTATCGCAACTAGGGTTGAATCGAACACAGTGCTCACACAGATGCATTACTTCCATTCATCATGTTTCAAAAAGACTTCCGAAAAGAAAATTCCACTAAAAATGAAAAAATACTACAATTTTTAAATAACCAAAAGCAAATTACTGTAAAACTTTTTGAAAAATTGTAAAAGGTTTTCGAATATTCTAATTCGGCGGTGGTGTATATTTATTGCCCCTTTCTCGCTAATAACAATAAGTTGGCGTAAGCAAGACGAAACGATTTATTTATGAGCACCATTTAATCAAATCGCATGTATTGTTCACCTCGACTCGAGCGACACAGCAACTAGTTTTGTTTGGTTATGAAACAGTTTTTAAAACTAAATCCATATTACCAAGTCCTTCATAGTTCATTAATTTCTTTGTCTTCCTCCTTTCCTTAAAGTCCCTACAAAAGGAAAAGAAGAAGATGTTTTCATACCCATGTGGAACCCATCTACAATATTGCCACCAAAGTTTTAAATTATCTACTTAGGCAGTTGAAAAATCGTAGTGACATCGGTCACATCTTGCAATCGAGTCGCAAAATTTACTAATATGAACTCCAAAGTGTCGGTAACTATGACATATAGTTATGCCGTTATTGTGGGAAGCTGCCAGTACCAGGATCGTCCTGAAACAGTGGATGAAGCCATCAAAGGTAGGGACTTATTCCTTCCATCGCCAAATTCCTGTGATTTAGTTTCAAAACGCAGTCAATTGTGTTGTACCAGCAAAATTCAGATTTACAGTTCACATCTTTCTCGTGTCGCGGCATCGGTCGTTACAATTTTTTTTTTATTTATTTAAAAAAAAAGAACTTGTGTATGACTTTAGAGATGACAAGGAACACACTTATTTTAATTTAAACAAGTGATTTCTGACATTATTTGGAGTAAAAAATATGTACAAATGAAATTTTGGTCGCCGGTGACATTTGTGACGTTTTATTTTTTCTACTTAAAACATAAAAAAATGTCAGTTATACCTAGTAGGGATAAATTGGAGAGTTAGAGTAGGGATGAACAGTTGATGACATGTTGAAGAATTTTTTTGAAGAAAAGGTTTGAAGAAAAAAAAGTCACCAGAGACATTTTTTTTTACTCCAAATAATGTCAAGAATCACTAGTTAAAGTAAGTCTAGTACGTTTCATAACACCCTGTACATTTGAGAAAAACAAAGTTGAAAACTCATTTTTACTATTGATTGTTACTTGGTTGCATTGAACAGTGGAGTATCTGCCAATATTTTTTTCAAGAATCAAAAATGACAAAGGATAACTAGGAAAAAACAATGTGTTGATAGTGAAATTGAAAAAAGAAAATAAATGTTTCTTTTCATCTTTTGTAAGAAACACAATTCATAGAATAATGTAAAAAAGATGATAAGCATAAACAAAACAAAATAAATAAAAACAACAATGAAAGGAAAAAATTTAAATGTAACTAAATGAATAAAAATAATTTTGCGAAGTTTGAAGAAGAATAAAAATAACTTTGAAATATTAAAATACACACTAAGGGAATTTCATAATTGTAAATCTTGTGATTTTTTTCAGTGTGCATTTAGAAAATTGACATTAATTGAAGATGTCAGCGTCTGAAAAGATGTTATTGTATTTTGTGCATGTTCTTTTGGAAAATGAATGATGTGTACCTAGTTAATTTTAGAGTGTGGTATTCATTGATTAATAAATAATAAATAGGTAATAAAAAAAAACTTTACGTTTCTTGGCATCGTAACCTGAAAACAATACTCTGTTACTTCTATTTTCGGATGAGTTAAGTACAGATACTTTCGGTTGATGTTCTCCCGTTCAGCCATAATAATGATGTTTTATATCCAGTCCCCATGGCAGCAAAACAAATCAAATTACCGCAAATTGCCACAGTTAATTATATCCCTTTTTAATCTGAATTGAGTTATTGTTTACTGATTTGGGGGGCATTTATCAATCCCACATGGTTTGCCACTAATGTGTTTTAGTGTGATTTATTGATATGGATGGTTTTTTAGCGTTTCATTATGTACCGGAAAAACAGAAATTCAGCCTTGTATTTCTATTAAACGCTTTCTGCTTTAGTCCAAGCCGTCCAAAGTAAAGAACTGCTTTTAAAATCCTTAAATAAAATAGTTATATGTCCGTCACAAATGACACATCCTCATAAAACTTATTCTCCTTTTCTTCTTTGGTCAGACATGTAACGGAAACGGATTTAGAAAGAGCTGTCATTAATATTTCGATTTGCTTTTAAAAGTTTACCACAGATGCTCCCTCTGCCAATCGATCCCCTTAAAGATTATTTCTTCAAGAAAGTATGCAAAGAGAATATACGACCATACAACTAAAGTCGATGTACTTGCGAGTATATCTGCATGCATCTTGAGTGGAAATCCACTACACAAATATTGGGGGATCAACTGCCGGCAGGCCAACTATCGGCGGGCCAATTGTCGTCAGATCAATTGTCATGGAACCTGGGATACTATAAAAAAGAGCGAATTTATTTGAAATTGAACGTCACGAGGGAATATTTTTGTAACATGGCAATATTTTGTCTTTTTAGTCCATGCAGGAGACTTGAGGTTTTCCTCAGTTGGTGCCTATGTCTTATGGCTTGGCCCTATTATCTTTAGATTCATGGTATTAATTTGTCTGGGCCCAAGTGGTTAAGTCCATAAAGAGGGCCTGAGTTTTCCTCAGTTGGTGCCTATGTCTTATTGCTTGGTCCTATTACCTTTAAGTACTTTGTATTATTTTGTCTAGGCCCAAGTCCATACAGGTGGCCTGAGGTTTCCTCCGTTGAACATGTGTCTAATTTTTTGGCTCTATTATCTTTAGGTTCATGGTATTATTTTGTCTAGGCCCAAGTGGTGTCTTATTGTTTGGGCCTATTATATTTGGGAGCGAATTTTATAAGGACTTCTTATTTTTCTTCCTGTCTTCTTCCGTTGAGGGTTAAATATTTTCAGAGCAATATTGAACTGCAGGCTGGAGCCCAGAATAACTCTGCAGAACTACACTCGTACCAGTAATGATGACGTATGACGTCGTCTTCCTCTTTCCATAATATTATGGTAAGAAAAAATAAAACATACTTTTTTCCCGGAAGATCCTTTTTTTACGCGAGTACCGCCCCAACTTTCCCAATTTATACCAACAGTCAGGAGCCATTAATAAAATGGCATCCCCAATAAATTGGTATAATTTGGGAGGCTTAAGTCCCGCTGAAGAAAGGGGGAAGGGAAAGGAGGTGGTAGAGGAAGGTGGAGAAGTAACAGATCCGGTCACAAATACGACGAAAGCCATTTCAAGCAACGTTTCGATTCTGAACAGTGGTCTTTACCAAAGCGCTATCACTTTAAACGTGCCACAAACAAAATATACATATTATTTTCAATTAATAAATTGTGGAAACACACAAATTAATAAAACTAAATTTACTTGCACACGCTGGGGTTTGTACCCGCGTCCTCCGGATTCGTAGCCAAGGATCTTAACCGCTAAACCACGGAGGCCAACAATTAGCCGAGGCGTTAGAGTTAGTTGCTTAAAACGCTTGATGAAATTTATTTTCATGCCCAACAGAATTTTTTCTTGGAGTGACGAAATATTCCGACTTCCTAGGTTTTAAAGGTTATTATTTGAAGACCGATCGTATATCAATGTATCGAAGTTCGGTCGGAGGTTATTCTTCTTTAAATGTTAAATGAAAAGCACAAAGCCCTCCCTTCACTTAGAATTCTGAATTTAAACAATGCATGGAAATTAGATTTCGTATCTCGAGAATTATTAATAAATCTCAGATGTCTTACACCACACGTTGCTAAAATCACACCCTAATTCGTTTAGGTGTGTAACTGTGTTACAGTAAAATACCGAAATAGATAAATTTATTTATTTATTTTTTCAGGTTCTCCATAAAACAGTTATACACCAAATTATTACGGAGAAGATTACAAAATATAAGAGAAAAAAAGGCCAAGGGGACAGTTCCACTATGTTGAGACGTATGTCAAAAGATAGTTACTGAACTCTCTATAGGTAACATTGAAGATGTCAATGCTCAATGCAGAATCGTTAAGCAGCTGAATTGCTCTATTTAATGGGGCATTCTGAAAGGAAGAAGTTCTCGCTTTTGGAGCATAAAAAAGTGTGTGTGATCTCCCACGAGTATACGCGTTAGGGACATATAGGTTAATCTCCTTCAACATAGGTGGATTCAGTACAGTGCCGGAGATCAGCTTAAAAAAATGTTTCCCCAAAAATATTTTTCGGCGGGCTTCTAAGGTATTAAGATCGAGCATTCCTGTTAAGAACAACGATGGATACAGGAATGGGTAGTATGTATATTCCCTCATATACAGGTAACGCATAAACCTTTTTTGTACTTTTCTATTTCTAGGATATGGTTTTGTTCAGAGGGTGCCCAAATAATGAGCTGTATTCCAAGATGCTGCGGACAAGTGCTTCATATGTACTTCTTATTGCAATTTCATTAGTAAATGATCTCGCATTACGAAGAACAAATCCGAGCATTTTGCTGGCGCGGGAGACAATGTCTGATATGTGAGATTTGAAAGAGAGATTTGCTTCAAAAATCACGCCATGGTCTCGAATCTCGTTTTTGCGAGAAAATCTTTAAAATACCGTCATAATTATTACAGGTTTTAACCAAATGCATGAGTAAGTTTCGGTAAGGCGAGGCTTGGTGAGTTCCCATTTGGATACTTACCGATTTGAGTCAACCACGCGACAATAAGTGATGCAACAGAAGTATCGTAACGGAAGCAGAAACGGAAACAGATGTCAAAAGTAAATCTTAGCGGAAGCGGAACCGGAGCCGGAACCGGAAGTGGAAGTGTTAATACTATGAAGAAAAAGCACAATTTTATTTTTTGGATTTGTTTAATTAAATTCATATTTTGTACTTTTAGTACTCGAAATTAAACAGAGTTAAATGACATTTAATAAAAAGTAATTTAGTTGCTTTTACACCTTTGAGTCTATTTCGGTGTTCTTCATATATATATATATATATATATATATATATATATATATATATATATATATACATATACCCCCGCGCTCCTCACTGTATTCTACGTTTAGAGTTCTGTTATAAAGTTTGCGGAACCAGAAACGGAAACGGAAGTCAAAAACTTGCGGAACTTTTGCAGAAGCGGAAGCGGAATTCTGTTGCAACAGTAGACATTACCTATCCCAACCTTATATCTTATATAAATCTACTGGTAAAGTTGGGTTGAATGGCTGGTTTAGGTTAGGTTAGACAAGGTAATGTAATGTTAGATTAAGATGTACCTATGTTAGGTTTGTTTAATTCAAGCAAACGCTTCCATTATTTAAAGACTTTATAAAACATTGCTGTAAAAACTTAGATTTTACGGTAAAACCTAAAACTTACACACAAAATAATTACGGCATGTACTAACCAAATATTAACGTGACTTACTTTGGGGTATTATGCCGTGTTGCGCTTCCTCTTTCGTTGGCGTACATGGCACAATTCCTCAAAAATAGACACGATAATGCTTTTGACCGTGCAAAATCTAAAATTATATCCTTAAATTTAATGTGTTTTGACTTTGACAGTAGCATATGCATATCTTAGTATGTGTACGCGAGTGTGGGTGTATTCTTAATTTCACACCTTCAGAATAAGGGGGTGGTGTAATAAACGCGGGTTAACTTATCCCGCTAATCAAGTGGTATAATCACCAGCCAATCCGCTCGCTTCCTGCCGAACGTCTCCAAAGACTCGTCTAATTTCAGATTCTATTCATTTTGTATTCAGTTCGCGGAACATCTATGTAAATCGCTATACAGCTGCCTCAAGTTGATGAGCAAGTTAGATTAACACATGCACCTTGTAAAAAGGATATTTCCAGGATCTTTTTGAAAGATGACAAACACGAAATGTATATTATATTCTGTATATATTAAGATTAATTCAATATCCTTTAACAGATTTCCTTAGCTTAAGTAGTTATATGTAGTTTTGAGGTGTCTAAACAAATATCAGTTAAGTAGTACCTTAACAGAGTGGTTACTATCGCAGTTCGTTTTTAATACCCGAACGGTTACGGAAATAGCCGATGATGTACGATCGACAACTGGGCACCTTCAGTGTCGAGTTATCTTGCTTCAGTATTACATAGAGCATCAAATAATTCCAATCACTGAGATTGAAAAACATTAACTATACTATAAAATTACATTATGTACGGTGCTATTGGAACTAAAGGATGGTGCAAAACTACCGATATGGTTTGAATTTTATTACACATTATAAAACGGTAGTTTTGCGTCACCTTATACATAATATGTGACATTTTTATTTAATTTAGATGAATTTTCAGTACTGCAGGCACAGTACAAGATTTCTTATTTTGCATTTGGGAAGATAGGTAAATAAAAAGTTTTAATTTTATTAAAGCATTTAGAAATTTTATTCAATATCACCATTCATCTTGTCCTGCTCTGCTGTGCTAGAATATCTATTCTGCAGTGTGATATCTTGAAAAGTTATGGTGACGATTATGGCTGAAGGTAAATTTGTGAAAAGTGCGTAAGGATGGGAAAGCGAAAGAGTTGTGGAAAGTTTATTTTAAATTTTACCGTACAGACACCTCATAAGTCATAAGTCATAAGTCATAAGTCATAAGTCATAAGTCATAAGTCATAAGTCATAAGTCATAAGTCATAAGTCATAAGAGCTCCACTATCTGTGCAGTGTAAAGATATGGGAACTATGTCGCCACCCTGTTGGGCAGCGTTGTGAAGCGGGATAGGGTAGGGCTTTAGGAAGGGATTTATTAATGTGGGTCTTGAAGAGGCCCGGATTGTACGAAAGAGGAAAAACATATGCCGGTAGCTCGTTCCACAGCAGCAGACCTTACACAAAAATGAGTGGAAGAAAGGACCTGTCTTCATGAAGCCAATATCAACTGTGAACGGGTATTCCGCTCGTGTTCGTCGAGTTTCACGCACGTGCACCGAGGATCAATGTTGATAACTCCTTAAACAGTTCCATTAAAATACCTGCACTGAATCACCTAGCTTTATCAAGTATTGTCTTTACCTATTCTTCACCAGGGCAACTCACCATTTACGGAAGCATTCGGAAGGTATTATGCTTCCGTCAATGTGGTTCGCTACGTTTGGTGATTTAGCAGGAGTGCCCAGGTTCATGGGGTGAGGTTTGTCTAGGTCTTGGAGGTGGATGACCCAGACATACTGAACCCCAGATTCATAACCACCCCTTAAACCCTTTTCCGTCCCAGCACTATCCTCGTCTTCACAGCATCGCCAAAAATGACATAGGCCCTGAGGGCTTTTTTTTCTTCAGGGCCTCCTGTGTGGAGCTCTAGTAAAAAAAAATTGATTTCATATTTAGCAACTTGTTACCTCCTTTGTTCTTCACATCGATTTTTATGGACTCTTATCTAAACCAAATTTTTTTCTCAACAATGGTGATGAAAGTGACTGAAAATTTAGTCACATTCTTGGTTTTTTTACATTAAATCCGTACAGCAGGTCTTGACTAAAACGATTCTCTCAGGGCCAATGTCATATTTAGGGATGCTATGTGGAGGATCTTTTTAGGGAAAGAAAGAAGAGGAAGTTCTGGGAAGGAAAAAATGTAAGACGAGTGTGTAGGAACCTGGATGTCCAGGAGTGACGGATGTATGAATACATCCCTCCCAAAATTGATTGGGTTACAACCGAAAATTACTTTTTTACTCGGTGGTTGATAAAAGAATTACACAACCTACGCGAATCCACATCCCACGTACTCCACTCACCCCATCAATCTGCTTATTGGCAATTTACGGCCGCAGCTCCGTGTGTGATGCTAATTAATTAGTCGTTAAACGCGGATTTGTTCCGAAACTAATGTGCAATTCCGGAATGAATCCCGTAACCGTGTTTTTCCATTGTTGGCGATCGGGGGGCGGTTAAAAGAGCCGTAAACATGACAATTTTGCGTCCTGTGTGACAGGAGTGGGAGGATGTGTGCGTGTTGATATACTCAATACTCAGGGAAAGATTAATGTAAAATTAAGATCTTTAAATAGATAATATTTGATAATAAATGTGTGTTACTCGGTACGTATGTTATAGATATCTACTTGTGAGCAAACACTCGCATTGCGTAAGACAAAACTATTTTTGAGCGAAGTCTCTACGTGTTTTCGATATTATTTTATGGAATGGAAGCATGGACGCTTACAGGAGAACTAATTAGATGACTTGAGGCATTTGAGATGTGGATCTACAGAAGAATACTTATAATAAGCTGGATGGACAGGGTTACGAATGAAGATGTTATGGTTCGGATGAATAAAGAAAAAGAAGTTATTAAAACTATAAAAATCCGAAAACTTCAATATCTCGGACATGTGATAAAACATCCAGAGAAGTATGAGATCTTGCATCTCATAATGCAGGTAAAGATTGCGGGAAGACGGGGTCCTGGAAGAAGGAGAACTTCATGGCTGAAAAACCTGAGACAGTGGTTTGGCCAGTCAACCGTAGAGCTGTTCCGGGCCGCAATAAACAAAGTCCGCATAGCCAACATGATAGCCAACGTCTGTTGAACGGACAGGGCACAAGAAGAAGAATAAGTCTCTGTGTTCTAGATGGCTATTAAGCCAGCGTCATTTTAGATTCCTTCCTCTACGACCAATACCAATGTTATGCCGGTGGAGAGAAGTATACCTAAAGGAACGTACCCATACTAAGTGACCAGCTCAGGGGGGGTGTCTTCAAAATACCACGCTTGGTACAAATGAGCAGCGAGGGGCTTAGGTTTTTGGTCACCGGGGGGGGGGGGGGTTACAAATTGCAAAAAGTTGGTCACGTAGTATGGGTACGTTCCCTAATGCTACAGCACCAAATCTATTTAGATATCGACACATACATTACAATGGGCTCAAATTTCGGATTCATAGGTAATAAGAATGATATTTTGAAGATCATTCTATGATAAAATCTTCAAAAAAAATTCACGGCCAATATGCGAACAAAAAAACCGTTGGCAGTCAGAAAAACATCATCAAATTGAAATAAAGTGCATATTAAACAGATTTTTTAACTAATATGTTTGTAATTCTATGGTCTGTACTTTTTAACTAAGGGTTTTTTTTTCAATGTAAATATATTTCCCCTCTCGTACCTACCACTTGAAATTCCTCCTTCTACGTCAAAGATCATGGTATTATTTTCCTCCGTTCACATAAATACAATGTTCTGTGGATTTCCTTAATATTCTAAAAACTTTTCCTGTGAGGATTCTAACAAGGAACAACCCTCCGCCTTTTGTCCCTTGTTTGTGGTACGCCCAGGAATTATTCCTCTTGACTGATTTCATTTTATTTACCCTGCTAATTCAAATGTGGCCTGTACGACCAAACAATAACGTCTTATTTCTTAGTCCATTTTCAAAAGAAAATATTTTTATTTTCCTATAAGTTTTTCCAGAGTAATAAAAAAACATATTCACATGGGTAGAACAAATAAATTTGATAAATTTAGAGGTCGGAAATGATGCCCCGTCTATATATTAGCTAGCAGACTCGGACGCACGTTGCTGTGGCTAACGAAACAAACGCCACGCCATTACCCAACCTTTATAACCAACGCCATCTGTTAAATCAAATCCACACCGTTCGCTTACCAACTGCCCGCTGCCCGCTTGCCAGCCCGCTCCCTTTATTTATGTATTCCAACCAATTTACACAAAACCTTAAAAAAAATTTAGACAAATTATATACCTAAAAACATTCCTCACTATTGGTGAAAACCGCAAGAAACTCCGTTGCGTAGTTTAAAAGATCTAAGCGCACGGACAGCGGGAGCGACTTCACTTTTTACTAGGTAAAGAAGTGATATGTCACAATTATATACTATAAATGGCCAATAATTTTAAATGATGGTTGATTAAATGATAATTAACATATAATTAAACAAGGTAATTCTTAAAACCATTGCGTCTTACCGTATATTTATTTACTTACATATTTATCAGTAAAATAAAACTTAACAAGTTACAAAGAATCCGTCATAGAGGAATGGAATTTGATTATTAATTTGTCTAAAAAAATGAAACAATAAAACTTTGTATAAAGCACTTATATAATGCGTAAATCCTACCGGTTTCAGAACAAACGTTCCTTCTTCAGGGAAAGCTTATACTAATTTGACAGTTTCGAACAATGTTTTATTATGGTAGGGGTGGAGCCGTTGCTAGTTATTAATGTAGATTGGGTGGGTAGGTATTAATGTAGAAATATATAAATGTATTTGTTCCGAAACCGGTAGGATTTACGCATTATATAAGTGGTTTATACAAAGTTTTATTGTTTCATTTTTCTATAATGGAAAACCACAAACTGATAGCTACATTAAAAAATATAAATATTAATTTGTCTTTTCAAAGAGGCCTTCAATGATTCAACATCTTACATATGCCTAGTGTGAAAGTAACTTTGATTGGGTCATAATTTATTCATACTTATATGGAAGCAAACTAAATTGCTACTCCTGTAAACTAGAGATTGGCGGAAAAATAACCCGTTTTTTTCAGAATTTTCTGTTGTTTCTATGAGGACATATTGTTTGAAGGTACCTGTGATCATTTTATATTCTTATACTTAGACCTACTTCTGATTCAAAAAGAAACGTATTTTCTTAATGTAAGTTCTATTGTAAAAATAAACTCGCTCGAATACTTAAAGTCTCGTAAAAGAAACTACTAACAAAATATTATCATTTTAGAAGACGAAAAATGTATACTGCCTTCGCAGCGCCAAGAGATGAATATTTCCTTATTTGAAAAAGTCTCTGCGTTTCGTAAAGGGACTTAGGGAGTTCAATACATTAAGTTTACTTTGTAGAATAATTTCAGAGACAAATATTTTAAAAATACAGTTGCTACGTTTTCTTTGTTCGTTTCGTACGGGAAATTCCATTTGCTTTCGGAAAAGTACTAAAAAGAAGCTTTCATAATAAAAAAATTGTCTTTAGGACAAGTTTCAGAACATAAAACGTTACACAGACCTGTATCTAATATTTAAAAAATTGTTATGCAGGTAATATGCTTACACATTAAAAAAACAACATGGAATTCTTTACGTCTACGAAAAATAAAATCAAACTCACAAAAGAGGGGTTTAATATGATTTCTGCTGGAAAATTGAAATAAATTGAGAGAAAGCGAAGTTAAATAAATTCTAAATGTAATTTAAAACTCTGCTTTCCTCCACATCGTACCACTTACGCTGAGGCAGGAGAATCTCGTTTACCTCTCAGTAAAATGAAAGAAAATTCAACGGATTTACCCACTCAAAGTTACCCCGTTCAGCCATTTACACGTTTAAGTAATGTAATGCGCTTTGCAGGGCGGATGCGTCTGGAATTATCATTGAGAAATATAATATTGAAGAAACATTTCTAACATATCAGATATTGTCAAGAATAGTGGAAATATACGTCTAATTGGACTGAAACGTTAGCGAAAGGAGTGGGAAGCGCAACACGCCATAATTGACTGAGCGTAATGAATGACGTTATATTTTCACTGGACCATTTGGCATTTCATCTGTCTGTTAATTTGATTGAGGGTTCCGTTTTCGGCTTCGTAAATCTGCTGCATGCATTTTATCTTTCAAGCAAGCCGCGCTTTGACTAGGTAACTAACTTTGATTTATGTACTTTTTAATATTATGCATACCTGCCTGAAGAGAATTTGAAAAAAAATCATTGATATGGTGACGTTTCTTTCGAAAAATTGAAACGATTTTTCTTTTTTTTTGTATGCATACCAAAATCCAAAACATAGAAAGTTGAAAACTTCATTTTGAATCAAAAAATCTTTAATTGGGTCGCAGGCTGGACAACCCTGGTCTGGTACCTACTTACAAATCGTATGATTTTCACAGAATATTTTGGTTTATTAAATAAGAAAAAAATTTGAGACTTTCTTTTTTGGGAGCGAGGACTACCGAACTATCAGTAGGTTTGGGCGAGATTATCCGCCCAGTTTCTTTTGAAAGTTTTGTCCTAAACTCCAAAACACATTTTAATATCCAGGTTGATACTTCCCAAACTACCTCTTTTTTCAGGAGTCCCAGCTGCTCCCGTCTGGAGTCAGTGAGACTAAGTTATCTCCAAATTGGGGTATGTTGTGAGGCTGAAGGTAGGGGGGAGGAGAAGGAGATGGGGGAGAGGAAGGTGTGGAAATACCTGGCTATTCAGATCTGGTCACCAAACACGGTTAAAGCCATTTCAAGCAACGTTTCAATTCTGAATGGTGGTCTTACACCAGGGCGATACCGAGAGTATCTTCCACTCCGGAACGTGCCGCAAATATACTATGTATTATTTTAAATGAATTAGTTGTGAAATAACACAAATTAATCAAATAAAATTAATTTTCCCACGCAGTTAATCGATCACGCAAGTAAAGAGCCTTCCTTACACCTGGATGCCGGTCGTTTTTTGTCTTTCCCGTCTCCTTCCTGTTTCCATTCCCTCTGGTCACACAGCTTAACCCATATTAGGAATCCTTAGTTAATAATCTACATTCTACTGACTTCAGATGATGTTCACGGGACTGTAGTACAGAATTCACATAAAAAAGTTTAATATGGTGTTATCACTACATATTTTTTGTATTTATAGTGAAAGATTGGATTGGAATAGTGTCAAAGTGGATCGTGATTCGCTTTCTGATTCCCGCGACAACCCTTAAGTGTATGCAGAGATGAATGTAATACGAAGCCTGATACAATTTGGCTGCATACTCTATAAGGAAAACAGGCGGTGTTGCTTTGTTCATGTCGGCAAATAGCCAAGTAAGCTCACATGCACTTTGAAAAGATTTTCACAAGCGAAGTTTGAAAATGAAGCATACAGTATACTGGATTTACTAACTGACACCGCCAGTGGCTTCCAAATACTGTTAAAGAGTAATTGTACAATTCCTCACGTATTATAAAAAAAATACTGGAATGAATTTCTTGCAAGAAAGACGAAAATCTAAATAAATCAACTGAGTAATACTCAATACGGATAAAATACATTATCGGTTTAATTTTTATTATTTTTAAAAATATGGAATTAACAAAATGAGCTTAAGGGCTCATTTTAAAATGTTAATGGATAACACAAAATTAAAAAAAAACGAGTGGTTTTAGACCACACGACTGAAGTAAAACTTTACTAACTTATATCTCCTTCTCAACTTCCGTTCGCCTCGCCCGATCACACTTTTCGTAACGTTCTCGTCATGAATTCACCAGCTTACTCCCCAAGTCAAGCATGCGTAATGAAGTTTTACTTCAAAAACAATTTGAAAGTGACCAGCAATGATTTTGTTGGTCTAAGAATTTCTAACAGAAAAATCATTTCAAATCTTATTGCATACGCCATAACTCACCATTCAAGATATCTTTTTCTGGTTCTCTCACACGAAGAATATTCTGCTGTACCTCTTTTGGAATTGAAAATCTGCAGCACAAGCAAACATGTGAGATAAGGAAAAGAAATCAAATAAGATTCTCTTTAAAAAAAACTTGATAAAAGTCGCTGGTGCGCGTAGCAATGAATATAATATTTGGCCAATGGCCGGGACAACAACGTCTCAATCCACTCTGGCCGCTCATATTTCGAATTCAAAATTAACAAAATCATCTTCGATTAATTTAACCCATATTTTTAGCCACTAATTATATATTTGCAATCATTCAAACAGATAACAGCCAAAAATATAGGAAAAATTAGTTGAAGATGTACGATATCGGCCAAAATGTCATGCCTTGTCCCGGTAAGACAGAGATCCAGGGTGCGACAATTGCAACCGTGTCTCGTTTGGATTTATTAGTATTATCTTCATGTTCAATAAAAAAAAAATTAAGTGACAAATTGGATAATTTATTACGATAGCTACTTAAAAATGTACACAACAAGTGGAATAAAAACACAAATAAAATCAAGAAAAAAGACTCTTATAAACTGCTTCCACATTTCCAAATAATTTGTTCTAGAAAATGAGCGAGAAAATCATGGAGTGTACGGAACACAAATTGAGCGCACCGTAACAGAGCGCAGGATTGCCGGAAAATAATTTATTACGCCAATGATTTTGCGCGTTATAAAGCGGCGGGGAGAGTTAGGGAGGCTCTGTATAATTCACTAGGCACACACGCACAGCCTTCGCTTCCGCTTAAAGCGTGGGATGATTTACGATGATGATTACCTCCCTGATTACTTGATCAAATATGCATATTATTTTTGATTACTGCAGTACCTACCACAATGTTATTATGTATTTGAATAATTTTAGATAGTCTGGTTTCTTAAAAAGTGTAACTAATTTGCGTTAAGTCGTGTAAGATTAGGATTTTTTTTTTCTTTCCATTTAAAAATATTACATATTCAAAAAATATCTTACCTTCAAATTTAAAAATAACTTTCAAACTTTGCAACTAAGGCGAGCAGTAGCTGGTTTCGCATTTATACACAGAATTTTAAATAATAAAATCGATTTCAAAAAGGAGATTTTAAGACGTCCACGCCGTACAGTATCTAGTACCACGCTTAATTACAAAACAAATTCTGATTTAATTTAACCAATATGTAAAAAATAATATATCCACTGGAGCGACAGCGCAATTTAAAACTTTTTTCTCCGATTGCTCAAAATTATTTTCCGCCTACATTAAAAAAAATCATACCTCCGAATTTTAATATAGAGACATACAAACTGATTATAGTTCTATATAGCCAATGAATTCACCTATCTTTTTTCGATTCTAACATATTTGTAGGATTTATAAAAAAAATATTATAAAATCGTAAACTTCTACTTAATTACTTACAAATAAGGGAAAATTTGCCAAAATTGGCAGGAAAGCAATCCCAGGTATTTTGAATAGTGCCATTTTGTGGCAAAAAGCGCTCCAATGGATATTCATCGATTCAAGAACGTTGCGGTTCTCAATTGTGTGCAAAAAATATTTTGTAAAATTTTAATCCATTCGAAAGGACGTGGTTTTCAAACACTATATTTTGAAGGCACTCAAATTAGTCTTCATGTAGATACTCTTAAGGCCTGAAAAATTTCAACAGAATCGCGGTACAACAAGCAAAAAATCTTGTTACGTTTATTGAGCAGATTATTTTCAAACATTGTTTTCGATTTTAAGTGCGTCTTTTTAGATGTAGTTAAAATTACTACCGCAAATGCCACCAGATGCGATAAAAATAAAACTAATAAAGTTATGTGAGAAATGTTTAATTTAAAATATCACTTAATCATATAACCATGTTACAAATTTTCGGCAAAAAAATACTTGCAAAATTTAAAATTTAAACCCTTGCCAACAATCTCATTTACTCAGACTTCCAAGTGAGTTTGGCATACGAGAATGAATACACTTTGTAATGTTATTTAATTTTCCAGGCGAAGGGGATGTTTCGAACCTGTTTTCCCAGGTAGACTTGCCTACATGAAAACAAAATGAGATTTGCAATTCGCTGCCTTGGAAATCTTTACCTCATTTCCACGCTATTTTCCTTATGCGTTGCGAAAATGTTTCGACTTGATATTGAATGAAATCTCGCTCGCACCATAATATGGAGGGGAGTACTTTATTAATTTACACAGTGTTGTTATTATTTTATTCAGTCTGAAGGATAAAAATGGTACACTCTACACATCATGCAATGGAACCTTGCGAAAAAGACTTGTCCCGAAATTAATGTTTACTTGCTGAACCGTTAAGAAAAATCGTTTCTTCCACTTTCTTCAAAAGATAAAACTGAAGAATATATCTGTACCTTAAAGGATAAACCACACATAGCTATAGACTTAGCTTTGAACATACGTGGTTTATCCTTTAGGATTTCTTTAGGGTACAGAGATAAATGAAGAAATTTAAGTGAGTCATTGTAATCACATGAATATTTTATAGGAAATACCACCGAATGGAAGTGTGTTTGCATTCCGAATTATGTTGAATTTGTTATGAATACTTACTTTTCATCTAACAATAAATTTTTTCCTCCTCTCGTGAAAAATTTTCGTCGACACTACGACTTTTTTTGTACAAGAATACGTACAAGAATAATTTTTGCTGTAAGTTATTTTTTAATACATTCTAGCGTCTTCTAATGGCTTGGCGAAAAAAACTTGTGGGTGTCAAGTAATTTCTTTTATAATTTGAAATTTGTAGGTATTGATACTACAACTATAATTTGTACCTACATCTACAACTATCCCTTACCTACAACTATAAGTTAACTTTATTTAGGAAACGCACAAATATCCCCTTAACGTAGACTCAATACATATATAAATAGTTTTTTTCTTCGTAAGTAAATTTGTGTTGTAAATACGTAGCAAAAAAATCAAGTGAGGTCTGCAAGGGCTGAAACCAGCGCGCAATCGTATTACGTTCCTCGTTTCTATTGATTTACCAAGTTCCTTTTAGTAGAAGTAGTTAGTAGTTACTACATTTATAAGTTTAGTATGATGACCATGTCCTACCCCTTTAGTAATCAATATATTTTCAGGATCCGAAAACCCCCTCCACTGCCGGAAAATAAGGCGACTCCCATGGGAGTACCACCTTTGGGTGCCGCCCACCATACAACCAGTGGATGACTATAGAATTTCTGACGCTTTCGCATTTTTTTTTAAACATGTTGTAGATATTAATATTTTTTTCTTACGCTGTAAATTGTTCTTAAACCAGATATGTTGGTTTTAATTAATAATATAAGTTATTGAATTTATCGAAAATGAAATACATTACGTAAATAATTTATTTTGAAAAATTTTCCATTAAGTATTTGCATATTAAAAATTTATTTAAGGAATTTTTATAAAACATGATTTAAATCTAATTCACAAAAACGATGTTATAATTAAACAGATTTTTTTCCAAAAGAAATTACGTTATTTTCGACATCAAATGTGGTCGTTAAAAATTACTGACTGAGAGTAGCAAAATCGTGTCGTAACTCGCCCATTTAGAATTTCATCTGTCTGTAAATTTGTTTCGCCGTGTTGGATACTACCTTTTTATTCTGCCAGAGTTCGCAAGATTTTGGGGCCTACTACGAGAAGACAAACCGGAATAATCAATATTATGGTATCTTGATTGATTGTCATTGAGATGGTAACATTTCCTTGGACATTGTAAAATTTCGTGTAAATGGTGTGTAACTAGGTACTTACGAATCGGATTTCGGTGAAAATTTTGGTTTTGATTTATTAAATAAGAGAAAATTCGAAATATATTCATCCACTGCTCACAGTGTTTAGACAGAAGTTCGATGATTTTATTCATGACCGATTCATGTGTTGAACACGACCTACGTTAAACTTTATTTTAGTTTCAATCAAAATGATTTTTTTTAAAATTAATAAATTCTGAAATAAGTTTTTTTTAGTAAAATAGAAAGAACATAGATGAAAGATAAAAAAATAGACTGTAATTAAACAAAAAATATATAAATAGGTATAATATAATATTATGCGTAGGTATGTACGATATCAAAAAATCCCACATATCCTTGCCAGTTCGTGGGTATACTTATGTTTTTAAGGCATTCAAAATTTATTTATTTAATCCTTATCTTAAATATTATTATTTTTTATCTATTCACGTATACATTTGGGTTATAATTTTTATTTTTATTTTTATTAAATTTCTCTATGTTCTTGCCTTTAGTAATTAGAGTAATTAAACGAGTAATTTCACTCTCGTAAATGTTATATATTGTATACATATATGTGTTTTTGCAGTTTTTTAATCAATGTTGCATGTGTAATTACTCATGATTATGTTACATGTGTATGTATACAAAAACTAATAAAAAAAATTAAAAAGATAAATCCTTATTTACAGAATTATAATTCTAAAATTATTTGTATTTCTTTAATTCTGCTCGTGAATGATATGGTTGTATCGAAACCGGTCGCGGAAAAATTTAATTTAAGTAACAAATGTACATTTAATAAAACTCTTCAAAAAACAAAATTCTAAAATTAATTAAAGATTAAGAATTTGTTAAATCACAGCAGGTAAAATGTTACAGCAAGTAAATGTTGGTAGTGATCCAAGTTTTACTACACTTTTGATTACATTTTTACAAAAATTACGATTTCTTAAGATACAACAGGTAAATGATTTTGGTAGTGATCTAGTTTTTATATATGCTGTAAGATGATACATATTTATATTTAATTTCTGTAATATTCAGCATCTGACCGCTTTCAACATTCTCATTCAGTGAATCAAAGCGTTTACATCTTTCGTCTTGGATGGAACGATGGAAAACACATTTAAAGTTTTCCTCAGCTAATTTAAGTTTTTAAGTTTCTCCTTTTGGACAAGGAACCTTCCCGAATCTAAATTAGATATTGTAAAAACAAACCATGTACGCATTCAGAAAATCCTTCGTATAGTGAGTTATTTCTTTAAAGACTAGGAAACGTATCAACTCTCTCCCTCTCTCTCTCGGAAAACTCTTAGTAGGTAGTTATATAAACGCGACGCAACCTAACGACGTTTGGATCAATAACTGAACCAGCGCAAAGTAACTAGGTCATACTATAGACGATAATAACTTAAAATCAGATATTCTTCATTATATCTTTACTCTTTAAAAGTATTGCTTAAGACACTTTCCCGAAGCTTTTTCCCAAACACACTATAGTTACTCCAGAACAGGACGGATTACGTGGACAAGAAAGAGAACGAACCTCGTGCATTATATATTTCTCGAATGTAGGCCAACCTCCCACAGGGTTTAGGTACGGTATATAACTGTGAGGAAGTATGTACAAAGGAACGTTCCTTTAACCAATAAAATATCAGAATTTCTCGCAGAGAGCACTCCCACATTTTATTCAACAAATAATATAAGTTGGCAAAGAAATGTTTAACCAAGAAATGTTTCATTTCCATTTACGTGGGTTGTTATGAACGAATATCTTTTCTACGTTCTAACATTTACCCCTCAAATAGAGAAACAATTATTTAATTTCAAGTTTGTAATCATGTTTTTTTCTTGTATTCTAAACGATTTTAATATGCGTAGTTCTTTCAATTATTTTTACTTTTTTTATTCGACCGCTATCAAAATTTGTTGGTTCATAACATGTTAAAAATTATATGTTTCGAAATGGCAAGAAGAGTGGTTACAGTATCGATGACAATCTATTATGCAAGAAAATTTGGTGTTGAATTTATTTTCACATTCAAAAGAAGCTTAGTTAAATCAATACGGTTTTGTGCGCAGTGATGTATTCTCTCTTTAAGTAGGAAGATGTTAACATATAATCACAATGATAGTGTATTATAATAACGGTGACCAGACAATAGATCCCCCGACAGTTGGCCCCTGATATTTAAATTATTATAAAAATATATTTTTGTGCATTATTTTCCAACGTCACACCTAAAATCGACCTTAAAATTATATTTGATAACATGTTGGAATGGATATCAATCGAATTTATTTAGTGTCGATTTTTTGTTCTTATACGCTGATTTATACAGTACATTGACAGGTAGTTTTTTCCTTGATGGATTTGATTGAAAACGTGTTTTATACTTTTGTTATTCGGCAGTACATCCTCTCTCCACACGCCTTCGAGGACACTAAGTTAATTAGGACAGTTAGTTATAATTTGCGTAAGTAGGAATAGCGTTTTTATTCCTTTACCAACTGCATATGTGCATAAGTAAACCGTTGCATTTTGGATAGCTAGATTTGAAGTTTTTAAATGCATTGTCGTTTGTCATTTATAATAATAAGTCTTTGTGCAATATCTTCAAAGTTCAAGGCTTGGTAAAAAACCTCCTACGAAATCAATGGATATCAATGGCAGTCTATAAAACTATTGGATAAAAATATTGGATGTCAATTATTCACAGACATTTTTTAAGTTAAATATGCTCGGAAATAAATAATGAATTAATTTTCAACACTCTGGTGGGCCTTTACATGATTATGAAAAACATGATTATGATACAGAGACCGGCTAGGTATATTTAAAAAAATACGAGTATATTTTTTAATGATCATTACATTGTTGACTTCAACAATGAACATTATTTCACCTTGAAGTTCTAAGGAATAACCATTCCGATATTACAACATCCAACAATGTTTCCGGGACCAACTACCACATACATGCACTATTCCTCACTTTCACATACTTGGGGGACAAATTTAACTCAAATAGTGTCATGTTTAATATTGATTCACCAGTTTTCAAGAGATACCTGTATTTCTGATATTTGTATGCAGCTTATTATTAAAATTAAGGAGCATCTCGTTGGAGCTTCGCAGATATTTTATATTATTTCTATTTATCTATAATGTAAACTTGTAGCTCACTTTCGTTTTTGCACATCATGCACTTTGTCATATATTATTCACTTGTACATTTTCTATTATTATCCTACACTATGTTATTATTTTTATGCCATCTGCAATTTAACCTTTAAGTACTTACCGAGGTGGCGTTTTAGTTACATAAGTAACGACGTGAGGTCTGCTAGACCACCATAGTTTTCTAAAAACATTGCTTCTGTATATAGTGTATTTTGCTCTTATTGCTTGTGTAAAATAAAATATAAAGATTTACACGTCTATTAATAATCATAAGCATTTAAATCACAGACGTTGATTTTTAAATAACTAGGTAAACTATGTAAATAAAGAAAACATAAATTATTAGCAGTTTTATGAAAAACCACAAAGCATCAAGTTGTAGGAACTATCAAATATTACAAACAGTCTTTGTACACAGGCTCGCTGCATTGAAGACACACGTGTTTCGTCCAAGTGTCACATTTGTAAACAGTCTCTCATTTTAGTTTTGAGGGATAGAAATGACAGAGTTTTCTAGGTTGGTTACCCTCCATTTTCCTTACATTTTCCGGCGCATCTGACCCAAGAACTCTGTTTATCGACGAGCGCAATTCCCTTGGAATGAGGCCGTATTTCATATTTCTTCCTAGTGACAGGAACACTGTTATTTTCAATTGAGGTTGCCCGTATGATGCTCGAAGAGCCTGGTTAATTCATTTTAACATTTGACAGAAAATAAAAGAGGAAACCCACATAATCTGAAAAAAGTCCCATCCAAAAAAAGTTACATAAGTACAGATGTGTGGTCTTCTACTAGCTACTACTCGCGTTCTTATAACAGCATTAACTTACCGAAATCGCACCAACCGACGCGACACTGACTTTCTCCGCGAACACTGTTGGGCAACTACTCGAGGGGTAGAGAGAAATGCAGGGTAATGCTTCTATGCTAACATAGGTAAGTAGACTTTTCGAACGCTCAAGGTGTCTGTCAGACCACACGTCGGTAATTAAGGGTTAAAGACTTTTTTTTCTTTCTCTTTTCTTTTCTTATATATTATTTTCACTTAAGAGGGCATTACCAGAGAAAACCGGAAATATGTCATTTTCAAAAAATTTTTGAAATAAGTATTGACTCTTTTCCACAAAAAATTATAAATGGATTTCGAAAGATTGTTCTTTTATTTAGCATTCGTATGTAATAAATTTTGAGAAAAATTTTTAATTTTTAGTATAATAAGGTTATTCCATAGGTCGTTGGCAGATTTGTTCAATTTTCAAAAAAGTTTTTGTATTATACCACACCCATTTCAAATAATAAAATCATGCAGTAAAATAAATCAATACATTATCTAGCAAACGTATGTTTTAGAATTTTAATTTTAGTTTCAAAAAAATCATAAAAAAATATGTACGTACATGTGTTTCTTGGCGAAAATTGGTCCGTTTGTGTATTTATTTGCGCACTTACAAACTAATATATTTCAGATTTTTTTAACATTCTTATTAAATTTAGACATTATTGAAAAATGATAAATACTTATAATCAAAAAATAACTACAAAAAGTATATTATTTTAATAGTTTTATCATCACGCCTTTCAGCATTTTTGGATGAAGGTACAAATTAAAGCTAATTTGAATTGAAATAAATTCGATATTGAGTTATAATTTAAAAAAGCTGGTACGGAGAATAATTAATCTTTCTCATTGTAACCGCCCTGCATGATCATAAGAACAACTTTCGACGAAATGTGGATTTTCGTCCGCTGGCTGGTTAAATGCTCTTAAATGCACCTTCATGATTTTCATTATTTTAATTTTTTTTTTGTGTCTACATCATAATCTTGTGTCTCATAATCATGTAAAAATAAATAAATTAATTAATAAATTATTCATTTCTGAGATTAGTATTTTTAACTCATAAAATATCTAGCTGTCAATCATTGACATCCAAAATTTAGTTTTATAGACTGTCATTGAAAGCAAACATTTTCAATGAAAGTGATCGGTATTAATGGTATAATCGAATCTTTGTTTTGCACACACCAGGAACGAGACAAAGTAAACATTTTGTGTGTTTGTTTACCTTTACACCGCGGCGTGGTCTCATAATTAACGGAATAATGCGTACAAATATGATTTGCAGTATCAATAAAGCATATGAATTGGACGTCTGGTTAGTGACAATGGTCAATATATCATCAGCAGGCAGTGGGGAATCTACAAGTACTTCAACACTGGCTACTTTTAATTGCTGAGCCCTTTAATTGTGACAGCGACCGTTGCTGCTTAAATAAATTCTTGATTAGGATTATTTATTATGTTAGAAAAGTGTTTATTTCTTTAATTAAAAAACTTAACAAATTTTTCTTAATTAAAGATATAATTGTACCTGCATTGTACATACCTAGAAAAGATGATATTTATCGGTTTTCGTATGTAACGAACACAACATGCCTCTTTTTAGTTCACTTTTGTTTATTGGACTTATTGGTCTATTGATGTTTACCTACGTGTTGAAAACAAGCAAGATTCATAAGACCTTTTCAATAATACGCAATTTGACTAAGGCTTATATGCGAGTCGAACCTGCGAGCGACACCACGAGTCATTGCGTATGTAGGTATGTATGCGCAGTTTAAGAAGCAGTATTTAAAAAAGCTGTGAATTCTTGGCCAATGAAATGAAAAATAATAGATTACTAATTAAGCTAATTTATTAATATCTACATAATAATCTAATAACTAACCACAAAGCGAATAATTTCACCATTTTTTGTACCATACTGGTCAAGATGTTATCGTTTTCGTAACCAAGTACTCACTGTACGAAATGTGACTTCCATTCTGAAAATGCTCGTGATTGTGAATAGTTTCGGAAGTCAAAAAGATAAATTTGTTTGAAAAATAAGATGCATTGGGTTTTAAACACATACTTAGTACTACTGTCTTTTTAGCGTACCTTCGTGAAACCTTCAGATTTTTTCCTCACTTGCATAATAATATCAATGCCACTTTCCGAGAAGCTCATACCAAAAACCTCAAAGCATAGAGAAAACATCCAGTAAAATGCATTTGTATTCCCCCTACAAACTACCAACCCCGTTTATTGGGTCGCGGGGAGAACAAATTCCCCCACAGGAGTCATTACCCTTTATGACAATTAGGTTTCGCTCCTAACATATAGTTAGGCAATATGGCTCTACGGCCTACGCCAGTCGTAGAGGTCTACAATTATCTGCTACGCCATATTAACGCTGCAATAGAGAAGACCGCCATTAGTTTTGCCGGAAAGGTTCTAGTTTTGCTGGAAAGGAAAATCACGTTTGGTGTGGTTACAGTAAAGGAAGTGATAATGGTTTCCGTGAGAATTGTTTTCTGTTTTACGATATTATTATCTATTTTAATTAGTTAACCTACGCTTTTCTAACTAAGCTTGTAACTCCCCACATATTGGCATATTTATGTTGCAGGCTACGGGTAAAATTCATCCAACTAAATGAGTTACATTGCCAAAATTTAATTAAAAAATTTTAAAGTATATCATTCAATAATAAAGCTTGTTCAATGGAAAATACAATATTCAATGATAAAAATTGAAATTTTTAAAAACATTAAAGAATGGGGGAAATTAGCCGAATCTGCCCAGGTTATTTTTCAGGTGTTGAAGCAATCAAAGTGAAGAACGTACTGCAAGCCCCGCGACGACAGACCAAGACATGGCATATAATATTCTTGTATTAGAGGCAAATAATCCCCGTCTTCTGCATAGTGGTCTTCTTCATGCTCCTCATGCGATTTCTCGACTTCAGAATTGACTGTTTCGGAAAAGACAATAAAAAAGCACGGGCAATGTCCTGTACGGAAATCCTTCTGAGAAGGTTTTCTCTGTCGTCTGATCAACTGGTTTCCCAACTTATGCTCATACTTCCTCATGAAGCAGTGCAACTTTCACCATTTACAAGAGCGCTGCTGAGGCAAGACACAAATAAAGGCCAGTACCACTTTTTGGACCGAAGTTAACCAGATTATTTTGGTGTAACGGAGGTCAATACCACCTATTCCCAAATTATAATTTCGTGTTGGCACCACGACGAGCAAACTATTTTTTCTCATGCTTCATCTAAAATTTTGCATTTTTTTCCTATTTCGAAATTTTTTTGGTTGTTTTGAAAATTGGAATTATAATTTCCCGTGATCTTTTACGGGTCTGCAGAAGATTAAAATAATATGAAAATAACATTTAAAAAAAAAACATTGCAATATTTAGGAGGTATTTCACCATCCTCTCGATAACTTATCCACAGATAACTTACGTTTGTACATAAACAAAACACATAAATACTGTCAATAGCCAATATTCATAGGTTCGAGTACCGAATATTAAACTCTTAAATAAATAAATCTAAAATACATATTATCCTATGAATAAATTAAAGAGGAAAGTCAAATACCCACATAGAGTAATTATTTTGCTTTCATTCTCTGTAAAACAGTCTACCAAATGGCCATTACCAAGTCACAGGATTTTTATAAAAAGTTTTGAAACTATGCGCATCTTTCAATTTGCATGTAATATTATGCAACCCAACCACAGCCAATAAGCGACCAGGAGCGCAGAAAGCAGTAAGTATAATAGGTAGCGTTTAGCAGATCCCAGTATTCAGTACTCATGTTGCACCGATCCACCATGATGCAATTATAAATTACGTGTCAGGTCGGTTTGGAACAATCCCATTGGTGGTTCGCGTCCAGGCTAAACGGACGGATGACGTCACGCTGGCGGAAGCCATAACGGCTAAACGCGATTAGGATATTAACTTTGATATAGGCTGCTCTACAATTTAAAATATATTTTATAATATTATCACAATAATAAAATGATGATTTTCACTTCAAGATGACCACAAGAATCTCCCGACCAGCCGCCTCACGTCCAGAACGTTCTCACGTTGGACC
This sequence comes from Limnephilus marmoratus, assembly GCA_917880885.1. NCBI lineage: Eukaryota > Metazoa > Arthropoda > Insecta > Trichoptera > Limnephilidae > Limnephilus > Limnephilus marmoratus. The sequence continues at coordinate 26,431,138 of OU862921.1, read as the reverse complement.
AGAGGCGTGCACTCCATATAGGCACATAAGCACTGCCTACCCTACCGTGTAATATTATAATTTATTAAATTATTGCTGAAAATTTACACACTTTAAAAAATAAGCGCGAAAAAGCTGAGCAACCGAAACTTCGCTAGTGCCTCATCAATCGTCATACTACAAACGTGACATAAACTATAACTAGAAACCACACGCGCGCCCTCCGATTGCCTCGCTAAAATGCGGCCTAAGCAGGAATTATTTCTGCTTGGAGCTAACTTCATACAACATATAATTTCAACGTTTACGAAATGCACATTGCATAGAGTAGAACTGTCGTTTTGAGTTTGCTTCTATGAGGTTTGTTGTAGGCATTATGCCGTGCTTTCTGGAACAAAATTAGCAAAGGCAATCAGTGACGACAGTGAAATTTCTATCAACTAGTTGTCTTACCGGCAGAAAGCACTCTTAGCGAAAACTTGTACGAAGGGTGTTATTTGTAACAAGTTTTTTTTTAAATTTATTTGAATTAATTCAACGGTTTCCTAACTGCCTACCCTGCGTTGGACTGTAGGCGAACCTCAGCTTAGGGGTCGTCCATTAATCACGTGATGCTCGAAAGGGGGGGGGGGTTGGAAAAAATCACGAAATATCACGACGGGGAGGGGTAAAATGAGATATCACGGGTATTTATTTTTCGTGATAATATTCTGAAAATTTCGAAATTCTTTGCACTAAAAAAATACACGTGATTTCGGGGGGGGGGGGGGTTAGTCTAAAACCTCACCACATATCACCAGGGGGGGGGGGGTTAAAAAGTTGCTAAAAAAACATCACGTGATTGATGGACGACCCCTTATGTCACGATACTCCCCTCAAGGATCATGGCTAACTCAATGGTAGACTTCGGTTGTGGAAAACAAGCACCTCATTGTTAACCCAACTCTGAAACTGTCAGGGTTCTCTCTCCTTCGGACGACATTGACCACACTGACGTTTACATTGGGTGCAGTCGTAGCTGTTGGGCGGATAAATACTACAGACACTGTAGCGATTCGCGAGCAGTTGAATCTACGGCAATCAGTACCAGAATGTTTGCGTTTGAGCTCATTCGGCCACTGGTGACAATCGCCACGTCCGCTATTGGCCAACGGAAGGTGTTATATTTGGAAATCGCTGCCGTGTCCGCTGGCCACAGGGTCTAACAGGGACTTTTGTTTGGGTGAATGTGGACAAGTTCCATCATTAGAACACATCGTAGAAGAATTTCCCCTTACCAGTTCCCCCAGGCACATACATGTTAAACAATGACTCCCGATGCCGTCGACTGGCTGAATAATCTCAGAATTCTACTATTATCCCCTACCTTATGAAGAAGAAGAGGATGATTTTGTTTCAAAGCTCAGAGCATCGAATTGTTAAACCCAACTAAAGAATTTATTCCTGGTTGAAGTTGTAGAAATTGATGGTTACCGAATAGATGCTACTCTATTCGAGAAGCTTCTGGCATCTCCAACATCTACTACTAAAAATTTCTGAAGATTTGGTTTGAATATAATTTAATAAAAATGCTACTAAGACAACTTCCATATCAAGCTTCTTTTCTGGCTTCCAAAGACATCCAGTTGGTTGAATTCGACTACCTACATACATTAATAATCAGTAGGTATTTAATAGTTAGGATCGGGGCTAGTGCTTGCGCGGTTACTCAGCTGAGTGACCAGTGACAGCATTCGAAGGTTTTTTTTTTAAATTTAAAAATTTCACCGGATACTAAAATTTCCCTAGCCTTTTTCACTCCAAACAATGTCAGGAATCAGTGGTTATTGTAAGTTAAGCATCTACGTCCCTTAACACACTCTGTTAGTACCTACTCGGAAATCAAAGTATCAACCAAAAATAATTTATTTGAAAAAAATTAAACAGCTCGTAGCAACGATTATGATATTTTACCATCTCTGCAGTACCTATTTACAGTACAACAACATGCAGTAAACGGACAAATCAGATCACTTTTAAAAACTTATTTAAAGTTATGGGAGAAAAAACTTGTTTAACTAGGTTAGTTTAGGTTTTTATGCTAGTTTATGTCACTTTTAATAACTTTGTAACACTTTTTAAAACGTGTTTTGATTTGTCAATGATCTGAATAATTGTCATGTAAGCAGTAACCACCACACCTGTTTATCCAGTTTATAAATGTCATTATCAAGATATCATCGAATACTGCCCTGGGTTGAGAAATTAGTCGCAAAAAATAAAATTTTATCTTTGAAGAAGAAGATAATAATAATAATCTAAACGAAAATATGAAAGAGAACAAGGCACAGAAAACCGTCATAATAGCCAATCTCATATTTCAAATTTTAGAATTAACAATATTATCTTCAACTAAAACAATAACACCTAAATTAATCTTCAATTTAAACAATAACACCTAAATTAAAAAGGTAAAGAAACAATAAATAAATAAATATATAGGGGTTATCGTATCCCATAACTTTGTCAACACTAAAAGATCACACGGATGGCATTTCTAAGATGTCACTTACACTATAAAAAACAATCATATTTTAATGAAAACGGGCACTTAAATGGAATGAAAACAATAATTTTACGGTTTCTTTCATATTTATTTCATAATTATTTGATAGTCACTTTAATATTTCATAAGAAAGATTCGCTCTAATGTAATCGCTTATAAATCTTTGTTTTTTCATTTTTTATTTTTTACTCATAGGTATTTAAAAAAAAACCTAAGGACATATATTTTTTTAATTTTATCTATTGTTGAAAATGGTATGAACTAATGATATAATGAATGATAACATTTTGTCTGATCTCTTAACACTTTGTTTTTAATTCATATATTTTTATCACTTATTATTTTCTCTGTTTATCATTTTATTTTTAAATTTTATTATTTTGCTTTTACTTAACTGTTTTGCATGACCGATATTTGCGTGTGTTATTTTTATTAAATTGTGAAATTATTAACCCCGATACAGGCGAACCCTAGTGGGGTTAATAATTACATGCTAAAAATATATGTATATAAATTGTGAAGAAGCAATAAATAAAATAAAAAAAAAACTAATTTAGGTAAGTAACTACAATTTTTATTGGAAACAATCATTCAAAGAATTGGTTTGTAACCTGGATAGCCTCACGGATAAATATATCCGATTTTATTTATATGGAAGTATTGACTTTTTATAAAAGTTATTAAATTTTTATAAGAAAAACTCTCTTTTTATAACTTTTGAAGGTTATTGCCATCAATTATCTTCTTCTTCAATTATATATTACATTGATGGGTATAACCTTCAAAAGTTATAAAATGAGTGTTTTTCTTTTAAAAATTGAAAATTTTGTCTCCCTGAATTACTATTTTAAACAAAATATTTTTGAAGCACCCTCTTTGTGCGGTCCTAATATGCAATACGTATGTTGAATGTCCTAAACCGATGTCCGTCCAGTTGTCAATAGTGATGTATGAATGCTCGGAAATGATGCAAACACTAGCTTACATAATGGCTGTAAATTACTGCCGCTTGGCTTAATTCATTACCTTCCCTTAATTACACATACACGCTGGCGAGGTAGTTTGTGGTTAATTAAAAATCTTACTTAAGCATTTAAAATAGAACTAAATAACCTTAAAAAAATTACCAAATGTTTTGTCCAAAGTCACACACAAAAAAAATGTCCCTAATAGTGTTTAGAACTAAAATATAACACGGTGTAATAATTTTTAAGAAACTTATTCAATGATCTTCTCGTTTTGGTAAATAAATAACATGATCGTTCGCCTGCATTAAGTAATATTTTAATATATTTATTTATTTTCATCAATAGGTGAATATTTAAAAAGCATTTAGGAGCTGCGTCCTCCTAAGCGTCCGGTTCCCAGCCAGGCACCGCAGGTTCTATTATTTACTAGTAATATTCGGCATCTATGCACAATCGATTATTCAGCTATTGATTGAAGTAGAAGGAGGTAAAAAATCAGGTAATTCGTTATTTGGGAATGTTTACCTTTCTTTTAAATCTCTGTATAAATAAAAATGAATTGCCGAAATGCATGTGCGCGCATAACTTCCGAACGACTGCACCAAATTGGATAATTCTTTTTTTGTGTGTTTGTTATTGTCAGGACAAGGTTTGTATAAAATTACTGGTGAGCTCTGGTATTATGAAATTTGCAATCGGTGGCACGCGAGCTGTTTGAAAACTGAATGTACCGGGACTGAATGTATGACTGCATGCAGGAGGGTGGAGGGGAACTCGGGTAGGGGGGGGGGAACCAGGGAGACGGGAGGGGAAGCTGGGAGGAGGGAGGGAACTCGGGAGGGGAAGGAGACGCGGGAGAGTAAGGGATGGTGGCAGGGGAACGGGACGAATGGGAAAGGACACGCAGGGAGAAACAATTTCTTTATTAAATGTCATAGCAGCGCATGCAGGGTCCCAGCTAGTTAGTTATAAAAATGTAAGTAAAAAGAACATTTGTCGGCACGTTTTTAAAAAATACCCTAATTTTTTATTATCTCTCCATCCATAATCTAATACTTTTTAAAAGCGTTAGTTCATGCAACATGACCAAAACCTAATAAAATACCTCGGTATCCTGTTAAAGACTACCCCGAGTAATTAATCTAAGCGCTAACTGGCCTCGTTTGTTTGGAAGAAGGTGTATAATGTATTCCAAATTACTCGTTTTCCATGGATGTTTTTTTAAGGATTTGCGCCCTTTCGGTTTAAAAGGGTAGCATAAAGCTGGCTACGAACATTCTTTGCAATAATTATACTTTTATTGTGCTAATTCACCAAGATCAAGGATAAAATAGGTACCCACGTCTCACATGATTTTGAATGAATGAATTTTAAATATTTTATTTTGAACAAACTCGACATTTCAGATCGATTTCACAGCATCATCGTACGACGCGACATTACTACACTATCTTTTTTTTTTTTTTTTTTTTTTTTTTTTTTTTTTTTTTTTTTTTTTTTTTTTTTATTTAATGAAAAGATCTATTATAATAATAATATGGAGATTCATATATAAAGGCCCTAATATTATTTGAATCTATGGGATGAAAAGAGCATTTTTTGCAGAGGTTAATACAATACCTCTATACCTCACAGGGATCGGTCCTTGGATCTCTATTGTTCATACTCTATATTAATGACTTGGTGAAAATATTTTCAAAATGCTAAGTACGACTATTTGCCGATGATACACTAATATACTTAATTGGAGATAACTATGGAGAACTAACACACATTTTTAATAATGAACTAAATGGTGTATCAAGACAGTTAAAAATAAATAAGCTTAAATTAAATACAAAAAAAAACAAAATGTATGGTGATTGGATACAAGAAGACACCCAGTGAAAGCCAAATTAAAATTAATGGTGAAATTATAGAAAATGTTACTGAAATGAAATACTTAGGAGTTATATTAGATTCCAAACTAAACTTCAATAGATATGCTGAATACACCCAAAAGAAAATTGGCAAAAAGATATCTTTTTTTGGAAGAATTCGGCCAAAATTTTCTAGAAAAACTTCAATCACCATTTACAATTCAATTATTGCTCCACACTTCAACTACTGCTCGAGTATACTTTTCCTATGTAACGAAAGAGAACAAAATAAGTTACAAATTCTCCAAAACAGGGCAATGAGAATAATACTTCGTTGAAATAGGTTTTTTAAAAAATAATTAAAATGTTAAAGGAACTAAATTTGTTAACCGTGAAACAGATGCTGACCTTGAACACGATGGTATTTATCCACAAAATATTGAACAACGGGTTACCAAAATACTTCTCAAATAAAATTGTATACAACAAGAACATTCACAGATGTAACACAAGGACGTGCAAGGAAATTAGGCTACAAAAAAAGGACAAAGCGAATACGCAGAACAGTTTACTGTACAAAAGAATGAAGTTGTATAACACACTACCAGAAACTTTAAAGTCCACACCAATTGGAAAGTTCAAGATGTATTGTAGGAGCTACATAAAACTTGAAAAAATATATTGAATATGAAATATTATATACAATTAGAAATTTGTAAACTTAAATGTACAAATTACTAAAATAAAAAATTATTATTAATATATTATAACAATCTTCAAATGTATTTAAAAACTTTAGTGTTAAGGGGATTGCGGATGCAATTACTGCAATAAAGCAAACTAATATATAAAAATTCTACAGTTTTCTGTAGAGTTCAGTATTTAAGAACAAAAATGCAAACAATCTTGAAATATTCGCGTCTTGGAGACTATACCGTATGTACTGTGCAAATCCCATTGAAAGTATTTACTCGTTTTAGGTTCTAAAAAACAAAAACCATTTGTACATCGAGTTGCAAATCACTCGGTGTGATTAGGAGAGCAGGATAGATGTGGCTGTGAATTGCGAGCATGCAAGAAAAGACATAATAATATATAGGTACGGTTTGGGTACAGCGAATAGTGGGTGCTGGGTAGGCAGAGAGGGTATGGAGCCGGTATGGTTTGAATATAGAAACAAGGGTGTGGGCCGCTGTTTTTGTTCTGAAAGTATGAGAGCGTTGTGGCGGACTTTTTACCCGGATAGTACACCAGGCGTAGGAAATACAATCATTATTATTCGATGAAGAAAAATGTTCTCCATTTCGTGTATTTTTCCATCTTATCTACTGATAGCTCATGCATGGAATACTTAAGCTATATAATTTTAAAGATGCAAAGCGGGCAGTTATTTCTAGACCTATGTAACCATGCTCATTACAGAACCAAGCTATAAATCCTTTGAAGTTTACAGTGTTATTAAAATATAATGAAAATGACACTTGTTTGATAACTGTTTTAAAAGCAAACAATATGCACATTTTGATAAATTGTGCATATCGTTTTAACTAGTGTGAGTTTAAATAAACTTTTGGGCTCTTCCGTTTGGGCAAACTTTACTCGCATTTGACCTTGAAATAAAAACCGAGCGACCAAAAATTTTGAATATAAAATCATTTTTATTTTTGCGTTTAATATGTGGGCTTTTATAAAATATGCTTCTTTTATCAATGTCTTTAACGAAAATAACGTTAAGTTAAATATATTCATGTCTTTCTTTTCTCAAGGTATGCATGTATCACCGCTGCTCAGGAGCTATAAGTTACCCGTAACACGGAGCCCGAACAACGGAACACACGGGGTGCCATAAATACCGCTATCTCTATCAACCCCACCCCCTATCCTTCACTTCACTCTTCTTTTCCTCCCTTCTTCTATTCCTATTTCACCCCCTCCCCCATAGCAACTAGCAACCCCATGAGAGCCTCCGCCGGCAGACGCTAGATGGTGCTGGTTGCTTTTTTACAATACTGTTCAGCATTGTTCTGAGCTGGAGTACCATCGTGGCTCAGTAAAAGCTTCACTTTAATCACTCCTTCACACATTACTTCTCAGAACAAGGCTTGAAATATTAGTTTCTTTGAAGAAAGAACTTTTCAAAAAGCGGATAATTTTAAATATTAACTTTATCTCCAATTGGACACAAAATATGTCTCCAAATGTTGTTACTCAAATTCTTACAGGAATTTGGAATTAAGTGATTTACGTCATCCCACAAAAGATAAAAATCATTATCGTATAAATCGGTTTATAAATCGGATTAGAAGACCGATGTAGAATGTAGAACAGTTGGCCATCAAACGATAATATGTACTGCCTTTATTTATTTATGTATCGATATGTATTTTATTAAGAATAGCTATTTCATTATTATATTATACATAATGCGACTATAATGTTTTAAAATCAAACTTGCTAACTTCGGTTGTCCGTGATGTGAATTAGGTATTCCTGCGTAAATGTGATTCAATGAATTCAAATTTGCTATTAATTTAAGTGTCTTTTTCAAAACTGGAACCGATTGTGTGAATATAATTCAGACAAGCCATAAAGTAGGTTCTACCCAAAGATATTGGAATATAAGTAGATGTGCTATCTGCTGTTTTTACTATGTGGGTCTGCGCTTCCGGGTGTCGCCGATACTGTTTACCATTAACAAATAAACTAAAAGAACAAATAATTAACGAATAAACCAAACGAACGTTAAACCAAATGAACGAATTCTTTCCTTATTCAAAATATATTGTTAACCAATATTAATGCGCATTTTCAAAAAATCAACGAAATGAACAAATTCTTTTTGTATGAAAACTACGCTAATTAGCGCGTAGTCCGGCGACAGTTGCGCGGACACCATAGCATATCTCTTCTGTATTAGAATATCTTTGGTTCTACCTATAATATAATATTTTTAACAGAAAACTATTTTAAATGCGGATTTGAGAATCGGTACCTGCTGATTCGACAAAAATTTAGACTATCTCGTAGTTTTTACGGATATGCGAGAGTACGCATGTCATTATAACGGGTGAAAAAACAGGTAGATACAGATACCCATAAGTACAATTCCATCAAGGAAATTTTGAAAAGCTGTAGGTAAAGGATAAAATGTTTATTGTTCAAGAGAGCAAAACTTATTTTTATTATTTCTTCAAATACTCATATCTCCTATTTTTGTATACCTGTAATTGTGATTTTTTTTATTTAAAATAATATTGAATAGATTTTTTTGAACACCTAACAAAAAATCGTCTGAAGATGCAAGTCGTAAAAGGCACACTTATTTTCCTATACGTATTTCGACGATGCCGATCGAAATAAAAAAAAAACGGAAAGAAATAACTTATTTTTAGATCGATTGTTGTCCTTTATACCATTTCAAATTTCCGCTGTCGATATCTTTCGTTATATGATCCCAGCTTATTTTCAAACAAGATGAATTACGTATTATTTGTAAGTTTCGTTATTTTATTAAGGCTTAACACATGTTTTCGTGCTATTTGAGGTATTTTAATCTTCAGTTTTGACATTTAAACTTTACACTGACCGTTCAACTTTAATTCCACATTACAAATGTGTTCATTCTAAAATAAGCGGTCAGCTTAAATTATGTTGCTTTTCTAACTTATTTCACGTTGTCTGGGTAATACATATTATTCTTCCACATACGAGTATATCCCTGACATTTAACCCCTCGGGTGCAACCTTGCTCATCCCGACATACACAAACACAACTTGTTTATATGCAACAGATACCTTCTTGTTTTTCCACAAAACAGAGGGCGGTCATTAGAAATTTAGGAAATGTGGTCAAACTGGACAGAATTAGTTTCATGTGTGTTGGTTGCATAGTTATTCCAGTTTTTAACTTAGTCAAATGAGAGCATTTAACATTCTAACTGTACGCTATTTGTAATTTCTTAATGAATTGTTAAATTTGGGATCGGCGGTATTTGGGAGGTTGCCGACCTTCACTTTTTGATAATGCTCCTTCAAAATTGGTAAAATTTTGTGTTGAAAATTGAATTATTGTCGAACATAGCTAAAAGGCTGTAGACCCACTTTTTATCTAGTCTACGACTCCCAGTCTATAACAGGAATGCGTTGCAACTTTATTGGAATTGACGCTTGGGCTTAAGGACCGCATATATTTATCTTTTTTTCTATGTGAATACCGCATAAGAGTCCCAACTGTTCCTGTCTTGAGCCGGTGAGACCTTGACATCCCCAATTGGGGTATTCAATGAGGCTGAAGGTAGTGGAGAGGGAAAGGAGACGGGAAGAGGAAGAGGAATATGACTTGGCTATTCAGATCTGGACACCAAGCACAGCTAAATCCATTTCAAGAAACGTTTCAAATCTAAATGCTTTAGAGCAGTGGTTCCCAACGTGGTCCGTACGAACCCCCAGGGGTCCCCAGGATCATTCAGAGGGTCCGTGGAAAAAAATTGATTTGGGGGTCCCTGAATGACGCCAGGGGGTCCGTGGCTTCATCGGAGGAGGTGCGTAATGGGATGGGATCCTACATAGCCCCACCCCATCCTACCCCGTTCCACCCCATATCCCATTCCGCCCCCTCCGTTGTGCTATTCGCCCCGTGGTCTGCGGGCCAAAACAGTTTAGGAAAGGAGTCCGCGGGCCAAAAGAGTTCGGGAAAGTTGGTTTAGAGTTTAGAGCATAGGTTCTCACCGCCCACTTTGAGAATATTTTTTTTTCTAAAGCCCCTATTTTTTTATTTATGTTGGGGGGAGCTGAACTGTCACGGAATCAATAGTTCACGTTGAGAACCTGTGGTTGAGAATATATTCCGCTCTGGAATGTGCCTCAATTATACAGTATTATTATTTTTTATTAATTAATTGTGGAAAAATACAAATTAATCAAACACAATTCGAACCCGCGAACTTCGGATTGCTAGTCGGGAACACCCCTCGAACACGGAGTCATCTTTAATAATAATGATAATATTTGACTATTTTATAAAGAGCCGTATTCGTGAAAAATCACCTCAAGGGCGCAGTACAAACAAATGTATAAAAGAATTAATACAACAATGGCTTACAACTTAGATTTATAATTCTGTACCTACCTTAAAGGATAAACCATACACAGCTATAGACTTAGCTATGGACTGTGGTTTTTCATTTTTGGTACAGATTTATAACTGGTGAGACTAACATCTAACATCTAAGACTTACATATCTTATAACTAAGATTTATAATTATAACTAAGTAATTATAATTATAAAGAGTGTTAGATGAGAAAGCAAATATAATAGATAAGTATTTAAAAGAATTTCAAGGTACTTCACATCTGTAACCCCTTATTAACTCCATGTCCTTCTATAAGTAGAGTTGACAGTATTAAATATCTTGATATTCAAATATGATGATCGACATGGTGATCTTCTTAAATGGAACGTACATGTTACAAACCTAACGACAAAATTGAGGAAACTCGTCTACTTCTTTTAAAATGTTAGAGATATATTAAATAGAAAACAACTAAAACAAGTTTACTTTGCTCTTGTAAAATCATCATTTGAATATGGTATTATCAGCTGGGGAAGTGCCACAAATACTTGTCTGGAGCCTTTAGCAAAGATTCAAAAATTGCTGAAGGTTATTCTTGAAGAGTTGAGAACAAGCACTGATTTTATTTTTAAGACACTAAATGTTCCTAACTTAAAAAAATTGTATTAAAAAAGCATCCTGCTTTATCAATTTAAAAGTACACACATGTTTGAAGAACGAATAAGCACTAGAGCCCTAAGAGAGTTACATGTAAAATCTTTAATATCCCAGTTTGTCAAACCTCTTATGGGTAAAGAAGTTTTACCTACTGACATTGGAAACACGCTAACCAAAAGTTCATTTAAAGGTGAAATCATTGATTACCTCCAATAAACATCAATCACGAGTATTTCATGACATATTTACATTTATGTCTACTATATATATATAATATGTAAACTGTGTACTTAATATATTTACATTTTACTAAGTTTCACTTGCCTTTTTCAGTATCATTTATCAGCATGCTTTTTTGTCATTTAATTTGCGTAATTGAAATTTAATTGCTTCAAAATTATTTAGTCTTAATCTTTTACATTCATACTTAAATTGTTTAATGTAAAAACCACTGATTTTATTTTATTTTTATAACTGTCATTGTCATAGCATGTAAACAAAAACCTAGATAACTACCACTTTGTAAATTGCCTAAATAAAAAAAAACTCAATACAGGTGTTTCACACCCAGTGAGATGGGCAATACGTCATTACTGTAATCAAATGTAATATTAAAATAATTAAATAAATATACTTAAATAGTATCCAACCCTATAAAACCCACGTTATTTCGAAACCGCTTCTGATCAACTTTAATAACAGAGCATTCGAGTCGAGAGTATTTCTTCACTCGCCATCATTCCAAATTACATTTCTACCGGTGTATTTTTCAGGTGGAAAGTACGAGTAACGCTAAGTGAGTTGTGTTATTATTATTTCCCGGCAAATATTGAGTTTGCCGTGAGTTATGTTCTCCTTCAGCGAGTGTGGCGTTCATTTGTAGATGAAGTTTTTCCTCCCAGGGGACAACAACCAATCACTGCTCGAGTAGACCTGCCTATAATCCACACACAGAAGCATACTACTAGATAAACTAATATTCACACACTTGTTATTGCGCGTAGCACTCTCGCACGTTCATGCATTCTCTTGTGTGTTTTTGTTTTTCAAAAATTTTTGTACTCTTTGATAAGGAAGTAGAAAGGAATTTAAAATTAAATTACTCGCTTAAAATCTTTGAACTACTTTGTATTGATATTATTTTTCCTCCCACATTGTAATATCTTCTTTTGTTTTACTGTCCATATTACTAACATATTGTTATAATGCAGATTTAGTTAGATAAACACACTATGTTGTTTGTAGCTATATATTTAAATTATAAGCTTTATTGCTTATGTTGTAAACACATTTATTTGATATCTCGATGGTTCAGTTGATTAGTCAGACATCTCCAAATACTATGTTCTGAGATAACGAGGAAAGTCGTATTAGAATGCTCATCACAAATCAAATATTATTTACACATATGAATATGCTGTAAAATAACACCAGTAGGCACAACGATCCACCAATAAGTAAGAAAAAAAAATTAAAATTTTAAATGTAAAAACTTTTTATGGTGCCACAGAACTAACCTGTATTTTAATGTTAATCTCATATTTGTAGGATTGATAAAAAAATAATAAAAAAATCGTAAAGTTTATGACCGCGCGAATCCTACATATTTTTACTTTGAAATTGCTGTGAAGGGTACTTATTCGAGTCAAAATAGAATATTTTCGATTTCTGTATGTTGTCTGTGGTATACTTGATAATGAAAGGTGCATATCTATAGAAAAGGGACTTAATTTTAACTGTAAGCAGCTAAGCAAAAATTCGTCGGGAAAAAAAAATTTCAAATTTTATTTTTAACATCGTTCTTAAATAGTTTACGAAGTTCGGATTTGCAATATCTATGGTCATAATAGATAAAGCATTTCAATAGATTCGTTTTATAATAAATGAATTGCCATGGAAATGTGTTAAATAAAATAATTACAATAAATGTTTTACGAATGGTAGGAAAATGTTGTCCAATTTTGGACCGCTATCAATCCCAGAAATATAAAAGTGGTCCATTTATCGACCATAATCGCTCCAGTGGATAAATATTATTACCTACTTAGTTGCTAGTATAAATCTTAGTTGTAAGTCACTAGTTATAAATCTCATTACATACTTAGTTGTTAGTAGAAGTCTTCGTTGTAAACCTCAGTTGTCGTAAGTCACTGGTAATAAAAATCTTTTTTTTCCCATTAAAAACATTATTTTTTATATTTTCGTTATTTCGAATTAATTCATTATAACATTCCACCTTAACGGTTTCAAGTCAAAGTGATAAGATATTGGCCAAAGAATAAGATGTGAAGCCTCCTAGAGGTATATAAATAATCCATTCTTTATTGTTATTATTTATGCCTATTTCAAATAACCAAGTTTTTAAAAGACTGAGAAAAATGCATTTGAATTAATGTATAAACTTTAAATATTTTTTATCGAAGGAAGCAAATACTTAGTGTTGTGCCGTTATATATTAAATGAAAAAACGCACTTTGTAAAACACCGCTTTTTATTTGAATTAATATTTCACAGCCAACCAGGTTTCGCTTAGCTCAAGCTTCATCAGGGGTCATTTTATTATATCAACTAAAGATCTTTAATCTTAGGTTAGCCGTAAAATAATAATTCAAACAAAAGTGGTTTTTTCCAAAGTGTGTTTTTTCATTTAATATGTAAATATTTTTGTGGCAAATTTTGTGATTTTTAATTTATTTTTCAAAAGCTGTGTGAAATTCCATCGCAAAAATAAATAATCTGTTGTTTCAGTCAATTGCCGAATGATGAACAATGTCCCGCTTCCAATTGGTTGGGATCTTTATTCAGTATTGAAGGCGCGAACTGAAGGAAAGCGGAGGGTCAAGTGCTGCTGATAGAGTATTCATGAAAATCGAATGACCCTACGGCAGACGGAATTGCCCGAGATAAACCAAAGGGGCGATACAAATAAAGCCCTTTCTTTATACGACGTTTATGTCTGCACTTCGGGTGAAGCCCCGTGGAAAAAGAAATATTTACATTTCATGGTGAGCCACGCTTGTGAAAAATGTTTTTATTGAAACAGTCAGGTTCAACAGTCCATATTAAAGAATTGTTTTGTAATTGAATGTATGTTTCCCTTCACGGTTTTTAATATATGTATTAGCTCTTGTATTGAATCGAGGCAAATTTATTTATTTCGCGTGGTCGCTCCAGTAGTTTTAAAACTAGTGACTTACAACTAAGAATTATAATTATTAGTGACTTAAAACTTATGAAAAAAACATGCTTGTTTATTTCCAAGTTGGCTTTAATACACAATGCATTGAGACTTATAACAAAATAACAAACATATATAATATTTGCATTTAAAAATAATACAGGTATAAAAAAGTTGAAGTGCACGAAATTATTATAGCATTTTTATTAATTTTTTTTATTTATTAAATTGAATACAATTACATCTAATATAATATAAGATATGGGTAGTCCCACAAAGCTGTGACAGATCAGCTTGTCTATAGGTTCTACCATTTAATATTATTACATATGTAACACATTTGCTTAAGTTACAATATTAATACCTAATATAAGATTTAGGATAGATAAATGTGTTGTTCATTTATTAACCACATTTTTGTCAGGTTCCTCATTATTTTTTAAATTAATTTTTTGATTCAATTTGTTATAAATCAAAGGTATCATGTATTCGAGCGTTCTGCTACCATACTTATTTGATATTCGTAGTATTTTTAGGCTTTTGTTTTCGGTAAATCTGGTTGTGTGGCTATGCACTAATAACTTTTTATACGCGCTTTCTCCCGAATTATCCATAAATATAAGGGAACGTACCCATACTACGTGACCAACTTTTTGCAATTTTTAACCCCCTCCCCCGGTGACCAAAATCCTAAGCAACCCGCCGCTCATTTGTATGAAGCGTGACATTTTATTTTGAAGACCCCCCCCCCCCCTAAACGTGTCACGTAGTATGAGTACGTTCCCTAATGTAGGCCCTCAGAACCATACAGTAATTTTAAGTTGTTTCTTTGTTTGTAAATACTATGTTTAACATTTTTTTTAATTTTAGCAGTTCGTAAATTTTGAATGTATTTAATGTTAATTATGCTCGAGTGTCCCCAAGTTCGAATTCCATATCTAAGTATGGATTCGACCATAGAATGATATATAAGTTTGAGAGTGCATCGAGGCAACACAAATTTTAATTTATAAAAACAATTAATCAAGGAGAATATTAACCGATGCAGATATAAGTAAATCCCTTGGCCTAAGCAATCAAAATACTGCTGAAGTAATGCGGTTGATATTCTGGATAAATCGGTCACAGACAAAAATCTGAAGCAGTGTCAAATAATTCCATTTTCAGAATTCTGAAGTCAGTGCATATAGTTTTGAAGACCGTGCTGTGCGCCACGGAACAAGAAGTTGACGGGTGATTATACGAATAAGTGAGCTAGAAAAACGATTCATTCTCATTACGTCGACAGCTGAATTTTTCTCAAGGAATATGTCCCTGGAGGTAAAAACGACATAAAAAAGTTTGTATGAGCGAAGTATTTTTCATAATATATGAAATCCTAAATATAAGTCTGTTAGTACCTTATTTTACTGTGTAAAAGCAATGAATAACACATTGCAAATTACCTGTTCTTGTACGATAGTTCAATAATATTATTTGCATACCTACCTTTTTTTATACATTAAGGAGGAAAATAATTTCCTTTGCCAGCAGGGCAAAGATAACATCTTCCCTCAGGGCCTAAGTCATCTTTGAGGATACTGTATGGAGTGTTTTTCTAAACTGAGGAGGATCTGGGAAGGAAAAAGGCATGAGGGGTGGGTAATAATCTAGAGTTCAATGTGTCCAGGAGTGATGGACGAATGACTCCATCTTCCTGATGAATCCAGTAAGATCTGCTTTGGAGAGGTAAAAAGGTATCCTCAACCAGTCTCTCAGGTTACCAGACGCATCCTCCACAAGGTTCTGAACAATCCTCACCCCATGAACCCGGACATCCCTGTTAAGTCACCAAATGTAGCAAACCACTTGGGGTAACCTACGGTTGAGGTTTTTTTCGTTATTTGTTTTTTAGGTGTTATGCCGTGTTGCGCTACCTCCTTCTTTAGCCAACGTTTCGGACAGCGTTGCAGCGTCCGCCACCAGGGCAGATCCGGTGGACGATGACGATGGACGATGGACGCTGCAACCCTGTCCGAAACATTGGATAAAGAAGGAGGTAGCGCAACACGGCATAACACCCCAAAAACAAATAACGAAAATACTTTTGGCCGTGAAAATCTAAAAACGTAGCTACGGTTGAGGTGTTTGTTATCTAATATGTGGTTTCCGGTACGGTGGTACCCGCCTCCCAAATTGATACCTACTTAACTAGTTCTACTAGTTATAATAATATATACTAAATAATTTTTTGCTCACATTTAAACTAGCGATCGCAAAATAGTGTTGTTTGCATACCCAATTAATATTGCCTGTAAGTCTTCAACAGCAAAATGCTTCAAACACTCAATTTAATTTGCAACTGCAATTTCAAATTAAAATTTACGTAGCAGATAGATATATTTTTAATTTCGCTCCTAGCTGTGGGGATCAGGGGCGGGGGTTGCATAATGTATAAGGCGAGGTGTCGCTCGGTCCTCCCTTATAATAAATTCAGCAGCATCACGGCTTTCCACCGACATCTTGTAAGTTTCAACTTGTTAAATTCTCATGAAACTGAGCCCCGATAAAATGAAACTACCATCACACGGGAAGAAAGCAAAAGGTGCACTTGTTTGGTGGATTAATGGCAGATTCTAAGGTTTACTGTATTGCGTAAAGTTTTGGTTTTTGTTTTCTCTTTCGGACAATACAGTTAAGAAGGTATTACCAGAGAAAACGAGCAATATGTCAATTTTAAATCAGATTTTAGACGTATTGACTCTTTTCCACAAAAAATTATAAATGGATTTCGAAAGATTGTTCTTTTATCTAGCGTTCGCATGTTTAAAATTTTGAGAAAAAATGTTTATTTTAGTATAATAAGGTTATGCCATAGGTCGTTGGCAGATTTGTTAAATTTTCAAAAAAGATTTTGTATTATAACACACCCATCTCAAATCATATAGTCATGCAGTAAAATAAATCAATACATTATCTGGGTACCGCATGTTTTATAATTTTAATTTTAGTTTAAATAAAATCATTTAAAAATATATACATACATGTGCTTCTTGACGAAAATTGATCCGTTTGTGTATTTATTTGCGCACTTACAAACTAATAAATTTCAGATTTTTTTAACATGCTTATTTAACTTAGATATTATTGAAAAATGATAAATACGTATAATCAAAAAATAATTACAAAAGAAAATTATTTTAATAGTTTTATCATCACGCCTTTCAGCATTTTTGGATGTAGGTATAAATTAAAGCAAATTTGGAATGAAATAAAAGCGATATTGAGTTATAATTTTAAAAAGCTGGTACGGAGAAAAATTAATCTTTCTAGTTGTAACCGCCCTGCACGATCGTAAGAACAACTTTCGACGAAATGTGGATTTTCGTCCGCTGGCTCGTTAAACGCTCTTAAAGATACAACGTTAAATAAAGTTTTTTTTACTGTTTTTCAAAAAACAAAAATCGGTAACCTTATTGTAAATATAAATTTTCTATAACGTTTTAAAATGTGCCCTTTTCGATTTTCCGCCAAAACGACATGTTCGTTTTTATTCGTGAATTTGGCGGGGTTGACGTCACGCCGTACAACATTGCAGTGACTGGCGGTTTCTATATCAAAGTGACGTTTTAGTCCTTTGAAACCGGTTCTAAATGTGAAGTTTATCAAATCAATAATTAATATAAAAATTTCACATTTTTAGTACATTGATCAGAATCAGAAAAATAAACTTCAAATCTTCTACACATTTTTGACGGTATTAACAGTTTGTGAAACGCATTATTGATGGTTCAGACCCGTATCGTATCAGTTTCAATTTTGAAAATGACAATTTAAATAATTTTCCGTAAAAAAATTATAATATTGGCAGCTACTCTTTACCTTCTTTATCGCTTGTCTAAATTCTTGACACAGTAAGTTCCAGTTTTGAAAATGATACTTAAATTGACACTAACAGACAACCGAAATAAGTTAATTGTATGTTTGATTGTCCTGATGTTTAATCTATATTTAAGTTACTCATTTTAAAATGTTTTACATGGTCATCAACTACGACATTCCACTGTGTGAGGGTTGTTCAATTCCAGCAAACCAATTGATATTTCTCAGGAAACGAATATGATAAAAACAAATTTTGAGAGCATCGCGTTTGGGTCCCACCCAGGCGTTCCGTGTTCAATTCCTCGGCTAGCTTAGTCCTCCATCACGAGTCAAGCAACATTTTCGGCTTACTGTGGTGGTAGTAGGAGATTTTCAAATATTGTCGGGTTATTCGTAACCCGGAAATAAGCTTTTCTTTTAACAAAAAAAAATGTTCTGACTATATAAACTCATATCACTCACTTATATAAACTCAACAGTTCTAAAAGAGAAATTGGTAGCATACACGACAAAACAGTAGCCGATGATATCTTTAATTGTATCATTACTTTCTTAAGTTAAACTTCAGATGTATCTATCTATTTTCGTGTGCACAGATATTGTGTATTTATGACATAATTATCACATTAATAACTTCTTATAATTTCATCATTTTTAATGTCGTTATTTGATTGGGCAATGATATAAATATTCTTACTAGTAATTTTATGATGACTAACGCAAACAAATAAAAAAAATATATTATTAGATATGTCAATAATAATTACTTACCAATAATTGAGTGTGCTATATTTAAGTGCTAACGATGACAAAGTCACCAAAAACTCAAGAAGTAAAAATAATATTACACTTCGAGGCAAATATACCAGCTTTTGTCCCTCCTTGTTTGCCGTTCGTTAAAAATTGGATCAATCTTCGATAAGTGGATGAAAAACACCGTCGCGCTAAGCCTTCGTTTACTTATAGCTTCAATGCCATGACGAACCAAACTTCGCTAATGCATTTCTTTGAAATTTCATCTTTAATGAAAGGTGTTGCAGAAAATATTGTACTTAATCAGACTTATAAACGTGGTGAAAAATGTATAAAATTGATAACAGCCGTGTGTGTGAAAACCACGCCAAGAGAAACGTGAAACAGAAACTGACAAACTAATTCACGGAAAGATAAATACATTGTTTACACAGCCAAAAAGGTTTTGATTATCTGTTGTGTAAACTTGAAATTTTTCATCGAATTTGGGAATATTTTTAAGGTATTTTGAATGCCCTACATATTTCTTCTTTTTGAAGATATCGTAAAAACGAATACAATTTTTAGATTTTTGTTTTAGAAATATACTTATAGATTGGAATATTTTAATTTCAAACATTAAAAAAATTGAAAAATTGGCACGCACTCGAAACGTTAAAAAATCTAGAGGATACGAAATTGTGAAACACGTATCTTTTATTTAGGGTATCCCGCAGTACAACTGTTACCTCACCTATTATCTTGGTTATACAATAAAACAATATAAAAATAAAACTCAGTGAAAAACCAAAAAAAAAATGTTTGGTCATAGTTAGCACTACATAAACTTTGATTTCTAGGATTTATACGTACCTATAAATGAAATAGCCTCACTTTTATGAGACGAAAATTTCACGTATCGTTTTGCCGAAATGCAACGTTGCCAGCCCTTTCGGAGCCCAATTAAATAAAAAAATTATTAGTGCTTTTCCAGTCTTTATTCAATTTATAACTAAACATCGTTTAACATTTGGGTAGTGTTATTTTATTAGTAAAGCTGAATGTGTTTAAGATTCTCTATGTTTGTTTATGGAATAAAGGAACACTTTAATTATAAAAATTTTAGAATACATATTTTATTTTTGAAATACTTACTATTATTTTTAATACAAACACAAAAAAAATTTTAAAATGACTCACCTTACTTTTTTTTAATTTAAAATTACTGATAACGAAAAAAGAAAAACCCACATATTTTATTAGGCAAATGTAATATCATCTCATGTTTTTGACGTTTCATAAAAAAATAAAATATAAAAAATTCTCGAATTTTTACACATATTTCTGAATTTGCTATCGAAAACTTTGGTTTCATACAAATTCACACAAAAAAAAATTGTGGTTAAGGCTCTGCAACCGGGCCCGAAAAGAAGAAGATAGAGAGATACGAAATTACGAATGTTAGAGGAGAGCGCTAACATTTACAGCGACAAAATCAATGCGAAAATTGCGAAAATGTTTAATAAAACACGACTCGTTTAAAATAGAGCAAAAATCTCGCGGGCTTTATCTTAAACAGCATTTAAAGAAACACTGTGAATTTTTCATACATAGGTATAACTTATAAAATAACTGAAACAAACGTGTTAATAATAATTTTTGGAGCATACTTTGCGATTTTTTTCTATCGAGAGAATTTTATATGATTTGCGTTTCGGCGCGGGCAAAGTCTAGATATTATCTTCAAGAATAACATATATTTTTTAAGAGCTTTAAAACTTACCGTGTTTAAGGGAAACATTTAATAAATCGGTACAAATCCGGGTTGCGGGCCCTTAAATTCTAGATTTGCGTACATAGCGTGGAGTTTTCTCTTCCGTTTAGATCAAATTCACCACGACAGTGAGGGAGACTCAACGATTTATACAAGACTGGGACGAATTTGATCTCATGTGATTAAAAATGAAGTTATAGGTCATCAATACATAAACTACAATGGAAGGGTTATTAATAAAGACCGGATTATATGCAACTAAAACAGCCCAAAATATGCATGCAAATATGCAATAAACATAGCTAAAATATGCACGAAAATCCATAAAAAGGGCCAAAATATGCAACATGAAATAATACAGTAAGTCGTATTTTTTTTTATTTTCGTAAGCTGTTCTCGAGAATAACAATCGTATTTTCGAAAATATCAATTACAAGATGTATTTATTAATGAAAATTACATATACCTTTAAAAACGTATATGATTATGTACTATTCTAAATGTTCTGTAGACAAATTGTGTCTACGATCGCTTAATATATTTTTGTAGGCGGAAAAGGAGCGTTCTACGTCTACTGATGTGACTGGACAGAATTTAAATTTGAGTGCGATTTTTGAACTATCGTGGGCAAAATTTCACCTGTCCTATTGATGAAGCTATTAATTTGGCACAAGGGTTCAAACCCTGGGTTATTGTTCAGTAAGTTTTCAAACTTTTCTTTCAGTTTATTCGGGAATAGCTTTGGCAACGACGAATTCGTAAGGCGAATTTTTTTCATAACCTGAATAGATTCTTTCAACGCCAATCCATGAGTTCCAAGCGTTTTTCATACTTGCAGGTATGTTGCGAAATGACTGCTAATCATAGCTAGGTTTTTTTAATACTAGCATCCTCAAACGCTTCTTCGCACTGGAAAACTGCCAAAGCCTCTGCACTATCGAAGTTATTGATACCACCCTTGATGGCCTCAAAATGTTCATGGTAAAACATCGCAGCTTCGATCCATGTACCCCAACGTGTTATTACTGGCTCAGGAGGTAAAGGGACATTGTGCAGTTTTTCTTTGTAGGCCTTTATACGAGCAGGCGCCTTAAGGAACACTTTCTTTGCTGATGAAATCAGTTTATTTACATTCGCAAACGTGGATCTTGCTTAGCTATCTGACGTTTATAGTGTCACTATGTGAGGCGATGAAGGAGATCGAGCGTAAATATGCAAAGTCTCAAATTTTTTGCTAAAATATGCAAATACCGCTGAAAAGGGTCTAAATATGCATTTGCATAAAATCCGGTCTCTAGTTATTAATAATAACTGTTAGATTAGGTAGGTACACAAACAATCTGTGTTCTTACGAAAGACCAAAATATATGGGGCATAAATTAATAACTCAAGACATCGCAGCTTCCATTGAGCATAATAATAATAATAATATATCTGCGAGATAAAGAGGCGCCTTAGCTCATCTCCCCAGGCGATCTGACGCCTTCACAAATGGAGGCTGTCTGGTGGTAAAATGAAAAATATTGTCATAAAATATTACGCCATGAGGCGTTGCTCTAAAACTCTAATGAAAACCGAGGCAGGAGGCTCGGATAAAGAAAGCGCTAAATAATCAATACGGTCGGAATGAAAGCTCAGAACAGTAAAAAAAACTTAAGTCAATATTTTTTCAATCGGAATGTTGGGAAATGAAAAAATGTTACATTAAATAATCGCGAAATCGTGAATTTATTGGGAAAATAATAAATAACTCTTTTTCTCGCTCATCTCGAGTAACGTACCTAACTAGTGGGAAAATTGCTTTTGTAGTATGCTTAGATTGTATTCAAAATATCAAAATTACTAAGCGTTTTCAATATTCTTATGTAATGTACAAAATTATCAACAAGTTTCCGATGAATGAAATTTTCAAAACCAAACTTTCGAAACAAAAAAAAACGAAATTTTAAAATGGAACTTTATTTGAAACCAATAGTTTCTTCTTCAGGATACCTTAAATAAATATTAATCACCACTCTTTGAAATATTTTTTTTTGTCTACGGATACTGATTGTTTGTCGATTGTTATTTTTATCAATTTTTATTTATCGTAAAGAAGGAACCATTTGTTTCGAAACATGTTGATAATTTTGATTAAATGAGAGGAGTATGCAAAGAGATTTGTTATCTTATTAAGAAATAAGTACGCTTTTTTATAGTGATAACTCACAAGAGTCTCAGCTGCTCCCGTCTGGAGCCAGTGAGACTATGGCATCCCCAATTGGTATATGTTGTGAGGCTGAGGGTAGTGGGGAGGGGAAGGAGATAGGAAGATAGGGAAGAGGAAGGTGGGGAAGTACCTGGCTATTCAGATCTGGTCACCAAACACGGCTAATGCCATTTCAAATAACGTTTCAATTCTGAATGGTGGTCTTATACCAGGGCGATACTGAGAGTATATTCCACTCTGGAACGTGCCGCAAATATACGTATACTATACATTATTAAATTTTCTTCGGATATAAGGTTTGGCATTTGAACAGCCCCCATTTAACTTCGATTCTGGGACCGCTTTATTTTTTTACAAATTGTGATTATTCGTCAATCATAATAGCATTATTGTGATAAAAATAAAAATTTTGTTATTTTTAATGGCAAAAATCCTGAGAAATTATAATATTAATTACTTATATTAATTGTAAAGTTTTAAGGTAAGGAACTGGTAAAAGAAAGACTCATCTTCAGGACAATTTTTAAGGGACTCTTGAGTTTATTGATTCTATTTCCAATTACATTTTTTTTAATCGGAAGATGCAAACTACCCGAGACAGGTGTGGTTTCAGCGAAGCGACGACGAGAAAGAGGTATATCCCCTTAAAAAAACGCCATTTATAGAACAATCTCCTTGGCTGGCCAGAGCTTTGTACCTTCCGGAGACATCTGTTGATAATTTATCTAACTAGCTATGACAGTTCTCACCTAATGCTTTTACGTAGGATCTCGAGAGGTGTGAGTCCTGGCTAAATTCGATTTTTAAAGGTCTGAATTTCAGACATTAATATTATACATGAATAGATAATTAAGTTACTTTCGTGATTGACTCTATGTATGCATGTGTATATTATTATTATGGTGAAACATATACCCTTAGAATATCCAATACCCGTAGATACAGATACTGTACTGATATATTATTGATGCCTAATGCACTCGCACTGCACTCAGGAATCCCCCCACTGCCACGCACACGACGTACCTACAGTTTTGCAGATTATATTCCACATATGGCGAAAGAAGTACCCACCATCCAGAGGCGGTTCCTTGTTATGTGCAATTGTGCAACTGCTTCTTTCAGCCTTCACATAACTTACGATGACATTTGTTCCCTAGTAATTGATAAACGATATAAGTATGCTCCAGCCATAATTCCCGCCAGGTCATTATTTGAAATATCTTATAGTTCAAGAATCCCGCGCAAGCGCAAACGAATCGTCCATATTCCGACAAAATATAAAGTTTTGTGCGAATATGACGACCATATTCGTCCATATTCGCACAAAACTTTATTTTACCATACTGTGGATATCGCGTATATCCGAGACAGCTCGGCTCGCCGAAACGGTGACATGAGCGAGACAGATTACACTCAAAACGGAAAATCACGTGTTGGAGAAGTGCGAATTACAGTACAGAGTTTTGGGGCATACTTGACTTACTTTAAATCAGTTATGACGTTATGCAGAGTAAAAATATAGCAAATAATAGTAAAATTTTGATCTCCGGTTACTTTTTTGATGTATTTTTTTCTTTAACATTAAATCAAAACAAAATCTTCCACATCGTCTGACTAGCCGCTTAGCCGAGTAAGCACACAATTCCTCACCCCGCCTATAACTATCCAATACCTAGAAATTTAAAAAAAAGATATGAAAAATGTCACCGGGGACCAAAATTTCATTTACATTTTGTACTCTAAATAATGTCAGGAATCACTGTTTAAAGTAAGACAAGTTCGAAAGTTAAAAGCCTATATATATTTCAATGAATTTCCTTGTTTTTTCCTCTCAAATTCTTGAGATGATCTGCGAATGCTGACGGAGTTGTAATATTTACTCTATTATTTAACAAGTGTACTTAGTGCATTGAATGAATTGCAGAAACCCCATTAATTAATTTACTACACCACAGTGAAATGTACTGCAGGCAATTTCAGTCACGAGCCGCCCCTGCTACCATCCCGATTATAATCCTGTGATGTTATATAAACGGCACTCCCCTTCGATTTTTGATACCCTTCCTATCTTACCAACATACTAAAATAACCCGCCTATGAGTCAATCAAAAACCTAATTCAGAAAACGTGTGTACATATCGTGAGGTACCATTCAAATTGTTGCATTTTTAAATACACTAAATGTTTTTTTTTTTTACTTTATTTATCCTCATTTCTTTGTACATGTAATGTATAATAGCAAATAGTATACATATAATAACATAATATATAATACCAAATAGTACGAACAAGAAATGAAAACCCACTAAGGCACTGCCTGAGTGTGGGTAATATTAAAACAAAATACTATATTTCCAAGTACCCAAAGTATAAAATAAACTTTAAAAAAAATATAAAGTTAGTATAAAAAATTTGTATTTCATAAGTGAAAAAGGTTTTTTTCAGCTATTATAAAATTAAAATTAAAATATGGAAAAAACATACTGATTTTTTTTTTTTTTCAGTTATTATAAAAAAATAAACAGAAAATTGCTTGTGTTATTTGTCTCTTTATGGCCAGTCAAACCTTACTGTGATAATTTTCATAAAATTTCACGTTTCCAGTGATTTTATTATTTTCGAGCTTTATTCTGTTTATATTTTGTGTGATTCTTGTCGTTTGTATTATTACACGCTGTTAGACGTTTATAACATGTTCAACTAATAAACCAATATTTTTATTGAAGGGTACCTACCTACTATCCTCGTAGTTTGCACTTTCTTGCGTGTAAGTTTATATTTTATGGAATGTGTGAGATTGAACTAACCTCTCCACCTAACCTTTCCGGAATAAATAAATTATTAAATATAATAATATTAGCATTTGTTTCGAGAATTCTTCATAATCCAGGATCTCAAAGATGAAAAAGGCAACAGTAGAAAGATCTCAGGGTCCGTGTAGAGTTAAATTTTAGAAAAAGAATAAACCTACTTATCAAATAATTCAAATAACATTACCTTACCCATTATTAAATCTACAGGCTTTCAAAATAAGATTCTCAATACAATTCTACCAACAACGACCAATGATATGATATTAAATTAAAAATTCTAACACGATTCTCTTCATAAATCGATCGTCCAGTTGATTAGACAGAAACCCCCAAATACTAAGTTATGAGAAAATAAGGAAAGCAATATTCTAATGCTTATCATAAATCAAATAGTGTTTACACATGTCTGTGGTTTACATATTAAATATGCCATAAAAAACACCGAGAAGCATAGCGGTCCAGTACGTTAGTTTGACATATTGAAATATCGTATTAGTAAATTGCCAATTATTATTACAATTGCCAGCCTGAAGATGTCCATAATAGGATTAAACCGGTACTGGTGAAATAAATAAGTGGAAATAAGTTAAAAAGTGTTTTAATTTCAATTTTAATCGTATTAGTAAGTTAGACCCTCCACACAGCATCTTCAAAGATGACATAGGCCCTGAGGTAAATTATTTTCCTCAGGGCTTCCTGTGTGGAGTTAATGTAAAAAAAAAAGTAACCCAGAAAATATCAAAATTTTGTTTAATTCACTCCAAGATTTTCTGTATTATAATTGGTGGTGTTTACGAGTACTCTCTACTGCATCAGATAGAGGGTACACTTTTACATACGAGTATAACTGTGTATTCAACTCAAATTTGATTTTTTGGAGATGTTCGACTACTCAAATGGACGATCGAAATTCATATGCTGACTTGCAAAGGCAGGAAAGAGATGAAGTCACATATGATATCACACGAACCCCGGTGTCTACGGCTATCGTTACAGTTATGTAATAATAATAATAATAATTGGATAATTTATAAAGCGCCGTTTTTGTGAAAAATCACCTCAAGGGCGCTGTACAATTTATTAGGAATGCTTAATTTCTAACTGATTTTACTATTTACAAATGGATACAGAAATATACTTACCTGGCAGGTCACTTCCGGTAAACACACTTTAATTATAAGTTTATGCTTGGAGAAGATACGGCCTTGCACGCGGAGGACATTACAGTTAACACACTGGACATTGCGTGATTTTACATTATTTGCTACCCTCATCGCTGTTAGTACCTATTACATTTGTGAATAGAAAAGTAGAGGTATTTATTTTAAAATACTGGAGAATTTAGGACTATTGGAGATTAGTGGCAAAAGTATAGTTGGTATTTATTTTAAAATACTGAGGAATTTCGGAATCTTTAGGGCTGGAGAATGTTCATGAAATGACCTTCACAAACGCTTACATATTTTTTTTTTTTTTTTTTCTTTTTTTTTTTTCCATGTTTTTATAGGTTAGTTATTTACGGTGTCGCGGGCATTGAAAGTGAAGGTGAAAGATTTTGAGTTTATGGATACGACTGTCTGAAAAGGTGAGTTTTAAGTCTAGCTCTAAATTCCGCCGCGTCTGTGATCATTCTTAAGTCATGTGGCAGTCCGTTCCAGGCTTTAGGTCCTGACACTCCGAAAGCGCGCTCACCGAACTTAGTATCTGGTGTGCGCTTTGGTTCCTTTAACCTTCCGATAGCTGATGACGCTGCTGACCTCAGGGTTGACTGTCGATGATTGGAAATTTCTGGAATACACAATTCCGATAAGTAAGCCGGAGCCATTCCGTTAAGGGACTTAAATACCATCCAGCAGAGCTTAAACTGGATCCTTTCAGGACATTTAAGCCAGTGTAGATTTTTGAGATGCTCTGAAATATGGGAATATTTTGATACGCCGGTGATAAGTCTTGCCGCAGCGTTGAAAACGGATTGTAATTTGTTAATTTGATATTTTGGAAGACTTGCATATATTCCGTTGCAATAATCTAAACGTGAAACCACATACGAATTGACTAGTAATTTAGTCGCCTCTGTTGGCAAGTTTCTCCTTACTGCTTTAATTTGCCTTAATTGAAAAAATCCCGTGCTTACGGTTCTGTTCACTTGGGTTTTAAGGGAAAAGTCAGCGTCCAGATTGACACCCAGTAGTTTTATACAAGTCTTTGGAGTGATGTCGCTTCCTGAAATGGTTATTGGGGAGTTATCAATGTTATGCTGACGTCTGCTTGTGGCGGTCCAAAGAAACTCAGTCTTTGACGGATTTAGTTTTAATCTATTTGAGGTCATCCAGCGGGTAATTGCTTCTAGACACTCAATTATGCGAGTTTTTAGACTGTCTACTTCCTCTGGTAAGCAGTAAAAGTAAACTTGTTGGTCATCGGCGTAGCAGTGAGATAGAAGGCCAAATGATTCGATTATTTTAGCGACATCGTTTGTGAAGAGGATGAAAAGAAGTGGGCCCAGAACAGACCCCTGGGGTACTCCAGATGAAAGGGTTGCATATTTTGATTGGTTTTTCCCTACCTTTACGGCTTGTATACGGTTACCCAAGTACGATGTCAGCCAGCTTTTAACGCCGCCATTTCAACCAAAGGATTCTTCTAATCGTTTAATAAGAAAATCATGGTCGATCGTATCAAAAGCGGCACTCATGTCCAAGACTGAAAGGAGTGCCAGTTTTCCCGACTCGATAGCAAGAGTTATGTCTGACAAAACACGTAGTAATCCAGTTTCCGTTGAGTGAAACTTTCTATATGCAGATTGGTATTTAGTCAGCAATTCATTTGAGTTTAAGTGATATATTATCTGGGAAGCAGTAATTTTTTCTAGGATTTTGGAAATTAATGGAAGATTTGAAACGGGTCGGTAGTTTGAGAGATCTTCAGCGTCCAATTGCGGTTTTTTTATAAGTGGAGTTACAACAGCTGATTTAAGGGGTTTTGGGAAATCACCCATGCTGAGTGACTTATTGAAAAGATGAACTAGAAAGGGAGATATTTCCTTGCAACACTTCTTCAGTAACCACGTTGGAATAGGATCGAGTGAACACTGCTTGTTGGGTGAAGTAAGTATTAATTTCCTTACTTCCTCGATGGTTGTAGGTTTGAAGGCAGAAAAGTTTCCGCTATTGCTTTTAGTAAAATATGGTGGTGGGGCGGAGGCTGTTAGGTCACGTATTGACTTAATTTTGTCAAGAAAAAATTTGGAGAAGGTTTCCGGAGCTATTTCGGTTGTATTTTGCGCACGTACATCGGCAACGACCGTCTTAATAGAGTTCCACAGACTTCGTGGATTTTGACGCTCTGAATCGATCCTACTTGTCCAATATTCAGATCTTTTCGAGCGAATTAATAGTGCGTACTCTTTTTGAGCCCGTATCCAATCGTCCCGTGAAGTAACGCCTGAGTGTCTGTAGGACCTCTCCAATTTACGCATTGATCTCTTCTGGCTCCGACATTCTTCGTCAAACCAGTCATCAGAACTTCGCAGTCGCCGAGTTTTTGTTGAAGTTGGAGCATATTTATTTAGAAGGGTTGAGAGAAAAGTGTTGTAATATTCTGTCAGTTTGGTTGGTGACTCTGTTTCCCAAACGCTTTGTGTACAAAGCGGAGAAGCCTTTAGTTCAGACAGAAACTCATCAAAGTTAAAACTTCGCCATGCTCTTGACGTGATAGTTACGTACGGGATTTTCGGAGGGTTAAAATCAATTTCAGCACGAATTAACCTATGATCTGATAGCCCTACATCCACGCTATCCGCTACCAAAGGCGGGCCGCTCGACTTTGAGACAAAAATATCCAAAGTTCCGCCTGCATCGTGAGTTGGAGCATTAACCCATTGATGGCATCCAAAGCAGTCTAATAAATCACAAAATTTAACGGTGTTGGGTGAATCCGGACGCTCTAGGTGTATGTTAATATCGCCCGTTATAAAAATGGTATCGGAAAGTCCTACAACTCGCTCGAGAAAATACGAAAGTTCATTGAAAAAGTCCGAGGTAATTTGTTTTGAGCCAGGTCGGTACAGGGTGCATAAAATGAATGATGCTCCTGCTGAAAAAACTTGGCATCCCAGGTACTCAAAAGTTACGTACGTACCTAGTGACAACTTTGTCAAACGTAAGCCCTGGCGAGCTAAGATTGCTATTCCTCCGTGATTTACGCTAGAGATGCTATCATCCCCAGAAATCGTGGGTTTAGGTCGGGCTTCTTCTAGTACCACGTACCCTAAAGCTCGGAGTCGCTTTATTGAAAAAGAGTCGCTGTTTTCATGCCAAGTCTCCGTTATGGCCAGAATATGCAGATTCTGTTCATTTAACACTTCCGCTACCTCCTCTACTTTATTGTTGAGAGATCTGACATTCCAACATCCAATACCTAGTTGACGGCTCTTAAAGTTGGCATGCCGTTGTACACGTGTTTTAACAATATTATATTCTCTCTCAGGCTTTGAGAGGATTTGTGTTGGAACGTTTCCCTGTTCGGGTATTGGTGGTGACGTAACTGTTTCAATGCCCAGATGTTTTTTCCTGTTCCTCCCTCCACGACAGCCCCTGAATCTAATTTTGATTTTATGGGTAGTGATATTACCGCGTTCGAGGTTATGCTGCGAAATCTTTGCACTTATTATTGGGTCCAAAACACTTTCACTGTTGAGTTTAAGTAGTGTAGCCCGGTCGTAAATAATTTTGTCCTCAGACACCATAGCGCGAGGTGTACCCCCGTAAATCACTCACATCACACTTGGCACTTGCTATTCACTGTGGTCTTTAACATGTGGCATGTTGCAGTCCCTTTTCGACCGATGACCGATGACCGTTTCTTAAACGCTCTCACTCAGAGTTTTAGAACAACGTGGCAGATTTGAAAATAAAATATTTTAACATTTATGATTAAACTTGAATTAAGCCCGACAGAGCGACAATAAAATTATTTTGTTTTTATATACTTGACGTAGAAATTATATGTAAAGAGTGAAGACTTGCAATTAGAGAACAACTTTACTAAATTCCTTTTGATAAGGTGATGCGCACATATGGCACCGCTCCTGAAATTTACCGTCGGCGTTATTATAAACTTTGTTCATAATTCGCTTGACATTTTCAATTCCTCTTAAATTTCGCAAATTTATTCACGTCCCACATGAAACGCCTTCAAATGCCGATAAATACTCAGTACACAAAAGCATTAACTTTGAATCGCAAATCTTCAGAAGCGTCACACAAATTCGATAACAAAGCTCGCCTAATACTTTTGACGTATTTATTTTATCGCCGCGTATTGAAAATAGCAGACAATCCTCCCCTCTCTAGACATCAGTACTGCTGTTCTAGTAATGATTCCCTGGAGAGGTGGATGATTGAACAAGTCGTGACTCAACTTTTAATGCTACCTACGCCCATTTATATTTACATTTTCGATTACACAAAGCTTTATTTATTACGAAAGAATTCGCGAACATAGGGGAGAAGGTTCTTCCTTATGTGAAGACAATAAAATTTTGCCTACAATTCGTTCCTCTCAGATAGAAACACATCAAGTTTACTCTATTTTTCTTCAGCCAGTGATTAATTATTTTTGAAAATGTATTTACTTCGTTTGCTTAGTTAACCATAAAAACAAATAAGTAGTTTAATTCTAGAAAGCTGTTATTATAAGATATATCACTTCTGGTTACGTTAGGTTAGGTTGAAAAATCTACGGAGAAATTTTTTTGGATTTGTGTTTTGTAATAAAAAATTGATTATACTTCTCTATTGGTTAATACAATTATAATTTAACTAAAATGGAACGAAATTTACCGTACTTAACTATTAAAAGTAGTGTTTCTGTAATTCCGGTTCTATAAACTGAAGAATGACAAGGATTTGCTTTGAATTTGTAAGGCTCGTTTTCAAAATCGTAACCGTTGATTTTTCCCCTTTCCTATCTTTTCCTTCCCAAAACTTCCTCTCCTTCCTTTCCTAAAAAGACCATCCACACAGCATCCCCAAATATGACGTAGGCCCTGAGGGGAATTATTTTCCTAATGGCCTCATTTGTGGAGCTATCGTAACAACAACAAAAAAATTGTCTGTTCCTTCGAAAATCAAAAGTTGCGATCTCGAAAATAATAGAATCCTGTCAAATTTAACTATATTAAAAAATTAGACATAATGATTTGACATAATTAACTACTTAACTAAATCTCCTCTAACACGTATAAGGGTTCCATGCAAACTCAGAATGAAACCAACTCAGAAACACCTCAGAAAGGTCATTAAAAGCTATGAACAAAATAATTTTATTATAGCCGGTAAACCTAACCTATTTAACCAATTTTTTAATATTTTTTAATCATCACTCTTAATGACCTTTCTGAGGTGCTTCTGAGTTGGTTTCATTCTGAGTTGGCATGGAACCCTTACCCACTCTTCCAATCCCCTCTCTGTTTTAATTCTATTCAAATCAATACGTATTTTATTTTAAATACTCTTACGATATTCATTTATATACCTCTACGCCTGTGTCGACACAAGGATATCCTAGTGAGACAGGCATAGAAAACTCAATGTAAATATACTTTTTATAGATAAATAAATTAAAAAATTAACAAATGAGGTACAGTAAAATATCTACTTTTATTTTGTTCATATTATATTTTACATGCTGTTTCTGATAGGGATGGAAAGTCTTTGTTATTTAATGCACATCACTGTACTCAGGAAAAGTATTCCAGACCACTATCCATCACTTGCACCTACATGTATTCGTGGGTCGTAGGTTATAGATATATATACAATATAACTTTGAGATTACCCCGTGTAGGAAAAAATGTATGGAACCGTATGCTTTTCATGTTGGCAAACCTGCATATTTGAAATTTGGCGGCATTGGGTTGACGCCATGAACCCTGGGGACATTACGAAACCTTTTGAAAACACCTTAAGAACTGAGTCACGGTTCCATTTCGCGAAAGTGTCAACTGACGTGCTTATTTACATACATTTTTTACCTCCTTCGCGAAAAGCGCATTCAATAATACCGCGGTTACCTACAAGGGTAGCTACATGAGAGAAAACAGAATCACTTTTCTGTTACTGAGACTAACACATGGTGTAGGCTTTATTTTTTTAAGCCGCCGCGCCGCTACCCGAATTTCTACCGATTTCTTACACATCTCCCTTAAACATTTGACTTCTTAAAAAATATATGTAATTTTTGAAAATAATGTCTCCCCCACGCCGAAACGCAAATTATATGAAATTCCCTCGATAGAAAAAAAATCGCAAGGTATGCTCCGAAAATTATTATAAACACGTTCATTTCACTTATTTTAGAATTTGGATGAACGAAAAAATTCACAATGTTTCTTTAAATGCTATTTTGGATGTTCCCCACTAGATACTTA
The DNA here is from genome assembly GCA_917880885.1 of Limnephilus marmoratus. NCBI lineage: Eukaryota > Metazoa > Arthropoda > Insecta > Trichoptera > Limnephilidae > Limnephilus > Limnephilus marmoratus. The sequence continues at coordinate 26,398,055 of OU862921.1, read as the reverse complement.
CTCTATTTTAAGACGATTCGTAGTTTTATTAAACATTTTCAGAATTTTCGCTTCAATTTTAACGTTTTAAATATTAGTGCGCTCTCTCGAACATTCGTAATTACGTATCTGTCCATCCGTCTTCTTCTTTTTGAGCGGGTGTACGGCGCTTTAATATTATTTATTTGAAACTTTATAAATTACCTAATAATCAGCGTAGCCGAACTATTTGACCCTTAGCTCAAGCTTGAATTGAGAATTTGACGAGGTTGATAACCAATTTTAGACAATTTGAAAAAATATTAATAATGTTTCGTTCCAGATGAGGACTTCAATTTGGGAGGCGGGTATGGGTATGGGTAAAAACCCCGGGAAAGATTTTTTGAATAAACTAAACCTCTGTCATGGTCATCCCAGGTGGTTCGCTACGTTTGGTAATTTAGCAGCAGTGCCCGGGTTCATGGGGCGAGCTTGTCTATGGTCTTGGCGGCGATGATCCGCCTATACTGCATGGCGAGCCAGATCGGGAGAGACTGGTTGAGGGAGGCCTTTTGATCTCTCCAGCCGGACTCCCTCGACCCATTGCCTTGGACCGCAGTTGGAGGGATGGATTCATAAATCCGTCACCCCTGGACACATGGACCCCCAGATTACTACCCACCCCTCATATATTTTGCTTCCCAGATCTTCCTCCCCTCCCTTTCCTTAAAAAGACTCTCCACACAGTATCCCCTAAGATTACATAGGCTCTGAGGGAAATGATTTTCATCAGGGTCTCCTGTGTGAAGCTAATCTAATAAAAAAATATATGAAAATACTTTCAAAATCGCCATGGCGACAGATAACCGTTTAAAATCGAAACGTTACTCGTTAGTTTTATCTAACCTAAGAGTGATGAAACCATTTTTTAGAACCTTTCTTTTCATTTTTCCCACATGCCTCCTTTCACCAAACAACATTCCCTGACTAAGGATGCTTTATTCTGACTAGCTTCAGTCAGTTATGAATTTCACAAAAAAAATTTGCTCCATCAGATGTAATAATATATTCACGGTTAATATTATTGACTTATCAACAAGTGATTTACATCTAGGTGAGGACAAGCTCCTGGTCGATGTAGATATTATACATAAGTCAACAGGTATTATGATATGTAAAAAAATCAGTTTGATGTTAACCAATGGATTAGAATATAATCCACCTATAAATGTACCAACCCAATTTTGTATCTTCCTACTACCGATATATTTCTACAGAATTGACATAAAAAATATTATTTACGAGATTTATTATTTTCCCGCGGCATGCGGATCACATACTGGGTCTCTTATTGCAATGCACCTCCAGTCATCCCTTATCCCAACCACCTCCCACCCACTCCCACTCCCCCTCCTTGCCATCTCCAGGACCTGTCCAGCGGAGAACGGGAATGATTTATGGTAAATATTACGCCGGATGTGTTAGCTGCAAGATTAACGGAATATATTTTCGAAGCATTTTCTATTTGCTGAATGTAATGTATTTCTTGTTGTTGATTTGAAAAAAATGGTAATACTGGTATTTATATTTTTATTGTAAGTTTAGCGGCTAGGATTTCATTAGTATTGGACGTCGCTCTACTGCAAGCATTTGTAAAATAAATTACAAATAGACAGAAATATCAATTTACATATGTCCTTGCCCATATAAAACAAATTAAAATAATAAAATCCTATTTTATCTAATGCCATAAACAGATTTGACAGGACTTACTACTTTTTTATTTATATATCGCGCAAGAGGCTTTTATGTGTTTGGAAATTAGTCGCCTCGGCACAGGACCCCCTAGTGAAGAGGACTAAGAAAAATACTTTATACTTAATTTTACCATTACATTTTGAAAGTAATTTTTTTTTATATAGTCGCTAAAATAAAAAAAATAAAAATACAATTAATTCATGACAGACGACTTTTAAACAGATAAAAAAATTATAAAAAATAATATTATATAAAAAAGCACACAAGTCTAAAAATACAAAAATACAGCGATTTTTTCATATGTTTACAAAAATACAGATATGTTTAGGAACAGTTTTTTTTTTTGGAATAACTATATACATACTATCTAATACTTTACTGCATCTCTTCCTTCATTTATAAGATAACTCTCTTTATGGGATTTACCCACTCTTTCGAACATCTTTATGTTTTAATTGTATTCAAATAATATTATTTAAAAAAAATATATATATTTTTGAATGTAGCTATTACTTTGTGGTTATCCATTATAGAAAAATGAAATATTTCAACTTTGTATAAACCACTTATTTGATGTGCAAATCCGACCGGTTTCGGAACAAACGTCCCTTCGTCAGGGAAAGCTTATACTAATTTGACAGATTCGAACAATGTTTTATTATGGAAGGGGGTGGAGCCGTTGCTAGATAATAATGTAGATTGGGTGGGTATTTAACCTTAAATATTCTTATGATATTCTTAAATACTCTTATATATGATATGTTTTAATTGTATTCAAATAAATACATATTTAACCTTAAATATTATTATGATATTCTTAAATACCTTTATATATGATATTCACTTACGTACTTCTACGCCTGTCTCAACACAGGTATACCTTAGTGAGACAGGCATCGAATTATATATCTAATGTATACATACTTTATATAGATCAATAAATTTACGTGTATTCTCTCCAATAATAAGTATTTCTCCAAAAAACTTTAAACGCATATTAGGGATTAGGTAGTTTACTGCTTACCAAAAAACTAAATCATACATCTAAATGAAAACGTGTCCCTGCAGGGTAAATAAAATTACGTTAATAAAATAAATAATTATTTTTGTAATTTCTTTTGTAAAATAATATTTCATCCATTACTCACACCGAACATAAACTGTATAGAAGTGTGATTGACACCGATTTAAAGGTAAACTGATTCCTTCAATATTCACAAGACCTTAGACTCCTAGGATCAAGGCATGCCAATGAGATAGAAAATCCATTCAAGCAGGATTTTTGGCTTTTATTTACAGCTAAATTGATGTCAATTTTACCTTACTTTTGACAAGTTCGCACGACTTACTTAATACTTATATCCATTTATCTCCTCCATGATTACAATAATTTAATAAAGTTTTTTTCAATAATATTTTGAAGGTTCGGCTCGTGTTTTTCCTTTTTGGAAAAGGTTTGTTCCAGGAAAAGCTATTTTCTAGTGTTAGGTACTTGCAACCTGGTAGATATTCATGAAAATAAAAATGCGTCGAACAAACTCAATTTTTTCATCTGAATCTAATTTCAAATTCAATCTCACCAACAAAAAAATATTCTTTGATTTAATATTTAAAACCGCACTGGGCACCAGAAACCACTCCAAGTCTGTGCTAGGATGCAGAAGCGTGCTCCGTCATACAAAACGTATGGCGGAATTCCATTTGGGAATTACTTCTGGGGTTAACTTTTGTTACTATTCCTTGCCACCGGTAGCCTTACCGGGCGGCGCGGTCATATATTTTAGGGGACGTACAATTTAATAATATGGCCGCTGACCCTCTATGGAAATTTATGATAACTTTTCAATTCAAAAGTCTCGAAGTTGGAAAAAAATAAATAAATTTGGAATTACTGATTTTTCATTTTGACAAGTTTAGTTGACGATGGAATCTTGCGCTTAGAAAAAACTCAATGCGTTTCCAAAATATTGTGTCGTTTTTAATTGTAATCAATGTGAAATAGAACCCACGTCTTCCAAGACCAGATTCAATGATCTTACCATTCTCCTACAGGCAGTGGCGGCTCGTGACTTTTGGGTGTGCTAGAGTGCTGATATAAAAAAAATGGCATTATTGATGTTGTTGTAGCCGAAAAAAAATTTTTTTTTTTTTTTTCAAAAATCAGTGTTTTGTATGAAGATTTTTCAGGAAATCGGTGCGGCGCACCGCCAAACTGAAACTTTCCGAAATTTTTCATAGAAAAAACTGATTTAAAAAAAAAATAATAAAAAATATTTTTCGGCTACAACAACATCAATAATGCCATTTTTTTAATATCAGCACTCTAGCACACCCAAAAGTCACGAGCCGCCACTGCCTACAGGGGTTGTGTGATTTATTTATTTTTACTTTGAAGTCTTTTACATGCTTACATTATAGTAGGTAAGTTGTACACGGGAGTGAAATAATAAAAGTACAGTAAATAAAGTAAATATTCAACAGTTGTGACGTTCTAGATATCCGCCAATTATACGCGTATGTTAAAACACTACTAAACTACATTTTTGACCAAAAAACAAACTCCAAACACAAAATATTACTAAGAGTCCGGTTAGACAAGCATACAAAAAAAAAACAAAAACTCAGACGGTAAACACTACCTTTGGACAAAGACGCCATAAATAACATGCTATAAAAGCAAGAGGAAAACAAAAATAAATTCAGACAAAAAATTTAAAAAAAATGGATTAAAGAGCAAAAAAGATAATATTACCAAAAATTTATAACATAAAAGAATAAAACATATACACCAAACACACCAATATAAAACACGCAACACTCATAAACAATGCGTGCCGGATTTCATTTAATTTTTAATCTTTATTTTTAGTTTAAATTTATCTTAATTTTAAGTCTTTTCGTCACCAACGTTTTTTTTTTCAAAATGTATTATGTATAAATTCTTATATCATAAAATGGGGGCCTCAGCACGGGTAAGCCACCCAGTGAGGCCAACATATTGTACCACGCTCTTTGGTCAATGGATAATGTATATAATAACATTGTTATTGTTATAATAAAAGTAAACATGGGAGTGTATTATTTAGCATGTTTGAAATTATTAAATCTTTATTATGCCCGAATAGGTGTTTATATGATTACAATAAGGTTTCAATTAGGTGTGCGGGCAGCTGTTTTGAAAAATCTTGCGAATTTATATGTTGTAGTATCTGCCATCATTGATCTATCGAATACCACAACGCAATAAATAGCTCAGCGGTTATGTTAGTATTATAAGTATCCATTCTAAATTATTACTTTATTATTCCTAATTTAGTAAATAAATAGTTGATCATATAATTTACGTTCCGGTTAACGAGAGTTAAAAATTCTAATAGATCTTCCACTTTAGTACGAATTACGGCGAAATGTGCTATAGTCGAATAGGTAGGATTTTTGTATTGCCGATAAAGTTTTTTCATTTCAGAAATATCAATTTATCTACCTTCGACAAAACCCATCGAATACAGGAATACATTTGTGAATATGACAAATGTTCTGGTCAGAGAAGGGTGGGTGTCCAAGTTTTAGCACCCCCGGGGGAGGGCCGCTGTCCAATGCCTAAGCTGGAGAAATTTTTCATTTCATTTCCCCTTTAGTTGATTCCCTCAGGCTTGCGGAACATTTACCAACATTTCCACGTCCAGGGTTATAACATGATGTGTGACTGGAAAAGAAGCAGCAAAGTTACCAAAGTGGGTAATATATATTTTAAATTCCAACGGTAGTTTGTCGCTTTCGTTGACTCGGTTTGTCAAAACCCGGAATGATATAAGAAAACGGTTACATTATACGACTTTCGAGTAAGCACACAACATTTGGTTTAACTAAAATATTTAATTTAAATATAATTGTTGTTATTAACGCAATCCCATCCGCTGAACATGTTTGACGTTTCAATTAGTTATGAAAATTACCTGTTCTAATGTTCAGCTTTGTGTTGCAATAACTTGCTGTACAATCAAATAGAAAAATATCATATTCTTAATATGACTTAGTCCATGTATCCATAGATTATTGAAGTATCCTTTCAACTTTCACAGTAAGAAATCGAAGTTATCTTTGGGGGAAAGGCGAAATAAAGCATTTATGTTGGAATTTTGATAAAATAAAACCTTTTTTTGTCTATTAGATCTTACCAATTTTTTTTGTGAATATCACACAGGAGCCCTAAATGCTCCGGTATGGAGCCACTGAGACTATAGCATCCACAATTGGAGTACGTTGTGAGACTGGAGGTAGTGGGGAGGGAAATGAGATGCGATGAGGAAGGTGTGGAAGTACCTAACTATTCAGATCTGGTTCAAACACGGCTAAAGTAATTTCAAGCAACGTTTCAATTCTGAATGGTGGTTTTACACCAGAGCGATCCTGAGAGTATCTTCTACTATGGAATGCGCCGTTAACTCATTTTGGAATAACACAAATTCAAATCAAATTTGTTTGCACACGCCGGGATTTGAACACGCCACCTTTGATTGCTAGTCGAGCGCCTTACCCCTCGGAGGACGAATATGAATTTAAATTAATAGTTTTTCATCTCACCGAAGTCAATAGTTGTTTCTTGATAGTAATTTACTGTTATTTCAATTATAATGAAGTGGATTAGTCAAAAAAATCATCTTTTTGTCTTCTCTCTCCAAGAATATTGATATCTTCACGACCTATGTTTTATCCTTCGTATCCTCACTTCAATGCTCTCTTCCGTCTTTATAGAAATAAATTAAAGTTTGTTAAAGCTAATCGTTTCTGCCACTCTTTCTGTTTGCCTATCTTGCGTACATATTCTCTGTACTTCTTTACTCGTAGATCCTCGTCCAACCGCAGAAATTGAAGACTTCCAAAGGTTTTAATCGGATCGCCACCATTAGTTCCTTGTCAATGGGGATATGGCCGCTGACGGCAGAATTTATTGAACCATACGTGGCTGAAATAACTATAAAATCTCAATTTTTTATATTATTTAAATTACATTATTATCCTTTCTGGCCATCCTTATCCTAATCATAAACCTTAAATCTATCATGTCCTTAGTATATTTTGTTCTTTAACACCAATAATATTTGTCGGACGATTATATCTATCTATCTTCTTATGCGTATCTTGTTATTTATGTATATAAGAAGAGTGTCTAATTTGATCCAAATTGGTGTTTTTAGTGCATGAAAGAAAGCTCTACCGAAATTTATTCTCTGCTAAATTGTAGTAGGTTTATAGTAAAAATATCTATTTACAACCTAAAAGTGTCTATTAGGAAGATTTCTTAACACCTTACGTTAGGAAAATCGTACACAAGACACTAAACGCGATTGATGTATAAGGTCCGTATCTTTTTACCACCGTTGCATTTTATAAAACGCCAATGTGTTTATATTTCTCTATATGGGACCCTGGGACGACCCACGTGACACTTCCGGCCGCAAATTCCCGCCATTTCGGACTGTTTATGGCGGCAAAGCGTTTCCGGCGCCATATCAATAACACCGGCCAATTGATGACTTTACCGATTTGCCCTGACTTCCGGTACTTTACCCTTCCGATACATTCCCACCTCCGATATACATAAGCATTTTACTATTCAAGTTGGTCGGTCATAAGAAATCAGATGTATTGCGGTTAAGGCGATACCTTTAACTTGGCTGGGTGAATAAATAATATAAAGTCTAACAGAATATTGTTTCCAGAGAAAATTCATTCAAGTATGAACGTTTCCTTAGGTGTAGTTATACAAAACATGTGTTAATTGCGGTGAACACCCATATGACTAGTATTAACTATTGCGTAAGATAGTTTAACGGTATTCACCTATTCCTATGTTATGTTGGTTTTAGTTTTAACATTTTTTGAAGTGAAACTTCTTTAGCCCCGTTAGTGTTTTCAAACTCAGGTGAAACGGAAGTGCGTCACTAAAATTTATTATTTGACGGATCCTCGCGGTAAATTCGTGCCTCGGCGCGAGTCTCAGATAGCGCAGCGGGTTAGGCGTTTGACAAGTCTCAGCGGCCAAAGAGATAGACATCCAGCGAACGGAGGCTCGAATCCTACGAAATCTAAAAAAATAAAATATTTTTGTGAAATCAATATCCAATCTTCATACAACTTTAAATTAAACAAGCAAAAAAAAGAAAGCGACATCTAGCGACTTTCTAGTTTTACTTCTACCGCGTATGAATTGGCCACCCTTTTAGGAAAGGAAGGAGAGGAAATTCTGGAAAGGAAAAGGTAGGTAGAAATCTGGGGGTCAGTGTGTCCAGGAGTGACGACCGGATGAATCCATCCCTCCCACTACGGTGCAAGGCGATGTTCTGAGAGAGTACGGCTGGAGAAGTCAAAATAACTTTCTCAACCATTCTCTCCCGATCCGGCCTGCCATGCAGCTGGTGGGCAGACGTATCCACCGCCAAGACCCGGCCAAACCTCACCCCATATTGGCTTAAAAGTTTAATTAAAGAATTTTCAATAATTAAGCCGCTAACTTAATTCATAGTGTATAAACATTAAAAGGGCGCTGTGTCACACTTGGGTTCTTATAAATGACGTAATAAACCTGAATATTTCAAAGATTTTTTTCTCGTTTTTCAATCTCCAATAAAATATAAAAATCTATTGATGTGCACATAGGTAGTTTAACCTGCACTGTAAGTTTTAACTTGTTACGAGCAATCTAAACATAATAAATATACTCGTAGAATACGAGCAATCGAAACATAATAAATATACTCGTATAATACGAGCAATCTAAACATAATAAATATACTCGTAGAATACGAGCAATCTAAACATAATAAATATACTCGTAGAATACGAGCAATCGAAACATAATAAATATACTCGTAGAATACGAGCAATCTAAACATAATAAATATTCTCGTATTATACGAGCAATCTAAACATAATAAATATACTCGTAGAATACGAGCAATCTAAACATAATAAATATACTCGTAGAATACGAGCAATCTAAACATAATAAATATACTCGTAGAATACGAGCAATCGAAACATAATAAATATACTCGTAGAATACGAGAAATCTAAACATAATAAATATACTCGTAGAATACGAGCAATCTAAACATAATAAATATACTCGTATTATACGAGCAATCTAAACATAATAAATATACTCGTAGAATACGAGCAATCTAAACATAATAAATATGCTCGTAGAATACGAGCAATCTACGACGACCTCCGTAGTCCAGTGGGTAAGACTCTTGACTCACAATCCGGAGGTCGCGGGTTCGAACCCGGCATGCGCAAATAAATTTTATTTGATTAATTTGTGTTATTTCACAATTAATTCACTTAAAAATAATATATAGTATATTTGCGGCATGTTCCAGAGTGGAAGATACTATTAGTATCGCCCTGGTGTAAGACCACCATTCAGAATTGAAATGTTGCTTGAGAATGGCTTTAGCCGTGTTTGGTGACCAGATCTGAATAGCCAGGTACTTCCCAACCTTCCTCTTCCCCACCTCCTTCCCCTCCCCACTACCTTCAGCCTCACAACATACCCCAATTGGGGATGCCATAGTCTCACTGGCTCCAGACGGGGCAGTTAAGATTCTTGTGCGGTATTCACTGTAAAAAAAAAAAAAAATCTAAACATAATAAATGTACTCGTAGAATAACATGACGTCATTGGCTAAACCGCACACTTTCAACATTGATGTTCTAATTAAACTCGTCATTTTGTTGAAAATGAACTTTCTCATAAGACCACGAAGAAAAGAATAATTGAATTTAGTGGAGACGGGCGCTATTTCCAATTTGATCCTTTTTGCTGAGGATAGATACCGTGTTTAGTAAAAAATACAGACACAGGTAGGTACCTACCGTAGTAGCTCCGCCACGCCGCCGCCATCTTGTTTCCTGTTTCCGCTAATTCCCTCAGGTGTTAGAGGCTCTTCCGCTACGAATAAATCTATGCCATACAATAGATACAAAGTAAGATAAAGTGATGAAATTGTATGTATTCTGGATGTGTTTCGCACAGTGCATGGTGAAATACAACAGAGAATATTTAAAACGCGTACGATACATTTTTTAATCCATTATTATTGAATCCATTGAATAATTTTATAAAAGAAAATGATTTGTTGGTGATGAATAAACAACGCTTTGTCATTCTATGTGTAATTTAAATGCAAAAGTGACAATAAACAATTTAGGAGTTCAAAAATAGAAAGTCAGCAACATAATTTTTTTTCTACTGGTACCCTTTCCCATAGGTAGTTGGCTATCATCAGGGTAATCTTCACTCTGAAAACTGCAGTCCGAAATTTCAAATTGCAGTTAAGGCCGAACGAAATCAGTGCTGTCGCTGAGTAAGCTTCACTATTTAAAATAGTCTAATTACTGCGTAAATTTGCGGTAAAACAACCCACAAATCAGCAGTAACAACGAGTATCAACAATAATCGCGGCGATATGCAAACTGTCGTCGCACGGTGGCACTGACTTGGTCACGTGACCAGATCTCAAGACCTATATTGTTGTAGTCGACCTTTTGTACCAATCACTTTAGATCACAACTAAATCAAATTTACGTAACGGTCTAATTAATTGTTTATATAAATATTTTTCGTGTTATATATTGTTTGAATATTACTTTACTGAATATATAAACCCAAATACTCAAAAAAGTGTCTGTAAAACAAAAAAATCAAATTATTATAATGCAATTACCACACTGTATTTTCTTGCTGTAAAGGTTGGAATAATATTCAAACATTTGCGTTCCAAACAAATCATTTTTCTCTATATTAAGGAAGGAGTCTGGTCCAGTCGATCCAAAAAATCAACTTTTTTGCCTAAAAATCTTCCTATGCATTCATTCATGCAGAATACATTCCCAAAGTTATAGCATCAAATTTGACATTTAAATATAGGTAGGAGCGGTGCGCGTCAAGCAGGTAGACCGGAAAACGGAGCGGCCTGGTTACAAGGGAAACCTTGAAATGCGTTTTTTTCAAAACCACGTTTTTCGAGCTGGCTGGAATTGTAGCTCATTTAATTTTCATCCGATTCACTTCATTCAAAATTTAAATTAAAGAAAATTAAATTTATAAGCGGATAAACCTCGACTTGTGAAAATTATTATTTTAGGACAAAGTTATTGCAAAGTTAAGATAGTTTTATTTTCGTCAGTTTTCATTTTATGTCCACCATTTTTGCAATCAACAACTTTTTTTGCAATCTTTGGTTCATACCCGTTCTGCATTCATAATATACCGATATTTTATTTTCTTATTTTTTTTTATTTAAAAAAAAAAATGTTTTCAAACATGTAAAGTTGATTTCCAATAATATTATCCAACAAATGTTCACATACTTCGTAAACTTAGCTACCAGACTTTCAGATAATAACGAAAAAAACATTCTATGTTCAATAAATTTTTGTTTACCGGTACTTTGATCTGGTTTCTTTATTGTCTCTTGATATAATATATGTTTGATAGATAGTGCATTCTTCTCCAGGTCGCATATACAATATTATGTGAATCAATTCGTAATGGCCCGTGGGACACCACAAAGGTAGCAGTTGGGAGGGATTGCAGCCAGCATAACCGAGACCTGAATACTCAAGAAGTTAAAGAATTTGCCAAAAATATACTATTGGGAGAGAGACGTAGTTGCCAGAGACTCGAGGGAAACTATTAGATTGCCTCAAAAGGTTGCGCTGTCAACTAAAAACATTTTTGTATGTAGGTTCGCCTCATCAAATGTATAGGTACTGCTCATCTCACGTGACAATCATAATTATAGTAATAACAACACCTACTTCGAATGAATAGCACATTTTTGTGAAATATCTCGCTTGTCTGGCGCTTACGATGTTTGGATTAATAGCACTTTTTTTTTGTAATCTCCTGTCGTCTTGAAAATTCAAATTTATAATTTACCTGCCATTACATAAATCACAAGTTTTCTTTTTTTCTTTTTGTTACTTTTCCAATTTCCAATACTTTTGAATGTTGCTATAAATTTGTGGTTATCCATTATAGATAAATGAAACAATGTTACTTTGTTTGAACCACTTGTATGTATATATATAACAAAGTAACATTGTTTCATTTATCTTTTTGCATTAGAATATTTTTAACCATGCTATTTTAATAAAGAAAATTCCAATCATGTTGTCTTTCCCGGAACGATTTCATTTAATTTAAATAAATAGTTGGAAGTGTTTCAATATTTTGTCTGTAACTGTCTTGTAACTTGTCTGTAATAAACTATTGAAAAAGTAAATATTCAAATGTCACTCTAATTGAAAAAAGAGATTCACAGACTTCCATAAGATTGCGACCCGTTTTTTCGATTTTCTAAATTATTGAAAATGATTTATAATTTAGTCAAGATATGTAAAAGTTATACAAAATTTGATGTTCCATCAATTGGATTAATAATTAGTAAAACAAAAACATATGAAGACAATATTTGCTATTCTTAAACGAAAAATTGAAACAGGCCAAAGAGAAAAAGATACTGTACTAGATGCGCTAATATTGGATTCAATGATTAAATGTTACAATTTATTAATTAATAATTAGTGAATTAATTTAATTAATCAATAATATTACAGTTTATTTAAATTGAATACATATTATAAGTTATTCCAAAATAAAAATAAAATGAAATAAGTGTGAGCTACCTATCAAGTAGCGCATTTGCGAAGCTTAACAAAGAGTAAGCTGCCGGTGTCAGAGTCGTAGACTTGGTAAGGGTAAGGCATGCAAAGTTGTATGACAGCCCACTAATATCCGCAATAACATGTCGACAGGTAAACTGAGAAATGCCGCCGCTCCCTCGGGGGGTCATCTTGTCTGCAAATGGTTGTGGAAGCTCTTCCCAAGCTCCCGGCACCGCTAAGTATTTGCTACCAGTAAAGAGGGATTAGTTGGGAACTGCCAGATTTGCTTTGATAATGTATTGTGCCACAAACTCAGCAGTACACTTATTATAATTGTGCTACGTACATTAATTTAATGTTGGAACATCATCCTGGAGTTAAAAAAATATTAAGCTAACCTGACGGTGCTTTTTTAATTTGATTTTAAATTTCAACCCTCTTGAGCGATCATAGATGTTTTGTTATTACTTGAACGCAAATAAACGGTTCTTTTTAGTAACACATTTAATTTTTAGAGGAATGTACCTGCGGTAGCGTCCTGCATACAAATAGTAAAACCTTTAGAACATTACTTGGTACACTTTATTAGAAGCAATGATTAACAATTAGCTATTTAATTTCGGAGTATTTGTTTGAACCTACCATACGAATGTCGTCCCGTCCCCAACAATTTAAAATTTCAGTCACCATAGAGTTAACCTAAAATGTTTTCAACCGAACATATTTCAATGGGGGATTACATGTTTTAAAAGCATTCAGTGATTTCTTTTAATAGTTTAATTGCAAAATATTATCAAATAGATGTTATCAATGATGTTTTCATGAGCTTGAAATATTTGAAATCATGGTTTCTCTAAACACTCGCACAGGCCATTCGCTGTTTTTCGTTAGCCTTTCAACAAAAGCTTAAGAATTTATTTCGCCCACATATGTATGAACATGTGTGTTATGCAACTATTAGGCGGGAAAGGGGAAAGTACGGGAGAAAATGGAAAACGTATCGGGAAAATGCTGATCCGAATTTCAACGGAATTAGATGTTACGAGCTGGGGGAATTGTAGCCAACTTGGGGGAGGGATTGGCAGGGGGAGGGAGAGGGCGTGCAGTGTTGTTTAAGGAACTACGTGTTTCCGGATTCTAAAAAAACAATCGAAGTGGTTGGATTGCACTGAAAAAAGCTCGGACCAGATGTGATGGAGACACGAGGCACAAACCTTCCAATATTTTATTTTATTTATTTATAAGAATATTAGTTTTTTTGTGGTGTTTCATCCGCCATGCTAGGGATATTCCTGTGTTATGGCGGGTGAAGTTTTCAGATTTGAAATTATACATTTTGTAATGTTTCATAAATAAAATTAGAAGTTGTACAGATTAAATTAAATTTTGAAATTTTATAATAATAATAATTAATTAATTAATAATAATTAATTAATAATAAGTAATAATAAGTTGATAATAACAGTAATTAAAATATAACATATAATAAATAGTAATTAAATTATTTGTTAAATTAAGGAATTAAGGATTAGGTTATGATTAGGTTGTTTAAAATAAGTATGCTATAGGTTTGCTGAAACGGCAAAGCACACCATAAATCCGAACCATCTACCCAATTTTCCTAATGATCACTCTATATTTTCTCCATACTCAGATTTTTGGAAGTACTTAAAGAATATATCCCACGATGAAATCTGAAAGGAATGCAAGGTTAGTGAAATCTTAAAAAATAAGATTAAGATAATTAAGTTTAATATAATTAAGATAATAACAAGGCGTGAGGCAGATGGACGGGTGAAGGAGTATCGGGACAAGTATTAGTCAGAAGTGAATTGGCAGTCTTCAGGGACGCCCCAGAAATATGTTGCATAATCCAATGAATCTAATATGTTAGCTGAAACTTATCATTAGTTGGAATATTGGATAGTTGGAAATAGTGTCAATGAAGCAAGGAGTGTATGGTGTATACCATTCCATTCCAGCTGTTTGGAAATTCTTTCTACTTGTCTAATCCCACGGAAATTTTGTTATTGTTGGTCAGTCAATTATATGCACATATCATTTGTACTGACGAAGTTGTTGATACATGTTTTTTTAATGGATATATATAAGTTTTCTTGATGTCAACATAAATGTCTTTCTTGTAGATCAATCAGATAACTTGTTTTCTCATTTTCATCAAATTGTAGAATTTCTCATAAAAATTGCTTCGTTCACGTTCAAAATTGATTTTACTTTCCCTGCCACAAGATCTCAGGAACATTTTCATGTTTTTGCAGCACAACAATGGTAGAAAATAATGCCTTCCTTTAATCCACACATGGTGGAATCCTACCTACAGTCTACACCCTTTGAGGTCCTGGGGGAGTTTAAGAAACACAGCAATATTTAGCACCGGTTTGGGATACTTCCTACCCCCTTACCTTATGGTGGGGTTAACAGGAAGCGATATCGTTATTGCCTCTCTGCCTTATTAACAATTCCAGGATATACAGTTCGATGGCAGTTAAAGAAATTAGAAAAGGAAAATGCTTTTGGACTGGTTAGAAAGAAACCTAATAGACAAAATCGTCAACAATGAAACCTTTTTAAATCCACTTGTCGGATAATTGAAGCTCTTAAGAACATATTATATGAAAATAAATTATTTTGTCGTGATGTGAAAAATCTAAAGTGTACATTCAATAAAGGTCGAGTAAGTTTGTATAAATCACGTTTATTTCTAATTTTTCACTCGTAGTAGTTAAGGATCATAATAAATATATTTCTATAAATATTTTTCATAAACAATATCGGTACCATGGCAACTCAGAATCAACTCTTTGAAAAGTCATTAAAAGCTTTGATAAAAAAATGAAAAGTAGCCCAAAATCTACCTTTTCAAAGGAGGTGTTGAGTTTAGTTGATTCTGAGATGTCCGGTCATAATTTCATCCCATTGGAGAATGAATTTCATAGTTTAACATGTATGGGGTATTTCACCATCCTCTTGATGGCTTATCCATAGAATATTAATAATTAATAAATAAATACTTGCAATAGGTTAAAAAAACTCGGATAACTTATCCGATATTAACCTATTCCTAAACTCACACTTAAGTAAATCGTTTATAGTAAATATACGTTATCCTATGGGTAAGCTATCAAGAAGATGGTGAAATACCCCCACAGTGAAGTATCACATAACTGCACTGTATGAATGTTATTTTATTATTAGGTATATACAATTTTTTTGTGGGAAACCTGATTTTTTGATTAGGAAAATATTTCTGAAAATGCGTAAATGCACGTAAACTTTTATCGAATTGGCCTTTATATACTTTTATATGCTTTCAGGAATTATATTATTTTAAAAATCTATGACAACACTTTTTTAAATGTTATTTTGGTACATTATTAATTAACATTTTACAGTATGATTGAATAATATTGGCCTCACTGAGTGGCTTACCCGGCTGAGGACCAATGCATGACCTTGATAATACATATTACCTTACTTAACAATTTTCTACAATCTAACTATCGCGACAACCTCCATTGCATCTGTCTTCACAGGTGCGCGTATAGTCTATAAATTTCATCCAAAACTGCCGTTAATGAGGGAAACTACACCCGTGTTGTACTCAAATCATTGTAAATTTGCAGCATCCGGCGGTCCACGGGAGAAAGACGTTAAGTTCGCTGAGAACGTGATTCGCTCGTTTGCCGACGGCGGCGGACAGTAGAACATTCCCTACAAAACCATTTAAAACCTGCATACTGAAAGAGTCCATGTCTTTTTTTACAAATACTTACTCATATTTTCTAATAAATTAATCAACTACTTATATTTAGCAATATTGTTTAATTCGTAGAACCACATTAATTTTTTTTTATGAATTTAAATTTATAATCTTATTTTTAAGTTCTGCATGTATTTTAGTTTTCTTTGTGACAGCTATTTCAACTAGATTCAAAGAACATTATACGATGTTATAATAATAAAAGCACTTCTTTCAAATCCGCAGAACATCTCTTATTGAATAATCATGTTCCACTTAATAACAACAAGCCTAAATCATTGCATATAGAAAGAAAGGATCATAGATTAAATTAACTTGAACAATTAGCAACCAACCAACGAACGAATTACCCTAATATAATACTAATTAATAAAGTTAAAAAATATATTTATACCCTACTTCTTGGTATGTTTACAAAAAATAAACAGTATAACTCGTTTAAATAAGTCAATAGCAGGCACATCATTATTAAACAATTAAGAACACATCAACATTTAATGTGGTGAAAGAGATTTCATTGAACCCTACAATTATTTTATCAATAAATCGGTTTAACCGGTAAAAATTCAAGTTAGGCACCTTCAAAATTGAAAATCAGAACCGTTGGTATAAATAAAAGTGTTCTAGCCACAGTTTGAAAAGGGCATTGTGATCTGAAACAGCTGTCACGATAATAACAAAAACTAAAATACCTCCACCAAAATTAGTATTTGAATACCGGACTATGTGTAATAAAGTGCTAAGATATTATTGAGGGCGGCTTGTTGCACAGAATTTTATTTATTTAATTAACCTTCTGTACGCCCATGGAGCTTTTACATTGGATGTATTATAATTACATTTACACAGGGGTTAATAATAAACAATAGGTTGCAATTGTCAAACTGTGTAAGCATGAAATTGGCGAGTTTGCCATTATTTGTTTTTGAGTGGTGACGTTGAAATAATTTCTTTTGCCTGGTGAGTCGAGTAATCTTAAATTGACTACACTCCGGAGTTCACAGCAATTGAACTGAATCTGAATAATTCATCTAATTTCAAAGTTAAAATTAAAGTTTTGTGAAAGTTTAATCAAAATTCTTCAATCTGGATTACCGGTTGTGCAACAGTACTATGATTACAACAGAACTTATATGGGATTTTCACAGAAATTGAATAATAACTTTGAAATGTATCTCTACATAAAGAAAAAAGGTTAGTTTAAGAACATCAAAATGTATTATTTATTGAGAAAAAAACAATTAATTAAAAAAACAAAATTTAATTAATTTTAAGAAAAATTTTCTTTTTCGTTAATTTATTTAAACCCATCTTGTTCTCAGGCGTTGCAATGTTTCACCAAATTGATGGTCAATATTCAACCTCCCATAAAAACGCTTCTTTCCAGATTTAGTTGCACAATCCTTCCTTTATTAACATGCACCCTTTTTGCTGAGGTGCATCTTGGCTTAGGGGATGTGTTAGAGATCAGGGGATGAGGTTTTCGCCAGTTCTCTCACGTCGGCCCGTCTAATCACCATCCATTAGGAGGCTAATTAGCCAGCGCGTTACAACATCGCGTCAGGCATAGAGATTTGACTGCCAAATCTGATTCATGGCGTGTTACACAGACTTTGGAGCTGTATGAAAATTGATAACCGACGTATCTACAAATAAAAATCAATACTATTGTCATTAAAGTATGTTTTTATTTAATCACTATGGGTTTGACTAAAAAAATAAATTCTGCAGTAAAACATCTGCGTCATAGACATCCAAATTCAATAGACCAGAAATAACAGGTGAGGGGAAAAATCAACTATGGCGGTACGAAGAGGGGAAGATGACTGTCATTGGTTGAAAAATTAATCTGACAGTATATAGGCATCTCGCATTATAATATCATCATTTAGTTCTTAAAAGCAAAATCTGCTTTGAATGAATAGACCTTTTTACATGGGAGCGCGAATTGCTTGCCACGATAATAAAATATTTGCGTAGGCCAAATGTACACCCCAAAAAGATTCGCCCGTTTTCACATAGCAATATTTTTTTGCCGTGTTTAGTTAAGACACTTTTACAAATGTTTCATAATTTACTTACCCCTGTAACCAGCGACGAGCACACTAAGGAACCGCCCACATTTATGTGCACACTGATATGTAGGTATGTTGTATAGCACAAGCTACTGTTTTGGCGTGTTATTTTTTCGTTAAATGTATAGATGTTAGCTTCGCGCTGCCCACGGCAAGAATGATGACGTCACACATTTTAGATTCAAGCGATTCTCTATCCCCTCCACATGGGGCGAACTGGCGCCAAGGAGGAGCTCCAGCCGGTTCCATGGCGAGGGGGAAATAATACGTTTTTATCACTTAGGGCAGGTCCAGATATATTCATATGTCCGTGATCTGCGTTTAATTTCCGCGGTACAGAATATAACTAAAAGTCCCTAAAAAATTTTATCACATTACATGGCTTCCTGCGAAAGAACAAAATTGAAATAGCTATAATTAAATATATATTTTTTAAATCTTTACTACAATTTGAAATTACTTAATAATAAAGCAAAAAAAAAATTTTTTTGCCTACATAGGTCAGCGTAGGGTTCTTTTTGTCACCAGGGCCGTGTGGATTTTTGTGGAAATTTATGGATATTTGTGGATATTCGTGAGAATTTTTGGATTTTTGTGGATATTTCTGGAATATTTTGAATGTTTATGGATACTTATGGATATTTATGAATATTTTTGGATGTTTGTGGATTTTTGTGGAAATTTATGGATATTTTTGAATGCTTGTGTATATTTATGGATTTTTGTGGAAATTTGTGGTTATTGTTGTATATTATATGATATGTGGATATTATATGTTGTATATTATGAGGATATTTGAGGAACCTTCAATCCTCTTTTCATACTTTAAACATGAAAAAGAGCACTACTAAATATTGAACAAAAATTAAATTATAATACCTAAGGGATTACCAATATTTTAACGCACTTGCTTGTAAATTATCATGGTTACTTCTTACGGTAATAAAACAAATTATTGGTGTTATATAACTGCGATGGCTTTGGTTTCCACATGACCAAGATTTTTTCTGCTGTACTTTGGAGGGCCGAAAATTGAAGATGCTCACTGGCCGGATAACACATTCTTCCCTTATTATAGTACATTATTTTCCTACCCCTGGCTCAAGATAAACGTTAATTTTCTCAACTCGCCATATCATTTGCTAGAGACCATCGTAAGCTATGATAAAACCTTTTTACGAAAAATAATATTTATTCTTTTATTTATAATCACTAAAATTTCGAAAATAAACTAGTGTTGAAACTCCGGTAAATCAGCTATTAGTAACAATTAGTTCTGGAAAAAGGTTCGCTAACCAAACTATCAAAATATGTCAGAGATTGGAAAACCTATTAAATATTCCCTTTCTTAATTTACAGTAAAATATACTCGATCACTTTTTCTGAAATAACTTCCAATGAAAGATGCATATTGTAATTCGTCCAGAGTTTAGTGGTCTTAACTTATGCACCAGGTTATAAGTTATTCAAACGATTGACAAGTGCCACCGTATGTACATGTACATCTCACGTGTGCGGAGTAAAGTGCGTTACACGACACGTGTGTACTGTATAGGTAAGCGTGCGTTATAATGTGCCGATTACGTAAACCACGTTAGCGTATTGGAATTATCTACGTGCACAATTAGATTCCAAACTAGACTAGACTAATTGACAAGCCGACAATAATTATTCTGATGAATTAATTAATATTCCAAGTAAGGCTTCATATTTCCATATCGATCATAGTTGATTTTCATATAACTAAACAGATGTAGGAATTAGGAATACACTTTTAGGTAGTAATAGGTACATTTCATCTTGGGAACCGCCGCCCGGGAATCATTTATTGGATAACCTCTGCTATAGGTCACTCCAAGTGTTTCGCTACGTTTGGTGATTTAGCAGGGGTGCCCGGGTACACGGGGTGAGATTTGTCCGGGTCTTGGCTGTGGATGCATCTGCCCACCAACTGCCTCAAAGGCCGGACCGGGAAAGATTGCAGCAGGAGTTGAATTGTTGCGAATATTAAGAGGGAATAACCAGACACCGGAAATATAAAATTCTTTATTTTATGTAATTATTTTTTTATTATAAGCATTTATAATTTTTTCAATAATGTATAAGCAAAATAAATGTGTAAAAAAAACTGTAATATATTAGTTTGTAAGACTGTAAATAAATTGACAAACTGAAATATTTTAGTCACAAAACAAGATTTTTCACGATTTTATATGAACTAAAATTAAAATTCTGAAAATAGCATTCCCAAATAATTTATTGATTTATTTTACTGCATGATTACATGATTTGAAATGTACGTTGTATAATGCAAAATTTTGTTTGAAAATTTAACAAATCAGTCCAATTTTTTTTTTAAATGACATATTTCCGGTGTGTCTGGGTATTCTTAAGTTACGGTTGATAATTTTTGAGTAAGTTTTTTACGTATTTGCCATGACAAACTTGGTAAAACATGCAATTCAGTATAATATTTATTAATAAAATAAATAATTCTTACTCCTTTCTCAACTCCACAATGGCTCAGTGATTACATTCTTAATCTCAAGTACTGAAGTGCATAATACCGCCATCAATCCACTCCTGCTTCATTAGCATCAGAGAGTTTGTGAAAAATCGGTAAAATTAAGCAGACCGTGAAATATTCCCGTAGTCAACTCCATAGATCGGCTGCCTGTTGACAAATTGCGAGCCTCGGGGACATCTTAAGCAAATTGGTTCTTTTACCGGGAGTATTAGTCATTTTTTTCAGTAATTTGCATGAAATTTGTCTCGTTCCTTCATCATTAATGAATCACTACTTTCTGTAATTGAACTATAGGTAGGCAGTAGGTACCTACTTATACTTAAGCATAGTTATAGTTAAGCATAGTAGACATTGCTGACTCGGGTCTTAAATTTTCGATAACTGATTCTTTTAGACTTTTTTAAAAAATCTACTTAAACACCATATAGGAGACCCTCAGAATTTAATTTCTGTCATGGGTCTTTGGGTTCGCTGTGTGGAGGGTATTTTTGGCGAGAGGAAGGAGTGAACTTAGGTCTTCAAGAGACCCAGCGATCAAATTAAAAATGGAAAGCAAAACTGTATTTTTCTTTATAAAATGATTTGTTGTTCAATTTTTGTTTTTTATTATGTGATATTTTCGAAAAGCCCTCATTACTGAACTTGTACGCAACAAAAAGAATATTGCGGTTAGGGGATCCAATAGTCTAGGAAAAAATCGAAATCGGAATTCACGCCCTTTTATGGAAGGAGTTTAAAAATACTTGAGTTTTTAAAAAGCTTTTGGAAAGGTTGAAAAAGGTATTTGAGATTTTTTTTACATGTTGATTTCGTAAAGGCCTGTAAAAAACATTGACTCATTTTTTACGCATTGTTTATTGTAATAACAAAGAAATTTAAAATTTATTTCTCGAAACCAAGCGACGCGGAACCACACGTCTGTTCCCTGCTGCGGCCGGGGCTTAACTGGTCGAAATGGGTGTGCCAAGTGCATGGTTCTCGTGCCCATGGCTAAAGGGTCACTTTAAGATTCCAAATTCGTGGAGTGTGGGCCGTATTGATTGATGTCAAAAATAACAACGAGAAAATAAATGCATATTTTATATTATTTTGTGAAGTTCGGGCGTAAATATTATTTTTTGCGATTATTATAAAAGAAACTGAATTTGCCCCATTAAACAATAAAACCATGTCCGAAAAGGGATTTACAAGTAGGAGAGTTTGCATTTTTTGAAAGTGATTTTTTATAGATCTAATATTTTTTTCAAGGCTTATGAAAAGACTAATAAAAAAATGACCGATATTTTTAGAGGTATGTTCGACACACACTGACATAGTACTTAATTGAAGCATCTACAATACTTCTAAGCGATCCAATTTTCAAAACAAAAGCATATGATTTTGTATGATTTTGCATTATTTAGTACCTATGGCTTCATCTTAATGTGATGGTTTGGAAGAGTTGGAATAGTTCCCACATGTCGTATCATTGTTATTTTTTTGATTTTTTGGTTGAAACACACAGGAATAATGTTTGCATGTACTTACTTTTCATAATTTGGGTACCGCCGCTCCGAGAATCATTTATTAGATTACCTACATCTTTGTCATAGGTCACCTCAAGTGGGTTTGGCGCCTAGCCCGGGTTCATATGGTGAGGTTTGACTAAGACTTGGCGGCGGATGTGTCAGCTTACGTACTGCGTGGCGGGCCGGATCGGGAGAGACTGATTGAGGGAGACCATTTAGCCTCTCCAGTGGGATTCGAGTAAATTGAATTCTTGTTTTTTTCTAGTTTACATACTTGTAATTCTATGTCATACTTTCGTTTATTTACTGGTTGATACTTTTATTATTATTATTTTAATTAAATTTTAATCGTCGCGTCGTGTTAGTATTTTGCTAATTTTCACAAATTTTTTTCAGATGTACCTACCTACATGTGTGATGTTTTCTTATGATTACTACAACTGTATTTATCGTGTTATACTTTATATTATTCATGTGAAAGCCCACTAGGGCGTTAAAGACTAATAAATAAATCTCCAAAAATAGGCGTATTGGTTATGAACTCCGACGACCCAAATTTATAAATCATGTAAACAGCATGTTAGGTCATTCGGTGTCAAACTTCGAACGGATATAAACTCATCACGCCTACCTACTTGGTCCAATATTTTGTTAAAAAGTTAAATTGTAAAAAAAAAGTATTTTGTTTCAAAAATGACAAGTCTAATTCAATTATCTGAAAACAGAGGCAGCAAAAATGAATATTTTTTCCAATAACAAAGGTAGGCGTATAAATTTACCTGAGAGCGTCTATCGATCTCGTATAATTTAATAAAACATTCTCCTTTGAGAATAGAAAAATTCGCTAACATTTTTTAACATCGCGCCAGGCTAATTAAATAATAGCCCTAAGTATAATTCACTGCCGGGTTCAAAAAATATTTTTATCCCATTTAAATTCGCCGTCTCCCGTTCCTGGAAAGAACAAAAAATAAAAGTAAATCGTAAAATGTCAGTTTTCTGCGATAAACCCCAAATGGGTTAGAAAATTTACGACGCGACCTTTTTTACACTCACTCTATTCCGGTATATTATAAAATATTACCTTAATGAAAATCTGTACATTTTACACTTGCCAATTTCAGGGAAGGGGTTGTTTTTTTCCAGCGAAATAAAATATCATTCCTGCTAAGTTATTAATGTTACTCTGAATTATGAGGGGGTGCGTTAATCCATTCCCAACACCGACAACACTTTGCTTCATAAAAATAAATTTATTATGCTTACAGAAAATTATTCACATTATAAAAAATCATTAATGTTTTTGGAGTACGGCGACCAGGAGCGCAGAAATATGAGGAGTGTGGAGGTATTATTTTCACGGTGTTTTTCGTACCAATTTCACGTTGCAAAGTGTTCTTTATACCACGACCCGCCGGCAAATTGTATGTCGGCTTAGCGTGGCCGCAGCCTCTCGCAATCCCGATGGACCAAACTTGCTACCATGAAGCGACAATATCCCAAACTTATTTTAACATTCATAACTCTCGTAGGCACCGTAAAATTTCTCCACAACCGACACACCTACCCGCCACCTACGGATAATTAGATTCGTCCTCCTCTTACTCGTGCGAATATCCGACGAGGAAGAGGGATGCGATTGCGGTCGTCGGACGTTTTGAAGCTGCGGTATAATAACCCGAGTAAGGTTTATTATAATTTACATATTTAGGCGAAATTAACCTTATATGAGCGTTTTGCACTCTCCGTACGCAGTACATTGTGGCCTGGCTAATAAGACAAGATTTACCCGATGATTTTGTTGGTTCAATCCACACATCACTTCTTATCATGATGGGAGTAACTACGGGATAGGAAATGTAACTTGTTTTATTACAACTAAAATATAAATCGTCCAGTTTTTTAATAATACACTCGTCACTTGAAATTCTCAAAAGACACACTTTAACGAAGGATGACTTAGTAGATGAATAGAAGTAGTATAACAACCAGATGGGTGGCGAAGGTTATTCTACAATACCCTAGTATAATAATAATATAATAATAATATATCTTTATTGAACAAAAAAAATTAAGATTTATAACTACAAAAACAAAAAGTACATCATAAGTACAGTAAAAGTAGAGTTTAGAAGTTGGATAATGACCAAAGTTAATAACAGAAAACAAAATACATATATACAGTAGGTACTTAAACAATAGAGATTTATAATTATAAATTTAGGTTTCTCGTAACCTGCCTCACTAGGCTAGCCTGTGTTGAGGCAGTAATTTACGTCAATTTATTATACTGTGAACATACCTACACTTATATTAGAATAAAATCACGCAATACAATGGTTGCATTAATAATAACAATAATATTGGTACAATAATAACAGCATTGGTTCAATACTAATTTCGAATTTGGGTGAGTGCACCGGTAAATGCTCTATCATTATTTTTTATCCAAATTTTTATGTTTTTTTTGAAATTTTTTTGTGAATCACATTTTTTTATACTAATTGGAAGAATATTGTAAAGTCTTGTTGCAAGGTATCTGAAGCTTCGTTGACCAAAAGTAGTATGAGTTATGGGAATTTGTAGTAAATCTTTGTTATTGTTTCGAGTACAGCGAATATTTAATCTTTTTTCATAGTATTTGTGTATATTTGTATATAGATGAGTGAGGATTGTTTTTGCATATATCTGCCGAACGTCAAACACATTCATAATATTGAAGATTAAGTTCGAGTCTGTAATTAGAGGTAGTCTAAGAATTAATTTTATAATAGTTTTCTGTGCCTTTATGATTGGGTCTAGTGCTGATGCAGTACCGCCTCCCCATGCTATGATACCATACTCAATAATAGATTGACAGACTGCAAAATAAATCATTTTCAAGTGTTGTAAGTCGAGAAAGTTTCGTATCGTTCTGAAAAAGTGCATGGTTTTTCTTATTTTGTTTGCAATTATTTGAGTGCGAATATTCCATTTGAGATATGGATCAATTGTGAGGCCGAGATACTTCATCTGTGTAGTGCGCTCAATGTAGGGACACTGACAAGATTCATCGGAATTTAAACATGTGTGTATTCTAATAGAGGCGTCATCATGAGGTTGACCTGTTATATTTATGCTTGATGTGACATATTTAGTTTTCTCAGTGTTCAATGTGAGCGTATTTGTATCTAACCACTTTTTTATGATGTTTATATCCGTTTCAGCTTTTTTGTAAACAGCTTGCCAAGTGTCAGCTTCAAATAGTAAAACAGTGTCATCGGCAAAACTAACTATTTTTCCCTGAATGTTAATGTTACATAAGTCGTTGATATATAAAAGGAACAAAGATGGTCCTAATATGCTACCTTGAGGTATCCCATAGTGAGTTGAGCACTGATTGCTAAGTGTGTTAATTATTTTCACTTGTTGCTTGCGGTCATCAAGGTAGCTCTTAAAAAAGTTAAGATCGTTGCCTGTAATACCGATTATTTGAAGTTTGTTTATTAATATTTATTAGTATTTATTTATAAGTTAAATAATAAAATGTTCGACTATTATAAATATGTTAAAAGTGAGTGAGAACATATGTAAAAATCCACTTAAATAAATCATATTCCTAAATCAAAAAGAGTTGGTATTTAATATTAGTAGTTCTGTTCATGTCTACCCTACTATCTCTACTAGAAGTCGCGAAGATTTTAAGTTTCCGGAAAATGATGATGGACACTGCAACGATGTCCGAAACGTTGGCTAAAGAAGGAGGTAGCGCATAACACCTCAAAAAACACATAACACCTCAAAAACAAATAACGAAAATTCCGGAAATTTATTTATCAGGAACACAAAATACTACGTAATATTAGGAATGTAAAATTTTTCAATGAATTTACTAAAAATATAAAGGCTTACTATTTTTTCAGGGTTATTAATGTTATGAAGTCCAAATACTTTACGTAGTTAATATTATTGTTTTATAGTTAATTTTATGCTACATAAAATAAAACTACTTATTAAAAAGTAAATAAGGCCGTTTTTGTTATTTTCTGTAAGATTTAATTACATTATTAATATACCTAAAACAAGTTTATACCACTTTAATGTGTTTTCTCAAAATCAGCGTTGTGGGAAAAGTTTATTTGGTTTATTGCATTAACAATATATTTATGTATAATATGGAATAGTACCTAATAAGTAATAATCTAAGAAAATAGTGTATACTATCCTAAACAGGAAGCAGCAATTATTATAAACGATGTAACTCTCTCAAGTATTTATGTGATATCTCTAAAATAATTAAAGCAATAAAGAAAAATTACTTCAAAAATCTGGGATATAATCCCTCCAAGGCGCACGCATTTATAACAATTTGTGCGTCTGGAACGTCGTGGAATAAAAAAGTCGCTTCCCCTTCGGGGCGATGAATATAATTCAACAAAACTAAAGAAGGTAATGAAACTCGCCTGTGGGACCGAAGCTACTAATGAAATTATTCCTAGTGTACAGCAAAGCCAAACCATAGGGGATTTCCCTGCTAACTTGGCAACAGAATTTCTTCAGCGGATTCCTGAAAACTTCCAAACAACTAAATAGGTTCTACTGCGAAGTTTAAATTAAGTAAAGTAGTAGTTGTATGATCTCGGAGGTATGTTTTCCGTTAATGTTGTTAACTGCGTAGTTTTGATATTCCTTCTAAGTTCGGATCTTTGGCTGCTTGTTTCTTGTTTCTAAAACAGAATTTTCCACCCTCGCGGTTTGCTTTACTGATATTCTACACAAACTTGATTTGGATTCTTGTTCAAGTACTTTTGGCGGATAAACAAACACGATATTAGGTACCTATTTTCAAATCAATAAAAATATATAACCTATTTTCATTCAAATGCATCAAGAAAAATTTAGCTTATCTTACTGTATACGCTTCCGTATCAGTACAAAAATCGACACTGTAAGGGCCTTCGCTCATAGAGAAACTGAAAAAATCAGTTGTCTACGCAATTGCAATCAACCTTCCGAACAAAATCGATATTTTTCTTATCTTTTATCGCAGATTACTCGAAAACTTGACAGGTCATGAGCCGCTACCATGGAAACCTCTCAGCAAGGCAACTGAAACGCGACTTCAGTTTTTTTATTGCTTAAAAAATTTCTATGATTGTTGCATTTCTATTTTATTTTTATGTTGACGAATAAATTTTTTACAGCGAGTCAAAGTTTCGCATTTTTGAATTACCTACTGCTAAAACGATATTTTGGGGCGGGGCTACCGTGGGACGTCATGAGCGTGGACGCTCACTGATAGTGTTAATTTGTGCTGTCCCAGCTGAGCGACGCTTGTGACGTCACATTCCGTCGTCACAAGCGTTGTGACGTCAAACCATGGGCCGTTTTAATTTTGTCAGTTTTAGACCGTTTTTAAAATCAATAATATTTAATGAAAACATATAAAACGAAAATTTTAGTAGGATGATTAAAATCAGAAAAATTATCTTTAAAAATTCGGTACATTTTCAACAGAATCCCTCCTTTGTGGAAATACTCCATTGCCTTGTTGATAGTTTGCCATGGTAGCGGCTCACGACCTGTCAAGTTTTGTCATGTTTTGACATGTTAGATCAGAAAAATACCGATTTGGTTAGGAAGTTGATTGCGATTGAATGGACAACTGTTTTTTTTTGTCTGGATAAAAACTAAATTAGATCCAATGAAGAAACAAACACTTAAATTTTTAAAAGGAATCGTGGAATTAAATTAGAAAAAAAATTTCAGATATGTCTTATATTCTAATGCTCTCTTTTTTCCAAGTGTAGATTAGAGACTTATTCCGCATGTTTAAAACTGTTTCAAGAAAAACAATTTATTGCGACCATAATGAAACTTTTGCTGAATGTCCTACTTTAGCAATTCGGTATATTCTCTCTCTAATATGTTGAAAGTTCCGATATGATAAATATTAAATAATCTCCCCAGACGAATATTGAATTTGAATATTATTCGTACATTATTTTTTTATGGTTGAGGATCTCTTATGTATCGTTTGACTGTAAGAAGGTGGGCATATTAAATTTAATTTTTCTTGAATACATTCAGATCTAATGGCAAGTGTATGTACTGCTTTTCATTTCCCTTAAAATGGAATATAATTAAAGAAACAAAAGACTGTCATTTGGGACCGCTTTTTCATTATATTTTCGTACCAACTTGAATAAAAAATTAGACATTTTGAAAGAGGATTTCGAATAATATGGAATTATTCAAACTAATTATATTTTGTATCGATATTATGATCGTCAATGAGCCTTCATCAACCTTCAGACCCATCAATTAATTGTTTTCAATAATATAGTGTTTCATAAAATCAACAGAATTATGTACGAGTAAAATGTTTTTTCTTCTTGTAATAAATCGTTTAGAGTTTAGACTATTTTAATGTTTGTTAATATTAGCAAAAGTTATTTTAAAGATTTTCATCTCAATGTATAAAACAAAAGGAAAATTTATTTTTTCCACGTTTTAATCAAATTAAATATTTTCATTATTGGCAGAATTTCATTATTGGCATTATTGAAAATCAATCAAAGCATTAAAAAAATAATACTCAATCATAGAAAGGCGGGGACTGGCTAGCGGTCTACCCGTCGCATCGTCTGGGGAGATGATGTTAATTATGAAGAACAAGTCCAGTGGACAGCCAAAGGGGAGGGATAGGAGAAGGGACTAACTCACCCCTCGATTATATCAGGACAACTGAGAAGGATCCGAATATTATTATTATTATTCATATTCATGGACATATTATATTCAGAGATGCATTTATTTTGGCTTCCTGCGGCTACCTGATAGCAGATATTGTTTTGAGGCTTAATTTGGCTCGAAACGGACCTAAGAGGGAGATTTTCATTTAAATAAATAATACAAACAAATAATGAATGCTTTATACGCAACTTTAATTCAAAAGAGAAAGAGTACCTGTTGTAATTCCGGGTTATCATACAAACTTATTAAATAAAAACTTCGGGTTCAACAAAACTTCGGGTTGAACTTTTATTGACCTCAGAAGGCTTTATTAGCAAGCGGTAGGAATTGTTCTGAGCCTCAACCTTGGGCTCGCGATCATATTTATCTAAATCTCAATTCACGCATTATCGACTGCCTTTTGTTAAGATTAATAGAAAACTACTCTCTGGGAAATCAAGGTACCTAAGTAAGCCCACGTAACGTAACTATAAAGTTTATTTTTAGTTGTGTTTTTTTATTGATTTTTTCCTGTTAATTGGATTTTTAACAAGTTGTTGATGAAATTTCTAAACATTAATGACTACATATTTAAGAGTATTCCTCACGGAGAGTACTTCTAAATTGCCTTCAGGGCAGTTTTACATAAGGCCACCCGGACACAGATGAATCAGGCAAGGAGTCAAGGAGGCTCTATCACTTATTCATAATGGCAACCATCTGAAATATGCAGGCAGTAACAATACACGTAAAAATAAACGACTGCAAAACAATCCGGCCGACAAGTAGTAGTAGAAGGTAGTGGTACGGGGCACACAGTACACGGGGGTTTATGTCAGGTGAAGCTTACACCGCCTCTACCCCTCGTAACTCTTGTTTACACTGAAGTTTTATGAGTATTATTTCACTGTTGGATATAAAGCACCGTCCTAGGGGTGGTCGCTCGAAATCTTTCCACCGTGTTAAAATACATTTTATGTGCCCGTAAAGCGCGCAAACTGAATCAGTCCGAAGTTTCTTTAGTGGCTTAGCTTAAAGTTAACTGCGGACGAGGTGGTGGTACAAATTAAAATGTAATGCATCATAACCCGCCGCGAGTCGGCCCCCCGCCCGGGGTGAAGCACGCCCGCCAGCTTTATTATTATCTTATGAGCGCATAAACATTTGGGATGAAGAAAGATTGCTTTATGGGTGTATGAATCATATCGCCTCGTTTACGGGAAGACGTTAAGCCACCTGGAAACGGAATTCTTGGGAAAGTGTTTTCCAAAAACGGTTTCGTCACACATTGATAACTATTTAGAACTAGCACAGATCCCTGAAAAACGAGGGGATATTTTAATGGTAGGTTATTGAGGCTGAAAGCATTTGCTAAAAAACTATTTGCCTCGAAATCATTAAATTTCAAAGGATGATCAGAAATTTGCCTTTCGAATGAACGCCATTAGTACACTTGAAAAATTACGCCGTCTATCAAAATTTTAAATGAAGAAATACGCATTACACATATAGAATAATTAATTAGTTAAATAATTTCGGGACTTTCTTTATGGCTTCTCAAGCTATTCCAAAATCAAAGCACGTACCATTCTAGAGATCATGGAATCGAAGGTAATTACTCCACCGAAATTATTATCTTTAATATATTGTTAATTTGGTATGGAGTTAAATGTATATTTTGACTTTCATCGCCGAAGGGAAATGGCAAAGAGTGTACCTTGCCATATCTGTATTATACATTCCTGAAACTTTGGACAATAGGTGTAAACGTTAGACGTATGCATTCCTAACCAATCGATGGGTCAATCTTGACCATTGTCGTTAAAGGAGGGTTTAATTTATTATGCACTCTGCACTCTACATTAATTTATTGATATTGACGCAGAGATACCGTCATACGCTTATTTTGTACGTAGACGCGAATATCTTCTACGAAAGAAATTTTTTGTTTAGTTCAAATTTTACACATTTTATGCTGTCAAATTAAAATACATTATGTTTTTCCGTTGTTTTGTTGTCTAATTAAGTTTCAAACCAATTATGGATTATAAATAGTGATAATTAATATCAACAAGTTTATTCATTTAGGCCAAAGATGGCGCCAGTAATTTCAGATGTCGCTGATTGTGTGATCATTTTTTGAACTTCCTCCCTTCTCAATATACAAATGAAATTAACTATAAAAAGCTCACGATAGCTAAAAATTAACACTTCTCTAACAAAACTTGCAATGAAAACCTAAAGTATTGATTAAACCTTTGTCCTTTGAGTGGGGAATAAGTTAGGTGTCGGTAACTTGTAACTTTAAAAACATAGCAAAAAAAACGATAGATTTAATTTCTCAAAGGGTAGTTTATTTAAAACAACAACACAACCACTTCTTCTTCTGTTAAGTCCTAACCTTTTTACATCCGTATTTTTTATTCACAACATTAATTACAGTAGATTCTACTTTAAAATTATAAACGCAACAAAATTACGAAGTAGTTTCTTTTGCATAGCTTTTATCGGTACTTTTTTCCTGGTGGATTTTTAAAGAAGTTAGGTATAAGAATTATATTAGGAGAATTGGGTCAGGAAAACAACAGTAACAACTCGTTTTAAATAAATAATTTGTAATTTCCATTTTTTTATCTTTCCGAAAAACGTTGTAAAAAAATACAAGTACTTTTATTGATATTTTTACCTGTAAAAAAAGTAATAAAAATGTTGCCGTAATTAAATTTCAACGAAGCAGCATGAAATATTCTCAGAGCGCGAAATGTATTTCTGAAATTTACGTTGTATCGCAAACACATATTGGCAACTTATTTCCCGCAGGACTGAAGACCTTTCCAGCACGTGAGAGCCTGCTACGAAATTACAGTACGTAGGGTGTACTTACTTCGCCGTGTACGTTGTATAGTATATATTGGGATACTGAAAATATAACAGAACACTGTAACAGAATTATGGAAAAATCTAGAAATATACTCATTACAGTATTGTACACACTCACATATTTCATAATGGTAATATTATCGAGGTCTTTGAAATGTAGGCACTCGGAGTATTTTATAATATAATTACATACCTAAACTATCTTTTGCGAAATTTGCAGACAAATAGTTTCACAATGTTACGATAGCTCAATTGGCAGATGAGTTATTCCCGGATAGAGTAATAATTTCGAGTTCGAATCTCGTTTGCGTCCTAATCTTTGGTCTTATTATGTTTTATGTTTATTTTTTAGACTTATTGATATCATTGTTATTATTTAACTAAAATACATTCCAATTATCTTCATAAAAAAGTTTGGACAGAGATCAATATTGTAGAATAACGTAGTTTTATTGAAGAAAAACTAAAGACGGTTTCGGCCCAATTTCACATAATCTTTACTTTAAAAATAATTAAAGGAAGAAATAAAGTGTACATTGAAAAACTAGTGAACTACTGGAAGCAAGTCTGCAAGTGTAAGATTCTGCGACAGTCGTGATACTTCAAAGTAATCAGCAATTAGGTAGGTACCTACTATTTTTTTTTTTCAGCTCCACACAAGAGGCCTGAGGAAAAAATTCCCTTGGGGCCTTTGTCGTCTTTAGGGATGCTGTGTGGAGGAGAGTTTCTTTAATGAAATGAAGGAGAGGAAGATCTGGGAAGGAAAACGGTATCACAGGTAGGTAGGAATCTGACAGTCAGTGTCCAGGAGTGACGAACGTATAAATCCATCCCTAGACAAACTTCACCACATGGATGACCTATGGCATAGGTGTTGGTTATCCAATAAATGGTTCCGGGGGCGGTGGTACCCACATACATCTATATTTTTATCCTCCAACAGTTTCTTTCGTATGATTTACAGAAGTGATCATATGACCTAAGTAACATTATATTATGCATAATTCTGCAGTTTATTAACGTCTAGTTATCAAAATTTTCAACCCTGAAAAATTTTAATATCCTGACGTATCTATCGCACTTTTTTTATATTTCATCAATTGAGTATTGATAAATTTCAATCAATCCCATCATTTAGTACTCAGTAAACCCCTTTTATCTTTACTAGATAAAATGGAAAAGAGGACAAGATTTTCTTTATGTTTTTCCATATGAAAACTTATGATGTAAATATCCCATTGCATTTAATCTTCTCCATATTGTACTCTATCATTTTCGAGCGTAAAAACAGGGTTGGGTAAATGTGTTTTGTGTGTTAGGGGCGTGTGTATCCGCGTTTATGAAAAGTAAATATAAAGGACACGGAGTGGAAGGACAGGCGGTTTGGGGGGTTAAGGGGTGGATGTGGGGGTTAAGGGTGAGAAGGAGGATGTTATGATGGCCTGGTAGCCCTGCCACCTCTTCTGTGCCCTCTGAGAGCAGTACAGTCAACACAAAATACATCGGAAGGAGAAAATCCTTAATGGAAATAGATATTAAATTGAAAGTATTTACTAAATTATTCGAAATTTCGTAAGTGCACATGGGTATAATAAGAAATTTAATTTAATTTGTCACCGATTCATAACATTGTATGGATATATATGTATAAAAAACATTCAATACTTCAACTTTTCAAAGAAATACAGCTAAATACTCGTAACTTACAATTCAATACATCAGCAAGATACCAGAAAACTATAAAAATCCCAAAATTTAATACTAAGCCCAATAAAAATTCCTATCCTAGGCATAATCTATTATAACAACCTCCCATTAAAATTAAAAACTATCGAAAATATGCAGGAATTTAAGCCCAAATTAAAAAATGATTCAAAAAAAATTAAACTGCTATAAAAGTTCCAAAAATGTTTACTTTTTATATCTTAAAGTCTGTTATTTTATAAATCGTTCGTTCCTTCTTTCTCTCTCATTTCTTAGTTTCTATATCTCTAAGTCTACTATTGTATAATCTTGCGTTCTTTCTTACATATCCTTTACTTACTTATTACAATAATTTTTGTTACTAATTTACCTGATTCATTCATTTGTAATGATTTTTTAATTTATATTATGATTTTTAAACTTATCATGATTTTTATTTTTAAATTAATACGTGATTTTTTAACCTTAGGGAACGTACCCATACTACGTGACACGTTTAGGGGGGGGGGGTCTTCAAAATGTCACGCTCCATACAAATGAGCGGCGGGTTGCTTAGGATTTTGGTCACCGGGGGGGGGGTTAAAAATTGCAAAAAGTTGGTCACGTAGTATGGGTACGTTCCCTTACTTATTATTTACAATAGCCTTGTTATTACTAACTTACACGATCTTTTAATTTCTCTTTATGGTGAGGAAAGGCATTTTTTTCATTCTTTGTTAAAACCTTATGTAACTATAAAAAATATAAATAACATTATATTTACTCGCTTCCTAATCTGTAACCATTTTTTTTTTAAAATCATAAATGGAACTTCACTGGTTTATGTATATCATTATGTGATCGGTTTATAACTATCAATATCTACTTGCTTCCTAATCTGTAACCAATTATTTTTTTTTAAATCATAAATGGAACTTCACTGGTTTATGTATATCATTATGTGATCGGTTTATAACTATCAATATCTACTTGCTTCCTAATCTGTATCCAATTATTTTTTTTAAAATCATAAATGGAACTTCACTGGTTTATGTTATATTCACTACTAAATGTAAAATGAATGTATATATACAACTGTATGTTTCCTAAAAAAACTTATTTAAAAAAAAAAAAATGACAGATGACTACCCATACCCAATCAGTTGGAACAGATTAATTACGGAAGGACAATATTATAAATCTATCAATTTGGGGGGCTGGGATGGGTACCGCCGCCCGGGATCATTTATTTGATAACCAATACCTCTGCCATATTATGTCATCCCAGGTGGTTCGCTGTGGTTGGTGTGGGGTGCTCGGGTTCGTGGGGTGTGGTTTATCTGGGTCTTGGCGGCGGATGCATCTGCCCACTTACCGGGTCGGGAACGGTTGGCTGAGGGAGAGCCGTCGCACTATGGAATGGCCCTGAACCAGACCGTCTCATAATAAAAATAACTGTAGGTACATTTTTTTCTCTGATATAGGTACATGATCAATAAATTTTTATCGTTGCAATTTATTTGCTTTGTATATGTAAAATAATGTCAAAGTACGGATTCAGGAGGCACCGAGGAAAACAATTTCCCTGGGGGGACTATGTCATCTTTGAGGATGCTGTGTAGAGGGTTAATTAAGGGAAACGAAGGAGAAGAAGATATGGGAAGGAAAAAGGTATGAGGGGTGGGTAGGAATCTGGCGGTCAGTGTGGCCAGGAGTGGGGGACGTATGAATCTATTTCTCACACTGCGGTGCAAGGCGAAGGGTCGGGAGAATCCGGCAGGAGAGGTCAAAAGGCCTCTCTCAATCAAACAAACTTTTGGTTGGGCAAACGTATCCGCCACCAAGACCTAGACAATCCTCATCCCATGAACCCGGGCACCCCTGCTAAGTAACCAAAAGTAGCGAACCACGTGGGTTGACCTGTGGCAGGGGTGTTGGTTGTCCAATAAATGATTCCCGGGTATGTCGGGGGAGACGAAAAAATATGCATTTTATATTTTATTTTGTTTTAATTTT
This sequence comes from Limnephilus marmoratus, assembly GCA_917880885.1. Classification (NCBI taxonomy): domain Eukaryota; kingdom Metazoa; phylum Arthropoda; class Insecta; order Trichoptera; family Limnephilidae; genus Limnephilus; species Limnephilus marmoratus. The sequence goes on along the minus strand of OU862921.1, from coordinate 26,362,478 downwards.
GATCAATTTACTTACCATGATTAGGAAGTGAAACGGACTTGCACAACTTTTCCTGTGAGTTTTCGCCCGATGGTGATGCGGCCTTAATATTTGATATTATGTATTACATTGAAACGCTCACCACAATAATACTTTACGAATCTAATAAAACTCGAAAATATTTAAGACCAAATAAGATTCTTTCCAAAAAGCATTTTCTAAATCTCATCAACAAAATACAACGATATTTTTTTGCAGATAAGGAGTAAGGGATGCGTTTGAGTTGTTAGTGTTGTTACCCATTTCCATTTTTTTGGTTTTGGAGTTGTTACCCATTTCCATTTTTTTAAATATAATTTTTAACTTTTAAAAAGAAAAGAGACGCTAAGATGGTTTGGGCATGTAGAGCGAATGAACGAGGAAAGAAGTGGAAGGGAAAATATGACGCAAATGTGAATGGTAGAAGAAGTCGGGACGCCCGAGGAAGACATGGCACGACCAAGTGAATCAGATACTTAAGTCGGGCCACGTGAAAAGTCGGAATAATAGAAGAGCATGTATGAGACGATGTATAAATGTGAACGAGGCAAGGAGTGTGTGCCAAGATCGAGTTGTGTGGCGGTCAGTCCTCTCTGCCTACCCCTGATGGTTAGTTAGTTAGTTAGTTTATGTTTGTGTTGAACTCAGAGTTCAATGGAAAACTCTTAAAATTCTTAAAATCCATTTTGTCCAGGACATACGAGCGATCGATTTAAGTTTTTGTATGCATTTATTGAAATTTCCTTGTTTGACTGTACTGTTTGCCACGGGGTGGTGAGGGTCCAAATAATTGTAAATATTTTAATGGGTTGGGATATTATAGAGAACAAAATACTGCCATAGGGACAATTTACTTTCAGTGATCAAAAAGATTTTAATTTAGAAATATTACCTACTTATTGATTAAATTCTAAATATAGTTGCGTTCCTGGGAATGTGATTTTATTTTTAATGCAATATAGTTCATTACTGAATGTATTTTCGATAGGACTGAATCATTGATTGCTGCAATTTTTTTTTTTTTTATTCACTGTAGGTATAAAAATACAATATTATACATATCACTTTGTGTATTAAATTTTTGGCTTTGTAATCAGATTGCACTATAAATTTAGCTACGTTATTTCATATACAGTACTGTGCGAATTAATGTGAACGAGTGATAATTAGCACAATTACACTTGTTCTTGCAGTTGCATGTAGCATATTGTAATAGCGACCATTTTGTGTTCGTGTTCTATCATTTTTATTTTTTTAAGTTTTCTTTATTCATTGAAAAATTTTTTTACAAATGTTGGGGATTTTTCGACCACCATGCTAGGCACATGCCCGTGTTGTGGTGGTCGATTTTTTATACAGTAAATTAACATATGCAATATAAAGAATGTGTGAGAGTATTAAGAAAATATATACATAAAATAATATAATAATAAAGAATATTATATAATACAAAATAGTATAAAAGAATTTAATTTAAAAGATTTACGATTATAAAATCAGAGAGAGTACTTAATGGTAAGCAAATGAGGAAGGATTTTTATGTTGAAAATCTACATTATTTAACACCAATTTTTGTACAATTAAATGTTGGGCTTTATTCTTCAACTCCGGCGAATTACATTGAACAGCTGTACAGTAAGTATGTAGTATATATTATAGTTGTTCATGTTTCAGTCCGGCGAATACTAAATTATAATTATTGTTACCATGGTTATTGCCGGGAAGTACATATGGGACTTCGTCGGATTCGATACACAGTGGTGCCAAACAGTTTTAAGTAAATAGTCTAAAAGTATTTAAACTTTCAGCTAATTATATTATAGTAATTACGTACAGTTCTTTACAGACAAAAAACTTTTATTGGTGGTATATAATCTATTATCAATTTTATTTATAAATCATTAAGTGAGTTACGGAACACACAAAGCTACAGATGCGTGAAATTTTGTAATTTTTTAGAATTACAATTTTTACAGGTAAACTTAACTAAAGCTTTTTGTTTCTTATTTTTAAAGATGGATATTTCTCTTCAAAAACGCACAAAGATTGTTAATATTTCAAAGATAAAAAAATTACATACTTTGAATAGCCAGATAACTTTTCGGATCCTAACCCAATTGAAAATCGGTGCGCTATAGTTATGGGCACACAAATATCAGAAAATTGTAAAAAAAATTATTGATTGTATGCCAAACCATGTACAAGAAGTTATAAAAGTTAAGGCAGGGCACACTTCATATTAAAAAAAAGTTGTAATTGTTTCTCTATTTTTTTCTTCAATAAAGAATAAATATTATTTTTTCTAATTCTACACTTGTGTTCACATCAATTCGCACAGTACTGTAGGTACCTAAATATTCAATTGTTGTTTTCTTTGCATTGCTTTAACTACCTTTTTAATTTATGTTTTTATTTCTAAAAATATCTTGTTGATGTAATTATGTTATCGGTTTTAGTCTAATTTTATACGTCATGACTCATGACGTTTTAAAAATTATGAAACATTTCGTCACCTTGCTTGGGTGGGGTTCTAACTTCTAAAATGTTCTTGGGTGTCAAAATCACCATTGTAATGTAAAGTTAGAACCCTATTCAACCAGCGTGACGATTTTACTGTCTACGAAAATGACGTGATTATGCTTAGTTTTGTGGTGAAAAGATAAAAGTACCTTATATTTTAAAATTTTTATTAACTAATGATCGGATAACAGTAATTTTGATTTTTGTATTTGTCATTCAATGATAAAATAAAGTGTTGTTATGTTACCAGCATTCTTTATACTTTATTGCATTTTTAATAACAAAGTGACAACATGCTTACAGCATTTGCTGCGTTTCTCGCCTGTTTCTCTTTCACAGTGTTAGAATTATTTACTCTCCGGTGTTGTATTTACTATTTCCTTCCATGCAGATAACATAGATGTCGCCTGGTACCATGTGCTAGTGTCATGTGAGGAAGATGCGTCCCCTGGCGGCCATGCTGAACCTTAATGCTGTTAGGACAGCAGAGACACGAAGCAAGGCTTTGTTCTGGCGCTTGCACAGCAAATAATATTACGTTTATATGAATATTTGCATACTCAACGATGTCCTTCTGCACTATTGCATAATAACGGGACATTTCGCTGACCAACCAGATTTCATTGGGGTTAACAAAAATATTACGGTTACCTACCCCTGTGTTATATTAAGTTTTCTCTCCGTTAGTTCATTATCACAGCGTAAACAACTTTATAATCATGGATTACAGCTCATAATATGTTGCAATCTAACACTTGATGTAAATGCATATAGCTGCTTAGGCGATATAGATTTTCAAAATTAATTTACATAGTAATGACACTAAATTGGCTAAAACCGAAACATGTGCTGACATTAAACGCAATCATAAAATAATAAAAAACCTGTTACCTAAATACTTTCCAACCAATACACTACAAGGACATTCATAGGTAAAACACAAGGACGTGCATTGAAATCAGAAAATAGACAAAAAAAACATGACAACGCCAATACGCAACACAATTTATCCTACAAAGGGATGAAATATTAAAAGGCACTAATTTTTTTTAATCATTTTTGTCAGTCTCGTATTTCATAATCAGAATTAACAATATCATAGCTAAGTTAGCTAATTTTGATATAACTTAGCTGGCTAAGCTGTAATATTATTAATTAGTTAGCTTTTTTATTTTTCTCAGTGACATTTAAAAGAGAGATATTCTAATAAATAAAACAAAAATAGTTTTCTATTTATTGGAATCCAGAAGAAGTTGACTGGAGATTACCAGGACATTCACTCCTATTTACAAAAGGTTAGTACAGCAATGTACCTACATCACTTTTCACTGTTTCTTTTCTAAATGTTTGTTCATAACAGGAAGCATACAAAAAATATTTTCGGTCCGAAAGATTTTTTTAATCACGTGGACTTGATTTTTTATTAAATCCACGGGACAAATCTTCCTGAAGAAAAACGGTTATTACCCTACAATAAAGTTTTTTACGACAAGGAAACATCTTTTGACAATATTGTAGTGCTCCCTAGGCCTTATTTTAATTTGCATATCTTCACTTCACGAAGATGGAACAGTGAATAAATAAGTAGGCAAATGGGGAATTTGATAATTAACTTTGGGTAACCCGAATGGTTTAGGTTCACTTGAAGTTCAAACTGTAATCCAACCTTAATATGGATGTATGAATAACATTTAAAAGAAACTCTAATTGTGTAGGTATTAGTAATTTGATGGTATGACAAAATTTATGTGAAAAAACGAGTAAAATATATACCTACCTGTTTATACCCTTTTAGCTTATTACTCTTTATTTTTCTCGTTATTTTTATATATAAGTACAAAAATTCCCTTTTTTACATACGTATCAAATATAATACACATCTATATCATAATTACATTACATAGTATAAAATGAAGTCGCTCAAAATGAATGTGCGCGTTAATCTTTTAAACTACGCAACGGATTTTCATGCGGTTTTCACCAATAGATAGAGTGATTGGAGAGGAATGTTTTATATATAATACATGTAAATTATATTGGAGAAAAGCTGAGAAATTCAAAGAAAACATATTTTTGTGCGATTTAAAACCGCTGGCGGGCCGTACTATACCTAGTCACTTTTGAAATTCGTTCTACGGAAGAAATTGGAAAATAGATGTCCTAGAGTAAGTTGGTGTTTGATTTTCCCTTTTCAAATATCCAGTGTTGCATTGCAAGCATTGTATAATTAGTGGCGAGTTAATTAGTTTATATGTATAATACATGCTTATTATAGTAGAGAAAAGCCGATAAATTCAAATATTCAATTCAAGCAGCGGGCAGCGGGCAGCTGGCAAGCGGGTGGTGTGGATTTTATAAAGATTGGGTAATGGCGTTGTGTTTCGTTAGCCACAGCAACGTGTGGCCGGGTCTGCTAGTAAAATATAGAATACAAAAGAAAATCAAGTAATGGGAACCAGTTGAACCAAGGGAACAAGTAATTTAACCAAAAATTTGCATGTTTAATCAAATTTAACCATGTTTAATCAAAAATTTGTATGTTATGGGATATTGCACAGACTTATAGTACTCAGAGGATTCATCCAACAGAGGTATTATTTAATGACGATTGTGAAACAAACTAGATATGGCATTATTTTTTTTTTCACAACGGTTTGGTTTATATAGAAACTGGGTAGGTAGGTTAGATTCCTAAGATAAATTTGAGATTTAAAAATAACTGTTTGAGAAGAAATATTAAGATACAAAGTTGTATTTAGTTTTTTTTAAGTTGTGCAGTTTCAAAAATTACGTACAGGTAATTTTTGCTTTACCCTCAGTGTATTTTTCAGTGAAAGCCAAACAAAATCCGTATACATTTCAGATTGCAGCAGCTTCCTGCACTTAACGGTATAAAAATATGAAATATCAACAAAGTGGTTTAAACTTTTTACGAGTCAGGGGTCCCGTATAAATATTATATATCACAGTAGGGTGCGCGACATAACGATATTTTGTAAAAATGTCTTTATACTTTCAAATTGGCCAAACTTTCGCCGTAAGCTTTACAGTCTCACGAGATTAAAATTTTAAGTGGCGGAAAGTTACCTTCTTTGGATGGAACCAAGATGATAGAATTTGATACAACTATACAACCCACAACATGAAAAATAAAGTATTTTCCAAATCTACATTGATAAAAGATAACAAGATTTCCAACTATTCAGATCATAACCGTCATAAACCACAACATGAAAAAATAATGTAATAACCACAGATTTCGGACGTCTACGGTATTTTGTAAATCTATTCTGATCAAGGATGTCCAATATGTAGCTATTCAGATCATAATGCCAAACACAATAATTAAAACATATATTTTGCTATGTTTAATAAACAGAAAATTATAATAACAAATTTGATGTTTACACGGTGTTCCAGGTTGGGAGATCCTTTCAATTTTTCAATATGTCCCTGGCGATAAACTCATAGACGAAAGCGTCGCTAGCAATGTCTTTGGTTAGGCTAAGTTGTCAGATCTGCAAAGCCAGCGACTTTTAAACATTCTTCTTCCCGTACTTGACTTATTTCAGTTTCATAACATTCCCCTAATGAGGAATCCATAGTTATATTTGCTCCAGGTTGGCAGTTGAAACTCTTTCACACGGTATCAGATTCTAAAACTCTTTCTTCAGTATCATTGTGGATCCGTATTTCGCTAGGCTTAACATTTTCCTTTATAATTATTTATTTACTATCGGTTTAAACAAGTGAATTTAAAGTTTTTGGGCTTGTCAGTCGTACTAGTCTTCAATTTTAGGCATTGAGTATTTACAAAACAAACCAAATTCCTGTTATTCTTTCATCATTGACTTGAAGTCAAAAGTCAGAGTAAAAAGATACAAGCAAGAAAGAACAAAAGAACAAAGAAAAAGTCCTACAAATTTGAATGTTCCGAAAGAGTAAACTTCTTTCATTGAAATGCAAACATGAGTTTTTAACGCTGACTGAGCCATACTTTCGCAGAGCAAATATTAACACTCAGTTTTCTCTCCTTATTTTAACTATTCCGACTCCCCCTGTTCTATTTTTTGTGCCTTTTTTCTTTCTCTTTCTTTTAGGATTTTATCAAACCTTTACCCATGTTGGCTGCAGAAAGGTTTTCCGCAATATATTTTCTTTCTAAAATATATCAATATGTTATTTATGGAGATTTTATGGAGACAAGACTCCCAATTTATCCCGTCGCAGATCATATTAATATCGATATCACCAATTGAGTTTGAGAGAGTTGCGTCGAATTAGGAAGAGAAAGTAAAAGAGGAGGTAAATAATTGGCAGACTAAAAAATAAATAACTGATCGTACCTAGTCACTGAACATATCAGCTAGGTTCCCCAAAGGGAGAAATCAAATAAAATTGATTAAAGTTAATGAGGTATTTTCACAAACAACGAAAACCGTTAAAAATGTGTGGAAGATTTACAGTTTATTTTTCTGAATCCGAACATTGTGCTAAAAATGTGTAATTTTAATATTATCACTCGTAATTATTATTGATTGGAAAATCTGCACATTCCGTTACGGACCCAAAAACCGCGACTGGCTGGTAAGACGTGAACGTGACTGTCAACGCCGCCGAATGCACGAATAAAATCAAACATGTAGGTATTTTGGTGGCAAATCGAAAATGACAAATTTAAATCGTTGTAGAAAATTTATAAATAAAAAAAAAAACTGTGAAAATTCCCTATTGCGTTATTTTAATTCCAATACGATATTTGATTGTATATTTAAAAATGCCAGTCTAGTGTCTTTTGATAGGTATGTTGACGTTGTTTGCAATTTTTTTGTTTTGTTTTATTTATCGACAATATAAAGTAATTTAAAAATACAATATAAAGTAAAGTAAAAATACAAAGTGAAGTAGTTCGTTCTCAGTCCTCCTCACAAGGTATTCCTGTGCCGAGGCGGACTGTAGGTTGTTGTATTTAATGCTGGCAAAAAACTCATCCGCATGAGCAAAATTGAATATTGCTAGCATGGTGGTGGCCTGGTCGTTGCAGTTCTAATTAAGCTGAACCCATTTCAAACAACGCCAATGTTTCTATTCTCAGACTCAGGCTCAGACAGTGACCTTCCTCTTATCTTGAAGATCAAGTGTGCAAAATTTCATCAATGTCGGAATAAAACTGTAGAATTAGATTAAGAATTGCATAAACACAAGACAAACGCTGCTCGGTGTCCGACCCCACAATCAAATTTCTTCATATAAATAATGGTAGTAGATAGTAGATGTTCTTTCACCAGGGAGATATTGAAAACCATATTTTTTTGGAAATTATAATGCATTATTGTTTATTTTTTAAGTCACCGTAAACCGGGGCTACTTTGCATCTTACTGGGGAACTTTGCACAAACAATGAATAATAATGAATGCAACGGTTGCCTAAAATATTTTCTACGACACTACATTGTACCAGTATGCGATATCCAATGAGATAATAAGTAAATACGAAGTTATGCAAAGTTATCCCTATACTTACATAACTATTTTAGAGCACTACTATGTACACTTAAAACTACCCAAACTTGATGTTCATATGATATCTTATCCTTAGCTGCAATTAAAATTCAAAAAGGCTACTCATTCATTCCATAAAAAAAATATATATGTATAATAAGTTGATAGGTTTAATTCCTTTTTATTAATTTCTAAATAAAACACTTGTGTTGCAAAGTTTTTTTTAACTAAGAAACGACATTTATGTTTATTTATATCACTTTGAATGTTTTTTTCTAACAATCAAATAATAGAACAACAAAACAAATGACAATCGATGATTGCATTCTAATTGACACTATAGGATTCAAATTTAAAGGGAATATATTTCCTTTACATCTCCCCTCCCCCCAGGAAAGAATATTATTGCAAAATTTTCATTCATCTTCGATATCCTCTTCATGGTTCATCAATGTAGGTGCTGGAATTAATTTCGAGATGTGGAAAAAATTTGATTCTAATTTTTTTCGACCAGCATTTATCTTGTAAATTGAGTTTGATAATTTTTCTATGATTTTGTAGGGTCCGATTCTCAATTCGTCGAGCTTCTTCCTGTTAAGTTTGTTTCCATTCTCCACAAAAACAGTATCACCAACTTTGAAGTTAATATGTCTCCTGGTTTTATCGTAAATTATCTTGTTGTAATTATGTAACTTTATTGTATTTTCCAGAGCTTTTTTTATGTCTTGAACAGGCCCGGACTGGCCAGGTCCGCAGGTCCGCGATCGCGGAGGGCCCCCGGCGCGAGGGGGCCCCGAAAGGGACCCACGAAACGTACAAAAAAAATGTTTGTCTTGTTAGTAGTTATAATGCCCGGTAAAAAATAAAAAGATGAAACTGACTCTATTTCAACAGTTCAACATTACAAAATTGTATATTTTAGACTGTGTGAGGATGAGTATTGAAGAAAGATTTTGCGCAAACAAAGTCGTTTTTACAGGATTTATCTTGGTTGGACCCAGTACCGGATTATCCCTAAGGCAGAGTAGGCAACTGCTTAGGGGCCCTGCATCGGCTAGGGGCCCCGCGTCCCGAGAAAAACTGACTTGCTTCAGTTAGTGAGCAATAGACATGGGCAGATTTATTCCCAGGAGTGTATCGATTCAGTCTGATTCTCCTGGCCTTTTGAATTGATTCCTTCTATTCATTCCTTTAATTCAATTAATTCCAAAATAATAATTATATAATAGTAAAATATAAAAAGTACGATCAGACAAATGCAAAAAAAAAAAAAAAAGCTGTAGCTTCTTTGTCTTAGGAAAAAAAATGTGTTCCATTTTAAAACCCTAGCCATACTGTAATATTTTTTTGGATAAAAATCAAGAAATATAAAAAGTACGATCAGAAAAATGCAAAAAGTGTTTAATTTGCAAAGGCGAGTAGCATAGAAAATCTCCAACTGCAAGATCACACAATATAAAACCTATAAAGAACAAGAGTATATCTAATTAATTCAGAAAACAAAGAAGACATGAGTGGAGAGGTTGCGGAGCACCGTACTAAGAGGAGGCCGGCTACGAAGCACCGCACAAAGAAGAGACCGATTAGACCAAATCCTATAGATGTAGGTGTTTGCCTCTTTTTAATGTAGTTATTCTTTGTTTCATCGAGTTTCGAAACACAACGGTGCTGAAGAAGTTTTCACTACCAAAGCACTCTTCCTAGGGTGAATTTGCCTATTTCACTTTAAAAAAAAAATACGAATTATGTCGTCCTGAAAAATTGTACTACGGGGTTAATGTATTATTTAAAAAAAAAAATTGACAAGAAAAATCTATTTACATTAGACTAGCAATAAAATCTTAAAATTAAACAGTGTTTTGTTTTACCCCTAAAGTTTCACAAATTTTATTTTATTTATTAAACTTAAAATGGTTCCACTTCACGTGATCTAATATAAACAAACATTTTATCGTTTAAAGACATTATTTTATGACAGCTGACCACAGTCGATTGCCGAAGTTCTGTGTCTAAAAATAGATAGGTACTTGTATTCCAATAGCTTTGATACGTACCAAAATATAACGATAATAAATCATTCACGGAGATTCTAGCTAAGTTCGGATTCTGATTCTGGATGAAGTTTTCAATCAACTATGCAGGCCCGGACTGGCCAGGTCCGCAGGTCCGCGATCGCGGAGGGCCCCCGGCGCGAGGGGGCCCCGAAGGGGCCCCACAAAACGTACAAAAAAAAATTTTGTCTTATTGGTAGTTATGATGCCCGGTGAAAAATCAAAAGATGAAACTGACTCTATTTCAACAGATCATCATTACAAAATTGTATATTTTGATATTTTAGACTGTGCGAGGATGAGTATTGAATACAGATTTTGCGCAAACAAAGACGTTTTTACAGGATTGCTCTTGGTTGGACCCAGTACCGGATTATCCCTAAGGCAGAGTAGGCAACTGCCTAGAGGCGCCGCATCGGCTAGGGGCCCCGCGTCCCGAGAAAAACTGACTTGCTTCAATTAGTGAGCAACGAAGTTTCGGAAAAAGCCAGTTTTCAAGATGTTTTCATTTTTTTATTAGAAACATTTACAGTTAACAGTTACAGTTATAAAAGGTTAATAACATTAGGTACACACATTAAAGAAAACAACAAATTATAGTAATAATTAGCTTATAACCCAATAAATAACTAATGTTCATATCATGCACAAACAATAAATAAAAAGTCTATAATTAAAACAAATATATAATCATAGTTGTATTTTACTTTTCTTTCCTTCTTTTTGTTGCAACATTACTTAGTATATGAAGTGATTGAAGGCGCCGTGTGTGGTTTATATTGGCATTTGTTTTGTTTTATTTCTAATTATATGTTTAAAATATAAATGTTGTACAAGCTTCAGTATGCACTACCTGTCTGATTGCTAAAATTCTTTGGGAAAGGATGTCTGGAAGAGATCACTTTAGTCTTTAGTGACAAGACAGCTCTTTGTAATAATTTTTTTAACAATATACATTTTTGTTTCTACATATGTATGTGTCCTTTTATGTGCAATAAAGGGTTATTGTATTGTATTCGTTTTCTTTATTAAATGGGGTGATGGCATATCTTTTGTAACGTAGTAAAAGAACAGGTTAATTATGAATAAAATTACGTTTTGGTAGAGAAAAGAAAAAAAAATTGGAAGTTAGAGAAGGGTAAAGTGCAGTGGCGGACTAAACCCGTCAGAAGCCCCGGGCGGCGAAGTTGAATGTCCAGTCTGCTTTTTATTAATGTTGAGAGGGATTTATTTTATAATTTGGACAAAAATAAAATAATAGATGAAGTAGCTTTAACAAGTGAGTTGCTTACAAAGAAACTGTTACTTTAGGGCTAGGAAAGCAAAATGTCGAATCATTTCAGTTAAGTTAAGCCCCTTCTATTCTAGTATACAACATTGTAAACTGTTAGACACACAGGATTTTTTTTAATGTTAGTATTATTTTTCTAATCCCTAAAATCCGTTTGTCATTATTTTTACTTCACAAATAATTTTGACATAATTCATTAATGCTTTGTTGTGAATAAAATCCTGCCCTTTATTTTGAACTCCGTTATAATTATTGGCAGTTCTACAGCATGTGTTTAGTAGTGTTGTGGTATCCTAAAAATACTGTGAATTTCTTATTTCAATAAATAATAAAATCAACAAAAGTCGAAAATCATAATATTCGTATAAAAACCTATCAGAATTTCTTCTTCTTTATAGGTGCCAATATAGCGTAGAAACGCGTTTTCATTGTTTTCAAGCACCAAATTTTCAAAAATTATCCGGGGGAGGTCCCCGGACCCCCCGTTTTCTGACCCCCCCCCCCCCCCCCCCGCCCCACGTTAGGGGGCCCCTTTACAGGTTTTAGCGGAGGGCCCCAAATGGTCCCAGTCCGGGCCTGCAACTATGTAATGAAATTGACGGCTTGGCCAACGGAGAGGAATGAGTAAACCGCACGGACAGATTCGCGGCGAGCATTGAGGAATGAATTAGTAACTTTTGACTAGTGTCTTGCCTCTTGCCTCGCAGTGACTTGAAAACTCGCAAGCTGCGGACCTAGCAGGAACTGCGTGTGGTTCTCTTGGGACTGAGATTGACGAGATCATAGAGACGTTGACGTCACAACTGAATGATTTAATTCCTAAGTGAAAAAGACTCCGCGCTCCGGACAGACTATTACCTAGTGACAGACTATTAAATAGAGACGCGACGGGTACAGGACTGGGACGGCGCGGCGGACTATAACAGGATCATGTACCTACTGAATAGAACTCAATGTATTAAATTCTTGCGTTGTGAAAGAGACTCGGCCGATTCGCGATCGTATTTCGCTTGGGCTGACCACGGTGAAGTTGGTACCTACGGGTGTTATACGAATGGCGCGCGGGAGAGGGATACTTTACGTGTTTTGCACTATTGTAATATAATATATTGCGCTAATGTATAATAATATATAAATATTTACGAATCATTATAATAATTTAAATCGTTTACGGTACACATCATTCATTGAAATAATTTAACAGTAAAATAAATGGAAAATAAAAACTTATGGTGCCGTTAAAAATCGTAGGATGCAAGGCCAAAGATGAGGAATGAATAATCAATTCCTTTTGAAATTGAGAAGTAGATCGAGTGTGTCACAAGATTGAATTTATTCATTTAATTCAGTCATTCAATTTTGCCCACGTCTAGTGAGCAACGAAGTTTCGGAAAAAGTCAGTTTTCAAGATGTTTTCATTTTTTTATTAGAAACATTTACAGGTTAATAACATTAGGTACACGCATTAAAGAAAACAACAAATTATAATAATAATGAACTTATTACCCAATAAATAACTAATTTTCATATTATGCACAAACAATAAATAAAAAGTCTATAATTAAAACAAATATATAATCATAGTTGTATTTTACTTTTCTTTCCTTCTTTTTGTTGCAACATTACTTAGTATCTGAAGTGATTGAAGGTGCCGTGTGTGGTTTATATTGGCATTTGTTTTGTTTTATTTCTAATTATATGTTTAAAATATAAATGTTGTACAAGCTTCAGTATGCACTACCTGTCTGCTTACTAAAATTCTTTAGGAAAGGTTGTCTGGAAGAGATCACTTTAGTGACAAGACGGCTCTTTGTAATAATTTTTTTAACTAGAATTTGAAATTTTTTATTTATTTATTTTTTTTTTTTTATTTGATTCACCTGATTTATACATGTGTGTTACATATTTGACTAATGTGGGCCTCACTGGGTGCTTTACCCGTGCTGAGGACCCCATTTTACAGTTTGATATATATATATTTTTTAATTTAATTTAAGATACATATAAAATAAAAACTAAAGAAAAAAGAAACTCAATAATAACATGTGAGAATTAAAAGAAAGTAAAATAGAGCAAAATAAAATAGAGTAAAATAACACTAAAATAAAACAATTAAATAAAACTATATAAATAGGATAGATACATATAAACCGATAGTGAAAGTAAAAGGGTTTTATATATTAGTGAGTATTGCAATGGTGTTTATGTCTATGTGTTTTTATTTTTTATGTTGTGATTTTTTTGTAAAGTTGCCTTTTTTGTTCTTTAATCCATCTTTTAATTTTGAGTGTGAAAAATTTTTTGTTTTCTTCTTTTTTTAAATCGAGTGAAAGATGGTTGAATGCTTTTATTGCCTGGTATTTGTGATGTCTTTGTCCAAAGCTTGTGTTTATCGTCGGTGTTTTTAAGTTTTGTATGTATGCTTGTCTAACTGGTCTATTAATGGTTTGTGTTTGTTGTAGTTTGTGTTTTTGGTCAAAGATATACTTAAGAAGTGTTTTTATGTATAATTGTCGTATATCAAGTCCGTCGAACATGTTGATTATTTGGTCTGTGTCAGTCATTCTTTGTTTATTTAGTATAACCTTTAAGATGATAATTAAAACACTTTTGTACTTTCTTCCACTAATTTATATTTCACCAGGACCGGTTTCATCCTATTACGGACATTTTCAGACTGGTAGTTGAAATTCTTATGCTACGGTATTTATACACTCTTAGGTAGGGGTACAGAACATTGTCTCTATATAATGAATATTTCTATTTTGTTAATTTTAAGGTATTATAAGTTATTTTGTTAATTTTAGGTACATACAGGTAATTATAAAGTTTATTATTAAAATTATGAATGATGTTACATATTAAATAGATATTTTTACTTCAAATGAATATACATGAATTTATATAATTTAAAAGGTTTGTGATTACTGATATTTTATTTTGGTAATGTTGGGTTATTCCCTACTTGTTGCTTAGGGCTTAATTGACAAATATTGATGCACTGTGGTATTTATTATTATTAGGGTTCTCCGTGTATTTGGGTTATTACATTTTTAAATTATCCCACTGCTCTCTGAAGTAAATTTATTCTAAGTGAATTATAATGGGTATATTAATGGTGATTGAGCATTATGTTCCAACTGTTTATTCATGACGTATTTTCGATCTATTTTCTTCGTTACGCGATTAATTTCTAGTGATTCTAACCTGTCTAATTTTTGTCCTTTGTTGCAAACATGAAGAATTTTGACATCTCTATCTTTATCAAAATTTTTTTTAACAATATATATTTTTGTTTCTACGTATGTATGTGTCCTTTTATGTGCAATAAAGGGTTATTGTATTTTATTGTATTGTATTCGTTTTCTTTGTTAAATGGGGTGATGGCATATCTTTTGTAACGTAGTAAAAGAACAGATTATTTATGAATAAAATTACGTTTTGGTAGAAAAAAGAAAAAAAAATTGGAAGTTAGAGAAGGGTAAAGTGCAGTGGCGGACTAAACCCGTCAGAAGCCCTGGGCGGAAAAGTTGAATGAACCCCCCCCCCCCCCCCCCCTTAGTGAAGTTGATGTAATTTTACAAGTTTTTTATTCAGTTCACACGGGCCTCTGACTCTGGGGGGCCTCTAAACGCCACCATGTTCCCTTGATAAAATCCTAAACAAGGCTTTAAGGACACTGCAAAAAAATATTTTTAATTCATTTTCTGAAAGATGCATTCGTTAATAATGCTCTCACTATTTGGGGAAATTGGTAAAATTGATGGAGATACAGCATTTTATATGACCCGTTTTAAACAGTTTGTATGTTGAATTATCCTCAGCGAAACTTTGAAAGCGTTTTTCTCGAAAGTTTTTTAACACGTTTTTCAACCTGGTTGACAACATATTTAAAAAAACTATACATTCGATTTGCATGCACCAAGTAACGGAATATGTTTTCCTAGGTAGTCAGGTTTTTTTTTTCGATTTTATTTTTATTTTTTTATTTTTCATGAAATGAAAAATGCGATTTTAAGTTATGATGTTCACAAACATCAGAAATAATATTGTTTGCGAGAAAACCGATTTACAATTTTTTATCCTCGAAATATACTTGAATCGAGCGTGAGAGCCGGTCGCTTGAAACGCTGTACCTTCGTTAGTTTTGCTCCGATTTATTTGAATTTTTGACACAATACTCAATATACTGACATGTTTTACATTCAGAAAAAAAAATAAAGTTTTAAAACCTTATCCACCTATCCTAATAATAAAGTCAACAAAAGTTGAAAATCATAATATTCGTATAAAAACTTATCTGAATTTCTTCTTCTTTATAGGTGCCAATATAGAGTAGAAACGCGTTTTCATTGTTTTCAAGCACCTATTTTTCAAAAATTACCCCGGACCCCCCGTTTTCTGCAGCCCCCCCCCCCCCTCCCCACTTTACGTTAGGGGGCCCCTTTACAGGTTTTAGCGGAGGGCCCCAAATGGTCCCAGTCCGGGCCTGGTCTTGAATCAAATCGATGTCAGTCTTCTTAAGTTTTAACTCATTTGGCAAAATCGTAACATCTGTGCCGTTAAGTAGGTACTGAGGCGCATATCCAGTGACAGTGTGCTCCGTTTCATTATAGTTTTTTACACAATTACGGGCTATAGTTGTCCAGGCCACTTTTAAGTCATTTTCGTTGATTTTGCATCAAGTTTTATTGACTAGCGTTTGATTTAATCTTTCATTTAATCCATTTGAGAAAGGCGAGTTTACTGCAGTAAAAATTATTGGAATATTTTTTTCATCCAAAATTTTTTTGAATTCTCTAGAATTAAGACCCGGATATTGGTCTGATAGTATCATGCCAATGTCATTAGTTTCTGTGGAGTTTAAGAGTTTGATGAAATCATTGGTATTTTGAGTTTTTGACGTCACAATATATGCAAACCTCGTGAAATGATCTGATAGCAGGTGCAAGTATCTCTTTGTTGACCGTGAACCCCCAAAACCACCTATCGTATCAATAGAACATATTTCAAAAGGTTTTGTTGCGGGACCCAAGTAGGACATCAATCCATATTTATTTTGACCTCTTGATTTGTTCTTTAAACATACTGCACAACTTTCGCAAGTTCTCTTTATATTGTTTGTCATGTTTTCTGATGTGTACCATGAGCTTATCATTTTTTGCATTTGATTAATTCCTATGTGACCTAGGTCTGTGTGAACATTTTTGATAAAAATCTAAGCTGAATTTTTCTGATAGAATTATTTTATTTTTTTTTTTACTTTCTTTTTTATTTCAATTATTTCTGGCTTTCACCCTTCAAGGGTGTTCTAGGCCATCATTTATAATTACAGAGAAAGGAAAGGTGAATTTATATATTAATTTTATTTAAATGTGCAAATTTCAGAATTTTATGGAAGATTGGAGTAGAGTTCAGACTTAGAAGAGATGAGATGTTGAATGGAGGAGAGGCAATTTTTGATAACGCTTGATAGAAGAGAGGATATTTATTTAGAGAGGGACAATCAAAAAATATCTGATCTAAAGTTCCCACATCTAGACCACAGAACGTACAATCTGGGGAGTCAAGCACATGAATTTGATAGTCCTTTGTATTGAGGCGTAGCGGGCACCCTTGGATTGACTAGCAATGTTCCAATACTCTGTCCAATCATTGCGGGATCTATCTTTGATGGTGGAAAAAATATCAGACAGGGGAATATGGTTTACGAGGGCAACGGTAGGGTTAGACGCTCCTTGTTTTGCCAAGGAATCAGCAATATCGTTACCCACTATGCCAACATGTCCAGGAATCCAAATCAGAGTGACAGTTTTTCCAGAGCTTTGAATGGAGGTTATCAATACTCGAATAAGACATACAAAGTGATCATCAGGATGAAGAAGAGGACTTGTTTTAAGTTTTTGGAGGGAACTGAGAGAGTCAGAGAGAACAGGAGAATGTTCAAAATTATTTTTTATTATATATTTGAGAGATTCAATAATCGCAATGCACTCGGCAGAAAATATTGAAAATTGGTTTGAAATTGAATAAAATATTCTTTCATTAGAATTATTGTGGTAAACGTTAATACCAATACCACAGTTAGGAGAGTCCGGAGATTTGGAGCCATCAGTAAATAAAAGAGAAGAGTTGGGCCATTTAGAAGAAATAATGTCATTGAACATATTATTGACAGTACGGGCTGGGAGATTGGAATGACTTTTAAGGATGCCAATCCCTTCTAAAATCGTTGGGGATAGGGTGACGTGACTATATTTTAATTTGTACAAAGGAAGAAGATCATTTTTGATAATTTGAAGCTCTGAGAGAGAGCGAAAATTTTTACAGATGGCAGGGAGAGGTTTAGTTCGAGCTCTGATTGTAGATGAATGTGTTGAGTCGTTGAACAACGAGACTCTGGGAATAATCTGATGACTTTTAGAATTTAAACATTTAAGAACAAATTTGTCAGCAAATAATTGACGCCTTAAATAAAGAGGAGGATCAGAACATTCTACTTGAAGGGAATTGATAGGCGACGATTGCATCGCGCCAGTTATTATTCGCAATGACTTAGATTGAATTTTGTCTAATTTACTGAGTGCATTTTTGGATGCAGTACTAAAAAGTGGGCAGGCATAGTCGAGATGACTTCGAATAAGTGCATTGTAGAGCAACTTAATGCAGATAGGATGAGCACCCCACCAAACGCCAGTCAATGATCTGATAATATTTAAATTTTTTTCACATTTAGTAACTATATTATTAATGTGGGAAGACTATTTAAGTTTCCTATCAAATGTTACTCCCAAAAATTTTACTTCGGAAGCATTGGGGATTGGAGAGTTTTTAAATAAAATTTGAACAGGGGGGTTATTATGACGATTTGAGAAGGTAACACACTGACTCTTTTGTACTGAAAGTTCAAGACCATTTAAAGTAAGCCATGTGCAAAGGGCATCCATGGCTTCATTAAGATATTTGACGGCGGATGGAATGATTTTGGATGATAAGAAGAAAGCTATGTCATCTGCGAACTCAACAACTTTTACTTGAGGGGGAATGGTGACATGCATATCGTGTGTGTATATATTATACAGTAAGGGGGATAATACATCACCTTGGGGTAAACCCTTCCAAATTGACCTGCTCTGAGGAGTAACATCTGGTAGCTCAATGAAAATTTTCCTATCGAGAAAAAGATTAATAATAGATTGGACAAACATGAGGGGTAAGCCAAGGCCTAAAAGTTTTTTTTTAAGAATTGGGATGGAAACATTGTCAAAGGCGCCTTCTATGTCTATAAAGACTGCAAGACATACTTCTTTGTTAGAAATGGATAAATTAATATCAGTGCTGATGATGGCGAGGTTATCTTGTGTAGATTTCTTTTTCCTAAATCCAAATTGGGATGGAGAGAGAAGATGATTACTCTCGACAAAAAATTCTAACCGGTTTTTAATTAATTTTTCATAAATTTTACTAAGGGTGGATGAAAGAGCAATTGGCCTATAGTTGGATCCAGAATTGGGTGATTTGTTTAATTTTAGAATTGGGATGATTATTTGAGAACTCCAGTCATCAGGTATTATGCCAGTCTGGAAGATTTTATTTAAGATGCTTAAAAAGTGATTTAGAACATTATCATTACTATTTTTGATAATGCTATAAGGTATACCATCTCTGCCTGGAGATGAGTCCTTGACTGTTGATAAACAATTTTTTAATTCAATTAAAGTGAATGGAGAGTCAAGCCAATGATCAGACATAGGAGTGTTGTGGATTGGAGTTATTTCATCTAAGTTAGGTACAGAAGGGGGGGCAATTTTGTCCAAGAACTCGTCTATCCATTTAGAATGAGAAGCTCGAGGAGATGTTGGACTGAAGGAGGATCGAAATCTTCGAATCATAGACCAAACTTCCGAAATTGGAGTGTTCGGAGATACTGAACTGCAGAAGTTGTACCACCCGGATTTTTTTTTTGACCTCAATACCCTTTTGGCATTGGCTTCGGCATTTTTGTATATGAGATAGTTCTCCATAGTCATATTGTGACGATAGGAAAGAGATTTAGCTTTCCGAATTCTCACTACTTTGGAACATTCCTCATCCCACCAGGGAGATGGAGGGAGTTTTTTGAGAGATTTGGTTTTAGGGGGAGGATTTGATTTATTGATTGCAGTTACGAGCATTGATTTGAAGTTATCGTAGTCATCTTTGACAGATAATGTATCGGTATAGGATAAATTTTGTATAAACTTATCCATATGTGAGTTAAATTCGTCCCATTTGGTGTGTTTTGTTTTAATCTTTGTCGAAATATGGGCCTTGTCTGAATGGAAAGAAGTTTGATAAGTGATGGTGATCGGGAAATGATCACTGGAGCAGGGGTCGGGGGACACCACCCACGAGGAGAGAGGTGCCAGATTAATAGAGCATATGGAGAGATCCACTGCACTGGGGTTTGTGTTGGGGCGAGAGATTCTAGTAGGAGATCCGTCATTCAAAAGAAAAAGGTTGGATTCATCTAGGAAATCCATCACACTTCGACCGTCTCGATCACAGAAAGCAGAACCCCAGACGGGGGAATGGGCATTAAAATCACCCAATAAATAGAAAGGAGGGCTTAGTTGACGGACAATTTGCAACCACGCTTGTTTATTGAAGTACGATGTTGGGGGAAGATAGATAGAAACAAAGGAAGTGTCCTTTATTTTAGCTGCAACCATTTGAAAGTCAGCATTGGGGGGTTTGATATTATTTATTGGGAAAAACGGAAGGGATGTTTTTAATAAAAAGGGCAGCACCACCGCCCGTACCTTCCGGGCGATCATCGCGGAGACAGGAGTACCCTCCCACATTAAAGTGGGTGGATGGAGTAAACCATGTCTCCGAGACAGCAGCCACAGAAACAAGGTTTGAATTTAATAGGTTAAGAAGGTTTGATTTGTTAGAAATAGCACTGCGGCTATTCCACTGAAGAATTCTGACATCTTGAAGAGCTATTTTGAATAAATGATTTTAATGTGGAAATAATAGAAGCAGCGTTGGACGGTAGATTAGTTTGAGAAGAAATTAGGTCAATTAGAAGCATAATAAGAGTTTGAATAAATGAAGAATTATCTTGGGAGAGTTGTTCAGAAAGCTTTTGATAGTTTGTTGAAGATGAATTATAATTGTTTGCGCACCCATTTGTGGCGTGTGAAAGAGGAGAACCATTGGGATTTAAGAGAAGTGAGTTGTGTTGTTGCTGATCGTATCCACGAGCCTGTTTAGAGATAGGGTTTTTGTATGTGAATTTTGTTGAACGGGAAGATGTTGAGGAGGTGGCGAGAGGGTTGGATGAAGAGTTACTGGCTAAAACCTCGGAAAATGATTTTTTGACAGGCGGGAATAATTTAGAAGCCTGCAGAAAAGACAAGTTCTCAGAGGCCATAGAAATTTTTATATTTTTTTGGCGAGATTGTTCGGGGCAAGAAGAGTTAATGGCGGAATGAGCGCCTAAGCAGTTAAAACATTTAGGTGAAGAGAGAGAAGAACATTGGTCAGCCGAGTGGTTTTCTCCACATTTGAAACATCTGGGAGGGGATCTGCATGCAGCTTTGGTATGACCAAAACGGCAGCAGTTGAAACATTGAGTGGTGGGATAAGTGTACATTTCAACTGGTAAGGAGTTGAAAAATAAATAAATATGGGAGGGAAGAGATTGTCCTTCGAATGTGATGACGACA
The DNA here is from genome assembly GCA_917880885.1 of Limnephilus marmoratus. Classification (NCBI taxonomy): domain Eukaryota; kingdom Metazoa; phylum Arthropoda; class Insecta; order Trichoptera; family Limnephilidae; genus Limnephilus; species Limnephilus marmoratus. The sequence goes on along the minus strand of OU862921.1, from coordinate 26,341,383 downwards.
GATTGGGAGGGCTTCCAGGAAACGATGCCCTCAGAGGTGTCCTTATAATTTAGCCTCCTGGCTTCTATGGGATTGCCGATATGTTGGGGGGTTGAAAGTGAGGATAGGATTTCTGGAATGGACAGATCGGTCGAGATACCCCTGACCAGGCCCATTCGAGTGACATTGAAAGTTGGGATGTACGCCTTGAATTTAGAATTAGATGAAATAAATATATTTTTGATAAAGTTGTTGGCGGCTGAACCTGACAGGAATTCAACAGAGATTCGGAAGCGACCCTCGGCTTTAACACCTCCAGGTTTAATCGAAAGGTTCTTGTTATTTGAAAGAAATTTACCAAATTCAAGAGGATGGATGGTTTTACCTTGTTCAGTTTTTTGCGCATATACAATGTAGGGGCCACGGGAATGAGTAGAGTAAAAGATTGTTGGAGGAGGTTGAGGAAGAGCTGGAGGGGACTGAGAAGACAAAGGCGAATCATGTTTTTTTGGGGAAAGGGGACTAAATTTTCTTTTTTTAATTGAGGTTAGGATGACAGATTCATTGTCTGAAATGTTTGAATGTTCTGAAAAGTCTATTTTATCTGAAATGTCTCCATCTGGAGGGTCAGGAGGGGGATCTGGGGGCTTTGTAAGGGGTACAGGAGGGAAATCCTCCTCCATTGTTCAAAAAATTACAGCTTATATAAAAAGAGACAGAAGTAAAAAAAATATATAAATATCTGAAAATGAGCACCAAGAAGTGACTCCTGGAAGATCAGGGGGGAGAAGATTCCAAAACACTAACTTTTTACAGCCAAAACACAATAAAAAGATTGGTTTAAGAATATTTTTTGAAAGAGCAAAACAAAAGAACGGATGACAGCCAAATGTTATTGTTGCGCTTTTACTTTCTTGTAATAAACATTATTCTTCGATATCAATTTATCTTTCCTGCACTGTATCTTCTCATTTTTGACCTGATCTTTTAAGATATCTTCTAATTTTATTAAGTTGACAACTTTTAATTGCTCATCTTGGTTCTCGTCTGGTTCTAAGACTGGATTTCTGCTTAGACAATCAGCTTCAATATTGTACTTTCCTGGAGAATATTTAATTTTAAAATCATATTGGGATAAGTAATATGTTAAGTCACCCAGCTCTTCATCGGTTCTAGATTTGATATTCATATTTTCCAGCGGTTTGTGATATGAATAAACTATAAATGGTTTACCTATCAACCAGTCTTGCCAGTATCTCACTGCCTCTTTTATAGCTAAGCATTCTAAGTCAATTGCTTTTTTCTTTTTCTGGGCGCTGTTTAATTTTTTCGAAAAGTAAGCAACAGGTTTTTCTTTTCCATCAGATTGTGTCTGTTTTAAAATAGCTCCAACACCCTCTAGAGAAGCATCTGTATATATATTAATTGGTAAATTTTGATAAAAAATTTCCAAGATAGGTTGTGAGCATATTAGGTTTTTCATCGTTTCAAAAGCATTTTGGCATTTATCAGTCCAAATAAACTTTTGATTTTTCCTTAATAAATTATGCAAAGGATCTAGTATTATTGCACTCTTCGGAATGTACTCATGATAAAAGTTGATTTTTCCTAGAAATTGTCTCACATTCTTTTGTGTTTTTGGAATAGGAAAATTCTTTATTGAAATCAAATTATCCTTTACTGGCTTGACTGAATTATTCTGAATTATATGACCCAGATATTTTACCATATCTGATGCATATGTGCATTTTGTAAATTTTAATCTAAAACCTTCTGTTTTGATTGCATTCAGCAGCTTTGTCAGATGATCAATGTGTTCAGCAAAAGTTTTTGAAAAAATAAGAATGTCATCTATGTAACAGCAAATTCGTTTAGTTTATATTTTCTCAATATATTGCTTAATATCCTCTGAAAAATTGCCGGAGAAGTCTTCAATCCAAAAGGCAGGCAGGTCCATTGATAATGTCCCTCCTGTGTTACAAATCCTGTTTTTTTTGTCTTCAATCCGCAACGGAATAGACCAAAAGGCTGAGTTTATATCCAGCGTTGAAAAAAATTTGCAATTTCTGGTCTTTGTAATTAGGTCTTCAATCAATGGAAATGGTTGAGCTTGAGGGATTACTATTTTATTTAAGTCTCTGAAGTTTATGCATAATCTGGATCTTTTGTTTTCTTCTTTTTTAAATGCTAGAGTAACCGGTGCAGCAAATGGACTGTACGACTCTTCTATCAGTTTATTGTCTAATAATTTTGCTATTTGCTCTCCTCTTTCCTTTTTATCTTCTACACTGCATCTGTAAGGCCTCTTACTACAATATTTATCCAGTAATAAGTCTATCTTCGCTTCATATGAATTGACAGTGCCAACATCATATTTACTCTTCGCTGCACTGATGTGTATTTGTCTATTAGTTCATTTATTTCTGTTTTTTTATCGTTATTTAAATGATTCATTGTTATTTTAAAATCTTCTTCTTTAACATGTTCGTTAAAATTAATTCTGTGTTTTTCTATATGATTAAATTCAGTATTCGTTTTCATATCTGTAGAATATTTTTCTTTTTTATTTGTATTATTTAGGCAGAGTTTCTGTGATATTTGTAAGTCTTCACTTTGGATAAGTTTGAAGTCTTTTATCATGTCTAATCCAATCAAAAAATCATACTTGAAATTGTGTTCATCAATAATGTACACATCAACTTTTTTCTCCAATTCAAACATTTTTATTTTTAACGTTGTCAAACCACTCGTCTTTTTAACACCATTAATCGTTACTAAATTTGCTTCATTCAACTTGTTTCCTTTTCCTTTTAGTTTCAATAACTTATAATTAATTAGAGAAACATTTGAACCCGAATCATAAATTCCGTATATTTTTAATTTATCATTTAGTAATAGTTTGACTTTTATTAATGGTGTTACTATTAGTTTTTTTGATCATTTTCATTTAATTCAGTTTCTAACACTGAATTGTTAACATGTTTAATGGCATTTCTCTTAAATTTTTCATCCTCTTTTGTTTTGAACCAGCATGTAGCTTCAGGGTGGTAACGAATGCCCTTATTCAACTTTTCACAAATTTTACATGGATTTTTACCCCCATTTTTATTATGTTCTGCATTTCCAAATGTTTTCTTATTCATAAATCTTTTTTTGTTGACCATATGTTCATACTTGTTTTATAATCATGGAACTGTACCAGTCTATACAAGATTTATCCATGAACAATCTGAGTATTTCTATTTTTTTTCATCCATCAATCCATCAATCAAACCGCAAACATTCTTTTTCAAACACTTCTATCCACTGACTTGCATTTGTATTTATAGTGCAGAATTTTTCTATAACAAACTTCTCAGCAATGTTTTTTAAGCTCTGTTGCTTATCTTCCATTAACTTTTCAATTAATTTTCCTAATGCATCTTCTTTTTGATGTACTTGTAAACTTTTTTCGTCCAATTCTTCGAGGTATTGGTCTCCAAACTGTAGGTTTCCATCTTCGTCTACATAATAAGTATAATAAGTTGATAGGTTGATAGGTATAATAATAAGTTGATAGGTTTAATTCCTTTTTATTAATTTCTAAATAAAACACTTGTGTTGCAAAGTTTTTTTTAACTAAGAAACGACGTTTATGTTTATTTATATCACTTTGAAAGGTTTTTTCTAACAATCAAATAATAGAATAACAAAACAAATGACAATCGATGATTGCATTCTAATTGACATTATAGGATTCACTTTAAAGGGAATATATTTCCTTTACATATGTAAAGAAAAATATAATTTTCTCTAATTTAAAAGAATGCCGAGCTTGATTTGTCATTGTGGCTGCATGTATCGTAGACTGTCACTGGATATGCGCCACAGTACCTACGCACTTAACAGTCGACTCGATATTTTATAATCTACGGATAATTAAAACTATAGTAAAAATATCTATGAGCTATGATAAAATTAACAATTATTATAAGTAATAATTATTAGCCTGAAACACTCTTCTACATTGAAAAAATCTCCCGAGAAAAGATACATGCCGCCAACGGGACTCGAACCCGCGTCCTTCTGATATCCGGTCAAAGTGGTTAAGAGCAGTTGACCGGATATCAGAAGGACGCGGGTTCGAATCAAAGTGGTTAAGAGCAGTTGACCGGATATCAGAAGGACGCGGGTTCGAGTCCCGTAGGCGGCATGTGTCTTTTCTCGGGAGATTTTTTCAATGTAGAATAGTGTTTCAGGCTAATAATTATTACTTATGATAATTGTTACCCTTCGTGCTAAGCATAAAAATCTTGTCTTAAACATTAGTTTAACAATTAAAAAAATAATGATAAGATTAATTTCAAAAATTAAAAGTAATTACTTTGGTGATTATGATTAAGCAATCGACATTACTATTAATAACATTAAATGTCCTTTCTTTTCTTACAGGTAATATTTTGTTACTAGATATTTTTCTTTATGTAAATCTTGTGAGATTAACAAAATAAACCTCCTGTTTCGATAGCTGATTGGAAGCCTGTTACTTTCTCCCGCGGAGTTCGGAATCTCCACCTATCACTGTTGGAATGGAAAAAGGGATGAAGGGGAAAAAATGGGATGTCCACCGAAAACAAGATGAAATCCTACCTTGCTGATGACGTCCTGGGTCCCACACTTCATGCACTCAAGATAACTCGCGGTTGAAAGCATATATTTTGCGCGGATCCGGGTTTTGACTATAAGCGACGCGACACCAAAGTATTTGGGCTGCCAGTCCGCGCGGTGTTGAAATTGTACTGATTTCACGGTCAGGAATCACTCTTGAACCGGTGACAATAGCAAGATGGATGTAACAGGATAGGTAGGTAAGACGGGAGGGATAGATGGGAGTAGGTACAGATTTGCCCGAACATATACCGCCCGCCAAAAATACCATTTTTCCAACACCCATCGAAACTGGCCAAGAAACCTACTCCTAACATTTAAAAGAATATGAAAAGAAACCTACTCCTTACAAACTAGGTGCACGTGAAACTAAAGACTATACGTGCAGAATGTAATGAAAAAATAATAACTCGAAAGACATAACTAAAACAAAAGATAGCTGAATCGCAATCAATGCGAAACCATCGAAGGCATAAAAAACAAAACAAAAAATATATGAACCTATTCCAATATTCATATAAAAAAAAAAGAAAAAACGTTGCTATCTCATTCTACAGGTAAAAGACAAAGCTTTGCCACAGGCCGTAGATATATACCATCGCTGGTTTGTACTGAGGCTAATCGTACGACCCCGTCAGAGCCCGGTTTCACCTCCCTTATCCTGCCGAGCGGCCATTTCAATGGAGGACTCCTAGTATCTTTGATGACCACTAGGTCATTTACTTGAAGGTTACGGGTAGCCTTATACCATTTGACTCGATTTTGTAACGCTTGTAAATATTCTGTATTCCAGCGCTGCCAAAAATGTTGTGTCATTTTCTTTAAATGTTCCCACCGATTGAGACGATTTATCTTAACCTCTGAATAGTTATATTCTGGAATCGAAATTAACGGTTCTCCAATTAAAAAGTGACCTGGAGTAAGGGCCTGAATGTCCTCAGGGTCTGAGGTTAGAGGACAGAGGGGACGAGAATTTAGTATGGCTTCTATTTTATGTAATATAGTTGTAAATTCCTCAAACGTCAATGAAGTGTCCCCTATTACTCGTTTTAAATGATTTTTAACGACTCGAATGTTCCCTTCCCATAGTCCTCCGAAGTGAGGACTGGAGGGAGGGTTGAAGTTCCACACTATTCCCTTTTCTGAACATGTACGCATGACTTGTTCATCATTACGACAACTATTTAAAAAATTTTGTGTTCCAATCAAATGGCGTTTCGCCCCAACAAAGTTCGTACCGCAATCCGAATAAATGGCCTGACAAATACCCCGTCGTGAAACAAACCTATCGAGGGTAGCGATGAAAGCGTCAGACGAGAGATCTGAGAGAACCTCGAGATGAATCGCCTTCGTTGCCATGCAAACAAAAATCGCAAAGTAAGCCTTGTATGTCTTAGCACCTCTGCGTTTTCCTTCCTTTAAGACGTATGGGCCGGCCAAATCCACCCCCACCCGATTGAATACGCGGTTCGGTGTGACACGCGCTTCTGGCAGACTGGCCATGAGAGGATTTTGCGGGGACGCTCGCAATCTCGCGCATCTCACACATTTGGACACCATTTTCTTGATTTTATTACGTGCCGACACAATCCAATAATTTTGCTGAATCAGGAATTGCAGAGTTCGTGAACCAGCGTGTAGATAGGCCTTATGGTAATAAGATATTAACAGTTCCGCAATCTTACTGTTTTTTGCCAAGATTATTGGGAACTTAGTATTATATTTTAAATGAGAGTTGCGGAGCCGCCCGCCAACGCGAAATATGTTTTCGTGGTCAATAAACACATTTAATTTTTGAAATGCCACTGAGTTGACCGCATCATTTTGCAGCATTCTGAATTCCTCGGGAAAATGAAACTGCTGATCGCATTTAACTATTAGGGTGACCGCGCGATTTATTTCTGCGCTGGTCAGAATTCCAGATCTACGAGCATCCTTGGTCCGTTGCTGCGTATTGTAAATAAACCTAAGCGACCAAGCGACCACATTCCGAAGACGGTTCCAAGAAGAAAATCGGAAAAATTGTAGGCCCTCATAGTAATCAAGCGGCCTGTGAACTGTTGAGACATGGGATTTTACTTCCGGTAGCTCTTCAACCTTTAATTTTTCCGGTAAAGACAATGGCCACTTCTGACTTGGCTGAGCCAACCAAGGAGGCCCTTGAAACCACAATTTGTTGTCTATTATTTGCGATGGACATAAACCGCGAGAAGCAAAATCGGCTGGATTTTCCTTTGACGCAACGTGGTACCACTTTGCGTCCTCGATTTCATCAATAATTTTGATAACATGGTTCGCGACAAAAGTTTTCAAAGTATGAGGGGGTGTCTTTATCCATGATAAAACTATGGTGGAGTCGGAAAACAATATTATTTCTGTAATTTTCACGAGAGTTTCTATAGACGACTTCGTCATTTTTACAAGCTTTGAAAGTAGGTAAGCTCCCATAAGCTCGAGACGTGGTATTGATAATATTTTCAGCGGTGCAACTTTAGATTTACTCGTAAGTAATGTGACTTGAGGTTGTGCTTCGTTCGTAACCAAATATATACAAGCCGCGTAACCTAATTCACTCGCATCTGAAAATCCTACTAAAGTACAATTTGAGTTTTTTATTGTACTGCAATGTCTCGGTATTTGTAAATAACATAACCTAGGTAATTCATCCAAGAAATTTTCCCATAAATTAACAATTTTTTCCGGGAGGGAGTCATCCCAACCTAACTTTAATTTCCATAGTTCCTGTAGAAGACATTTCACCTTAAAAACAACAGGTGTTATTAATCCAATGGGATCGAAAATACGTGCAACACAGCTCAGTATCGCACGTTTTGTAAAAACCATTTCTTTTTCTTCTACCGAGTACGAAAATGTATCCTTATCAGGATTCCAAATTAAACCTAAAATTTTCAACGAGAAAGATGTTCCATCATCAAATGCAACTTTACCACTCGTGTGGCTCCGGTGCTCAATTGGAATGTTATTTAAAACTGACTGCGAATTGCTCATCCATTTTCTCAATTGAAAGCCTCCTTTTGTAAGGAGTTCTTTCAGCTCCGTCTGCAGCTGAGCGGGGCTTTCCGGTTCCCATTCACCGGTAACGATGTCGTCCACGTATGTGTCCGACAACAGTGCTTTAGAAGCCTTTGAAAATCGAGTACCTTCATCCTTCACCAGTTCATGTAAAGTTCTTATGGCCAAATAGGGCGAAGAAGTCACCCCGAATGTGACAGTACCAAGTATATATTGCCCTACCGGCTGTAACGGTGAAGATCGCCAGAGAATCCTTTGAAAATTTGTATCTTCTTCTCTCAAACGAATTTGTAGAAACATTTTTTGTATATCCGTAGTGAGTACTATCGGGTATACACGGAATTTTAAAAGTATGTGACTTATTTCATTTTGTAATTTTGGACCCGAATATAAACAATCGTTTAGCGAAATTTGTTTATCAGATTTACATGAGGCGTCAAAGACCACCCGAATTTTAATATCATTTCCTATTTTTTGAACAACCGCATGATGTGGAATGTAATAAGTATTCGGTATCTCAGTCGATGGAGAAACTCTTGTCATGAAGCCTTGCTGTAAGAAATCATCCATATATTTACAGTAATGGGCTGCCAATGTTGGATTTAATGACAAGCGTTTTTCAAGATTATAAAATCTCTTAAGGGCGATATCATATGTACTTCCGATATCCACATGATCTCTGTTCTTGAAAGGTAGTGCCACGATATACCTGCCGCACACTTCCCGGTTGACTGTTGATTGAAATATGGTTTCGCATTCATTATCTTCCTTACTTTGAATAATCTCGTTAGAAACCTCTTCAATTTCCCAGAAACGACTTACCACGTGGTTTAAGTCACTATTTTCAACCGCAGTTAACGCTGACGTCACAACGGGTTGTGCTGAATTATAACCTTGTAAACATGAACCCATGATAACATACCCGAATATCGTATTCACTGCTAGCAAATTACATTTAAGGCTTGATACATATCCATTTCTCCATATGTTCGCAATCAAATCTGATCCCACTAGAAAATCAATGTCTCCTTGCTTTTGGAAATCTGGGTCAGCCAAATTTAAATGTTTGAAATCTTCAAATGATTCTTGTAAATCTACGGGCGTAATTTTAGAAGTAATATTTGATATTATTATAGCTTGCCCTTTCACAAAGCAGTGATTTTGAATAGAGAATATTTTACAGGTAACTAAACCCTGTACATTGTTGACAATAGCATTGTTTACACCCCGAACTTTCCCGGACCATTTTTGTGAATGGAGTCCTAAAATGTTATATAGTTTTTCGGACATAAATGATATTTCACTACCCGTATCAATTAATATCCGCGCTCGGTGTTTACGTCCCGAACAGTCCAGGAATTCTGCTAGCGCGGTTGGTAATATCGAACGTTTTGATCGCCCGTAAGCAATATTACACTGTACAGAATCGTCCGCGTCCGTTGCACTGCGGTTAACACTTTCAGTATCACGGTTGTTTGGCGAAGGAGATCTTTCATCAGTATGAAGTAGAGTATTGTGCATTCGATTGCACCGTTTGCATCGAAACTTTGAACGGTAATTTTTAATAAGGTGCGAATTTAAACAGTTGAAACATAACCGTTCCCTTTTAACGAAGTCCCTTCTACTGACCATATTCAACGATGGAAAGTCTTGACACTTTGTCAAGTGATGTGTGTGATTGCACATTATACAAGTAATTTTCTTGACATTATGCCCGTTTGAGCTCGCGTTTGAAAATAATACCCGCTTAGGAATCTTTTTTTCTTTAATATCTGATATCTTTTTTTCTTTAATATCTGATATGTGTTTCTTTAATATCAATCTGTTTTCAACGCTGCGGCAAGGCTCATCACCGGCGTATCTAAATATTCCCATATTTCTGAGCATCTCAAAAATCTTCACTGGCTCAAGTGCCCCGAGAGAATCCAGTTTAAGCTCTGCTGGATGGTATTCAAGTCTCTTAACGGAATGGCTCCGACTTACTTATCGGAAATGTGTATTCCAGAAAATTCCAATTCTCGACAATCAACCCTCAGGTCAGCAGCAACATCAGCGATTGGAAGGTTGAAGGAACCAAAGCGCACACCAGATACTAAATTCGGTGAGCGTGCTTTCGGAGTGTCGGGACCTAAAGCCTGGAATGGACTGCCACACGAGTTAAGAATGATCACAGATTCAGCGCAATTTAGAGCTAAACTTAAAACTCATCTTTTCAGACAGTCGTATCAATAAGTTAAAAAAAAACTTTCACCTTCGCCTTCACGGCTCGCAACATTGTAAATAACTAAGTGTGTAAAAGCAAATTCTTAAAATTCTCCAGACTTTAAAAATAAATATTATCTCAACTTTGGCATTAATCTTCTGTTAAATATAAATATAAATGTAAAACTCATGCAATGTCCAGTGTTTTGAATATAATGTCCTCCACGTGCAAAGTCGTATCTTCCCCATAGCATAAGCATAAACTTTCTAATAAAGTGTGTTTTGTCGGAAGTGTCCTGCAGGTAAGTATGATTCTGTATCTATTTGAAAATAATAAAATTAGATAGAGCCTAGGATTTATAATAAATTGTAAAGCGCCCTTGAGGTGATTTTTCACAAAAACGGCGCTATACAAATTATCCAATTATTATTATTATTATTATTAACATATTTATACGGTTTTGAGTTGCTAAAAATTCTATTAATTTTCCAGTATCCGGTATTTCATCTTTTTTAACAAGAGATTCAAAAGACCGACGCGTTTTTAAATCTATTTTTTGCAGAACCATATGACAAACGAATTCTTCAAATAATTTTCCTCGGTTTAAATCGCGAAGCCCCGAGAGATTTTCACGCAAGACATTCAAAATCTCTTCATTATTAGCAAAATTACAATTTAAAATCGAGTTGGCATAATATATAAATAATGCTCTAGATTCAGAATAATGACTCCACAGTGTTTCCCACGCTAATTCATAATTTTCTTGAATCAGTGGAATAGTCTTAACCAATGACAAGGCTGTTCCCTTCAAAGAGGTCAATAAATAATGAAATTTTTCAATGTCACTCAAAATAGTGCTGTCATGAACAAGGCTCCTGAATAAATTAAAATATTGTGGCCACTCTCCGATATTTCCACTAAATATAGGAATTTTTATTTCCGGAGCTAGTAAGCTGCGACCGGGCGGCCCAGAGCGTTGTACTTCTCCGCCTGACACGTCATGACGACTATTCTGACTCGTTTCTAAGGCATCACGTGCCGATGTAACTTCAAAGAACAATTCCTCAAATACACGCGAAACCTCCAATATATCATTTTTCGACTCAAACTCGGGAAGTGAAACCAGATCTGACAGCTCACATTGAATACTTTGAAATTCGTCATATGTGGACTCTAATTTATCCATTCGGGCTCTGAATTGACATAGCTTAGTCTTTTGTTCTAAATCTTTAATGAGATCATATGCGACCTGCACTCTCCCAAAGAGCCTTTGCCGTTTTAATTTTAACGAACCAATTTTGGTTGCAACTTTATCCATTTTGAAATGTATTAAATACGTAAATTAACAATTATAATAGTAGGTATCTACTTGTAACAAATAAAGTATTCTATTTATCTACCTACCAGCTGAACTGATAAGCCGTATCTACCGAAACTACCTACTATTGATAATCGTCTTGTAATGAAACTAGTTTGAGTACAATTTCTAATCATGTAAATTAACTAATCTGTAAAGAATGTACATCCGGCTCGAAGGACCAATGTTTCGATAGCTGATTGGAAGCCTGTTACTTTCTCCCGCGGAGTTCGGAATCTCCACCTATCACTGTTGGAATGGAAAAAGGGATGAAGGGGAAAAAATGGGATGTCCACCGAAAACAAGATGAAATCCTACCTTGCTGATGACGTCCTGGGTCCCACACTTCATGCACTCAAGATAACTCGCGGTTGAAAGCATATATTTTGCGCGGATCCGGGTTTTGACTATAAGCGACGCGACACCAAAGTATTTGGGCTGCCAGTCCGCGCGGTGTTGAAATTGTACTGATTTCACGGTCAGGAATCACTCTTGAACCGGTGACAATAGCAAGATGGATGTAACAGGATAGGTAGGTAAGACGGGAGGGATAGATGGGAGTAGGTACAGATTTGCCCGAACACCTCCTCTTTCCTTACAGAGAAACTCCATTGTGTTTAATTGATTGTGTCGTCCAAATCACAAAGAAAATATCTTTATATATAAAATATACACTCGTACGTATACATTACACATGGTGATTGAAAAATCCCTAAATTATGTAATAATCAAAGCAATGAATAAAATAAAATAAATTATATATCTTGTATTTTTTAAATAAAAAAGTTAAATAAATAAGATATGCTTTTATTAATTACTTAAAACATGATTGTTTTTGGGTGGATACCGCACAAGCGTCCCAACTGCTCACAAACGTCTGGAGCCAGACTGGAAGTATCTTCCATCCTGGAATTTGTTGCAAATATGTCTTATATTATTTTTAAATGATAAAATTGTGAAATAACAAAATTATTCAAACAAATTAAATTGTACCTGTTATGGGTTGGGTTGTCAGATTCCTAAATGCCCGAGAGCAAGTAGGTGCTGAAATACCGGCCTACTACCTACCTATATTTATTTAGGACTACGGAATTATTCCCACTATTATACCTACATACTCGTACCTCCATGCTATCTTCACTTAATCACCGCCCCATAACTTTATCTGGAAGATAGCGAATAACATGACGGATATTATGAGTTTCGTAATATAATATAATAATATATCCTTGGCAATAAACTCGTATTTGAGCGTGTAATCGAGTTACGGAAGTTCCTATACTTTCATTAGATTTTTCCTCCCCAGAGAGGCTCCGTCCAAAACCTTACGGCAAGTAATAATTCATATTCGACGATAGTTTCAGCTTTCAGCAATGAGTTCTACTGAGAGAATCCATTACGGGAAATACTTGAAACGGGTACTTACCTAACAGACATACTAAGAAAAAATTTCTTTATTTTTTGTTTTCTTTATTCATCGTTATTAATTCAATTACAATTGGTGCTCTATCTGGAGTGAAAGTAGTCGAAAAAAAAATTCTTGGAATTTCATCGATCTTGTATACTAAATGTTGCTAATGATATATATAAATATATTATTAATATTAGGTCCTTACGTATGAAATTGGCGTTTTGTATGGGAGGAACATAAAGTCGATTTTTTAAAAATATAATAAGTTTATTTAATCAAAGTATTGTACCATTGCTATCTATGCACTTTTGCCATCTCATAGGTAGTTCATCGATCCCTTTACTAAAAAAACCATTCGGATGGGAATCAATAAAATCTTTGAAGGCGGTTTGGACTGCCCCATCGGAGTTGAATTTTTTCCCTTGCAAAAAGTTATCCAAATTTCGAAAAAAATGGTAATCTGCTGGGGCAAGGTCCGGAAAGTACGGTGGATGTCTTAGACATTCCAATTGAAGCTCCTGTAATTTGGTAGCTGTCTTTTGTGCAGTGTGTGGTCTAGCGTTCTAACGCGCGTTTGTTGATTTGCTTCACTCAATTCGTGAGGTACCCACCTTTCAAGCTTTTTCACCTTCCCAATTTGCTTCAAGTGGATTAAAACAGTTTTATCACTAACACCACAGCCTGCAGCTAACTCGGACGTGGTTTGCGATAGGTCCGCTTCCACAATAGCCTTCAATTCTTCATTATCAACTTGGTCTCCGGCCGTCCACGAGGCTTGTTCTGCAGGTCGAAATTTCCAGAACGTAAACGCTGGAACCAAAAACGCACTGTGTTTTCTTTTGCGGCACCGTCGCCATACACATCATTAATCCTCCGAGCCGTTTCCGCAGCACTGGTGCCACGGTGGAACTCGTACTCGTAAATAACGCGATATTTCAAGTTTTCCATTTTGTAAACTAAGTGACGCAAATAAAAAAAAATTAAGGAAAAAACAAATAAATTATAATTTTTGAAACACAAATACATGAGTAAATAGCTATATAAATTTGAATTTGGAATTCCTAACCAAAGAGAAGATATTTGAGATCAAAGTTGCCAGTACTGCAAAACGCCAATTTCATATGTAAGGACCTAATAATTTCAGCCTTCAGTCGTGTCATCTACATATGGGGTAGCTTCCTGAATTTCAGAGGAAAAGTGTGATTTTGCTTTGAATTTCGGCATTTCTTTTCTCGATTTTTTTTTTTTTTTACAGTGAATACCGCACAAGAATCTCAACTGCTCCCGTCTGGAGCCAGTGAGACTATGGCATCCCCAATCGGGGTATGTTGTGAGGCTGAAGGTAGTGGAGAGGGGAAGGAGGTGGGGAAGAGGAAGGTTGGGAAGTACCTGGCTATTCAGATCTGGTCACCAAACACGGCTAAAGCCATTTTCAAGCAACGTTTCAATTCTGAATGGTGGTCTTACACCAGGGCGATACTGATAGTATCTTCCACTCTGGAACATGCCGCAAATATACTTTATATTATTTTTAATGAATTAATTGTGAAATAACACAAATTAATCAAATAAAATTTATTTGCGCATGCCGGGTTTGAACCCGCGACCTCCGGACTGTGAGTCTTACCCACTGGACTACGGAGGAGATTCTTGCTTGAATATATCCATCGCGGGCTGTACTTCCGCAGATAGCCAAACTAGCTTCAGTGACCAGCTTCACATCTCTCTCCACAGCCTGCGTGACAGGGAAAATTTTCAGTACGGATATTTATGTCTTCGCTCATAATTTTGTTCCATTATTCACTGTAAGTGTATTTTTTTGTGAATGGTGGCTCGAATATTTGTTCTGTTTTCCAGTCTATCAAATCATAATAATCGTTGGCTTCTTGTCGAACTTTTCAGCGCTCTCGTCGTAATTTATTTCTGTCTATTACTTTTGAGGGATCTTGCTTAGAAATAAAACCAATATCTTGAAGAACTGCACTGGCGATGGTTGATGCTGATCTGTCGGAGACACCAGTCCTGTTACAGGCAGTGGAAAGATTTTTTAATCGATGCCTCGTCCGATTTGTTTGTGATTTCGATGTGGATGGCTTGGAGTAGGTAGGTATCTATACGGGCATTAGTGTATAAAAATCTGGATCTTGATTGCTGTCTGATAATCTTACACTATCCTTCGAGGTCTCTGCATTTAGTATCTTGTGAGGGGCTCAGAAGTTTCTCAAGTCTGTTTTTGAAGTAATTTATTTTGCCTCATCAGTCGTAATTGCCTACGCTCCAAAGACTTGGTTGCCACTATATCTTTAATGAAGTAAAAATTTAATGATATTTTGTGTACTTTACAGGGTACTTTACAGGGTACGACCAAGGAACCCATTGGTAAAACAGGAAACGCGAAATTTGAAAAAAGGTTTTTTCACTCCGCCCTACTATGCATGTCTCAGTAGGAACTCGTGTGTTCGTGTGCTGATAGCAGACGCAGTTTATAACAGAAAAACAATATTCCTAATGGTAAAAAAGACAAAAAAATTAAATAAAAGACAATCAGCATCGTACCATTGGAAATGCATATTTATAAATGGAGGTGCAGTTTATAAAAAATAGCTGACCCGGCCACGCGTTGCTGTGGCTAATAAAACATAACTTCATCTACTGGATGGTTATCTAACCTTTTAAACCACCGCCGTCTTTGAGTTTATCGCGAAGAGACAGACAGATGACGCGTGGGACTTTAATTTGTAATACGTAGAGATGGTGTGAAAGATTATAATAATGTGCCTGAAATGCTTGGGGTAACTAACGTATTTAAGTTAATAAGGATTAATTAATACTGTATCCGTCTAAATAACTTTTCAATTATTGCAATGTACGTGACCATTTTTTTAGGAGATAGAATGGGTATAGTAAGCTATCCGTAAAAGATAGATATATGCCTTCGCGGACTTTTTTGTAGATATAAAAGAGGAATATCCCACCATGCATTGAATGTTATGTCCCAAAAGGATTAGGCAGCGTTTTCGATGAAAGTTTTACGGCTTTACTTTTTCTGACACTTCTAACAATTATCGTTATGTTTCAACCAATTTACACAAATCCTTGACAAATTACATACCTAAACCTTCCTCTCTAAACACTCTATCTATTGGTGAAAACCGCATGAAAATCCGTTCAGTAGTTTTCGAGTTTATCGCGAACGTGGGGGACAACTTTATGAGCGTGGGGGACAAAGATATTCAAATACAGAAGAGATATGCTATGGTGTCGGCGAAACTGTCGCCGGACTACGCGCTAATTAGCGTAGTTTTTTTCATACAAAAAGAATTTGTTCATTTCGTGGATTTTTTAAAAATGTGCATTAATATTGGTTAACAATATATTTTGAATAAGGAAAGAATTCGTTCATTTAGTTTAACGTTCGTTTGGTTTATTCGTTAATTATTTGTTTTTTTAGTTTATTTGTTAATTAGTAAACAATATCGGCGACACCCGGAAGCTCAGACCCACATAGTAAAAACAGCAGATAGCACATCTACTTATATTTCAATATCTTTGGTGGGGGACTTTAATTTATAATATGTAGAGATGTAGAGATAGAGATAGGGAAGATAGAGAAGAGATAGAGGTGTAGAGATGTAGAGAAGTACAAATAACAAAACAATGTTAGGTTTCAAATAAAAAACAATCAGCATCGTACTATTAGAAATGCATACTTGTAAATTGGTATTGATAAAATCTTTGATGTTACATCCGTCTTGGCTGATGATCCATGACTTGGTGATTTGTATGTAAAATAAATTATTTTGGCAAGTGGACGTGCATGGTATAGCTTTGTTGTAAGTTGCGAAGTATCTGAAACTTCTGTGACACCCAAAGTTATTTTAGCGGAAGGCATAATTAAGTAAGAGATTATGCCCTTTTGTTCTATTATCTCGAACAGTTTGAACATTGCCAAAAGATGTTCTGTGTTTGAAGAGGTATCCTAGTGGGTAGTAGGTATGTTTTTGGCATAAAGTTGCCTAGTGTCCAAAACTAGATATGTAGTTTTAGAATATAATCCTTGTAATTAGTTTTAGTTTCTGAGCTTTAAACATCGTAGATAGCTCTACTACTTACCCAAATAGGTTTAGAAATAATGCCAAAGTTTTTCTATACTTTGATGGCAGAAAATATTTTATAAGCAATAATTATCAGCCTGAAACACTCATCTACGTTGAAAAAATCTTCCGAGAAAAGATAAACGCCGCCAACGGGACTTGAACCCTTGTCCTTCTGATTGCCGGTCAGATGCTCTACCACTGAGCTATGTCGGCTTATCTAATACCTGCCAAATAATTCAATATATACTAGTGTTTCATTCAACAATTACTGCTTAGTACATTTTTCCAGTGTTTCAGGCTGATAATTATTGCTTATAATAATTGTTTCCCTTTGTGCTATGCGTAAAAATCTTGTCTTAAACGTTAGTTTATCAATTAAAAATAATAATTAATCTTTGACAAGTTAAAGTATTTCACCAAAAAATGTAGACATAATTTGTCTCGACGCCACCTAGCGAGTGATTTAGCACTAACAATGCCTTTCTCACAAATAAATTTGGTTGTTTTCGGGTGGAAAAATGTAATAAGGGAACGTACCCATACTACGTGACACTTTTAGGGGGGGGGGTCTTCAAAATGTCACGCTCCATACAAATGAGCGGCGGGTTGCTTAGGATTTTGGTCACCGGGGGGGGGGGGGGGGGGGTTAAAAATGGCAAAAAGTTGGTCACGTAGTATGGGTACATTCCCTAAGCAGTAATTGTTTAATGAGACTCTGGTATATATTGAATTATTTGGCGGGTATTAAAAATAAGCCAACATAGCTCAGTGGTAGAGCACCTCACCGGCAATCAGAAGGACACGGGTTCAAGTCCCGATGGCGGCATGTATCTTTTCTAGGAAGATTTTTTCAATTTAGATGAGTGTTTCAGGCTGATAATTATTATTAATGAAATAATTAAAAACACTTTGTTTTTACCACGATAATCTGGTATTGATTATCGTGGTAAAAACAAAGTGTTTTTAATTATTTCATTAATAAAAATGGTGCCACAAAAGGTATTTGCAAAATTTGAAGAAGTGATAATTTATTACCTACTTATAATAATTGTTACCCTTTGTGCTGTGCATAAAAATCTTGTCTTAAACGTTAGTTTATCAATTAAAAATAATAATAAATATTTTTATCCGTCGTGTGTTTTTCTAAAAATTGTAATTTGTTACAAAATTATGTCGTCGTGGTGTTTTGATGGGTCATCTACTAATACTATAAAGAGGAAAGATTTGATTGT
Source organism: Limnephilus marmoratus (assembly GCA_917880885.1). Lineage (NCBI taxonomy): Eukaryota > Metazoa > Arthropoda > Insecta > Trichoptera > Limnephilidae > Limnephilus > Limnephilus marmoratus. The sequence continues at coordinate 26,323,424 of OU862921.1, read as the reverse complement.
TTGTTTGCATTGAATAGGCTCCAAAACTACTGAACCGATTTGAAAAATTCTTTCACCAATAGAAAGCTACATTATCAGTGAGTAACATAGGCTGTATATAATGGTAAGCTCTGGCTTATGAAATTTATATAAATGAAAATGTGTGTATTTCATATATTTTAGCGGCAGGGAGGAAAGGCAAAGGGAAGGTGGGATTTACGGAGAGGGAAGACACGAGGGAGGGGAAAGGTGGGGAAGGCGGAAGGGAACGGGGATGCACGGGAAAGGACATACAGGAAGAATCAATTTATTTATTTGAATGGAATAACAACGCATGCCGAGTACCAGCTATATTATTCTAAAATTTATTATTTATTTGTAAGAAACGATCAGCTTATATTTATAACTTCAATAAATAATATGGAGTCAATTAAACTTGAGCCAAAAAGGTTTGTTGTGCTAAAGTTGCTCGGAGATGACTTTTATTATGTCTTGAAACTAATTAGTAGGTAAAGGGGAGAGGAAGAGGAATGCAGGATTAGGATTGGAGATGCTCCCGACACTCCTGAATTAATTATTATTTTAGTATCTATTATATTATATCCTTGAAATGCGAAGACCACTTCCCAATAAGTTCGGTAGCGAAAAAATGAGAGGCCTCTTGCGGGCAATACCTGAAACAGTATCAGATTACCTATAATATTGGAAACGCCTGTCTCGGCCAGTGATGGTATGTCTAGGGAAATTTCCCTAGATCTAGGGGAGAAAAATATTTTTTAGGGAAAAGGGAAATCAGCACAAAATCTAGGGAAATTTATGTTCCTTTTCTTCGGTATTGCGGTTGATTTTTATTTTGCAAAGTTTTTTTTTTTAAATTTGGAATTCCGTTTCTAATTCAGTGGTGAGTGTATTCATACTTTGAAATTATTATTTCACTTAACAAAAAGTGTTTTGTTTGGAAAAGCACAGTATTATAAGTTTTTTTTTTACTTTATTCATTGCGTAAATATTATGGTTCTAATTAATTAATCATATTATATACGTTACACAATCAGTCACCTGATTGTGTAACGTAATTGCGTAAATGTGATTATTATGTATTTTGTTTTGAAATTTTATTATTTAATTTTTTCTTAAATAAAAAAAATTGAGTAACCAATGTACATAGAAAATAAAACTTTTTAAAACAAAATGCCTAGAAATTTTTACAGTTAATGTCCAAGAACACAAAAAAGTTTATTGTATATAAACCTTTCCAAGTCCTTTATTTCAAAGACCGCCAGCCGCCACCCCCCCCCCCCCCCCCCCCCAACGCGAGTTTTGATTTGCCAAGATTGTGTTCCTGCGAAATCTAGGGAAATTCTAGGGAAATTTCACCTCAAAATCTAGGGAAATAAAATTTTTGGGCAGAACATCCCTGGTCTCGGCACTCGTATTGTGGAGATTCCATCACAGTACATACTTAGAAGCTAAAACTGTCTTTATTAAACATTTAATTTTTCGATTGTTTTGACACTTTCATAAAGCTTCCTATACATAATTGAACTTGTACAAATAATGATATGATACTATTAAAGTATTATTTCTAACAGTAATTGTTGATTTTTTGCCCGTCCGCCCCTTGTGCCCGCTTAGAAAAAATCCTAACAGTAAATGTTGATTTTTTTGCGCGTCCACCGCTTGTGCCCCCCCCCCCCCCTTCCCCCCCACCAGAAAAAAATCCCAAATGTAATAGTTGATTTTTTGCCTGTCCGCCCCTTGTTCACCCCTCAGAAAAAAATCCTAAGAGTATTGTTGATTTTTTTAACCGTCCGCCCTTGTGCCCCCCCCAAAAAAAAAATCCTGGATCCGCCCTTGCAGGTAGGTATATTCTAGTGAGACAGGCACCGAAAAACCCAATGTAAATATAATTTAATAAATAAAATAAAATAAACATTGTTTGACTTTACTTCCTCATTTTGTCGTTTCCGCTTTTTGGTCTACAAAATATAAAGTTCCTACAATATGTTAGCAAAAAAGCCGCACAACATTTGCACCACAAAAAAATTTGATAACTCCTGTTTTATACCTAGGTATTTATCGGCTATCACCGATATCAGGAATACGTAATAATTGAAAAAAAATTACATTGTTATTATAAAGTACAGAGTGGGTGAAAAAAGTTATAATTATTAGGCAGGAAGTAGGTATAAACCAAACCACTTCATTGAAACCAAATAAAAACCAAATTTGTATAAATGATTTGAAAATATTATTATAATATATGTAGGTACCTACCTACTTACCCACTACTTACCTACTCACCCACTTTCCCACCAAAATAATAACTACTCATCCACGTTTAATGCGAGTGGATAAGAATCTTTGTAATTCATTTTTGAATAAAGTTTATCCATTTGTTTGGCAATATAAAAGTAGGTATGTGCATGCATACTTTTTTTAAATATGCAATTCATCCTAAAGTGAGTGCTTTGTGAGTACATACTGTCATACTTACATACTTACTTCCATAAGCGGGAAACTGGGCAGGAACTTAGAACTAGTACCTAATATAAGTTAGGTAGGTATATTATTATGTTATGTTATAAGTTATAAATAGAGGAAACACGTCCAGCTATGAATAGCTGATATTGTCAGCTTCTATGCATCATTTTTGTAATAATTATTACATGAACATCGTATCATCATCATTAACAGCTAATCAATTTTAACAACGTCTTGCGCAACTGCCTCGGTGGCGCAGTTGGCAGCGCGTAAGTCTCATAATCTTAAGGTCGTGAGTTCAATCCTCACCCGGGGCATATCTTTTTGCCATAGAATGCTTTTTTTCCAAGAAAATAGATAAAATGTTCGCCATTATTGTTTGATAAGCAGAGGATAATAACTTTTGGCACATTTTCGTTATTGGCAAACATGTCTGGCTATTGACATTTTAATACTAACTGTATAAACCTTGTAATATTGGTGACCGGACAATACAGAATGAAATTAACTAAACTCCTCCTTTGAAAAGTGATGAAAAAATATGAAAAATTGGTTAAATAGGTTACGTTAAGTTAAGTTATCGGTCTTTTCTTCTTTTTTAATAGCTTTTTATTGGCTAATTGGCTTTTCAAAGAGGTGTTGAGTTAGGCAGGTACCTAGGTACCTGAGTTGGCGTGGAACCGTAATAATATTGTAGGTACCTACCTATCTACCAACAATCTACTTTACTTGTAATAGTTCAAAGACGGGGAGACATTGAATTTGATTCATATTAGATTAACGATGCGATTATTTTTATGTTTTCTAGTCGTTCTAGCATTTCTTTTGTCATCATTTTTTTTTTAATGTTTAAAGTGACATCTACCAGACGCAATAAAAATCTATATTATATTTGTTTAAGAAACAATATTTTTGTGGTTTGAGTCTTCAATAAAAATTTCTATTATACCGACGCTCTTCCGGTTTCCCCGGTAAATTCCTACATTCCCACAAAGTTACCTGTTTTATCTTCCGGCCGAACAAAATTTTGATGACAAGTTTGTGACAACTTCAATAATTTCGCAGCCGTTTGTTTAGGCATTTTAGCAAAAGGCTATCATTTTTGCAATAAAATTATATGCAGTTTTTGAACAAATCAGCTAAACTAAATTCAAACAATTTTTTACAGTTAGTCAATCTATTTTCTTCTAAATCAATCAAGTGGAAGACACAAAATTCCAATATGCCGAAGCTCCCTGACAGGTATGAAATATTTTGATATTTTAGGTTAGAAGCTTAGCAAAAATTTACCGCTATCTCAAATAAGACCTGCTTACCATTATGAACATAACACGATAAGAATTTTTAAGGAATAATGCACCGTCAAATTTTATCCATGCCTCAATTTTAGTCTGTTTGAAATTTTGGCATGCCTTGCACAATGATATTACAAACCCTTGCGATAATTGTATTATTATAATTGGGATTCACTTTTTAAATTTTCATTTGTCTAGTTATATTTTTAGGCCATCTGTCGATGCAACATGCTAAATAACACATTGATACGGAGATTGAACAAATTACTAAAAGCGCTAATGCATTACGTAGTGTGATTTCTAAAAACGTGTGGTAATTTTTCATATCTGTTAACGTGTTCATTGATTAAAAACTCTCAGTATCGTCATTAATATGTGGCTTGTAATGACTCTAGCCGTTTTTGGTGACCAGAATGGTTTAATTAGAGCCAGGAACTTCCTGACTTTCACACTCATCTCCTTCCCATTCGTTCAGCCTCGTAAAATACCTCAATTGTAATTTCATAGTACCTAACACTTGTCTCGTGCAAATGGGAACAGAAGGAATTTTTGTGCAGTACGTAGGTAACTACCCATTCACATAAAAAGTATATCATAAGTAAAAATTATTTTCTACAACTTATAAACGTTTTGTTAATCAAACGCTTAACTGATATAATATATCTGAATGATTATAACTAGATTATGTGCTATCATATTTCCAAAGAAACCTGAATTTCATATCTAAATCCTTCTGACCGAAAATTTTCCCGAAACAAAAATGTATGGTAAATAAAATATGTCCTAATTCTTTTTTATATATTTTTCAGATGGATAGACTACAAAAAATGTGGTAAACGAATAGAAGGAACTCGAATAATCTGTTTCAAAACACCGTTAAGGGATGTAAGTGATCTTTACTGTATTTGTTTTTGACGTTTTCCCGTACGGTCCCATTTAACAGTTTACCTTAGAAATATGGGTATTATTATTCATTGTTCTGTTGGTAGCATTTATTTGACTTACATATTTTTTTATAAGTTTTAATTAAAGTTTTTTAGTGCACGTTTCTCCCATGTTTTTAGGTGGTGCCAATGATTTATTTTAGTGAAGCAAAATATTTTTTATCTAGAGACATCTGTGTGTTTCTGCCCAAACCAAAAGTAAGAGACTTACTCTTGCTATGAACATTATTCAAAACATTCTTTGTAATTTTCATAGATGACGCTAGTGTTCAATTTCCAGATAAATCTTTCTTCTATTCCAGCAAATAAAATTATATCTTTACTTATTTAACCAGAATGGTTACCCAAATAAATACATTATAATTTATTCACACAAATATTTTTTTTTGTTCGGAAGGAATATTTTTTTAACATATTATAAACTTTTTTCATTTTTGATGTCGTCTGGAAGGCAATTGTATAAATTGCCCACTCTGTAGCCAATGGATTACTTGGCATATTGTGTATGCATGTACATAAATATGGCATTTAAATGTATTTTATCATGTTGACGTGTAAAGTTGATGTAAGTAACCTTCTAAAATATCCATTTCTTGTTTTTACATGAGGTACATCTTTATCTTTATTATTATAATTGTATTATTATTTTATTACAAGTATATAATGAAGTCACTCACGCTGTACATACGCTTGGATCTTTTAAACTACGCAACGGTTTTTCGTGCGGTTTTCACCAATAGATAGAGTGATTCACGAGGAAGGTGTTTAGGTATATAATTTGTCAGAGTTTTGTGTCAGTTGGTTAAAATACATAATTTAACTGGCCTAGCGGCAGCGGACAGCGTGGTGTGGATGTGATTTAACAGATGGCATTGGTTATAAAGGTTTCGTTAGCCACAGCAACGTGTGGCCGGGTCTGCTGGTAAATAATAAATTTATGCCGCCTTTCTTACAATAGCTGTTGGCGGTTTAATGATTAGCATAGTTCTCGGCCGTGGCAATTATTTTTATATTTTTTTAAATTCTAATTTCTTTTTTCTACTTTAAAACCCGTGATTTTTCACGGGTCTGCGCTAGTTATATTACAAAACATCATGGACATAAATTTCTTAGACATTTTGCTATTCATTCCAATAGCTTTAAAACCCCATGAACACTTCGTGAATGTCATTTTTAATCAATTTTTGTAATAATTTTAGTTGATTTAAGGGTCTGTAGGTAATATATTATTTTACCCCAAATATGTAAATAAATGTGCAGCGTTGGACACTGCCGCAGTAACGCATTACACCAACCTCTTGATAGATTACCTATAGGATAATGTTTACTAATAAATAAACGAATACTCGCAATATGTAGAAAACTAAGCTAACTTAATCGACATATAGCCGAGTTCGTAGCTCATGTAGCTGTGGCTAACGAAACATAATGCCATCTACCTAAACGCCATTACCCAACCTTTATAACCAACGCTATATGTTAATTTGCATACATATCGAATCTGCCCCGCCCGCTTGCCAGCCCGCTCCTTTTATATATTATACATTTCAACCAATTTACACAAAACCTTGGCAAATTAAACCTTCCTCATAAATTGGTGAAAACTGCATGAAAATCCGTAGTTTAAAGATCAGCCAGCACAGACAGCAGGAGCGACTTTGCTTTATGCAGTCAGTTTAGGTAAATATCATTTCGAGGGGCCAACTGTCGGCGGATCAACTGATCACCTTCGAAAATATTTGTTAACCTACAGATAAGCCATCAAGAGGATGGTGAAATACCCCTCATGTCTAGGACTAAGTCGATTTGTATTTATAATACATTATTATCTACCTGCATTGAAATTATATTAAAAAAAAGTTTTTATTTGTTCAGTAGGTTTGCAACTTACATTAATTTGTTGAATACAGGGTGGTATTTTTTAGGAAATAAGATGTCGTCACTTTGGGTGAACATCAATTAACTAACTTCAATTTTCCTCATTCTGAGATTATGAGGTGCCAAAGTTTTGTAAGGACGATTTCTCGTAATCTACTTTCCGAAATCTGGTTTTGTGGTGAACCGTGTATGAAGTATTTTAGTTTAACAGATTTTGAAGGAAAATATTTTAATATGACTTATACTTACTGTGCAGATAGAACAATGTGCAACCAGCAAGGGCATAATAATTCATTGCATAAGGTTCTAACTACATTTCCCTAATACCTAAGTATTCGGCTATAAACCGAACAAGCACCATCTGACGGGTGCAATAACATTACACTGATTGATGTATAAATGGCAAAAAATGTCATTCATTTGGGCGCGATTACCTCCCCGTCAATTTTAAAGACTTGTTTATGTTGACTCCGTTTACAGCCGATCAACTATCAAGAACACCAAATTGTGACATTATTTTGTTAAGATGAAGCATATGTTTTTGTTTTGAAAATTTGATCGCTTAGAAGTATTATAGATGCTCCAATTAAATACTGCGTGTAGAACATACCTTGGCCCTTAAAAATATCGTTAATTTTTTTAATAAGTCTTTTAATAAGCCTAGAAAAAAATAAAGTATTAGGTCTATAAAAAATCATTTTCAAGTGCAAACTCTCCTTCTTATAACCCCTTTTCGGGTATGGTTTTATTGTTTAATATAGCAAAACCAGTTTCTTTTATAATAATCGCAAAAAAATTGTATTTACACCCGAACTTCACAAAACAAAATAAAATATGCATTTTCGCGTTGTTATTTTACAACACGGCCGGCAGTCGACGAATTTGAATTTTCATACTGAACCCTATGCCGTCTACCTGACTAAAGACTCGCAACACCCATTTTCTGTCAGTCCGGCCCCGGACGGAGCGGAAAACAGACGTTAGGCTCCGCGTCGTTTGGTTTCGTGAAATCAATTTTCAATTTTCGTTTTATTACAATAAACAATGCGTAAAAAATGAGTTAATGTTTTTTACAGGCCTTTACGAAATCAACCTGTAAAAAAATAAATCTCAAATACCTTTTCCAACCTTTCCAAAAGCTTTTAATCAAGTATTTTTAAACTCCTCCCATAAAGGGGTGTGAATTCCGATTCCGATTTTTTCCTGGACTATTGGATCGCCTTAACTTTTGTGCACATGGCCATAGCTAACTGTAAATCATCACGTCCTTATTCGACTTTATATAACATCTTCAATATTGTTATATTATAACATTGTGATGAATGGCATCAAGGCAATAAATAAGTGATGATTTCGCTTCTTTTGACTGAGTTTGCCGCCGCCGCCATTACGCCTATGACGTGTCACGTCGGTACAACAGAAATCGCTTCCGAGAACTGTATCAGAAAGAGAAAATAATAATACCGACTGGACTGAAGCTTGCGTGGGCGAGTGACAGGCGGCGCCAGGGTACAGTCAGAACTAGATTACTACAAATTATTACTTATTGACAATTTTTGTCTGCGCATCATTTGGCAAAATCGATTCGTCGATTAGTACCTATTAATAGTCTTGCGTCTGCGTGGTTGAATTTCGGATCCCGGCTTCGAGTGCATGTCTGACGCCACGCCATACACACCGCGCCACAAATAACATCTGTGTACGTGGAATTTCAAACAAAGCTACCGTTGTAATTCGATTTCAAATTCACAAGATGTCGCCACTTCTGTCAGCGCTTGAATGGGGACGTGACCCCCCTAGGTATAACTGCTACGAATTTGTGAATATGTAGTATCTCTCCGGATATAGAAAGATTGACAGTAATAATACATAGTTGTATCAAGCTGCTATATATTACATATGACGTCGTTGCCTGTCTCGGTTACTTTTTCCCGGTGACTAGCTACACTGGATGACAGTGGATCCGAGGAACGGGTTATTTTTGGAACCAGTTCCTACTGGATTTATAAAATGGTCATCAACACTAACTGGTCTTAACTTTAAGATGCTTTGGACACTTAGGGTCGACCGAGACATGTTTTTCGTTCTCGGCCGAGATCGAGACCGAGACCGAGGCAGAGAATAAATTAAAATCTCGGCCGAGACCGAGAATAGATAAATTGAGAATAAAAATGATAATACGCTATTTCTGCATAGTATAGTATATTTAAGAATGCAATAATAATTTGTTTTAAATAGCTTTAATAATCAAAATTGAACAACATGATGTTGTTCAATTTTGCTTACAGATTGTTTACAAAAGTAGTGAAATGAACGAACGGCGCGGCGCGGCGGCGGCAGCAGCGGCAAGTAAAATCCGCCTCGCTGCCAGCCGACCAATTACAATCGACGGCTCTCTCACGCACTGACACAAGTGACGATTTGAAGCGTGCGGTAGATTTGAATCCCTTTATGCTATACCGTAGGTACCTACTTTCAACGGTCTCGGTTATGGCCTCTCGGCGATTTTTCGCCGAGAGACAGAGTTCTCGGTAGAATTTGTAGCCGAGAATGCCGAGACCGAGATATCGGTCGACCCTTATTGGACACGTTGCTCACCAAACTGAGGACTCCAACTTGGAGAAACTCACTGGCAAAGTGGAAGGCAGAAGAAGCAGAGAAAGGTCACCAGTGCGCTGGAGTGACCGTATCCGCAGCTCTCCACATTAACGCAGAACCGCGAAGGGTGGAGGAACCTTGTCCACCATTGAAATTGAAGTAGGGGTCACGATTCTCAGCAATTAGGATCTGACATGTTTCTCATTGCTGAGGATAAGTATTAGTTACCATCCAACTTAAGCGTAATTACTCAACAATTAAGTGTACCAAGTACACTCACTCACTCCTAGAGTACCCTTACTACAAATTACTCTTACCACTACAGTTTTTACCGGGTCAGCGATTTTTTTATTTTATTTTAATTTTTAATTTTATTTTTTATTATTATTAAGTCAAAAGAAACATAATATTTCGCTTTCTTAACTTAAATACAGAACATATATAATACAGTAGTAAGAAGTAATATTTTTAATTTTGTTCCAACATTTTGAGTTTAAATAGTTTTTTTTAAAGGTTTTTATATTATTTTCCGTTTTCAGGTTATCTGGAAGGAGATTATAAATATGAACTCCGTTGTGACCAATACTTCTCTTGCCACTTTCAGTCTTGATAGTATTTGTTTACAATTTATTGTGTTGTCTAGTATAATGTTCGTGTACTTGTGATGTTTTTAAAAAAAATTAATTATTAATTATTTTTGAAGTAAAACTTCTTTACGCACGCTTGACTTGGGGAGAAAGCTGGGGAATGCGTGACGAGAGCGTTACGAAAAGCGAGGCGAACGGTAGTTGAGAGGGAGATATAAGTTAGTGAAGATAGAAAGAGAGAGAATTACGTTTCGTATATTAGTGTAGGGGAAAGAGAGAGAGGTGTGAGCGCACATTTTATTTATTCAGTAATTTTCGGGAAATCGACAGTTTACATTTATTTCAGTTTGTACATAGTGTTAAATAGATAAAATAAAACCAATTTATGGATTTCCTCCTCCTGACTTTACTTCTACTGAGACAGCATAATAAGAATAAGTAAATTAATTTTATAAAAAAGGAATATGAATCCAAAAATTATATACTTAGAACAAAAAAAAATTAAAACAATATATTTTTTTATATACCTAAAACGAAAAATTACAAAACAAAAATCTGTCAATACTTGTACATATAAATCAAATCATAACAGAAATATAAACAATAAAAACAACATTATTCACAAACCATCAGAGAAATAATCTTTTATGGATCTCTTAAATTTGGTAAGTTCTTTCTCTCTTTCTAGGGATGTAACGATACCGATATATCAGCCGATATAATCGGCAAGCCGATATCAAGCGCGCGAAAAGAAACAACGCGCGCGACGTTGCCGCTCTGTCGTAGCTTCTCAACGGTCGTGAGAAACGACAACTTCCCAAATTTCCAAAATTAAAAATGCTTGCGCAAAAATACTTGTCCTGTCCAATGAGCTCAATGGCTTCAGAACGTCTTTTTTCAACTGCAGGCCTGATACAAAATGATTTGCGTAACAGATTATTTATTATCTGCTGATAATTTGAATAAACTTTGTTTTCTTAACAAAAATCTACCAAAAGTAAATTTTAATTACTAACTTTATGCATCTTTCTTTTTTTTAACTACGTGATTTATTTCATTCCAAACAAATAAATGTTTTATTTTTCAATTTCATTTCTGCATTTTTATTGATTATTTTTCTTTCACACTCCTGAAGGAAATCAATATTGGCTATCGATACTCTATCCTATCGGTATCGCCGATTATTTTTGTTAGAATCGGTATTGATATCGTATCGGCAAAATCATGTATCGTTACATCCCTATCTCTTTCTCTCATAGCCAGTTACGTTTCGTATATCTAACACAGTGCAGGCCTATTGTCTGTATCACACTGTAGGAGCAAGAGAGAGGAGTGCGCGCGCACATTTTCTTTCTCTCTTCCTATCATATAGATGGAGCTAAAGAAGTTTTACTTCAGTCGTGTGGTCTAAAGCACACTCGTTTTTTTTCCATTTAGGTTTCTTACTACTGCGAACGTAACGCCTCTGAATGTAGATAGTAAGGTGCTTTCAAAATATGGTAATTGCTCCTGTCGACGACTCCGTGCTCCAATTCCGAACTAAAGCAGTTCGAGATCGAAAAAAGAGCATAGCCTGTTCCGCGCAACCTCGCCCCTCACCCCACGTGTGTTGATCGGGCGTGTGGGAAGGGGATTTATTACTCGTACACCCCGAGGGGGTGAATAAATCTATCGAGGCGTTCGATTAAAAATTGCGGTGGCACCCGCCTGTTCATTACCAGTCGTTCCGCGTGAGTTGTTTCCCTTTTGTCCCGGTTTTCTGATGTACGACTGTTGGACGCGCTGACGGCGAATCGAGCTTTGATGCGATTCGATTATTTGTAAGTCATATTTTATCGATCTCGGCGCTCTGAATGCCTTTATTACGTATCACTGTGAGATGAGATGAAGAAATTTGTGATTCATGGTAGCGATGCATAGCCAATTTCGATATAATCGAATCAATCAATCGATGGATCGATTCAAATTCATTCCATTTGTTATTTTATTATTGATCGAAATATTGTGAAGCGACTCGATCTCGCCGTTTTACGGGGGAACAAAATTTGTCCCCGTCATTAGTTTGGGAGAAAATCGACATTACCGTTTTTTGTGAGAGTAAAAATCGTCATTGTCAGTTTTTGTGAAAGCAAAACCTGTGAACACTGTTTTTTGAAAGAGCACAAGTAGTCACTCACATTTTTAACAGCAGAATAGTTTTCCTTATCAATTTGTCACAAAGTGTTCTATTGTAGATTATACTCTATATTGCGTTTTAACTTATAATATTCTCGGTGATTTTGGTTTTAAACGGGTACTCCTTCATTTGTTTTCCACACTTCCACAGTCCAATTAGGGAAGCGGTATGGGTGCCGCCACCACAGGAACCATTTATTGGGTAACCAACACCTCTGCCATAGGTCACCCCAAGTGGTTCGCTACGTTTGGTGACTTAGCAAGGGGGCCTGACTTTTGGGGTGAGGTTTGTCCAGATCTTGGCGGTGGATGTGTCTGCCAACCAACTGCGTGGTAGGCCGGATCGCGAGAGACTGGTTGAGGGAGACCTTTTGATCTCTCCAGCAGGACTCTCTCGGGATATCGCCTTACCGCAGTGGGATTCCATAAATTTATATATCCGTCACTCCTGGACGTACTGACCCCTACCCACCCACTACCTGATACCCAATCCTAACACCTTTTTTCCATCTCAAAACATCCTCTCCTTCATTTTCTAAAAATACAAAGATGATATAGGCCCTGAGGGGAATTTTTTTCTCAGGGCATCCTGTGTGGAGCTAATGTAAAAAAGTAAAGTCGAAGCTAAGCTAACTTCTTCAAGAATGTTCATTTTTCCGTAAACTGAATGTTTTTAGAATAATGAAATAATTTTACTTTGTATAAACCACTTATTTGATGTGCAAATCCGACCGGTTTCGGAACAAACGTTCCTTCGAATGTTTTTAGTCCCTTTTCAACAAAATACACGTATTTGAGTCTCTTTGATACTGTTTCCCAGTTGACCTTCGCCTGCTTAGCATTTCCGAAGCCCCGGATTAGCATGCACGGATTGTTATCTGTTCCAACGTTTCGCAATCAACTTTTCATTACACCCGTTGATTATTCCGAAGCGATTACAAATTTAGCACCGCGAACATGCAATCTAACAAGAAGACCTCTTCCGAATCACCCCTTCCGAGTTTTGCGTGCATGGCGATACTAAATTATTGCAATCAAGAACCTTTAAGGCCAGCGCCTCTAAATCTTTCCCTAATCACATACCTACCTCCAGATATAGCCTGACCTATCCAATCTAATCTACTGAATCTTATGGTATAACTACACTATTTCATAAATAAGCTTGCTCGTCGTCCGGCAGTCACCAATGCTTTTTGAGCACTACCGGCACAAACTTTCACCTTTCTTCTTTTAAAGGAGACTAAGATAGTGGCGCTATGTTTATTTTGTTCATCTGAATCTTTTGAAGGTTCTACACTATTTCATGCAAACCTATTTGTTTCGGAACCTGCTACTATCGACGTTTTACAATTTTATCACTTTGAAAGGGGCGGAGCCTTCTGTGACGCGAAGACGAGGTATTTCTCTCAGTCCAGTTCTAATAAAATTCTGAACCATGGCAATTATTTCCGTTTTGCGATTTGACGTTTTTTTCAATATTTCCTTTCGTAATAATTTGAGGGTAGTTTTTAAAGCGAAACTTCTACAGCCCCGCCATTTGGATTTCGGATGAAACGGAAATGACGATTACTGCACCTACGACGCACAACTGCGCTCATTGACCGCTTTGATTATGATGTCACTTTTAAAGGCTCCTGTTGATTGAGATATGAAACGGAAATTACGCTGGTCTGCGCTCATTGGTCGCTGTGATTATGACCTCACTTTTCATGCGTGTAAACTGCACTCGAATTTTTTTAACCTTTTTGATTATGAGGTTACTTTTAAAGGTTCCTGTTGGTTGAGATATGAAACGGAAATTACGCTGGTCTGCGCTCATTGATCGATTTCATTATGACCTCACCTTTCAAGTATATGTTGAGATTGTTTTGGTTAAGTTTCGCTTCTACCGCGTTAAACTGCACTCAAATTTTTTTTTACCTTCATTGATTGTGAGAAAGATTTCCCTCATATTCTGCATTCGAAGTAGCATCGTATGTTTCGTTCAGAATTACTCACATTTTAATAGCCTCCCGGTGCATGACTGGGAGACAATTGCAAACGCATGCATCATTTGAACACAGTTGACTTTTTCCGTCTGAGTTTTCGCCTTTCTATAACGTCCTTTACGCCTTACTCTAATTAAAAACTCCTCTCCGCGAAGCATCCCTCTAAATACTATGACGTAATCACTGAAAGAAACTGCAGGACCTCCTGTTCGGAATAAAATATTTAAAAAATATCTTGAAATTGTTGTGGTAGAAACTAAATCAGCACTACATTATTAAAATCTTTTGTAAACCAATTCTCAAAGGAATCAATTTATGGTGTTTATAGTTCTTCGCATATTAAATTCGTTTTTACGGTCGTTGAATATAGTATGAAATTTTATCGACATTATACTTTTTAATGTCGAATTTACACCGTGGATTCTGTATGGGTATAATTATCGTTAAATCTATATTGAAGCCGCTCTTTTAATGTTGAAGTTTTACGTGATTATTGACGACGCATCAATATAAAGCGCCCACTACACAGTCTATGATTTGTGTGTTTTTTTCTTTCTTTTGAAAGATAAATAAAAAACCATAGACAAAGCGTGTCAAAATATCAATTTCTTGGCGCCATTATGTTCCATATTTGTAAGTAAACATTCATAAAAATGTTTTACCACTATCTGTTTCTTAAAAGCTGGGATTTTCATAATTTGGCTATTCGTATTCCGTTAGATTATTAAATAAAAATATTATGTTTAAGTGGTATTGTTTGTATTCACAGATTTTCCACGTTAGGAGACCATTAATATCAATGATGATTCCTTCCACCACTCTTTGATTGCTCGTCTAAGAAAAAATGCCCTGGAGAGAAATAGCAGAACGTTATAAGTCGAAAAAATCATTTGATCTCTTTTGACTGCTTTCGTCAATCGGATTGGGAAATGGCTGCAGTAAATATTGTCTCAAATGAACTTCTCTTTCATTATGTCAATTAGGTAAATCATTATTGTAATTTTGCTAGGAAATTTTTTCCTTTCTTCATTTCTACTGTAACAGTTTTTTTACGTTTATTGTAACCATTAAACTTACGCTTAGTCGTATAAAAATGTTTTTTGAAATGCCAAAGCAAACCTTCGCTGTATCTTTCGCTTAGGTCATGTTACTGAATTGAGTTCAATTTTTGGCACAGTTTTGATTTTCAGTCAGTTGATTCTCTAATCTTAAATTATGAACCAAAATTATCTAGGCACATATAAATATTTTTCTAAGAAATGTAAGTTATTTTTGTTTTTATTATATTTATTATTTAAATCGTTGTAGGAAAAGGTCTGAGTAGGGATCTTGGCAATATTATTTTATTAGAAGTTCATCTTCATTTTAATTTATTGGTGTTCATTTGATTGATCTAATTGTTCATGTTTATTTTTAGTCGGTTTTTATTTTTTTCTATTCAGTTTGAAATCGGTACTGTTTTCATTATAATTAATTAACCAAATTGATCATCTATTTACAGTAAAAGATTTTTCGTTTTAATACTTGAATTTGGGAACATCGTTTTTTTATTTATTTATTTCATTATTTTCATATTACATTATAATAATGGCGTATTGCCCATCTCACTACGTGTGAAACGCGTGTGTTGAGATGGCAATTTACAGAGTGGTTATCTATGATTTTGTTTAAGTAGTATTTTGAAAAATATTATGAAACTGACAGGTTGATATAAAATCTTTTTTTTTTTCTTTAAATACGCAATTCAAATATTTTACATATATATAGAAGATTGCTGTAGGTACATGGTTACATATATACACACAGTAGGTATAAAGGTAAGTATGTTATTAAATACTCGTGATGGTAATGTTTATTGGAGGTGATCAATGATTTTACTTTTAAATGCATTTTTGGATTGCGTGTTTCTAATTTCAGGAGGTAGAGAATTGAACAGCTTTGTTGCATTATATTTAAAACTTCTTTGCCCATAAGAGGTTTGACAAACTGGGATGTTAAAAGATTTTACATTTGACTCTCTTAATGCTCTAGTGCTTATGCGTTCTTCAAACATGTGTGCATTTTTAAATTGATAAGCAGGATATTTTTTTACTCCAATTTTTGCAGGTTAGGAACATTTAGTGTCTTAAAAATAAAATCAGTGCTCGTTCTCAACGGGACTTTAAGAATAACCTTCAAAATTAATTTTTGAATCTTTATTAAAGGCTCCAGGCAAGTATTTGTGGCACTTCCCCAGCTGATAATACCATATTAGAGTTATGATTGTACAAGAGCACACTAAACTTGTTTCAGTTGTTTTCTATTTAATATATCTCTAACATTTTTAAAGAAGTAGACGAGTTTCCTCAGTTTTGTCATTAGGTTTGTAACATGTACGTTCCATTTAAGAAGATCATCTATTTGAATACCAAGATATTTAATACTGTCAACTCTACTTATAGAAGGACAGGTACATGGAGTTAGAAGTATATAAAAAAAGTTTTTGGTTATTTAAATAGTAATTAAATATATCTACTGTTTTAGAAATTTCATCCACTAGCACCATTCCTTTTATCATGTTATGCGGTGCTAGAACACTGTTCTGACGTGTCTTGAACAAGTCGTGGTGAAGTCTGAGGTCGAAGTTTTCAGGCGCATTTTAAAAGCCACGTGGGATATTAATAGCGTTATGCAATATATTATAACTAGTATTGCAATATTTAAATCTCTCCGTTGCCTCAAGAAAGTTCATATTTATGTTGCAAGAAACTTGGATAAGTTTCTTGCGTCCGCGTATAAATAAATACCTGAGGATTTTTTTCTGGATTTGTTCCAGCATATTTTTGAGTTGATCTCGCCAAAAAATTATGTTTCTAATTTTTTCTTATTTATTAATGAAAATTAAAATTTAGGTAAGTAGGTACGAGTACTTAAATATCTACCCATTTAATTTATATTCTATGTAACTTTTTATTTATTTAATTTAACTGTAAATAAGGAATTATATTATCTGATTTCACAAATGTAAAAATAATCTTTACTGCACCTTTAAAACGGCCACCATCGTGAAACTGAAATGTCACGTACAAACAAATTTACAATAAGACTAAATGCAAAACGATCAAGTTAAAACAGAACTTCCCTGCGTTCAATCCATAATAATTATAATTCCTTAAAGTGACCCTAATCACAGCGTTGGTAAAACAGGCCACCTCGTGTTATATTCGTTCTATTGCTTACAACGGTTTCCCTTGGGGTCGCGGTCTGTTAAAAAGGGCATTCGACAAAATGGTCCGTGAAATCGTTTGAAATTCCCTTTGTTGCTTCTCCTTATCCTTGGAGGGGTTTATGTATAAATTGAGTGGTTTTCGAGCGGCTCGGCCTGTGTGAGGTTCCTACCTGTGGGCTATTCCTATTGGACAGAACTCTGAACACACCACAAGTTTACGTAAATATTATCTTGTTATAATTTCTTAGTACATATTGCACTTAGAAATCTCGGTTGGTACTCAATAAATTTTACTTGTGATTTTTTTTATAAGTTTCGAACTTTGTGCTTGATTTCGATAACTCTTTTTTTTCATTAGCTCCACACAGAAGTCGCCCTGAGGAAAACAAATACCCTCAGGGCCTTTGTGATATTTGGAGACGCTTGTGTTTTTTTTTTTACAAGAGCTCCACACAGGAGGCCCTGAGGAAAATAATTTCCCTCAGGGCCTATGTCATCTTTGGGAATGCTGTGTGGAGGGGTTCTTTTAGGGAAAGGCAGGAGAGGCGAATTCTGGGAAGGAAAAGGGTTTAAGGGGTGGGTAGGAATCTGGGGTTCAGTGTATCCTGGTCATCCGCCTCCAAGACCTAGACAAACCTCACCCCATGAACCCGGGCACCCCTGCTAAATCACCAAATGTAGAGAACCACTTGGGGTGACCTATGGCAGAGGTGTTGGTTATCCAATAATGGTTCCCGGGGCGGCGGTACCCATTCCGCTTGTGTGCAGGGTGTTTTGTAGGAAAAGAAAGATAGGAAGTTCTGGGAAGGAAAAGGGTAAGAGGGGTGGGTAGTATGAGGGTCAGTGTATCTAGGAGCGGTGAACGCATGAATCCGTTCCACTTACGCGGAGTAGGTGGGCAGACGCATCCGCTGCCAATACAAACGTCACCTGATGAACCCATGCACCCCTGCTAAGTCACCAAACGTAGTGAACCACTTGGGGTGACCAATGGCAGATGTGTTAGTTATTCAATATATGGTTCCCGGGGTGGCGGTACCCATACCCGCCTCCCAAATTGTACGGTATAATAATATGTGATGTTGTGTTTCTGATTTAGTATACGGTTATCCCTCGAGGGCCTCCGTGGTCGAGGGGTTACTAGGGATCCGGAGGACGCGGGTTTAAATCCCGGCGTGTGCAAATAAATTTTATTTGATTCTTGTACTATTTCACAATTTTATTCATTAAAAATAATACGTAGCATATTTGCGGCACGTTGCATGGAAGATACTTTCAGTATCGTCCTGGTGTATGACCCCCACTCAAAACTTTGTTTGAAATGGCTTTGCATGTACCCCCAACCTTCTTTCCCCCATCTCCTTCCCCTCCCCAATACCTTCAGCCTCACAACATAATCCAATTGGGATGCCATAGCCTCTGTGAGTCTCTCATAGTCTCCATAGACTCTTGTGTGATAATCATATAAAAAAAATTATGGTGATTTAGCATTGTTTTAATATGGAAGTGGTAAATTGGTACAAAGTGGTAAAGGCCTGTACCCATGCTCGTTCATGGCTCATTCGAACATGTCTCAACGTGTCTACTGTCCCGCTCGATGCTTTTGAAAAAAAAAATATTTAAGTCCCGTAATTCTTGCTTAATATTAGGCAGAAATTTACTATTTGACCTAGCGTCTTGGTTGTATGGTGCTATTGTTGTTGTTATTGTTGTTATTATTTTCTATGGTGCCTTCTGTCGAGCTGCTCAAGTGTATGAACATAGTTCCAAGTCAACATGTTCGATCGAGCCGAACCGTCGAGCATGCATATGTATGTGTACATAAGGGAACGTACCCAAACTACGTGACCAACTTTTTGCAATTTTTAACCCCCCCCCCCCCCCCCCCGGTGACCAAAATCCTAAGGAACCCGCCGCTCATTTGTATGGAGCGTGACCTTTTGAAGACCCCCCCCCCCCCCTAAAAGTGTCACGTAGTATGGGTACGTTCCCTAACTTATGGAACTGGTAGATATTGGTATTCAAAGCATTTCCTCGTACTTCCTCAAATCTACAGTTTTCGTAGTTGTTACACTTTTTTTATCGATTTGTTATTTTTCTGGCTTGTCAAAGAACAACCTTGTGCAAAATATGATGTTTTGCTAATACTTTTTTTCGTGTCATGTAGGTAACGAGATAGATTAAAAATAATGTTCGTTCTATATTAAATTGTGGTAGGTTCATTCGATCGCCTCTCTTTGATTCAGAATTAAATACCCGACGTGTGGCTTGTGTACCTATTAACTAAAAAATATCGATGATCTTGTGATCCTGAAACTTCTGCCTAACAAAATGTTGCTAAAATCTTATTGTCTGAAACTGGTCTCAGGTGTTGTATTAATTTACAAAAAAATTACAAGCCTTTTTGTTCCTTTTTTTAAAACAATCCCATATATTCAGATGTTGTTTCTGGGCACGAAATTCTCTCAAAATTTATGATCGAATCAATAATTGAATCGTATTAAATTTTACTGGGATCGATTTTTTTTTGCACAATGAGCTTTTTCAAATAATCGATCATTTCACAATAATTTATCTCATCACTTGATTAATCCTTTAATCTTAGAAAGCAATCTTCAAATTAATCTTTTAATCATTTCGTTAAATTTCTAACCACAAAAACTGATGGCCCATTTACCACGTGCCAAATTTCTTGTGGTCTACTCTGTGGCACTTAAACCTAATGGGCGATCGATCGGGCAATACAAAGTTGCGAACAGGACTTTATAATAACAGTCATCAAAACTAATGTGGCACTATTAAAGCTAGTGCATCCTTTCTGTTCGCCCGCAATAAAATATTATGTCATAAGCGCTAAATAATAAGCACCGCTTAAAATTGAGGTAAAATATTTTAAATTTATCCATTCGAATTCATTCTAGAAGCTTTTTATGGAACTTTTAATATTTTACGTTAGTTTTTGCCATCTTTCGGTCCGTCTATTAAATATTTATTAATATGGTTTTTCCTATAAGTAACTGAATTTTCATTTTACGTAATACAAATTATTCCTTGATCAATTACGATTATGACATTTTTGGGGCCATTTCTGTAGAGCTTTTCAAACATACGTATGTACTTATCTCACTATACTTTATCTATCAGTCTCCCTCTATCTCTTCGAAAACTATATTTTCGTATTGTTAACAACGGGATATTTTCCACCATGAGCTTTGGTACCACGGTTATAGGTACCTACATTTGTTCATTTGGGTGACCCTACAATTCGTCCTGCGACAATTCATCCGGCGACAGTTCATCCTGCGACAGTTCATCCGGCCGACAGTTCATCCTGCCGACAGTTCATCCTGCCGACAGTTCATCCCGCCGACAATTCATCCGGCGACAATTCATCCTGTCTGATCATTTAGAAGATTTTTTATTAAGTAAGTATGCAAAGAGGATATACGGCCGTACAACCAAAATCGATATACTTATATCTGAAGGAATCTTGAGTGGAAATCCGCTGTAAAAATATTTTACTAACAATAATTTCGACTCTCCGAAGAAGCATGCGTGAATATCAAAATACGACATACTTATACGTGCAGTCGGCTTAGCAAAGAACGGTAAAGATTCCTACTTGCATCTAATATAACTTTTTTATCTGAAATTAACACCATCTTTTTAGGGTGAATTGACTGATTTAAAAAAAAAACACAAGAGTCCCAACCGTCTCGAGCCAGTGAGTGCCAATGGCATCCCCAATTTTGGTATGGTGTGATGCTGAATGTAGTGGTGAGGGGAAGGAGATGTGGAGAACGTATCTTCCTGGCTATTCAGATCTAGTCACCAAACACGGCTAGGTTAGGTCAGGTTAGGTTAGGTTAGGTTGTACGGCCGTATATCGTCTTTGCATACTTACTTGAAGAAAAAATCTTCTAAATGATCAGGCAGGATGAATTGTCGCCGGACGAATTGTCGGCAGGATGAACTGTCGGCGGGATGAACTGTCGGCAGGATGAACTGTCGCAGGATGAATTGTCGCAGGATGAACTGTCATGGAACCGTTCATTTGAACCTAGGCATCATCTTAAAATTGACATCATCGTTTGTGAAATCATCCTAAATTTTCGTCTTATCTTTTATGGACAACCACATCGTCTACATCTTAAAGAATGTTATTCCAAATTTCTTTTTTTTAATGTTTTGTTTGTAATACTGGTACTGCGATTTTCAAAGTACCTATCTATACTAGTACTCTAATGTAGACAATTGGTACGGTCGGAGAGAGTTTGGAAATGGATTCCTGTAATACTTTTTTTTGATAAATTTAACCTTTTAACTTAATTTTAC
Source organism: Limnephilus marmoratus (assembly GCA_917880885.1). Taxonomy (NCBI): domain Eukaryota; kingdom Metazoa; phylum Arthropoda; class Insecta; order Trichoptera; family Limnephilidae; genus Limnephilus; species Limnephilus marmoratus. The sequence goes on along the minus strand of OU862921.1, from coordinate 26,301,953 downwards.
CTTTCGACACTGAATACAGAAGTATAATTGTCTTTTTTCTTTGAAATCGTAAGGAGAGAAAATATAAATCGACCATGGCAATCAAATTATTTACATTTTTTCGCGCAGGTTGGACAAAACCATTAAAACCATCAAAGACATTGAACTAAAAATTCGAAAAAAATTACTAGTAGGTCAGTAGTTATGTCAAAAACAAAATAACTTCTCGTAACCGTCAGGCGCACAAGTTTAGCGGCCACTAAGATGACAAGTTTGGGAGGTTTTTCGATTTAGGAGGCGGATATGACCTCTGACAAAGGTCACTCCAAGTAGTTAGCTACGTTTGGTGACTTACAAAGGGTGCCTGTGTTCATGGGGTGAGGTTTGTCCGGATCTTGGCGGAGGATGCGGCTGCCCATCTGCGTGGTAGGCCGGATCGGGAGAGACTGGTTGAGGGAGACTTTTGATCTCTCCAGCAGAACTCTCTCGGAACGTCATCTTACCGCGGTGAGAGGGATAGATGCAGTCACTCCTGGACATACTAACCTCCATACCTACATACCTGGAACTTCCTCTCCTTCTTTTTCTAAAAATACATTTCAAACAGCATCCCCAAAGATGACACAGGCCCTGATGGGAAATTTTTTCCTCAGGGCCTCCTGAGTGGAGCTATATAGTGACGGTTATACTCTCGGTAGAAGCATTCAATAGATACTGGTAAATTTGCATTTGATGTTTGTCATTTTGACGAACGCTAGTTCAGGGTTAAAAAATAGTTTGTTTATGGCCTACAAAGTTAAGTATGTCAAGCTGTCGGTAGATAGGTACTTCCCGAGTAGTTCGGGACTCCCCTAATCCGAGCCGGGGCCGGTCTATTAAAGTTGTCCCTTTAGTTCCACGCTTTAACTCGGTGTTTTCAATTTAACTTTTGACATCGCCTCCTTTTGTGGATATTCTTTTTGGAGCTGTCTTCGCTTTATCTAAAGGGCCGCGGGCTCGCTTAGGTCGGGCTCTCTTCTCACTCCTCGTTACTGGGGTGACCACGAATAATTTTTGTCAAGTATTTAAACAATACAATTAATTTCCTTCGAGTACCTTTGAGCAGGTGATCCCTTATGGTGCAATCTGTATCGGTTTAAAAGAAAACTGATAGCCGCTAATTTACATCAGAGGGTAAACTGGACAATGATTGAACACAACTAGTAATTGCTCACTCTCACTTTGATTGCCCTTTTCTCATTAAAGTACATCAATTCATCACTGTACATAAGGTGTCTCTATTAGCTCAATTTAATCCGACAGACTGCCACATCAGCAGATACAACCAAGTTGTTAAAAAGTGACATCAGGTTTTGCACAGTCCATCGATTTTTTTTCAGGCTTGCAGATATTTTCTAAATCTTTTTAAGTACGTATATATTATATTCTAAAATATACCTATTTTTAACGGTTTTTTTTGCTTATATTATCCGTAGAAAATTCCGGTGTTGATATAATTTTTTTTTATACATATACCTAGTTGGAATATGAATATTTTAAAAATTGCAATTCTGTGGACCATAAATATCGCATGAAGTACACAAACAACTACAGTTCTTCAAATATTTCTTAATAAATCGACAATGGAACATTGTTGAGAGAATAACTATATCTTAGAGCAATCAATAATCTTTCAAATAAAACACAGATTTGTAGAAGCTAGTAAAAAAACATGGCGGACAAAGCGTGTTCCAATACCATACAAATATCAGTACTGTCATATAGTGTCTAAACTGTTCACTAGATGTCACCAGAGTTTAATTTAGATGAGCCCTTAATCCCAACAATTTCTTCGAGGGCCTACCGAGAGCCGGCTTAGGGGTGCGGACGCCGAGTATCGCTTGTGACTGGACTGATGACTTCGCTTATTCTCGGTGGGACTGCCGGATGACTGTAGCTTAGCTGCTTTGGTTAAGTCAAACAATCTCATCATAATATGTAAAAAAAAATTATTCTATTAACTTTTCTTCCTACATATTAACAAACTTTTATTTCAGCTACTACAGGTGGCGGAGATGAGAAGTGATACTGTGAAATAAATAACTAACAACATGTACGCACTCGCATACTGCCTGCTAATAATGTATGCCCGGACATTGGGGGTCTGGAGTCATTTTAAATAAAAAGTAGCTTCCTTATAAATAAAAATTAGAGTCCTGACGAGTACGGTGAAGAAGGAAACCATCTGTTTCCTTAGAACGCCTTGGGAAAGTGGTGGGCAACCTCCAATATCGATGATCTAGTGTGCGCAGGTGTTTAAACCATTTTTGATGCCTTGGACCACAGTTGCGTGAAACTACGGTAAGTGATTGAAAGTCAATCGATAACAAACAATTTCACCAATCAAACTGAGCGACTTATATTTGGCTCAAATTTGCAATCCCTGTCTCCAACGCTGACCAAAAAATTCGCTCAGCGTTTCACTAAAGCTACCAAAAGTGCTTCAGAAAATTTTCACCTTTGAACTCATTTCTGGACTATTTCAGACCATTTTTTTCTCTAAGTAAAGGAGGTGTCCCGTATTATTTCACAGGTGGCCGCTAATAAACATTAAATATGTACCGATCGTGTGATTCCTTGTGCAATTAATATGAAAAAAAACTTTAAACAAGTTTATTATGCGACTTTTTTCTACTTGTTCAATTAATTGTTTTGCCCGTGTGGGACCCGAGCGAGAACCGGCGTATCGATTAGACGTAGACAAAATTTTATTTGTGTTGATTTTGGACCAAAATATCATCTTTAGCAGTAACTCTCGCCGTATTTTCTGAATAGGTATATTTCTTGTGTAAAATATCTAACTAACAACCATCATGCCATTTTCCGCAAGGGTAGGCAGAGAGGACGGACCGCCAAACAACTCGGTCTTGTCACACACTCTTTGCCTCACTCACATTCATACATCGTCTCATACATATTCTGACTTTTGACATGGCCCGACTCAAGTATTTTATTCACTTTAATGTGTCATGTCTTCCTCGGCTTCCCCGACTTCTTCTACCATTCACATTTGCGTAATATATTCTTCTTACACTATTTTCTTCGTTCATTCGCTCTACATGCCCAAACCATCTGAGGGTCCCTTTTTTAATCTTATTAATTACGCTTACATCAGCCTTGCATTCTTTGCGGATCTCCACATTTCTCACACGATCATACATACACGATCACTCATTTGAACAGCATTCAGTCTACTTTCATCCTTCCTCTACCAGTTCAATGCCTCACTGCCATACATCAGGGTAGGTACCAGCGAAACATTGTGGACTGCTAGCTTCGCTTCTTTTGACAGTTTTTTATTAGCGCCAACAGTTTTTTATTACCTATCGGATCTCCATTAACAGATTTACCTGCATTTACCCTTCTTTCAATATATCTACCGGCCTTCCCATCTCTCGTAAACATATTGCCCAGATATACAAACTCATCCATCTGCTACAAGTATTCATCATTCACAACTGTAATGTTCTTTAGAACAGTGGCTCACTAGCCCACAAAAATGAGGATTACAACGTAAGTTCGTTATTTTAGTTTTATTGTGAATAACAATTATCGCAAGTAGTATTGTATTTATGTCAATGGTAGCGACTGTTTACTGAGACTTCGTAAGTAGATCTGAACGCAGCGGAACACGTCAGCTGTTCTCTTGTACTGTGTGCCCGCTCGTCAATCTCCGGAAACCCGAACCTTTCCGAGCGGCGCGATCTGCGAATATACCTATATTCACATATACTACAACAACTATATTGCACACTGTTTTCGTACTCTCGCTTTCAAACGCCATGACTGATTTTACACTAATGTAAAATCTTCGAAGGTAATTTAAGAACTGTCCCTGTTTCTTCACCCTTTAGATTTAGAGTCTTGTTATTTAGCTGCTTCTTCTTATTTAGCTGCCTTCTGTCGAATGTTGACTATCATCAGCTAATTCTTAATTAATTAATCAGCCCTGAACAACTCTGAGCAAACTTTTTTGTTATTGTTTTTTTTTATCTTGTTTGAAAAGCTGTCAACAGTGGTCACACCATCTTGCTAGAGGCAAATGAAAGGCCGACATTAATGATTCATATTATTTTCCTTCTCGTTAGACGTCCGCTGTGGCATCTCGTCGCGATGTTCTCGGAATATTTTAATTATACACATTATAAAATATATTCGTCCAGAGCACCTACCTTCAGATCGGGACAATCAATCATATTCTACAGATATGTCGTTAATATTACGACTACCGCCGACTGGGGAATGTCCGAAGGTTAAACGCGTTCGTAGGTGAATTGTGGTTAGCTGCGTGTAAACGCTACCCAATTAATTTGTGATCTGATGTGTCACATTAGAATAATCATTACAGTTTATTTTATTTCTATAATATGATTTTTTTTATATAATTTAATTATTATTGTTGTGCATTTTAGGTTATTAAGCGGTTTTGCACTTCCTCCATCTTTAGCCAAAGTTTTGGACAGCGTAACTATGTCTGTGTCACATCGTCGTAAGAGCAGATGTGCAGATTGTGGTGTAGGGAGTGCTTGTACGTAGTACTTCTACTTTTTTGTACATCAGCTCCACACAGGAGGAAAACTATTTGGGGATGCTGTGTGGAGGGTATTTTTAGGGAAAGGAAGTAGAGAAAGTTCCGGGAAGAAAAAAGGTATGAGGGGTGGGTAGATATATGGGGTCAATGTGTCCAGGAGTGACGGACATATCTGCCACTGCGGTACAAGGCGATGGGTTGAGAGAGTCCGACTGGAGAGGCAACCAACAACCAGTCTCTCCTTATCCAGCCCGCCACGCAGTAGGTGATCAAATGAAAAATGTGAATTTTAAAATAAACCAAAATTAGTTATTATTATAATTCCAATTCATATTTTCAATGCATTTTAATCCGTTCCTTAATCATAATCCATGTACGTAAAGAAAGACCACACAACGATTTATAATCTATGAATATTGAAATTCATTATTTTTACCTCAATAATTCGGTAAATTCAATCGCCTCATTTTAATCACATGTTTTTTGTGTCTTCTTAAAACCGTTCAAGCCGGTAATTTAATACGTAAAATGTAAATTTTGAATGGGGAAGTGTAATAAAATTCAGCAGATGTTTCAATGTGTCTTTTTACATACGAGTGTCAAAATTAACGCCAACCTACACAGACGATCTTTTCATATAGTGTATATTATGAGTTTTGGCCCATTATGCACCTGGTAAAGAATACGGTACCAGCCAGCTTTATTGTTTTATCTTTAATCTTTGTATTCTCTTACCCGTATTCATTTCAGAACAAAAACCCCCGTAAAGGCTCTGCGGGGTAGCTCACAAAAGGTTTTTGATTTAATCAAAAGGTGTCTGGTTTTGAGATTACCTATTTTTATTAATGATTGTTGACTTCGTTTCGCTCGTTCTGTTTCTTCGTAATTTGCACATAACAATGTTACCCTGACACAACATCCCTGTTTCCAAAATTCATTCATCAAAAATGATTTAATATTTGCTTAGGATTTTGTGACACCAGATATAATATTAGGTCCTTACATATTATGAAATTGGCGTTTTGTATGGGAGGAACATAAAGTCGATTTTTTTTTAATAATATATTTATTTAAACAAAGTATGTACCATTGCTATCTATGCACTTTTGCAATCTCATAGGTAGTTCATCGACCCCTTTACTAAAAAAAACCATTCGGACGGGAATCAATAAAATCTTTGAAGGCGGTTTGGACTGCCCTATCGGAGTTGAATTTTTTCCCTTGCAAAAAGTTATCCAAATTTATAAAAAAATGGTAATCTGTTGGGACAAGATCCGGAGAGTACGGTGGATATCCAATTGAAGCTCCTCTAATTTGGCAGCCGTCTGTTGTGCAGTGTGTGGTCTAGCGTTGTCATGAAGCAGCGGTGGCCTAGAGCGATTAACCAGCCTCGGTGGTTTAGCAGCTAGCTTTTCCATCATGCTTTGCAATTGCTGACAATAGACATCTGCCGTAATCGACTGACCAGATTTAAGAAAGCTATAGTGAACGACACAAAAAAAACACAACTGTGTTTTCTTTTGCGGCACCGTCGCCATACACATCATTAATCCTTCGAGCCGTTTCTGCAGCACTGGTGCCACTCGTACTCGTAAATAACGCGATATTTCAAGTTTTCCATTTTGTAAACTAAGTGACGCAAAGAAAAAAAACAATTAAGGGAAAAACAAATGAATTATAAATTTAGAAACAAAAATACATGAATAAATAGCTGTATAAATTTGAATTTGGAATTCCTAACCAAAGAGAAGATATTTAAGATCAAAGTTGCCAGTACGGCAAAACGCCAATTTCATATGTAAGGACCTAATAATTCTAACATTAAGATTTTGATGCGTTCACACCATTTTGTGAAAACATTTGCCTCAAGAAAACTTTCCAATCATCTTGTATTAAATGTAGTTGAGTGAAAGTTTACTGCCAAAGAATTATACAATTATGTATTATGAACCGACTTAAAACCACAATCACGTGAGTTTGACTGTTCAACCCTTAAGGCGCCGCCCGCTACCCGAATATCTACCGATTTCTTACACATATTTCCCTTAAACGTTTGAACTTTTTAAGCTCTTAAAAAATATATGTTATTTTTTAAGATAATATTTAGATGCCTTCCACGCCGAAGCGCAAATTATATAAAAATCCCTCGATTAAAAAAAAAACGTAAAGAATGCTCCGAAAATAATTATAAACACGTTTGTTTCCGTTATTTTACAAGTTGTAGTTGTGAAAAAATTCACAATGTTTCTTTATGATACTTAAGATAACTTCCACGAGATTTTAGCTCTATTTTAAACGAGTCGTGTTTTATTAAACATTTTCGCAATTTTCCCATCGATTTTATCGTTTTAAATATTAGCGCTCTCCTCCAACATTTGTAATTTCATCTCTCCATCTTCTTCTTTTTGAGCGCGAATGCGGCGCCTTAACGCATGTAGCTTATTTCGTGCAAACATATTGTCTAATAAAGTGCTGTGATCGAAAAATTCGGTCAGTTGCATTAGTTCAACCGAGATTGTGCGTTTTAGCCATATTGACAGAGACAGAGTGTACGCAGTGTACCGCTCAGTTGGATTGATAAAGCCCAAAGATGTTGAGAAATATAAGAGATGTGATATCGGCAGTTTTTACTGGACGGGTCTGTACTTCCCGGTGTCGCCGATATTGTTAACCAATACTACTGCACTGCACATCTTAAAAAATCAACTGAATGAACGAATTCTTTCCGTATTCAAACTATGTTACTAACCAATACTACTGCACACCTTAAAATCAACTACTTTCCGTATTCAAACTATTTCTATTAGGAAGGAATCCGCCGACAGTCGGGCGGACACCACAGCATATCTCTTGTATTTGAATATCTTTGTTAAAACCCCATAAACACGATATTTGTATCTCGTGAAAACTATTTCTGTCTCTTAATGCACGTTCTACCGTTTCCGTTTCAATGCTTTTGATGGTTCTGAAAGGATTTTAAATACTGTCAATAAGATCACATTGATTCGAATGATTAAATTCCCATCGTGACGCTAATATTATATTCGTAGCATCACATACTACTCTTGGTAACATATATCTCTCTTACCAGCTACCAGCACTATGTACATCACCGCTTGTACCACCTTGTAGAACGCCACCGAACACGCACCCGCTTACGCTACCAACAGCATATCTGGCAAATTTACGAGGCGCGATACTCCGAGATAAGTGCGGGTAACATTAGACTCGACCCTCGCTCTCTTCTGCGCCCCGGATCCGACCTTTTTATCCCCGCCCCTCCTGCTACCGCTCCGACGCTCAATCGCGGCTTTGAGAAATAAGTTTTACCCCTTCCATTTGAGGCGACACTTGATTGTGATGGCAACTTACGCTTTCACCTTTCGGATTGTAATCCAGGTATCTCGGTATTCTAATATGTCGACCGCGGATACCTGCGTGTTAATTTATTATGATTTGTCTGTTTTATGTTTTAGATCTGTCGTGATAGATGGGTTTTTGATCCTTACATCCTTTCTTATTAAATATGGCCACATATAAATAACCGATAACACACACAACACATGGACAAAGACACTTTCAGTATTATGCAACCAAACTTTTTAATTGCATGCCCATTACTTTGAAACAAATACTATCTGCAAATACATCTACAAACATTCATAAAAAACATATCACTCACTGGATTAAAAATCAAGATATTAACTTTATACAAAACATTATTATTCCTAACCAAACATAATAAAAATATAAAAAGTGTAAAATTAAATAAACCTAAAATTTAAGTAGTTTTTCAAGTATCCAACGCAACCCTTACAATACATACACTTACAATTTGTATATGTGTGTACATATGTGTATGTGAATGTGTATTCGTATGTATACATATGTATATATATATATATATATGTGCATGTACATGTATGTATATGGATGTGTATGTATGTGTATGTTTATATATATATATTTTTTTTATATTTCTCTAATATATACATAAAAAAACTTTTTTTTCTCTTCTAAATGTACAATAACTATTAAAATAAAAAAAAAGTAAAAAAAATAAAACTTTCTATTACAACACATAAATACTTGTCACACATAATCATAAATAAACACGTAAACACCTCAGCACAGGTTCTCCTAGTAAGGTGTTCACGAAACATACAGCAATACCTATACACAGTTTCACCTTCACAAACCTACCTTACACCCAACATAATAAAATTGCAAAATATATTATGTAAAAATGTTTTCAAAATTTATCTATTATGTAAAAATGTTAAAGGTAAATACTGTAATACATAGAAATAAATAAAAATCAAATAACATTGAGACCCCTTCAAATGTTTTTGAAAATTTATTTCAGATATACATATAGTAAGATAAACAATTTATCTACTTTTCGTTTTTTTCAAGAGTTTTATTAAATGTACATTTGTTACTTAAATTTAATTTTTCCGCGACCGGTTTCGATACAACCGTATCATTCACGAGCAGAATTAAAACTAACTTACAAATTAAATGCAAGTACCAAAGATTAATTAGGTGGGAGTAGTGGGAGGGATGATTTTGGGGGGAGGGGGAAAGCGGTGGGAGGAGTCAATATTATACGGAAACATGGTTAGTAAAGGAGATTTGCAAGGCGCTATTATTTTATTCACTAAATTAATTTTAGATTTAATTTTTTTGTTTATTTCGAGCGTTTCTAAAGCGCAATGATTAACGTATGAATTTATATTGCAATGTTTAAATTTTGTTTTTTCTTTATTGAAGCTATGGCCTGACTCTATTAAATGATTCGCAAATTGATTGCGAATCATTTAATAGAGTCAGGCCATAGTTTCAATAAAGAAAAAACAAAATTCGAAACTGGTCGCGGAAAAATTAAATTTAAGTTACAAATGTACATTTAATAAAACTCTTCAATTAAACAAAATGTCTAGAAATTGTTACATAGTTAATGCCCAAGAAATACAAAAAATTTATCTACTAATTGAAATAATATGTAATACATAGTTAAATTAAAGACAGAATGGATTTAATCAACAATAAGTACCTACCTATGTACAATAATATTCATAAATTATGTGTGTAGGTAGCACGCACGTATTGGATCGATTTTTTTTCGATCGAATAATATGCAGTTATTTGCTCGTGATCCGTTTTTTTAAAGCTTTTTTTAGCTCCACACAGGAGGTTCTGAGGAAAGTAATTCCCCTCAGGGCTTATGTCATTTTGGTGAATGTGTGTGGAGGGTCTTCTTAGGAAGAAAAGAATGAAAGAATGAAAGAGGTGGGTAGGAATCAAGGGGTTTGTTTGTCCAGGAGTGATGGACATATGCATCTATCCCTCCCAATGCGGTGCAAGGCGATGTTTTGCGAGAGTCCTGTTGGGGAGGTCAAAAGTTCTCCCTCTACCAGTCTCTCCCGATCCGGCCTGCGACGCAGTTAATGAGCAGACTTTAATTTTTATTTAGTTCATTGTGCCCACAGGGGGGGCGGTTTGTCCGGACATGTGGGTACCCATGCTAAGTCACCAAAAGTAGCGAACCACTTGAGGTGACCTATGGCAGAGGTGTTGGTTATCCAATAAATAAATCCCGGAGACACGGTACCCATACCTGCCTCCGAAGTTGAAAACTTTAATTAGTTCAGATTTATTTTAAATTAATTAAATATAAAATATCATTTACATGCCAGTATTCGTTTAAGAGTGCATTACCAGAGAAAACCGGAAATACGTCATTTTCAAAAAAGTTTTTAGACGTATTGACTCTTTTCCACAAAAAATTATAAATGGATTTCGAAAGATTGTTCTTTTATCTAGCATTCGTAGGTAATAAATTTTGAGAATTTTTTAAATTTTTTATTATAATAAAGTTATTCCATAGGTCGTTGGCAGATTTGTTAAATTTTCAAAAAAGTTTTTGTATTATACCACACCCATTTCAAATAATATAATCATGCAGTAAAATAAATCAATACATTATATAGCAAACGTATGTATTAGAATTTTAATTTTAGTTTCAATAAAATCATTAAAAAATATGTACGTACATGTGTTTCTTGACGAAAATTGGTCCATTTGTGTATTTATTTGCGCACTTACAAACTAATATATTTCAGATTTTTTTAACATTCTTATTAAATTTAGACATTATTGAAAATTATAAATACTTATAATCAAAAAATTACTACAAAAAGTACACTATTTTAATAGTTTTATCATCACGCCTTTCAGCATTTTTTGATGAAGGTATAAATTAAAGCTAATTTGGATTGAAATAAATTCGAAATTGAGTTATAATTTTAAAAAGCTGGTACGGAGAATAATTAATCTTTCTCATTGTAACCGCCCTGCACGATCGGAAGAACAACTTTCGACGAAATGTGGATTTTCGTCCGCTGGCTGGTTATACGCTCTTAATAGGTTATGAAGTCTTATATAGGGGGAGTATATGGTTTCTCGTACTGATCGATAAACCCCATCACCTCATTATTTTCACTAAGGGTCACTATTTTTTAATCCTGACAATACTCTGCGAATCGTTAGAAACGTCACAGTTATCCAGCCATTTTTATTTGGTGCTTATTTATTTAGAGATTTAAATGCGAAGTGGTCCGATATACCATATTCTCCCCATACATACGAGTATTTATGGAGAGTTAGCAGTAAGTATATATTTTAAATGTATTAACACAATTAAATGCTGTGGTTGACCCAGCAAACCAATTTGGTACGTGTATCCTAAATAAGGAATACAACAGGACTGTACAGGGCCCGCAAATACTTTAATAGTACACTGTACAAATCACAAGTGCGCTCCACAGTTGAATTTGGCAGCCACCTCTGGTCTGGAGCTCCAAAATACCTGAAAAATACCCTCGACTCAGTGCAGAAACGGGCGGTCCGTTTAATAAATTCTCCCACCTTAACAGACGGATTGCAATCTTTAGAGCATAGGCGTCGGGTGGGAATGCTATAATTGTTCTACCTGTATTACAATGGAAGATGCTCCGAGGAACTAGCATTATTGATCCCTTCGGCACCGGTGCATAGTCGGGAAACACGCCAAACGCGTGCCCACATTTGTACACGGTTGACATTTGTCACATGGGAACGGGTCGTTTCTTCGACTCGTTCTTGTGTTCAACAGCTCGGCTGTGGAATGATTTGCCGGCCTCTGTGTTTCCTCCTTCCTACAACAAGGGTCTCTTCAAGACCAATGTTCATGCTTGCCTCTCCTCAAAAAGACCCTACACACAGCATCCCAGATGACATAGGCCCTGAGGGAAATTATTTTCCTCAAGGCCTCCTGTGTGGAGTTAATGTAAAAAAAAAACAACAACAATACATTAAATAAATTAATGTGTTGAAAAGTTTTAAAATGATGAACGAATAATCGCTTCAAGTAATCAATCGCATTGTATGAAAAATAAAATCTTAATTAATAAATTCTGATTTATGTAGCGAGTAGTGTCGGCTTGGAATTGACCCTCGAAAAACAGGAGAAAAGTTTATTAAAAATCTAATTTCTTAGAAACCATCAATTATCAACAATAAATTTGTTTCCTCCCTCCTGCAACATGGATCTCTACAAGACCCAGGTTCACTCCTTTCTTTCCACAAAAAATCCTCCACCCAGCATCCCCAAATATGATATAAACCCTGAGGGAAATTATTTTCCTCCCGTCCTCATGTGCCGAGTTAATGTAAAAAAATGTAACAAAATAAATAAATGGATTATAAACCGCAGTTTTCTGATAGTTCACCTCACGAAAAAGCAAGACGACTTCAATGGTTCACGTAAAGCGTAGGTTCTCAACATGGGCGATAACGCCCTCTTGTGGGCGTTTGAGACTTTCAGGGGGGCAGTAGAAGACCCAGAGAAAATTAAGGGGCGTTGAGATAACACAGTGAGGGCGTGGGCAGATAAAAAAGGTCTAAAAAAGACAAAAAAACACAGTAATCTCGTACTAATAAACAAAGTAAACTTTAATATTGGTTAATTTTTTTATTGTATGTATTGCAATCATTTTATCACGTGTGCGAAAATTCACATATTTCGCTAGTTCGGGAAGTGGATGAAAATTGAACTGGAAGATTGCCTTTCATTCAGATCTATATTAAATTGGATGATATGATTTTTTTTTTAATTTTTTGATTCCTTGAGAGTTGAGCAAACTGGGGGGCTCTAGAAAAAAAAACTTTCTCAAAGTGGGCGGTGAGCAAAATAAGGTTGAGGACCTAATGACCTGAAGTATGTGTTGATTCCCCACTTTTGAACCCCTAGAACCCCCGAGTGGGATATTTATATTTTATCACGGTAGTCCACCTGTATTTAAGATCTTTACCGTGATTTATATGGGTTCTATAAATTATTAACCGTTTTACGTAAATGTGCTTAGAAAGCGTCAAATATTGTTCTTTGACAGGATATAACCACTAGAGATTTTCGAATATCCGTAACGGGATATCCTTACCGTAAATATAATATCCTTACAGGGGTGATACGGCGTAATGTAAAGGCTCTCATAATATTAACTGGGTCATCCAAACATAAGCAAAACCCTGTCCAAATATAACCGAATCCAAAAATAACTCGACCCTAAAAGGTTTGGAGGGCCTACTGTCAATAAAATACACCTACTTTGTCACCTTAGTGCAGGCATTAAGACTACCGTGAGAGTGCCTCACTTTACCCCCCTCATGGTAGGTTTGCCCCATTTGACACGTAGGTATACCTACATATTTTCTTTTTTTTAATAACCTACTATATGTGTTTTTTCTTTCTAATCAAAATGAAAGATGGAGTAAAATATCTAATTGAATATTATTTTTTTTCAACAGGGGACCATAATATTGTGTACAAATATACATGAAAATCGTTTCATTTAAAAACTGTTCTGTAAACGTGTCACAAAATACGTGAAAAGTTGTTAATTCGTTTAACCATTAAAGTATGTTTGTTCGGTTTTCGGAACAACTCATATAGGTCTCATAGAATTGACTTTTTTTTCCTTGTCAGTAATTTTAGTAAGAAAAAACGCAATGTGAGCCATTTTCAATTTTTTTTTATGTTTGCGTGAAAAATTTTTTGTTTTAATAATTATATGTTTATTTAGAATTTAGATTTAGAAAATTGGTATTTTTATAACCTTTCGAAAACGGTTTTTAGTTTTCGAATACTTTCAGAAATTTTCCATTTATTTGGATTTTATAGTAAAGCGGAAATATTTTAGCCCTCTGAAATAATACGGTCGAAGCCCCTGGTTTTTAACTTATTAGAATTACTTTGCCACGTTCTCTAAGTGTACCTATCTGAATTTACAAACGATATATAACAAGTCGTTTTATTGTAAAAATAATTGCTTTTTGTATAAACCTTTTATCTTTTAGGGTAAGGGAACGTACCCATACTACGTGACACGTTTGGGGTGGGGGGTCTTCAAAATGTCACGCTTGGTACAAATGAGCGGCGGCAGCCTTAGGTTTTTGGTCACCGGGGGGGGGGGGGGGGTTAAAAATTGCAAAAAGTTGGTCACGTAGTATGGGTACGTTCCCTAAGTTACTATCACGTTTTAAACAAATATGCGTATCTAATATAACTCGGCTCAAATTTTTCGTTTCTTTTTTCTAATTTTCCCCTGTTTTAATGCTCAAAACGTAACTAAACGAACAATCGATTTTTATATAAAACTAGCTTGTCCCGGCATGCGTTGCTATGCCATTTAATAACGAAATTGTTTCCCCTGAGTGTCCTTTCCCATTCATCCCGTTCCCCTTCCGCCTCCCCTTCTTCTCCTGCGTCCTCTTCCCCTCTCGCGTTCCCACTCTGTCACCTCCACCTTCCCTCTCCCCACTCCACTCTCCCCCCTTCCCCGTCCCGCGAACCCCCCTTCCGAGTTCCCCTCCCCCCTCCCAGGTCCCCCTCCCCCTTCCCGCGTTCCTCTTCCACCTTCCCCGCCTTCCCTCTTCCCTTTCCCACTCCCTCGTCCCGCCAACCCTCCTCCCGCGTTCCATATATTCAATCCCAGTACATTCAGTTTTTAAACAGCCCGCGTGCCACCTTTTACAATTTTTATTCAAATTTTCATTTTTCATGTATATTAAATTTGGTACCTAACATAGGTACATATTTAAAATTTCTAAAATTCTTAATTCGATTCAAACTATTAGGGGAGTACCTACTTTAAATAAATTTTTCAACTTTTCAAAAATAGAATCCTGATTGAACAATCATTCATTGTTTTGCAAAATGTTTTTCTCTAACACGCGAACTGTCAAACGTGCGATGATTTCTGTTATTATCTAATTTTCTGCGCAATTTTCTTAATTTTTCTCTCCGTAAGAACCATCCTCGAACTTCAAGGAATATTCTAAAAAAAGAATTAGCGAAATCGGTTCAGCCGCTCTCGAGATTTGCGCTTACCAACAAATTTAGCGATTCATTTTTATATTATAGATAATCATCTCTTTAAGACAACTTTGCCACGCTTATCCAATGATTTTCCAAAGATAAATAAGGCGTGAAATTTTCCCGTATTTTTAATTTCGTATGAAAGGTTTTTCAGTATTTTGTTATAAGTCATAGCTAATATTTAGATGTATGTAAATTTCACGATATCGTTATAATACACTTCATCCAATTTGTTCTTCCGTGTACTCCAGCTTGTTAAAAATATAAACGATTTCAGATGCAATAACATTTAATTCACTCTCCATAAATCTATAGAGTATAAGGCCATCTGATAAGGTGTGCACAGAAGTACTAGCTGTATCCATTACACAAAGCCACCGCCTTGCTGCTACATATTTCACTCCTCGTCATATCTGATCTCCGGGTTGTCGCTTGTTGGAGCTTCGTATGGAGATATCCCAGAAGTGACTGCCGGCGGCGAGTCTATACATATTCATCAGGAGTGGATAAAGTGAAGGAGGTAATGTGAATATGAAGAAGAAGTGATGGAAACGCTAAGTGGAATGAATTTACTCGATAGGAGAGATTTATTCACTTGGTCTCTTTGGCGTATAAAATCACTCACAATTTATTTTCTTGAAAAATCTAACGTGGAAGGAGAAAATCACCGCATGAATAGGCGGGAGTATGGAACGGTGTGTTTGCATACACCCCTTGCTTCATAATAATAATAAAAATTTATCTTTTTAAGTGTCTCACATATTACAAATTTTACATTGAATACATATAAGAAATTACGTATTATTGTAACGTATCATGTTCGTATTTAATGTAATTTTTTGCGGCAGAGCAGAGATCAGAGCTCAGGATAATGGGCCATGTAGTTCTCTATCTGTCAGGTAGGTAGGTTTTCAGAAAAATAAAAGAAGATGAACTTTATAAAAATGTATTGAATCCAAACCAAAAAGCAACATGAAAGTGTAAAAACTTCATACCAAAGTAACAAAAGAACATAGTAAAATACACATACCAGATGGACTCTTGGGTTATGCTAATCTAACTAAAATTTACTCCGGATGACGACCGCACACTTGCTTCGTGGAGGGAAACGGTTATGGGACTAGACTCCTAGTCTCAACAACCGGGAATGGCGCAGAATCCGGGGAACCTAGGTCATCCTTCTATGTAGGGAGAATACCGCTAAATCTCCAAGGAGCGGCTGCAGCCTCAGGCTGACTCAACAATCTCCATCCGAAGGCACGTGGGCCATCCAGTCTCCAAATCTTAAGAATTTCGGAAGATCAATACGTAATCCGTGACTTCGCGACGCGGGGTCAAAAAGGCATATTATACCAGCCACAAAACCGGGACAATCACTTTGTAATTTCACTCCAAAAACATTTCTATACTTGGCCAACCGCCAACATCGGTAAAAAGTGGGACTTTCACATCATCCACTATAAATAACACCGTACACGAACCTCTCGTGTTACGTAAAAACACCCCGCGCCCTTTTAAGTTTTAAATCAACTTAGATTCTCATGATTAAACGAAAATTTAAACACCTTGATGGTGAGTGACTAATTTCCGCCACAGTGCCCTTCTGCCGCGGGAGGAAGTGCTCATAAACAAAAAAAAACTCTCTCTTTTCCAAAAATTACCAGTGTCCAAAAAACACCATAGACAAAATAACCACCTAAGCAAGAACTGCATTAGTCACATAATTATTTATGTGACATTATATTTGAAAAAAAAGAGATTTACAACAATAAAATTCAACCAATTGAGAAGATGGCGTCAATGAAGATAAATTTCAAGAGTCAATGTACAGCTTCTTCCTTCTGAATATCTCCTTACCGACGCAAAATATGTCGATACCTATTGGAAGAGATTTGGTTCAGGAGCAATACACTCCTCTCCACCGGAAGAACCATTGACAATTTAGTTGTGTAGGAAGATAGAATAATCTTTATTGACGCTGTCTTAGATGGGAACATAGAGACTCACGCGCTCAATAATTCTTCAAGTCTTCAATGTTGCCTCAAATGCATTTTATCTAATATTCTGTTATTCCCGGGACACCCCTAAATTCGCATTCCATCAAATTGTTCCTACATCAACACTACCACTCACGTGATTACACAAGGTTTTTTCACGCGTACGCCTCGGTGGTCGCATTTCTAATTATTAAGTCTGTTTTTATCCTTCTTCTATCTCTCGCCAATCCTCACTCTCGTTAATCAGGAATGGTATCAGAACTCAAAACTATTACGAAGTTGTAGGTACCGCATCCTTTTCAAAAGCGACGCTGTATTGAGTCCTCCACATATTAATAGAATTGTTGCAATCGCCTCTTTTAATCAGCCTTCCCGTCTTTCTTAAATATAATTCCAGGGAGTGATAGTCTTAAGCTTTATTAATCAAAATACTTAATATCGTCGAAAGCCGTGTTATGGTTTTCAAGTGTGCTTGGATGTATATATTTTTTTCAATTTTCAAAAATCTTAAATTCCACTTTATCCTTCTTTTGGCTCATCGAACATTTTATATCGTTTTGACTCACACAATCACATCACGAGTTGGTTGTATGTAGGTTGTATCACACCACGAGGAAATGCGTCGTGTCCACATTTATTCCCATGGCGATTTGTCATCCCGTGTCGGCCACGTATGAACATCAAAATCAACTCAATAGCCGGATAAAAGGGTACGTTTGCTTTTCAAAATAAAACGTAAAAAAACGCCGACGATACAATGGCGCAAGGTAGACAAATTGCCCGTGATTATTCAAACACGGGGCGATAATGGAGCGAATGTTTGGCGCAGTCGTTATTTAAAGGAGATTTATTGGAGGCCTCATCATTCTTCTCTGAACGGCTTCCAACCCTTTGTCGCGGCGAGATGTGCTAGATATTATGCAGGAAGGGCACAGGGGTATGTTGAGGCAAGTGTGGTAACCTGTTTGATGATATTCCCGCTGGTTTTTTCGCGGAGCCGTAGGCTCCATAAATCTGGACCCGGAGGTCGCTGGTTGAAAACCCGGCTTCTGAAAATAATGTAAAATTAGTAATTTGTTTGAGAAAAGATTACAAAATATGAATAAGTAGTTTATTTTCACCTGATCCCGGAGAGTAACATACTTTCAGTATACCTCTCTACAGAACTAGTGAAATCGATCGAATTAAAAATTATATTTAATTGAATGAAGACAATATTAGCGAAACTCAATCGAAAATCTGTAGACAAAAAATCTGAAAAAAGTTATTGTCACCTCTGGGACACGAACCCAGGACCTTCTGCTTACATGGCAACAGCTCTACCAACTGAGCTAAAGTGTTTATATCCAATTCGGTCACTTTTAACTGTATCATACATCGACTAAGAACTACCAACGTTATCTTCATTTTCTTAACTAACTAACCATCACGCCGTTTCCCCCCGCAGGGGTAGACAGAGAGGACGGACCGCCAAACAACTCGGTCTTGGCACACACTCTTTGCCTCACTCACATCATACATCGTCTCATACATTCTCTTCTATTATTCTGACTTTCGACATAGCCCGACTCAAGTATCTGATTCACTTAATCGTGCCATGTCTTCCTCGGACTTCTTCTACCATTCACATTCGCGTCGTATATTCTTCTTTTTCTTAACGGTCATATTATTGGCTGCTATCTTTATATATGATTGCAAGATTCAAACCTGACCTAAATGCTATCTCGATAGTGTCTGGATAAATTTTTATCCATTTTATTTTAATATGCCACATCTATTGACTTTTCTGCAGGTCTAGGATGAATATATATTTTTTTTAACTTTATGAGTAAAACCTCAAATTGTAATATTTAATTAAATGAAGACAATATTAGCGAAACTCAATCGAAAATCTGGAGACAGAAAAAATCAGGAAAAGATATTGGCACCTCTGGTACACGAACCCAGGTCCTTCGGCTTTCCGGGCCACTGCGCTAACCAATACGAATCTTGGCGCAGTGGTCAGCGCAGTCGCCTGGAAAGCCGAAGTTCCTGGGTTCGAGTCCCAGAGTTGCCAGTATCTTTTTCTGATTTTTCTGTTTTCCGTTTTTCGATTGAGTTTCGCTAATATTGTCTTTATTTATTTTATGTTCGTATTTAATTTGGATGAAAACCATCAGAAATTTTAAGATGGGAGATAATAAGTTAGTTACCAGCAAGTATTATAATGTTTATTTTGACTTAGCTCATTACATTCATAAGCTTTTAATATAATTGAAGGCGTTCGTGTTACTAAATTTCTATCATTCGAATGGTTGGTTTTGATATACAAACGTTTTTGTTGTAATTTTTGATTCGTCCTTTCATTGCGACCCCCTGTGTCGTGTTTGTATTCACAGATCAAAACATTAAATCAAATAAATGGGCTAATCTGAATATTTATTTGTTAACTCAAATGAAAACATCTTGAACATTTTCATTGAATATTTGAACATTCCGAAAGGATTTTTAAAGCCATTTATTTCATTTTCGGTCCACAAAGATGTCACTTACCCTAACCGTAGTTGCGTTAGATATTTTTTATTACCATCCTTAATGTAATTGTATTTATTTTGAGGAATAACACATAAACTATTTATTCTAATTTGTTAACGTTCAATTTTTTTTTTTTTTTTTAAGTTTCTTTATACATTGAAAAAAAATTTTTTTTTTTACAAAAGTTGGGGATTTTTCGACCACCATGCTAGGCACATGCCCGTGTTGTTCCTAATTTAACATTAAAAAATCGATAGCTGGTTTAAAAAAATTACTATCTATCCCTTTTCATGTTCGGAGAAATGTGTACTTGCTCTTTAAGATGAAGCCATAGTAAATAATGCAAAATCATACAAAATCATATGTTTTTGTTTTGAAAATTTGATCGCTTAGAAGTATTGTAGATGCTTCAATTAAATACTGCGTGTAGGACATACCTTGGCCCTTAAAAATATCGGTCATTGTTTTTTATAAGTCTTTTAATTAGCCTATAAAAAATAAAGTATAAGGTCTAAAAAACACACTTTCAAGTCCAAACTCTCCTATTTATAAACCCCTTTTCGGTTATGGTTTTATTGTATAATGTGGCAAATTCAGTTTATTTTATAATGATCGCAAAAAAAGTTGATATTTACACCCAATCTTCCCAAAATAAAATAAAATATGCATTTTCGCGTTGTTATTTTACAATACGGCAGCTAGTCGACGAATTCGGTTTTTCAAAGTGAACCCTATGGCGTCCACCGAAGAACTGCTGTTCACGCCACAGTTGCCAAACCTCAGTCACGCCCCGAACTGAGTGGGAGATGGACGCGTCACTCCGCCTCGCTTGATTTCGTGAAATCAATTTTAAATTTCCGTTTTATTACAATAAACAATGCGTAAAACAGGAATTAATATTTTTTACAAGCCTTTACGAAATCTACCTGTAAAACAAAACTCTCAAATACTTTTTCCAACCTTTCCAAAAGCTTTTTCTGAAGTATTTTTAAACTCCTCCCATAAAGGGCGTGAATTCCGATTTCGATTTTTTCCTGAACTAGTGGATCGCCTTAAAAGCAAGAGCCTAGTATGATAGTCGAGAGGATAAAAATTAATTTAAAATAAATAATTTTTTAAATTGTTTTTTTTGATACATTCTTATAATTCTGGTAGTCGGAAAGAATTACAAAAATTAGTTTTTTTTTATGTTCATGTATTAAGACGCATTTTAATTAATAATATATTTAACATTCGATATTACTTCTCGGCAAATTTTTTATACCTCTTTTTTGAGTAACATCACTTCAGGAGCGCTTTACAAAGCTGGAAAATAAGGTTTTATTGAATTAATTAATTATTTTGACGCCCATGTATATGGCCAGCATTTGGGCAGGATTAGAAGAAGATGAAGGTTTGCAGTTGCCAAGGGAGGAATTATCCTTCTGTCACTTTCGCCTTTCTCTCGCGAGAGAAAACACTTGATCCCACTGCCAGAAACGACACTTTGTACTACAATCATCGATAAAGAGTTACTTGGAAATTTACAATATATTTTTTTTTAAATTTTTGCAAATTTAAGTTATTTAATTCTACATTGCCTTAAAAACCATAAGTGAATTATTAGTAGTAGTGAATTATTACGACAACAATAATAAAATACGTATTTTGAATTTTTTTGACTCCCTGTTAAACCTTGGATAGCCTACGGAACATTACTTATGAAGTCGTTTTTCTTTCTAGACATTGACGCATTATACGTTGTAATCTGATAATATTTACGTATAACATCTCAATAATTAACATTTCTGATAAAAGCTCCCATTCTAAACTCACCCCAAGCTGTTAAACCTTGTAAAGTACGGAACATTACTTACCGTGCCTATTCTACTTCTAGACATTGACACATTATACAATGAAATCTGATGATATTTAGATATAAGACACCTTTGTCTAAATAATAATCAACGCTCCTAATAAAAACTCAATTTCTAAACTAACTCCAAGCTTTTTACCATCGTAAAACTTTCAATAAATTAGCTAGCAGTGGTACATAGTATTTATCACCCGACACAAGAAGTTGCTAAAAATACCACGTTACTAACATAGCGTGGCCCGAAGCCGTACGAAGGCAGGCCCTCAGTTAAATATAATTTGGTGGTGACTACCAAGGGCAGTGGCGGTCTCCTCAAGGGATACATTAAATTCTCCGCATTTTGAACAGCGCGCCACTAAAACTCCTTACTAAAGAATCCGCCCGTATGAAATTCTGCCCAAAGGAACGGAATCCATAAAGCACCTATGGACAGGAAATTCCTATCTAATATTTTATTCGAACAATATTCTGTATCAAAAAGTGAAAGTTACGTACCTCTCTAATCTCCAGGGCCAAAATATTCGTGTTTTGGTGCTGCGCACTTTCTGCTAGCATTTACTATGTTAATAATTGCTTGCTGCTTGCATGTTTGTTCCTAATAAGTTGCTAAACCTTTCCGATTGCGATGAAACTTTGGGGATTTGATATGCCCATGCCCGCGATGGTTTCTATATGTAACATTGAGCTCTGGCGTCATGAAATTAATGCGCTAATGACATCCGAGGTTTTATAAAATTTGCCAGATTATGTCACTTTCGGATGAAAGCGAAACACAACAATTAAGAAATTATTATTGGATGTACAAATATTGTTAGAGTTTGTATCGCATTTTCTAGACGTTTAAAAATATTTTTTTTTTATTTTGTTTTATTTCAAATTTTTCAATATTTCATAATTTATTTTGGCGAGCGGCAAAGTAAATTTATTTTTCCATTCAAAAATTCTATAAATTCCCATCAAGAATGACCACAAACCGCCACTGCCCTCTGTTAAATATAATTTGGTGGTGACTACCAGAGGCGGGGGATAAGGGGGGCAGAGCCGGTAAGTCACCGAAGAGTTAATCCGAGACGATTGCGTGTCCGTCGCGCGTATATCATACGAGGGAATAACTCACGGGCCTGCTCTTTCTAAGGCCCGCAATTCGCCACTTGGGTTGTTAACAGGGGTGTGAAACCACAACTTTAACCTTGGTTTCGAATCAAATTAAAACTCCAATAAACTAAAAAAATGAACAATTTGCAACGGTTTGGATTATCATACGGACCTTCTCACCCCGTTTTCGTAGTAAATAAGTACTGGCGTATTTGAGATGTGTCATCCCGTTTCAATTACCGTCTGTGCAGAGACTCGGCTCGCCGCTAACTTCAGTCAAGAAACCAAACCACAGGAGGAACGTGCTTACAGCTGTCTGGGAGATCAACCATTGGCGCTTTGGATCGCAACATTATAATTATTACATACTCATCATGGAAATCCATCGTAACGTAACGTTATTTTATTTTATTTATTTCTCAGGTTACCAGTTTAGATTCTTTAGTTTTTGTATTCTATATAAAAATGCAATGGCGCCCCTTGTTAGTATTTTGCACTGCACACTCGCGTTTTACCCACTTGTAACCTATTGTCTAACATACAATCATCTTCGATGATTGATGTACACGGCCCGAGATAATATCTAATTTAGAGTCATCACCTTTTGTTTAATATTACCAATTATGTCCCTGTTGGTCATCGCAAATAAAACCTATTTTATATCTTTAACTTATATCTTTCATTTATGGTTTTATAATTATCATGCACCTACCCTTTTCTGGAGCTAGCCGCATATAGTAATGAGTAAAGAGTTATACGTAAGTATCAGGTTTATCAGTTTTACATTTAAGTAAATTTCTTTAACCATTACAAATTTTGATGAAATATGGCGACTGTGACTTTTCAGTCATAAAGAAACACATTTCTATGTAATCATGTACCTCTGACTAATCACTACAAAATTACTCAAAGGGCTTCCCGCATTTTTTAAGGGCATCTTGTTTTTTATTTGGCGTATTACCACAGATTTCTGCTTCATGATGAAGATTTTTTTATGCCATTTTTATTTTATTTATCTTCATATCAAATATTAAAAAATTAAAATTTCTTTGCCTTACTGTAAGTTCCCGTATTGATAGAGTTATTTATTTATTAGTAAGGTTCCACGAATCCAGTTTGTCATAATATGTTAGCTTTCAATATGTAAATTGAATTAAAATCTGTAGCACATGTACGCATGGTTGTCGACCAATTCGCCGGGGTGTAACAGTGTAACATAATAGAATGGCCGCGGGCCGTGTGTTATGACCACTGCCCCTGTGCCTGCGAAATCGCGTGACCGCCAGAAATCCACTAAATTATCACCTCCGAATCACTTCGGAGATACGCTCCATTGTGTCTTTCTTTTTATTATTTCACTCCTAACTGCCAGGACTGCGCGACCAGCCTTCAAAAAGAATCGAAGGACGATATATCAAATAGTTACGAGTGTTTTTGGCCACATGAATTTAGGAATAAAACGATTCTTCGATTTTAATAATCCTGGTGGCACAGTATCACTGGTACCAAGAACATTGCACAGATTTTTCTGTTTAAAAATTCTAGATTTCCAGCGAATTTTTTCACCGCCCTCGCAATTTCCATCTCATATGAAACACCGGAGATGTTAAGAGGGCATTACCAGAGAAAACCGGAAATACGTCATTTTCAAAAAAGTTTTTAGACGTATTGACTCTTTTCCACAAAAAATTATAAATGGATTTCGAAAGATTGTTCTTTTATCTAGCATTCGTATGTAATAAATTTTGAGAAAAATTTTTAATTTTTAGTATAATAAGGTTATTCCATAGGTCGTTGGCAGATTTGTTTAATTTTCAAAAAAGTTTTTGTATTATACCACACCCATTTCAAATAATAAAATCATGCAGTAAAATAAATCAATACATTATCTAGCAAACGTATGTTTTAGAATTTTAATTTTAGTTTCAATAAAATCATTAAAAAATATGTACGTACATGTGTTTCTTGGCGAAAATTGGTCCGTTTGTGTATTTATTTGCGCACTTACAAACTAATATATTTCAGATTTTTTTAACATTCTTATTAAATGTAGACATTATTGAAAAATGATAAATACTTATAATCAAAAAATAACTACAAAAAGTACATTATTTTGATAGTTTTATCATCACGCCTTTCAGCATTTTTGGATGAAGGTATAAATTAAAGCTAATTTGAATTGAAATAAATTCGATATTGAATTTTAATTTAAAAAAGCTGGTACGGAGAATAATTAATCTTTCTCATTGTAACCGCCCTACACGATCGTAAGAACAACTTTCGACGAAATGTGGATTTTCGTCCGCTGGCTGGTTAAACGCTCTTAAGGCTGATAGAGATATTGAAAGAAGGGTGAATGCAGGTAACTCTATTAATGGGGAGGTTGGCACCAACAAAAAACTGTCCTAAGAAGCGAAGCTAGCCGTCCATAATGGTGTAGTGGTACCTACCCTGATGTATAGCAGTGAGGCATGTAACTGGCAGAGGAAGTATGAAAGTAGACTGAATGCTGTAGAAATGAGATCCCTGAGATGGTCGTGTGAGAAACGTGGAGATCCGCAAAGAATATAAGGCTGATGTAAGCGTAATGAGTAAGATTAAGAAAGGAACGCTCCGATGGTTTGGGCATGTAGAGCAAATAAACGAGGAAAGGAGTGTAAGGGGAATATATGACGCAAATGTGAATGGTAGAAGAAGTCGGGGACGCCCGAAAGAGACTTAGACATGGCACGACCTAGTGAATCAGATACTTAAGTCGGGCCATGTCAAGAGTCAGAATAATAGAAGAGCTTGTATGAATGTGAACGAGGCAAGGAGTGTGTGCCTAGACCGAGTTGTTAGCGGTCCGTTCTCTCTGCCTACCCCTGCGGAGAAACGGCGTGATGGTTAGTTAGTTATGAAATACCAATTCATTTTTCAAAATTTTACATAAAACACCATATTGTTGAATTGCTTAGTAAATAACAGATTTTGAAAATGGTGTTTGTGTATTAAATATTATTAGTATATTCCAAATTATTAGTAGATACATCTCATTATAAATAATGTGCAACCCAGCCTATTAAGTAAAATTATGTCTAAATTTACCAAATTATGTGCGCATCTCTGTGAACTTCTGTTTTTACGAGTAAATACTTGAATATGTATTTATGTAAATATTTTTTGTATCTACAGAAGCGATGCCGTTGACTGTGTGTTTATGTATCTGTGACTTGTTATTTTGGTGACCCGACAATTCGTCCTGCGACAATTCATCCGGCGACAGTTCATCCTGCGACAGTTCATCCGGTCGACAGTTCATCCTGCCGACAGTTCATCCCGCCGATAATTCATCCGGCGACAATTCATCCTGCCTGATCATTTAGAAGATTTTTATTAAGTAAGTATGCAAAGAGGATATACGGCCGTACAATCAAAATCGATATACTTATATCTGAAGGCATCTTGAATGGAAATCCGCTGTAAAAATATTTTTACTAACAATAATTTCGACTCTCCGAAGAAGCATGCGTGAATAACAAAATACGACATACTTATACTTATAGGTTAGGTTAGGTTAGGTTGAATTGTCAGGATGAATTGTCGCCGGATGAATTCTCGGCGGGATGAACTGTCGGCAGGATGAACTGTCGGCAGGATGAACTGTCGGCCGGATGAACTGTCGCAGGATGAACTGTCGCCGGATGAATTGTCGCAGGATGAACTGTCATGGAACCGTTATTTTAGCCCCCTTTTGCTCAGTTTCCAAAATGTTAATTGGAATCGTGTGCTTTATTGAAGTGTCAATTCTACTTTGATTTAACATTTTTAGCGTTTCTTAGGTGTAAACAAACATGTCCTGTAAAGATTTATGCCCAATTATTTCTCCAAATATATGTTACTTTAACTTTGTTACCATTTCTCCATAGTTTTTTGTTTTTGTTTTTGAAGAGTTTTACAATATACCTACAGATACTCGTTACTTATTTCTTCTATAATTCTTTAACGGTTACTAAAAACCTCCTTCCTCCACCCATCCACCCCTTCTACCTCCACCTTAAAATATGTAACTTTTACGTTATTGTATATTAGATTTAAAAATGCTGGTGAATGACATAGTCGTGAACCTGTTGAAATATGCCTGTTGAATAAATCTATATTTTTACTTTTAATTCATTTTCGTTCGAAACATACTCGTGTAAGCAATCTTTGCTTCTAGCAGTTTCCTAATTTTCTATTCAACTTACCTATGTTAACAAATCAATGTGTCGTAAATACTAATAATGGGGTCATTATTATAGTATATTAATCGAGATTAAGAACTTCCTACTCTTTAATATTTGAATTTTGTTAGAAAATGGAGATTTTTCAGCTTATGTAAAAAGTCATTTGAAGAGCGTTATTTAAACTACAAACAGCTTGCTTTTCTGTGCGATCTAAATCCGAATAAATGATAACGACTTAGGTTAAATGCGATTTTGCTAGAAAACCAAAACAAGTAAAGAAACTTAACTCCTTCTTACTAATTTCGTAATTTAATTGGACTTATAATTGGTTATTCCTTGAATACTGGCGTATACAGTATAAAGACACGGAGTTTTTTTGCATATTGAATGAAAATTTATTTTATACTTATCAGCGGCACTTCCTCTTTGCACACCCATTCGGGGACACTTAGATATATTTTGTGTGATTTGGAATACCGTATTTTCCCAAAACCGACTGCATATGATATATATATGTATATACATATATACTAGCTGACCCGGACACGCTTTGTTGTGGCTAATGAAACACAACGCCATCTACTGGATGGTAACCCAACCTTCTAACTCACACCGCCATCTGTTAATTTGCATACAAATCAAATCGATCGGTCGCTCCATTTATATTATTATAGAGAGTTTCGGTATGCGTTGCTATGCCACTTAATAAAGAAATTGTTTCTCCCTGCGTGTCATTTCCCATTCGTCCCGTTCCCCCCGCGTCCCCTTCCCCTCTCGCGTTCCCACTCCACCTTCCCTCTCCCCAGTCCCCTCGCCCGCTTCCCCCGTCCCGCGAACCCCCTCCCGAGATCCCCTCCCCCCTCATTCAGCCCCGGTACATTCAGTTTTCAAATAGCTCGCGTGCCACCAATTGCATTTTTTTCATACAAATTTCATAATGCCAGAGCTCACCAGTATATTTAAAAACCTTCGCTGGCATGCACACATCAAATCCCCAAAGTTTAAATGAAATAGGTGCAGTCATTCGGAAGTTATGCGCGTACATACATTTAGGCGATTCGTTTTTATTTATATAGATATAGATTTATTTATATAGATTTATATAGATAGATAGATAGAGAGATGGTTAGATAGATATATAGATAGATAGAAGATATAGATAGATAGATAGATGTAAGTATGCCGGGGGACCAAGTGTCGGGGTATCAACTGTCATGGAACCGATTTTTTATAGCTTAATTATTTAATTGCGAAAAAAACGTAACTCCATTTTCTGAAAATTCGCCCTTCTGCAAAATTAGAAGTAAAATTGTTGAATATTAAAACACAAACTGAAAAGGTTTTTTATTATAAAATCGCAAATAATCGATAAATCGCGGTTCTATGTTTATATTCTACTTAGATATTTTATTCAATGTGCAGATTCGCCTTAACGAAGCGATCACCCAGGTAAGGCATGTTTATTTAAGGATTTATCACCTCATACTCTGATCCTCGTTTAGTCTGCGTGTGCATTGAAACTTTATTTATATTAATGGCTTCTTTTATTTTCACGCTATTTATTTTGTATCATCGCTAATATCACTTCGATGCAATTTATCAAAATGTGTCGTTTTTTTTCGAATCTAAACAACCACAAAAAGTCGTCTCTTTATTTATATGTCTGAAACATGCGAATTCTTCATCGATGTATTATTTCTTTTTGGTGTTTGAATGAATTTGTTTTCGAATAATTGTTAACAGTATTCGAATATATTAAATACAAATGTTTTTTGCATTATGTTTTAAAGTAGGTATTCCATGCGACTGTATTTAATTACCCATTGTATTAAAATAACAACTTGTTAAAATTTTATATATTTGAATCGTAACTTTTTTTTACATTAGCTCCACACAGAAGACCCCGAGGAACAAAATTTCCCACAGGGTGTAATACATCTTTGGGGATGCTGTACGAATGTTATTTTTAGGGATGGAAGGAGATGAAGTTCTGGGAAGGAAAAGGGTATGGGGGGTGGGTAGGAGTCTGGAGGTCAGTGTGTCCAGGAGTGACGGACGTATCAGTACAAACCTCCCACTATGGTTCAAGACGATGGGTCGAGAGTTCAAAGGGCCTCCCTCATCCAATCTCCTCCTATCGGCGCGCCACGCAACTGGTAGTCAAACGCATCCGCCGCCAAGACGTATGTAAACCTCACCTCCATGAACCCGTCATCCCTTCTCAGCCATTAAACGTAGCAAAATACCGGGTTAGATATGGCAGGGATGTTGGTTATCCAATAAGTGATTCCTGGGGCGACGTTGCACATATCCCAAAAAGTCGATTTCCCCTTCACATTGCCCAAGGTAGCCCGAACATCGGGTAAAAAAAATCTGTCAGATGACATTACTTCAGTTTGAAGACAAGGGGGTTAATTTCTAACTGCAACATGCCAAAAAACCAATATATAATAATCAATTCTTCCTATGTAGTAGGTACTCGCAAAGTAGTCTAAGTTTGGTAGCCGCCTGTGGAGATAATTTAGTAAATCTAAGGTTGTTAGTTTGACGGTTTTATTTCTTGTCTGTTAGAATAGGTTCGAGCCATAATATCGCGTACCTATGAGCACACCTTAAAATTATATTTGAATTTGTCGATGATTGCTCCTTTGACACCTTTCATGGATACTCTAGGTACCGATAACTTCTTGACTTTATTTTATTTCATAAAGCCGACAAAAACGCTTTGTACCCTTTACGTTTTATTGCTCATTCCGATACTTGGAAATCGCCAAATCCGTTTGAGTTGGTCTCGTGAGATATGGCTATCGTTTGACCATCTTCCTCTTTTGGCCACATGCACAGATATGATTGTAAATCTGTAATAATTGCTTTCTGCCACTTAAACACCTTTCGAGGGTGCGATAAGTTTTCAAAGTTATTTTGTCATAGGAAATCTGCAACATATGTATTGCTTATTTTAAAAACCTTGGATCACCTTTTACCGCCTGCGCAAATGTGCTTCTAGATCTGCTTTTTGATTTTATGCATTTTCAACACCTTTCTGGGATATACTAGGTTCAGATAATTTATTAAGTCGCATGAAATCATTTATGTTTAGATATAATGTGTTTACTCATTCATTAAAAAAATATTTTGAAACCACCAAACGAATCCTTCTGTGAGTTTTTCTCACGTGAAATCGTGCCTATCGTGTGAGTTTCTCCCTCTTTTGACCGCCTTACTGAAAACTTTGCACAATGCATCTATTACGTCCTTTTTTGCTGCATGTCCTAGGTAGACACTGTTTTTACCGATGCATTATCTTATCTTATCAAATCAAAAAATACATTTGCTCATTTCTGAAAATAATACATGAAAATCTCTAAATTCGCGTGAGTTTTTTTCGTGCGATATGGCTATCGTATGATCGCCGATCACCTCGCGGAGATGAGACGAAAGACGGGACGGGACCCTCGACTGAGGCTGAGGACTAAGCCAACGGGAGTCATCTCGCTGCCGAGGTGAGGCAGGTTAGGCGGTGGGTCGGTCCCGGCGCCGTCGCGACTACGTCACGTGGGTGTCTGAAATCACCCGACATAACTTATAATTGCCTATAATTGTAACCGTCTTCGAGACGGCGCCAGATTTGCGCTGAATCAAATAACACTCAGATTCGGAATACAGGCTGCTCCTAAATTATTTTTATCCTAATTTTAATCGGTATACGAGCTGTCTCAGTTGTTGAAGACCTGTCAATTGGGACGGTTCCTCTGAGCAGAATTTGTAGCAAATATCGAAGATAACCGTATAAATATAGATAACCATGGAAAATAGACTTCATTTGGTAAGCCCGTGGGATGAAGGCTTTTATAAGACCTTCACTTAAGTGGCTGATGGTGTCGTGGCGAACACCGCTTCCCTGGGCAACAATAACGGGAACCAGAGATCGGCACTCCGATCCTTCACTCCTTTCATCCTTTAATCCTTCACTCCTTCAATCCTTCGTTCGTTCGTTCCTTAAATCCTTCACTCCTTCAATCCTTCCACTCCTTCAATCCAGCACTCTTTCAATCCTTCACTTCTTCAATCCTTCAATCTTTCATTCCTTCAATCCTTCAATCCTTCAATCCTTGAAGTCCTTCACTCACGTAGCGATGCGATTTTCCAAAATGCAGCCAGAAATTTCCCAAGGATTAAGGCACAAAAATTATGTTTATGTTTTTCTAGTTTAATGCGTTGGTTCTCAGTCCTGTTACTCGGTTTTTCCGTGTAATTTCACCATTAATGGTATTTTTTTATTGATTTTAACCTATTAATTAAACCTTCAATCATTTCGGATACAAAATTCTTAACTTCTCTTCATCATATCGTAGTATTTTGACTTCTTTTACAAACTATTGTTACATTTTTGAGTTTTTGGTTTCTATGGCACCTGCTGCCTCAGCGGTGAGCCACTTTCGTGTTGGACCTTCTAACACCCCATGGAGGGCGGTACCGCCCACTTTGGTTGTTGGTCTGACCCCTAGATCCAAGATAATTCCATTTCCTACTCGCCTTGATTTTCCGTAAAGTTACCTTGTCCTCGATGGCCTATCGTATATTGACATTTTTAACTGCCATGAAATAGATACACGAATTTGATATTTTATCAAATTATTGTCAACCCCTGGAAGATCGATAACACATTTCTCTGTCTTTATCAAAATTTTATTATAAAGCATCACGCTTTCACGGTATATTCTAATACTGTTTAAGAAACAACCCGTTGACATTATTACAGATGAATTTTTCATGGGTATAGCTTTTGCGGCATTTTCATAATTAGAACACGCGTCAAGCTATAGCACGTGGCCGAATGATGATTTCGTTTTATTTTAAATACATATGACAATTCTTTCAGTTGTATTACGATGAAGGAACTTTTGGGGGAGCTTGAGTCATGTTTTAGAAGCTTCAATATTTCGGCCTAATATATTTGGCTGAAATCCGATGGGTACGTCATAATATTAAACACGTGGGTCACATAAAAACATGATGTTTATTTTTTTTCGGGAATCAATTTTTGTTATTATTTTGAAAATAAAAGATAGCTATTCAATTGGAATAGTTAGGTCAGGTTACAAGTAATGTGTGTGCCCGCAATTTTGAATTTTTCTTAGAAAATATAAGATGTTAATCTAAAATGTCGAATGTAAAATAGAAGTATTCAGTCACATGGAGCAGGTTTCAAGTCGATTTTCATTTTTATCTTAGAAAATTTAATTTCAGTGCATCGCATTTTTATAGTGCGAATATCTTTTTCTGATTTTTCTTATTCCAGATTTTCGATTGAGTTTCGCTAATATTGTCTTCATTTAAATATTATAATTTGATGTTTTACTCACAAAGTTAAAAATAAAAATAATGATTTATTATTGGGAGGAACAAACAATATGATTTATTTTTCACAGAGTTTCTTGAGTTCACCTGGAATTTATTCTAGAACTTTCAGTTGGGAATTTGATTTTAGGTGGGTCGCACTGCCCAAAAGAGGTTTAGCTGGAATATATATATACACCAATTGTCTGCTTCATCGTATATTTTGTATAAGTAGAAAGTAAACTTTATTAAATGTACCTACGTGTTACATACTGTCTTGAGTGTTAACACTGTGCAATTTATTTTTGTTTACGTGTTGTTGAGCGTTAACTCTTTGCAATTTATACTTATCTTATTTTGTGCAATTTTTCAACGCAGCTTAGTAATTAACAATTTAGTTTTACTTTACACTATTTATTTTTTAAGAAGTGAATTTTGAATTTTTTCAAATCTTCTGAGCTGCATGTTTTCGATCGCAGGATTTAAAAAAAAAGTTTTTTTAGGTTATATGGTTTAGTCTTATGTAAATGATACTTTTGAAAGTTTTAGTTATGCCGAAACTTATGCTCGCGTCAATTTAATGCTTATTAATGTTTGACATCTGTTCACCGTTTTAATATGAGTAATCTTTTGTAATTCATGTTTAATGTCGCGGCGAAAAATACTCGAAACATTATTACGTGGGTGGCAAATTATGTATGTATTTCTATACGTCGTGAATAATCGACTTGCAAAAAATATGCTGTGCTAATTATTTTTAGTGCCTACAACTTTATAAATGCGTCACGCCAAAACGTTGAGCTACTCATCCTATAGTTTTCAGGAGGTGTTGAAACATAGATACGTAACTGCATTGTTAGTCAATTATGACAAGGTGGATCAGTAAAGTTGGGTTTACTCAAAGTTTTGTCACCCAATTTCGAAAATGATTATGATTAAAGGTTATTAACTGTAAAATTTTCTTAACTTAGTGACGCAAGTCGGATAATATTATAGTGTCAAGCTTATTTGTTTTTCTTTGCCTTTTTGTGATTTGCACCCTCATCGCTACACTACGTATAGAATAACATTTTCTAGTGATTATTTCGCTTTTTTTCTTGAATAAAGACGATTTCTAGATGTACCTACTATAAAAGATTTGTAGTAGGTATTTAATGTGTAACCCTACGAATTAATTACTTTGTCCTGACGAAATATGCAAATATGGTATTTTTTTAGGTTTGTCGTTTCTTTTATGATCTCAACGTGAGATAGGTGGTACTTCGTTGAAAACGTTATAATTTTTGCTTTGTTATAATTTTTGCTTTGAAATTATAATTATTGGATGATTTCGAAAATGGAATGTTAATATAATTTATTATTGAGTTAATATTTTACCTAAATAATATGAAATTCTATTAAAGAAAAATAAATAATATTGTGTAACGATGTTACGGTTCAGTA
The DNA here is from genome assembly GCA_917880885.1 of Limnephilus marmoratus. Lineage (NCBI taxonomy): Eukaryota > Metazoa > Arthropoda > Insecta > Trichoptera > Limnephilidae > Limnephilus > Limnephilus marmoratus. The sequence goes on along the minus strand of OU862921.1, from coordinate 26,268,535 downwards.
TTTAAAAAACACGGAAAGTTGAATGTTTGATTTTGATAGCCTTAGAGCTAATTTTGAATAATTTTCTTCTTTATTTCGCACACAGAATAGTTATTAATCTAGGTAGGTCCATAATCGTTGTATCGCTAAGTGTACTCTTTTCATTTCAATTAAGTATTGAATTGAACCAAATTTTATATCCACTGGAGCGTTTTTGGCCACATTTTGGCCAATTTGCAAATCCCCTCGAGCGTTCGCTGAATGTTAGATTTTTTTAAAAATTTATTGGAATTATTTCAAAAGTTTCCGAGCGGTGTATTCATAAACATTCTTCATAAACATAATTTAGTGATTTCACTTTTTAATTTTAATTTATATCTGTGATTACTGATTATCCACTTCGCTGTAGACAACATATAGTAGTCATAATATTTAACATTCTCTAAATAGGTACTACGCACGCCAATTTTAAAGTAAATAATACCTACGTAGAATTCATGCTGTTATAAATTTATAAAATATTTTTATGACTCCTAAAACCATGGATAAACGGTTACATATAGATGCATTCAGTGGCTCTCTGTAAGCAGTTTATATGGCACCATATTAAAATTCGGAGGTATGATTTTTTTGAAAGAGGGCGGGAAATTTCCAAACCGAAGGCTCTAAAATTCCCGAGCGCTCAAGGTAGAAATCGATTATATAGCGGAACGCTCCAATGGTAATAGGTACGACAGTGACAAATGCGACAACATGTAAAACACATTGGTAACAAGAATAGTACAAGTGAACAAGGTTTACAACACCTAAAACGCTTGTACTGTTTTATGTGAGAAAATTAAATTTGTAATTCAAGTCGAGTCTATTTATTCACCAGCCGTCTCCGGTTACAACTTACGGCTTTGAGCTTACACTACTCTGGAAGATCGATACTATCGTGAATCATAAATTGGGTCCTTCTGCGACCAGTGCTCGTAAGTCAATACGTAACGCACTAACAAATCGACTTGTAATATAACACTAGTGGAATGGAAATCATCATGGCGCATAATTAAGAAGGACGAAGACAAGAATTACCAAACGCTTTTAACTTATAATCCCTTTCTCTAGTTTAGACAGATTGTTTCTAAGAATAAAATTAACTCCATAACGTACGTGAATGAAATGTTTTTACTTTTTTATGTATGTGGACGTTGCACAAGACTCAATCTTCTGAAGCCAATAAGACTATGGCATTCCCAATTAGAGTATGTTGTGATACTGAAGCTATGGGGAAGGATATTATTATTACTCCACAACTTCAACTCACTCCAAACAAGATGCTTAATTTTTAATAATTAACAATTTTGTACAAATCCGCATACTTTCAAGTTCAACCCGACAACAGATTGTTTTTTTTTATTTGTCCACCCCCGCTTGCAGAACTAACCTTAGGAAAAATTCCCCGTGTACCTATATGCGCAATTATACACAATTTAGTTAAATCGAAATTCTTAACCAATCTTAAAAAATTCGAACCGAAGTCATGCGTACGATCACAAATTAATGCACGTATATAGAATGTATCGCGAGCATCTCCTATCCCCAACCTATATTCCTCTTCCACATTCTTGTCACTTTAAGGGTCCGCAACCCGTATTTGTACCGATTTATTACATATTTCCCTTAAACACGGTAAGTTTTAAAGCTCTTCAAAAAATATATGTTATTCTTGAAGATAATATCTAGACTTTGCCCGCGCCGAAACGGAAATTATATAATATTCCCTCGATAGAAAAAAATCGCAAAATATGCTCCAAAAGTTATTATTATCACGTTTGTTTCAGTTATTTTACAAGTTATATGTATGAAAAAATTCACAGTGTTTCTTTAAATGCTGTTTAAGATAATGCCCGCGAGATTTTTGCTCTTTTTTTTAACGAGTCGTGTTTTATTAAACATTTTCGCAATTTTCGTATCGATTTTGTCGCCGTAAATGTTAGTGCTCTCCTCTAACATTCGTAATTTCGTATCTCTCCATCTTCTTCTTTTCGGGCCCGGTTGCAGAGCCTTAATATACAAAATAAAACTTCCAGCTCCAACCAACAGTAACATAAGGAACAATAATATTAATAATATTTGGCTAATTTATATAGCGCCGTTTTTGTGAAAAATCACCTCAAGGGCGCAACAATAAATGTAGATATCTCTGGATTAAGATGAGGTTAAACAGTAAATGGGTAGGTACCTATATATTGAGTAACGTATACTTCATGTTGGAAAGATATCTAAATGAAAATTAAGCAGCACCTTATTGAATGTGAAAAGCAGCAAAGAAATGAGGTTTATAATAAAAGAACAATAAAATCCTGTTAATAATGCAATATTGCGTTGGTAATTTGTTTTTTTAATAATAAGAGTGTAGGTAACCAACTTAACTTTTTTATGTGAATACCGCACAAGAGTCCCAAGACTATGGTATCCCCAATTGGGGTATGTTGCGGGGCTGAATTGAGTGGGAAGGGGGATGAGATGGGGGAGAGGAAAGTGGGAAAGTATGTGACTATTCAGATCTGGTCACTGAACATGGCTAAAGCCACTTCAAGATGCATACAATATTGCATTGATTAAAAAATAAACTTATGTTATAATAATATAATATTGTATTAACTTAACTTTTTTATGTGAATACCGTACAATAGTCCCAACTATTACCGTCTGGAGCCAGTGAGACTATAGCATTCCAAGGTAGTCACTAGGGGAAGGAGGTGGGGAAAAGGAAGGTGAAAGTATGTGGCTATTCAGATCTGGTCACTAAACACGGCTAAAACGATTTCAACCAACGCTTCAATTCTTAATGGTGGTTTTACACCAGCGCGATACTGAGGGTAACAGGTTAACTGGAACGTGCCGCAAATATTCGACATTTTATATTAATTACTAATAATACAAATTAATCAAATAAAATTTATTTACGCACGCTGAGATTTGAACCCGGCACCTTCAAATTGTTAACCGAGAGCCTTACACCACGACCACGGAGGCTGTCGAACATAACATACATATTAATACTCTCATCTTCTGTTGATTATGCAAACATAACATATATGTTATGAATCACGTCTTCTGTTAATGCAAACATAACATACATATTATGAAACACACCTTCTGTTGATGCAAACATAATAATAATATATAATAACGTTATATTTATATAGCGCAATATTGTGTCATTTCACTTCAAGTGCGCATAACATATATGTATATTATGAATCACGTCTTCTGTTAATGCAAACATAACATATATATATATATATATATATATATTATGAATCATGTCTTCTGTTGATGCAAACATAACATATATATTATGAATCACGTCTTCTGTTAATGCAAACATAACATATATATTATGAATCATATCTTCTGTTGATGCAAACATAACATATATATTATGAATCACTTCTTCTGTTAATGCAAACATAACATATATATTATGAATCACATCTTCTGTTGATGCAAATCTTTATTTATCCATGCATCTCCATATCGTTACCATCTCCTCTTGTAACTCTCCCCTCTGCTTATATTATATAAAATACTATATAGAGAGTGATCTCGCCCACCACCGTCACGAGCAGGTGGCGCCACGGACCGCCTCAATAAATCACGTGATTACCGATTCCTTTCGCTATTCCGTTACCTCCCCCCTTATATGGCAGCCGTGCGATTATTGAAAATCATTATACAGACTTTATTATGTTTTCAACTCGCTTAACGGTGAACTCAAATCTGGCTTTTGTTTGTTTTGAGGGGGGTTGTCATGTAATTTAAGACGATTTTTATGGAAATGTAGCTAGCTGTTGAAATGGCGATTTAATTGCTAATCGGGCGAATTCCAAAATGTCAACATTTTGGAATGCGCCTCTTTAATTAGATATCATTTTACCTTTTTAACGTCATAAATTTCAGCCCACCTAATAATATGACATTGAACAAGAAGATTATAACTAACAAAAAATCTGAACGAAAAATATGAAAAAGATTAACACACATATAATAAAAAGCTATCGGTTGCAACCAAATATCAATATCAAAAATCAAATATCCTAACAATGAATATAAAAAAAACAGGATACATGATTTTAAGTTCAAACCGTAAAATAATTCCTCCACATGTACCATTAAAAATTGAAAATAACGATTTGCAAATCCTGAAACAGGAAAAATATCTTGGGCTGTGCATCGATAAGCATTTAACTTTTAAACAACACATTCAAAATGTAAAAGATAAAATCACACCCTTAATTAGCGTTTTTAGCCGGTTATCATATCTATTACCAATTAGATTTAAAAAAAAGTTTATACTATAGTCTCGTACACTCACACCTAAATTACCTGATTGAAATCTGGGGAAATGCGTATGAAACATACATCAATGAATTACAGGTAATTCAAAATAAGATAATCAAAAAACTATTTCACCACGAATCCAAAACATCCACAAAAAAATTATATTTGGAAACAAAACTGCTAACATTAAGAAAACTACACGAATACAATATATGTGTCCTTATATACAAAATAAATAATAAACTCATACATACAAAAACAGAATTCATTAAAACGTCCCAAGTACACAAGTACACGACAAGACGATAACATACGTTTAAACACCATTCATACTAACTACGGTAAGCAATCAATTAGTTACGAGGGGGGCAATTTATATAATTGCCTTCTAGATGATATCAAAAACGAAAAAAGTGTGTGCAAATTAAAAAAAAAATTGTTCATGTTTATTCACAAAAAACAAAGTAGTGATAGTGAATAATATCGTATGGTAATATAATATCATGTAAATGTTATTATTGCAATCTAATGTAATCTAAGGTTATGAAATGTAAAAACTATGTAATATAATGTAAAAAGTACATAATTCAATATTCTAGTTAAGTAAGTGAAAATGTTATTTTCTTTTTTACTGGAATAAAAACTTATGAAAAAAAAAAAACCGAGACTTGAACCCATGATTTCTGGTCATACCGGGACGAACACCTTGAAACCTATTATTTTTAGGTATTTTTTTCTTTCTTTTTGTTATTTCAAATTCAGAATTAACGATATATTATCTCCGACTAATTTTTTCCCATAATTTAACAAAGGTATTTTCCTTATTTTATGGGGTGTTATGCCGTGTTGCGCTACCTCCTTCTTTAGCCAACTTTTCGCACACCGTTACCGGTAGACAAGAGATCCCGGGTTTGAGTCCCAGTTGCGATCGTTAGCTTTTTATTTTTCTCTGTCTTTTTTTCACATTTTTCCTTTCGATCTGTTAATATTATCTTCTTCTTCAATGATATTTTACATTGTTGGGAATAACCTTCAAAAGTTATTATAAAAAAGAGTTTCTCTAATCATATGTGTAATATGATACTAATAGAACTCTGCAACTTAAAATTTTCGTTGCATTTCTTCGTTGTTTCAATCCATCGATCTACGTAGGTTTATATTTGTAATTAGTTTGAGACAAACATTACTCGTCCCTTGTCTGGAGAACATGTTGTTCCTTATCTGCAATAATAAGTTACATCATTGTTATCCTTTGTTATTCTCTAGAAGTGTCCCCTGGCGTGGTTTATATTATTTACATTGCTTTAATACAGATGATTCATGTTTTCTTTGACAATGATTTTTCCACACGTAGTAACTAGACTAATTATGGCGGTTGATTGTTTAATTCCCGTGCTTCTTATTAGTTGGGAAAAATATCAGATACCGGTAAAAAATATTATTTACATTTTAAATTTATTTTTATATGACCACAAGTCCTCTGTCTGTACAGTGTAATGGCAGGGGAACTATGTCACCACACGTTTGGGCAGTGTTGTGAGGCGGGTTAAGGTAGGGGCTGTAGGAAGGAATTTATGAATGCGGATCTTGAAGAGGCCGATAGCTCGTACCACATACGAGCCGACTTACTCAAAAACGAGTCGAAAAAACAACCCGCTCTAATGAAGCCAACATCGATTGTGAACGGGTGTTCCGCACCGGGACTACGAGCTGTTTAGCTCCTCAGAGCAGGCTCCGTCAAAATATCTGTAGAACAGACTCAGCATGCCCACACTACGTCTGTGCATTAGATATGAGGCAATCGGTTTGTTAACGATAGATTGTTAGTTAAATAGGCTTATCAAGTATTGTGGAGCACCAGCACAGAGGTGGCTCCCAAATTTAATTGTTGACCAGACAGGGTCAGCAGCTGCTCTCTATTGAAGAATTTGCTAGCCCAATACAAAACAATTACCTATATCTGGTCGAATTAACCGTTGCTGCTCGCATGCCAAAAAATAAGACCCTTATGGTTGTGAGACGTTATGACACACCAAATTAGGTGTCTTTGAACGCAAAATACTTTTTCTGGACCTACACTAATAAATGGTTAGTAGGCAACTATGCACTCGAGAATCTTATTTAGCATGACCCCACGTACTTTTCTGTGGGCTCCAAATTCAACGAAATTAAAATAATGCTGGTTGACAGAACACTGAAAATCATAACCACGTGGGTAACCCAGTGGAAGCTACCCAGAGGCAGATCGAGGAAGTGGTGAACTGACTGGGTGGAAGAGTAGCAGGTTGGGAAGGTTCCAATAGTGGTAGAATGACTAGGGACAGGAACCGGTAAAGAACATGTATGAAACACAAACAGTTTCCCTGAGATAAAAATTGTTGGTACATCATCCAACATCTTTTTTTGCTGGTTCGATGTTCCATGGACAATATCTGAATCAGATCGGATATTAGTAATGATGGGCGTATATTACACTCTTCACTACACATATGAAAGAAAAGTCTTTGATTCAATCCTTCTTTATAGCACTATTCGAATCCAACTAGTAAAACTGATTACGTTTGCCTTTCTCGAATGCAATTTGCCATTCCCCGGTCACATTATAATCGAACCCCGATCAATTACGCTTACCGCAACACGTGTAAGCCGAGAGAAATCCGCGCAATCGCACTTTGTAAAAGGACTCGTAATTAATTTGCATTGAGACTAATTGACTTCGGGTTCGATCCCCGGCGCGGTCCTTTAGCCAGGTCTGAAATTTATTCACGGGGACTGTAATTACACCGTATAAATCCGAGATGTATTATGTTTCGTGCGAGCCGAGGAGTGCGTGGAGGGCACCATATTTTTATTTCAATTATTGGACGGGCGACAGGCGTGCGAATTGCGAATGGACTCTTGTTAGGCCAAGACAAATAGGTCGCTTGAGAATATAACTTTTAAAATCTTTTGTATGAATTGGAAAAGAAAATGATAATATTACTTATTCCTATTTGAAGAAGCACTTGAAGTTGTAATACATATATTTGTTATTAAAATTACTACGTTTGGAAAATAGTCTACTAAGATTGTCACTTTATGATACGATATAAAATTCCAACTATTTTTAAAATGTTCATTTTTTGACTTCGTTAGTTTTTTTTTGCCTAAAACGTGGTTCAAATGATTCTAAAAAAATAACGTTACGCAAACTTGAATAATTTTAAGGTTTTGTAATTTGACACAGCTTACTAACAGAAATCTGTAATGCTGCAAAGATAAGTCTTCAAAAAATTAAAATGTTAATGTTCAGGAGAGCGAAAATGAAGATTTTTTTTCAAAAAAAACATGTCTCCTGTTTTGTACACCTATAGTTGTAAACTTAACATTGAATAGACCTTTCAGAATACTCAACTTTTTTTTAAATTCTTCAATAAAGTGATTTTAATTTTTCAAACAAAAAATTCCCTTAAAATGCTCGTCGTAAGAAGCAAATAAATCCGCAACTTTTTGGGCTGGCCGGCCCAGGTACTAATTGAAGCCACCGCGTCGAAGGTCTCGGCCGTCCGATCGTCATTTCCTTAAGTCAAGCCTATTGTTCGATCCCTTCCCACATATTTTCTTAAAAACTAATTGGCAAACCATTCCCTAGTAGCCTTTAACCCCATTTCCTTAGTAAACGCTGGTTATTTCATTCCACCCTAATATGCATGCTTCCCAGCTAGCTTGAACCAAACAAAATTATATATTTTGGTTTGGTTTTCTGAACTTTTGAACATAAAAAAATAATCTAGTTAGCTTTTATCAAACTGCTTTTCTTCTTCGGTACTAATTAATTAAAAGTTTAATAACCTTGCCTAAAATGTTACGGTTCTAGCCCTATCATTAAATAACTATTAACACAACTTTTAACAATTTAAAGGGTTTAATTGAAAAATAATTCGTTTTTTCATTCAGCGTTTTTGGAAACACTTGCCAGTATCGAATTGGGATAGTTACAAACATTTACAAAATAATCATACTTTTAATGAAATACCAGCAGTGTCCTCTTGGTTGTAAACTAGTGCAAAGTATATTTTCGAAACTTTATTTCTTATTCAAAAGAAAATGGTAAAATATTATATTTCTGGTAAAAAATCTGGTCAGTATTGATGTAGGGATGTTACAAACATTTAAAAATATTATTTTTTACTTTTTTCATCATCGCCAATTTACTTGCAACCTTATATATACGTTACTCATTTATCCTAATAAACTGCAGTGATTCCCAACCTTTTTCTGACCGGGACCACTTGTACGTTTATTTTTTCGACAGGGACCACAAGCAGTGGCGTAGCGAGAGGGGGCGGCGCCCCGGGTGCCGCCACCCGACCGAGTTTCACCCAAGACCACAATTCTCTAGCCACCCCCCCCCCCTCCTTCCTTAGGACGGAACATTTTTTTATGAAGTCGAAATTTGTTTTTGTCAACTTTAATGGGTGGGGGGGGGGGGGGGGGGGGTGACACCTCGTTATCTGTCCCAGGTGCCACCCATGCTAGCCTAAGCCACTGCTTGTGGTCAGTGGCGTAGGCTAGCATGGGTGGCACCCAGGACGGATAGCACAACGGGAGGGGCGTAATGGGATAGGGTAGGACAGGTTTTATTCAGAATATTTACCACAACGGAGGGGGTAGAACGGGGTAGGATGGGGTGGGGCGAAACGGAATACCATAATGGCCACTGACCACAAGGTACAATTACACTGAATATTATCCAGATTTTTTTTATTCAGACTTCTCGACCAGGGACCGCCCGCGCGCTGGCTCGTTTATTGACCGGCGGACCATTGCGGACCATCTCCTACCCTTTTGCGGACCATTAGTTGGGAAACCCTGTGATAAAGGAACCATTGGTTTTGAAATACTTAGATTATTTTGATTAAATAGTGATGTGTACAAAGTTATTTATTTTCATAAAATTATATATTTAAATTAAATTAAAATACCAGCAGTTTCCTCTTTTTTCAAACTATTTTATCGCATTTTTTCTAAACCTTATTTCATATTGAACAATATAAAAATTAGTGATAAAAATTGAAAAAAATTAAAAGTGTCAAAGGTTTATTTATTATTTTATTACACTCTTTCTTTTATTGGTTTTTCCCTATTTGCCACCCTATCTTGGGCCGTTTGTAGCAAGTACGAAATCTATTTTTCAATGTTCTGTTGAAATGGCGCTGTATTCTTAATTCGATGACAAACGATTGCGCAAATTTAATTATGCCAGACTCTACATTCGACTGTTTTTACTGCTTCAAACATTTACAATTCTCCTTTACAGTTAGATGAAACTCTGAAAAAGATTGTCGTAGAATTATGGCGAGGACAACGTTCATGTCACTATAAATATTAAGTTTTGTACGAAATATCTTTCAAGACTGAATGATGAACCGTTTATTTCGTAAGCGGGTTGTTTATTTATGTTCAATTAAATTGAAAAAAAAATGTACTGCATATTTTTTAGCCTTCCATGTTTCACCATCCGGGTAATAATATTGCATTATAATCATGATTTATTGTATCTCAGGGTCGCAATGGTCCGTAATCTGTCGCCAATTATAAATATGTGTTCACTTTTTTGTGTTTATCTGTTTAGCAAAAACGAATGTTTTCAGTGTTCCTCTGGGTACTATGTGTTGTTCAATATATATATATTTTTATTGGTGCCCTTTTTTACCCATTTAAAGTACGCTCTTGCGTGTTTAAATCGCACTTTATGGAACGCGCGTTTTTTAAAGTTACCATGGCAACATCAACAAAGCACAACTCGTTCATCTACATCTACTACGTTTTGCTCCTCCATCCATGTTATGAACCTTTCATATTCTTTTTTATAAACGTCTTTGGATTTTTCAGGTATTAACCGCGATTCTGCTTTGGTATTTAAATTATCAATGTTAGAACTCATTTTACAACACACAATAACTAGTAAAAACTGTGATGTCAACTATTAATCTTATGTGACAGATTGCAAATTAATGTTTGTGTTTTTCATTTCCATGACAACAAGATATTGTGATGTCACATCACGAATTCATTAATAGTTCTTATTTCCAAATTTTTAATAATAATATCAATATATATGTTTTCAAAGTGTACCATTAAAAAAAAATAGCGTAGAGTATTCGTGGATAACTGGTCTTTAAAACACTTTAATTCGAGCACTCGGCTTCGCCGTCGTGCTCGAAAAATCGCGCGTGTTTTAAAGACCTGTTTATCCACTTATATTTTAATATACTAATCCGTGAGCTATTCCTTAGAAAAATGTGCGTATTGTACGTAATATCTTTTCGGCTTTTGCTTGATGTTTTCGTTATGAACGTGCTCGTAGTAAGCGAGTTCCACTGTTTTTCCTTCCGACCCTGTCAATTTTTTCGAAGGATTATCCTTCGGCATATAAAACCGTTTAATTATCGCTTTCGATTTCAATTAATCCACCGGTTCCCATTATGCATCGGGAGCCTTGACGTTTTTCACCGGAATCCTTTTTTTAATAATTCAATGATTGCCAGGTTCGATGACAGTAAATCACCCCTCGTACAGCGGCGAAGCCTTCCCGAAGAGAGGGGCGGGTTATCCTTGTTATTCGGGTAGTTATTAAGCGCGATTAAAGGGTTTTAATTAAAGGTTTAAAGGGCATATCACCCCGGTCAAGTGGCCTTTAAGATGCTGTACGTGTGAACGGATCCCATGATTTTCCATAAAGAATGGTAATTAGTGCACTCTGACAGGTACGAGGTGGATCGTTTCCTTCAATAAAGCTCGTGTAAAGAAGAGGGAAGCTTTTTTCCGATAATGAACGTTAACCTTGCACTGTACTTACTAGTTAAAGACACAACTGATGTACAACTTGGGGATACGATTTTAGATTTTCACGGCCAAAAGTATTTTTGTTATTAGTTTTTGGGATATTATGCCGCGTTGCGCTACCTCCTTCTTTAGCCAACGTTTCGGACAGCGTTACAGTGTCCATCATCAGGGCAGATTTGTAGATGTGAAAAAAAGATGTACAACTTATTGATTTTTACGCACCTTGTAAACACACCATTTTTGCTTGGTTATTTTTTTATTCTTATTTTCTATTTCTCTCTCCTGAAACACCAGACTTTGTTCAATGTCATTTCATTTGTAATTTTATGATCTATTTTCGGAGTGTGTTAGATATTCTCAACATCACCCTGGTGAAAAACCAACATTCGCATTAATTGAATCGTTGCGTAGAATGGCTTTAGCCGTATTCGCTGACTAGATATGAATAGCCAGGTACTTCTCACCTGCCTGTTCCACTTCCTCCCACCCCTCATCCTCACAACATACCCCGATTTTGGGAATGCCGTAACCTTACTGACTCCAGTTAGCAGGAAGCAATTGAGACTCTTATGCGGTATTCACATGAAAATGCGTGAGTAGCATAAAATTCTAAAAATCCTGTAAGCACCCGTTTGCAAAATAACAAAAATCGTTGGATGACTATGTACAGGAAAACCATTTTACAGAGCCCCATACTTTGGAATATGTTTGTGCTTTCCGATAGGGATTCAAACTGGTTATAAATAATTTGGAACACGCGCCTGCAAACCCCTCTTAAAACCGCGATACACCACTACACAAGCAAGAATCTCTTTAAAATTATAATACGTTAATTGATGTAAAATACGAATCAAACTTAAGGCGCCGCAACCGGGCTCAAAAAGAAGAAGATAGAGAGATCTGAAATTGCGAATGTTAGAGGAGAGCGCTTACATTTAAAGCGTCAAAATCGATGCGAAAATTGCGAAAATGTTTAATAAAACATGACTCGTTTAAAATAGAGCAAAATTCTCGTGGAACGTATCTTAAGTATCACTTAAAGAAACATTGTGAATTTTTTTATAACTATAACTTGTAAAATAGCTGAAACAAACGTGTTTATAGTAATTTTCAGAACATCCTTTTGGGTTTTTTTTCGATCGAGGGAATTTTATATAATTTGCGTTTCGGCGTGGAACACGTCTAGATATTATCCTCAAAAATAACTTTTTTTTTAAGAGCTTAAAAACTTCAAATGTTTAAGGGAGATGTGTAAGAAAACGGTAGAAATGCGGGTAGCGGCGCCTTAATAATGTCAAAATCGGCTTTGAACATGAGAGTACCTACTTACAATCGTTTTCAAAATCGATTAATCTTTGAAAAGGGCGATGGGCCAAGTCAGATTCTGTACGTGCTGTGTATTTCAAACTGATTCATACACCGAAAGCTTGCAGATTAAGTCGAATAGTTTTAAGTTACTTTTTCGCAGGCTATTAATTGTGTGCCCCTTTCTGTCCACGATTTTTTTTAAATTCACGCGTTCCCTTCTCACTTAGCCTCCTGCCAACATTACAAGCTTTCTTGCATTTCCTTATAACGCAACCGTGCGAAACAATGCCTTCAAGTATAAACTAATAGTTTCCACGCGCAGCTCGGCGTGATCGATAAATTATGTTAAAACGTACATTTACAGCGAAATGTGACGGCGAAATATTTCCGTAAAGGAAATCCAAGTGACCCCGACCCGAAATGCCTACGCATCACCTTTTGTTATTAAACAAAGGGTTATTCTTTAACCTTACGCTTCAAAATAAATGTGGTTTCACATTTAACTTAACAGATTTGCTGATTACTTTTGTAATTCATACGAAGCCTTTGTTTATTTGTCTTTTTTATGTTCTCCGTAAGTTTTACGACTAGGGTACTAGTTAACACCACGATATTATGAACTTTCAATCATTTTGTATTGCGGTTTCTTGTAGTGACTTCCGTTTTATAGATATTTTACTCCTTTCATATGAGCCTTTACGATAATAAAGTATATATTCATTTGAATGTCTTACTTGACACATTTTACGATCTTCCTTCGTTGGAATTACGATGAATTTGTATGAAAATGGAAATAATAACAATGTAAGCTGTATGATGTTTTGCAAAAAAATTAGGGCAGTGTTTCTAAATCTGACTCGGCTCATCGCCCTTTTCAAAAAAACAGGACTCCGGAATAACCGGCCATTTCAATGATATTTTTATCTGTAAAGCATCCATAATCTGTAAAATAAATAAAAAGTTGTCGAAAATACTTATTTTTAAATCGGCTTAACATCGCTTTCCTTGGATAACAAATTTGTAGTATGTTGAAAAAAATGTTTTTGTTGAACTAATTTTGTCAGGGCGTTTTTTTTTTATTTTCCTAACACTCTTGATCCGGAGGCGAACAATGTTTTTACGTCATTGACACTGTCCGTTGAAGTGCGATTGACGGAACATCATCAACTTTCAATAATTTCACCTCAGTTGCTTTGTTAATGTCTGCGGAAACAGAATCTACCTAAAATGTGCGAATGCATTGAAATTTTTTAATTTTAATTTTCATAACCCTGGACGTTCGCGTTATAACGCACTTATAAGTAAAACAAATCTCGTTCCGCGATAAAACTGAATTCCATATGTTTCGTTGGATAGAGCAATTGAACGGACGATTGTTAATCGCACAGTGAAACGATAATTACATTGCGTCAATGGCGCTTGTCTATGTACTTAATCAAAATACACATCATTCCCCCCGTTAATTAGAAGTCCCAATAATTGTCAATCGCTTCAATCCGTCACTTTGGTTGGACAGGGTTCTAACTTAACTTTACTTGTTCTGAGATAAGAGCCGTCAAAGTTTGCAAAAACGATTTCTTATAATCTGTTTACCGATTTCTGAGTTTATGGTTAAATTTTCTTTAAAGTATTTTAGTTCAACATATTTTAAAGAAAATATCCAAATAGGATTTAGAACACCTAAATGTGCCGATAGAACCATTCGCAACCAGCTAGGGCATAATAATTATTTGCATAAGGTTCTAACTATGTTTACCTATCGCCATTCCAAGATAGTGCCACCTTCTAATTAAAGATTTTCCTTTAAACTATGTTATACAAAAATAGTTTTCACACGATGGAACCTCAAAATAATAGATTGTTTAAAAGATGATAAGAATTCATCTTTGCAAACTTTGACACCTCAGAACATGGCAAGGTAAAGTTGTCCAATTAAAACGACGAACTTCAATGCGCCTCATAAAACCGATGAACTGTCAGATGCAAACAAAATGACAATTGCAAAAGCTACAAAGTGATGTTAGAACCTTGTAATTAAAACTTGATGTTAGAGCTTCGTCGCACAAGTATCTACGGAATTACAAATCAGATGACTCTGAAAATTATTTTAGTTATAGATATGAGCAAAAGAAATGGTTTTGCATTCAAAGGTAATTTTTGAAAAAAAAATGTCAGTTAGAACCTTGCCGAACTGAGGGGACGAATTGCCTCAATAAATGATCATTTAATCACTTAGCAATAATTGTCAATCGCATCAAAGTTGCGATTGACAATTATTATTGGCAATTGATTTTGTTCGCCTCCGGGGCAATCCACTGCTATTCAATGTTACCCACCACCTTCTCTAGAATTACTTTGTCCCACTTTGGAATCACCAGTTTAGACAGAAATGTACGCCTGCATTGATCGTTTTCTCTTCCAGTATTTGGAGTCTGCCGCCTTAGAAGAAATTTGAATAGGAAAGCTCCGAAAGTTCATGTGTTGGAACGTTCCCTGAAGTTAATTAGAAATTTCGCGGTGTCCACCCCTCGCCCTTCCCGGCGCGGTCTGACAGCTGCCCGTATTTATGGAACTGCATTCGAAGGATTCCCTCATTGGCCCGGCACCCGTAAAACCTTTGAAATACAGTAGACTCTCGATTTACCGGGATAAAATGAGAAAATCCATGTATTTATCCATTTATTTATTTAAATCCATGTATCCATGTATTTCTTGTTTTTATAAACGACATAGTCAACTGCTTTAAAGTCGTCAAAGTATTGCTTTTCGCTGATGACATTAAATTATATAAAGAGATAACTATCCTTAATCACTGTGAAATTCTTCAATCCAATATAGACATGCTGAAAATTGCGTGCTCACAAAACAATCTATATTTAAATGTAGAAAAATGCAAAACTTTGACCTTTTCCGGAAAAAAAAAATCACTGTTTTTCGACTATTCAATAAATAAAATAAATTCTGAAAGAGTATCGGAAATGCAGGATCTTGGCATAAAAATGGATGAGAAACTAGACTTCACGGTTCACATTCAACAAACTGCAAATAAGGGTATGAAAACATTAGGATTTGTATTAAGAACAATTAAAAACTTTGAATCGTTACAAATCATTAAACTACTGTACACATCCTTGTTAGAAGCCTAATAGAATATAACTCCATAGTCTGGTCGCCCTTCTACAAAATTCGTATTCATACTATTGAAAGAATTCAAAGAAAATTTCTACGTTTTGTAAATTTTAAACTTAACATCCCTTTAGAGCACATAAATTACCCGTCGTTAATGAATATTTTAAATATTCCAACATTAGAAAACAGACGAAAAATAAACGACCTAACCTTTTTATTAAAATTATTAAACTCTAAATTCGACAGTTGTGAACTCCTACAATTAATAAATCTACATGTACCTACACGAACAACTAGACAAACATTGACATTTTATATACGTACATCTCATTCGAACTATGATTTACATTCTCCAAGACAACGTTTGCATAGTCTTAGTAACAAATACTTAAAAATATGGATGTATTTGACAATCATTTGAACTTAGCAAACTTCAAACGCCATATGTGCCAACTATTTATTTCTACCTATCCCATAGACTAATGTGAACAACAATTTTAAACATTACCTACTTTGTGTCAACTCCTGTATTTTATGGACTATATTTTGTTTCTTATGTTTTATGTTAAGTACCTGTATTTTGTTAACGCTTGTATTTTATGTAACCTAATTTTTTTTAACGCTTATATTTTATGTAACCTCTATTTTGTTTTTAACATATATTATGTTACTTGTATTTTGTAAACCCATTCTTTTCACTGTAATTAAAAAAAAAATGTACTGCATTCTATGTAAAAGCCCTATGGGCGTTTAAATATACAGGGTGTTAAGGGACGTACTTGACTTACTTTAACCAGTGATTCCTGACATTATTTGGAGTAAAAAATATAAATAAAATTTTGGTCTCCGGTGACATTTTTGATGTTTTTTTTTTTTTTCTACAAAAACATAAAAAAATGATAGATGTTGAACAGTTGGAGACGGGGTAGGGGGTTCGTCGGACACCCGGCTGAGTGACCAGTGACGACATGCGGAAGAATTTTTTTTTTTTTGATTTTAAAGAAAAAAAATTTGAAATTAAAAAAAAAGTCGCCAAAAAAAGTCACCGGAGACCAAAATTTCATTTACATTTTTTACTCCAAATAATGTCAGGAATCACTGGTTAAAGTAAGTCAAGTACGTCCCTTAACACCCTGTATAAATAAATAAATAAATATATAACTTTCAATACTTGACAAGCAATGAAAAGATATCATCAGCGACTATAAGGACCAGTTATCGCGGCTAACTAACCAGCTAGCTATCGTACCATTTTTCCGCTTGGTTGTACCTTCTTGCTTTATTCACACTAATGCATACTTTTCTGTTAAACCTACTTTTGACAAGACGCGATTCACTTGATGATGCCATATCTTTCTCGGACGACTTTCTACTTCATTTTCAATTTTCTTACACATCATATAAAGGATGTTAGAAATTTTGGTCTCCGGTGACGTTCATGTTTTTATTTTAAATTTGTTTTTCTTCAAATCAAACCAATTTTTTTTCTTCCACATTTCATAACTGCTAACTTAGCCAATTAACCGTCCAAACCCACATCCCGACCCTACCTATC
Organism: Limnephilus marmoratus; assembly: GCA_917880885.1. Lineage (NCBI taxonomy): Eukaryota > Metazoa > Arthropoda > Insecta > Trichoptera > Limnephilidae > Limnephilus > Limnephilus marmoratus. The sequence continues at coordinate 26,251,404 of OU862921.1, read as the reverse complement.
AACTTCCGACTGTTTTTTCTTCTGTTTTAAATTGAAAAACATCAACAAAGTCATCGGAGAAAAAAATTTCATTAACTTTGTTTACTCCAAATAATGTCAGGAATCACTGGTAAAAGTAAGTCAAATGCGTCCCCTAGCGCCCTGCATTCTTCTAACAAACTATTAATCCGTACGCTCTTCATTTCAAATTATCTAATCGTCCCTTTCCGTGCTCATTACTTCATCTGTTTCTGTCTTATAATTTTCCATTTATTAACCATTTATTGATGGAAAGCCGAACCCAAACAAAGTAATGACCTCCGTGGTAGGATGATTACGATCCTTGGCTACGAATCCGGAGGTTGCGGGTTCAAATCCTAATGAGCGTATATAAATTTTATTCGAGTTATTTCGCAATTTGTTCATTTAAATTTTTATATATAGTACTAGCGAATACCCGGCACGCGTTGCAATACCACTCAAGAAATCTGTGTTTTATTTCTGTTTGTTGAAGTGCTTTTGGATACATACCATTTTTGGTTTTTCCGTCTGATACATAGAAAAATAAATCAGAAGGTTTCCGACCCATGAGCAGGCTTCATACAGCTGTCCGTGTAAGAAGCATTGATTTTCCAAATTTACTCCCTACTGACCCCTACCGCTACTATGTCTCCTTTGCAATCCCTCCCTCTGCCCCTCGCGCCACCTATTGTAAATCTTTATACAAATATAATGCCCAACAAATAACCAAAATTTCCTCGCAATCGGATGAATGGTCTAGGAACGCATAAAGGACAAGCAAAGAAACATTCATTTTTGTATATTGAGATTAACGTAATTTATTTTTTAGGCATTATGCCTTGTTGCGTTACCTCCATAGACATACGAATATACGTTACGTCCTTCTTTAGCCTTCGTTTCGGGCAAAATTACAGTATCTCAAATCATATCAAACTAAACCATCATACAGCACAACACAATTACGACACAAGACATAGACATCGACACATGACTCCGAAGACAAATACTACATTTGGCAAAGACATTATCACAATTTGGCTCCAAAATGTTTTAATTTGATTGAAAAAGATATAAAAGATATTCTAGTGACAAAAACTCTAAAACGCAAAATTCATACGTGGGTAGTAAACAAGGGTATTGCATACTGCGTGCAGATAACTTGATCAAACAACACACTCAACGCCTGTATTTTTTCTCTTTTCTTCTTAATTATTTTCATCTATTTATCTCATATCTTTTTTTTTCATTTCTTTATATTTTTCTTTTATTCCATTTATCTATTTAAATTAAAATTATATTTTTTATCTTCCAAGATTAAGATATCAAAATTAAATTAAATTCCTGCCACCTCAGAACAGGCTCAGCCTAGTGAGGTGGTATATATCAAAAAAATAAATAATATATATGTATGTGTAGGTATATTGTATATATTGTAATGTTATTCTTGGTTAATAAATAATTAAAAAAATATATGTATCAAATGTGTTGTACCTACCTACCTATGTTCCACTTTCAATATCTTTTCTTTTTTAATACCTAATCTATATATAGAAGAAAAAATTAAAATGGAGTTCTACAAAATAAACTTGATAACAATAAATACTTTCAATATCACCCTGATTCCATAATTCAGAATTAAAACGTGGCTTTAAATGGCTTTATCCGTATTTGGTGACCGGAACTGAATAGTCAGGTACTTCCCAACTTCCTCTTCCCTCAACTCCTTCTCCTTCACCTCTACCTTCAGCCAATAAAACACAACATACGGGTATGTACCATTGTGAGATTCTACTCTTATGGCTTCGGACGTTTGGGAGCAGTTCGGGCTCTTATATGCCTACTCGCAAAAGAATTGAAAATTAATAAAAAAAATAAAAAAAACTGTACCTACTTATATTTTTATAATTTCGTAGTTATTTTTGATGAATTTTATACATCCAAAAAATGTGCCTGTGATACGTTACCGGTTAATTCACTTCCCGGATAAGTCGAATCTCGTAAATTGAGATCCTACTATAGGTATGTACTTATATCCTCAAGTCCTGGCCCGGGGGCCTCTTTGTTCTGTTTAATGTCTTAATGTTTTTAAAATGAATATCTCGTAAAGTTTTTTTACTACGAAATAAGACGTTCGAAGATGCGTTGTTCTCCTCCTGGCTCCGTTTTATTGACTCTCGAACGGTGATAGGCAGTAGGTGGTAGTGCGTCGGGAATTGAGTTGCGATCGTAAATACTGGCTTAGCGTATTTTGTTGCTTTGGCGGCATCACAACTATCACCGTCTAGGGAGGTAAAATAAAATAAAATAAAGCATCCAAACTTTTGCCTTTCAAATCTTTGATTTCAATTAAAAAGAACCATTTTTGCACTCAAAGGTTGTGACCCCATCAAATTCTCAAAACGTTTCGCTCAATTTATGTGGAGTTAAAATAGGCAATGATTGCCCGCTTAAAAAAGTTTTGACTTTCAATGGATGTAGGTTTGGTCATAGGTACATATCATTAAATAGTTGCATGTTATTTAATTGATGACCTGTTAAATCCTTCCATCCTACTAATATTATAAAGGCGAAAGTTTGTATGGATGTATGAATGTTTGTTACTCTTTCATGCAAAAACTACTGGATGGATTTTAATGAAACTTTACATTAATATAGCTCATACAACAGAATAACATATATGCTATAGCTCAGAGCTCTGGCATTATGAAATTTGTATTTAAAAAATTGCAATGGGTGGCACGCGAGCTGTTGGAAAAATGTTTGTCGATTCACATTGAACTAAAGGCGATGTACCAAGTCATATAACATTTGGAATCGGGCCGCTAGCAATATTCTTTCGAACACCTTTTTTAATTTTAGGTTTTCCATTAGACAGTTTATATTTTTAATGGTTCCATGAGAGTTCATCCTGCGACAGTTCATCCTGCCGACAGTTCATCCGGCGACAATTCATCCTGACAATTAATGTTAGTAAAAGTCGAAATTATTGTTAGTAAAAATATTTTTACAGCGGATTCCACTCAAGATGCCTTCAGATGTAAGTATATCGATTTTAGTTGTACGGCCGTATATCCTCTTTGCATACTTACTTAATAAAAATCTTCTAAATGATCAGGCAGGATGAATTGTCGCCGGTTGAATTGTCGGCGGGATGAACTGTCGGCAGGATGAACTGTCGGCAGGATGAACTGTCGGCCGGATGAACTGTCGCAGGATGAACTGTCGCCGGATGAATTGTTGCAGGACGAATTGTCGGGTCACTATTTTTAATAGAAGTATTAAGTTTATAATTTATATCTTAAAAATTTGTGCTGTATTATATGAATCTAATTAATTAACCTATTATAGTATAGTCCTAACTATTGTGCAAACATTGAAATCCGTTATTAATATAACTTTTTTTATGTAGGTATAGATTTTAATAATATGCAGTAATCATACCTGGGACATCCAAACCTTAAATCTAAATGCATTTACCATTACTCACGAAGGCCGTCAACTTCATGCATAAAAGTTATTAAAATTGATTTTAAATGATTAATGAATATTCACCGATATTAAATATTAGATAGGTATGTAGGTACTAGATATGTGGTTTAATTTCATTGTACAAATTGAATTTAGTTTTAATTCGATCCCCCCACACAATTTCACATCAGATTTATGACTATATTGTCGTTCACGATTTCGACCCACATTACCCAACGGTTTCAAATTATATCCTGATATATTAGTTCTCTAAGTTAATAAATTATAAATGCATTTTTATATTATTTAAAAAAAAATCAATTAAGTATTCTACATGCAATCTATTTCAATCGAATAAACCTATAGTTGCATAATTTGTATGGTTCAGAGTATGTTATGACTTACGATATGGATGTGGGTAGGTATCGTCGGTATGCATATCTTTGTAATTCTTTTTTCAATCAATTTAATTGTTTTACACATTTAATCAATTACTTTCATTTTCATGAATAGTAATGGGTGAATTGTGGTTTTCTTTTCATTTTTAGCTTTATGAGTAAAACCTCAAATTGTTCCTCAAACCTCAACTTAAATGAGCACAAAGGTGCCAATATCTTTTTCTGATTTTTCTGTTTCCAGATTTTCGATTGAGGTTCGCTAATGTTGTCTTCATTTAATTACAGAATTTTGTAGTTTTATACTGTACTTTGAACGTTTCGTTATACATTTTTAAATCAACCTTTTGTAAACCTCTATACAACTCGATTAGAATTTTGGCGTACTTACAGGAGACAAAAATAATATTGTCGTTAAAAAGCTCCCTTATTTCTAGCCAATTTCTACTAAGATTTTTGACTCTCTTTGGCGCAACCCTTTTCGATGACTATAAGATTTTGCACTTTGATAAGGAAGGAATGTATAATTGACTGAGCGTGGCGAAGTCCTGTTCTTACTCGGCATTTTTCATTTCGCCTGTCTGTAAATTTGTTTGTGCGTTCTTGTTCAAGATAGTGGCCGTTTTATTTTCTCAGTTAAGATTATTTTATCATTTAAATAATGAATACAAAATTAGCGAAACGGTCACATCTAGGAATCAAACCCAGGACCTTTGCCTTGCTGGGGCAGAGCTCTACTACTGAACTAATACGACCCTTAGTCAGGACCTTTTTCTTCTCTCTCTGAGGGAAGAGTTTAGTAAGGTCATATTAGCTCAGAGGTAGAGCTCCACCCCGGCAAGGTAAAGGTCCTGAGTTCGATTCCTAGATTTGACCTATCTTTTTTTGATTTTTCTATTATTGTCTTCATTAATTAAATATTACAATTTGAGGTTTTACCATTGACCTAACTAGGTCAATGGGTTTTACTCGTTAAGTTGAAAATAAAAATTCTTTTTTCAAATGTGAAATCGTCGTGTTTATTAGTATTTTTATTTCTTATTTAATTTTTTTCATAATTATTGTACTTACCTAAAAATGATTGAAAAAGAACCTGAAAAATGTTTAAAATTTTTCGTTGAGATAGTGAAGTTTCTTTGGAAGATTTGAAAAATTCCTTGGTCGAAATTTAAAAAAAAAAATGCTATCGAAAAAAATTTAGGTACTGAAACCAAAAGGGGTGTTCTATCTAATATTGTTATTTCTTGAGGGGTTCCTTCCGTTGCTGACGGACTAATTGATTGATATTCTTATTAATTTTTCATAACTCTAAGGTTGTTGTATTGGTTGTGGAATTATTTCACACATGTCTCTCGCTAACAGCCGGCCAGTGAGGATGTATCCCAGATCTGCACCAGATGCGGGTCTGCTCTTCAAATTTCAAGTGAGGCTTTAGAAGAAGGTGGTCCACATTTAAGGCACTATTAATCAACATCATATCTGTAGTACTTAATTGATTACAAATTTAAGAAAAAAAATTGAAACAAAAAATACAGATTTTATTAAACACCTGTTTTCGGCGGTCATAGGTGCTTGTGCGATTTGTAATTGTATTCCTGATGCGATCCATGAATCATAGTTTTCAAAATTGGAACTTTTATGTATAAATCATACGAGATCATCGATAAACTATACAACAAAATACTTTTATTAGTAAAATTTAAATATTTCTTTAATTTTTATTGGCATAACTTTTATTGGAAGGTTATTATATTTTTTTTTTAAAGAAAGACAAACATTCCCGGATTACGAATAACCCAACAATGTTTGAAAATATCCTACTACCACCACAGAAAGCCGAAAATGTTGCTTGTGTTGTGATGGAGGACTTAGCCAGCCGAGGAATCGAACACGCGACGCCCAGATGGGCAGATGACCCATGGGTATCATTGAAGAAGAAGATAATACTAACAAATCACAGAAAAATAAAATGATATATGAGATCGACAAAAATGACAGAAAAAATATAGGTCCCAATGGCCGAGTTGGTTAAGGCGCTGTGTCCCCGGTAATACAAAAGATCACGGGTTCGAGTCCCAATAGCGACCGTTATCTTTTATATTTTTCTGTGTCTTGTTCTGTTTCATGATTCATTTAGTTTTATTATTTTTTTTTTCAATTTGGAAGGCGGGTATGGGTACCGCCGCTCCTGGAACCATTAATTGGATAACCAACACCTCTGCCCCATAGGTCATCCCAAGTGGTTCGCTATGTTTGGTGACTTAGCATGTGTGCCCGGGTTCTTGGGGGTCAAGTTTGTCCGGATCTTGGCAGCGGATGCGTCTGTTCACTAACTCTGTGGTAAGTCATCCAGCCGGATGAGGCAGATAAGTCGGATGAGGAAGATCTTTTAACCTCTTCAGCCGTGGCGGCTTATGACTTTTGGGTGTCCTAGAGTGCTAATATTATTAAAAAAGACTGTATTGTTGTCATTGTAACCGAAAATAATTTTTTTTTTGAAAATCTGTTTTTTGTAATATAGTTTCTCCTATAAGTGTACTATGTATTAAAACTCCTAAACACATAACCTAACATAATTTAATTTCTTTATGTTGTAAATCTTTTGTAATTCCTCCATCTTGTTCTTGAATTTCCTCCATCTTGTAAATCTGAATGTATTATACATATGTTACCAGGTTAATTTGGTAAATCCGATTATAATATGTGCTACCAGATTACCTTTTCTACTTTGTCACAAAAAAATGTATGTGTACTTATATTTATATATTTTGTATACATTTTCTTTATTACACACCTTAGCTTCAGAGAAAAATGAAATTTTCTGTTTTTTTTTGTTTTTGTTATGTAATTATGTACATTTCAGGTATAATATGAACTAAACATGTCAATTTGTCTGTCCTGGAACGGGAAACTTTCCTAGTTGGACAGGCAAAGCTTCCGAATTGTAATTTGTACTTTCTTTTGTATCTATAAATAAATAAATAAATAAAATTGTACGAAAAATTTCAGTAAATTTCAGTTTCGTAATAATATAATATCATTTTTATAGTATAAATGATAAAAAAATTTACGTTTGTTTTAATATTTCAATTTCAGAAGCAATTCTGCGACTATATTTCAATCTAGAACTAGATTCAGAACCCCCGCCGGGTTTTGAATCCGCGAATTCGAGTTCAATCCCTCTTCCGTGAGGTCGTCATTCAGTAGATATAACATAATATAATCTACCTACACAATTTTAAATACATCCAATTTTATGTTCAATACTTCTTACTTAGAAATTAAATTTTTATCTATCAATATCTAGTTTTAGAAGATCTACAGTCAGGGCCGCTGACAGCCAATCTGGGCCCCACGTCTAGTAAGTAGACTGCACCGGGCCCCCTCCCACCAACTTACCGGGGGGGAGAAAGAAAACAATTAGAAATGTCACGCTAATCTGCTACTGCTAGGATTACTATTACATTACCTTTTCAAATTTTCTAGTATCTTTTACCATTATACCAATCATTCGAATTTAGCATACCTAATTATTCGATGGAAATGTTAAAAAGTTGCCACACAGCCAGCGGGCTGGCCGGCACGATGGCGTGCTTGACAGCTGAGCCTACGGAGCGTGCAGGCCCGGCCCGCGTGCGCTCCGGTTGTCATTGGCTTTTATAAGTAAAAAAATCAGGGGCCCGTGAGCCCGTCCCGGGCCCCCCTTAAACCCGGGCCCCAAGTTTCAGACATGGCCAACGTGCCCTATCGGCAGCCCTGTCTACAGTCTCTCGTGTCAAGAATAAACGAATTATGCATGATGAATGAGTTAATGATGAATGTAAGTAAGTCTAAAGTCATGGTGTTTGAAAGAGAGAGTACGAAAACAGTATGCAATATAGTTGTGAATGATGAATACTTGGAGCAGGTGGATGAGTTTGTTTATTTGGGAAGTATGTTTACGAGAGATGGGAAGGCTGATAGAGATATTGAAAGAAGGGTGAATGCAGGTAACTCTATTAATGGAGGACTGAACGCCTTTGGCACCAACAAAAAAATGTCCAAAGACGCGAAACTAGCCGTCCATAATGGAGAACTGGTACCTACCCTGATGTATGGCAGTGAGGCATGGAACTGGCAGAGGAAGGATGAAAGTAGACTGAACGCTGTAGAAATGAGATCCCTGAGGCGTATGTGTGGTAAAACCATGTATGATCGTGGGAGAAATGTGGAAATCCGCAAAGAATGCAAGGCTGATGTAAGCGTGATGAGTAAGATCAAGAAAGGAACGCTCCGATGGTTTGGGCATGTAGAGCGAATGAACGAGGAAAGGAGTGTTAGGAGAATATATGACGCAAATGTGAATGGTAGAAGAAGTCGAGGACGCCCAAGAAAGACATGGCACGACCAAGTGAATCAGATACTTGAGTCGGGCCATGTCAAGAGTCAGAATAATAAAAGAGAATGTATGAGACGTTGTATGAATGTAAACGAGGCAAGGAATGTGTGCCAAGACCGGGATGTTTGGCGGTCCGTCCTCTCTGCCTACCCTTGCGGGGAAACGGCGTGATGGTTAGTTAGTTAGTTATATCTAGTTTTATTTTGATTGGTGACATTAAAAACATCATTTTTGATTCTTCCGCTGAGAACTCCGTTGTATCCTCACTTTCGATTACGTTCGTCGTTAAAGCGAAAGATATACAGATTAAAACGAAGCTTTCGGCGGTGTACCTGTAAATAAATATACCGCAGCGGTTCGCCCACCTAAAGGCACGAATATGTCTAAAAAAATACCACAATGTTATCTTGATGTCGTTAATTTTAGTTAAAAACATCTTTCACTTTTTCAATTGCCCGGTCTAATACCTTGCAGATATGATCGGCCGTTCTGTATGCAGATTCTGCTGCCGTATTTGCTTTAGTTATTGCGGAAGGAGAATCCCGCCTAACCACAAAAAGTTAACGAATCCGGCGATTTTTTTCCCAACTCATTTGGCCCTAAAATGGGCGGGAGTATGCGCGTGTGGTCCGGTTATACCAATATTCGGATACCTTTATTAAATGCCTAATGCTATTAACTCCTGGAATTCACAATTTCCGATTAGGTGAAAAAAATGCGAACCGCCTCTTTGACCTCTTTCGTTTATGCGGCGCGTTTCATCGATGGGGAAACACAACAATTTATATTTGATATGTTATGTATTTATTAATGTAATTTGTGAATAACTGCTAAATATAAAAACAATAATTCTCCAGTTTTTTTGTTTTTTAAGATGAAGTCATAGTAAATAATGCAAAATCATATGTTTTTGTTTTGAAAATTTGATCGCTTAGAAGTATTGTAGATGCTTCAATTAAATACTGCGTGTAGAACATACCTTGGCCCTTAAAAATATCGGTCATTTTTTTTATAAGTTTTTTAATAAGCCTATAAAAAAATAAAGTATGAGGTCTAAAAAACACACTTTCAAGTCCAAACTCTACTATTTATAAACCCCTTTTCGGATATGATTTTATTGTGTAATGTGGCAAATTCAGTTTATTTTATAATAATCGCAAAAAAAGTTGATATTTACACCCAATCTTCCCAAAATAAAATAAAATATGCATTTTCGCGTTGATATTTTACAATACGGCCGCTAGTCGACGAATTCGGTTATTCAAAGTGACCCCTATGGCGTCCACCGAAGAACTACTGTCCACGGCACAGTAGTGAACTAGTGGATCGCCTTAATATAAATATTAATTTAGATGAACTGGGTTATCTTTATATTCAGATATCTAGAAATCTAAACATTTACGGTTCTTGCCAATTCTTTGATATTATTCGTATATGTTGTCTAGGTGTGATACCTACATAACTACTTCTCTCACCAACTGTTTATCTTGTTTTCCCGAACAAACTTAAAATTGCTTGGTTGTTTTTTTTATAACGAGAATAAATATGTAAATTGAAGGAGAACGCCGAACATTTTATTCCGTACAAAATATTTTATGGCGACCTTTTCAATCTTAATAATTCCGAATCAGAGCCATTTTGTTTTGTAAAATTTGGGCTTGCCAACATACTTGTACATATTGTTTTACATTATCTTCACACAGGAGGCCCTTTGGAAAATAATTTCCTTCGGGGACTCTGATATCTTTGGAGATGCCGTGTGGAGGATGGCCTTTTTGAGAAGAGAGTCTTGAAGGGGAGAGAGGAAACACAGAGTCTGGCAAACCGTTCCATAGCCGAAATGTTGAACTCAAGAACCAGAGTTATCAATTGACAATCAAGGAGTCGTAGACACCAAGTGGTTTCTACGTAACAGTTGTCAATTCTTATCTGACAATATTCGTCACATTTAATGTCATCCGTGTACATATGTTGGGCGCCTTTTGACAGATTTCCCAACCGTGCACCGGTGCCGGATCAAGGACGCTCGTCCTTCGGTGCTTTTTCCATTGTAATAATGGTAGAACAAGAACATCATACGTACCTACCTGACGCCGGTGCTCTAAAGATTGCAATCCATTTGTTGAGATAGGGAAATCTATCAAATGGACCGTCCGTTTCTGCACGGAGTAGGTCGTTTCTTCAGGTATTTTTGGGCTCCAGACCAGAGATAGCTGCCAAATTCAATAGTGGAGCTCACATGCGATTTGTACTAGGTCAGCAGTTGTGTACTATGAAAGTATATGCGGGCCCTGTTTAGTATACCCAACTTCTGAGAGGCTGACTCTGTCTTCGTTGTGGCCTTATGATTTTTAATATTTCTTTCAACTTTTTTAATGAAGATTTTTCTCTTTATTTTCAGACCTACTTCTACAACAATGGGCCTCCAGAACTCAGGTAAATAAATACCCCTGGCGTTTTGTTTACTTATATTAATTATATTAGTTTTGTGGCTACATATATTATTATGTTTGTTCCAGATGGGGTGTTAGAGAGTTGATTCAAACTATTCCAAATTTAGGTTTAGTAATTGATTTAACGTTTTCGACTAAATATTACGAACCTTCAGTAAGTTTCCTTCCACCATTATTATGTTTTCGTAAAATAGGAACCATTTTACTTGTTTAAATATCTCTGAGTGAATATATTACCAACAGATGTAAAATTGTTACGAGATAATTAACATTTTCTATTAAAAATACCACAACAACGATTTATTGTAAAGCTTCAAACCTTACAACAAATTTGATTTGGTCATCAAGATCTTTTTTCGTTATCTGTTTTCGGGGTGTAATGTAATGTTGTGCTACCTCCTTTAGCTAACGTTTTGGACAGCGTTACATCGTTGGCTAAAAAATGAGGTACCGCAACACGGCATAAAACCCAAAAAACAAATAACGAAAAGGGCCACGTAGTCTTTCCTCTCAACTAATGTCATTCTTTATCTTAATCGAAGATGTCAATACTTGACTTGTGTTGGTAATGTAAGCACTCACCGATGAGTATCGAATTTGACTTTCGCCCTCGATTAATTAATAAACCTTACAATATATGAATATTTACCCTTTATGAATATTTAAATACTACACAAGCTCATGTTTTAAAGCCCGAGCAGTAACAAATGCTGTCCATCGTCGAAATAACACCTTGATCAAAAAGTTTTAGGACTTTATTCCTTAAATCGAAAATACAAGTTTATTCATAAAAATCGACAAGGTTCTCTTCAAAGTACCTGTCCCCGTCAACTGCAACGCACTTATGCCAGCGCCTGATCTAACCCTCAAAATACCGCTGGTACTCAATTTTCAGTATGTCCATCAGAGCTGTTTTCGATTTTTTATGACATTCTCTCGGGTGTTGTTTACTGTTTTTTTAAGTCGGTTGGATTGGAAAAAGTCGCAGGGAGCCAGATTAGGTTAGAATTCGAAGGCTGCTGGATAGCATTCGTGTTATTTTTGATCAAAAGCTTCTTTTTTTAGTAACTATATATTTATTATTTATTGCATTTTTATATGAAACATTGTAGTGTTCTGTTATTTAGTGGACACGCTGACAGACTCTCCAAATACTTGGATGGAGATTACTTGTGGGAATGAATAGATTCTTGTTTGTTTTCTGGATTCATTTATACTTCGCGTATACAATTGGGACTGCGTTAGTCTACCTAACTAGAAGTTAGCTAAAATGGTTCTGCCCAGTGTTTACAGAAAACACTCACCCTGAGCCCCTCCGATCCCCTGTCGGACAACTTAGGTACTACGCTACCTGCCATCTAGCGGAATCTACTGATAGTTCATATCACCGCCATCTGTGTCTAAAAGGCGGAAGCTTTTAGATACACAACAAAACATGTAAGATATATATATATATACGATAGAAATTATTTTCGTAGTCCTCCTCACTATGAGATCCTGTGCTCAGGGGGACTATATTTTGAATAAGTTTTCAGCGAATTCTGTGCTTTAACTACATGATTTGGATAAGGTTTTCGAGAAACTTCTACGACGATGTTTGAAGTATACTAGTAAGTTCAATCACGAACAAGAATCGCATTGTGCGACGGTGTGTTATTGTGGTTCAAAATTTATGCCATTTTCAGGCTTGTAAAAATTCGAAAAAAGCACAAAGGCAGTGGTACTCAGGACAGCGTAAATTTTACAAAAGTCAAGCTATGATGCTGAAATTTAGAGGAAAGTTTCATGACAGATGTGGCAACCTAAGAAAAAAAAATTCAATCGGGTAACTGACAGCGCCACACGGCGGCCGGTCTTAAGACTTTTTGATCAAGCTGGTATGTACACCGGTGTTACGAACAACCTTACCCTTTACCTTTGTTTTGTATTTTGCAATATTCAAATTTTAAAACAAGCACACAGTGCCGAAAGCGGCAACTACCGGCCAAAGTAATAAGTAACTATATGAGCCGTTATTAACCATTTTCCCGACACATAAGTCAATGTCCCTTTTAACGAGCCTCTCACCATCAGAGAATAACGATTATAACGTTATCGACCAGAACTGTTCCCGAGAGTGCATATATTAAAGGTGTTTAAGACTTTTACGTGTTGATTTTCAATATCCATGCAGATATTTTGATTGCGGCTTGTAAGCGTTTTTACGCCGAATTCAATTTGTTTTTCATCGAAATTCGGAACATCGGTTATGTACATGTAGAGGTGCCTTTTACCAATATATTTTAAAATACAGATTTTATCACGCTGTGTTTTGCAAGTATGACCAATGCAGTCTCGACATCCAAACAGTGCATATTTTTATTGTGTGAATTTTGTTTTGTAAAAACTGCTCCCTTAGTACTCATTCTATTACGCTTGATCCTCCAACACTTGATCCCCCGGTCAGTTGATCCCTTTTCCGGTTGCAAAAATATTTGTACTACATATTTCAATGGTCGCCTGCGGATCTAAGTATTTGAATTTGGTTATTTGTCCGTTTATTGTCTCTGTATGTGTTACTAAGGAAGAAGTAAAACATAAATAATCCTTTGTGGAATCTAGTGCCCGAAGGATCAAGTCTCCCAGAGATCAACTGCCCGAGAGATCTTCTCTTCGGGGGATCAATTGTCGGGGGATCAATTGTCGGGGGATCGAGAGTCGGGTCCCATGGTTTTCGGTGTAATTTATTGATAGATTTTCATGCAATATCACTTATTATTTGAAAACCCATTACTTGTTTAGTTATTAAAATATCAAAAACATTTATTTACAATATTTGTGTTTAGAAACCTAAATCCTTCATTATTTCTCGAAGAGTGGGTAGCCATAAATTTCGCCATGTATGTTTTATATTTCAGATTATTTTCAAATGTTTTCTTTTTGAACAGGAGCTTACGAGCAGAGATATTTCCCATCAGAAAATACTATGTGAAGGCCACGTGATACCGAAGCCTCCAGTCGTGAAAAAGTAAGCTATCTCTCTTATTTTTTCTATTATTCATTTCGTTGTGTAACCATAATACAAACCAACAATTTACAACTAACTGTAAGAAGCAGGTAAGAACAATTTGATGTATTTACTACGCATACCTACAGCAAATTGATATTACAATTGTCCGACAAAATATATATGGTAAATCTTCGAGATTTATCGTTCTGCTTGCCTTTCACGATACTGTTATTAAATTAACAATCAATATTGTTTCGTAGTTGAAATCAAATTACAAGTATGATTGTACTAACGTACAATGAATTAGTGCACGCCTCGGGGAAACCTTTTATCCGAAATCCCAATTGTTTCTTATCGTTTTCCATATAGCACCTTACACTGAATTACTCGGGTATTGATAAACCGTTCGTTTAAATTAAACTAGATAAATAATAACGAACTCTAAGCACATGTTTAAATTTCTCTTTAGCTCTGGGCATCTCGACCAATGTAATTAAGAAGCAGATCTTGTTTTATGAAACTCTTTATTTTGTTTACATTGCCTTGGAAATAATGAAATAGTTCGGTGCCTTCTGGCAAAAAACTGATTATTTAAATTGATCATCGGCCCAACGTATAATTTGTACAATGAAATTGAATTTTTAAATCACTTGTTGTTTGTTTAGTGCACCTTTAATGGATATTATGTGGGAACTTAGCTTTGGATATTCCGTTATGATTTCTTTGTACTATTTAGTTTAATACGGCCTTGATAAGATTGCCACACTTTTAGTGACCGACCGAAACTAGTTGGTTTTATAGTCTTGATTTTATTCGATTCTGCATGCAAAAAAATTTAAATAATACCTCACACTTCGACTACCTAGGAACTATTTTTTTCCTAATTTTTCCACTTTAACACAATCACCCCCCCCCCCCCTTATTTATTAGGGGCTCTGCGGATTCTTATACTTGTACTAATGTAATTTCGGTTGGTTACTACACACTTTTGTTTTATTTCTTGGATTTTCAATGATTCTAATGTGTGGCCTAAACTATTTTTCAATTGAAAACTTCTTTAGCATCGTTGTGATTTGAAACTCGATGAAACGAAAAATATCAACACTAAAAAGAGACAAACACTTACATCCGTAGGATTTAGCCTGCCTAGACTAATCGGTCTCCTCTTTGTGCGGTGCTTCGTAGCCTCTCCACTTTGTTTCTACTTTAGTTTTTCTGATAGTTTACTTCTCATTTTTTTTATTTATGATGAATACCAGTATGATATTTTCATCGCATTAATATAGGGTCTTTCATTAAGAGCTTCCTACCTTTAAATTTAAATAAAACAGATGGTGTGTGAGAAATCATCGAAATATCTTTTTCGCTTGAAAGACCTATCGATGCCATTATGTTTGGAATATAACATCCTTCAAATGTCCGCCGCGGCTTCTCTGGGTGGCGTGCATACGAAATGTCCTATTTTCCATGACTCTGGCGCATAAATCACGTTGAATTTGACCGATTGCATGGGTTATGTTGGCTTTGAGGACTGTGGTTTGTGGCCTACTCGCATTTACCCGCAACTTAAGAGATTCAAGAGCGTCCAGTGCATTCAGAAAAATTCACTGTTTGGTTTGGATTTTTGGCTGGCGGCGTCATCGGTTCATATTTCTCAAAGAACGACGCGTTGGCCAGGCCATCACGTCAATAGATAGCGCTGTAGGTTGATGGTTACCGACTTATTTTGGCCTGAATTGGATGATATGGACACCGACGACTTGTGGTGTCAACGGGACGGCGCTAAGTGCCACACAGCTCATGTCACAATGGACATCCTGCAAGAGCGATTTGAGGGCAAGATCATTTCACGTTGAAGTGTTGTGAATTGGCCATTGAAATCGTGCGATTTGACCCCATAAGACTTTTTCTTGTGGGGTTTTCTTAAGTCGCAGGTCTATACAAATAAGCCGAAAACCACAGCGGCCCTCAAAACCAACATAACCCGTGCCATCGGTCAAAAACAGCATGCTTAATGCGCCAGTCATGGAAAATTGGACATTTCGGATGCGCGACACCCAGAGAAATCGCGGCGGACATTTGACCGATATTATATTCAATACATAATGACATCGATAGGCCTTTCAAACGAAAAAGAAATTTCGATGATTTCTCACACACCATCTGTTTTATTTAAATTTAAAGGTAGGAAGCTCTTAATGAAAGACCCTATATAAATATCATCATCACCTTCTTCTTACCCTTGTCCTATTCGGGTCGGGGACCCGCTGCATCGACAAGGCGCCTCCGTTCGTCCGTCTTGCGATGATTGTTCAGCATCCGTCCATGGCAGTCCCATCCTCTCCTCACACAGTTTGCTTGCCACAGACTTTTTAGCATGGAGAATTGCACCACGACCAAACCTAATATAAATATTTAAAAAAAAAAACACTTTAGCGCACATTCTCGAACATAGGTAAAACATTACATTATTGTTTTATACAGTCGTAATGAAACAAATGGTGATTTTCTAAACTGGAGTTAAACTAACGATATTGTATTTTACTGAACTTTTAGAACTTACATAGAAGTTACTTCTAATAACTTATTTTGATAGTGTCGAAGATGCGTGGGCGGGCGACAAGCATACGTTGTCGGCATTACCTCTGCCGAGATAACAAGGAATCATAAAAATTTCAACAATTTAAAGGCCACTAGTAGATAAATCGTATAAGGAGTCTAAATTACTGTTTGATTTTATTCTGTTGAAATTATCCTTTTTACTCCGGAATATGGTTGGCAAGTAAAGCGGTTGGCTTTCGTTCTCAAAAGAGCATTCGGTTCTCACTGAAAGTTCTCACGGTTCATATCCATACATGCATATTATAATTTAGTTTTAATCTACCTTGTCAAACTAATTAAATCATATTTCAGAGAATTATTATATAGAATACTTCTGACTTTACTCGATGATAGTTTTTGAAATTTTAATAAATGATTACGGTAACTTACACTTTATAGTAAAAATATTTTCTGTTCACGTGAGAAACTACGAGTATTTGAACACCATAATGTCAATGCTGCCATACATATTCATATTTTATCAGTCGACAACGGAGTTTTGACACCAATTATATGTATGACAGTAAGGCGTGGAATAAACAGAGGAAGGACGAATTCAGGACTGTAAATTGAAAGCAGTATTAACGAGACCCTTGAAATGTGTATAGGTATGTTAAAACCGCTCAGTACCTAGCGTAATGGTTATTGTATTTTTTTATATTTAGGCATTACGGGTTCAATTTCTGCCGCAGTCTAAAATATTTTGGTATAATTATTTTATTTAATAGGGTTTGAAATCATATAAAATATTGATTATTTGAATCAGCCTTATAAAAATGACTCAGCAGCTAATGTTAATGACATTGATCAATAAAGTTGTTTATTGATATTTTCAATAAATGTTTCACTTTTTTTTTTTTTACATTAACTCCACACAGGAGGCCCTAAGGAAAATAATTTTCCTCAGGGTCTATGTCATCTGGGATGCTGTGTGGAGGGTCTTTTTGAGGAGAGGAAGGAATGAACATTGGTCTTGAAGAGACCCATGTTGTAGGAAGGAGGAAACACAGAGGCCGGCAAATCATTCCACAGCCGAGCTGTTGAACACAAGAACGAGTCGAAGTAACGACCCGTTCTCATGTGACATATGTCAACTGTGTACAAATGTTGGGCACGCGTTTGGCGTGTTTCCCGACTATGCACCGGTGCCGAAGGGATCAATGATGCTAGTTCCTCGGAGCATCTTCCATTGTAATACCGGTAGAACAAGGATAGCATTCCCACCCGACGCCTGTGCTCTAAAGATTGCAATCCGTCTGTTAAGATGGGAGAATCTATCAAACGGACCGCCCGTTTCTGCACAGAGTCGAGGGTATTTTTCAGGTATTTTGGAGCTCCAGACCAGAGGTGGCTGCCAAATTCAACCGTGGGGCGCACTTGCGATTTGTACAGGGTTAGCAGTTGTGTACTATTAAAGTATCTGCGGGCCCTGTACAGTACGCCCAGTTTTTGGGAGGCTAACTTTACTCTGGCTTCGATGGAGCCCCCATACCTGAGCTGGTCACTTAGGGTTAATAATAATAATAATAATAAATTTGGACAACTTATATAGCGCTGTTTTTGCGAAAAATCGCCTCAAGAGCGCTGTACAAATTAACAAGGATTTTACATTAGAATTTACTTAACTTAGGAGGCTAGATAACAACTCGTCTTGCAGCTATCAAGCGCATGGATTATTGAAATTCTAGCCCCCCGATAAATTAAATAAAATATCTTTTTATACGTACGTATTTCAATTTACTTAACTATGTAGGGGGCCAGATAACCACTCGTCTTGCAGCTATCAAGCGCATGGACTGTTGGAATTCTAGCCCCCCAATAAATTAAATAAAATATCTTTTTATACGTACGTATTCTAATTTACTTAACTATGTAGGAGGCTAGGTATCAACTCGTCTTGCAGCTATCAAGCGCATGGATTATTGGAATTCTTGCCCCCCAATAATACATTTACCTTCTGTATTTAATAATCTACTTAACATCCTTAGTCTAACTTAATCTAACTTAATCTACTTAATCTAACTTAACCTAACTTAATGGGTTACACCAAGCATATCAATGGAGGGCCTGTTCGGAAGATTGCTTCCGTTGAAAGAGACTAGATTTTCATTTCGATCCCTTTTAGACGTAATCAGACAAGATTGGGTCTTTGAAACATTAAATTCAACGAGATTATTTTTACCCCAAGAGAAAACACTACGGTGACAAAGCAGAATAGTCTCTCTGATTTTTATAAACTATCCTAACCTAGTTAACATATTTTTTTTTAAATCGATCACAATTAAATTTTCTGTTTGGTTAGGTAATTCCAGAAAATATTGAATGCGGATCGAAGACGTCGGGGACCTCCTATGAAGACATCCCACGATAAAACTAGTTTAACATACCATAATTATTATCACACCTCTGTAGGAGGGTAATAACAGATCGTAGAACACCAAAACCTTTTTTTCACAGGTGGTTCCTTACCTGCACTAATTGCTTCCATTTTTACTTAATTAAGTCAAGTCTTCCTGGAAGAAAATCTTTCGTTGAACCATTGTTAACTAGTACCTAGTTCTGTGAAAAATATACCTTGCGTCCAAAAAAGTGTATTTCTAATTTTCTCTTATGTAGTAAATCAAAACCAAAATTGCCTCTGAAATGATAAAATTGTAAGTAGATACTTGAATACCTACCTACTTAATTATAAACCATTTTATATTTTGTGTAATTATACAAACTTGTGTAATTACACAATTTTGCCAAAGACACGTCACTATCTTAATTATATTTCTTTTTTCAAACTTTCTTCAGGCCAGTACGTAGGTACCATAATATTGAAAAAATACGTATAAAATTGTCCTAATAAACACACCGACGATTTCACATTTGAAAATAAACCATTAAAATGGTCACCATGTTGATCCGGAAATAGAGTGTAAAAACAAATTTTACAGACATACGAAATGTAAAACGGTTGGGCATAGACAGGACTTCGCTACGCTCAGTCAATAAACATTGTTTTTAAATTGTATAGGTTTACCGTTCATCATCAACATTCCTACTTAAAGGCTAAGTACTTGAAAGGAATCGTTACCAAAATCACAAACGGTGATCGTATATCTCAGGGGGCCGATGGTTTTTCAATAATTCCTGTCAATAAATATGGTTACATCACGAGTTCCTTTATTCGGTGCACATAAGTTACAGGCTCCATCTGTTTTAACTGGACCACCAGTGTGGAGAAAATTAAGATGAAGAAACTTTGAAGAATGCGTTTTGTCAGCAAATGTTACCTTTCGGAGCTAAAGTTTGGAGTAGACTCCCATCCAAACTCTAACTTGACAGAATTCAGATTGACACCTCAAAACTGAAATCTATGTTTTTAAATCGCTCGACCTCAGATATTGCTCTCGAACGGCGACTTCTAGCGTCATAGAAATACATCGGTCAACCCAACTGTTCTTCTTCCTTTATTTACGTCATTTACTCTATGACAGTTTCGAAAAAGTTTTGTTAGGGGTTACTGGGGTACAAAATAAATTGTTTGACTGTTAGATTTGAATTTTAAAGAAACTTAAGTATTTTAATAACCGATCGGTGGCTGAGATGTTATCGCGTCTGGCTCCCTGGTTCCGTTGGTTTCAGGCATCGTGAGTTAGATTCTTGGGCTGGCTATGTTCTCTATCACGACACAAGCAACATTTTCCTCGTACTGTGATGGTAGTCGATTTAGGTAATAGATTTTCAAATATTGTCAGGTTAAAGGGTGTGAAATATATATATATATATCAGCAGTGAAAAACCGACTTGAGAAGAAGTGAGGAATTTTTCAATTTTTAATGCAAATCCATTTGAATTTCGAATTTGTTTTCGTGAATTAATTGACATCTGATCGAGCTGAAACTCAGCTCATTGTCGATGAAGATTTCTACAAACATAGTCGCATTCACTCTTGGTGGCTCTGTATTAAAAAAATTTACAACGGTTAATATACGAAATAAATGTCGGTACCATCCAATTTAATTTGGCTTAGGTATTAGCGATGTTCACTTATTTTAGTCAACCCCGGGGAAGAAGGTTCAATCCTCAATCAAACTAAAAACAATAATTATCTTCTTCTTCAATGGCGCTACAGCCCATTTCGAGCCTTGGCCTCCTTCAAAATAAGCCTCCACCGCCCTCTGTCCTCGGCCGTCTTCTTCCAATCTGCAACATGGAGTAATCCTCTTGCATCCTTATAACAATAATTATAATGATTTTTAAAAGACATTTTAAAAT
This sequence comes from Limnephilus marmoratus, assembly GCA_917880885.1. NCBI lineage: Eukaryota > Metazoa > Arthropoda > Insecta > Trichoptera > Limnephilidae > Limnephilus > Limnephilus marmoratus. Next base: position 26,230,857 of record OU862921.1, on the reverse strand, counting down.
TAACAGCAGTTTAGAGCCAGTCCCTGGGGAGGAAGGTTCGATCCCGAGGCAAAAAAAAAAAGAAATTGGCGACAAGAGATTGCGCAAGTGGTGGCGTAACAAGGTCGAAAATAGATGTTTTACCGTAAACCGGGGTTACTTTGTATCACTTTTTAGTACTTTTTCACAAAGAAAAATTATTTTTTAAGGAAATAAGTAGTGTTTTTGAAATTTAATGGTCACATCGTATTTTCTGTAGTTTCAAGATTTTTTTTTTTTTTTCAAAATGAAGTCAAGTATCTTCGATGAGGGAGTAACTTCCGTATTAACTTAAATATCTCATTCGATTTCGGAAACTGGTGTAATGTAATGCCATACAATAATTTTAGGCATCACTAGGCTTCGTTCTTATTAAAATATGTAAGAGTTCCTCCTTCCTTTGCGAAGTAGTCGCGGTTTACGGTGTAGTAAAAACCTTTGTTTTCTACGAGTTGATTTTTTCAATTTTAAATTTTTTAACATAAAAAACATGTTGTATTTTATTTTTACATTGCTTCAAAGGAAAGAACCGGTCAATATTGGAGTGCTTACTCATTTTAAAAACATTTATGCTATCTTATACATTTATAAAATCCAGGGTGTTGGTCCACTGCAGCTGCCATCTGCCCGATGAGGGTTCTCCTATTTGGAAAATATCTGTCAAAAACATCTCGACACCATTTGAAGAGCTCTTAACATCCCATTATTATTTAGGCACTCCAAGACAGGTTTGTCCATTGTACGGTGCTATTGTACCTTTACAAGCACAGGAATGAAACGTTTCAATTATTGGACCCTCGGTAATTAAGGCCGTTAAAGTTTTTCGACACGAGTCATTCATCAATACGACTCTGTAGTTAAACCAATGTATTTGCCTTTGATAAACCTGGTAAAAGTGCCTATGTACATTTCTCATTTGTACATACGTAGATTATTAATTAAATGAAGAAATTCTTGAGAATTACCTGACCGTAAGCAAGCACTTTGAAAGATAATGGTTTTGTATTTTATACGGTACGATATTTTGGGTGACTGGACAACTAAGAATGAACTCACCTCAACACCTCCTTTTGAAAAGTCATTAAAAGTGATGAAAATATATTTTTTTCTTTAAATAATTACGTTAGGTTAGGTTATGGGCTATTTTTCACAGCTTTTGATGGCTTTTCAAAGAGGTGTTGAGATGAGTTGACTCTTAGTTGTCATTAAACCGATATTTTGACATCAAAACCTTCAGTTGGTTTAATTTTTTGGGTTAAAATTAAACCAATTAAAGTTTTTGAACCTCTCCTGTACTGACTAAATATTGCAAAATTCGTAACATATCCAGTGATATTAAGAAATATGTTAATTGGTTTCAAATGATAAACTTCCCCCTGACTTTAATTTGGGAGGCGGAAATGGGTACCGCTGCCCCGGGAACCATTTATTGGATAACCAACACCTGTGGTTCGCTACGTTTGTGTGACTTAGCAGAGGTGCCCTTAATGGGGTGAGATTTGTCCAGGTCTTGGCGGCCGATGCGTCTGCTGCCTGCCGCGTGGTAGGCAAGATCGAGAGAGAGACTGGTTGAGGGTGGTCTTGTATCCTTTCCAGCCGGAATCTCTCGACACATCACTTTGCACAGCGGTTGGAGGGATGGATTCATACATCCATTACGCCTGGAAACACTGGCCCCCAGATTCCTACCTCAGAAGTACTCCCCTAAAACCCCTTCACACAGAGTCGCCTATAAGATGACATAGACCCTGAGGTAAATTATTTTCCTCAAGGCCTCCTGTAAAAAAAAACGCCGACAACCAAATTGTTTAGTGGTAACCCATCCAGTTTAAAGTCGATTACGCAGTCACCTTTGTCTCTAATGCTTTACCCGTTATAAGAATAGCCTTAATTAATTATGCACCTTCGTGTCGATTTCAATGCGTGGTTAATCGCTTAAAAACTCGTTAAAATGACTTTTATAGTTTCGTGCATTTTTCCAAATGTAAACAGATTTTGTTCACTAAGTTTTATTCCACAGTTTATGGGCGTCATAACCGTGAACTTTCCTCAAGGCAGTATAGAAAAATAGGAATTTAAATTTCCGGGTTATTCTGCCGCCTACGAGGTAAGTGTACCGCCTACTTATCGCAATAAAACGATTGATTTAGAACATTAGTGCCATCTGTGGAAAGAAGAATTCAAGAAGAATTCAAGAATAATTCAATTGGCGCCTTTATAGCGAGCTTAAGGCCAGAAATTATTGGATACCGCGGTAAGTTTGATGGTCCAATAAAGATTTGTTTAAATTTGTCGTCGGAGACTATATCCATTACGTATTTAGAAATAGTTGTTTATTATTTATTTTTCTTGAGATTTATTTTAATATTTAAGGCGGATAATCCCGCAAACAATGCTTGGCCAGGTGTAAATACGTAAATATGATATAAAGCTTTAAGCAAAGGTGGACTACTGCAATAACGTTTTATTCGTTTATTGATCGTTTATCTGACTTTATGATTTACTACATAATGTGTTTTATTGATGGTAAAACTTTTAAATTCGTAGAAAACGTATTAAGTAAATTCATAAAATACAAAATAAAAATCAATTCACACAGCATAGATTGGCACCCCTTAAAATTATTATTTTCTTTAATACGAAACTATGTAGTAAATTATTTACGTTAACACTGGAGCGATCACGCGAAATAAATAATGCTTCGATTGCTTGAGATTTCCCAGATGGTCATTTTTTAAATTTTTCGTCAACATTAAAAAAATCATACCTTCGAATTTTGACATTGAGACATAAAAACTTATCATAGTGCTATATAGCCAATGAAATAACCTGTATTTTACCGTTTATCTCGTATTTGTAGGATTTATGAAAAAAATATAAAAAAATCCTAAAGTTTATAATCGCGCGAATCCTGGGTGTTTTTTTTACTTGAAACTGCCGCGTGGGATACTTATTCGGGTCAACATAGAATATTTTCGATTTCTGTATGTTGTCTGTGGTATACTTGTTAATTAAAGGTGCATATCTATGGAAAAAAGACAATTTTATCCGTAAACAGCTGTTCAAAAATTCGGCGGGAAAAAAATATTTCAAAAAATTATTTTTAACATTGTTCTAAAATAGTCTACGAAGTTCGGATTTGCAACATCTATGGTCATAATAGATAAAGCATTTCAATAGCTTCGTGTAAAAATAAACGGCTGGCCCAGGAAATGTTTTAAAAAATTACAATAAATGTTTTACGAATGGTAGGAAAATGTGGTCCATTTTTGGACGGACATCAATCGCAGAAAAATAAAAGTGGTCCATTTTTCGACCGAAATCGCTCCAGTGGTTAAGTAACTTTTAATATCATATTATAATAATTCACTTTGTTTCGTCTAGAAATACACGTGACCACCAAACGTAGGAACTATTCGTAGGAAATATCTTCAAAATAATATTATTATTACTTACCTACTATTTAAGGTTTATTTTTAAAAATTGTCATTTTTTTATTTTTTTGTCATTTTTTTCATTTTCTGAAAGTTGCATTTTTTAAGAATGCTCTCACCAAATGTCAGATGCCATAGAGACTGGATTTTCGAACAGTTTAAGACTTGGTGCACGCCATAGACATCCAAATTCAATAGACCAGAAATAACAGGTGAGGGGAAAAATCAACTATGGCGGTACGAAGAGGGGAAGATGACTGTGATTGGTTGAAAAATTAATCTGACAGTATATAGGCATCTCGCATTATAATATCACCATTTAGTTCTTAAAAATAACATCTGCTTTTTAATGAATAGACCTTTTTATGTGGGAGCGCGAATTGCTCGCTACGTTATTAACATATTTGCGAAGTCTGAATAAGCAAAGTAAAGTTCGCATCTTTTCACAGACAACTATTTGGTTGCCGTATTTAGTTAAGACACTTTTACAAATGTTCCATAATTTACTTACCCCTGTAACCAGCGAGGAGCAAATTCGAGAACCGCCCACATTCGTGATGGTCGACAGATTTTAGGGTTATCACAACCGCTCTGTTGCGACTCCAGTTACTAATATCTACAGCCTGTATGTCTGACGAATATCTACAGCTCATATGTTGAACTAATATCTACGAACTTCAGAGTGTTGATTAATATCTACAGAGCGTAGGTTGAACTAATATCTACAGAGCTTAGGTTGGACTAATCAGCTAAATGTATCCAATAGTCCGACATTAGGGATTTTTACATACATACATACATAAATTAAGTTTTGTAAACTACATACGCAATATTAAGTTATTTCAATATGCTATACATAATTGCAAATCCAACCTCTGCCAGTGCTGTAGATATTCGTCAACACTTTGGTTCCCATAGATATTAGTCAGCAGTTTGAGTTGTAGATATTCGTCAACACTTTGGTTCTCATAGATATTAATTCGATTTTTTCAGTTTTTGGAATTCCTGTAGATATTAGTAGACGCCTCCCTCTGTTGCTATATAATTACATAGTATAAAATGAAGTCACTCAAAATGTATGTGCGCATTGATCTTTTAAAATACGCAACGGATTTTCATGCGGTTTTCACCAATAGATAGAGTGATTCAAGAGAAAGGTTTATGTGTATATTACATGCTTACTAAAGTAGAGAAAAGCCGAGAAATTCAAATATTCAATTCAGGCAGCGGGCAGCAGGCAAGCGGGTGGTGAGGATTTTATAAAGGTTGGGTAATGGCGTTGTGTTTCGTTAGCCTCAGCAACGTGTGGCCGGGTCTGCTAGTTAATAAAAATAATGTAATTATCTCTTTTAATTAAAATTATTTTACCTAAATTATTTCACACGTTATTTAATTACAATAATACGTAGCACGTAGCAGTTCCATTATTATTTGCTCCTTTTTGTAGATACTCTTAGTATCGCCCCAACTGCTTGAAATGGCTTTAGGCGTGTTTAGTGACCAGATTTACATAGATAGGTACTTCTCACCACCACATCGACGCATTGTGTATAGGCAACAACTTCCCCCCTCCCCCCTAAACCTCCCGACTTATCTGGGTTCTGCAAATCGGATCGTGCGTAGCCAGGAGTGGGGTATTAATTGGAATATTTTGACGACGAAGGTGCTTTTTATTTATTTTTTGGGTATAATATTTTTTATTTAGCTACATTTAAGCATATATCAGCAGAAACTTAGTAAAACTGTATTATATACCTACACCGACACAGTAACAGTATTCTCAGACTATGCATAATATTGTTTAAAGAAATAATATTTATATAATATATATAACTTCCATTAAATTATTTCTTACATTGTCTATGGACAATGGAAGAAGTGAAAAGAAAAAGACAAAAAGGGTTAAGGATAACATTATATTTGTGAGAACAGCATTCAATAAACAACTTACAGAGGTTTAAATAACGTACAAAAATAACAGCACAGCTTAAGAGAAAACAACATAACATGTACAGGAGTTATATTATCGATGCTAAAAACAGTACAATAATAACAGCTGAATATATTAAAAAGATGAGCCAACATAGTAAGAAGGTATTAATCTGCTGACTGTGATGATGGCCGTGAGCACTCATTCTCGTTCCAGCACTCAGCAATACCGTAAATACGAAACAACGCGCTTACCTAACACGTGGTCCGCTGAGACGTGACAGTGTGATCCAAAGATAATATAATCGGTGGCGACGTGCGTTAGAAAAATATTTTATTTTAAATTTTGATTGATAAAAAATATCATCGGACAGCAAAATGTCACATACATTTTTCATTCCAAACATGCTCACTGTATCTACATTTTACTTCTAAACATACCACGATGGAGTACATAATTAAGAAAGCAAAATATACAATAACGCCTAATAAAAAAAAAACATACTTTATTCCACGTTTATGAGTTGCGTAAAATTCAAAACTCGTTTAGTAATAAGGCCCTTAAAGTGTGATAAATTTAAAAATTATTGGTTTATTATCCTTTATTAATACCACGGATTTCCAGCAAGAAATAACACATGAAAAGATAGACGTTCCAAATGATACGATTAGCTATTTTAGCAGAGCGCAAAAGGCGAAGGCACACCCCTGATTCTTTTGCAAATGGCTGTGTTTTTACGTCGCAGCTGTGTGTGAACACGCCCTCTGAGCGTTAACACGTGTTCACACACACAACTGTAATATGCGTGGGATGGCGTATTTCGGCATATCGCTCGCCGTACATTCCCAATCGGAATATATGGCGAGCGATATGCTGAAATACGCCATCCCACGCATATTACGGCTGTGTGTAAACACGTTCATGATAGTATATGTTACAAAACTGATATAATAATATAATTCGAATAAGCTTAAAATAAAGTAAAATAATGCTTCCCTATGGAATGTAATACGACAATTTGGTTTATTCTCCTTTTCACTTCTATTTTTACACGTTTTCATAGCACAAGCTACCATTTTTGCCTTGTTATTTCGTAAAATGTACTATGTGACTTCGGCGCTGGTCAGAACAAGAATGATGACGTCACGTTTTTAGATTCAAGGGAGGCGGCTCTCGTAAGCCCAGGCGGTTCCATGGAACCGTTATGGGGAGGGGGAAATAATACGCTTTTATTACTTAGGGCAGGTCCATATATTCCTACGTCCGTGGTGCACGCAAATTGGATAATCGCTTAAAAATATTTAATATGTTGTCAACCAGTTTCAAAAACGTAGTTTCCAGAAAAACGGATCCAAAGTTTTGCTGAAGGATAATTCACACAAACTATTTCAAACGGTTTCACATAAAATGTTGTATCTCCGTCAATTTTACGAATTTCTTTAATACTTTTGGTGAGAGCATTCTTGAGAAATGCATCTTTCTGAAAATGAAATTTAAAAAAAATACATTTTTTTAACAGTGTCGGGGCCTTAATACTTTAACCCTTGTAAACCAAGATTTAGGTCGAACAAATTTATAAAATCAAATAATAGGTGAATGAATAACTTAGTTTGTCAGTTGACCACACAGAAAAAGCTGTGCAAATTTCACAATACTGTTTTGTAACTTTTGTCATTAAAGTTTTTCCTGTTACAAACTGTAAACAATACAATATAAATAAGTAACTAACAAACCATCACGCCGCTTCAGAGGATGGACCGCTAAACAATTTGGTATTGGAACACACTCCTTGCCTCATCACATTCATACATCGTCGCACATACTTTTCCTTTATTCTGACTCTTGCCATGGTCATACGACTCAAATATCTTATTCACTTATCGTGCTACACTGGTCATCGTCGCAATATTGGTTTTAATTATTCATAATATTAAACATATATCAATATAAACATACTTAAAACATGGTTTGACCTTAATTGTCTCTCACTAAATACTGAGAAAACATATTTTATCCCATTCTCTTTGAAAGAAAAAAATGTCGAAAACAGTATTATAATTAAAATCCATTCATCAAAATGTGAAAACAATAAAGAATGCGACAGTGCAATTTGTTTACAAATAACTTGTAAAAATAGTATAAAATATCTGGGTGTCACAGTAGATAGACACTTAAAATGGAAAGAACAAGTCCAAAATACAGTAACCAGAATAAGAAAACTTATATACATATTTATTAGACTGAGAAACATCTTATCATCCAGTATGATTAAAACTATCTATTTCTCTCTTGCCCAATCTATTCTACAATATGGTATAATCGGATGGGGAGGGACCTTCAAAACTAACCTCTTACCTGTAGAAAGAGTACAGAGGTTGATTTTAAAAGTCATCTTACGAAAACCATCTATATTTCCAACAACAAAGCTATTTGACTCTTTTAGGGTTCTCAGTTTAAATAAAATATTCAAAAAGAACTCATTATTACAAACTCATAAAGATCATTTCAATCCATCAACAACAACATTCACAAACATAAACAACCGACCACGATCACGGGGCAATTTAGAAATTCCAAAATTTAAAACAAGTGCTTCCCAACACCACTATGCTTATCAAGGTATAAAATTTTTCAATGCTCTCCCTCTAAAATCAAGTCTGAAAAAAATTATAAAGTTTTTAAATCCCAAATAAAACAACTAATAGACCAACACGACATTAGTTATAATATAAGTGTTAAATTCATCATCACAATAATAACAAAAAAAAAAAAAAAAAAAATAGAACATATCCCCTAAAAATATTTCATCAGCATATCAAATTGAAAGCAAAGTACATACGCGTTATTTGTACGCACAAAATTGTTACAACTTTATCCTATGTACCTACTTTTACAATACTGTCAGCTCATCCATTTCAAATATGACTTACAATCTACCTATTCAGTGAATACAATAATATTATTTTTATTTCTGATATATCTATGCCTGTATTATCTTATATTGTATCCTATTCCAATTAAACTCTTATTTACTTCAAGTTCATTATGTCGACTTGTCTTCATGTATACATTCATAAATATTTTTTTAAATTTAAGTACTTGTAATAACATACTCTCTGTACCTATTCCTATTTTACAATGGCATTCTCCAAAATTCAAGCACGAGAATTTTTTTCTCTTTTGAATTGGGTAGTTTCGTTAAAAAGAAATTTATATATTGTAATTAGTTTTAAGAACCATGTGTTTTTCTATTAATCTGTATATGTGTGTATCTTTTTAAATAAAAAAAATATTACAACCAAAACCTTCAGAAGATGCATAAACATATTTGTAATAAAAATGATGTAAATGATTTCGATAATGAGATTTTCTTGTGTCTTTAATCTGAAAAGTGTGTGTGGCATCAGGCACGGTCCGGCTGTGAACAGACTTACGCGTGTAACGACTAGAAAACGCGTTTTAACACATGTATGAAGGTACAATTAATTTACAAACCGAAAACCAGCAACCGAGTGCTTTGGTTAATAGTTAATAGCCCCACACCACACTACATAGTACACGGTACACAGTCTCACATGTCTCGTAGCTATATTGTGTTCTATCGCGACCGCCGCCGCTCCTAGCCGGCTAAATTGGTAGCAATCCAACTTATTTTCAAATTAACATTTAAATCAAATTAATGGGTAAATATATTACGGTTGCGCTGTACCCGGGATATTCATGCTCCTCTCGTTCCGTTACTCATTCACGTTGCTTCGAATCGCCTATTTGTAAAACGACATTCGTCCAAACCAAATCCAAACCCTTTAGAAAAATTGTATTTTCGTTTCCAACTTTTTTCGACGCGTGGACAAATATTTTCCGGCTGTTGATTGACGGAGCGTAGCGTAAGTTCTGATTTAATTAATTAATTTTCAATTTCACCTGCCTCTAAATTTGTTTGTTACCTTTCGGTTCCGGTTCAAGACGGTGGCTGTTTTAATGGTTCAGTAAAGATTATTTTTTCCACTGTAAATCGTCGTGTTTATAGTTGATATATATTTAAGTACCTGCATACAAATCCTAAATATTTGATGTACCTAAAGAAAATTAGAAAAATTGTATTTTGGGCACAAAACTAAACTTAACTCCGCAAAAAACTCTTCGTTTTTTTATTGAGTTGTGATGAAAAAAACCTTGGTATTTAGTTTTGAGAAAAGAAAAATTATATTTTTTTACTACTTTATGTCCGGGTTAAATCTTCCCCACAGGAAAAACTAAACTCTTCCACACACTTTTTCACAAAAATGATCATCTAGTCCATCCACGATATGCAAAAGTGTCAACCATGTCAATCTACCAAAGACCAAATGGTAAAATAATTCACCCACTCCAGATATTTTCATATCAGAGGGTTCGGCTAGGTAGAACTCCTAACTGGACCGATAAATCCTACTGATTCCTCAATATAAATATTTCCAAAAATCTTTCGTAATCCTACATATATTTAAAATGACTGATTTTTACATTTTTATATGTAAATTCTTTGACAAATCTAATAAGCCCTAATTTTGAATGACAGAGTATAATACCAGTAGCCGAAATACAAATGGTAATATTTTTTATAATCTGAGAATGCCAAATTCTTTTAATCTCATTTCCTAATTCTGTATATTTTCTTATTTATCAGAAACAGATTTTTAAATATTTCGGGAATTTGGTTTTGATAATTTTTTTGATTTTTTTCAATCAGGTATTATTATTATTAACAGTGTTTATTTGTATTTGAAATTTGTAATTATTGCAATTGTGGGTTTATTCTTTTAATAAATAATATTTTTGTCAAATTGACAATAATGTTGTTTTACAACAGTTAATATTGATCATGTTTGCAATTTTAGTATCAGTAGTACATATTTCAAGAGTGGGAGTAAAACTTTACAGAACTAAAAAATGAAGGGTTTTTTATTGCTTTTTAAGAACGGTATTAGGTGGATGCGAGATGTTTTTCAAGCAACCGATTCATTCTTTGCATTGGGAGAAATTGGATGTCACGCGTCCAATACCTGCCGAAGCTAACAGGTTTCAAATACTTGAAAGCTCGCGTGGTATTTATTACGTTCCCGGTGATAAAGGTTGTCGCCGTACCTCTTTGACATTTTGTATTCTGTGTCCCTGATCCAACATGTCGAGCTTCTGAAATTAACCTATGCATTTCAACACGCATGACGTTGATTCATGATAAACATGCAAATCTGGATGGGTTAGTTATCTAGTTCTATAATAATGCAATTTTTTTTAAGGAACTTCTGTCAACAATACTATTTTTAGTCATCTTTTAACTAAGAGGGCATTACCAGAGAAAACCGGAAATACCTCATTTTCAAAAAAGTTTTTAAACGTATTGACTCTTTTCCACAAAAAATTATAAATGGATATCGAAAGATTGTTCTTTTATCTAGCATTCGTATGTAATAAATTTTGAGATTTTTTTTTAATTTTTAGTATAATAAGATTATTCCATAGGTCGTTGTCAGATTTGTTCAATTTTCAAAAAAGTTTTTGTATTATACCACACCCATTTCAAATAATAAAATCATGCAGTAAAATAAATCAATACATTATCTAGCAAACGTATGTTTTAGAATTTTAGTTTTAGTTTCAATAAAATCATTAAAAAATATGTACGTACATGTGTTTCTTGGCGAAAATTGGTCCGTTTGTGTATTTATTTGCGCACTTACAAACTAATATATTTCAGATTTTTTTAACATTCTTATTAAATTTAGACATTATTGAAAAATGATAAATACTTATAATCAAAAAATAACTACAAAAAGTACATTATTTTAATAGTTTTATCATCACGCCTTTCAGCATTTTTGGATGAAGGTATAAATTAAAGCTAAATTGAATTAAAATAAATTCGATATTGAGTTATAATTTTAAAAAGCTGGTACGGAGAATAATTAATCTTTCTCATTGTAACCGCCCTGCACGATTGTAAGAACAACTTTCGACGGAATGTGGATTTTCGTCCGCTGGCTGGTTAAACGCTCTTAAGTACCTACTCAATAAAAGGATTGCTTATAATGGTTCCATGACAGTAGATCCCCCGACGCCGACGGTTGGCCCCCCGGCATACGTATATACAATATGTTTTATTTATTTATTAACACTCTTTTTCACACTCTTTTTCTGAACTGTCTCAGTAACAATATTTTATATTTGTTTAAACATAAATTGAAGATGTCCACTGACTTAGTATAATTGTTTCCCTCTATTAGTATTCTGGGCAAATAGGAATACGTATATGGTAGTTAGTCCCAGAATCTCTGCACTGAAATAAATCCTGACTTCTGCATTACGTTGTGGAATCCGGAAGCTTAGCAATTCTAGCAATACCGGACTAACAACTAAATCATTTAGAATTTTATATAGAAATACCATGTCAGTGAAAATTCTTCTGTCGGACAATTTGAGCATACTCATATCATTTAAATTAGTGTTGTAGTTCAACATTATTGCTGGAATACCCGTTAAATATGTAGTAGGTTTCTGGAAAATACGGTACACCTACTTACACAAAATATAACGATTTGCCCCAGTGCAAAGAGGATGTATCGCCGAATAAATAAAGTATAAAACATATTTTGATTCAAATGCGTCAAGGATAAAACTGCGTTCGTCTATTTATTATTTTCATTTTACTTGCGCGGCAAAATCCCCTTCCTCCTTTTCCTTCCCCTCCCTCTCCTTTCCCCAACCCCAATACCAATTTCCCCGTGGTATAGTTATAATTATAAATGGAGGCCTCAGCACAGGTGAGCTACCAAGTGAGGCCGACATTGCTGAATTGTATTTAAAAATGTTAGATATTATGTCAAATAAAATAAATAATAATAATAAATAATTTAGTTTTTATTTAATCTATTATTAAGGCTTTTAATGTTCCTAAAATAAATAAATAAAAATACTGTGTACACTAGGGTGTGTCAATTATTTCAACTTTTGATTTCAGAAACGCCCGGGGTCTCAAAAGTTGCGTCTTACAAAGATTTTTTTTTTAAATTGGTTATTTGCCCGCTAAAATGCATTGAAAATCAGAAAACAAACCTAAAACCATTTTTTTTTAAATTTTTTATTTTTTTTTCAGTAATTTAACCTTTTCACGTTTATTATTAAAAAATGCGTATAACTGACAAAAATGAAAAAAAAAAGTTCAAATAAGTCAACCAGAATTCTGATTTTATCCAGAAAAAGTGTTATTTCCCTTTTTTTTTTTTAACCAACACATCACATATGTTTAAAAAAAGTTTTTTTTTGGGTTCTTTGTACTGCAGTTATGGAATGAAAAATAAATTTGGTACAATATATAATATATGAACCCTTTGTTTTATTTTTTTCCAAATCACGAAATCTATTTTTTTTTTCAAAACTTCCGGCCATTTTAGCGGGCTAATAGTGAACAATAATTTCAATTATTTTTACGTTTTCGAATAGCTACAGATCATACGAAACTTTTGAGACCCCGGGCGTTTAAATATAAAGCATTTTTTTCTCTCTATGGAGAGCGACACAAGCTAATGTACACCCGCTTATGAGTACACAAATAGACACTGTAAATAAATTCTTTTGATATCCATTCCAACGTATTATTAAACGTATTGTTGAAATCGATTTTAGATTTTAAGTTGGTAAAAATGCACAACAAAATTATAATTTTATAATAATTATAATTTCACGGGAGCCACGGTTGGGTCGCCGCTTATAATAGATAGTATAAGATTTTCAACACTAGAGTGTTAATTGTATCTAAGATTTGACTCACAGTAATAATAGATTTATTGAAGACTGATAGAATTTCAAGATTACATACGTTAGCTTTAATTTTATAGAATGTTCGTTTTGTTTGCGTGTTTCCTAGTCACATAATGACTGGAAAGAATGTTAATGATTTTGATACTGACACCAGATAATAGGTAATAGTTTTCACGTGCGGTAGAATGAATAAAAATAAGTTATCACATACCTGCCAAAGAGATGATAGACACGATCTGAATCTAAGGTATCTCTATAGATACCTACATATTTATGTTCCACGCTCATAACGCGAAATTTAATAAACAAAAATTAAAAAAAAACGACTTCAAAAAATGCACTAAAAATAAAAAAATAATTTCGTATTCTTCTACAACTTATTTTTGGAGTCGGTATCAGCCAAGGTAGGTTTGTAAATACATACATAGTTATAGGTGTGATGTGTTTGTATCGCACGTGCGACTTGACGAGGCGAGAGCGGGGCTGTGGCGTGAGGGGAGCTGTTAAGTGAACACGCCGCCCGGGTACCTTTGCTGATACCGACTCCAAAAATAACAATCGTACCTACATATTGATGAGTAGAAAAATTAAGTTGATTATGAAGTTGTAGAAGAATACGAAATTATTTTTTTACTTTTTAGTGCATTTTTTGAAGTCGTTTTTTTGTTTTGTTAAATTTTTTGTTTATTTTTTGATTTTTAGTGAATCTGAAGTATACTAACTAATTTGTCTGAATATAGGTAGACCTACTAAACGTGTTGCTCATATGAGACAGACATAATTTGAGCATAACGACGTTAGGGTCAAATTAAGAGATTCGGCCGAGAATCGTTAATTTGCTCCTAAGAATTGAAGAGTTCCGTTACTGTGCCATGGATTCCATAATCAGAACCTAACCAAACTCTCATCAAACTACCCTTGAAGTATATACTTTCCAATAAAAAAAGAATCATCAAAATCGGTTGGCGTGATATTGAGTTATTCGTCCATTTGTCGCGCGGATACTTAATGCAAATTTAAGACTTATATGATTTTCTCATGGATGCTATGAGAAATGGGACCACACGGGAAGCATCAGCTTTCAAATAAAAAAAGAATCATCAATATCGGTTCACCCAGTCGACAGTTCTGAGGTAACAAACATAAAAAAAAGAAACGGTCGAAATGAGAACCTCCTCCTTTTTGAAGTCGTTTAAAAAGAAGTAACCTAATGAAGTTTTTTAAACAAAACAATTCTATTTTTTTTAAAGTAGTATGAATTGTCCAGCTTAATCGTAGCTTTACTTTTGCAAAAGCTTTACTTTACCTATGTGTTCCGGTTACAAAATTGCTACTCTCAATTTCATATCATAAATAGAACAGCTGACCTTATTAAGAGGGCATAACCAGAGAAAACCAGAAATATGTCATTTTCAAATCAGTTTCTAGACGTATTGACTCTTTTCCATAAAAAATTATAAATGGATTTCGTAAGATTGTTCTTTTATCTAGCATTCGCATGTAATAAATTTTGAAATTTTTTTTTTAATTTTTAGTATAATAAGGTTATTCCATAGGTCGTTGGCAGATTTGTTAAATTTTCAAAAAAGATTTTGTATTATACCACACCCATTTCAAATAATATAATCATGCAGTAAAATAAATCAATACATTATCTAGCAAACGCATGTTTTAGAATTTTAATTTTAGTTTTGTCACATAAATAATTATGTAACTAATGCAGTTCTTGCTTAGGTGTTTATTTTGTCTATGGTGTTTTTTTGGACACTGGTAATTTTTGGAAAAGAAAGAAGAGCAGTTTTGTTTATGGGCACTTCCTCCCGAGCAGCCATGGAATAGGTTGTTCTGGAATTGGTCACTCACCATAAAGGTGTTTAATTTTGAGTTTAAACCATGAGAATCTAAGTAAATTAAAACCTAACCGATCGCGGGTGATTTTTTCGTAACACGCGAGGCTCGTGTACGTATAATGTTAATGGATGACTTGTAAGTCCCATTTTTTTATCGATGTGGTTGACCGACGCCGGCAGTGATATTTTCGGCCTTGCTGTAACTTTAAAAGTGTGATTAGTTGTCCCGGTCAAGGGATGTATTTTGGAAATGGGAATATAAAGAATTCCCGACAGAAAAACGGAGTGTTAAGCCCGTGCAATGATGTTTTCGGTCGTGAGATGCCTAACACGCGATCAGAGTACGGCCGGCAAATTAATCCGAATCGAATCGTGAATTAACAATCCTCACCCGTCCTGCAATCGTGGCTTTGCCAAAATCGGGAAGACGCTGCTTTTCATCGGCCGAGATTATTATTTACTTGGGACAAGTTCGACATCTCATAATCTCGCCACGTTGTCTGGGAGCCTGTTCCTACCTCGTTTGGAGACTTTCTTGGGTCATCATCACATCACCAATCCATCCTCATGGAAAGCCCTGGGCCGGCTTTCATCCAGGCGCGGACTGGGACGTGCTACCCGCAACATTTCTCGATGGGCCGGCTTTCATCCTGGCGCGCACCTCTTCAAGGAACATCATCACGGCATTGTTTAGTTAGATAGATAGTTTAGCGAGTCCATCTGGTACGTATGTTTTTATATGTTTTCCTTTGATACCCTGATGGGAAGTTTGTACACTTCCGTGTTGCTTTTGTGTTCAATACATATTTTTTTTGAAAAGTTAATATTCTTTGATTTAATTGAATCCCTACCTACATGATAGAGAATTACTTGGCCCACTATCCCGAGTTTGGATCTCTGCTCTGCCGCCAGGTTATATAAAATACGAGTCTTATATTCGTTACAGTTTCAATAAAATCATTAAAAAATATGTACGTACATGTGTTTCTTGACGAAAATTGGTCCATTTGTGTATTTATTTGCGCACTTACAAACTAATATATTTCAGATTTTTTTAACATTCTTATTAAATTTAGACATTATTTAAAAATGATAAATACTTATAATCAAAAAATAATTACAAAAAGTACATTATTTTAATAGTTTTATCATCACGCCTTTCAGCATTTTTGGATGAAGGTATAAATTAAAGCTAATTGGGATTGAAATAAATTCGATATTGAGTTATAATTTAAAAAAAAATGGTACGGAGAATAATTAATCTTTCTCATTGTAACCGCCCTGCATGATCGAAAGAACAATTTTAGACGAAATGTGGATTTTCGTCCGCTGGCTGGTTAAACGCTCTTAACGCTTTGTACACTATTTTGTACAATATTTACTTTTTTATTAGGGCACTAATGGAAAAAAAATGTGTTTTTTTTGCCAAGTTTTTCAGGAAGTTTCGTGTGGGCGTGGAACACTTATCTACAAGCTCGTAAGTTGTTTCGCCTACCAAAGGTTTGACAATACTTCAGATAATCATAAAAAGTATATTTCAGTTTCATTTCAATTATTAAAAAAATGTGTAAATAATGTCTCCCGTTTATTCGTAATGACTTATTATTTCTGTTCTTCAGTAACAAAACGATATCCACAGTAACAAGTGTAATAGCACGACAAAATACACTATTCTACTGCAGCATTCATAAGCGGAACTACATTGCCCACTCTCCGATAAAACGATTTCACAGTAAGGGAAATCAGTTACTTAGGTGATGTTGACATATTTAATATCAATTTGGCGAGTTTTGTGAAACTTGTAAAATATTTTTTCCAACACGAACCCGTGCTAACCACAACTAAACATAAACCCGTGAAATCGCTATATTTCTGAATTTTTACGACTTGTGTGCATTTTTTTATCTAATTTTACTTTTATTATTTCTTTATTTGTTTAAAAATTATCTGTCGTGAATTAATTGTACTACCAATCATGTCAAAGCCCTCTGGGCGTTAAATAAATACCTAAATAATTAAAAACAAAACATAATTTAAAACTCTGTAATAACTTAATTCCTCGTCTGGTGATGGTCCTAATACTTTACGTGACCATACACTCTTCAGATTGTACCAGGAGAACATATCCTAATGGACGGTCGCCCCACTTAATTACATCTTTTACCCGGCGTTTCGAGTTGATGATAGTTATTCAGATATTACGGCTTACCCCGTGTGATCGTCCTGAAACGTTTCGCACGCTTTCGATCTCGCTTCATGTTCAGAGAACACACATACGTTTTTTTTTATTTATATTTTCGTTTTTTATTTGAGTAAATTTCAACTTCCCATACCCGATTAAATTTGAAAAGGCTGTATTCCTTCACGATCTTCGTGTGTTTATGTCTTGTACGGGGTTCAATAGGTAACCGAATCATTTACCGGTGATTTCTTCATCAGCGCATGAAGGCGATATTATATTTTTAATGGTAATTTTTCCACTTTTAAAACATTTTAATGGTCGTTTCTGGGTGGCGCATGGCGTACATTAAATTGAAGCATATTATCATAATTATTTTTAAATTAGTTTCGGTGTTTTAATTCAATGATTTGTTCCTTTTTAGTTTCGTACAACTTCCTTTATATTTTACGAGCTTTATAATTATAATCATTTTCGTTTCTTTGCCGCCTTCGCCAGGGAGTCCGATAAAATTATTTTTGACGTATGTCGTTTTTCTCTGGCAAAAACAAGTCTACAATTTCTACATTTTTCTCCGTTCACTCTATAAAGTCATAATTTATTTATTTATTTATTTGATGCAATATATTTACATTTTATACACAATTCAATGATGTTAACCTCACTGGGTGGTTTTACCCGTGCTGAGGCCTCCATTTCACATACAAAATTATACACAATACATATACATATATATATATATATATATATATATATATATATATATATATATATATATATATAATATTGGTGAAAAAACGGAAAAAAGTAAATAAAAAACATACGATTAAGATAAATTAAACTTAAAAAGTAGAGATTTCAAATTAACGTAAATTTAAAAATAAATTATATTATATAAGGTTAAAAATGATATTTTTAATAAGTGTTGTGTGTTTGTAGGTGATTGTGTTTTATATTGGTTATGTGTGTTTTTATTTTTATTTTATGCTATGATATTTTGGTAGTATTGTCTATTTTGGACTTTAATCCATTTTGTAATTTTGTGTCGGAATTTAATTTTGTTTTCCTCAATTTTATTTTCCAGTGTTAGACTGTTGAATGCTTTTATAGCGTGATATTGGTAGTGTCTTTGTCCAAAGCTTGTATTTACCGTCGGAGTTTTTAAGTTTTCTTTGTATGCTTGTCTAACTGGTCTGTTTGTGATATTTTGTGTTTGTTTAAGGTTGTTTTTTTGGTCAAAAATGTAATTTAGTAGCGATTTAACGTATAATTGTCGTATGTCTAGTACGTCACAAACGTTGAATATTTGGTCTGTATCAGCAGTAAGTCTATGTTTTTTAAGTATTACCTTTAAGAATTAAACAGAAAAAAATATTTGGCCCCTTAATAAGTTACCTTTGTTAAAAGCCTTTTCTAATTCCATTATTGGAATAAAACTTATGCAAAAACATTAATTGTTTTGTCGAAATTTTAAACAAGGAAAGGTGGGGAAGTACTTGGCTTTTCAGATTTGGTCACCAAACATGGCTAAAGCCATTTCAAGCTACGTTTCAATTATGAATGGTGGTCTTACAACAGCGCGATTCTGGGAGTATCTAGCACTGGAATGTGCCGAAAATATTGTTTTTTAATTTATATTATTTTTAATGAATTAATTGCGAAATAATATAAATTTAATAAAATATATTTGCAATAAAATAATTTTTATTTGCCATCGCCGGGTTCGAACCCGCGACTTTCGGATTTCGAGTCGAGAGTCTTACCCCTTGACCACGGAGGCCGTCAAATTACGTTTCGAGTCGAATTGCCCTAAAATTTTAAGATGGAATAGATGTGCAAATTTGGTGGCTCCAGAGCTCACCTTTCAAAGTTTTTACTGCTTCTGATTGTTTTGTTTATAAATTGTTTCATCTTTTAAGTGAATACCGTACCAGAGTCCGAACTGCTCCCAACTGTCTGGATCCAGTGAAACTAAGGTATTCACAATATATGTATGTTGTGAGGCTGAAGTTAGTGAGATGAAGAGGCGGTGGAGTTGGGGAGGTACCTGGCTATTAAGATCAGTCTGGCTTTAATTCTGTATGGTGGTCTTTCACCAGGACGATACTGACAGTATCTTCCACTATGGCAATATGTATTATTTTTACATCACTTGAAAATGATAAAACAAATAATACAGCATCTCGTATTATTTATTACTAGCTTTTTCCCGCGGCTTCGCTCGCATGATATTAAGGGGTTCCCATTCCGCCTCCTCCACCTTCCCTCTCCCCACTCCACTTCTCCCATCAACCCCCCTCCCCCTCCACCCACTCCTCCCGCCACTCCACTCCCCCCCTCCACCTTCCCTCTCCCCACTCCACTCATCCATTTAAAAACAATTTTTGATTATTAATAATATTTAAATTTGCATTTACACTCTTTCTAATCTCTATAATTTCTGTAAATGCAAATTTAAATATTATTAATAATCAAAAATTGTTTTTAAATGACCCATTATTAAATCTATTCCCCTTTTAAAATTTTTAATTGTTCTATATTGCCCCTCGTCCCTTAAACATTATTTTCTTTCTAATTTTATTATTGTTTATGTCTATTACTTTTCTCTATTACCTATATATGTCCATTTTTGTAAATTAGTTCTGTCAAAACCCTGAAGAAGTCAGCTTTGCTGACGAAACATGTCGGTTTTGTAAACAATAAAAGTGGTAAAAACAAAGTAATTTATTAATTTAAATCAAAATGGTGCCACAAAATAAGTTTGCTGTGTTAGAAGAAGAAATATATATATATTTTTTTACATTAGCTCCACACAGTAGGCCCTGATGAAAATAATTCCCCGAGAGGGCTATGTCATCTCTGTGGATGCTGGGTGGAGAGTTTTTTAGGAAAAGAATGAGAGAAAGTTCTGGGAAGGAAAAGGGTGTTATGAGTGGGTAGAAATCCTCTCCCACTGTGGTGCAAGGCGATGTTCCGAGAAAGTACGGCTGGAGAAGTAAAAAAGGCTCCCTCAACCATTCTTTCCCAATCCGGCCTGTCATGCTGCTGGTGGGCAGACGTATCCGTCGCCAAGACCCGGACAAACCTCACCCCACGAACCCCAGTCACCAAACGTAGCGAACCACTTGGGGTGACCTATGGCGGAGGCGTTGGTTATCCAATAAATGGTTCCCAGGGCGGAGCTACCCATACCCGCCTCCCAAATTGAAACCATACTGCTAAAGCTCAAAGTTCGATAGTTTTGCCGCTTCGAATAAACAATTCACAGTTTATATTCAACTCTTATTAAGTGTTAAAAACGATAAAATCGAATATCTCCAACTATTTTATCACACTAATAACTTACCGCCCAAAACGATCCCCCGGCAAATACACGGGTGCTCAACGATAACAATAAAGTTAGAGTATTTTATCCACATCGACAGGAGATGACGCTGAACGTTTTATTATCTCGCACTATGTAGGTACTCCCAGGGAAACACTTGCCCGTAACAATGGAACGTAAATCATATTTCCGAATCGAATTTACTCTTCCAGCTTTAAGTTTATCCCTACTTCATAAAGCGCAGATTTTCTGAATAACACCAGCACCTGCCCACTGAAGTTATGAACTCGTAGAAGTGTAGTGGTCGTATCCGCGTGCCCGAAGCAAGCAAGCTTATTTGTACTTCAAAAAGTGCAGATTTTCTGAATAACACCAGCACCTGCCCACTGAAGTTATGAACTCGTAGAAGTGTAGTGGTCGTATCCGCGTGCCCGAAGCAAGCAAGCTTATTTGTACTTCAAAAAGTGCAGATTTTCTGAATAACACCAGCACCTGCCCACTGAAGTTATGAACTCGTAGAAGTGTAGTGGTCGTATCCGCGTGCCCGAAGCAAGCAAGCTTATTTGTACTTCAAAAAGTGCAGATTTTCTGAATAACACCAGCACCTGCCCACTGAAGTTATGAACTCGTAGAAGTGTAGTGGTCGTATCCGCGTGCCCGAAGCAAGCAAGCTTATTTGTACTTCAAAAAGTGCAGATTTTCTGAATAACACCAGCACCTGCTCACTGTAGATATGAACAGGTAGGGATGGTGTACACGTCCGCCGGCCCGAAGCAAACTTTTTTTTTCTTATTCGTTCTAAAGATAAGGACGACAAATTAAGTCATTCGAGAATTTATAAATTAAATTGTAATAATTGTTCGGCTTTCTATATCGGTAAGACAACACGTAATGTCAATATAAGAATTTTTTTTACGTGAGCTCCACACAGGAGGCTCTGAGGAAAATAATTTCCCTCAGGGCCTATGTCATCTTTGGGGATGCTGTGTGGAGGGTTTTTTTTAAAGGAAAGGAAGGAGAGGAGAGTTCTGGGAAGAAAAAGGGTTTAAGGGTTGGGTAGGAATCTGAGGTTCAGTATGTCCTGGTCATCCGCCTCCAAGACCTAGACAAACATCACCCCATGAACCCGGGCACCCCTGCTAAATCACCAAACGTAGCGAACCACTTGGGGTGACCTATGGCAGAGGTGTTGGTTATCCAATAAAGGTTCCCGGAGCGGCGGTACCCATTCCCGCCATATTTTTTTTCTTACTTGTCACCTTATTTTGACAAGATTCTAACTTACACTTTTTTCAAAAATAGCTATTGGATGCCAAACCATTTCGTTTGCTCATTCTGTAACCGAAATAATTGTTATAGCAATCTGTGTTTTCCATAGATGCTTGTATGACGAAGGTCTAATATCAAGTTTTTAAAGCTTCCATTTTTTATTTGAAAGTTCTAACTTGAATGAAGTTAGATATGAATTGAGATTTTCACGGCCAAAAGAATTATCGCTATTTAACTGTGGGTTATTATGCCGTGTGCTACCTCTTTCTTTAACCAACATTTCGTTCAGCATTACAGTGTCTCACACACATCTGCCCCTGATGATGGACACTGTAATACTAACCGAAATGTTAATAACTCAAAAATAAATCACGCTAATGTATGAAGTTATTTCTAATTAACATGAAAGTGAAAACTAGTACATTTTTTACATTAATTATGTTATATTTGTTTAGCAGTAGCAGAACACTTCTTTGGATTGTCTGCTCAGTGCCAGTACCTTTAAAAACTTAACACTTTCAGACATGAATTTAAAGTGACAGTGGTAGAACATTTTAAAGCTTGATAGCTTGGCAGAGTTATTTGGAATTTTTTGGTATACTTAGTTTTTTACTTTTTTCGATGATTTAATTCAAAGGTTTAAATACATGTTTTTAGCTTTCATTGGAAAGAATAGGTAGCTCTCAGAGGGCGTGTTTCACATAAAATGACAAATCATACAGTATACAAAAATGAAACTTAATATTTTTATTATAATTTTTCAAATTTTCGAGGCGAGTATAAGTATTTATTCGCTCTAGATCTCTAGATAGTTAGAAAAAAATTATGAAATCTACGTGCGGTTCGAAAAGGTTAAAACATATCATTACAAAATTATAACACAGGTGTTTTGAGGAGTTTGCAGGAATTTATCACTAATTCACCAATTCACTGAGAGTGCGGTAACAAATAATATTAATGTCTTTTTTTAATTTTTTGTATTTCTTTTGGGCACTGACTATGTAACAATTTCTAGACATTTTTGTTTTGAAAAGTTTTAATTTCCGATGTACATTTGTTACTTTAATTTTAATTTTTTTTGCGACCGGTTTCGACACGTCCGTATCATTAACGAGCAAACTTAAAACTAACTTAAAAATTCTATACAAGTACGCAATTAATTAGGCGGGGGTAGTGGGAGGGGGGAATTTGGTGGAGGGGGAGGACGGTGGGAGGAGTCAAAATTACATGGAAACATTGTAAGCAGAGGTGATTTACATGGTGCTATTATTTTATTAACTAAATTAATTTTAGATTCAATTTTTTGTTAATTTCTAAAGTTTCTAACGCGCACAAATTAAAATATGAACGTGTGCACATTGTGCGCGTTAGAAACTTTAGAAATTAACAAAAAAATTGAATCTAAAATTGCGATCGTTACCTTTTTTTATTTTTCAGTGACTTGTTCTATTATAAACCCAATAATCTCAAATTAATTTCTTAATCCTCTAATATTAGTGACACCACTATTTCTTCCCATCAAAACCACCAGATTTTGTGAGAATCGAAAACCGATAAAATAAACCTCTATGTATTATATATTGTTATCAAGTTTAATTTGTAGAACTACTCTTTTATAACATTTAACAACAAATAGTTTGATAATGTCTTCAGGAGGCGAAACAGCTTCACCTTTTTTTTCAATTGAATAATAATATTACCGTGTGGCTTGCATATTATCTCCATAACGGACAGTTTAAACTAGTTGAATTGAACCTTGAATTACAGTCTGAAAAATCTGCACATTTCGGCTCACTAGAGTTTTTACTGATTCATACAAACAAACTTCTACTTCATAGTTGTTAAGATGCACACTGTGCATAAACACTCATTCACTAAGCAGTTACCGGGTAGTCTTGATACGATTGTTTCTGCATCGGGAGGGATAATAACAATAAAGCCTTTGTACTCAGCGCCCTGCATTAATGCAGCGATGTACAGTATTGTACAGCCTACGGTGGTACCAGCGCAGTGAGGCGAGAGTCATCGCGTTACCCCGCTGGTTATCGCCAGTTACTGGGCGCTCAGAGCTTTGCGAGAGCTTTTACGGCTCCATTCTCGACAATGAGCTGCATGGCTCATAACGATCGGCTTATATTATTCAACATAAACGTTATGGTTGTATAAAAACAATGCTCACCTAGTTTTTTATGTCACGCAAGTGGGTGTATTATATTCATCAAATTAAGGCGAACTGTAACGCTATATTCATGTATAAAATCGTAAATAATTGTTATATCTCTAATCTTCTCTCCAGAGATATTTAGTTATTATGGGACCAGTATTCTTCTTTTTATTTATTTATTGATTTAGTTTATACTACATGAATATAAACTAATAACCACAGTGTAACATTTCATTTGATAAATTTAAATATTTTTACAGTAAGCATAACATTTCTTTTTAAATACATTAATTCTTTCTTCATTCACACTTTCAGGCATTTCATCATACATCTTTAGTCCTCTGTACATTAGGCAGTTCTGTGATTTTGATTTCTTCATTTGTGAAATTGTGGCAATGGAACTCTGTTTATATTTCTTGTTTCGTAATTATGAATGTCTCTATTAAAAATAATTTCATCCTTTAATTATTTTGGCATTTGGTTTTTCATAATTTTATGCCCAACAATTAACACATTAAATAGTAGTCTCTTTTTTGTTGGAGTCCAATTTAGATCCTCTCTCATTTGATTAATCCTTGCGTATTTGCCTTTCCCCAGTATACATCTCATAGCTTTGTTTTGTATAACTTCTAGTTTGTTCAAATTTCCTTCATTGGCCAAATATAACATCGTAGAGCAGTAGTCTAAATGTGGAGCAACGATAGTTTTATAAATAAGCTCCGTAGTGTTTCTATTTAATTTACGTCTTAGTCTTCTAAGAAAATTTACCTTTTTTTATACCTTTTTTAGCACATATTCAAAGTGTGCTGTGAAAGTCAGTTTTGAGTCGAGTATTACACCCAGGTATTTGATTTCATTTACTTTTCCAATTTTTTCACCATTAATTGTCAAATTTAACCCTGTGTTACCTGTTTTATTGCCTATTTCTATATATTTTGTTTTGTTTACGTTCAGTTTCAACTTGTTTAATTTCAGCCATTTTGCTATATTTTGTAGGTCTTCGTTTATTTTGTTAATTGCTTCTGAGTAATCTTCACACGAAATATAGATTAAGGTATCGTCTGCAAATAGTCTAATTTTGCAATGTTTAATAGTTTTCATAATATCATTTGTGAAATTATAAATAGAATTGGACCTAATACCGACCCTTGCGGAACACCAAGGTTGTTCTCTATCGGTTCTGATTCTGAGCTTTCAACTTTCGTTACCTGTTTTCTTTTCTGGAGATATTCTTTGAATAGATTCAGAGCTACGCCAGAAAGACCTATGTCTTCTAGTTTTTCCAGTAGTAATTTCCTTTCTATCGTTTCAAATGCTCTTTTGAAATCTAAGAATGCTGCAATGGTGATTTTTTTTTGATGATGTAAAATAAGAGTTCTACGTCCCAGGGGCCTCGAGTCGGAGCCTCGGCTAGCAGTCCTCATGCCTTCTCCAGTATTACAGGATGCTTATTGAAAGACTTAGGACGGGGTGGTTTCAAAGAATTTGAACAATTCATCAAATTTCGAAGTTAATTTTCTAGCGCTGTAGGTTCTACTCAAGTTCTGTTATTATATCATTATAGGCAGTTGCTTCATAATACTTAAATAATCACAGAACTTGAATAGAATTTACACGGAACTTAAAAATTATCTATCTATTAATATTCCGTATTATCCATGCATTGAACTTCGATAACACGAACGGTCCGTATTATCCGTGAGGTGGACTAAATTCACTTTTACCAAAAAATGAATAATTATAAAAACATATTAAAAAATATAATATAAAATACTTTTTATATTATACTTACTTTTTACATTTACATTACACGGGCGCGCGTTTGGCGTGTTTCCTGACTTTGCGCCTGGTGCCGAAGGAATCAATGATGCGAGTTCTTTGGAGCATCTTCCAACGCCTGTGCTCTAAAGATTGCAATATGTTTCTTAAGATAGGGGAATCTATCAAATGCACCGCCCGTTTCTGTCCAGAGTCAAGGGTTTTTTTTCATTTAACCCTAAAATTTACATCTAAACCTGCCCGCCACACTAAACTAACCAAACAGACGTTACTGCAAACTCACCAATTTCCCGTGCTCTCTGTTTCTGTTAACTCAAAGAGCCTTAAGTAATTCAAAAATATGTTTATAATTGTACCGTGTTGATAATAATTTTTACCGGATCGCCGTTCATTTTTGAGGGGCCTTATGTATAGACGATCATTTTGTTCAATTACTGTTGACGGAACGTGTTTGCAATACTGTTTTAACGCGCCCTTACCTATTGTGGAGTTGGGGTATTACGAAAAAAATTATTATTAAACAAATTTGTGAGTTTGCAGAAACTTGTGAGTGATTCTAAGTCTTCAAGATCCACAGTCATTGTTTTCCTTTTTGCCCCACTTCACCCAAATTATTTCAATCCAACATAACTCACGGCAGACGCCGTCGCCCGCTCATGACGTGCCTCGTCGGCAGCTCAGATGGTCAGAAGACGAAATGAATTATTATGTAAATGGTGTTGGTATATGTGTGTATTTGGGCACCGCTCGCTGACGGAGCAGGGCGCCCCGGGGCGATCTCGCCCCGTGTATCTCTGCTCTCCGGGGCGCTAAGCAAGCGACCCACCGACCAGTCGACCAACTGACCAGGGGACGTAGGGACAATTATATGGTCTTATATGTTGTGAGACAAATCGTAAGACACCTTCACGGATTTTATTCGCATTTCAAGACTTAGACTTCCTATCACTTTACTATCGAAGAATGTATGCTGATGTCTTCAAAGTTATAGGTACCTAATCATGTACCTGGCAAGTAGACTGGTATCGTAGTAATTTTGGTTTGACGCATTGTTTATTTGTCAATTTTTCTTTACATTTACAGCCCTCTTTTTTAATTCAAAATTAATAAATTCTTGAGTTTACTTAAAATTAAAAAGTTTTAAGTAAACCCTGATGAAGTAAGCAATGCTTACGACACATGTTGGTTTTTTAAACAATAAATGTGGTTAAAACTAAGGAAGGGTTGTTTCACAGAATTTGAACAATTCATCAAATTTCAAAGCCAATTTTCAAGTTTTATTCAAGTTCTGTTATTATTTCAGTTCTGTGAAGCGACTGACCTGAATAATATAATAACAGAAATTGAATATGACTTTCACAGAACTTGAAAATTTATGTTGAAACTTGATGAATTGTTCTGATTCCATGAAACAACCCATCCTTAGTATTTAATAATTTTGATTTAAAATGGTGCCACAAAATAAGTTTTTTGCGTTTGAAGAAGTCTTTTTTTATTTTTTTTTCTTATTGTGCAAATTATGTTTTTTTGTAAGGTACGCCTATATTATTAGAAGGTTTTCACATTTTTTGCTGTGCCCTTCTTTTTTTGACGATAAACATTTTTTTATTTTTTTTATACCTCACAAGGTCTCATCCACTCCCGTCTGGAGCCAGTGAGACTATGGCATCCCCAATTGGGGTATATTGTGAGGCTGAAGGTAGTGGGGAGGGGAAGGAGATAGGGAAGAGGAAGGTGGGGAAGTACCTGGCTATTCAGATCTGGTCACCAAATACGGCTAATGCCATTTCAAGTAACGTTTCAATTCTGAATGGTGGGTTTACACCAGGGCGATTCTAAGAGTATCTTCCACTCTGGAACTTGCCGCAAATATACTATAAATTATTTTAAATTAATAAATTGTGAAATAACACAAATTAATCAAATAAAATTTATTTGCCACGCCGGGATTCGATTCTGCGACCTTCGGAATTCTAGTAAATAGCCTTACCGCTGGACTACGCCGGCCGTCGGTAGGTAGATACATTTTATGATAAGTTTTTGATTAGTTCAAAAGGTGCATTTTTCGATCTGGATGCAATTATTATTGTTAAAATAGGATGAATATTTTGGTGTCTTTATTATTTGGCAGCTGAATGTACATTTAAAAATTTCATATCTATGAATGATGACGTAAAGCTCTGAATCTTAAACATAGACCTAAAACGTTAAGAGCAAAGTACTCGCTTAGTCTAAATGAATTATTTTCGAGAGCCACAACGACAATCTGATCCAGACTAATATTATTGGTATCCACTTTCTTCTTAACACATTGCTTTTGATGACATGACGATCTCGGGTTGTTGAAAGTATGGGGAAAACCACTAGAATTAAAAGCATTATCAAACATTTATTTTTAAGGATAAATCTAATCTATTTTTATTCGCTGACCAATATATAATTTTGTTCCTCTAATTTTATTTGGTGATGCATAATCAGATTGTTTCGTTACATTTCATCTTGCTAACGTGATGCATCGCTCCACATCCGTATCTCATATTCATAATTCGGCTGAGGTTACTCCCTTGCTTTCTCCGTTCCGTGCATATCCCGCATTCATTCGTGAAAAAGTCATGGAAGATGCGGAAATTTATGCGATGTGATGGCAAACTTTTGAAGAAATCACTGATTTTTACTGAAAGAAGACGTAGTAGTATTATTAGTAGTATTACGTAGTATTTTAGAGCGAACGTCTGTCTCTGAATATCATATTATATTATCATGAAAATGTTGGTCTATTTTTCTAGGTACCTGGATGCTCAGAGCATTTGTACCACGAAGTTGTCATTTCCATAGCTTGGAAATATCTCGTTTTTATTTATTTTAGATAGTGACATTCAATCATTTTAAACGATTTCATCATGTTCCTCGAATGTACGAGAAAATCAAATGTACAACATTTCTTTATACTACTCTCAGTGAGAGATCGTACGTGACGTCATCATTCTAGTATCTTCTATATTTTTTTGGTTTTTAAATGAACCGCGTGGAAAGGAAAGAGACGAACGTCGATCACGTCCATACGGCTCTCACGGAGACTAATTCTTCATATTGACATTTGAGAACAGCTGCCTTTGGTGTCCGTTATTTAATTTTAAGGGCATCTGGTTACCTACTGCTTAGGGTATTATTTTCATATAAAATTTTCGAATAAGTGTGTATTATCGGCAAACCTACACTACATACAGGCTCTTTTATAAGACGTAGGTGGTTTTATAACAATTAAAGCTACGCTGAAATAATTACTGAGAAAACCAAACTCCTTCAATAGGATTTTAGATGATATCAAAATCATGAGACACCTAAAGATATTTGTCTGGGTTTCCTTTTGGAGAAGCTCCAATTCAATATTTCAGACATTTAATAATGTAAATCATTTCGCTGCATCCCACAGTTATGATATCGAAGCACGGATTTGAATTGCATTAACGTTAAGTGATTTTAATTGCATTTCTTCTCATGCACGTCAAACCCTCGTTGGGCGTGATTTTCATTTTGATATTGAATCCTTTTATTATTTTTTGATAAAACAACACCGCGCAAATTGAGCGCGAGAGAATTTTGACCGGAGGCATCACTTTTGATACTTACTTGGTTAATTATGTTGCGCGTTTCTTTTATAACACGATTACCTTTTTGTATCAAAGCTCGTATTCGTTAAGTCTTCGGGCATAATAGTATTGCATACACACCATTCGGTATTTATGCTTTTTCATTTCGTACTTGCTTTCCTCTTTATAATGCCAGTTTTATTGCCATCGAGTTAAACAGTAAGTATTACATTAAAAAATTAACAGAATCTAGCAGTGCTACGGCTTACGATTTTCCTGAAGGAGTTCCGAAATATTCTGAAATTTTTAGAGTATCATCCAGGAGCGATGCACCCCACTTGTAATAACCTCATTTAGTGAATTCTGCGTTAAACCTGCACAACCCTTTGTCACCTTAATTTACGTTAAGCTTAGGTTCAATGCTACTGCGTCTATCAGCTAACAACTCCAGGATTGTGAAGAGCTTTCAATTCTGAGACAATTTTGTGAACTTAATATAGACGTTGTTCTAAAGCAGGGTTTCCCAACCAGTGGTCCGCGAGATGCTAGAAGATGGTCCGCGATGGTCTGCCGGTCAATAAGCGAGCCAGCGCGTGGGCGGTCCCTAGTCTCTAGTCGAGAAGTCTGAATAAAAAAAATCGGAACAATATTCAGTTTATCATTATTGTACCTTGTAGTCAGTGACCATTACGGTATTTCGTTTCGCCCCACCCCATTCTACCGCGTTCTACCCCCTCCGTTGTGGTAAATATTCCGCTAGAACCCTATCCCATTACGCCCCTCTCGTTGTGCTATCCGTCCCGGGTGCCACCCATGCCAGCCTACGCCACTGATCACAAGCAG
Organism: Limnephilus marmoratus; assembly: GCA_917880885.1. Classification (NCBI taxonomy): domain Eukaryota; kingdom Metazoa; phylum Arthropoda; class Insecta; order Trichoptera; family Limnephilidae; genus Limnephilus; species Limnephilus marmoratus. The sequence goes on along the minus strand of OU862921.1, from coordinate 26,200,676 downwards.
TGGCTTAGGCCAGTGTGGGTGGCACCTGGGACGGGTAGGGCGGACAACGTGGTGTCGCCCCCCTCCCCCCCAATAAAGTTGACAAACACAAATTTCGATTTCATTAAAAAAATTTACCGTTCTGGGGGAGGGCGAGAGAATTGTTCTCTTGGAAGTTAAAACTCTGTCGGGTGGTACCCCGGGGCGCCGCCCTCCCTCGCTATAACAACTGCTTGTGGTCCCTGTCGACAAAATAAACGTACAAGTGGTCCCGGGTCAGAAAAAGGTTGGGAACCACTGTTATAAAGGGTGAAATTGAATAATCTGATAGAATGTTGCCTGTTGTATACTGATGATGCGATGCTGATTTCTAACACCATGGAAAATCTACTATCTAAAATACTGAGTTAGATTATCTGAGAAGCCTTTTTACGAGAGATATCGAAAGAATAGAAGAGTAAATGCTGGTAACTCCATTAATTGGCGCTAACAAAAAACTGTCCTAAGAAGAGAAGCTAGCAGGAACTGGCAGAGGAAGGATGAAAGTAGACTGAGTGCTGCAGAAATGAGACCCCTGAGGCGCATGTGTAGTAAAACCATGTATGATCGTGTGAGAAATGTGGAGATCCGCAAAGAATTCAAGGCTGATGTAAACGTAATCAGAAAATGGACGCTCAGGTGGTTTGGGAATGTAGAGCGAATAAACGAAGAAAGGAGTGTAAGGAGAATTTGTAACGCAAATGTGAATTGTAGAAGAAGTCGTGGACACCCGAGGAAGACATGGTACTACGCTACATGGCGAGGAAGACTATCTACCCCTGCGGAGACGGCGTGAATGCTAATTGTTCTAAAGGCAAATTGGTGACCAATGCAAAGCTTCCCACCATCCCATGTTGCTGACATTCCTTTCACAACATTGTGTCGCGAGTTACAATTTTTGATAATCCAGGAGTTTTACCATGCATCCTTAAAAATCACCCCCACAAGAGCACTTCGTCACACACCACACCACTTGCCACAAAACCTTCTATCGCAAACCAAGTTTTTTTTTAAATTGGTTTATTAATAAAATGTACATTTTCTTTAAAATGTGACAAATAACATGTACCCCTAATCGTATTACATTGGTAAATAACATTTTCACATAAAGTTTTCAGATACTTTTCAGAAAGAGTAAGATAACAAAAAGTATAACAAATATGTGAGAGAGAAAGAAAAATAAGAAGAGAAAAGCGATATCTGATGTACTTATTGAGAAATATTATATTACAAAGTATAATAATTGATAAATAGGTACTACTGAAAAAGGTTTTTTTTGTTAAGCATTTTTGAATTCTGTACTTTTTTACATTAGCTCCAAACAAGCGGCCCCGAGGAAAATAATTCCCCCAGGGCCTATGTCATCTTAGGGGATGCTGTGTAGGGGGTTTAAGGAAAGAAAGATAGGAAGTTCTGGGAAGGAAACAGGTATGAGGGGTGGGTAGGAATCTGGGGGTCAGTGGTTCTAGGAGTGACGGAGCTTGAATCCATCCGTCTGCAATGAGTAAGCGATGCAAGACGATGGGTCTAGAGATTCTGGCTGAAGAGGATAAAAAAATTCCCTCAATCAGTCTCTCTCAATCCTGCCCACCATGCAGCAGGTGGGCAAACGCTTCGGCGCCAAGACCTAGACAAACTTTACCCCATGAACCCGAGCACCCCTACTAAGTCACCAAACGTAGCGAACCGCTTGGTGTGACCTATGGCAAAGTTATTGGTTATCCAATAAATGGTTCCCGGGGCGGCGGTACCCTTACTCGCCTCCCAGATCTCCTTATAATTTGTTTCCAAGGATAATTTGTTAAGCCATTTCACTCCAACATATTTGTAAAATTGTTGGGCTGTGAATCATAATTTGCATTCAATCAATACAAGCCAATCGTGTTAACCCTCATAATGAAATAATAAAATTAATTTTATTAAATCGTTTTTGGGAAACAGAATAAATAACACATTTGGATAATTAATAGATTCTCCGCCTGCTGCCCCTGTCTCCTCGAGACGTCGGTTTCCGCTGGCCAATAAAAAGCCGAATTCCTCACATGACTAATGGCTATCGAACTCAGCGTGTCGCCTTCGATGTTTCTAATACAAATTTGTAAAGGTACTGAAATTAAAATAAATAAAACATAACATGTAACCGCAACTCAACAATAGAGGCCTCTTCGACCCCTAAATTCTGCCCGGTGGAACAGCCTGTTGTTTTTATGTCGACTAATATTTGATTTATTTTCGTATTAGCAGAGGTATTTTTTTTCGTTTTCAATAACTCTTTTGGTATTGTGGGTGTAGATTTGTTTGTTTTATTGGTTTTAATAGTGGATAAATTACGCATTAAATTAATTAAGTGGGAGGGGGTTGATTCCGTTGCTGTTTAAGGGATGATTTATTGTAATCTTGCAAACAACCCTTTAACGGTATGTTATCGAGAAATTTGTATAAATTATATACCTAATACATTATATTAAGCCTTTCAAACATAATCACAAAAGCCAACATAAACGAGTCTAAATTAAATTTATTAAAAATGGCGTACGTATCACCTCGTTCCGGGTGGAACACAACAGTAAGAAACCTCTAGTAAATGACATTCGGAATCGAAAGATTCCTTGAAATATCTTTAACTTTGTTTGATACCAGATCTGAATGGCGTGTTACTTTCTAAACTTCATCTTTTACTTTCCCTCCCCCTTTTCAGCCTCCCAAATTCCCAAAAAATGGGGATTCCGCGTATCTACAAATTAATAAATCAATAAAGTTACCCTTTCTGTCAGATGAACTCCATAATATCCATTAATTTTATAAACTAATAGGCCACTTGCATGAATTTCATAACGACTTGGAAAAAATCGATTACGAAAATGTTAGTACAATTTTTTGGAAAAACAGTTTTATTTTTTTTTTTTAAATAAATAAAACTATTATTTGGGCCCGTGACGCCACTACTTGAAAATGTCCCGTCTCCGAAAATGTTCCTATTAATTTTGAAAGTACCACACTGATTTATTTTTTTTATATGGCAACACTTTGATTTCTGGCGAATTTTTGAATTTGACGTTTAACGTTCACTAGATTTATTTTTTGTTCTCTGCGAACTTATAATTTGGTTTGACTTTTTGACAGATGTTATGAAGAGAACCCCGCACATTTTACGATGTCTGTACGTGTTTTAGAGGTATAATGGTAGTGGTGCTGTTTTTAACAAAATCAAATTTATAAAAAATAAATCACTTTTTTTTATTTTATTTTTTTTTTTTTTTATATCGAACGTTTATTGATTATAGCATATAAAATATAATGTACATTTAGATGATGTGTTAATTTGCTTACATGTTCATATTCAAATATGTTAATACCACTCTTCCATGGAAGCGTTAGCTTGTGTCTGGAATAGTAGGGTACATTTTTTAATGCTATATTTAAGTTCTTAAATTACAATGTGAATGTAAAAAACAATAAGTTGTAAGTTCGGTGATATGTAATTATAAGTATTTATCTACTATCAAAACAATTTTACTATTTGGATAATGTGTCCAGAATTATTGTAATTAGTTGCTAAAAACAATACAAAATTTAACTTATTTGAAGAATGGAGTATCACTTGGAAACTGAGTTATAAGTAGATTAGATTAGTCGGAAACTGTTTTTTTTTTTTTGAGATTATCTTTAAAATATTTTTTTACAGTGTTTATTAATTGGATTTTATCATTAATTTTTCTAATTTCATCCGGTAATCGGTTGAAAATAAGTCTTCCTTGATAAGTATAATAATTTTGTGCAAAGGAAGTGTTTAATTTTGGGCATGAAAAAATATATTTATGTCTAGTACGGTTTTCAGTTATAAATTGATATTTTTCTTTTTCTTTTATAATTTGAATCAATGCATTTCTATTGTATAGATCTTTGAAAGATGGTACTTGAAATTCCTTAAATAATTGATCCGTTGGGTAGTCAGAAGGTTTTTTTAATATGATTTTAATTATTAGCCTCTGCACAACTTCAATTGGGGAAAGATTAGTTTTGTATGCTGATCCCCAGCTAATGATAGCATATTGTAAAGTTGATTGAACCAAAGCGTAATATATTAGATATAAGTTTTTTACAGATAAAAAATTTCTGATTCTTAAAAATATATAAATCAATTTTCTAATTTTTTTTACAACTTGACAAATTTGTTCCTTCCATTTCAAATTTTTATCGATAATGACTCCTAAATATTTGATTGTGTTTGTTGTTTTTAATATTGTGCAGTTTTGGATACAATAATTTTTACTATGTGTTTTGGAATTATCATGGATGATGATGTCAATGTTTTTAGGGGTATCATTTTTGTGTATTGCAAATGGAATTACAAATGTTTTATCACCATTTAGTGATAGTAAATTTACGTCGAAGAAATTCTTTAAAATATTTATGTCTTCGGTGGCTTTAAATGTTACTTTTTCCCAAGTTTTTTCGCTAATTATTAGTACCGTATCATCGGCGTATGAAGTAATTTGGCCATGTAGTGGTTGAAAAAAAATGTCATTAACATATATGGTGAAAAGGATTGGTCCGATTACTGTACCTTGAGGGATTCCAAAGTCTGATATTTCTTTATCGCTATTAATCTGATTTATTTTTACGACTTGCGGTCGATTTTTTAGGTAGTTCGAAATCCATTTAATTGCATTGTCTTTTATACCTATATTGTTTAGTTTTTTTAGTAGAATCTCATGGGATATACTATCAAAAGCTTTTCTGAGATCAATAAATATACCGGCACATTTTTCACCTTTATCCAATGATTCATTGATGTATGAGGTTACATTAGCAATAGCATCTTGTGTGCTGAGTGACTTTATAAAACCAAATTGGTTTTGGTGAAGAATTTTATTACTTTCTAGGAAACCGACCAATTGGTTTTTCACAATTTTTTCAAAAATCTTTCCAATGTTTGAGATTAGACAAATTGGGCGGTAGTTAGTTACTTGTTGAGGATCTCCAGATTTATAAATAGGTGAAATAATTGTATTTTTATAGTTTGTCGGAAATATTCCCTCTGTTAAACTTAAGTTTATCAAATGAGTAATTGGTTTTACCAGATGAATTTTCATGGATTTTAGAAAATGTACTGTAATAAGGTCAAATCCGGGAGACGAACCTCCTTTCATGCCTTCTATTATTTTTAAAACTTCACTTTCTGAGGTTGTTTCAAATTTTGATAAATTATTTTGATTTTGTACATTTTCAATCGTTTGTTTTTTCGGGTTAAAAGATTTATTGATATTTTTCGCAAGATTTTTTCCTACATTAGCAAAAAAAGAATTAAAGATGTTTGCACATTGTTTAGGTTGAATATTAGCATCTATTATTTTATTTTCATGTTCAATGTATTTTATTTTTTGTGTTTTTTTAGTGTTATCCATGGCTAAGTTGACTGTTTTCCATATTTGTTTATTGTTATTGTCTGTAGAAAGTATTTTATTTTTGAAATAGTCTTCTTTATTTTTTTTGATACAGTTTGTTAATTTATTTTTAAATTTTTTGTAAAAAGTGTATGCTTTTTCATTTAGAGGATTTTTCAATGCTGTTTTATAAAGTTTTTCTTTGTTTCTAATTGATATTATAAGTCCTTGTGTTATCCAAGGCTTTAAAATTCTTAGTTTAGATTTAATGCGGACTGTAGTTTCAGTAGTTGAATTTTTTATGTGTTGAGACAATATATTTTCAAAGTTTTTTGAGCAAGTCTCGGTATCATAACTATTTAACACGTTGTTCCATTGTTCATTTCTTAGTTTTTTGGATAAAATAGTCATATTTGTGTAGGATTTTGTCTTTGTTAGATTAAATTTTTTATGTTTAATTTTGTTATCATAGAGAAGAATGCATGCATGGTGGTCAGTTATATTCGTTTTCCAAACAATTGATTTGATTTTGTCGATATCTTTAATATTTATGTTAGTCCATAAATGGTCTAAACAAGATGGAGTGTGATTTTTTATCTCTCTCGTATTTTTATTAATGCATGATATGAAGTTAAATTCAGTCATACAATTAATATATTCATTTTTGAAATTATTTTCTACGTTTTCATTAATGTTTAAATTGAAGTCTCCTGCAATAAAGCAAAGTTTATTACTAAATTTTAACAGTATTTGTTTAAATTCATTTATAAATGTCGAGATATTCGAACCGTGTGTTCTGTAAACAGCTATTATGTGGTAGTTTGTTTTGTCGAGTTTTAATTGTATTTCAATACAGTTTACTAGGTGTATAGGATGTTCAGTTATTTTGACAATACTAAATTTATCGTGAATGAATATGACGAGACCACTATTTTTATTGATGTTTATTTTGGTTGTAACATAATTATATTCTGGTAAATGATAGGTGGGTGATTCGTCATTAGTAAAAGTTTCTGATAATATTATGATGTCAGGTTTTTTATTTAGATTGTTTAATTTTAGAATTAATTCATCCCAATTTCGTTCCATACTTCGTATATTACTATGAAAAATGAAAATATTATTGAGATTCTTTGAGATTATGTCATTACATGAATTGGTGTATACACACTCATATTCTTGTATTTTAAAATTATTTTCTAATTCATTAGCTATGAAGTCATCCATTTAGTAAAAATATGAATGTGATATTGATTTCTTTTAAATATGTAGAGTATTTTCAAAGTAGAGTGTGACATAGAGTTAGTAATACAAATACGGATTTTATAATGTGTAGAGATTGTTGAAGAATGTTCCGGTTTTTTATTGATCATATATTGATTGATCACATCTTTATCATTACTAGCATAATCATTTACAATATTTAAATGCATATCTCGTAAAATAATATTATTTATATTTCTAAAATTCAATAAAGCGTTTTTTGATTCTACTATAAATTGTTGTACTGTAGACTTATGTGTAGGATAAATAGCAATATAATGCGATAATTTATTTACGTCTTTAAATTTTATATTTAAAATATTAACATCATAATCATTAATTACTTCATTAATATTGAGAACATTATACTGGTTGGAAATAGATATTCCAATATCAGAGTTTTTGTTTATTCTTATTATTGTTACCTGGTACCCTGGAATGGAGTAATTAGTTTCGCCAGTAGAGTAGGTCTTTGTAAACCCAATCAAGCCCGGGAAAAAAAATATTTCTTTTAAAAATATTATTAATTTTTCAAAAAAAATTTTTACGCTTTTAATATTTTTATGAAATTGAGTAAATCTTTTTTGAGTGCAAATAAAATAGAAATCTGTTATTATTATATCCCGAGGAAGCTTGGTCGAGGCGAAACCGGTAGATATATAAAATAATAATTTCGTTGTTAAATACAAACTCCTGGATGACTCAATGCGCCAAAATTCTTCAGAAAAACGGCCTGGAAGAAGACGATACCCGGAACAGGAGAAATTACATCCTGAGAACGAGAAGAGCCGACCAGCCTACCTAGGCAATGAGTTGGGACAGCACAAGAAGAACAACATGTCAACCTACCAGAGACCAAATGGGAAAATAATTCACCGACTCCAGATATTTTCATATCAGAGTGTTCGGCTCTGTGGAATTCCTTATTGAACATATAAATCCTACTGATCCCTCAATATAAATATTTAAAAAATCTTTTGTAATCCTTCATGTATTTAAAAAAAAATTATTATTATTATAATTTACAAGTACAAGTTTATTACATTGGTTTTAGTAATATAGACGTTGAACATTACAATGATTTATGATCAATAAGATGGATCAAGGAAAAAAAATATTAATGAGATGTAATATTTTTGATATGCCTCGTTATTCTCCTGTGTCCTTTCGTATGGAAAACGTTATTTTTTTTTTAAATGATTTTCGACTATGTAATTATCATTTTTTCGCACCCATAAAATTATGTCCCGTCTTTCCGGTTTATAAAAAATGTCTGATTTTTCGGATTGAAATTTTCAAAAAATCGCCAGGGTTTCAAAAATACAATTAAAAAAATACAGAATGTCTTAGAATATTTGCCTAAACTGGAAAAAAAATGTGTTGCAAGTCGCCTATTGTACGTTTATCTACAGATTAAAACTAACTTATTTGAATAAATGAATATTTTAAATGCAATGTATGTGCATTTTTTTTAAATCCAAAAGTTAATTCACTTTGAAAACTGGGATAAATACGAATTTATCTTATTAGATCCATATTTAAGAATTAAGCGGCAATGTAAGCCCATTCACGTCACTATACTTTTCCTATTCATGAAATTATTTTTAATGCTTAATCTGTCGTGAGGCTGTAATAGGCATGTTTCTACTCTGAATCATTTAAAAAGGCCTTTATCTGAAGTTATTTGAGGTTTTATTTCTTTAACCTACATTTTGATATCTCTATCCTGTACCATACCACGGAAGCATTTAGAATTCGTTCAAGCTGTACCAATTGAAACTTATTTTTTTAGTATTCGTTAACTTAGTAGGATGTCTAAATCAGTTTTTATTTAAATATTTTTTTATGTGATACTTTTTATTTGGACTTCTGAAATGGGTTTGGAGAACTTTCCCATTTTTTTGGAGAACTCAACAGCTTATTTCAGTTCGCTGTAATATTTAATTTACCATATACTTTGGAAAATATAGAATACGAGGAAGGGGTCTCACGTAAATAATATAAATTCAACTCGATCTTCTTGCTTCGTTCACATTCATAATTATCTTCTGTTGTCTAACCATTGGGTGAAAGCCTTTTTGTTCACATTTTTGGTTCACTCGAATGTGGTATATTATATTTTTGGGATCTTGTCTTTGGCGCGTCGTATTATCTATGATCTCCTGACTGGGAGCAGACATGTTTTTCGATTCAATTTTTCGAAATCAATTGTTCGAATTTCAGTTTTTCGAACAGCAATTGACCGAAAGACATATTTTTCGAAGTTGTTAATAAACTTTTTAAATATATATTTCACTTGCTTATGACTAACGAGATACTGTTAGGTTAGGTTAGTTTTTTTTTTACATGGGCTCCAGTCGGGAGGCCCTGAGGAAAATGATTTCCCTGAGGGCTTATATCACCTTTGGGGATGCTGTGTGGATGGTTTTTTTAGGAAAAGGAAGGAGAGGAAAATTCTGAGAAGGAAAGGGGTTTAAGGGGTAGGTAGGAATCTGGGGCTCAGTGTGTCCTGGTCATACACCTAGAGTCCTAGAAAAACCTAGGTGTTGGTTATCCAATAAAGGTTCCCGGGGCGGCGGTACCCATTCCCGCCTCCCAAATTGAGTATATTCTATAATAAAATACTCTTGTACGTACTGCATACATACTTACATCAATTCGAAAAACTAGTGTTTTGTATTGCTGTAAACGACAAAATGTCATTTGTTCAGGACAGCGAAAAGAATTTTATTTTGTGTTTTTTGGAAAATAAATCTTTTTTTATGTATACATTTAATTATGATTTTTTATTATAAAATAATATTGAATAATCTTTTAGAATACTACATTTTATTTGTATATTTGATTATCCTTTTAAAACGCAGGTCGTAAAAGACGTACTTATTTTCTTAGAAATATTTTGACGACCCAGGTCAAAAGAGAAAAAAAACGGATAAAATGACATATTTAACTAAATTTTGTATTTATTGTCCTTAACAGCATTTCAAAATTCATATGTAGTGTAGTAACTTTTTTGCATGCAAACAAATTTAAGGCGACATTCGTTAATGTTACACTTTTTTTGAAATTGATGATGTACGATTAAAAACCTTTGAATAATTTGGGGAGCGTTTTAAAAATGAAAAAACGTATTTTACTCTCTTCGTAACTTCCTTGAAATGACCAATTCAGATTTTCACAAAGCAACATATCAAAGCAACATATCAACAAAGCAACCTATCAAGATCCCAAAAATAGTAGGAAATTATTCATTTTTATAAAACGAAACATCCACTTGGTAGAAATTTTCTCAAAGTTGTTTGTTCTGTGTGTATATCATTTTTCTTTCATTCTTCGTGTGTGTCGACACTTTCAGATCATCAATCATATGTAACAATTAATTGAATATGCTTTTAAAGATTGTCTTAAAACCACAAGTGATTTATTCACTTTAAACTTTCCTCGAAAAAAGAAAGTTTGTGTGCATGTTTTCTTTGTGAAAACGCTCTTCAAATTGTGTGGGTAACGCATATAATTGAAATTTTTCATATTATTTTACAAATTGGTCAAATTAATAATTTCAGGTCGTGATTTATGCAATCGCATTTAGAGTAATGCTTCAATTAGTGCTGTAAAATATTCGGTTGAAGTACATTTCAGCTGTTTTACCCCGTCACAGCGATTTACTGTCAGTAGGGGATATAAATCACCGGGTCGTGTTTCGTCATGTTATCGCCAGGTGGCGCCAACTTTAAATGTCCAATGCCTATCGTGAAAATACGAGCTTTAATTGCGGGGGACATTGCAAAATGGCTAGGGTGGAGAACGGTACGGCGAAAGGTGCTATAAAACTCTTTCAGTTCGAAGCAATAAAATTTAATCAGAATCAGATCTTTTTAGCTTTACTGGTTTTACCTGGTTTCGTCCTTGAAGAGATTTTCGTAGATTTCAACATGTTTTCTGTAGATGTAAATGATGTAGGACAAACAATATGAAGTCTTATGTTATTTTTGACCTTTTGATGTATACAGTTCAATTATCCCCTCAGCCTACAATGAAATTGTGTTGATTTTGGAAATACAGTTAGATAAAGCTTTTAATTCTTTTATTACGTTGGAGAGTTTTTTTCTAAGAGAGCTACTTCGTACAATCAGATTTATATGTATTCTTTATGTTTATATCCTTTTATTTATTGATATTTACTACCGTGTAATGAGCCTTATGCTTATGATCGTTAAAAAACATTTTACTATCTGATAGAACGCAGATTTCAATGCAGATTCCTGGAAAATTGTGATTACCGAATAAATATACATATTATAATACGCTCTAATATCGTTTGGGATGAAAAGTTTCCAACTCCATTTAGATTTCCCTTTCTACCTCAACCTCACTTAACTTCTTTCTTCTCTACGGCCTCCCATATTATGCACTTTGCTTGTTCATTGCCCGCGGAAAGCTCACGGATAATTAATGCGTTTTATAACGATATGTACCGCAATTATACAATCTTTTAATGTCATCTCATGCGGCCATGTTCCTTGGTAGCGCATGTCGGATTACGTAACAGATGTATTAATACAGAAACAGAATTGCCAACGGGTATTGTTTTGGAATTTTTTGAGATTTATGACCTGCTTGCGTATTTTTGGAACAAACGGATCTCTAATTGAAAAGTATTCGGAAATAATTGAAGTGAAAAGTGGATAGGAACTTCCAATATTTTTTGATGTATTTATTGAGGAGATTCCTCCCACTTAAGACACTGTTCACAAATACATGCATCGTGGGTACCCTTAAGAACTTGGGGTTGCATAATGTACGTCTGCGAGCTCTCTTGTAAAAGTTTTGAAAAATCAAATGTTTATTCGCAAAAAATCGAAAATGCTGGTATAGTTAACGTTGCTAACGTTAATTAATTTTTTCTATCGATTTTCACGTTTTAATTTCTAATTTAAAACTTGTAAAGAAAATCTTACCCGACTGAATTAGGTACATATATGTTAAAATCTTAATTGTACGGTCATTGAACATGTAATATAGATTTAATAATAATATATAGAAATCAATAATAAAATACTTATTTACTCTCTCATACGCCCTTTTATACTTTCATAGTGGGTACGTGAATTTTCACAATTTTTTATACAAGGGTTAGTAATAAACAATGGTTTCAAATAGTAATTACTTATTCTTCACTCTTTGCAAATTGGTTTCGTGGCGTCATTTTTAATTTGCTGAAAACAAATCACTTTGTGAAAACAACTATTTAATCAAAATTATCTACATTTTTTCCAAAATAAAAGGTTTCTTCGTCGGGATAAGATTAACATTAATGGGGTAACATTGTTAATAATGGTGCTTTAGGGTACGCTATTAACTAAATGCTATGTTAACTCCTCCCACCATATTCCCCCTCCCCCAAAATAACCCCCCCCTCCCCCATTACCCACGCCTAATAAAATCTAATCATTTCTATACTTGCATAAATTTTAAGAGCGTTTAACCAGCCAGCGGCCGAAAATCCACATTTCGTCGAAAGTTCTTACGATCATGCAGGGCGGTTACAATGAGAAAGATTAATTATTCTCCGTACCAGCTTTTTAAAATTATAACTCAATATCGATTTTATTTCATTCCAAATTTGCTTTAATTTATACCTACATCCAAAAATGCTGAAAGGTGTGATGATAAAGCTGTTAAACTAATGTATTTTTCTATTTATTTTTTGATTATAAGTATTTAACATTTGTTTAATGTCTAAGAATGGTAGGAGTTAAATAAGAATGTTAAAAAAATCTGAAATATATTAGTTTGTATGTGCGCAAATAAATACACAAACGGACCAATTTTCGTCAAGAAACACATGTACGTGTGTATTTTTTAATGATTTTATTTAAACTAAAATTACAATTCTAAAACATGCGATACCCAGATGATGTGTTGATTTATTTTACCGCATGATTATATGATTTGAAATGGGTGTGGTATAATACAAAATCTTTTTTGAAAATTTAACTAATATGCCAACGACCTATGGTATAACCTTATTATACTAAAAATAAACATTTTTTCTCAAAATTTAAAACATTCGAATTCTAGATAAAAGAACAATCTTTCGAAATCCATTTATATTTTTTTATGGAAGAGTCAATACGTCTTAAATCTGATTTAAAAATGATATATTTTTGGTTTTCTCTGGTAACCTCTTAAGTTAGTTTTTAGATTGCGAGTGAATGACATGGATGTATCGAAACCGTTAGCAGATAAATAAAAATTAAGTAATAAATGTACTTGTGAAATAAAACTCTTCAAGAAAAATGTCTAGAAATTGTTACATAGTCAGTCCCAAGAAATTTAAAAAAAATGAAATTATCACTACAACTGTGTTGCAGTTACGCGGCATTTTGTTAATCTCACGTGTTCTTGAATGAATGATATGCGTGATGGAATATTTTGCATACCTACAGATCAGACACCATCGTGACTGCACTATTAATGTTTATTATTTGACGAGAATTTGCAACAAGTTGTCTGCTAGATTATTGCTTTTTAATTTGATTGCATTCCTCGTTAGTGCAGTTTATTATGGATAAACACATTTGCATTCAGCTGCCGACATGGAAAATTTTCTTAATGGAAAGTAAATATTGATTGGTAATTTAATTGGTACCGGAAACAAACATTAAAATCCGAGTTATTTTCCAGGATGTTATTTACATTGAAATTAGACATTTGCATTCCGTGTCAGAGAAATGCAGTAATTTTTTAAAATTAGAAATCGTACTTTTTTAAATTTATGTGAATACCTACCGCACGACTGTTTTCAACTACTAGGACTACGTTATCCCCATTATACATTTGTGTGAGGCTGAAGATGATGGGGAAGAGGAAGGTGGTGAAATACCTGGCTATTCAGATCAAAGATCTAAACCATTTCAAGGATGGTTATGTTTCTGAATGGTGGTCTTTCATCATTGCAATCCTGAGAGTATCTACCACTGTGGCATCAAAAACCCAACTTCGAGTGCATGTCTGACGCCAAGCCATACGCGCCGTGCCACAAATAACATCTTCGTATGTGGAATTTCACACAAAGCTACTGTTATACTTCGGTTTCGAATTAAAGAATTCGTCACAAGATGTCGCTACTTCCGTCAGCAGGTCGGATGGGGACGTCTCCCCCTTAGGTATAACTGCTACGAATTTGTAAATATGTAGTATCTTAACTCTATATGTAGTGTTGACGGTAATATATGTATCAAGCGGCTATATATTACATATGACGTCGTTGCTCTGTCTCGGTTACTTTGTCCCGGTGACTAGCTACACTGGATGACAGTGAATCCGAGCGACGGGCTATTTTTGGAACCAGTTCCTATTGGATTTATAAAATGGTCACCAACGCTAATTGGGCGAAGCAGAACCAAAAGCCGCCCGCAGGTCCTAGCAGTAAAAACCTGCGGAGCGTATACATTAATAACCAATACAATAGTTAATTTTTTACAAAGTTTTAGTTAGAATAATTAATAAATAGCACAATTGACAATATATTCGCGCACAAAAAAGATCAATGATAAAGTCTTGGTTTGGAATGCAACTATCATGCAAACACTGACTTCTTCTGGTGTCCTTTCTAGTCGAAGTTTGGCTTTCATCAGATTATTATTTTGTATATATTTTTAATAATCTTCAACCATCGATTGATCCATTTTTTTAACATTTGCATTGACACCTCCCAAGCAAATGGCAAATGAACTTGGAGCTGAAAATTAAAAAAAATAAAATAAAATCCACTAACTCTTTACGGCCTCCTTGCTTGTTGAGTACCTACTCGTATTTTTTTTTTCGTGAGAGATCGCTTTCGTCAAGGTCATCCGGGACACAATTCACACGGGCCAGGGTGATTGATTCCCACCTGATTATGCGTGGGACGTCCGCTGCGTTCCGTTGACAAGCCATACTTGTTTGCAATCTGTTAGAAATGTGAGATTATCGTGTGTTTGCTTTTTGTTTATCACGTTTTTAATTATTTAAACCTTTAATTCGTGGTGGAATTCCATTATATATTTTTATGGATTAAAACACCTTCATAACTTTCTTCCACTTTTAATGTAGTGGAAGACGGTTATAAAGGTATTCTCATATTCGTTAAAATTATAAAATAGCCATTTTTTCCACTCACTTGCAGTTTATTAAATCAATTCAATTCTATTCAATTATTTATACAAAATAAAATTTCAATGCGTTTTAAAAGAGATAAAGAATAAGATTTAAAATTTAAAAAGATTTAAGCAATTATTCTTCAATGAAGCACAATCATACTAACAACAAAGCTTGTTGTCTGAATTGTGCTTCATTGATATTAAACAAAACATATCGATATTCGAAGTGATTCTATTTAACAACAAGACAGCTTTCCCGACTGGCATAACCATTGGCAAGTTAGTTCTGCAAACCGGGAGATAAAACAGTCTATGCTGTCGGTGACGAAGATAACCATCGGGAACATAGATACTAATGCTCTCCATGATAGCCGAATTTTCGAACCTTCCACGAATCAGTCTGAAGAAATGTGTTACAATGAGCACATCACTTCTGACCCATAGAAGGTTCAGACCAAGCATGACCAAGAGATAGTGGGTAGGATAGAGCCACGGATGGTAGCCATACTTCCTCAGGTAAAGAAATTGTCGAAACGAAAAATTCTGCGACGAGAACAGATTTAAAAAAATAACAGAATGTGAGTACCGCGCAAGAGTCCCAACTGTCTGGAGCCAGTGAGACTGGCATTCCCTATTGGGGTAAGTTGTGAGGCTGAAGGAAATGCCAATCAAACTGAGTGACCTGTAGTGATATAAAACATAGCCAAAGTTTTTCATGAAACATGTCACTATCACGTAGACATCTAAGAGATGACCTTCAGAATTTCATTATTATTCGTAGAGAACTGAAACAGAGGTCGTCCGCAGATGAAATGGTCTGACGACTTGAGAGGGTTGCCTTGATTCGGTAAAACTGGAGACAATGGAGGAAGACTTATATCCAAAGCTGGACGCCAGAATGCTTATGAAGAAGAACTTTCGAAACAGGACTTTCCACCGAAACCCAAACCGAATCTTCGGTGTCTGTTTCAGTTTCTGCCGAAACCGAAACGTTTTTAGACATGTTAAAAATCGATTGTTTACTGTTACTTGGCTTATTTTTTTACACTTATTCAGACAGTTAACACGTATTAAATTAAACAAATAAAAAAACAGCAATTGAAGAATGTAAAAAAATATTTTTTTATATTACTTCTATAAAACAAACAAAATTTATAAAATATAACAAAAACGTTAACTTCTTCTTGCAACAAAAATTTGTCAATAATCAACACTTAACATAATAAAGGAAGGACCTCATTAATTGAGTATTTTAATTTTTATTGCGTTTAAATTCACTCAATTCTTTTTATACGTGTTAAATGAAATTAAAAAAAAAAAAAAAACAGTAATTGAATTATGTAAAAAAAAAATTTTGATATTACTGCTATAAAACAAATCAAAATTAGCAAACATGTTAACTACTTCTTGGAACAAACATTTGTCAATAATCAACCCTTAGAGGAAGGGCCTCATTAATTAAGTATTTTGCTGATGATGGCGGGTGACATACGGACCACAAACTCACCCGAAGTCAGCTTTTTTTTTTTTTTTTACATTAACACCACACAGGAGGCCCTGAGGAAAATAATTTCCCTCAGGGCCTATGTCATCTTTGTAGATGCTGTGTGGAGGGTCTCTTTGAGGAAAGGAAGGAGTGAACATGGGTCTTGAAGAGACCCATGTTGTAGGAGGGAGGAAACACAGAGGCCGGCAAATCGTTCCACAGCCGAGCCGTTGAACTCAAGAACGAGTCATAGAAACGACCCGTTCTCATGTGAGTAATGTCAACCGTGTACAAATGTTGGGCGCGTGTTTGGCGTGTTTCCCGACTATGCACCGGAGCCGAGGGGATCAATGATGCTAGTTCCTCGGAGCATCTTCCATTGTAATACCAGTAGAACAAGGACAGCATTCCCACCTGACGCCTATGCTCTAAAGATTGCAGTCCGTCTGTTAGGATGGGAGAATCTATCAAACGGACCGCCCGTTTCTGCACAGAGTCAAGGGTTTTTTTTAGGTATTTTGGAGCTCCAGACCAGAGGTGGCTGCCAAATTCAACCGTGGGGCGCACTTGCGATTTGTACAGGGTTAGCAGTTGGGTACTATTAAAGTATCTGCGGGCCCTGTACAGTACGCCCAGTTTCTGAGAGGCTAACTTAACTCTGGTTTCGATGGAGCCCCCGTACCTGAGCTGGTCACTTAGAGTTACACCAAGCATATCAATGGAGGTCCTGTTCGGAAGGTTGCTTCCGTTGAAGGAGACTAGATTTTCATTTCGATCCCTTTTAGACGTTATCAAACATGATTGGGTCTTTGAAACATTAAATTCGACGAGGTTATTCTTACCCCAAGAGAAAATACTCTCGAGGTAACCGTCCATTCTTTGCTTCAAAGCCCTCCGAGCTATTGGAGTTTGTGTGCCCTTTGGGGGCTTGTCAAACAAAAAGCTATCATGGACTGTACTGTCATCCGCGTAACAATGAATCGGTGCACATGACAAGAGGTCATTGATGTGCAACAGAAACAAAGTCGGTGACAGAACCGATCCCTGTGGGACGCCAGCATTTATCGAATGCGAAGAAGAGGTGAAACCGTCAGCAACCACCTGAATCGACCTCTCCCTCAAAAAGTCGGCAATCCACTTACACAAGGATGCGGGAAGTCCGTAAGAAAGCAGTTTGTTGACAAGCCCTCGGTGCCAAACCCGGTCAAAGGCCTTGGAAATATCCAGTGCAACCGTTTGGGTCTCACCAAAACGTTCCAGGCACCGCCCCCAAACATGCGTCACATACGCGAGAAGATCACCGCACGAGCGGTTCCGCCGGAATCCGTATTGACGGTCGTTAATAATTTTGTTCTTCTCGAGGTATGTGAGCAGTTTGTCGTTGATCACACGTTCCATTACCTTAGACAGAACTGATGTGATCGCTATGGGGCGGTAGTTGGCTGGGTTGGAGCGGTCACCCTTCTTTGGAATAGGGTGAATGATCGCTTTTTTCCAACCAGAGGGCACAGAACCAGACTTCAGGGACATTTTGAAAAGCTTCGTCAAAATTGGAGCTATTTCTGCAGCGCACCTCTGCAATACCAGGGCAGGTATTCCGTCAGGCCCACTAGCTTTATTAATATCAAGCCCTCGTAAGACTTGGAGTACATCCCGATGCCGGATCCTCAGCTTTTTCATATGAAAACCGCAGTGAGGAACCGACGGCGGGGTAGCACCTTGATCATCGAGGGTCGAGTTTTCCGCGAACATTTTGCCTAATAAGTTAGCCTTTTCGGCGGCGGTATTTGCTAGAGAGCCGTCAGGTCTGGTAAGAGGTGGCAGACTGGATTTGCAGAAATTGCGACCTATTGAGCCCGCAAGCGACCAGAACGCTCTGCTGCCATGCGGGCAGGCAGCCAGCTTTCTACTGATCTGCAGGTCGTGCTCGAATTTAGACCTATTAATGATCCTCTTGCTTTCCTTTGCCATTTTGTTATATTCTGTTCTGTTTTCGGACGTTCGAGATGTGTTGTAGGCTCGGTAAGCCGCGTTTTTTCGTCGCACTGCTTCAGAGCATTGTCGACTGAACCACGGCTTTGAGCCCACACCAGTTTCTTTAACAGTGGATTGGATGAAGCCATCCATCGCGGATGTGATGACTTCACCAATTTCCTGGGCACATCTTGAGGGATCCGAGGTCCGAAAACAGACAGCTGACCACGGGAAAGCATTAAAATGTGCCCGCAGACCAAACCAATCTGCTGATCTATAGTGCCACACTTTTCTCTTCAGCCGCTCGTTTGGCGGTCTGAAGGTTACGGGGATTGACGTCGTCACCAGGCAGTGGTCGGACGATCCTAAAGGCGCTGTGACGTCAATCTTGTAGCCGTGTGGCACAGTGGTTAAAAACAAATCTAACAGATTGGAGCGGTGAGTCTGGACATCAGGAACCCTTGTCGGCCCCTGAACCATTTGCTCCAGTCCATGGCAGAGGGCAAAGGATTCCGCCTCTCGTCCAGCCGAGTCCGTTGGTCCTGAGAACTTTAACCAAGGTTCGTTATGAACATTGAAGTCCCCCAGGACCAGAAACTCTGCCGTAGGGAAGCGGGGCAAGAGGTCATCAATAGTATTACTTAGATGTTTGAAGAGTTCGGACGTATCTGAAACGCTAAGGTTCGGTGAGCGGTATAGACACGCGTAAAATCTTACCGTACTGGCAAGATTGACACGCACCCACATTACGTCGAATCTGGAGTTCTCCAGATTCAACAGTCGCACACAGTTGACGTCAGCTCGGCTGAAGAGACAGACACCTCCTTTGGGTCTGAATTTGCCAACGAGGGTGAAGCCCGGGCAATCCAGATAGGTGGCGTCTGTAGGCTCGGCTATCTGCGTTTCGGAAAGGAAGAGAAGGTTAGGGCGTTGGGAGAGAAGGTGTTGGTGGACGAAGTTTAAGTTTTTGTGCAGGCCGCAAATGTTGGTGAAATTCACCAACAGCTTTGGCCTGCACCGGGGACTCCTGCTTCTCGCCGTTGTGATAGTGATATTACTGTTGTTTGTGCAATTCATGATTTTATATGGTTTTTTTTTTTTTTGGGGTTATTAGAAGAAAGGAAGGTCCGGGAAGGAAAAGGTATGAGGGATGGGTAGGAAAGCTGGGGATCAGAGTGTACAGGAGTGACGGACGTATGAATCCAACCCACCCACTGCGGTGCAAGGCGATGGGCTGGGAGAGTCCGGCTGGAGAGGTCACCCAATGCGCCCCAAACGCTACTGCTGGGTCCCCTCCGGTCACGAACCGGCACAACAGCAGCGGCAGGGTTTTTGCACTCGTTGATGGGGCAGCCCACCCTCAGTCGCGAGCCTGAGGGTCGGACCCCTGTACTACCGAGCGGCCCGGACAACGGTAACCGGTTGTAAAGGGTCTCCCTCAACCAGCATCTCCCAATCCGGCCCGCCACGCAGAAGGTGGGCCGACGCACTCGCCATCAAGACCCAGACAAACATTACCCCATGAACCCGGGCACCCGTGCTAAGTCACCAAACGCGGCGAACCACTTGGGGTGACCTGTGGCAGAGGTGTTGGTCATCCAATAAATGGTTCCCAGGGCGGCGGTACCCATACCCGCCTACCAAACGAGAAGTTCCAAGAAGTAGTTAACATGTTTTGTTATTTTTTTAAATTTTGTTTGTTTTATAGAGGTAATATAAAAAAATATTATTTTTTCACATGCTTATCGTTTTATTTTTATTTATTTAATTTAGCACGTGTTAACTGTCTGAATGAGTGTTAAAAAAATAAGCAAAATAACAGTAAACAATCAATTTTTAACATGTCTAAAAAAGTTTGCCGAAACCGAACCTTCGGTCGGTCACTAGTAGTTTTATTCCGTCGATGGAATTCCTAAAAGAGAAGAGTTTTCTCTCTAGGACTCAATTAATAGTAAAAGACTCCTTAATGCTATTCATGACGCCGAGCCACTTACCACAATGTCTTCCAACACAGAATTATTATTTATGTTCAATTTCAATTTTTCTTTCGGCCCAATGCCATTGCGTTATGTATGTAAATTTGATACAAAATTGGAATAAATTAAGGTTCATGGCACTTTCCCAACGCATTCCAGCGTCTCTTTATTCAGCAATTCTCATCTTATTTTATCTCACCTAAGGAGTTATTTAATTGAAATATTCATCGATTTGTCAAGAGCGCTTTGAATTCTCGGAACCAAGTGTGAGGTTTGAAAATAGCTTTGGGGAATTACACGTAACATGTACATATTTGAGGAAGACTGCGTGAAAGCGCATGAGATCCTCGCCTAGAAATCTTGCTCTTGCTCCTAAAATACACTATTTTATTGAATATTTCATTAATTCATCACTCGTAAAAATGTAAAATGATTATTGTAATACAATTTTTTATAAGGAAAACTCTCTTTTATAACTTTTGAAGGTTATTCCCATCAACGTAATATATCATTGAAGAAGAAGATAACAATAATAATCTAAACAAAAAATGAAAAATAGTAAGACACAGAAAAACAGACAAAGACAATGGTCGCAACTGGGACACGAGAGGTCTGGGTTCGAGTCCCAGTTGCGTCCATTGTCTTTTTCTGTTTCTGTGTCTTGTTCTCTTTCATATTTTCGTTTAGTTTATTAATATTATCTTCTTCTTCAATGGTGCAAAAAGAAATTCAATTAATGCAATTATTCTAGCAAAAATACATCTTAGTCATTCAACGGCCTACGTGGTCGAGGGGCAAGGCTCTCGACCTGCGATCCGGGTTCAAATCCGGGCGTGCGCAAATAAATTTTATTAGATTGATTTGTGTTTTCACATTTTAATCATTTGAAATAATGTAATGTGTATTTGCGCCTCATTTTTTCGTAGAACTTCTTTCAGTATTACCCTGGTGTAAGACCACCATCCCGAATTAGAAATTTGCTTGAAATTGCTTTAGACGTGTTTGGTGACTAGATCTGAATAGCCAGGTACTTCCCCAACTTTCTCTTCCCCATCTCCTTCGCCTCCCCTCTAACTTTAAGCCTCACAACACACCCCAATTGGAATGCCATGGTCTCATTGGCTCCAGGCGGGAGCAGTCGGGACTCTTGTGAGGTATTAACATTAAAAGAATAAAAATAAATCTTTTGACAAAGCCGTCTTTTTCATGCAGGAGGTAGGTAGACTTCGATTTACTTTTAAAATAATGCATTTTGTTTAAAAAATCAAATTTGGTTTTATTAGTTTTTACGCATTCCAGTAATAATTACATCGCAGTGTTTAATTTATTACCTGCCTAATTTCTATCTCGGAATCCAAATATGCAATTTAATATTTTTATTCAGTATTTTTTCTATAGTGGAATAACTTCTTAAGTTAACCTCAAATTGTAATATTTGATCATTGTAGAAAATAGTGAAGCAGAAAAGCAGAAAAAGTTTCGGTTGCGTTTAGAAATTGAACAGGGAACCTTAGCTTTGCAAGAACGTGGCACCGGCAAGGCTGAGGTCCTGGATCCAGTTGATTTTTTTTTTCACCTTTTTCAAAAGTATCTCCATTATCTTCAGTATTTATAAAGTATCTTCAGTATTCATTAAGTATTTTCGGTTTGCATTAAGTGTATTCAGCATTCATTAAGTATCTTAGTATTTATTAAGTATCTATCTTTAGTATTCATTAAGTATCTTCATTATTCATTAAGTATATTCAGTTTATATAAAGTGTCTTCAGTATTCATTAAGTATATTTAGTATGTATTAAGTGTTTTTAGTGTTCATTAAGTATCTTCAGTATTCATTAAGTATATTTAGTTTTCATTAAGTGTCTTCAGTATCCATTAAGTGTCTTCAGTATTCATTAAGTACGAGTATATTCAGTTTTCATTAAGTTTCTTCAGTATTCATTAAGTATCTTTAGTATGCATTAAGTATCATCAATATTCATTTTTTTTTTATTTCATCCATATTTATTCTACATTTACAATTTGTGATGTTCTATGCCTGTCTCAATAGGAAAACCTGTGTTGAGAGCAGTCGTTTTAAAACATGAGCAGTTTATAATAAAAACATTAACACGTAATATAGATTTTCTTTTTTTTTCTGCATGTGGTATTTTCATACATATTCTTTAACGGTGTCATTTCGCGTACAATAAGCTGGCCCAGTGAGTAATATTTTGAGGTACGCGGCGGTGAGCGTCGTCTCCTCGTGTGGCAAGCGGGCGTAGGCGTCGCGTCGCTCGTACAGCGTACACGCTCGGAACGAGTATGACCCGTGACCCGGTCGCGTCTCGTTCCATATTCAAATTGGCCAGTGCTGGTGGATTGGGAATTGTTTATTTTTTAATCCTGGCTTGGTTTTTGTTTTGCTCTTTGCTCTGCTTGTGGAGTGATCTTTCTCAAGTCTAATTTTATTTGAACCCGTGAACTCTTGGCTTTAATGAATTATTCGAAATGTTAGCATTCTTTGGAGTTCGGAAAAGTCTGTACCCATATTGAATTTATCGATACTGTTCCATTTTTGTGCTTTAGTCACCGTTTAGAGAAAACCAAAGCTCGTTTGAACTTACTCCATATTTGGTCTTAATAAAACAATACTGCAGAGATTTGTAAGCTTGCTGTTGACGCATCTGTATACATCTATCTTCCTCCACCCAACCTGGTATCCATGTACGTATCCCTATCTGATAGTGTGTGGCCAATACCAACGTGTGACATTTGCAACAATAAATCGTGGAGCAATCAGTCTATTAAAGGAGCCCGTGCATTCATCAACTCCTTTGGTTATCTCTCAGTGAATTTAATATTGTCTCGATTAAGAAACCTTAACAGTGACCATCTGGTATTCATGGTGTGTATAAGTTCGAATCTCGTATGTGTAATTGTGCAGTGAATACTATCAGTGTCCCTGAAGGCCATGATAATGATCTTATCAACAAGATGTTAACAATTCCTATTTCTATTGTCTAAACTTTCTCCGCAACGTATCAATCAGCAATATTGAGGGAGACACATTTCTTCTATCACACGACATTTCGCGACATTGAGGGTGAAATATTTCTTACACTACACAACATTTTGCGTCATCGATGATGTGATATTTGGGGTGCAATAGTTCTTCGTTGTTTGTTTACGCCTTGATGGCTTTTACATATAAAATAAATTGTACAGGAGCATTATAACAAGTATGCAGTATCATAAGTATATAGTACATAAAATGATAAACAGAGCTAGAAAGATATAAGTAGGCCTAACATAAGTAGGTATCAGTATTCGAATAATTGTTTACAAAAGGAGTTCAACCAGCGGATTCGTATTTGGGCTCATGCTACATTAGATACAATAATTATTGTCACAATATCACACAAAATGTGATTCCAAATATACTCGAAGCATACCGATATTGCAGTGGTGTAAAACATTTTTATCGATTAATATAAAAGTAAGTAATTTTCTTGTAATTAATTTTATTTTTGTTTATTTATTTTTTTAATTATTTTTTTTTTGCTATCATAAATGTACGTATATTTGTTTTTTATTTCTTCTGTAACACAACATAATATAATTATTCTACCACGTATCACTCCGTAACATCGAGGATTCGATATGTTTTCCGTAACATCTGTTTTCCGATATGTTTTCCGTAACATCTGTTTTCCGATATGTTTTCCGTAACATCTGTTTTCCGATATGTTTTCCGTAACATCTGTTTTCCGATATGTTTTCCGTAACATCTGTTTTCCGATATGTTTTCCGTAACATCTGTTTTCCGATATGTTTTCCGTAACATCTGTTTTCCGATATGTTTTCGATATGTTTTCCATAGCATTCCGTAACATCTGTTTCATAAATTTCAAACTAATTTTCAATAATTATGAACATTTCCTTATTCTCTCTGACTCTCTCATTTCCCTCCAAAAACTTAAATGCAATTCTCTTCTTCGTGCTGATGATCACTTTGT
The DNA here is from genome assembly GCA_917880885.1 of Limnephilus marmoratus. NCBI lineage: Eukaryota > Metazoa > Arthropoda > Insecta > Trichoptera > Limnephilidae > Limnephilus > Limnephilus marmoratus. The sequence goes on along the minus strand of OU862921.1, from coordinate 26,176,430 downwards.
ATACCTTATTCGAGTGCTAATAGCCTCCATTCAATGCTCTGGAAAAACCGTAACTCTTATTTGGATTCCTGGACATGATGGCATTATAGATGACGATATTGCGGATTCCTTGGCAAAACAAGGAGCATCCAACCTTATTGTTACCCTCCTAAACCACATTGACATTTTTCCATCCTAATCCTACAAAATAGATCTCGCAATGTATGGGCAGGTTATATGCACAATGCTGGACAATCCATGGGAGCTTGCTATGCATCAAAAGGACTATCCCTTCGATACCGTGGTTTCAACAAATCCCCTATTTTTCCTAAAAGAAATTTCCACACTTATTCTAATTAGAATCGGACATTGTTCCGTTCCTTCTCACCTTTTTAAAATTCAAGTCCTTGTTCCCCAGATTGTAGAAGTGGGAACTTTAGAACACATGTTTTTTTGTTTGTCCCTCTCTAAACAACCCCCCCCCCCCTCTCCTCCCATCATATTTGCCCATTTGAATATAATGAATATATAAATTCACCTTTCCTCTCTCCGTAATCTGAAATGATGACCTAAAACACCCTTGAGGGGAAAGTATTTGGAAAAAAAGAGGTTGCCATAATCTTCCTCGGAACTTTTAAAATTCATTCATACATTCTCATCACTATTTAGGTTCTTAAAAACCCTATCTGTTTGTGATTGCTTCCATTGTTTACCAATACATTTTTAGACTTGTGAGTTTCCTTCGCGCTCGGTAAAACGCGTTCAAATCCTCAACTCGGCAACGCACATCGCTTGTACGACGTCGCAGCGTGCGCCGAGTACGGTACCGGGTACACCGCTCGGCCGTATTTTTTCGCCGACATTTGCCATCGATAAATTACCGGCCCGCCTCATGCGTAGGTCATAAAAGTGTTCGTGTTTTTATTTCATTTTTACGTCTTGTCTTTATGTCCGCGGCACGATTGTAGCCTGGCTTTCTTGGAAACCGTCCACTCGTCTCGCCGTGACTTATCGGCATCAGACGTAACACGTAGCGCTATACACGGTCCTTTAATTTACTGGCTGAAGTGTCCTTAACAAAGGTGACCTTCGTATAAATCAAAATTACTGTAAAAGAATACACCGAGAGATTGCTTTCATATTACCTTTTGAACTGTTCGAAACAAATAATAACCCAGTGGAAATTCAATAACTTCAAAATGGGGTGCTTTATTTTACTGGTCGAAGTGTCCTCAACAAAGGTGATCTTCGGATAAATCAAAATTACCTTAAAAGAATTCACACGGTGATATTGCTTTCAATGTACCTTGTGAAATGTTCTTAAGACCCCGCATTCTAAATTTCTGCGAACATATAAGACCGCTTCAAGAAGAAGCCACGAACATGAAACGTGTGTATTCTTAGTGTGCCAAGAATAGAAGGAAGGTAATAGGCATAAAAATCGATTGGCACATGGAGTACAGGGGGTAACGATTTCGAACGCGAAGCTGTTTTTTTTATATTTTTTTATAATTTTATATGAAAGAAAAAAGTTAATCCCTGGAAACTCTCGCAGGTAATTTTAGCCATAAAATTGTATTTTTAAAGTTTTTTTATGCTTTCATACATTTGTAATGAAAAAAAAAATTTTTTTAGTCCACGCTTATATTTCTTATAAAGTAAGTAAACATTTTAATTCTATTGAAATACATTCTATTTAAAGGAAAAGTTAGGAAAAGTTTCAATTTATCCCACGCAATTTTTTGTATTTATAATGTAAACTGATTCGTAGTAAAGGATAATCTAAAACTAGGAGTTAAAAACCCGCTCCGCAGGTTTTTGCTACCAGGCCCTGGGGGCGGCTTTTAGTTCGGCTTCGCCCGATTTGTGAGCATTTTATAAATCCGATATGAACTGGTATGGTTCCTAAAATAGCCAATTCCTCGGATCCACTGTGATCAAGTGACAGCTAGTAACCGTCGGTGACTCACCGAGACAAAGTAACCGTGACAAAGTAACTGAGACACGCAATGACGTTATATGTAATTTATAACAACTTCGTCAAGTTAGTATTGCCGTCAATCTTTCCAAATCCAGAAGAATACTTAAAGTATATAAATCCGTAGCACTTATACCTAGGGGGGAACAATTACATGCGAGCTGCTGACGGAAGTAGTGACATTTTATGTCGAATTCTTGAATTTAAAACCGAATTATAACAGTAGCTTTGTGTGAAATTCCACGTACACAGATATTATTTGAGGCGTGGCGTCCGACATGCACTCGTGGCTGGGTTTTGAAATTCAACCACGCAGACGCTAACGTAATAATACTGTTCGATAAATCACCCTATTTAGCCAAACTACTAAAAGGTATTTTTGTTATTGGTTTTTGGGGTATTATGCCGTGTTGCGCTACCTCCTTCTTAAGCCAACGTTTCGGACAGCGTTGCAGTGTCCATCATCAGGGCAGATGTGTGATGATGATGGACACTGCAACGCGGTACGAAACGTTGGCTAATACCCCAAAAACTAATAACAAAAATACTTTTGGCCGTGAAAAATCGTATCCTACTAAAAGGTATTTTATTGGGAGTGATTTATCGTTAATCTTCACCTTAAGTTTTGAAGCTCTTCAAAAATGTATGCTATTTTTACTGCAAACATTATAAAAAACGCAACGGTTCTGTTATTTTAAGTTTTACACTATTTACAAAAAAATGTCAATGTTTCTTTAAGAGCTACTTCTCAGATGTCAAGAGTTTTTGCTTTATTTTGAATGAGCAATCTTTTATCAAATTCTTTCGCTTATGCCTCTATTAATTATAATTGTTTTTTTTTAATATATTTGGCGCGTTCCCTTTATTATTTGTATTTACATATTTTCTTTTCAAACAATCTTCAATAATCTTCGTCTTTTTTTTAAACGCTGAATAAATAATGCATTATTTCATTCAGTAAGTTATTACGTTTATATACATAAGAGAAACTTTCGCATTTATACGAAGTGTTATTATTATTGTGAAAGCTATGAAGTACCCCTGCATTGTCAACACAGCTAATGAATTGCTGTGAAATTGAACCCTCGTGGGAATGAATTGTTGTGCGTACAATTTCGAACACGCTTACGAATTTTCTTTTCAAATTTTATCTAGAAATTACATACAGAAAAAAATATTGACTGCAGACCTTCAAGTTGTAGTATTTAATTACTGAAGACAATATTAGCAAACCTCAATCGAAAATTTGAAACAGAAAAATCAGAAAAAGATACGGTCACATCTCAGAATTGAACCCTCGCAATCATACTTCAAGATAGCAGCCAATAAAAATATTCAATAGCCAATAAGAAAATGAAGATAATTTTGGTAGTTTTTAGTTGAAGCATGATCAGTTTGACAGTTATGTACGACCGAAGGGGGTAGAGTCCCATTAGCTCCGTGGTAAAGCACCGCCCGGCCTGGTTTCAATTCCTAGATGTCACCTATCTTTTTCTGATTTTTCTGTTTCACATTTTCGATTGATTCGCCCTTTAGGTGATTTCACAAAAACGGCATTATAAATTTATCTAATATTATTATTATTGCGTGTCGCTAATATTGTGTTCAATGATTAAAAAACCAAGATTGTTTAGATAATTTGTTCCTGAACTCTTAATTTTCATCAATATGCAAAGATAATTTTTTTGTCATTGTTTGATTTGACATGTTTGTTATTTCTCTAATGTTTTTTTTTATTCACCAGGTTCATTGACACGATTGACGAGTTTTTGGAAAACAACGAGGAAAATGGTAAGAAAATTTTCTTTTCACTCTATTACGCTCTGACATTTTTATTAATTCCTTTCAAGTACCTACTATACAAATAACATATTGATTGAGTTTTCCTTGTTTTTCCTTTCGGTTTCATCATCACATCTACACATTTCGACTAATTTTGAATCCTAAACGTTTTGATTGCGTATGAATAATATACCAATGACGATGATTGAACATCATGATCATTTGATTTCACGCAGCTTACGCAGTACCAATTTAGAGTGTAGGTACGCGGCCTAGGTAAAAGGCAGTAACTAGTAACTAGGTACAATATTAAAATAGGGCGGGTCTATAACCCTAATTGTATTACCTCGCCGGCCGTTCGGGTAATTGAAGATCATGTCGGCGTAATTTCCTTAATTTAAATACTTCAGATTAAGATCGAGATTCGGCTGAAGGTATTTCGATCGTCTTGGTAATTTATAACGCACGCTCGCGCATTATTTTATTGTAGCCTTAGGTAGTTTTAATTTTAATCTATGCGACATGAGCGTGATGTGAATTCAGGAGCGGACCTGGATATTCTTTTGGTCGCCTTCTTATCTATTTATTGTAGACCTCCGACTCCGAGATTTTCAGTACTTGGTTTTGCAAGTAATATAAAAATTACGAGTATATTGTCACTTCCGTATTCCACCTGGCGCGCTTCTGAACGCGCGCTGTACAAGCATGTGTGCATTACATTTCAACCTATCCTAGTATTAAGAGGGCATTACCAGAGAAAACCAGAAATATGTCATTTTCTAATCAGATTTTAGACGTACTGACTCTTTTCCACAAAAAAATATAAATGGATTTCGAAAGATTGTTCTTTTATCTAGCATTCGCATGTAATAAATTTTGAGAAAAATTTTAGATTTTTAGTATAATAAGGTTATTCCATAGATCATTGGCAGATTTGTTAAATTTTCAAAAAAGATTTTGTATTATACCACACCCATTTCAAATAATATAATCATGCAGTAAAATAAATCAAAACATTATCTAGCAAACGCATGTTTTAGAATTTTAATTTTAGTTTCAATAAAATCATTAAAAAATATGTACCTACATGTGTTTCTTGACGAAAATTGGCCCATTTGTGTATTTATTTGCGCACTTACAAACTAATATATTTCAGATTTTTTTAACATTCTTATTAAATTTAGACATTATTGAAAAATTATAAATACTTATAATCAAAAAATAATTACAAAAAGCACATTGTTTTAATAGTTTTATCATCACGCCTTTCAGCATTTTTGGATGAAGGTATAAATTAAAGCTAATTTGGATTGAAATAAATTCGATATTGAGTTATAATTTAAAAAAGCTACGGAGAATAATTAATCTTTCTTATTGTAACCGCCCTGCACGATCGTAAGAACAACTTTCGACGAAATGTGGATTTTCGTCCGCTGGCTGGTTAAACGTTCTTAAGGTAATTGGTGATCTTCTCCTTAGCAGAGCGGTAGATTCATGTTCTGAACCCTAGGGTCGCGATTTCAAAACTCAGTCAAATTATAAATTTTTTTACATTTGTAGGTAGTAACAGTAATTCCTATGCGCGTTTATTTTGTATCATATATTCTGTAAGTTCACCCTTTCTCCACCATCATAATATTTTATATTTGGGTTTGCCATCGTTCCACTGATCGTGTGTTATTTTATGCTTGGCAATTTGCCTATATTACGAGAGAAAGAAATACTAAAATGATTAGAATGAGTCACAGATGATTTATATTTATCTTATATATCTTGTAGGTAGGTACTCCTATCTACTACCTGGCTTCATTCAATTTTTAACACAATTTTCTCTGATTTTTCTTATCTTATTAGCAATTGAAAATACGGATAAACAATGATTTTTCGAAACTCCATATCTTAAATTGGAAATGACATTTATGTTGTATCAAAATTTCATGACATAGTTTTTATTCAGTTTTCTTCTTTAAATAATTGGGATGATTCATATTACGCAATAAAGTTGGATAAGTATTTCAGCAATCTTATTTGTCATAGTTTAATGAACAGTTGAATAATCAAGCCAATTGATCTCGGCCCACCGGGAATTTCCCGGGTGCTGCCGGGCCCGTCCGCCTCCCAATTTATTCTTTAAATGACCTACCCATGTTTCGGAATGGGGAATTAAATGCACTCCGGATTGATGGCCGCATAATGACGAGTAATATTTGTTTTAGTTTAAATATTGTATGTATGAACAACTTCTTTGGTATTTAGAAAGTTGGGATTCGTCGTCTGACTCAATTAAACTGTATCTGTAATGCACTCCATCTTGGTTCGATCTTCCACTCTGGGTTTGTTGCTTGTTGTGTGAATCAGTGTTCTGACGCACCGAATAACTAGTAGGAGTTCGTTAGCGCTAGCCTTTGTCGATCTATCATATTATTCAAGCGTTTCGGAATATGTGTACAAAATAATTGTGTAGGTAGTTCGGATGCTCTTCTTCTTGTGAATGTTGCATGCAGGCTGTCTTCCTCGCTTTCACCATTTGGCTAAAACGCACAATTTTAGTCTCTCTACCACGGCTTAGCGTATTTTTTAATCACTGGTATAATTCTCTTAAAACTAGGCTATCTATTTGTATTTTTACGCTAAATGTTGAACTGTCAAAGTGATGCGAAGTTAGCGCGGATCAAAACCATGGCTCCGTATACCATTTGATTGTTCCATTTACAACGATGTTTGGACTTATTTTTGTCTAAAATTTGTCTGTTGGCGTTTCGCAAACTTTGAAATTATTGTTTCACCCCCATTTCATTGTATCGGCTTCTCTTATTAATTGCACACTAAGCTACGAAGAAAGTGGTAGTTCATTACATGATAAAGTACTTAAGTTGCTTTTATGGTAATAGAATTTCTTAGAACGTACGAACATGATTTAGGCAGTTCGCAAAAATCAAACCTCTCGATTTTCAATTTTCTTACCATATTTACCTACAATTAAATTATTCCGTATCTGCCTTACCAATTTCTAATTTCATTTCGATTCTTATTCCTGAATGAAAAATGCAGGTACCTATCACAATTGTTATTTTTAAATTCGTTAAACCTTGTTTTTGAATACGGATTATTCATTTGAATAAATAACAGTAATTGATAGTTTATTCAGAAGCACAGCTCTTGGAGATTTAATTATCCTGTTTGACCTAACCTTTCGGTCGGTGATCGGTGATGGGCAATCGGGTGCCACCGCTATCTTGTAAAGTCGCCGGCAGGTAGTTGCCTTATCATAATTACCCTGTAGACCAGCCAATGTCTGATAGCCATCTCAATTGATTGACCCTCTCGAGATTAGCTCTGTGGAGAGGCGACTCATTACAAGGACCGGTGACATTCCGGGAGAAGTTACCCCGGTTTTCTGGGTAGAGTTCTGGTGAACAGGTTGAATATAATTTAAAGTGGGGAATATAGCATATTCTTTGAAACCTTATTTAATAGAGAACTGTTCGTTCTAGGAATTAAAACGAATGACAAGCAGCGACCTTATTTAGAATTATTTTCGGTGGCCAAATGTACCAAAATCTAAGTCATTGAATGAAAAGTTTTCACCAATATTGATATTGATAGACGGTGAAATTTTAAAAGTAAATATTTTGGGAGTAATCAGTTCTCCAAACTGACTTTTTCAAAATCCAAAACAAAATATTTAAAAATGCCAAAAGAATCTCACTGTTGGGAAGAATAAGAAGATTCCTAGCATTCAAGCATGTCTCGAAGGCCTCCGGTAAAATGCAGAACTTACCCATCTCTAATATACATTAAGGTGGGTCATTTAAAAAAAATGTTATTGTTAAATTCTAAGAGCGATAAAAGGGTGCCAAATGGGTCCTAAATTACGTGTTTAAAAATTTTCAAATTTCTTTTACAATCTTCTTCCTCCGGATTCACTTCAAAGTTTTGAAAATTTTTATTTTAAAGGGTTATTTCTAGTGTATATAAAAGTTACTATGAATCAATATTACAAAGTAACATTGTTTCATTTACTATGAATCCTTTAAACCGTATTTTTTGTAATCTTTCATAGCAAATGTTGTAAATTTTTACGAAATCATTTTAAAAAAATCCCAAGATTGAGTCTCGCAAAATAATGTCGAAATTTTAGAGTACGAAGGATTTTGCTGGTATTTGAATACACTGCCTTGAGATAATTTGAATTATATTAATATATTTTTTTAATAAATAAAAAATAGTTCATTTTTAATGGTTTATTTAATATTTTTTTAAGGTTTAACAAGGGTGGGTTTTTCTCCATTATGTGAAATTTCAAAGTCAATCCGGAGGTAGAAGATTATATCCAATTATTATTAAAAACATTACATGAGTTTATATCTCCATTTAACACCCCTTTGTCACTATTAGACAAATCAAAACAAAATTATTTTTTCTCGTACAGTCGTGACCCACCCTTATATACATCTCATCCCATCTATGGTTTATATTCCCCAATACAAAGTTTACATAGTTTTAGTATCAAATACTTGAACAATCTTATTAACCCCGATACAGGCGAACTCTAGTGGGGTTTATAATTGCATTCTAAAAAATGTATTTGAATTGTGAAGAAGTAATAAATAATAAAAAAAATATGGATGCATTTGTCAGTAATTTGAACTTGGCGAATTTCAAACGCCGTATTTGCGAACTATTTCATAAAATATTGTGAACACCAATTTTATTTTTTTTATTAATATTATTGTTGATTTTGACGATATTGGCAGATTATCTATTTTACAACACCTATATTCTCCGTTACCTACTTTTTGTCAACTCTAAAATTTTATGTATAAACCAGATTTTTTTTCTTATATTTTATGTTACCTGTATTTTGTCAACTCTTTATTTTCATTATATATTTTTTAAAAGATGTATTGCATTATATGCAAAATGCATAATATGCAAAATGCATATAATGCAAAATGCATGTACTGCGTTGTATGCAAAATGGGCGTTTAAGTAAAATAAATACATCAATTGAATTTCTAAGATAAATTGACACACCGCTGCGCAAACACACGTATGAGACGAGGAAAAGAAATTTAATAAGACTCTCCTTCAGAAAAACAACCCCAAGGCAATATTCAGTGATGTCCGGAGCAATTAAAATACTTTTTTAGGTCCACACAGTCTGGCTACATGGCGAATTACCAAATGAAATATAATTAGAGAAAAATTTAAACTTAAATTACGTAACTATGTACACCTACATATTTATAAAAAGGTGACCGGCCAACTTAGAATGAAACCAACCTAGAACCACCTCAGAAAGGTCACGAAGAGTGATAAAAAAATTGGGTAAATAGGTTACGATAGGTTAGGTTAACGGCTAGTTTAAAATTATTTTTTCGTAGCTTTTAATGACTTTTCAAAGAGTTGACTTGATTCCGAGTTGGCATGGAACCTTAAAAAAACACAAATAAACAAAATGTTCACGTTGGCTATGTCAATGTTTATTATATATCGTATTTATTGTCGTCTTTTTTTCTTTGATGCGGGTTTTGCAACGAGATTAATTCTTTTAGAATTGAAGTTTTATAATTTTTTTCCTCTTAAATATTTTGTGCTTTGAACTTTTTATTTTGATTACTTACTATTTTCTAAATTATATAATTATTTAAAACAAAAAATACAATTGTGAAATTATGGATTCCTATGGCACATTGCCTGCCCGTGAGGTGATTTTTCACAAAAACGGCGCTATACAAATTGTCCAATCATTATTTTTATTGATCAATGAGGCTTGACCATCCGCTTTACTCGATTCACTAATCATTTAGATTTTTTTATCAATACGAGTAATACCGGGGTTATTACAAATTATGTTAAAGTGAAGAAAAATGAGTACGTAGGAACCAAAGATCACGAAACTCTGGTTTTATCACTTTTTCTTTGTCGTCGTGACTTTTGAAGTTGTTCGTATTATCTCTCATCAAAATATTCATAATCAAACACACAAAGAATGGTATTTTTTTATCGTGATCATTTTTTTCGAATAATCGGAATTACCATTGAAATTGCGTAAAAAATTGAGGTATTTTAGCATTTTAACAAGCTTGCATGCTGCAACTGAGGTACTTGTATCAGATGACTCAATCGATAATCATATACAGAGAACCGTCAGAATGTGTCAGCTTTTTAAATTGCTTCAACGTTCCGCTCTCATTTTTCTGCATATTTAGATTATTAGCTTCTGTATCTAAATCCGGGAGTTATCCCTTGTGACTTGCTGTGTGTCATAATTTAGTGTTTACCTACAGATTATTGCACACGCACATTGCACAGTCGTCTTTTATATCGATCTAACTTTGATAATCGCCACTATAAGTGTGTTATGGACCAGGTTAAGAATGATCAGGGATAATTTGGTAACGTACGGCAGATGGTGGAGAACGAACGACTAGGGGAATATTTTTCGCGCAAGGGATGGAAGAAGAAGTCAGCACATCCATTAACATGTCCATGTTAATCAAAAAATTGGTCGGGTCTCACCAAAATTCGAAATGTGAAATCACTATTTTTGATTAATCTTTACTACGAACTGGTTTACATTATACAAACCAAAAAGTGTTTTGGATACATGAAGCTTTTGCTATCATTTCACTTCAGTAGAATTAAAATAAAACTATTAATTAAAAGACTAAAGATGTATGTATTTTTATGAAATTAAATGTTACGTTGTGCATATTAGTGTAACACGAATGTAGTATAATCTAACTCAATAAATAAATAAAAATAATATATAGAATAAAATTAAGTATAAAATGAAGTATAAAATGAAGTCGCTCAAAATGTATGTGCGCGTTAATATTTTAAACTACGCAACGGATTTTCATACGGTTTTCACCAATAGATAGAGTGATTGAAGAGGAATGTTTATATGTATAATACATGCAAATTATATTAAAGAAAAGCCGAGAAATTCAAAGAAAACATATTTACGGGCCGTACTGTAGTCACTTTTAAAATTCGTTCTACGGAAGAAATTGGAAAATAGATGTCCTAGAGTAAGTAGGTATTTGATTTTCCCTTTTCAAATATCCAGTGTTGCATTGCAAGCATTGTATATTTAGTGGCGAGTTAATTAGTTTATATGTATAATACATGCTTATTATAGTAGAGAAAAGCCGATAAATTTAAATATTCAATTCAGGCAGCGGGCAGCTGGCAAGCGGGTGGTGTGGATTTTATAAAGATTGGGTAATGGCGTTGTGTTTCGTTAGCCACAGCAACGTGTGTCCGGGTCTGCTATCTATCTTTTTTTTTTTAAATAATTTTTTTTTTATAAATATGAACTTAATAAACAATTTTTAAAAATTAATGTATGTCTAAGATTATTCGTGACATTTTCCCTTCATTAACTTTTTTTCTTTCTTACAAAATAAATTAATTCTACTTTTGCGCTTATATCAACCGTTTCTGCACTCCGTTTGCCAAGCGATTTTTATGCATCTTATCTATATTCGTGATGATATATGACACGAAGAATATACACAATTTTGGCTTGTGTATTCCTCTTTTTTCAAGCAAGGTATGTGTTCCAGTATTATAAAGTTGTGTGGAGTTATATTCATTAAGCCTTCATTGCAGGAAAATGTGGTTTGAATTTGTTAAACTCTCAATTTATATAAATAATTATAATATTAGGATGAGTTGTATAGCGCCGTTCTTCCGAAAACCACCTCGAAGGCGCTGTACAATTTTATAATATTTTTGGCTATCTTGCTTCTACCCACAGACCAGAAAAACCTTATAACAACTTACAGCTAAAAGATTGCATCTACCGATTCGCCGATCACTAATACAAAACTATACGTACAATGCAATTTGACAAATGAACGCGGTACAGGCAGGTAAATACGTATTTGGTCTTTAGTATACAGGCTGGGGACGTACTTGACTTACTCTTACCAGTGACAATATTTGGAGTAAAAAATATACATACAATTTTGGTCTCCGGTAACATTATTTATGTATTTTTTAACTAAAAACAATAAAAAAAACAGTAGGTATTGGATATTTAGGCACGGGGTGAGGGGTTGGTTGGTCACTCGGCTGAGTGCCCTGGAAGAAAAAAAATTGTTTAATTTTAAAGAAAAAAAAAGATGTCTAAACAGTCGTCGGCCAAAGATCAAAATTTAATTCTCTTTTTTTACTCCAAATAATGTCGGGTGTCACTGGTTAAAGTAAGTCAAGTACGTCCCTTAACTCCCTGTATAATAGTTTAAGAGAAGTGAAAAAATTGGGGACACAACATTGTTCGTATATTTTTTCATTTGAGTTAACCATGATAACTTGTGCACAAATGGTTCAGAAACCAAGCATTTGGGTTAACTTCACTCTTTTTTGATTGACAGACAAGTTTCTAAATTTACTCTATAAATATTTCATTGTATACTTTGACCTGTGCCCAGGTAATACGTGGGTAAGACGTGTTATATTTGTTTTGGTCGTGTCAAGTAATCAGTTCTAGCAGGAAACACAATTTCGCAATAGTTATTGTTCTCTTATCATAATCATCGGCTTCTGCGAATAGGGAAATCACCTGAGAACATAATATTGTGCGCATATTATCAAATGGTATAACATCGAATCTCGACTGATGCGCAAATGAAGATATGGGCGGTCGTAAAATAATTATTTACTGCGACTTCATTATGTGTCGATAGCCGAGTTATTGGCATGAATAGTCATGTTCTAGGCAGTCTATAATATTGCCTTATTATGCTGATGTTATTTGACCCTTTAAGTTCAAATTGGCCATAAATATTCTACTGCATTGCTTCTTCTTGTAATGCAATGTATTTTCTTGCACAAATTTATGCTTCTTTCTTCTTATTTGCATTGAGTTGCTGCTCTAATGATGCTTCGCAACCAAATCGTGTTTTTCGGATGAGTCAACCTTGCTTGACGTACTTGATTAAAATTCTATTAACGTTTAGTCAAAGCACTTGTGTTGAAATATTGCAAGTTCTTTTAATTCACTCTAATGTGGCAGATTATCTGTTAGCTGGCGTGACTCTGAAGCAGTGAAAACTCTCGATTTGTAAAATATTCGCCCTGATGAAACTTTTTCCGTCTGAAATATGTGGGCTAACTTACCTATTTTAAAATTTTGAATGTAGCTATAACTTTGTGGTTATCCATTATAGAAAAATGAAACAATTCAACTTTGTATAAACCACTTATATAATGCGTAAATCCTACCGGTTTCAGAACAAACGTTCCTGTAGTTCTGTAGTTCAAAGTATAAGCTTTCCCTGAGGAAGGAATGTTTGTTCTGAAACCGGTAGGATTTATGCATTATATAAGTGGTTTATACAAAGTTGAATTGTTTCATTTTTCTACAAAGTTGAGTTGTTTCATTTTTGTATAAGCTTTCCCTGAAGAAGGAACGTTTGTTCTGAAACCGGTAGGATTTTCGCATTATATAAGTGGTTTATACAAAGTTGAATTGTTGAATTTTTCTACCTATTTTAATTCCATGTTGCATTGAAATGTTGATGAATCGATCGTCATTTTCCAATATTTGGACCTTTTCAAACGAATTAATAACGTGTACTCTTTTTGAGCCTATATCCAATTGTCCCGTGAAGTAACCCCTGAGTGTCTGTAGGACCTCTCCAATTTACGCATTGCATTGATCTCTTGTGGCTCCGACATTCTTCGTCAAACAAGTCATCAGATTTTCGCAGTCACCGAGTTTTTTGTAGAAGTTGGAGCATATTTGTTTAGAAGTGTTTAATGATACGCACTGTCTTCCATACTTAATTACTTATGTAGGTATATCCACGGTATTTCTATCTTGTTTAGTAATTACGACACCTTTAATTCCATCCAATCTCGAAACTATTTAAGTTGTTTCATATTATTTTTAATGTAATATTTTACCTCTTACTCCATAGCTTCTAAACGGAACTGAACACAAGGTGTCTAGAATTTCCACAGATCGTCAATCTCGTTGGGTCGGCCAGGCTAGACTACTTACTAGACAACCATCTAATCGATTTTGATGTATTTCAAATAATAATTTATCGGTGGCATGTATCACTTTTCACAATTAAAACACGCGAGCTGCACTATAAAGGTGAATTATAAGATGCAGTATACCATAATTTACTTAGAAGGGTTACCTATATTTAGATTTTACATATTTACTTTCAAGTAAATATGAATGTTTTTCGATTAATCTATTTAATTCTTTGAAGTTGGTGTACAGTTATAAGTGTTTTAGAACTTTGGTAAATGTTTTAATTTCAAATAAATCCAAGCATAATATTCATCCACTTCTGAGTCTTCTTCAAAAATCTAGCTTTTTTTAAAAAACCCTCTACACAGCATCCCCAAAGATGACATTGGCCCCGAGGGATTTTTTTTTCCTGAGGCCTCCTGTGTGAGGCTAATGTAAAAAAAAAACGAGTGCAGTTTACACGCGGTAGAAGCGAAACTTTCTCAACCAATACTTGAAAAGTGAGGTCATAATCGACGCGACCAATGAGCGCAGACCTCGCGTAATTTCCGTTTCATATCTCAACCAATAGGAGCCTTTAAAACTGACATCATTATCAAAGCGGCCGATCAGCGCAGTTTATGCGTCGCAGGTTAACTAGTCGTCATTTCCGTTTCATCCGAAATCCAAATCACAGCCATGCTATAGATGTTTAACTTCAAAACAATCCTTTTTTCGTAGAAAAAAACATTTATAAAATTATCTTTCCGAAAATGTTATCTTTATCAGCATTTTTCCACACATACTTTCAAAACATGCTTCTTGTACAAAAATGTAAATCCCTTAACTTTCTGCGTTGGACCCCGTTATTTAAAACAATGTACTGACCTGGCGGTACATCATTGTGTATCAATGATAATGTATTGTGTATCGTTGCAGTCCATTTTCTCTCATTGTTTAAAAATTATATTTCTTTAATCTTCCAAATCTCCTTTTGTTTGGTTGAGCTGTTAATTCTATATGTCAATCAATTCAATATTGAATCCCATTAATATTTCGTTATAAACATTAAAAGCCATGTAAAGGATTGTAATGCTTCGCATCATTCTTTTAGCCATGGCTTTCATGGCTTCATTTAATAAAATTATTATAATTTTTCAGCCTATTACTCTTGTTTGATGAAACAGTTTTGTCGCTCAAGTTTCGCTATTATATTTGCCGGTCTTGTGGTGCACAGTACGATTCCTGGGTAACGCCACTTATCTATTTAATTATTTATTTCTTATGCATTGGAGATACAAGATCTGCTCGTATAAAAATAGTTAATAATTAGTTTAAATGACCCTAAAAGAGTGCATCTGCAACATCCATGTCAGATTACACACTTCACCATAAAATAAGTATGAAGTTAGTTAAACTAAATAATATAAACTATATGTATATATTATTTACAGCATTTTCAAAAATTATAGCATCCAGTGAGTGACATTGCTTCGACAAAACACAACATACCTATAATATATTCATTTCTTCCAAGGTATTTTGCTACTCTTTCGGCCGTGTTGCAGGCAACTCACCGAAATTGTTCTGTTAATACCTAATAATGGTAATGCTGTTTAGAATTACGTAAACATACTACATATTACAGTGTGAAATATCAATTGTATTATTAAAATTATATTCTTGAATATTGCTTAAAGCAAAAGGCGAAATTAATCATAAATGTGCCAATAATACAGTGTGAACTCTGCGGCAGGTACCTATATTAAACCTTACCTGTGCAGTACCTATTCCAATATAAATCAGGGGTGTTACACTGTGCGGTTCAAAAATATTAACGAAAAGTTTCAGATATCTAAATTAATATGGAATCCATTAATTTCGTCACAATTGCAAAGGAAGCAGTTGACAAATTAACAACTGTCATGATGAACCCTAATAATAAATTTAACAAAGAGCAGATTGCAAAAATAATTCCGGAGTCCAACAACATCATGGCTTCAATTTCTCATATGGCGGCTATAATGGCGAAGTTGGAAGGTGAACTCGCCGTTTACAAAAACTTGTCTCAAAATCAACCGACTCAAAAAATTCCAGACCTTTGTGAAACCATAATGGAATTGGAAGAAAGGAAGGAAAAATCGAAAAATGCAATCTTTCTAAACGTACCGGAAAGTGAATTGTCTCAAGAAGAAAATTTGACAAATGACTCAAAAATAATAATATCCACTATCAAAAAAATTTATGACATACCTACACAAAATCTAAAAATATACAGACTTGGTGCTAAAAAACCTGGAGTCATCAGACCAATTAAAGTGGAATTTGAAGATTCTTTCCAAGTAAAATACATTCTTCGGAATAAATTTAAAATTACCGATGGAATAAAGATAAAACCGGACTTGACAATAACTCAACGAAATCACATGAAGAATCTGATAATAGAATTAGAACAACGGAAAAATAGCGGTGAAACAAGTCTCACAATAAAATATGTTCATTCTATTCCGAAAATCGTTCAACAGCATACACCAAAAAACTACACAATAAACTAAATCAATGTTACCTATATTATCAAAACGTCAGAGGAATTCGAACTAAACTGGACACTCTCAGACTAGAAATAACTACTTCAATATTTGATGTGTTGATTTTCACAGAAACTTGCTTACATCCGGATATTCACACTGCAGAACTAGGAATGTCAAGATACAACGTTTTCCGCCGGGATAGAAATCAATCTACAAACGATGATATTAAAAACAATAAAAGAGGTGGTGGAGTTCTGATTGCAGTAGCGAAAAATATTTTCTCCAGACAGTTAAATACAAAAAACGTTGAAATAGAGCAATTATTTGTTATGATTAATACAGGTAAAAACAGAATTTTATTGGGTAATGTGTACATTCCGCCTAAATCGGATATTAGTATGAATACAAAGCATTTTGAAGATATTGAAATTTTACAATTAAAATATCCAAAAGTAAAAATAATTATAACTGGCGATTTTAATCTTCCGAACATCATTTGGAATCAAAACTTTATGGAATTGACAGGTACAGAAAACGCTGGCTTGTCAACTATAAACAAAGAAGTTATAAGCATGTCAAATTTTATAAATCTAACACAATTAAATAAAATTGAAAATTGTAATAACAAAATACTGGACTTGGTATTTTCAAGTGATACTTCAGTAACTGTAGTAAAATCAAGTGAAATAATATTACCTGTAGATAACTATCATCCTCCATTAAATATTAGCGTATCACTTAATAAAATACCAAATCTACAGTGCAAAAAATCACTTCACAATTTTAATAAAGCTGATTTTAATCATATTAATGAATGCTTAAATGCTACTGATTGGACTTTTTTAAAACAAGAAAATATTAACGAAAATATCAACGTATTCTATAAAATAATTCACAATATCATAGAAAAAAGTGTGCCTTACATTAAATGTAAAAATAATGTTTTCCCTCAGTGGTTCAATAAAGATTTAATTGACTTGACTCTATTGAAAAAGAAAATACATAAAAAGTACAAAAATTCTAAATCAATTAAAGATTATATTCAATTTAATTCAATTCGCCGCCAATGTCACGATCTTTCTAAACATTGTTACAAAGAATACTTAAATAATGTGGAAAATTCAATTGCAAATAACGACATCAACACTTTATGGAAGTACTCAAAGTCATTAAAAAGAAATGAAATAGATATACCTGCTAGCATGTTTTATAACGGCATAAATGGAAATAATGCAGAAATGATTGTTAATTTATTTGCTTCATTTTCTAAAGATGTATATGACAACACAATTGATAATAGTGAAATTCCTTTTTTTTCATCTAACATCAATTTACAAATTTCTAACATTCACATAGATATAAATGAAATTAAAACCCATATTAACAAATTAGATGTAAAAAAAAGTTCTGGTCCTGACAAAATACCCCCAATTCTATTGAAACACTGTATACATGCCTTGTCGTATCCCCTCTATTTAATTTTTAATATGTCATTGTCATCGGGATATTTTCCAATTGCATGGAAAAATAGTTACATCACACCCATATTTAAAAAAGGTGACAAATGCGATATACGCAACTATAGACCTGTGTGTATACAGTCAACTATTCCAAAATTGTTCGAAAAAATTATTTTGGATAAAATTATTTTTAAATTAAATGGGATTATAACAAGGTTTCAACATGGTTTCATGAAGAATAGATCAACTCTGACAAATCTACTGATATATGAAAACTTTATAGCGAATGCCTTTGCAGATAAATGTCAAGTAGATTCGATATATACTGACTTCAGCAAGGCGTTCGATAAAGTTTGTCATAAAATATTGATAAATAAATTAAGGAGTATGGGTATAACCGGGAACTTTCTTAAATGGGTAGAGAGCTATTTAACAAATAGGCAACTGTTTGTAAAGTTAAATGACGTAATATCGGATGCCTTTTCTGCCACTAGTGGTGTGCCACAGGGCTCCCATTTAGGACCAATACTGTTTATTTTATTTATTAATGACATTGTAGACGTTTTTTCCGATGTTGATATCCTGTTGTTTGCTGATGATTTAAAATTATATAAAAAAATTAAAAGTATTTCTGATTGCATAATTTTACAAAAAAATTTAAACAACTTGTTTAATTGGTGTATATGCAATAAACTGGCACTTAACATTAGTAAATGTCAAATAATAAGATTTTATAAAATAAAGAAACCGATCATTTATGAATATAATCTTGACAAAATTATATTAAACTCAGTAGAAACCATAAATGATCTAGGTATTATTTTTAACTCAAAACTTACATTTATTAGCCATATAACTAATATTATTAATAGAGCAATGAAGATTTTAGGATTTATTATTAGAATAACCAAACAATTTTGTAACATTGATACTATTCGCATTTTATACATAACGCTAGTGAGAAGCATTTTAGAATATAACTCTACGATTTGGGCTCCACATTACAATATCCATATTCAAGCGATTGAAAAAGTCCAGCATAGATTCCTTGGGTATATTAATTTTAAATTAGGTATTCCAAGAGAATCCGTTGACTATAATTTGTTATTAAACTGGACTAATCTCGTAAATTTATCAGATCGCAGAAAAATCTGTGATCTATTAATATTATATAAAATAATTCACTCGGTCTTGGATACCCCTGATTTAATAGAACTAATACGATTTCATTGCCCTGGTCGCGCTAACAATAGACTGACTCTACCGTTCTACTATAATAACACACATACATTATCACACTATTACTCACCAATCAGTCGACTACATATTTTGGGAAATGAATATGCTAACATCGGCGACATTTATTTCTTAAAATTAGCGCAATATAAATATGCACTCAAAAATTATTTTTCCATAATGTAACTTTATATACGCAATATGGACATGTTAAAATGAAATGATGATATTTCTCATTGTTCTTTTTTGTTATTTTTTGTTGTGATACACAAAATAATTGTATGTTATTTTTAGGTTTCAGTTTTTAAGTTTTTATTTTTTTTATTTTTTCCATAATGTAACTTTATACACGCAATATGGACATGTTGAAATGAAATGATGATATTTCTCACTTTTATTTCTTGTTATTTTTTGTTGTGATACACAAAATAATTGTATGTTATTTTTTAAGTTTAAAACTACTATTATGTAATGATATTACTTTTCTTACTTTTGTACTCTATTATTTGTTTATTTATAAAAGGCAGTATAGCCGTTTATGTATTTAAAATAAAAAAAAAAATAAAATAAAAAAAAAATAATAATATTTGGATAATTTGTAGAGCGCCGTTTTTGCGAAAAATCATCTCAAGGACGCTGTAAAATGTATTATAAATTCTTAGGATCTATCTAAATTAATTAATTGCAATGATGTAATTTTACACATCGATTGTGTTTTCATTTTCCTATTTTAAAAGCACAAATTTATCCAGACTTCTCCACACATGCCATCTTGTTGACGAAGTAGTTAGCTGAAGTTTGACTATGATGTTTGCCAACCCTGAGGTCCACATTGCGGACCCTGCGGCACGCCGCTTGTCACTCTTCCGTAGTCCGCAACACTCACTCGTTGGGCAATGATATGATGTATCGGCGTCTCGGAGCGGACACTTAATTACCGCTGACAGGGCCGATTTACCGCCGGTCAAAACTCTTGACAGATCCGTGCGCGCAACGCGCATGACAGATATTTGAAACGTTCATTTTAATATCGAATACCTGTGAAGCCGGTTATTGTTAAGCTGCCGTGTGCGCTGAAGGCGCCGAATTGATGAAGTTGTTCGTTTTTTTTAAACATGATACCGCTGATTGTTGTTTTTTGTTTTTTTTTTCCTGTTTTTATAGGTAGTGTAGATTTCGGCGTAAAATGTTAATCTAACAGATAAGTTATACGAAAACCTTTTATTTTTTGATATTTCTCTTTTTATTTTTTTTTTACCTTTGGTGGAATTCATTCTAACATTGTGATTAACGAATTTCATAATTATGGTACACTTATGGTAGAACCAGAGAGATGTCGTGCGTGCGTCGTCGGTAAAAAATCCTCCTTAAATTAGGAACGTAAAAGACAGAATATACTAGAACGATGACATCACCTACGGCCTCTCTCTGGTAATCCTAGTATGTTAGTCGACAGCAAAGCTTAACCGGCCTGATAACCAAATATTTAATTAAAGCAAAGTTATAAAGTTTTAAAATTATATTTTGACCTTTTTTTATCTCGCAATATTTATTTTTCTCTTGCGCGTAGAATTAGCTAGGGGTGAATGTCAAAATAATATCTGTAAAAACTTGGATAATATATGAACGTTTAAAAAATATATTTCATTAATTTTTCACAAGTCGGTTTTACTGTTTTCCAGATAAGCTCATCGGGGTTCACTGCACACACGGACTCAATCGAACTGGATACCTCGTCTGCCGTTACATGATTGATAGACTGTCATTTGATCGCCTCACTGCTATTGACTGTAAGATATTCTGCGTACGAATTTCAATGTAGATCTCCTTATGAGATTTCAATTTTAATGAATATTTGGAAAATTTATGAAATATTGTCTTGAATCGTAGATAACCTTTCTTCTTATCATGCTTTAATCTGCCTCTTTTCGTTAAATTATATCTTCAGTCACACTAAATTTTGTTTTAGAGTGTAGTACTACTATTCAAACTTGAGGCTTCTGTATTTACTCCAAATTAAAACACATATTTAAGAGAGCAGAGAATTTTTTAACAATATTTTTAATGTTAACATTTTTAATTTTTTTTTCATAGTATTCAACTCTGCGCGCGAGCATCGGATGGAACGCGAGAATTACGTTAACCATCTGAAAGATCCAGAAGACTACCAAAATACTAATCGACATGATAGAGGAAAGAACAGGGATAATCTTGAAATTCAAACCGGTTCGTGGCGAGGTTCTGAACCGTTACCGGGACAGAGAAATACGCATTTAAACCCTGGACCAGGACAAAATAGTGGCTATTCCGCTTCTAGGTCGGAGCAGGACAGTCATGATTCTGATATTGGAACAAGGCAGGATTATGGTGATTTTGGTTTAAGAACTCCACAGAGAAATGCTTTGGGTAACGTATTAGAGCGTACTGAAGGTGATTTCTGTAAAGAACAGAAGAAAGGTGAAACCAAAAAAAGACCATCTCATCGACGTGATAATGAAAAAGACAAGAATATTCGTGGATTTGAAACCGGGTCGGGACGTAGTTGCATTGTTGCCGAACCGCTTCCAGGTCAACGAAATGTGTATTTTAATCCTGGGCCAACGCGGAATAGTGGTTTTCGCATCCCGAAATTAGGCCAAAGAAGTCACGAATCCATTACAGGAACAAGCCAAAATGAAGCTGATTCTGCTAAAGCAACAGAACAGCAAATTGATTCGGGAAACGAATTAAATCCTGGAACATTGTTAAATAGCGGTTTTCGCATCCCTAAATTAGGACATAAAAGTCGCATTGCATATACAAAAACAAGGAAAAATGAAGACAATCTTCCTATAGCAACAGGTTCTTCTGATAACGAAATGGATCAAAATGAAGGTGAATCCTGTACACGACCAAAGCAGAATAGTGGCGAAGTCAGGATAGGGTCGGCAAGATTCAAGATTGATCCTAGATCAAGATCAGGGAAAATTGGTCGTGATGGTAAAAATGGATACGACAGTCGTGCAATCAGATCAGAGCAGAATGATCGTGTATCCGATGCGGCAGATAATGATGGTGATTTAAGAAGAGAAAAGGGTCGGAATCGTAAAGCGCACAGTCGTACCAATACGGACTATAATTGGCGTGAAAGGGATTAATACATTGATGCATAATCGTCATTTTGCAATTTATTTTTCTAATGGTTCAGAATTATTGTAACGATGAAAGGATAGTCCGACTAGGTACTAATACTGACTATGACGAATCCCTTAGATTTTTTTTAAATAATATTCACTGTCTTAAATGGTCGTAGTTCTCAGTTTTAATTAATTGTTTATGGCTTGTGATTTTTCGAACTAATGAAAAAGGGTCGAATTTAAAAATTTAAGGTTGCAGATGACGTCGCATAGTTGTCAATCACTCTTGGTGGCATCCCTGGCGACATTAAATGCATGTCGCCGGTTTTTTTTTTCAAAATCGATTTATTATTTTTTTGCAATTTTTACGCCCTTAGGGCTTTTATATAAAACAAGTCTTCGTTAATTACATTAGTGTTTTAAAATTAACGTTATAATAATAACTTTGCAAAAAACCTATAATAAAATTGTACGTATATTCAGTATCAACATTAGTTTTTCTGTACATTTATGCAATTTTTGTTTTTAAATTTATTTCTTTCACCGGAATTTTCAGGAATTGCTGACTAGGGTTATCTGATAATGTATTCAGAATGTGTATTATTGTTATTCATGTACTCTTGATGTAATGCATAAAAGCAAAGTTAAGGTTTTATTTTCTTGTGATATTTTTTACTTTTTGTTGTCTTTTTTAAGATTTCCATTAAATTTGTAATATTCATAATGTATTTTTTGGGCTTTTGCTCCTTTTTAATATAATTATAATGTTTACCTGCCTTTTTAATTGTCTTAAAAAAAACAAATATACTGACACCATTGCGATAAGATGTTCATATGTTTTTGGTGTACACTATCCATTGACTAATTTAATATATACGTATGAAATTTTCAAAATACGTACCAGTTCTTTTTTTAGATATTAAAAATAAATTTTTAATTGTCTTTAAAATGTTTCCAAGAATAGTTTTGAAAATAAATGTATGTAGATACGTGTTTTCAGTAGCGTTTCATGATACAATCAATTTTTAAATATTATATAACTTTTTTTATAGATATGTATTACGACCTAAGTTTCATTACCTTATTTGAAAAATTTAGTAATTATTTAACTTTCCCGTTTCACCCGTAATCTTATTTTGTCGTATCTCATGTACGAGTTCTAATTTGTGAATATTATATGTAATACAATATATCAACCTAAATAACTAATGTATCAAAAAAAACTTTGCCAATTTAAAAAAAAAAAAATTAAATAAAATCTATGATTTACCACTTTTGCTTATTTTTATTTTTAATCCTTCATTGTTAACTGCTATATATTCAGGGTTCCATGCCTACTCAGAATGAAACCAACTCAGAAACACCTCAGAAAGTCATTAAAAGCTTTGAAAAAATTATTTTAAAATAGCCGGTAACCCTAACCTAACTTAAACTATTTAACCAAATTTTTTATATTTTTTTATCATCACTCTTAATGACCTTTCTGAGGTGCAGGTAATCATAATCAGATGTAGTATTAGTGCAAACGATAACGTTTATGGGTCATTCCGCCGTTTCGTTCAAATTTGCCTGATTCCGCGGAATTTTTTTTTGCGTTTTTACTGTTATTTTTATAGAAATGGGTTCCTGTACCTCCCAGATGTGGAGAGGTGAAAAGGGCACCTTTGTATGACACTTAGATACGAAGAAAATTGATGGATGTTAATGAAGGTGTGGATGCTAATTTATAAATTTGGATGGTGATGAAGTTTGGTAATGAAATATTAATAGATGGTAGTGAACGCGTTCAAGTTCTTAAAATTTCTGTGAATAATGAAATATGAATTGAAATTGATAAAAATAAAATAGATTTCAAATCATTCCAAGTATCATTTGACCTGACGTGATGAGCGGATTAGGAAAAAGGAAGAAAAATTTATTATAGTGAAAAACTAAAAGCTTTATTCAGACTTTCGAGTATTGGAGACAAGAAATACATTTTTTCATACGTAATCAGTTCTGCTTACTTATGCTTTTGCAATATTTATATAAATTGTTGAAAAATAATGGACAAAATATCAAAATAGGTACAAATTAAGAAAATGTAGCTGGGACATCACAGGCACAACAAAAATTTCCCTACTTATACTACTTACCCCGAAATTATAAGGCGTATTCAAATTCTTTATAATTCAGTTTTATAAGTGGGTATTCGACACAAGAAATACAAAATTTTTACATTCCTAAGCATAGAAATATTTAAATATTAAAAATAGTAATTAAAATAAGAAAAGAACAGAACTCAATTGGAATGCAGTTAAAAATAACATCAGAGACACTACTAAACAAACACAACATAACTAATACGTACTAGGTACAGGTCTTACATCTAAATAGGAACATGATA
Organism: Limnephilus marmoratus; assembly: GCA_917880885.1. Classification (NCBI taxonomy): domain Eukaryota; kingdom Metazoa; phylum Arthropoda; class Insecta; order Trichoptera; family Limnephilidae; genus Limnephilus; species Limnephilus marmoratus. The sequence continues at coordinate 26,151,980 of OU862921.1, read as the reverse complement.
TTTAAGGAACTTTAATGACATCACGAGTTGCTATTCTTGTGAAAGTTTTTGCTCGAAAACTATTTAAAATTAAAGTTTGGCACATTTTTAAAGTGAATTTTCCTCTTCCATTCAAATAAGGATCTTGCAAGCGCTGAAGAATTTGTGATTCCAGAATGAAATGAAATTGGACAGACAATTTTTTTGGAATTTCCTTGAGCTTTTTTCAAAAAAATTACTTTGTACTCTAGTGTGTACTCATATTTCCCAATAATTTTCCCAATGAAATGATGTGTTGTGTTATTTATTTTATATTGAACCATTATCCAGTCATCGAAGTCAAATTTGAATGGCGCCTCCTTATGCTCTTTTCGTCAATTTCCCTGTGTGGGATTTCCATAGTTTTGGGAGACTGCTGTTTTGATTCATTGAAATCAGGATCTTCTACTCTTAGGGATCGGATGAACTTCTCGAACTCATATTGACCAAAAAGATTGAATTCTTGGGTACTATTTTTATAGAAGGAATAATGTTGACAGTCGAACGGGACATTTGAGAGTATTTTCACTTTACATTTCTTTTCTATAGTTTTAGCAGATTCTGGCGTTGAAGCAATAGTATCGTCCAAAAACATGGAGCCGTCGAATTCCCCCAATAGCATATTGTCATCAATATTATTGAAAATAGTGGGCGGGTCAATAGTAGCTATGTCGTTTACTTTTTTCTCTAATGTATCTTCGATTGCTATGTTTGCGTTTTGTAGCTGCAACGCCTCCATTTTCTTTTGTTCGTTTTTTTTTCTCTTTCTTAAGTTTCATCATTTTCTCATCCTGTAACTTGGTAATATTTTTCATAGATCTGTACCTTAATTTTCTATCATTCGTTAGACCATGCATGTTTTTTTGTGTGATTTGTTGTTCATTCTCGACTGCGAAGAGGTCAGGATCTAGAGTCTTTCGCACATTATTGGGTACTTCCTTAACATTGTCACTAATTGGAGGTATATTTTCTACTACAATCATTTCTATTTTACAATGCTCCTCTTTTTTCTTCAAATAATTTAGAGAGTTCTTTCGCCATCTTCGTCCTTGCTTTCTCTGGGCTCTTTCACTCATATCTTTCTCACGAAAATGGCGCTATAAAAATCATCCAACAATTATTATCTTCAATGCTGCATATCTTTCTTTGCGCTTTTCGCAGAGTGTATCTTTTTCTTTCTTTCGCTTTCTGAAGACTGTACAGTTTTGGATTGTTTTTAATCTCTGCATATTTTTGTTGCTTGCGTAGTCTGTCCTTGGATAGCTTTTCTTAGTTTTTCAGATTTTATTTAACTTTGCCATTGTGGTTTATAGTGGTTAAGTCTGTAACAAATAACAAAGAAAAATTATCATAAGTATCGGAAAGTGAGAAGATGAAGAACAAAAATGGATAATTTCATTTTGGTAACTTTTACAAGAGAGTCCAAAAAATGGTACCACTTTTATATCTTTGTTTAATAATTTTTTACCCTAAATGATTTAAAATGTAACAGAAAATGTTTAGAAACTTGAAATTATGTAAAAATTCGTCAGTTTTGAAAGACAACTAACTAATGAAAGATCTTGAGACTGTAGTGTGAATAGTAAAATCATTTGTATAATATATTCGTTTACATTTGAATAATTATATCATTGAATAAAAAATCCGTTTTCAAATAAAAATTTGCTGGGTAAATTTTAACTGATTTTCCACATCAGAAAGAAAATAAAACGAAAATATGTATTTCACCAAAACCGAAATTGTCCGACGCCCGAACGCAAGAAACTGCATTTATTCATAATATTAGATTTTATTAACCCCCAAACATGGTCCCAGATTCTCGTAAAAATAATCCTTACAAAAGTTTCATTACCCTCCAAACCTCTACATTACCATCCGGCAAAAATTTTGACGATACGGAAGGTAATGAATCGGAGGGTAATGAAGTTTTGACAGTTTTTTCTCAATTACTCGCTTAATGTTGACATTACAAATCTGTATGATTCAATCAAAAATAGTCTGACTAAATACAGTTTATAGCAAATATATGAATATCTTTGGTTTATAGACATGATTCGAATTTTTTAAACATGTACTTACTTTTAAAAATGCTGGAAGGTAATGATGCCTGGTCGGTGACAAAGTTGTTTTCGAGCACGGAGATCGCAGATATTTCTTTATTCAGTGATGCACGGCTTCCCCCGTCTAGATGTAGTGATACACTGGTTAGTAACGGAGGTGCGGGGCGGGATACAGCTGACTAACAGGGACAAACGCGGTCACAATTTTAATTACCGCTTTCGCGGAAGACTACGACGATTTTCTCTGGACAAAATCAAAATCTCAATTCTTTCTATGATATCATAGTTTAAAAATACATTAAATACAAATAAATATGCATAATTAGTTGTACATACAGGTCGGTTAATAAATGTAGTGATTTTACTAGTGTCTCTCTCTCTGGTTTCAATCCTGGGATTGGTTTGCAGCAATTTCCTTTAGTTTCCTCTTCCATTCTTCCCTGTCTTGTGCGGCTCTTTTGAGGTCTGCATATGATAAGCAGCGCACGTCCACCAGCAGGTCCTCCAGGTACTCTCGGCGTGGGCGTCCCCTAGAGTTTGTCCCCTCGGTCATACCCTCCATTATGGAATGCAAGAGGCCTTCTTGTCGTATTACATGGCCGATCCATCTTGCACGCCTTTCGGACAAGGTCCTGAGCAGGTGCCTTCCTCCTTCGATTCTTTGGAGAACCTCCTCATTTGTAATGTGGTCTCTCCAGGAAATTCCTAATAGTTTTCTATAGGACCACATCTCAAAAGCCTCTAGTCTCCGTTTATCTCTTTTGGATAGGCACCATGTTTCGCAGCCGTACATCAAGATACTCCATACATAGGTCTTGATGAGGAGTATTCTCAGCTTTAGGTCTATATTATTTGATTCAATTATTTTCGACCTTTTATTGAAAGCAAGCCTAGCCTGGTGTATACGGCTGTCGACATCGCTCTTAGACCGACCGTCCCATGTTATTTTGCTCCCGAGATAGACAAACTCCTTGGCGTTCTTTAGTGGAACTCCTGACATCTCTATTCGCATCTGATGTTGCGTTCGGCCTACAGTCAGCAGCTTTGTTTTGTCTTTATTTATCTTCATGTTATAGTTATTTTGGAGAATGCTTTGCATGGTTGTTAAGGCCTCTTGCAGTTCTTCTTCGCTTTCAGCAACCAATGCAATATCGTCAGCAAACCTTATCATATCCACCTTTTGCCCGTGTATCTTTACACCTTTTCTGTGACTCATTCTCTCTCTCAAGTCGTCAATCGCACTTTGTATATAAGCGTTAAAAAGAACAGGTGACAGAGAGCATCCCTGTCTCACCCCTTGTCTTATACTGGCTTCTTTTGTATCATTGTCACATCTAATTATAGCGGCTTCATTCTTGTATAGCGCCTGGATTATTCGTCTATCTCTATATTTGATATCAATTCTCTTCAGAATCTCGAAGAGTCTTTTCCATTCTACTTTATCGAAAGCCTTTTCCAGGTCTATGAATGCGATGAATGTGTTTTGGTTTCTTTTTATTCTTTTTTCAAGTAGTATTCGTAGCGACAATATTGCTTCTCTGGTTCCTACACCTCTTCTAAAGCCATACTGATCTCCGGAAAGGATGTTCTCTACTTTTGGTTCGATTCTTTTTAGAATGATATTAGTCAATATTTTTGAGGCATGAGATATTAGGCTAAGAGTTCTGTGTTGTTCACATTTCGTCGTTCCTGCTTTCTTTGGTAATGTAACAATTAGGCATTTCTCGAAATCCTCTGGTATCTTTCCAGTCTTATACATTGTCTGTATCATTTTAAACAGGGCATCTATAGTTCCTTTTCCTGCTGGTTTAATTAGTTCAGCTGGAACGTCATCGATTCCGGGTGCTTTCCCGTTTTTGAGGTTTTTCAGTGCGAGATCAAACTCTTCTCTAGTGATGGGATCTCCCAAATCATCTGCGTCTACCTCATTTTCTCTTTCTATCAATGTTTCGTTGTCACTATTTCCCTTCCCATTGTACAGCATTTCGAGGTATCTTTTCCATCTCTCTCCTATTTGGTCATTTTCGAAAAGTATTTTGCCGTCTTCTCCTTCTATTGCATTACCCTTTCCAACTCTCATCCCAAAGAAGTCTTTCACCGCAGCGTGAGCTTTCACTAGTGTAAACTGTTCTTATTTGTAGATCAATTTACAGGTCCCTCATTTTCATGGGGAAGGTAATGAAATTTTAGCATGTTTTTTTGTATATCATAAAGTGATTAAGTAACAAATGGCTAATCTAGGAAATACTCCTTTTTTAAATAGCTACATTTTCCTATAAAATTTTCTTGAAAAACATTCACTTTCATATGACTTTTTTGCGAGAACATGCGATTTGGACGAAACCGCGGAATGACCCTTATAATATATTTTTTGTGTAATAAAATATGTGAGTGTGTTCTTTTCCGTTATCAGTAATTATTGAAAAAAAATAGATAGATGCAACGTAAGATGAGCCATTTTTGACATTTTTTTTATGTTTGCATCAAAAAATTTAATTTTTCAATAATTTTTTCAATTGTATGTTTATTTCGAGTTATATACTTTTTCAGTTTTTTTGTTTTCGGATGCATTCAGAAATATTATATTTATTTGGTTTTTATTGCGAAGTATACTTATATATAGAGACACTGATTCATCGCATTAACGACATATTCGCGAATTAAAGCGAATGGTGTTTTTAGCGATAAAAACGTTAAACCGCGAAATAGCAGCGATTTTGACAACAAACCTCAACGAATTGGTAAATGTATTAGAAGGGTCAAAATATCCATACGCTCATTTGCTTTGGGAGGACTTGGTGTCCCTAAGCCTTTCTTTACAAAAATTGAGTGATGGTGTTTTCCCTGCCAAAACCTTAAAGGCTGTGCAGGAGGTAAAAAACCGGGTTGTCTTAACCCAAATAAAAACTCAAATAAGAGAGAGTGTCAGAAGAGTTCTGTGAAACTGGCATCTCATATGCTGAACCGTCAAGACAACAGCACTAATCAATTTCTTGAGCACGCAGTTAAAATGTTCAATCCTGCAATTGTAGGTCAGAATGTCCAGCGATCAGACGCTATTCTTTTAGCAAGTAAAAATAGGCTTGCTTCAACGTTTAAATCTGTTGATGACAGTAAATTCCTGGAAGGTAACAGGTATTTTCAAAGACAGCTTGTAGAGCAAGTGAGGGATGGAGTCACTGTAGACATAATTCAGCTACTCTTAGCTGTAAAAATTCTTCACAGAGAATTTGCTGAGGCTCTGATGACTGTGTGGGCCTGTGGGACTGTGCGAATAGTGTTGACGCAGAAATATTTTTTAGTTGCTATAATCTTGTATTGACAGATCGTAGAATGAACATGACACACTCTACTGTAGAAACATGTGCCATGTTGGGTTTCAACCAATAATAAAATAAACATGTTTCAAGTGATTTTGCCAATTTAATTGTTTTTCCCCTCTTGCCGACTCCCATTCCTTGACGTTATACTATTTAGCTATAAACGCTATGAAAACGCAAAATTAAAGCTGTAAAAGCTATTTTTTCAATAATTAATGCTACATTTCTTAAAAATTAAAGCTATGAATCAGTGTCTCTACTTATATATTTTACCTTCCGACATAATAGACCCCAGGCCTGAGGACTAACGTATGTATTTACGATTAGCTTCTATTGATTCTTTGATTTTTAGTACTTTTACAATTTATTGCTTGTTGAAATCCCGATTTTCTGGATTTTACCAATGAATGTCCTAATCATGCTAATGATTATTGTAAACGTTTCAAAGTTGATAACAAAATACTGCATAACTGTTTCCAATTGCAAGTGGATCAACGTCATAAAACGTCGTGCGAAATTTCACACGAATAACTGATTCGAAAATAGAAACATTATTTATTCACTCTTGATCGTTTTACTTTGTTTTTTTTTTATGTTCAACAAATTATTTCTACAGCGATATTTTCCAGCGCCAAACCCAGAAGGTGCACCTAAGGCATATATTTTAGTTGTTAAACAGTGTTTTTTTATTTATTTATTTGCAGAAGATCTCATCGGAGTACACTGTACTCACGGACTTAATCGAACTGGATATCTCGTCTGCCGTTACATGATCGAAAGATTGGGTTTTCATCCTATCGATGCAGTTGACGGTAAATTTTATATTTAAACATTGATTATTTCTATTTCAAAAATATAAAAAAGTCAAGTGAAAGTGTTCACGTTTTATGTGTTCATGAAGTGCTAAGTTCGATATTTTATGTGAATCAATTATTTCGATTATTTTCACCGAATCAAATATATTCGTTCAAGATGAATAGATTAATTTATTTATGTTGGTCATGGATTGATTTTGTTAAACAAATCAATGAGATCCGTTCATCATGAATCGGTTGACTCCGTTGGACGATTCGTCCGAACCGCTTACGGGCACTTCGCAACTAGCAATAAATACCTTTTCAGTCGAAAGTATAACTGAAAGTGTATGAAAACAATTGTGAATATGCTTCCATATACGAGCCTTTCTATTATGATTGATCATTCAGTTTGGTAGGGCATTTTGGCCTCAAGTCCAAAATCAAGTTTTATACGAAAAACCCCTCACAGCCCTTTCTCTTGGAAAGGTGCAAACCTTTCCTTTGATACATCAATCCGATACCGTTCGATTCAGTTCCATTATAATCGATAAAATATGGCATGGCACCGATGATGGTGAAAGAAGGCACTCTTCGTTTTCGAAGAATTAAAAAAAAATGTATTGTATATAAATATATTGTTACTGTTGTAGGTACCTATCAAAATTTGTTTTTTTTTATTTTCAGCTTTTGACTGCGCGCGAGGACACCAAATGGAAAGGATTAATTATATTAACCACGTAAAACAATCCCGAAGATTTTGTATATATCATTCTTTCTACGATTATTAATGTTTTTTTACACGAACGAATTACACTGACTTTTTATACAAAGATCATTGTATTTATGCTCATTTTAGAGAATAAAAAATCGAATACTTCTAACAATCTACTACTTGTATATAAAAAATTAATTTGAATGCCACTTTTGTACCCTCGTTATTAATTGAACCATCCTCATTTTGGAAAAAAAAAACTAATTAAATATTTCTGATCATCAATTATATTTTTAAATTTTTTATGGTTATTAACCAATTTTTTTTGTGCAGTAAGTTATTGACTACTTTAATCAATACAGTTAAGAATTATCGTGTTTATTAGAATAAAAAAATTCTAAATTACTTAATAAAATATTTTTGACCAAAGCAAAACATTTCACCTGGTTTTATTTTACTCTTTCCATATATCACACTCCCGCAACGATATTGACGTAAGTCAAAATACGTCAACATCTAGTATGAAACCAGGGCTTAGTTTTATAAATAATAAGTTTTTTGCACTTTAGGTTAATTTTGTAAAAATATATCTATCTCTACATGTATAAAAAATATCTATCTCTTAAGAATCTGCACCAATCCTTTCATCTCTTATTATTTTCTGCCGATGACCTCTACCGTCGGAGGTTGGTTATCATTAGGCAATTCTTCACCCAACATGCTGCAGCTGGGATCAATTGCACATATCTAGTGATGGATAAATGCCCCACTTCCCCTCCCCTACCCCACTTCCCCTCCCCTACCCTACTTCCCCTCCTCTAAACATTTGTGTCAATAATAATTCAATTAGTCAGCGAGAAACTTATTTTAAACACAACTGTCAGATTTTGAATACTACAGATAAACAAAAAATCTTTTAACGAAATAGTCTGACTTAATGCTATTTCACACGGTATAATTATAATTGTATACAGGGTGTTAAGGGACGTACTTGACTTACTTTAACCAGTGATTCCTGACATTATTTGGATTAAAAAATGTAAATGAAATTTTGGTCTCCGGTGACTTTTTTTGACGACTCTTTTTTGTTCAAAAATTTTTCTTAAAAATCCAACAAAAAAAAATTCTTCCGCATTTCGTCACTGGTCACTTAGCCAGGTGTCCGACGAACCCCTTACCCCGCCTCCAACTGTTCAACAACTACCATTTTTTTATGTTATTGTATAAAAAAAAAAAAATTAAAAATGTCACCGGAGAACAAATTTTCATTTTTTACTCCAAATAATGTCAGGAATCACTGGTTAAAGTAAGTCAAGTACGTCCCTTAACACCCTGTATATCACGGTACGGTATCAATATAGTCAAGGAATATGCACGAAGTCCCTTAGTGCTCATTCACTGAAAAGATTTATTTGCATAATTGACTTAGTTCAGATAACAACTTGAAAAGTATTATAGGTAGGACATGGTGCGTCTTCGTAGACTGTAGAATGGCCACCGAATGATAAAACTACACCATTAAGTCAAATCAGCAAAATTTTGACTTAATGATATAACTTTAAATTAAATTGAGGGACAACCTCATTTAAAATAACTTTCTTAATAAATTAAATAAATTCCCGACATTGAGGAATATATATTATTAGGTCGGGGAATATTCCCGGGTGCACATAACTAGGTACTCGTATCATACAGTAGGTTTCGAAATAATGCGGCGGCTTCCCTTTTCGCGTCCTCCATCAAAAGAAAACTAACTATTTTGCTTAATATTTACTTATCAGATTAACAAATTTAGTTTGGTCAGCAATGAACTCAAACCCCTGGAATAACGGTTATAATCATTCAATTTGGCGGTTTCTTTAGCTTTTGCTTTCTTAGGAAACGACGAAAAACATCATGAAGAAGCCAACAACGTTTGCCATCCAACTTCTAACGGGTGAATGGAATTTGTGTTTAACCGTGTTTAAATAAATGCGTACTTGTATTTTCTAACAACACGTGTAAGTACAGTAACTTGATATGTATTTATACGTATGGGTATATTATAATATAAAGAGACTACATATGTACAAAACGACCGATATCACGTAGGTGCACTGTGCGGCGCACACGTGTGAACATCGAACATCAACGTACCGATGCACTGCGGTCAATAAACCGATTATGAGAAGGACGAAATTTACTGAATAGTTTTCTCACATTTGATATTGCGTTCAAATCGGCTACCAACGCCATTTTCATTTTTGCGGACTGTTAACTGTCGGTATTCAGTCAATTTACATCATCAAACGTGATGGCGCACGAGACACGCCGAAACCTTTCAGCATCGTGTACTTGGATTTTTGATGTTAGTTATTTGTTATTATTTGTATATTAAATTCGTTTTTTGGTGTTCGTACGATGCCTAGTTAATAGCTACGTTAATTTCATTCGGTTTTACTTGGTTTCTACATTTACATTAGCGCACCTTATATTTGGAGCACGTATTTAGAGAGGATAGAATAGTTACGATCGTTAACCTTTGGCTTGTATTTGAATAATACATCAACTTTTGTGTATCTATAGTTGATTTTCGCATTATGTATAGATAAAGAGTGTAGGTAAATCATGTATTATTGAAATTTCGATTACATAAATTGACGAACGTCTATTCCGATTGTTTATTTTATTATTACTTATTTATTATACTATTTGAACATGTAATATTTATTGCAAGAAATACATGTATTAAATAATAAATAAATAAAAATATAAATTACCTTTCAGTTTTAAATACTGCTTCTCAGGCTGGTTTTCAACATTTATCATCGTATCAATGTTTTGTGAGTAAATGTCACTTTGAGAGCTGGTATGGCTCGCGTCAAATGAGAAAATATTTATCGAAATACGGTGCAGGTTTATCAAATTTTGCGAAATAAATTATTAAAGGTTATTTATTTTATACTTGCAGACCCGGCCTCACGTTGCTTTGGCTAACGAAACACAACGCCACACCATTACCCAACCTTTATAACCAACGCCATCTGTTAAATCAAATCTTCACCGCCCGCATGCCAGCCTGCTGCCCGCTTGCCAGCCCGGTCCCTTTATTTATATATTTCAACCAATTGACACAAAAACTTGACAAATTATATACCTAAAAACCTTCCTCATGAATCACTCAATCTGTTGGTGAAAACCGCATGAAAATTCGTTGCGTAGTTTAAAAGATCTAAGAGCACAGGCAGCGGGAGCGACTTCATTTTATACTGTGTAAAGATTCTCAGCCGATTGGCCTAAAGTCGAAATATTGAAATGATTACTAATACTTTTTTGAAAGAAACACCACATTCCCGTGTTACGAATAACCTGACAATATTCTAAAAATCTCCAACTACCACTGCAGTAAGCAGAAAATGTTACTTGTGTCGCAGTGAAGGACTAAGCCGGCCGATGAATTGAACTCACGACGACTGGGCGGGACTCAAACGCGATGCCAACTCAACCACTGACCACTTGTTTGTTTGTCCACCAGAAATGGATTTAGAATTAATATAACAATAAACATTTACCGTTATCGGTATAGTTGCTCACAATGTCATTGTGTCCCTCTTAGCCTAACCTAATAGGGCAGTAAAAAAAAGAGAAATGCCGTTCGATTGGGTTAGATTAACGGCCGTTGTTTCCAATCCCAATGATCAACTGTTGAGCCGAAATTTTGGCTCAACACTCCTCAAATGCACAAAATACGCTCTTCCCAACGCAATTCTCCGATCAACAGGCGAATCGAGCGCTACTAAACTAATCACTTAGCTGATTGGAGGCTCAGATTGATCGATCGAAAAATTGGGAATAACGGCCATATGAGCGGCATGCACAGTGCGATGAGCATACCGATACAGCCACGTAAAAGTTATATTTCTACTGTGTTTTGTGTCGTAACTGTTAACCGGTCACCAACTTAAGCAGATGTATGCGTTAGAAATACGACAGCAGTCAAGTACAATAAGCGTGTTTATACGTCAACGCATGTGTCTCCATAGAAATCGTTATTTTATTTTTTTTTTGCAGAAACAAACAAACGGTACATTATTACATAATGGGAAATATTTACAAAGTTATAGAATTAATACAATAATTGGTACCAATGACATGTCGCTGTTAAATACTTATATTTTTGTGTGATAAATAATACATTATACCTAAATTAAGTTAGTAACTTATTGAAGGAGAGGGGTGTGGGAGAGAGTTTGTATGTGTGTAAATGAGGGTGAGAGTGTGTGTGTTATGTGTGCGAGTTCAGTATGCTAAAAAGGTTTTTCTTAAATAGAGGGAGGGAATCAAAAAATATATCGGTATTTGTTATAACTCCGTTATTCTTTTAGTGACATCCCTAAAACAAAAAGTAAAAGTTCGATAGTGGAACAAGCTGTACATCCCTATTCAAGTTGTCCATAGAAATACATACCAAGAATATTCTGTCATTCGCGCAATCTGACACATAATTTTTCCCGCCAATTTTCGGACCGGCGGCTCGACCCCGCTCGACATTGTTAATTCTTATTAAATATTTTTATATGTAATGATAAAAAAGTGAGGTGACAAAAATGTTTACTATACATTTATACAATAGAATAAGTATTGTTGTTTACATAATCTGTGATTTTAGTACCGTTTTCATATAAAAATATCACGTAAGTCATTTTTACTTCTTTTTAATGTTTGCATTCTAAATTTTAATATTTACAAATATTAATATTTATTTGTAATACAATAATTCGAAAGCTTATTTTGTAACCTTTCTAAAACAGTTTTTACTATTTGGCTACGTTCAGAAATGTTTCATTTGTAGAGCTTTAATTGTGAAGCGGTAATAACACAAAGTTTTCGTAAAATGTCATTTCGTTTGAGACATCTCAAGCGAATATTCGCGAAAATTCGGAGGGGTTAAACCTATTTACCGAAATAATGTCTCCTAAAATCGTCATATCGTCCACAGTGCGACATGCTTAATAATTGATTCTATGTGGTATACAGGTTAGTACCTAGGTGTTATAATATGTGTTCTTATCCAACAGATATAAGTTCTTCGGGTAGATGTGCTGTTGTATGACGAATGATTATCTGGATAAGTGTCGTATGGATTCCAAAACATTCACCGCATATCATTGGAGGCAGCCAACAGAGCTAAGTGTTCACTTTGTCCGCTTGTTTTGTTTGAACCCTCCGCCTCGGCTTAGCAGGCGATAATAGAAATAATACATAATAACGACACGTGGTCCGAGTGTGAACTGACTCCGTAATAAATAAAACAATATTCGAGAACCGGTTGGTTCGTAGGTTGTCACACAAACAGGGATGGACTGGAAATACAGAACCGGTAGATTAAAGTCTAATGTTTCAGTCTGAACTGAACTGCCCGGAGTCAATAGGATTTCGGCACCCCCTCTGGAAGCTGAAAGAAGTGGGAAGGGGATGGAGAAAGAAGCAGAAAGTTGAGAAGGACCTGGCACACCAACAAATATTTTTTAGATAAATGAAACAATGTTACTTTGTTTGAACCACTTGTATATTTGTTTAAAGCCGACCGGTTTCGGAACGACCGTTCCTTCCTCAGGGCAAACGTATACTGATTTGACAATTACAAAATAGTGAGTGGGAACAATGTATTATTACTAAGGATTGTGGTAGGGATGGAGGCGTGGCTAGGGATTAATGAAGAGTGGGTGGGGGAACATATCCATAATTGGGCTGTAAGATGATATTTTTTGTTTGTTGATATTAGATTCATTATTTTTAAGGGATTTTTTTTTTATTTCCGAGGCTTCTAAGTTATCTAAGCGTTTTCCTTTCTGGTTAGTAGGAAGATTATTTATCCCCATATTTTTTTTAAATCACTTTCAGCTCTGAATTATTGTTGTTTCTCACCTGAACGATACTGAGAGTATTTACAATTCTAGAAAGAGGTTACGATGTACCATGTATTCTTTTGAAATATTAGCTTTTTTTTCAAATGCAGGGATTATCTTCAAAACTATCTTTTGGAGAAGGTATGCTAACAAGTAGTTTTCTGTCTTGCGACGCAAATTTTAAATGAACAAATCTTTCTTAACTCCAGAACTGTTAATTGACTATAACACCTATCGTCAACTCTTCCTGCTCCCGGGGTGCTACAGCGCTTCATAACTGCAAAGGGGCGTTGAAATTGCATGATTCTAAGTGTTCCGGACGGGACGATGTGGAAAAGACGATTCCCTTCAGGACGTCTTCTTCCTCTAATTTAAAATACGCTACATTTTTTGCAAACGAAGACGAGGACGAGTTCCCTCACAGGCCGTCCTCGTCTTCTCAAATAACTTAGAATTAAGAACTGAGAACGAAGGCGATATTAGGTTTTTTATATACTACAATGTACAATTTCTATTTAATAAAGATAAGTTTAATAAAACGGACCCTCTAGAGAGGTCGACGGCGTGAGCGGGCTTTTTCTTTGGCGCTCCCGCTTTCGATCTCTCCGCACGCCACTGGTGTCCACCCCGAGGGGCAAAAGCTACCCGCGGGGGAGGGGCGGGCCCCGCTTCCCTACCCTTCCCCGCGCCTACCCTCCGGGCGGACCAATAGGAACGCTTCATCCGGCGGATTAAGTAATTTGGCCGCTGAATACAAAGAGAGTTTTTTGCGTTTGATTAAATTATGAGAGTTCGGTCTAATCTATCACCAAATAAATGATATGGATAGATAGACCGGACTCTCCTTTATGTAAACTTCTATAATCCATTCATGTACACTTAGAAATAAGAAAGTTATTTAAGTTTCCCCCGAATAATGTGGGTTCGGGGGGCCCACCAAATGCTGTATAAACCAATGTAATAAATCAAATAAATTAGCAGGAAGGGGGTCATGGGGGTCAGACAGAAGGGAAGGATAAGGAGAAGAGCTGAGACAATAGCCAACTCTGCTGTGTGGAACACAGCAGAGGTTACGACCCGCCAAAACTCGGACCAACGGAAAAGTGGGCAAGAATTGGGCTCCGCCCCCGCCGGTGGCAAGAGTGGCGGGTCTGGCTATAAATAGAGTGGTACCCCGGGAACATTACGCATTCATACAACTCGATCTGGTACCGTCTCAAGCACTTCTTTGCCTCTCCTTCCTGGCCTCGGACCTCTCCCGGACTTGACCTGAAACTTGGAGTTTTCATTTCTGCCTTCCTGGGACCCAGCTTCTTCCCATTGAGGGCCACCACTCCGGTGAATTGGCGAACATCTTGGCGGCTACCCAGGACTGACCGGCGCCCCCTATCTACAGTCTATGTGAGTGGCGGACACGTCCCTCACACTAAGTTATCATGGACCAGGTGCAGACTACGCCAACGGAGTATTTTCTCAAACACGAGGCAATCATTTTTCACAATATGAATGGCGTTAAAAAAGTGTGTGAAATTTAATTTAAGTTTATTTTTCTTATTCTGATTATTGTACAAAAAATGCGTAGGTGATTTTAATATTTTCATTCATAATTAATGATTAGAAAAACCGCACATTCCGAAAATCTGGCAAAGTTCCGAAATTCCGCCATCTGGCCACGTCGTCATTATGACAAAAACGCCAATGATGACGGCGGCCATCGACGTGTGCAGTTTACACGCGGTTGAAGTGAAACCTTCAGAAAACTAAAGTAGACAAGACTAAAGTATAAAGGGGAGGCTACAAGCACCGCACAAAGAGGAGACCAATTAATCTATTTCATTCTCTTGCAGGCTAAATCCTGTAGATGTATGTGTTTGTTTGTTCTTAGTTTCGCTATTTTTCGTTTCATCAGTTTCATTTCACAATGGTGCTAAAGAAGTTTTCACTTCAATATAATTTAAATACATTCCTTCATTATCGTAATTTTTTTCGAAAATTATTAAAACAGAAAATACCCTGTGCAACAATTCCGTGCGGGAACAACTCAATGCCGTGCCTCCTCGAATTGAACATTCCTCGATGGCGCTCTGAAGACAAGAGACCATCAAATAAATATCATCTTCGCTGTATTCCTATCGCTTTCCAGGTATTGCTTTGCACTAAGGACTTATGCATGCCCTCTTTATTAAAAAAATATAATTTTTATTGGCTGTTTTTGTTGTTGATTGTTGATGACACTTCTTTTTGATTTTCATAACCAGTTTGACCCTGCACAAAACGGTATACCAATATTACCGGGAATATGTATTGTGCGGAGAGCAGACATCGTAAAAATCAAAAATGCATGTTTTTAGTTCCGGCTGCGTGCGTTTTATGTGTTCAATTGCGTGGATGCACCTGTAAGTTGTCATCTCATTCGCTGGAATTGAAATATTAATATGACTTGTCGGATTTTTTACACCTAGAGAAATTGTCACACATGTTTTCATATCGCTTTTACTGGCACTAAATTATAACTTTATTACTAACATGGAAAAATGCATTTTTCGTGTTATTTTGATTTGGTATCTGACTGTCAAGAAGAATGTTGTAAAAAATAGGTTTAATTATGTTTTCTTGATAATGTTGAGAAAGATTTATAACAATTTGATAAAAATCTCTGTTTATTATTGTATCTCAAAGGTGTCATTTAATGTCGAGCTGTGTTTTATCCCCTTTTAATTATGACAAGTCAACGACAAGATGTAACAAGAAAACCATCTTTGAGTTACGCAATCTGCTGGGCGTAATGTGAATACCTGTATAAATGGGCGTAACGTGAATACCTAAATATCAATCAATCAATTATTTTCACTGCGGATGCACTAAAGATTGTGACAAATATACTCGTATTTCAAATCATTTTAATTTCCTATGTGGGTAAGATTTATCATGATTGGTTGATGCGGCAACACAAAACCTGAGATTCTTTACCCGAGATTCAACACCCCTTTCAAGATTAAATAGCTCAAAGCTCCATATGCTGAAAATAGTTGCTGTGAACCGGACATTTTTCGCGAATTTCATTGCGCTGGTCTTTCTGTTTCAGAGTTCATTGTTGCAAAGAGTCGGACACGAAAAAGAGTTTCTGCTTTATAATAATAATAATAGCCTTTATTCAGACAGTAAATTACCTTACATTATTTATAACAACTTAACATGTATCGACTCCCTGTCAGTATGTCACTAGTTGACAAAGGCCTCCTCCAACTGTCGCCATCATTAGCTACTCTTGTCCATGTACCACCTGCTATGGCTTTGATGTTGTCAACCCACCGTCTTAATGGTCCACCTCGTTTTCTCTTCTTGTCACTTGTGAACCAATTCCTGACTAATTTTGACCATTTTTCACTTCCTCTGATTGTGTGGACCACTGACCTCTGACCACTTCCACTCTAGCTTTTTTATTGTTTTTGTGACATCATTTGTTCTTGTTTGTTTCTTAATGGTTTCGATTTTTATTCTATCGGGCAGTCTTTTCCCTAACATACTTCTTTCCATGGAGTTTTGGCAAGTTTCGAGTTTCTTGTTGTGATTTTTTGTAAGTGCCCAAGTTTGGCAACCATAAGTAAGTACAGGAAGTATGCAGGTATCAAAATGTTTCCGTTTAATAGTTATTCTGGTTTCACTGTTTTTCATTATTTCTTTAAAACCCCCATATTGTTTCTAAGCATTTCAAATACGTCTGTCTATTTCTTTTGTGGTTAAATCTACAGAAGAAATTATTTGACCTAAGTATACATACTCATCCATATAGTCGATCAGATCCTGATTGGTATATATAGTATATATATCCATATAGTCAGATTGATCCTGATTGGTTCTTGCTTCCCATTTGTCATAGCTTTGGTCTTTTCTGTGTTCATGACTAATCCCACCTTTCGGCTTTCTCTATCTAGTTCATTTAGCACCATATACAGGCCTCCACTTGTCAGCGAGAGGATTGTAAAATCTTCCGCGAATCTTAAATGTGATTTTTACCGCTAATGGACAGCCCACATTGTTCCCAATCTAATTTACTAAAGAACTCCTCCAGGACCGCCGTAAAAAGTTTAGGTGAGAGGGGGTCGCCCTGGCTGCTTTATAGATTTCATTATATTGTTACCTATTTAATCTATGCACCAAAAATAGTTTTCCTACTAATGAGTAGGCAAAAAAACAATAAGTATTGTACTTTCGCGTTTTGTGATTGTGATATGTATTTTCCGATGAAACAATGTGAATTTTGGAAGAATGGAAATGATATCGTAAAATTAAGACAAACATTGGAACAATGTGCAATAAAACTTTATTTCTAACTTGTATCTATTCGGGCTACCTTCATTGCTCCAGAATGCTGGAATTTAGTGTGTCAATTTGTAGACTGCAATACAATACCTAGATCTACACACTAAAATGTAAACAAGCCACCTACATAATTCTAAATAAGATATAACCTTTCACCGACTTCTAAACAATTCAAAATTAAACGACATACAAGAAACCAGTAAACGAAATAAGAATACCTAGCTTTCTTTCATTGAAGAATGCAACGAAATAAAATACTTCAGCTTGTAACGGCCGCATTTGGGAACGAGAAGTCTACGCCTACGCTTTCTGTTCGCCTGTGAAACTGTAGAGTGTAGACTGTAGAGGTAACTTATTATGCCTCGGGTCATCTGAGTTTCATCTGATGGCGCCCTCACATACCTAGGGGCTTACAAGATTAAATCAAATAAGTTCTCAGCTTAAATCTCCGACTTAATAAAATGGATTAAATTAAACAAGACTGTTATAATTAGAGTGAAAGAAGTGATGTAGTTTAAAGTTACAGCCGCGTGCGGTGCATGGTTACGAATTCATATTATTGAAGTGAAACTTCTTTAGCGTCGTTCTGATTTGAAATTCGGATGAAACGGAAGTGCGTCATAAAAAAATATTATTTGACGGGTCCTCGGTTCCCCTTAACACACGAGTGTTTATCTCTCGTAAAGGTAAATAATATGTCTTGTTTATAATTTGAAATATATATTGTCATGTTAATTTCAGAACCTATGTGATTGTAATAAATAAATTAAAATTTTAAAAAAAAATATATATATATAATATAATTTACCGCATTATATATATACATAATGCGGTAAATTCTCGGCTCCGCGCGAGCCTCCAAAAGCGCTGCGGCGCACAGTGATTCGTTTCATATAAGCTGGACGCTAATAAGTCACTTTTGAATTCCCAAACAATGACGTCATGGCGACATTACCAGATAGACAGGCTAATAAATGCATACTTAATTGGGTTGTTTAGTGCACGCATTGACTCATACCAGAGGCCTAAATTCGAATAACGTGTTTTAAAATTATCATTCGCATTTATTCGCTCGTCGCAGCTCGACTTTTAAAATTGTGTACTAAGTTTGAAAAGTGTTTTTTTTCGGTTCTGTAAAATGGAGGCTACTTTGGAAGGTATGTTTTAAAGTTTTTTCTTAATACTTTAGTGTAAATAATTTTAGTTGTTTTTTAAATAATTAATAAGTTTTTGTTTTTTTTGGCCTAAAAAATATTAAATTTCTAACTTCTCGAGAGTATCTCAGAGAGTATATCAAAATCGCACGATAATTTTTTTTTTTTTTTAAATAGTGCAACTAATATCAGTTTCGATATTAACCCGCACGAATCCACATTATTATTATTTTTTCATTTTACAGGAACCACATACGAGATTTCCAGGCTGGAATTGTTCGTGACATGGAAGATTTTGCCGAAGAAAGAAAGGCTTGAGGGAATGTTTAACAAAATTTTTGGTACATTTGAACTTGATAAGCTCAGTGCAAGTGGTGAAAAAAAATTGAAAAACCAAATAAGCCTTAATCTATAATCTTTGAATATAAGCCTTAATTTGACCGTAATTTTGCAATTTATTACACTCAAAATACACGTTTTTTTTTTTTACTTTTTACATATAATTGTTTTATTATAAACCTCATTAAACACATTATTTAAAAATTTAAAAAAATAATAAAAAAAACGATTGGAAAGAAAAACATTTTTAACACTAATTTTCATAAAATTAGTGTTAAAAAATTATTGACTATACCTCAATAGAGGGTTAAAAATAATTTAATCATGTGTAACGCCTGCTGTTCCCAATTCTACTAAGCCGAAACTAAGCTTCAAAACTGCTTAAGCATCACTTAATCTAGACTAAGTGATGATTAAATGATGCTTGAGGAGTTTTGAACCTTAGTTTCAGCTTAGTAGAATTGGGAACAGCGGCCGTAAGAGTTTTTAGCGTCTAGCCTGTATAAAACGAATCACTGTGCGGCGTAAAGCGCCTGATAAATCTCAGCGGCCAGAGAAACATCCAGCGAACGGAGAACGAATCCCACGAAATCTAAAAAAAAACTAACATTTTTATGTTTGTAAAATCAATATCCAATCTTCAAACCACTTTAAAATAAACATGCAAAAGATAAGAAAGCGACTAGTTTCTCTTCTACCGCGTGTGAATTGCACACTCTGATTTTAATTTGATTTAATGCCCAACTAGGCTTCTACTTAGTTTATAACAGAATATATCTAATTAATTTTTGAAACCTCCAGTAATTTAAAACCAATAAACCAAACATGAAAAAAAATTGTTAAAACATATATCAGTAACATAAAATATAATAATACTGTGACATAAATCACTAGAACCACATTATGGGGCATACATTAATTACGTGAGCTCAAAAAAGGGGGGGAGGTTTAGCAAAATCTCACGTTACTTAAAATGAAAATACGTATGTATATAAGTAGTGGGAGGGATGGATTCATACGTCTATTACTTCTGGACACATTGACCATCAAATTCCACCCCTCTTACCTTTCCCTTCCCAGAACTTCCTCTCCTTCCTTTCACTAAAAAGATCCTCCCCACAGCATCCCCAAAGATGATATAGGCTCTGAGGTTTTTTTCCTCGGGGCCTCTTGGAGCTAATGTAAAAAAATGTTTTTTACGAGTTGTGATACTTTGAACTAATTTTGTGGACATTTTTTAACAATCAATAGTTAGTTTTAAAAATACTTGGCACCCTAGTTCGAATGCATCAAAAATTTGATTGGTCTTTTTTTTCCTTTACGCATGTACCTGTACCTTTTTTATAACTTGTATTTGTGAATTATTTTAAGATATATGTCATTTAGGTAATAACTTTATATAAGGTATACCTAACATCAAAATTTAACTAAAAATGAATTAATCTTTACGCTTGTTTAAGTTTGATCCATCAGTTTCAGCGTTAAAAAATACATCAGCCAATAATAATTTGTTAATCAAAAGGTGGGGTGTGCAATATGTTTATACAACAAGGCAGGTAAATATTTTTCTCCCTGTCTATGAAACGCATACGCCTGTGAGTATTTCGGAGTAACGTTGTTAGTTGTCTCAATTTACTGATTTACGGTAGAAATTCCTCAGTTTGCGGGCGGCGCGCATAAGAATCCGGCGAAACCTCGACAGTGACGACGAGACGGGGGAAAAATATGATGCCATTCCGAGAAACTTTCAACGCTTTCGGTGTCGGCAATTTGGGAGCTGTCTTAATTTATCAGTCTTACCTTTTACGTCCGTTTGTCTCCTCTTAATTGCTGACACATTTAAGGAAACAACGAGGCCAAATCCGATACCGATACAAATAGGTAGCTCAAGAGAAAGATTTGAACGATATGTATTTATTTATATGTCATCCACACCAGTAGGTGTTCACCTGTGATAATAATAGTAATAAGTAAGTGAAACTTCTATAGATTAATATGACGATTACTGCACCTGGACGCACAACTGCGCTCATTGACAGCTTTGATTATGATGTCACTTTTAAACGCTCCTATTGGTTGAGATGTGAAACGGAAATTACGCTGGTCTGCGCTCATTGGTCGATTTGATTATGACATCACGTTTCAAGTATTGGTTGAGATTGTTTTGGTAAAGTTTCGCTTCTACCGCGTGTAAACTGCACTCGAATTTTTCTAATTTTGCTTTAATAAATTACTACTTTGGCAAAATAATGCATCAAAAATTTCTCACTTTTTTACACGTATAATCACAGGCGACAAAATTTGTCCCAGCTCACGTATGTAGGTCTCTTATAAATCGTTGTGGTCTCTTATAAACTGTCATGGATGATCTAAACCCGTGGTCGTCAAACTGCGACCCGCACAAAAATCTGGTGTTTTCTTTTAAAATATTCTTTTTTCAAGTACTATATTATATATACTATACTATATACTATACCTTTTTTTGCAGCCCGCACAAATATCTGCCGTTTTCTTTGTAAATATATTTTTTTCGTGTACTATTAATTACTATCCGTTTTTTTGCGGCCCGCACAAATATCTGCCGTTTTCTTTTTAACTATATTTTTTTTCATGTACGAGTACATACAATTTTAGTAGATGCTGGATATCTCTGCTTACCTCATCAGAGATATCCGGGTTCTCTAAATAAATGGTCACGGAATTTAGTTTATAAATCATAACACTGATTGTTTGGTAGAGTTATATTTTATTTGACACCAGAAGTGAGATATTACAAGGATTCTATCCGCGACAATAATTTGCGTAGTTAAAAATAGCTTACTGGCGAGAGGAACGTTTAGACTGGAATGATCTCGAAGTTTTTTCCACTCGCGAGCTCAGTTCTGCTGTCTGCGCCTTTTGCTGCGCAGGCAAGTGTTGCTAGAGTCTAGGTGACATTTTGCTCAAAATATAATAATAATCGCGGTGCCTACACAATTATACTATCCGTTTTTTGCGGCCCGCACAAATATCTGCTGTTTTCTTTTTAAATATATTTTTTGTTCATGTACAATTAGTTATATTATCCATTTTATTACAATTAATTATATTGTCGTTGACCCATTGAAAATTGGAGGGCGTAGAGATGGCACAGTGAGGGTGTAGGTAGGTTTAAAAAATGGTCTAAAAAATACAAAAACATGCCTATCACGTACTAATAAAGCAAAATAAACTTTAATATTGGTTCGTTTTTGTTATTGTATGTAATCATTTTTATCACGTGTGCGAAAATTCACACCTTTCGATAGTTCGGGAAGTGGATGAAAATTGAACTGAAAGATTCCATTACAGATACACGTTTCCGATAGCAATTTGAGAAAAAATTATCAGATTTCGAAAACTTTTATTTGCCTAATAAAATAAGTGTTTGCTTTTCTTTTTTTCGTTAATCTGTGTTCATCTATAATTTAGACCGAAAAAACGTAAGGTGAACCGTGAACTTTTTTAAGTTTGTATTTAAAAAATTACATTTCAGAAATTACACGTGTGTTTCTAACATTTGAAAGCTTATTCTAACAACTTTCAGAAACAAATTTTAGTTTTCGGATACTTTTTTAAATATTCCATTTATTTCGATTTTATTGTGAAGCGGAAGTTTTCTGACCTGACAGAATATGCCCAAGACCTGAGGGGATGAATTATCTGAAGATTTACCTACCCCCTCAATGTTTATTTTGATTCTTTAATGTGATCGCTTTTGGTCGGTCTCTAGTTTTATTGCGATATTTCTCTAATTTTTGTTAAAGCAAATAATTGGTCGGTTCTAGTTTGGATTGCATTTTACCATCTATTGCTACCCCTGGGGGAATGTGCGAAAATACCGAATTGAAGAAAGTTTAACATTACAAGCCGTACAAATTTAAGGTTTAAAAATGGTTAAAGTTGGTAGGGTGTTTAAAATGCAAACATTTGGGTAAAACATCTCTGTAGCAATACAACAGAATAAATTAAAGTAGTTAAAGTTCAAATAATCAATCATACATCCTTATTTTTACTTTAATTGTAGAGCCTACCTTCCATGTAAATTTCTAATCAAAGATTCAATATTCCGCTTTTGCAAGCCCAGTTAGTAACAATATATGTAAAGAAAAGGTGTGACGCTGTAAGCATTCATCCCTTCCCCAGGAATTTGGGATAATCTGAGAACAAATCTGCCCAACGTAGTCAAGTACCAAGGTCCTTTATCTTTTCGCTACTGATTTATGTCGAACACGGTTTCGGTGATACAATTTCAACAGGTGAATGATTGGGGTTTTATGACTTTAGGAGTCTGGCTGGAAGCAGCTACCCTCGTAAAAAGAAAATAAAACCTACCCATCTTCGGTGGGGCTGTTCGGCACTGAGACTTTGTAAAACAACTGTACTGCATGATTATTTTTTATTAATTTTGCCCTGTTTAATTTATCTTTGTCTTACTTACCTATTTTTTTGCATTTTGTTTTTCCTGTTAAGCACTTGCATACTGCTTACTAACAACGTATGCAAGGACACTGGAGGTCTAGATTCGTTCAAAATAAATAAATGTAGCTTCGTTTAAGAAAAAAAATTAGAATCTTGCGAGAGCCTTGAAGGAGTAACCATCAGTTACTTATACCAGGGCCTGTAAGAGGTGGATAACCTCCACTGTACGGCATGTTTTTTAAATAAAAAAAACCACTTAAAATATGTCTCCACTGGTGTAACCGTTTATTTGAAATCGACATACCCCTTATTTGATTTTAGTAAAGTTAACTATTTTCTAGCACAATCTTGCCTTCATCTATCAGGGTGGTTTAAAACGAATAGAAAAGTATCCCTTTGAAAATAAGAATTTTTAAAGTGATGTTTTTTTTATCATAACATAAAGTATTTCCTGGGAAAGGCCACCTTTCTGAATCGAATCCTTGCTCGAAATCGCTTTAACCGTGTTTGGTAAGCAGATAGGGATCCCTACCTCATTTCCCTCCCCATTAATTCAACCTCATACACACTCCAGTTGGGCATGCTGCAATCTCACTGGCTCACGGTTGGGAGCAGCTGGGAATATGGAAGTATTTCCTGCTGCATATATGGGAACAGCGATACTCACATAGAAAGTCTTTGTCAGGTGAAAGAAAGAGGGAGTCATCAGCACCAGGTGTAAAGTAGAAGTAAGAAGAAAAAAACGCCGGTATCATATTAAGGATTAAAAAACTAATGGATTTTTCCATTGAAAATTTTCAGAAAGCATTTCAGGATAATAAACCGTTTTATCTATTGGTTTCTGTCTGAAATAGCTAAACCTGTGAACGGTGAGGTCTGTCCGGAATTTCTGTGTAATTTCAGCTCGCAAAGTCATAATTAGCTTTGGCACTATAAAAACACAATCGAACATTCAAGACGCCATGTTGTTTTTTTTTTCATATTTTGTCAATTGTTGTGAAAACTACCAATAGTAATGGAAAAGAAGAGTGTTGATGCTCAGTTAAAACATAACAGTGCCTACCAAAGGAATTTTTTTTTTCTATAATGCATAGATGGCACCTGATCCTCTCGACATGTCACAATCGATGGCTACAATAATAATACAAAGTAATCGCTGGAAGTCAGTCCTGTCACTTAACTGGCAGCCACTCGACATCCGTTAATGCTGAGACATCAGAAAGGGATATAATTCCGTAACAATCTGACAAATAATAATGCGCCATCTATTGAATGCTCCTCCGGGCTTTCACGCCATAGACACTAATATTATAGACAGAGCGACAGCCGCCGCAACGTTTTGTCGTCACTGATTATATCTGTTCGATGGATGTCTGTTATGTAGTGATCTAGGGATTTTTATATTTATTAAGGATTTTATTTTCTTCTAACGAATTACCTTTGATATTTGAAAAACTCCTTCTAGGTAAGTTGCGGAAAATTGTGATTGTGAAGGTAATAGTGGAGGGCTAACAGATTAATTAACCAGATGCATTTGTCCACTAAGTAACTAACCGGTGAAATTTCCAATGCCCAACTATCATCGAAGTCCTGTATGTCCGATGTCCATTGATCGCTTGGGCCATTTGTGTCCCACCAGCCAATCATTGAGTTTTTAAACGCTGACATTTTAATCATCACGAAAGGGGAAATGAAATAATCTCTCCGATCTTTATGAGGTATCTACACCGTGAAATGAATTGAAAAATGGAGCTTATTTATCGAAATAATCTGACTTGCTTGTACCAAATACCAACGAACACGAATTAGCTGCAAAAAAGGTTATGAAAAGGAGCAAACATAAATAATGAACTCATCATGAAGTCATCCGTCTGAAAAGAATCTTTCTATAAAATCGCACGAAAACAGACATAAACAACCTGCTCTTGTCACCACGAAGGCGGGTCCATAATTTTGACGTGCACAATCTGTTATGTCGTCGAGTCTTCGTCCATGAGACGGCAGTGTCGATTCCGGCATCCGATAAGCCTTAAGGACGCAATATAGTAATAAAGGGGCTACCTGCGGTGCATCAGTCCGTATCTTACTCATGTCCTTAATGAAGGAGATTCACATGGTCAGTGATTCCGTCGCTGGCCTCAACATCAGATTTGCCGTGACAAAACGAAGAATGTGAATACTGCTTTATATTATTGCGGTAGGTACGGAGATTTGGGGATAAAACGTTATTTTGTTCACAAAATCATAACTTGTATTGAATTTTAAGTTGATTCTTGTAATCATGATTGTTATAACTTTATAACATTTTTCAATTCATTACATTTCTTTCAGGTGTTCATTGACCGAAGCAATGCAATGGCCCCTACGAAATCCGCAATGGAGGAACGACGCGGTACAGAAGGAAGCATGGGAGAGGAGAAGTTGTCGAATAAGAGCGTGTTCGCACACAGCTATAATATATAACACGCTCTAAGACGGGTGAAACACAGCTATAAAAGCGTGTTCACACACAGCTATAATATATAACACGCTCAAGACGGGTGAAACACAGCTCTAAAAGATGTGGCTTGGCCTGTTTCGGCATATCGTTCGCCATTAATTCCCACCACTGCGAATGCACGACGAGCGGTTTGCCGAAATACAAAATACTAATATTAATCAAACATAATTTTCCGATCTGGATAAAAATAAAAGGTACCAGGTGTCTTTGTTATAACAGTTTATACCTGATATTCTTTAACATAATAGTACTAGTAAATCAATTCACAGCAATACTATATCAAAAACTCGTGAATGCCTCCTCAGCATATTTTCTCCGAGTGAGGTGTTCACGATACATATAGGTATAAATCGTAGACATTACCTTCTTATTATTATTCTTAATTGAAACTGCATACATATTATAGTACCTACAACTTCTAGTACACATTCTATTATTATTTAACCGTGAATTAAAAAAAAATATGTAGATGTAGATATAAAAGATATAAACATTAATATGGGGACGAAGGCATGGATGCATGCTGACACGGCACCTAAACATAGCTATAACCAAATTTATTTTATGGTGCGCGCTCTCTTTGTGAATCTGAGGGTTGTTTGAACGATATGCAATCAAGCTCTAATAACTATTTTTTTCCCTGATTTTAAACGTTGTGATTTTTAAGTAAATTTGGGTTAATAAAAATAGGTACGTTTCATTTTCTGAATCTGCGAACAAGTTTCTGAATCTGCGAAATCCATTTTTCTGTCTTTCAGCTCTACAACAGATTTCGTCAAATCGTCCATCTCTTACCTTCATTCAAATTGGGAGTATAAATGCGCTCTTCAAATTGGGAGTATAAAAGCTTCTAAGTATTCTGAGTGTCTATTGTCACCACCGAAACTCCCCTATTGTTTTCATCGCAATGAAAACAATGGGAATCATTTGCGACACTTTTTAGTCATTAGTTAGGAAAATACTTCCAGAAGCTTTTTAAATCTTATTAGAATAGTTGATATGCTTTATTAACACACGCGTCCATCATAAAGCCAAATTTTCACATATTAATTAATTGAGATATCATGTAGGGTTGTATTGCGGGATCCGGAAAGTTTTTTTTGGTTTCCTTTGAGCACGCATACGTACGTATCGATCGACAGTTCATTAGAATAGTTTAAAACACAAAAACTCATTAAGCAGCATGACTCAAACTGGATCGTTCAATCTATCCTTCCTTATAATATTCATATCCTTCGTCTCTTGATCCTAATCCTATATTTCTCCTCCTCACCCTTCTCCCTTCCAACTTATATTGTAATTTTTTTTTGTAATAAAACACCCTTCTCCCGTCACACTTTCATCATTCACTATGATCAGTGGAAAGTCATAATTGGCATAATTAACTATTTTATCATCATTCGATTATGTATGCATATAATTTAATTTAATTTATTTTTTTTTTTTTTTTTATTATATGATCAATAATATTATTATTAAATTAATAAAAACAGTTTATTTTTAAACAAGTTCTGCTGTGTAATTATTATTACGCGTGACAGCTATTTCGCCTTCTAAAGGCATTATCAAACTGTCAAACAAAATACCCTCGACTCTGTGCAGAAACGGGCGGTCCGTTTGATAGATTCTCCCATCTTAACAGACGGATTGCAATCTTTAGAGCACAGACGTCGGGTGGGAATGCTATCCTTGTTCTACCGGTATTACAATGGAAGATGCTCCGAGGAACTAGCATCATTGATCCCTTCGGCACCGGTGCATAGTCGGGAAACACGCCAAACGCGTGCCCAACATTTGTACACAGTTGACATTTGTCACATGAGAACGGGTCGTTTCTTCGACTCGTTCTTGTGTTCAACAGCTCGGCTGTGGAATGATTTGCCGGCCTCTGTGTTTCCTCCTTCCTACAACATGGGTCTCTTCAAGACCAATGTTCATTCCTTCCTCTCCTCAAAAAGACCCTCTACACAGCATCCCAGATGACATAGGCCCTGAGGGAAATTATTTTCCTCAGGGCCTCCTGTGTGGAGTTAATGTAAAAAAAAAAAAAGTTTGATAATGCCTTCAGAAGGCGAAACAGCTGTCACGCGTAATAATAGTTACACAGCAGAACTTGTTTAAAAATAAACTGTTTTTATTAATTTAATAATAATATTATTGATCATATAATTAAAAAAATAAAATTAAAACGGAGTTCTACAAATTAAACTTGATAACAATAAATAATTTAATATTTGCTGGCACCCAAAACTAAATTAATAAATTCGTCAAACAAATCCAAAACATCAAATTTGACTTAAATTTGTGTGTATAAATGGGTGTACGGACAATTCAACAACATACAACTTCAACACCTACTTTGAAAAGTTATTAAAAGTGATGAAAAAAAGAAAATAATTGGTTAAATGGGTCACGTTAGGTTATGGCCTATTTTGCAAAAAAATAATTATATCTTTTAATGTCTTGTCAAAGGGGTGTTAAAATGCCGCTTTTTTAGTTGTCGTGGAACCGTAAAAATTTAACCGTCTATCTAGTTTCTAGTTCAATGCTCGTGTACTTATAAATGCCTCTAAGCAATGCGTAATGCCGAAAAGTTTGTAATGAACTACCAAAATTGGAGCTGTCAGGTGGTGTTACTATTTCAAAATGTTCTTCTAGGGTACCTGATCACGAACACACACAACCTGGAGAAATTTTAGATTCAAAATTACATGGTAAACATAGGTATACTACATTCGTAATTATTGTACGCCATTCTTGACATTTTTGCCTTGATATATTTTTTCTGCTCTTTTAGGTACTTAATATCCATGTGCAGCGTGCACTCTGTATTATTGTATATTATACCTATCTTTGTTTTTAATTCAATGGTTTCATTCTCTTCATGCAATAATATGTTTGAATTGTGGTGACCGTTGGATCATTGCTCACAATCTCAAAATTTTAGAATTGTGTTTGCAGATTTGTGACTATTGAAATTGACGGTCAGTTTTTCTGCAGCAGAAATATAAGGAAGCTTACAATGTATGTTTTTAACATATCATCAACCTGAGATCACCGGAAAAGAATGTTACCACCGCGACAGCAACGCTTAGGGAGATTCAGGGCCGGATCTACGAAATCTGGCGCCCTGTGCAGTAGGTATCGATGGCGCCCCCCCCCCCCCCCTCCTACATTTTTATTTTGATTAAAAATTCGTTCACCCCAATTTTTTTAATTTATTTATTTTTTTTACACTAATTTATCAAATAAAATCAAGACATATAAAGGGTGTAACTTTTCCAAGTGACCTGGCGGTAGCTCTCACACTCGTTTTTTTTAAACAGAGAATCGCCAGGAGCCCTATACTCTCTGAATCTATTGGGTAAACATAAAATTATGGTGCTATTTTAATTATTTTAGGAAAAACTCTTTTTGCAAGTTATGCTTTAAAATAATACAACGAATTGTTTGTTTGTGCCCGTACCATGATTTAAAATATAGGTTACGAGACAATGCGGGTGGTTTAGCTGAACTAGATCCATTAGACGTTCTTGAGATTTACTGCGTTTATGTATACACCCAACGCGAATATTAATAGAAAAAGCAAATACAAATACGTTCTCATGGCAACGTACAACACAAGAATAGCATCTACAGCTTCTGACTAATAAGAATATAACCTCAAATTTGTACCTTACATTTCCCGCGTTGAGCGAACAAACATCAAATTGAGCGAACAAACACCATACAAACACTAAACACTGACGTATGGCATCA
Organism: Limnephilus marmoratus; assembly: GCA_917880885.1. NCBI lineage: Eukaryota > Metazoa > Arthropoda > Insecta > Trichoptera > Limnephilidae > Limnephilus > Limnephilus marmoratus. The sequence continues at coordinate 26,122,670 of OU862921.1, read as the reverse complement.
ACGGCTTACGAAAGACGCTTACACTGACACCGCAAAATAACAGATCCAACAAATCTAATAGATATTAATTATACATTTAACGAACTTCAAATAATATGTCAAATGAATGATCTGCAATGATCAAACTGTCAACACGTAACACGTTTCATCCTGCAAACCGTGCGATGTTAATGGAATTTACTGAATATTTCATAAGAAAATGGTCTTTAACTACCTTCTCCTTGAGACTTAAATCGTACAAAATAAAACAATGGCGAGCGTACGCTAATTAAAATTGTCAGCATTTTGAAAGGCGGTCGGTTTGTTTGTTCTCTTGAACAAAAACATCGCGCTGTGATTGGTTATTGAATTTGGATCGCACCCATTCGTCGTAAAAGACGGTAAAAGATATATGGAAAAATAGATCTTACGTTTAAACTAAATATATGGAATTTGTAAAAAAAATCTGTAACTGACTATAAATTCGTAGGCCGTAAACCAACCTGATGCGTGCGCATGACTGGTTTATTTATGCGTGCGCATTCTGTTTCTTTGGAAAGTGTTGCTAGAGCGTAATAATTATTTCGTACTATGGGTAATTTTGAAACGATTCACGGAATATTATAACTAAATTTTAATACAATATTTATTTTCTCACGGCGCCCCTTCGGAGTTGGCGCCAGGTTTTTGCACGTTTTTGAACGTATGGCAGATCCGGCGCTGGGGAGATTCAAGCATTACGCAAAGGTAGTAAAATTCGCGCAGTAAAATCGTGAGTGTATCAGTCGAACAATGCGCTCTGCATTACTGTTTAAATAATATGCGGTTTGCGAAAGAAATTCTGAGACCGCAGAAGGAACCTTCTCTATGGTGATTCGCGCCTCACACCCCGGCTGCCAGGCGAATTTGCGCCGGTTTCCCTGCGGAAGGTAATCAATTAAATACCGATATCGTTTGATCGTACCGACTGCCTGCTGGATGTGATTCCGATATTATCCCTATCCCCTGCCATTATGGACTCCTGGTGGTCCATTGTATTGTTTCCTGCTTTTGTGCGGTTTAGATGCATTCATAGGACTTTGCTTGATGACGTTTTAATTCTAGATAGATGCTACTTTATGATTACGATGCTACTTTATGATTACGATGCATTAAACATTGGAATTTATAAGATGTAGGTAGGTATGTGTTTTAAACTTTGTTAAATTTTATATATACTTTTACATCAAAATCAATTAAATTAAATATAATTTTGGTGAACTAACGAATCTCCATAGACTTGAATAATGCATCTATGACGCGATCAATTTATTCCGTTCGATCTTGGAGAAACGAAAGTGGTTGAGATATGACTAAAGACCTCATTAACTAATTAATTCCCGTTTAATCTCAAAAAGTCCATGCGAAGCGCCAAGTTAGTATGTTAATTCTAATTGTCAATTTTTTGAATTTTCAATTTTTACGAAGTCGTTATAGACAGATCAGCCCGTTTTTTTTTATTTTATTTATTTTTTATTTTATATTGTAGAAACCGCCAGTAAGTAAGTTGGTTATAGTGATATATTTTTTGGAGATTTTAATTAATATTTCATTGTGGGTACCTATGATTTGTTTCTTTGTAATGTCTTATTTGTCGAATGTATAATTAATAATTACCGGGTGATGCGCGTAGTGCGTATGTGTGAGTATGTTTGTAGGGTGTGAGAAGTGGTGATCTGTGAAGGGATATGTATGCCTAACAAACAGTTTATTTTTACTTTGGGCAGTGAATCCGAGAAAATATGATGTCAGTGTTTAGGCAAATTTTATTGAATGTATGAAGAGCACGGTTAATTGGTGAATTAGTTGCTGCATTTGTTTTGTAATTAAGGGTGTGGAATAGTGCTATGTGGCGTGTACCAACGTCTTAAAGGTATATTGCAGGCGTATATCGATGTCTTATTTATTCCCTGTCAATGTCAATCGGGCGATCAAGAGTGCGGTCGTGCTTGGGAAAACGGTATAAAATCATCGATAGTTACGTCTATCGATCCGTTCTTTTAAAGTTGTCGATTTCACTGTGTTAGACCCCCTGGATGTCTGCAATCGATAACCAACTTCTATCCAAGAACAATAACATGTTACATCACGATTAAAGTCACATAGCATATAAATGACGACAAATAATCAGCACACGATATAAATACTTGTATAGTAAATTGTGAATGTAGTAGCTGTTTGCAATGAAAGTAATAATAGTGATTACTGCACGAGCCCACGTACGGCATATTTTATATTTCGCCGTCAGCAGAAAGCAGGAGTGCTGAGATAACGTTGTATAATTTATAAGACAATGCCCTGAGCGAGGATTGCTTTATGGGCACAATTAAGAAATAAATCGATGCTTATTGGATTGGATATTTCTACCTGCGCAATGTGCATTTCAACCAACGCCAGGGTGTTATAAATCATGATTACTAACATACCTGAAAGGGTTTTTTTACAATTTGTTGAGGAGAAATGTCTGTTATGTTTACCTTTATTCCAGGTTGAATCTAGTAGGTGCCATGTACAACATTACACTGAGTAAATGTACTTAAATAAATGAAAACCAATAACTTTGTAAACCACCACTATCAAATAGTATGCTTTAAATAGTGGCGTTTTACAAAGTTATTTGTTTTCATTTAATTAAAAATTACGTCTAAAAATGCATTTGCAAAGATTGAAGAAATGTAGATACTTAATATTATAAATGATTTTTGTGTTTTCATTATTATCAAAGACTGTATATTTACTGTTCGAAGAAGCCTACGCAAACTGATTTTTCTTTTATCTTATTTTTTTAAATATTTTTTTTTCAATGTGATGCTATGTACAAGTTCTGATTGCATTTTTTTGTGAATACCGCACAAGGGTCCCAATCGGTCCTGACTGGAGCCGGTGAGTCTATGGCATCCCCAATTGAGATACATTGTTATTGTGAGGGTGAGAGAAGGTGGAAAAGTACCTGGCTATTCAGATCTAGTCACTGAACACGGCTAAAGCGATTTCAATTCTGAATGGTGGTTTGCCAGGGCGTTACTGATAGTATTTTCCACACTTGAATGTGTCGCAAATATGCTACTAATGCTGTTATTATTGTGAGGTTGAAGATAGTGGGCAGGGTAAGAGAAGGTGGGAAAGCACCTGGCTATTCAGATCTAGTCACTAAATACGGCTAAAGCTATTTTAATTCTGAATGGTTGTATATCAGGGCGATACAGAGAGTTTTTTCCACTCTTGAATGGAATGATATGTATATATGAATTGAAGGGCATGTATTATTTTTAATGAACGAATTGTGAAATTACAAAAATTAATCATAAAAAATTTAATTGCGCACTTCGAGTTTTGAACCCGCGATTATCCGATTGCTAGTCGAGAGCCTTACTCCTCGCCCACGGAGACTTGAAGAAGTGAAGGGGAAGAATAATAATTATTAAATAATATTAACTGATTATATATATGTCGACCGATTATATATATTTCGACTGGTCAGTTGCCGAGTTGGCATTGCGTCTGATTGCGTCACGACACAAGCATCATTTTCCACTTACTGTGGTGGTAGTGGGAGATTTTCAAATATAGTCAGGTTATTTGTAACCCTTTGTTTGTCTTTCTTTTAGAAATTAAAAAAAAAGTGTATGTATTTTTTTATGATTACGATGATCAAGCTTTTGAGATAAACTTTCAATAGTGAAATTAAAATAAATGGCACAAAAGATCTAAATTTACGAAAAAAAAACAATCTTGGAGGTTATATAGGTAGTAAATCCTAGCTCAAGTTTTTCAGCTCAATTTGTTGTGTTTTTTTAGAAGTGTTCCAGGCCACAGCCTGCAGAGTGCATATTACACCGATAATACCTAACCAAGGAGAGGGCACCTTAAGAAGAAAATACATCGATGACTCCACTCCTCGCGGTCCTGCGCTGCATAGAAAACTGCGGACACCAACCTACCGGACGCCAGTGATACTTGGTCACTCCAGCATATTGATGACCTTCCTCTGCTTCTTCTGCCTTCCATTTTGCCAGTACCTATGAATTTCTCCAAAGTGGAGTCTTCGGTTTGACGAGCAACGTGTCCAAAGTGTCATTAAATATATTGTAAGCAGATAGTTGAAAGCCTATTATGAATGCCTAGATCTTCACATTGCATGACGAGGCACCATTGCATACGTTTTACCCAAGATCAGCAAACATTTTTTCGACACGGTAGTAAAAATTTAAGGACATACATTTTATTAATCCCGACCCTCTGGAATCTGTGAACCGCCGGAAACATCGTTGCTTTTTTTAATTCTTGTTACAATAATCAGAATGCCTAACTCCAAAAAAAGAAACGATATAATATATGACAAAGGGTGAATGGCCTTATAGGTATGAATTAGTATATGCTACAACCTGTTTACAAACGTGTAAATATAATCAACAATGGTCCATTATTAACCCTTCCTCGGGTGTTATTTATGTTATGGAGGTGTACAGGCCTAACGCTCTCTGATAACTTTAAATAAATACGCCGACTCAGTTAGAAATAAGAAACCCTGGTTGAAAGGTTGTTCAAATGTAAACAGATCGATTAAAAAAATATTTAATAAAAATCTTCCTTCTGAATTAAGACCAGCATTTTATACACACAATGGTTTAGTTAATTTTAATCTATTCAGAGGATGAAGACAATAAACTTAGTCACACTTTTTATATTAGATTGTGGTGATTGTGCAGCATTCTATTGTGGTAAAATAAAACATGATGTCAACATTAGCATTAAAGAGCATCTTAGATGCTTAAATAATAATAGCTGTTCTGAATTCGCCAATCATCTTAGTGACGAAGATCGTACCTTCAATCAAAGTATCGGTCCTAATATACTGCGCAAAAATGGTCATGGCAACGGATTAAATAATTTAGACGCACTTGAAATAAAGAAAGCCTTTGTCTCTGTAGATATAAAATGATAACCCATTAAGTTTATTTTAGATTTTAATTTCATGCTGTTTCATTTTTCTTTTTTGCTATGTTATGTTTTTTCTCATTCTTTATGTTTGTTTATTTATTTTCGGGAAATCGACAGTTTACGTTTTTCCAGTTTGTATAGCCAAAATAAAACCATTTGTCGATTTCCTCCTTGTGGCTTCACCTCTGATTTAACAGCATAATAAAAAATTAGAAACAATAAAATTTGTATTATAAAGGAGTATGAGACCAAAAATTTTATAAAACAAAAGATTAACAGCCTTACTAAAAAACCAAGTGAAAATTTTATTCAATTGACAAACGGCCGCGGATGTGAAAACATTACTAATTAAAAATTTGTTCATTGAAAGAAATACACATGGTTTCCACGGCCTGAGAGGGTAGTTTATCTCTGTTTTAACCATTGATGTCCGAACGATATTTGTAATTTTTCCATAGTATTTTGAATGTTCTATATATTTCTTATTTTTGATGGTGTCGAAAAACAAATACCATTTATGAAAACTAGATAAAATTACCTTTTTGATTTGTATATTTGAAATACAGTTTAGTTTTCAAAAACTGACATATTTTAAGATTCAAACTCAGAAATAAATGGAAAAAAAATTCTTACCAAAATTTTTTTGACTAAAATGTAGAGAAATTAAAAAAAAACAAAATTTCAAAAACACAGTCCTTTTATGTAATAAATTTGGAAGGAAACTATCACCTCACTTTTTCCTCGTGCATACAATAAAAAAATAATAAAAAATTTCAAAGTTTTTTTTATTGCTAAAAAACTAACCTAAAAATTATACCGTCTTTTGTATCAGATTTCTTGCATCTCTAAAGACGTTAATTACTGTGATGCATTTACGCACACATGTATTAGATAATATTATTTAAAAAAAAAACACCACTGTCATAAAATTATCATAAAATAAAACCTTTAAATGTAAATTTGATTTCTCATGCATCATATAAAATAGTTTTTGACACTTCAATTTTCAGAGTACGATTATTGTTTTATAACTTGACTAAAACTTATGAAAAACCACAAAAAACACGGTAAATATATCAATGATATAAATATAAGAGTAAATTATTCATATTAATAGAAATTAACCATCACATAAGTAATATTGGACACACAAAAATCATTTCTCACACACAGAAATCATTTCGCGCTTCCAGCGTCTTTTTCGAGCGCGAACACGAATGCGCAGGCGCCGCGCCGCCGCGCCACCTAGCGGTTATGAAGGAAAACAAACAATTTAGTACTTAAATATGCGTTGTTGCCGAATTTACAATACGTTTTAAGACCAAATCTTATTAGTAATGTTATCGTGTATTTTTGTTTTATTCATGTTGCTGCAATAACACGGGTTATCTGGCGTGCTGTGTATTTTTTTTAGTAAGGCTGAATGTATATAATACTAAAATTTACATAAAACATGATATCAATACACTGGTAATCGTAAGAAGCCAGGTTGTAAATGTAAATCAAATCATAACAGAATTATAAGTATAAACGATAGAAACATAGACACAACATATTCATGAAACATCAGAGAAATACTCTTTTACGTCCCCCTTAGACAATACGCTATTGTAACTATTGCATGATCTGTTCAGACAAGAATTCTGCTTACAGTTTGTCTTACATTGATCCACCCTGAACAGGACAGAAGAGCGTGTTGTACGCGCAGGTGCATTAAATTGAATTTTATTTAGCAACTCTGGGCATTGAATATTATTGTTAACTAATTTATACGGGAATAGTGCATCCATATGATATACCAAAAATACTTATATACCTACTTAAAGGAAAGATATATCAGACTATTATAAGACCCGCAATAATGTATGGCTCCGAATGCTGGACTATGTACAACTACTACTCTAGGCAACTCGAAACAGCAGAAATGCGAATGCTTAGATGGTCGGTAGGAGTATCACTAAAAGATATGATTAAAAGTTCACGCATTCGTGGCAGCCTGGGTGTCACGGACATAAACAGTAAGCTGGAGGAACGACAGTTGAGATGGTATGGGCACATAAGACGGAGACCATCAGACCACACAGTGCAGCAGGCAATGTCTATGGAGCTTCATCGACAGTCATCCAGAGGAAGACCGAAGAACTCCTGGATGACTCAATGCTCCAAAATTCTTCAGAGAAACGGCCTGGATGAAGGCGATACTCAGAACAGAAGAGATTACAACCTGAGAACGAGAAGAGCCGACCCCAACAGACTGCCTAGGCAATGAGTTGGGACAGCGCAAGGAAGAAGAAGTGCATCCAAATGATGCCTTCGTATACTCAATATGATATTTTGTTTATATAAGCACACGCAATGAATGTTTTTATTAGTTTATTTTTTGTAAAATGCTTGTTTAATAAATAATAAATTTTGTAGTTATAAACAAAGTAGGTAATTGCTTTATTTCAAAAAATATTTTAGCAAATCTTAGAGATATCCCATATATGTCCTTAAAGAGGAGCAAATTGAATTAGTGTGAGGGACTAAACGCAAGCAATACTTAAATTTTCGTGGGTAATTGAAATACCTACGAAAACACAAACCAGTGGTAGATACCATCAGTATTGCCCTGATAAAATACCTCAATGTATTCGGAATCAAAGCGATGTTTAAAATGTTTGATGTTTGGGGATCTGATATGTATTAGCTACTACTTCCCAACCTTCCTCTTCCCTGTCTCCTTCCCTTCCGCACTCCATTCAGCCTCACAATATACCCCACTTAGGGATGTCACAGTCTTAGTGTCTAACTGGGTTAGGAAAATTGGGAATAGTTGGAACTCTCTGGAACGAGTCGAAATAATATACTAACGAATCATTTTGTCGTTTCTATACGTAGGGGTAGGAGAGTTATTTCTCCTGGTCAAAATTTTAAATTTATATCCTTACGTATTTCGACATTGACTCTAAATAGTTGCTAATCATTGAAAACAATATTAGCAAAACTCAATCAAAAATCTGAATCAGAAAAATCAGAAAAAGATTTGAGAAAAATACTAAAACCCAGAAAAGTCAATAGATGCGCATATTAAATAAAAAAAATGATAAATTTATCCAAGACACTGTCTAGATAGCATTTTGTTTGAATCTTGCAATCATACATAAAGATAGCAGCCAATAAAAATATGCGTTCAAAAATGAAGATAAAGTTTGTAGTTCTTAGTCGAAGTATGATATAGTTAAAAATGACAGAATCGAATAGGGATTTATTAGCTCAGTTGGGGCCCGGAAAGCCGAAGGTCCTGGGTTCGAGTCCCAGATGTGACCGTATCTTTTTATGATTTTTTTGTTTCAGATTTGCGATCTAGTTTCGCTAATATTGTCTTCATTAATTAAATATTACAATTTGAGTTTTTACTCATTAAGTTAAAAATAAAAACTAAATAATTTCCCTCGGGCCCAAGTCATCTTTAGGGCTGCTGTGTGGAAGGTGTTTATGGGGAAAGGATGGATGAACCTGGGTCTTGAAGAGATCCAAATAGTAGGAGGGAGGAAACACAGAGGCCGGAAAATCAATCCTCAATCGAGATGTTGAATCCAATAAAAAGTCGGAGAAACGTATATTTAGCGTGATAGGTTTGAAAACCTATACCTAGTAAGGAATGGCTACTGACGATAAGTTTTATTTCACAGATTCCGATGTAAATCAAATACATTCGTTTTTTGTATGATATTTTTGCCACTTGCTTTGATTAATAGAATAATTAAATTAAAGTCTTTACTGGCCGAATGCGCCCTTCTCTTGAATTTAGATTTAATTTCATCTTTCACTCTCGATTTTTAAATCAGAATGCAACTCAAATGACGTCATATTTAGCGGAAGAATTAGCGACCATTCGCCGCGCTGATGGTTGTACCTAACTTGCACAAAAGCTTTTCCTGTAACGCTAAATAATCTTTTCTCGGGACATTGAGAAGAATGCGCGGCCTCTGTGTTTAAAATCTTACTACCGGTAACTCCGTTGAGTCATCTCCCTCTTTCGTGTAAGCAACCCACGTAGCAGAAAAAGTGGTTAAAAGTGAGCAATGGAGCTGAGCAGGACTACTGGCACATCACTGATGGGTCTGTTGTAAGTTGTAACGCATCCCTCTTTCTCACAAACAACGCACATTTCAGAAAGAGAGGTTGCGACGGAGTTCTCAGCGGCAAGACAATAATGCCATACATATTATCATCTTACCCTGCATAGAGATTTATGTTTGTCATGGTTAGCGCTGTTGCGTAAATTGATGTTCATTGTCGCACTTGTAATAATATTTGCAGGAAAACATGGAAGAGAGCACCTACAATTGTTTTTATGACGCCTAGCGCCTGTCAATTGTGTTGAAAGAGAATGTGTGACTAATTTCAACAAATATTATAATTTTAAGATTTCCTTCGTAAATCCTAAGAAGAGTAGAATGAAATAGTATTTTCCTATTATTTTTCCAAATGATATCATTTACTCTCCAGTAAACGTATACTTCTGGATTTTTCCTTCCAATCCTCATTTATTATTTTTATAAACTCTCTCTTTTTTGTCTTTCTTTACGAGAATTTTCGTTTGCTTTTTTTCATTATTTCGATAATTTTTGGAAGGTCGATTTCTTAAAATAGGTCTATAATTTTATTACATTTTAACCGTTGCATTTTCTCTGTTTAATCTTCAAAAGATACTAACGTTACAATTTTTTTTCCCTAATCGTCACTGTTTACAATAAATATGTTGATATCTTTACAACACGTTGTATTAATAGTTAATATTATAATTAATAATAATAGCTTGGATTGCTTAAAATAACAAAAAATGTAACTCTCCTACTAATTCTGAGTAGAAATAGTATCCTTAGGTAGATAATGTAAGTAAATTTATAAGTAATAATAATAGTAATAATTGGATAATTTATAGAGCGCCGCCCGTTTTGTGAAAAATCACCTCAAGGGCGCTGTACAATTTATTAAGAATTATTAGATTCTATCTAATTTTAATATTTATAAATGGATACAGAAACATACTTACCTGATAGGTCACTTCCGATAAACACACTTTAATTAGAAAGTTTATGCTTGGAGAAGATACGGCTTCGCACGCGGAGGACATTATATGAGGTGTGTAGAATCAAAGGCAGCATTCTCCAAAATGCTTTATTTTGAGAAAATCGTTTCATTCCAAAAATTTCACGCATTTATAAGTTAATATTTTATTCAAAAAGGTAAACTGCTATCTATTATAATTTCCAAAGCAGAATTTGTTTATTGTATTAATTGATTAGTTACAACGGATTTGATTTTGGAGATTGCTGCATTTGATACTCACCTAAGGAGATTGCTGCTTTTGTTTCTTACACTTGTGGAGATATCTGACTTTGATACTGACAAATAAATATGACGTCGCCAATAATGGACTGACCAAATCACAGGGAAATTCGCGATTATTATTGTATTATTGTGATTTTAATGTTAAAATATAATAAAAATAAAAGTAGGTTTTCATAGAAACGTTTTGAAAAAAAAATCTCCACAAGAAATACGTTTTCAATTTTTTAATAAAATATGAATTATGAACTATGTCCACAAACTGGCTTCATTGGTATGTTCACTCGGTGAATAAAGTTTTTTTTTACATTAGGGAACGTACCCATACTACGTGACCAACTTTTTGAAATTTTTAACCCCCCCCCCCCCCCGGTGACCAAAATCCTAAGCAACCCGCCGCTCATTTGTATGGAGCGTGACATTTTGAAGACCCCCCCCCCCCCCCTAAACGTGTCACGTAGTATGGGTACGTTCCCTTAGCTCCACACAGGAGGCCTGAGGAAAATAATTACCCTCAGGACAGAATCAACACACGACTATACAATTTTGTACGGGCAGCCATATTGTCACGTGATCAAATAGAGGCTTACCATTGGTCAAATTGGAGAATGCTGGTTTTGTTTCTTAAGTGCATTGGAGTTTGATGCATTTGATACTAACGCAGTTTTTAAAATGGATTTTTAAAGCATAAAGAGCTGGTTTTAATGCCAAATAACTTCTTTTCTAGGTAAAATATTGAATTATTAACAAAGTTGCATCATTAGTCCATTTTTGAAAAAAAGTGGAGAATGCTGTATTTGATTCTGCATACCTCATATTTAAAACACTGGACATTGCACGATTTTACATTTGCTACCCCCATCACGTTTTCGTATTACGTTTATGAAAAGATAGTGGCAAAAGTAGAGTTGATATTTAATTAAAAATACGGGAGACTTTAGGATTCTTTAGGGCTGGAGAATGTCCATAGTAATCAAGTAGTGTAATAACACGTCTTCATTCCGTCGTATTTCATATTACATGTATGATTTTTTCTTGAATTAATCGAAATGTTTATGTTTATTTTTATTTATTTTTTTAAATGAAATGATTCCATTTCAGAATGACCTGTATTCTCTCTCCTGAACTCTTTCTTCATGAGGGGAGGAGTTTTTCTCCGAAAAGTAATTCCAGAGACGCCCCATTCGATCCTAAACTAATATAGTAGTGTTAGGTTTGTATTAAAATTCAAATAAGTAATTAAACAAAACTCCTTTATGATATCCCGACTCGAGTATAATAATTGTTTTATTTTATTCACACGATGTATTCCGACATATCTACTGTATTATAAAATCGGGCTGAACATTGAATTATTGTTTATTTATTTTTGACGTCCCTGTATAACTGTATAGTTCAAGTTAGATACTGTAGGTATTTCTGCCTCTTTTAAGAATCTTAATGATCAAATCCATACGTTTCTTTATTGTTTAATTTGAATTTATTAATGTACACAATATTTTTTCCGGAATCTTGCCATGTATATTGAATTTCAAATTTTGAGAGAAAGTTAAATTCGTTCATTTAAAAGGAATAAAGTGAAATTAATATTTTTTTAAGCAAAGAAAAAATAAAAGCGAATATCAGGAATTTTAAAAACTAATCATAAAGGGAAATCAATTTATTACACCTAATTTTAAAACAACACAAATGCAAAACCATTATATTTACCAACATATAAAAAACTACAACATCTCCCTTCTTTATCAACCAATCTGAACAAATAAATAAAATTATTACTTAACTTACATTAAAAAAATAAATGTTTTATAGAAAACATTTTATGACATACGACGTAAGTAAGAATCGTGGCTCCCTTGCCAGGCACAAGAGCTCCTCTTTTATGATAAGGTATACTTGATCAATGATGACCTTCAATATAATATTTTGTAAAATATATATGTGTAAATCAGACACAAGATTTATAATTTACAACTGAAAAATGTTCTCTACGACACAAGTGAACTCCTAGTGTGGAGGACAATATATTATACCTTTGTATTGTAAATGTACTAAGAATAAATAAAAAAAACACGATCTCCAGTAATAAAGTAAAGATGGTTACAGGAGATTTAATTATTTACAACGAAATCGAATTGATCGCATTTTTTACATTAGCTTCACGCAGGAGGCCCTGAGGAAAATAACTTTTCTCAGTCTCAGGTCCTATGACATCTTTGGGGATGCTGTGTGGAGGGTCTTTTTAGGAAAGGAAGGAGAAGAAGTTCTGGGAAGGAAAAGGGTATGAGGGGTGAGTAGGAATCTGGGGGTCAGTATGTCCAGGAGTGAATCCATCCCTCCCACTCTGGTGCAAAGCGATGTTCCGAAGAACGGCTGGAGAAGTCAAAGGGGCTCCCTCAACCATTCTCAGATCTCTCGATCCGGCCTGCCATGAAGCTGGTGGGAAAACGCATCCGCCGCCAGTTCCCGGACAAACCTCACTTCTTGAACCCGGACACTTTTGCTAAGTCACCAAACTTAGCGAACCACTTGAGGTGACCTGTGGTAGAGGTGTTGGTTATCCAACAAATGGTGGCAGTACCCATACCCGCCTTCCAAAATGTAATTGCACTGGTACTCAAATTCTTTAATTCATTTCAACACTTATTGCGAAGTAATTTATTATTTTTCAATTTGCAAATCGTAATCAATGATCTCCGATTTAGAAGGAATGGCAGCCTGATTGCCTTCTCTCATTGATATTGGATGATTTACACCTCGTAATTAAATGATCAACTCCCGAAGGTGGGTTTAAATCTTTCAACGAGGTGTTGGTACGAGTAGGCTTCGGAATGTTAATAAAATAATTAAAGTAATAGATGTTGCGGAATTTTAATTGGGCGGAAAGGGGAGCACTTCTTTGGCTGATGGAAACCAATTTATCACTCTACTGAATACTAGCTTTCTTATTTTAATTCTTACATACTGGTAACATTTTTTTTTTCAAATTTTGTTCATTCTGACTATATTTTCATTCTTATCATTTTCTTGTGATATATATATTTTTTTAATTTTAGCCATATGAAAAGTATTCACTCATCAAATAAAACAATACATAGATACTTTTTTAATATTAATGGTTTTATTTACTGGAATTCTTACCATATAATCAAATAGTAGAATGGAAATTACATAGATAAACATTTTTTAATACATTTGCAACCAATGGTGAATTCACAAAACCAATCTTAAAATTCACAAAAACAATCTTAAAAACACATACATTACGTACTTAAACGATTTATAAATAATAAAGTACTTAAAAAAAACTTTTCAACTATAACCCAGACACAACCACAAAAAAACAATACCAGGAAATGGACCTTCTGAAAATAAAAACATTGTACGAATATAACATATGCCTTTTAATCTACAAAATACAAAATGAACTTGTACACACAAACACAACATTTATAAAAACATCACAAGTACACGAACATTATACTAAACAACACAATTGAACACAAATACTGTCAAGACTGAAAGTGGCAAGAAAAATAATGGCCACCAGGGAGTTCACATATATAATCTCCTTCCAGATAACCTAAAAACGGAAAATAATATAAAAACCTTAAAAAAAAACTTTTTAAACATAAGATGTTTGAAAAAAATTAAAAATATTACTACTATTCTATAAATGCTCTGTACTTAAGTTAAGAAAGCGAAATATTATATTTCTTTTAACTTAATAATAAATAAAAAATAAATAAATAAATAAACTATTTTTTGGTAATATATTATTTTTGAGAAAATTAACAGAAAATCTTATAATTTCTTAACATATCGCTGAGGGGGAGTGAACACAGTTAGCGAAACTAACCGTCCACAATGGAGTACTGGTATCTACCCTGATATGTGGCAGTGAGGCATGGAACTGGCAGAGGAAGGATGAAAGTATACTGAATGCTGTAGAAATGAGATCCCTGAGGAGTTTGTGTGGTAAAATCATGTATGAAGGTGTGACAAATGTGTAGATCCAATGCAAGCGTATATAAGCGTATATAATAAATATGAAAGGGACGCTCAAGACTTTGGATATGTAGAGCGAAAATAAGGAAAATAAACGTCGCAAATGTGAATGGTAGAAGAAGTTGGGGACATCTGTCGTTCCCCTCATTTCGAAAGGTGGAGATCATCAATCCAATTCTTCACTTTTTAGATTGCAGCCCGGAACAAATTATCGCGTTATAGTCATAGGACTAATGTGGGGTCTTCCGCTACAACGAAATTCTGCTGAATTATTGGTACGCTGATTTTTAATAGTATGGAAGATCTACTCTCTCATGTCTAGGATGAACAATGTTTGCATAGAAAAAGAAGTCATGGTAATGTAATATGTAAGTCTATAGTTATGGTGTTTTACAGAGAGAGCATGAAAACAGTGTGTGATGAATACTTGGTGGAGGTGGATCTGTTTTTGGGAAGTGTGTTTACGAGAGATAAGAAGGCTGATAGAAATATCAAAAGACGGGTACATACAGGAAACTCCATTAATGGAGGAGTGAACGTGGTTGGCGCTAACAACAAACTGTCCACGGAAGCGAAGTTACCAGTCCACAATGGAGTTCTGGCAGAGGAAGGATAAAAATAGACTGAATACTGTTGGAATGACATTCCGATTACCTAATGTAAAAATAAATGTGTAGATTCGCAAAGAATGCAAGGCTGATCTAAACGTAATGATAATGAGTGAGATTAATAACATATCCCCGTAGACTTGGGTGGTTAATGGTTAGGGCAGGGCTTCCCTAACTGTGAGTCGCGACGCCCCGGGGCGCCGCGGTGTCATTCCAGGGGCGTCGTGAGGCAATCTTTATAGCGTCTCCCGCACGCACACTTCGGAAGGACCGAGTCCTGCGCCACTTATTGATCAAGAATATCGTTCCATCAGCACTGCAGCGTTGAGGGTTCTATTACCGTTTGCGACATCATACTTGTGCGAGACAGGTTTCTCTGCAGTTGCAGTAATTTCTAGCGATCAACTCTACAAAAAATTTAATGTACTTGATGTTATTATCCACGTACACAAAAATCTAGGAAAACTCAAAAAAATTGATCATAATTACACCACAAGAAGTCACACCAGAAAGGATCTTGTGATCCCAGTGAGCAATACGTCGAAGTTCCAGAATACATATACATATCTGGGACCAAAATTATACAATAAAATCCCCCCAGAATTAAATATTAAAACATGCAAAATGACATGCATCGGTTCAATAATAAATAAATGGTTAATTGGATTAGGGAGGGTTGAGTCTGAAAAATTATTAAATAATGTAATTTGAAACTTAAAATTTTACATGGTTAACTATTAAATGGCACAATCAGTAAAAACTTAGTATATATTTAATCTAAAAAAAAAACACCTTGTTTTTTTTAGTACAGAATACATTTTTGGCATTTTTCACCAGAATTTGGTTCCTTAGAACGGGCAATCTGCCTAGCTAGGAACTAATATAGACAAACAAGACATAATAACACTTGTACACATTTTAATATTTACAGTTATTTTGAAATATTATTATTATGTTATTTTGCTGTATAAATGTATCTTATGTAATAAATAAATAAAAAAAAAAATAAAAAATAAAAATAAATAATTAAGAACAAGTACAGATCGAAAATAAATTTGGAGGCAGAGACGAGAGTGGCAATTTCGAAACTTCAATCTCGTTTTGAGAAACTATGCTCAGAAAAGCAAGCACATCCTTCTTATTAACATCAAATAAAAACGGTGTGGTTGCTTTTTTATCGTTTTTGTTTCCTTTCATTTTTGTTT
Source organism: Limnephilus marmoratus (assembly GCA_917880885.1). Lineage (NCBI taxonomy): Eukaryota > Metazoa > Arthropoda > Insecta > Trichoptera > Limnephilidae > Limnephilus > Limnephilus marmoratus. Next base: position 26,106,553 of record OU862921.1, on the reverse strand, counting down.
TTTTATGTTGTGTTCTTTATTTTCTAATAAAAAATTTAGATAATATTTGGAGTTTTCTGACAAATTATTTTCTATTATTAGGGAACGTACCCATACTACGTGACCCGTTCAGGGGGGAGTCTTCAAAATACCACGCTTGGTACAAATGAGCGGCGGGGGCTTAGATTTTTAGTCACCGGGGGGGGAGTGTGGGGGGGGGGGGCGTCGCAAAAATACGGCAACTTCCCAAGGGCGTCACAGTTGAAATAAGTTTGGGAAGCCCTGGGTTAGGGTTTAGATGGTTTTGGCATGTAAAATGAATGCACGAAGAAAAGAGCACAAGGAAAATGTATTATGATGCGAATGTGAATGGTAGAAGAAGTCGGCGATGCCCGGGGAAAGCATGTCACGATCAAGCCTACCCCTGCCGCGAAATAGCGTAATGGTTAGTTAGTTATTAGTTGGATGATCTTCTGTAACATGTCGCTCCTCATTCTGGTACCAAAATGTTCTAATAAATTATATATGTTCGCTATCCGATGAAGAATTCCAATATTAGTCAGTCTCTCTGTAAATATAAGATTACTTTTATTATTTAATTTGCTTACAGGGTGTTTTATTTTTCAATTAATAAAATTTAAAACACCCAAAAATATATGTACCTTTGAGGTGCAAGCAGGTATAAAAAAGTTTTCCCCTTCTCCTGCAAAACTGGATACCAAAAAACTACAATTCCTAGCGGAAATTAGGCACCATATTTTTTCTGTTCACCGCAACAAAATATCTAATACTGCCACCGAATACAAACCGAATAAATCGCAAGTTCTGTGAAAATCCGTAGGTTATTTTTATATTTAATTTTGGGGTGTTATGCCTTGTTGCGCTACCTCCTCCTTTAGCCAACGTTTCGGACGGCAGTGTCAATAACACCCCAAAAATAAAAATAAAAAATACTTTTGGCCGTGAAAATCTAAAATCACACCCCGTAGGTTATTATTTACAATTATCACGTAAAACCCTTTTACTTCCCATAAAGGGACAAGGCTCTTGTTTTTGGTGAATGAATTCTAACTCAAAATAATAAAATCATGTAACAAATCACTCCTCCTCAGTGGTGTGTTAATTGATTATCAGATTTTCAGTTAATTTTCTCAAAAATAATATATTAACAAAAATTCGTTATTGATTGGTGATTTGTGAATTCACCCTCCGTTGCTTATCAAAAAATATTAATCTGAATAATTCCCATTCTACTATTTTTTTTATATGGTAAGAATTCCAATAAATAAAACCATTTTCTTCGAAGTTTCGAGATTGTGTGGAAATTTAGGGGTAGGTAGGAATAAATAAACACGAATTGAATCGAGTAGTGAGTTTAAGTGCGACAGAGACTTTCATGGAAAACATGCAGTTATATTTTATGCCACTGTCGGCGACGGTTTGCAAATTAAATGTTGCATACATGATGCATGGCGTCGAGAGTTTGCAAAAAATAAATATCTCTACGTGCTTGGGGTGAGAGATATGAAATTTAAAATAGTTCCAGTACGATAAATTGTCTGCCGAAAACTTTTTAAACCTCGAAAGCATTGTCAAATGAAAGAATAGAAATATTTGATTTTATTTTTTAAGTGTTCTGAAAATTCTGTTTATGTAGGTAAGTACTATAAATGGGATTCATAGCACGGTTTACGAATAATGACTTGATAATTTATTTTGTTAATTTGCACTTGCATATTTTGGATTTGTCTGGTTTACTCCACTACAAAAATATCGCAATACAACCTCCACAAACAACGTCCTCCGTGGACGAGAGGCGAGGCTCTCGACTAGCGATCCGGAGGTCGCGGGTTCAAATCCCGGCGTGCTCAAGTAAATTTTGTTTGATTGATTCGTATTTTCACAATTTAATAATTAAAAATAATATAAAGCATGTTTGCGGCACGTTTCAGAGTGGAAGAGACTCTCAGTACCGCCCTGCTGTAAGACCACCATTCAGATTTGAAACATTGCTTTAAATGGCTTTAGCCATTTTGGTGACTAGATCTGAAGAGCCAGGTACTTTCCCACCTTCCTCTTCCGCATCTCCTTCCTCTCCCCACTTACCTTCAGCCGCACAACATACTTCAATTGGGGATGCCATAATCTCACTGACTCCAGGCAGTTGGGAGCAATTGGGACTCTCGTGGGTATCTACATAAAAAACTTTACATAATAAAACTTTTATTTTTATTCGTCTCGTAGTCATGACAATGAAAGATCCTCGTATTTTCGAAATATTTTTATTTTAATTTATTTGTATTGTGTTTTTATTTTATCGTACATGGTGTAACAGGACGTACCCGAGGGATTTTAACCAGCGATTCCTGAGCGTATTTGGAGTAAAAAATATAAATGAAATTTTGTATCCGGGGACTTTGATGACATTTTATTAAAAAAAAAAATTTTTCTCAAAATCAAACAAAAAAAAATCTTCCACGTGTTGTCATTGATCACTCAGCCGAGTAACCGACCAACCTCTCACCCCACCTCCTACTGTCTAACACCTACCATTTTTTAATGTTTATAGAAAAAGAAATAAAAAAAAACGTCAAAAATATCACCGGAGACCAAATTTCATTTACATTTTTTATTTCAAATAATGTCAGGAATCGATGGTTAAAATCCCTCGGGTAAGTCCTGGTACCATGTATAGGATACCTAACAATTTATTTATTTATTTATTTGTTTGTTTATTTAGTACAAGATTACATATGTATATACATAATTCATTAATTTTTTTGACTGCCCAACTAGGAGTATTCCCGTTTTAGGACAGTCAAATTATTATGGGTAAAATGATTATGGTAATTATGTTCCTCATTTTGTTATTTTTATTTTTGAGTTTCTCTTTAAATGTAAATATCTCAGGTAATGTGGTAGACCGGGATTGCACTATCCACACCGTCCTAGTGGATTAAAATCTTTTAAAAATAACTAAAAAAATGCTGGATCTCTAGATATCACTACAAAAATAAGCCTGCTGCAGAATAAAATATATTTCCATTTCAGTTTGTGTACAACAAAAATACTCGAGGTTAGAGTCACCTACCGCAATTTAATATATAATATAAATTCAATATATAATATTCAATATATAATCTGTGGCGACACATCATTATAAACTTCGCCATCAAAAGAGGAATCGAGAAACATCTCCTAATATCGCGCGCATCGGCAAACCTACTTGCCTAGGTACCTTCCTACCTATACTGGTCGCGATGTACTTTCTCGCCTGCCGTGCTGGCTGGACGATAATAATATCGCCCCGCCTAGAAAGGTCTAGAGTTTACAAGCCGCCTGAATATTCGGCACCGCGTATGTTCCAGTACCTTCCAGTGTGCACATTGCCGGCGAATGGAACATTACTCCCACCGGTCGCGCTGGCTATATAAGCGACTTAACCCGGCGCTAGCACAGTCAGTCTCACACTAACCGTCGGTCAACAGCTCATCATGTAACATCACGCACACGAGAGCCCGGTACATCTCCGCTCTCTCCAGGGCAGCTTCCTCGAGGTCCACCACCACGTCTCAGCTCTAAGGCCCACCGTGTCTTCAGCTCCAGAGATCAGCCCCATCCCGCGACTTACAAGGCTTGCGTCACCTTCAGTCCAAGGGATCAGCTCACCATTTCATGGCACCCCGAAGCCTCACCGTGCTTCGCTGCCATGGAAACACGCTCCGCCTCGCCAGGACTACCTGCTGGTGGCTCAGCACACCGAGCCACACACCGTTTATCTCCGCGACACAAAGCGTCGAGCAACGGCCTGGAAGATAGGTCATCTCCACCGCCATGGTGTCGAGCAACTCGCTGACCTTCACCTCACCATCTCCACCTCCGTGCGCCTGCAGCATCATCACGGCACTCTGCATTACATCTTGTTACCGCTTCGCCGACCATCGCTACGTAGCACAATAAAGACGACTCATACACCGACTGACGCCTTTCATTTATCTCCCGTCTCTATAATATAATAGCTGCAAAGCTTTTGCGAATTGCACTTGCACTGGAAAATGCGTCCATTCCAGAATCCATTCTTGTTCTTAACAAGAATGCTCGATTTCAACACTTTAGAAGACCGCCGAAAATCTCTGGAACAATACTCAATCCGCCTATGTTGAAATAGGTTAACTTATATGTCCCTAGCAAGTACACTCGTGTGAGATCCCATGCACTTTTTTATACTCCGAAAGCGAGGGCTTCTGCCTATCAGAACGCGCCAATAAACCGACCCAACTACTTTCAACTTAATTTCAATGTCACTTAGGCCTCGATTACATTGAGCGAGTTTACAAGCCGGCGAATTCACTATCTGCTAGTAAACTCGCTCAGTGTAATCATATTTACTAGCTAACTAGCAGATTGTGAACAATCTACGAAAAGTTGAAAGTCGGGCTGCTTTGCTCGCTACACGCTGGCGTATGGGCTTGTTAGCTGGTGAATTAACCTTGCATCATCCTAGTTGCTGGTGATCTATCTGCGAGTATCACAAAATCCATTGATCTATCACGTGGTTTCAACTCGCTAGCTAGTTCGCTGCTGAGCGAATGGACAATTGTGTGTCATCATCACAATCGCACTCGCTGGTTTACCCGCTTTTAAACTTACCGGCTAGTAGCTTGTAAACTCGCTCAATGTAATCGAGGCTTTACAGACAGTTCAGCAACTATCTTTTGACGCATGTCACAAAGTCGTAAAACTGCCCCCAAGGCTTTTTAATTTGTAATCTTCATCATATATCGGTGTACTCGTGTAAAAAATGAAAGCTAATCTGTCGACTTGTGAACCAAAAAAGCAAGATAGGAGACCTGAAACCAGGTGGTACGATTTCATCAAATCCACAGCTGGATTCGAATGGGGGCGAAACCCCAAAAGATTTGGAGTACAAGCAAGAAAGCTCTTAATATCCAACAATCAACTGAACTACCTTCTGTACCTTGAATCCTCCTCGTGACAGATTACCGATAAAAAGATTCTCACGTACAACATAAATAATAAGAACTTCATTCCATGTTTATAATAATTGGTGTCAATTAATCAATTTTAATAACGTTAATTAAACGAAGCCGGGCATTTTGGAAAGCGTCTATGTGTGCTTAAAATTATCGTGAACGTCGAAACACAGAGTTACTGTGAAATAAGCACTAATTACGATGTAAGACCTGAACAGGTGTGATAATTAAAACAAAGACCAGGGTAATTGATCTCATTTATCAAGCTGAGATGGTTTAAATGCTTTCACATAAAACTTTCTTGACATCTTGAACGTATCTAGCGTATGTGTTTACATTAATGTGACCACTGCTGTAGTGTAGATGGACTTTTGTTTTGTATGTTATATTATTATGATAATGGAAATGACAAATGTAAATTGCTTCTAATTTAATAATAGATTTGCCATAAAAGTGCTTTATATTTCCATTATTTTGCATAAGCTGGTTTAAACATCTGAATGGTTTTTTGTATTATTTTTTTCAACTGTAACTGGTATTCGCACAAATTGACACATTGTGTAAAGGTCTCTACACACGACACTGCATACTGGCCTGCAGGGACTTCTGCCGCAGAGAGTCCCTGTATGCGTCTCGTTCTAGCGGCCCTTTAAGAGCGTTTAACCAGCCAGCGGACGAAAATCCACATTTCGTCGAAAGTTGTTCTTACGATCGTGCAGGGCGGTTACAATGAGAAAGATTAATTATTCTCCGTACCAGCTTTTTTTAATTATAACTCAATATCGAATTTATTTCAATTCAAATTAGCTTTAATTTATACCTTCATCCAAAAATGCTGAAAGGCGTGATGATAAAACTATTAAAATAATGTACTTTTGGTAGTTATTTTTTGATTATAAGTATTTATCATTTTTCAATAATGTCTAAATTTAATAAGAATGTTATAAAAATCTGAAATATATTAGTTTGTAAGTGCGCAAATAAATACACAAACGGGCCAATTTTCGCCAAGAAACACATGTACGTACAAATGTTTTAATGATTTTATTGAAACTAAAATTAAAATTCTAAAACATACGTTGGCTAGATAATGTATTGATTTATTTTACTGCATGATTTTATTATTTGAAATGGGTGTGGTATAATACAAAAACTTTTTTGAAAATTGAACAAATCTGCCAACGACCTATGGAATAACCTTATTATACTAAAAATTTAAAAATTTTCTCAAAATTTATTACATACGAATGCTAGATAAAAGAACAATCTTTCGAAATCCATTTATAATTTTTTGTGGAAAAGAGTCAATACGTCTAAAAACTTTTTTGAAAATGACGTATTTCCGGTTTTCTCTGGTAATGCCAGCGCTAGTTCGCTCAAACCCATGTTCTCTGCAGTCACTGCCTGCAGGCCAGCATGCAGTATCGTGTGTAGAGCCCTTAAGCCGTTTGATAGACTCGCTGTCTCAATGGACTAATTTAGTGAGCGACCGAAGGTTCGGTATAGGTTTCGGTTTCGGCAAGTTTCGCCAAAAAAATCTAGTTTTGGCTTCAGTTTCGGTTTCGGCAGAAAATCTTTCGGCCGCACCGAAACTCTGCGTTTTTGAATTATATTTACAAAAAGTAGCTAACATGTTTGTTAATTTTCATGATTTTTGTTTATTTCATAGCACTAATATTAAAAATATGTACTTATATATATTTGTTCACATAGTTCAATTACTGTTTATTTTTTATTTCATTTAGCACGTGTAATAAGAATATTGTGATTGTAAACGCAATTAAAATTAAAATACTCAATTAATGAGGTCCTTCCTTTATAATGTATGTTTTGATTATTGTCAATTTTTTTGTTCTAAGAAGTAGTTAACATGTTTGGTTAATTATTGTTTGTTTTATAGCAGTAATATAAAAAAAATATTTTTTCATATACTTCAATTATTGTTTTTTATTTCATTTAACACGTGTTAACTGTAAAAAAACGTATAAGTGTAAAAAATGAGCCAAATTTCAGTAAACAATAGATTTTTAACAAGTCTAAAAAAATTCGGTTTCAGTTTCGGCCGAAACTGAGAGAGATACCGAAGATTCGTTTTCGGTTTCGGTTTCGGTAAAAAGTTCTGTTTCAGTCGGACACTAGACGAATTGCAATCCGCACTGATGGGATTATTATGTTGCTTTACCTGTATTTCGATAATAGACTCTCTGAACTAGCGTCATTGAGCCTGGGAGACATAAACGTAAACCGTAAATGGCTTGAATGTAGTATTACATACTTCGGAACGGGTTGTTTTTACAACTCAACCTATTCTCAGCGTCTCGAATCTGGAACGAACTACCCACTGCACCTCCTGAAAAAAAAATCAATAATAATAATACCTAGTTTATTCCAGAATGTATGCAGGAGTAGTGCAATGTAATTCATTCAATGTTTCGAATTGATACAATAGACAAAATAACAACACGTACATTGAACAGAACAAAAACAGAAAAGAAGTGAAAATATAAAATGCATTGTGTGACAGCACGTATCTGAAGGATTTTTATACCAGCGGTTGTTGCGCATATTTGCAGAAAAATAGATATCATTTTGCATCTTTTTGCGTCATTTGCATCACACATCGACACTGAATCACTGGATCACTCGATACGTGCTCTCTCTCTCCTCTCTTATCGCGCTGCTAGAATGAGACGTAGTCCGTATTACGTGACCCATGCTGGCCTCACCCAACTACAGCGACGTGTGATGGAAAAATATATATATTTTTTTTTTAATAAAAAAAAATATCATCGGACAGCAAAATGAAATAGGTTCAGGAATCGCAGGTTAAAATTCATCAATTCAAATTCATGATAAATATTTTAAAAAAAGAACGCGTATAACCGTTTATGGGGATATTTGATCGTCTCCCGTCTCTAACAGGGGGGGGGGGATTCCATCCACGCAACCGTGACAAAGATGACAGCAAAACTTTTTAAATTTCTTATTCGATTAGTGACAAACCTTAACCAATCAATTAAACGGTAACATTTTAATAAAAAAAAATTAAGCCTTTTCCAAAATACTAAAAATAAAAATAATCCATAAACAAGCATCGTATCCGATGGTTAATTTGTGAACAAACTAATTTACACAATTTATTTTTACCGGTAATGTTATTTAAGCTTTATTTCTTTGTTTGCCTTGGGTCATTTAATGGATTTATATGACATAAGTCACAATTTACAAGTATCTTCTTAAAATGCCAACACAATTCAACAACCCCCTTTTCTAAATCAAAGAATGGAAATTTTTGAAAAGGGAATTACCTACATCGTATTAAAATTATGTTTCTCACACGTATTGCTTAATTTAACGTAACTTTTCCCTCAACTTAACTCGAGTTTCCGTCAAATTTTCCACATACGTATCGAAGAGAATCTAAGGCAAAGCTGAAGGTTATATCGACATTTAGTTTTAATTTTTTTAATTTAATTTTTATTTATTTAATAATCCTATTTAATTTAAGCATTGGCACTTATGGTCACCATAATTCATAAGCAAAGTATTCACAGAGGTGTTGGGCCCGTACGAGGAATGTCACTTTATCTCCATTTGATCGATGATGGAACGGGGTTCATAATCGGTACTATTTTTCACTTATTCTCATTTTTATCGGATGTATTTGAGATTACGCTATCGGAACAACCGTAAGTAAACCTGAAAGACATGTCTAATTTTAGTGCATCAAAAAAGTATTATGTGGAAAGATGATTTCATAATTTTGTTTGTCGTGAATTCCCGAAAATCAGCTTATTAGAGTCAATCACCTATTCCAAACAATTCCAGGAATTCCAGTAATTTTTTAATGAATTCTTTTTAAATTCAAATCATTTTAGCAATTTGATATAATTTTTAACATTTGAATTTGTTCGCCAAAATGTCCGAAATCTAGCGGAATACGCGTCACGTCACACGTAGGTGCCTCGATTTTGTTTGTTTGAAATTGACAGTATGAAATCAACAAATACCAAAATAAATAATTTGCAGGAATAATTTCAAAATAACAATTTATTTTGGAATAATTTGTGTAGGTACCGCAGTGGTGATGCATGCGCGAGACCATTGACATCGGGACATCATGCAATAATGTCGCGGCAGAACGACCCTTTTGGAGGCGGTCTAAATTCTGTCAAACCCGCCGACCAATCACAGCGCGTTTCACTATCCCATAGTTTTAATCGTTTTTTAATTATGGTTTATTATTACTAGTATTAGTAGTAGTTTATTATTTAGTATATTCGGAATCAGCATTTGTTGATTTTTTTTATGTGAATACCGCACAAGCGTCCCAACTGCTTTCGTCTAGAGGCAGTGAGGTTATGACATCCCCAATTGGGGTATGTGTCAGGCTGATGGAAATTGGGAGCGGAAGGAAATGTGGAAGAAGAAGAAATGTGGGAAGTACCTGGCTATTCAGATCTGGTCACCAGGTCGATATTAAGAGTATCTTCTTTGGAAACGTTGCTCTAAAGTGTTTAGTGACCAGATCTGGATATCCAGATACTTCCCTACCTTCATCTACCCCATCTCCTTCCCCTCCCCACCACCTTCAGCCTCACAAAATACCCCAATTAGTAATGCCATATATAATTGATAGAAAACAACAAAAAAACGAGTGTGCTTTAGACCACACGATTGAAGTAAAACTTCACTAACTTATAACTTTCTCTCAACTTCCGTTTGCCTCGCCCGACCGTTAGCCTTGCCCCATTACACTTTTCATAACGCTCTCCTTACGAATTCACCAGCTTACTCCACAAGTCAAGCGTGCGTAAAGCCCCGACCATTAGCCTCGCCCGATCACACTTTTCGTAACGCTCTCGTCACGCATTCACCAGCTTACTCCCCTAGTCAAGCGTGCGTAAAGAAGTTTTACTTCAAAAAATCAAAGAAATTATGTTTTTTTAACGTTTTATAACTCGGGCAATATAAATTTTATATGATGAAGGTACATAGACAATAAAAGCATAATTTTTATAGCATAATACTAAAATGAATTATTACGCGCAGCAGTTATTTTGTCGCTGCTATAAATTGGTGACAAAATTCTTTGATTTATTTCATAATTTTATTTACACTTTAATAAGAGCTTAAATCATTCGACTGCTACGATGAAACTTTCTACGAAAATAAATAATATTATTTCGGACGCTTAACTTTCTAACTGTTCGCCAGCGGAGTCAGATATGAGAAATGTTCTCCGGCTATTTCTCTCTAAGCATTACTTACCTACTTTTAATACCACGAACAAATAATAAAAACCCATCTCTGTCTTATACACGGAAGAAAGTGTAAACGCCAGTACCCAGTACTCGAATTGTTATGAACATGTGCGATTATATTACAGTACCTACATGAGTATGTAAACATGTTTTATTCTTATTTTATGAAAAATTACGATAAGGTGATCCACTTTTTCCTGGAGAAATTCGACGTCGGAATCCAAGCCTCTTTTTGGGAGGGATTTAAAAATACTTAAGAAGTTTATGGAATGGTTGGGGTATTTGAGAGTTGTTTATCATAGGTCGATTTCGTAAGGACAATATGTAAAAAACGTTTAGAGCATTTAACCAGCCAGTGGCCGAAAATCCACATTTCGTCGAAAGTTGTTCTTACGATCGTACAGGGCGGTTCCAATAAGAAAGATAATTTTTTCTCCATATCAGCTTTTTAAAATTAAAACTCAATCTCGATTTTATTTCATTCCAAATTCGCTTTAATTTAATCCAAAAATGCTGAAAGGCGTGATGATAAAACTATTAAAACTATGTAATTTTTGAAATTATTTTTTGATTATCATTTTTCAATAATGTCTATGTTAAATAAGAATGTTAAAAAAATCTGAAATATATTAGTTTGTAAGTGCGCAAATAAATTCACAAACGGACCAATTTTCGTCAAGAAACACATGTACGTATATATTTTTTAATGATTTGATAGAATGATTTGATATTTTGATAGAATTCTGAAACATGCGTTTCCCAGATAACGAATTGATTTATTTTACTGCATGATCATGTGATTTGAAATGGGTGTTGTATAAAAAAAAATCTTTTTTGAAAATTTAACAAATCTGCCAACGACCTTATTATAGTAAAAATAAACATTTTTTTTTCAAAATTTAAAACATGCGTTTCCTAGATAAAATAACAATCTTTCGGATTCAATTTATAATTTTTTGTGGAAAAGAGTCAATACGTCTAAAATCTGATTTAAAATTGACATACTTCTGATTTTTCTGGTTGTACCCTCTTAACTCCTTTTAAACGCAATGTTTACTATAATAACAAGGAAATTTAAAATTGATTGCACGGAACCAAGCAAATGTCGGGGCGTTAATTAATACAAAATGTACATGTAGTCTTTATGCGGACTGTTTAATGCTTATATCCAAATAGCATTAACCGTGTTTGGTGACCATATATGAATAGCGGGTATCCTCCAAACCTTCATCTTCATTTTTTCCTTACTTCCCCTCTCTCTTGAATTTTACCATATACTCCAATTTAGGATGCCATGGTCAAACTGGCTCCGGACAGATGAGGGTTAATATATAAAACTAGCAGTTAAAAACCCGTTCCGCAGATTTTTGCCGCTAGGCCCTGCGGGCGGCGGGCGACACGACAGCGGATTTGTAACAAACTTCACGTACGAAGATGGTTTTGCATAAGGCGAGGCGACAGAGGGTTCTTAAATTTCAACCACACAGACGCTAGCGCAAGGGCCCGCAACCCAGATTTCTACCGATTTATTACATATTTCCCTTAACACGGTAAGTTTTAAAGCTCTTAAAAAATATATGTTATTCTTGAAGATAATTTCTAGACTTTGCCCGCGCCGAAATGCAAATTATATAAAATTCCCTCGATAGAAAAAAATCGCAAAGTATGCTCCAAATATTATTATAAACACGTTTGTTTCAGTTATTTTACAAGTTATATGTATGAAAAACTTCACAGTGTTTCTTTAAATGCTGTTTAAGATAATGCCCGCGAGATTTTTGCTCTATTTTAAACGAGTCGTGTTTTATTAAACATTTTCGCAATTTTCGCATCGATTTTGTCGCTGTAAATGTTAGCGCTCTCCTCTAACATTCATAATTTCGTATCTCTCCATCTTCTTCTTTTCGAACCCGGTTGCAGAACCTTAATACTATCAGATTTTAAAGCGGGCGTATTAAAGCTTTATTATTATTTTTTACAAATGCATGTAGGAGTCATTTCCAGGTTCGACACTATTTTTTTAGAGCTCATGACTCGTGACATAAAAAGCGTTGCAAGCTGAAAATTCCAATATTGTTCCACCTTTCAATAGTTTGTTTTCCGAGATAAACAAACATATTTTTATAGAGATATAAAGAAGACTCTGCTCTTTCGACCCCCCATTAAAAACATTCCCGAAAGTATAGTATTCTCATCAAGTACCTTTTTGCCATCCCAATCTGAGATCAGATATTTGCAGGGGATGATCGGTGGAAGTGTTTTCTTTGGTATTTGATAGCGAAACTTTGTGCTGAACACAATCTTTGGAACTAGCTCTATCAACAAGGGGCGAAGTCTCAGAGGGTGGTCCGGGGGCGGTGGGTGGCTTGCGAGAGGGGGAGGAGGTCTCGCGGTATCGCCCCCCGGAATGGGTGTCTCACTCCAGAACTCTAAAAGCACAGTCACAACTCCTGAAAACTTGATTGTTCACTGGCGGAATGCAGTTTACACACAAACTCACCTGTGAGAAAACAATGTTTTTTCAACTAATTTATTTCTAAAACTCTTTATAAAATGTATGGACTTCGCCAAATATTTCTATTTGAATGTATCGAACTAGCAGTGTGGCGTTTTATCTTATTTTTTTACCAATCATTGCAGAGAATAGCATCATCTTCGTCTCAATGTAAGTATGTAGGTACTTCAAATGGGTAATAGGTTAAAATAAACGTAGATAATCAAATTTGAACTCCTATTGATTTCAATGTAACATTGCTTTCTAGGAGGAAATTCTGTCATTGTGTTAAAACATTAATCGAAAAAACTAAAAAGCATTAGAAATTATTAGATTCAAAATATTGGCGTAAAATTGCAGAAATATTTTTATGTCTCAAATTCTTAAGCCTTACTTAACTCTTTTCAGCTAGTTTCATCATAATTTACGGATCGTTCAATTACGTTTAACTCTCAACAAATAAGAAACGACGCCATTTGTAATGCTTGTATGTGGTAAAGCTACCAATAAAAAAACATGTCAGTGGTTGAGTGGGCATCGCGTTTGGGTCCCATCCAGGCGTTCCGTGTTCATTTCCTCGGCTGGGTAAGTCCTCCATCACGACTCAAGCAACGTTTTCAGTTTACTGTGGTGGTAGATTTAGGATTGTATGGTAGGAGATTATAGTAAACTGAATTTCAATAAACATATCGACCACATAGTCACTAATGCATCTTCTATGCTTGGTTTCATAATCCATTCCTGCAAACAATTCAAAGATCTTATTACTTTCAAAATACTATACTTCTCATTCGTTCGTAATATCCTTGAATACGCACCTCAAGTGTGGAACCCAGGCTATGCAGTGCACAAAAATAGAATCGAAAGTGTTCAAAATAGATTCTTAAGGTACCTTAACCTTCGCTCTTTTCGATCTCACGTTAGTAATGAAGACTCTGCAAAGTTCTTCAATATGCAGACGTTAACTTGCCGAAGAAATATAGCAGATTCGGTTGTGTTATTTAAAATTACACATAACCTAATTCATAGTAATGATCTTCATCAACGCATTACATTCCGTGTTCCAAATCGCAACCGCAGACAGTCACTTACTTTTAATCTCCCTCTTTGTAAGACCAACTCCAAACAAAACTCATTTATCTATAGATCCACACACTTATTTAACTTAAATTATTACCACATTGACATTTTTAACGAGACTTTAAAAACTCACTAAGCAACATGACCCAAACTAGAAAGTTTAATCCCTATATATTTCCATCCTTTGCCTCTTAATCCTAATTCTATGTTCCTCCTCCCCCCTTCCCTTTTATATGTTGTAAAAAAAATTAATTTAAGAAAACACCCTTACAATGTCACACTTTATATTCATTCACTATCATAAGTGGAAAGTTCATAATTGGCATAATTAACTATCTTACTATTGTTTTATTGTGTAATCTCAGATTTGCTGTCAACTTTCCTTAAAATAAATAAAATAAAATTTTGGTAGGATATTTTTAAATATTGTCGGGTTATCGGTAACTCGGAAATGTTTGTCTTTCTTTTAATAAAAAAATAAAAAAATGTATTATTAAAAATATTTCATGTATTTAAGAGAATTTATTGTCAGTTTCAGAAAGACTGCTTTCCGCCAGTACAATTGACGGGACACTTGGAAGTTTCTCGTCTCGCAGGTTCCGCTAAAACTTCCGATCTCTCCCATCCCCCAACCGCTCCCCCAACCCACCCTACAACGCCCCGCGCCAACCCCCGCAGGACATCGAATGGATATCTTCACTTGTTTCATTCTTATACTGCTCAGCGCTTAGTGCTGGAGATAACAAGTCCATCCTCTAACATACGCGGCATTATTACCCACTAACACACCACAAAGTGTTTACCCTTTCCAAAAATATGCTTCCTTTGGTATAAAGTATTTGGATACCTGGACGAAAAATAATCGAAACTTACATTCCTTATTCGAGACGACAGAATACTTTTATTATCAAATTGATTATTTAATCAATGCTATTTTATTTTTTAAACAAGGAAATTTACATCCAGATATTATTACACTTCAACAACTATATTTTGAACTTATCTTAAACATTAAAAATTTACCAAGCGGAACAGAATTCCCTTTGAGTTTGAAACTCGAAATATTCTTGCGGTGATTTTTTCTGATTCTGCAAAACATTTTACAGCCCTACAAATTTATCTGTACAAGCAGCCAAAATAATAATTTAATGAGATTTTTTATGTTTCCCAACCCTTATAAAATATTTGAGGTTAATATCTGTTAGTGGGCAATTTCATACCACGAAATTTCTTTACATTGTAAAGTAAATTAGCAAAAGTAATGTAATTAGTATCTTCACCAAAGGAACATATTTTAGTCAATCAAGTTTTTTCTTCATTCATTTTAAGCAAAATATTTAGGTATCGTGATTGTGATTAATTCACCATATAAATTAAAGTGTTTTTAAGTACCGAAAACATTAAACTTCTGTATTTAATTATTATTTAACTATTTCGGAAGTATATATACTATCATTGAAATAAAATAAAAAGGCGCTAACCTCACCAGACACGAAAGATAGAAAAACTAGCAAACTTTGACTTGAAGCTTTTACGATAATCTAACCAGAAGTCTCCTTAAATTTATAGTCAAAAGAAAATAAATTTAAGGATAACACGGCCATAACTTTATAAAATAAAACGGGTATATCTTGTGAAATGTCACATACTACGTGTGCCGTACATTTGCTTGTACTCGATTCAGATATCGCAGTCGTTCACCTACAAAACTTTGCACAAACTTCGCAGTACCTGAAAGCACAGTTGGAACAAGATATTCCAAGTGATATTTATTTATTTATTTATTACACGCCCTGATGGGCTTTTACATTATAGTTTATAAGTTGAGTATCAAACAACGAAGAAAATTCAATACGATGAGAAAAGAAAATACATAATACAATGTAACAACAAAAGCATATAATAAAATAAAAATACAAAGAATGTAAAAATGATAAGAAGTCTCACATAAAGAAATTGGTTTCTCGTCTATAGCCATTAAATTAATAGAAGAGTATTTGAAAGACAGAAAACAGGTAACAAAAATAAATAATCAATTCTCAAAACCAATGGAAAATAAATTAGGAGTACCGCAGGGATCAGTCCTTGGACCCCTATTGTTCATACTCTATATTAATGACATGGTGAAAATATTTTCAAAATGCAAAGTACGACTTTTTGCCGATGATACACTTATATACTTAATTGGAGATAACTATGAAGAACTAATAAATATTTTAAATAATGAACTAGATGATGTATCAAGATGGCTAAAAATAAATAAGCTTAAATTAAATACAAAAAAAACAAAATGTATGGTGATTGGATATAAGAAGACATCCAGTGAAAGCAAAATTAAAATTGATGGTGAAATTATTGAAAATGTTTCTGAAATGAAATACTTAGGAGTCATATTAGATTCCAAACTAAACTTCAATAGACATGCCGAATATACCCACAAGAAAATTGGCAAAAAGATATCTTTTTTGGGAAGAATTCGGCCGAAAATTTCCAGAAAAACCGCCATCACCATTTACAATTCAATTATTGCTCCACACTTCAACTACTGTTCAAGTATCCTTTTCCTTTGTAATGAAAGAGAACAGAATAAATTTCAAATTCTCCAAAACAGAGCAATGCGAATAATACTCCGAAGAAATAGATTTTCAAAAATAATTAAAATGCTAAAGGAACTTAATTGGTTAACAGTGAAACAAATACTGACCTTGAACACGTTGATATTTATTCACAAAATATTAAACAACATGTTACCAAAATACTTCACAAATAAAATCGTATACAATAAGGACATTCACAGACATTACACAAGGACTTGCAAGGAAATAAGATTAAACAAAAAGGACAAAACGAATACGCAAAACAGTCTGCTGTACAAAGGAATTAAGTTATATAACACACTACCAGAAACTCTTAAGTCCTCACCAATTGAAAAGTTCAAGATGGATTGTAGGAGCTACATAAAACAAAAACAAAAAATTTTGTGATTTCAAAAATTTTGTGAATTTAAAATATTATAATTAAAAAAAAAAAAAAAAAAAAAAAACTGCAATATGAAATATTATAATCAATTAGAAATTTGTAAACTTAAATGTACAAATTACTAAAATAAAATTCAAATAAAAAAAAAAAAAAAAAAAAAAATTCGATGTAAACAAACATTGCAGAAATTATGTAAATCTATTTGTGTCTAGAAAAATAAAAGTGATAGAATATACAACATTCAGACTGATTAGATTTAAGATGAAATAGGTATATCACCTAGATTAGAATATTTATATTTGAGAAGAATTTTGATAAGCTAGTGTCCTGGTGTTATTGAAGTAAGATGGTAATAAATGTCTACATGATTTTTTTGGGAACATGGATATTGATAAATTGAGGTAATTCAGGACAGTCAATTTTGTAATGCAGTATTTTATTTGTATTTTGTATTTTGTATGACGGGCTTATGGAGCACCGGGCCAATTTAGGCCCCTTTCTCCTTCAACTGAGTTATTTATGGTTGTAGAAAGTGAGATTTGTTTTTGTTTTTGTTAATTTTTAGTTGCAAAGGATATGGCTGCAATATGGGGGAGGATTATTACGGAGAGGATGTTTGAGGTTGGTTTTCTTTTTAACTGCGGGGCGAGGGAACAACTGGGTGGTTACCACTATTTGAGGGACGGGGAGGGGGGTGAGGGGGCTTTGAGGGGAGGGGTAATTTAGTGGGGTAGTGGCAGGTCGGTGGGTGGTACGTTGTGGGATGGGGATATCTTTGATCTGGACGGGGGTGTTTTGAAGAATTGGGGGAGTAGTTTGGGGAGTAGAGAAGAGATTGGGGGGGGGTTGGGGGAGCCGAAGGGTTGGGGGGTGGTCGGCAGACGAGAGGTGATGGGGTAGATGGTTGGAGAGGCTGTGGGGTGGCGAGCGGTTAGGGGGGCGAAGGGGGCGCTGACGGATAGGGGGGGGGCTGTCGGTAGGGGGTGCGTTGGGAGGGCGATCGATGTTGGTGATAGGAGAGCAAACGATTTGGGGGGCAGTAGTAGGGCGGATATCTTGAGAGGTGGTAAGGGGGTGGTCAGTTTGAGGGGTGACAGGGGGGGCATCGGTTGGGCGGTTGGTTTGGGGGGCAGAAAGGGGGAGGCTGGGGGGGGGGGTTTGGGTGGGGGTTAGAGATGAGGGGGGGGGGCTTGTTGGGGAGGAGCTTACTGAGTCGGGTTGGGGTGAGTTGCAGGGGGAGTTGGGAGGGGAACCATGAACTCTGCGGGAGGCTAGGGAGCAGACATGATCAATCTCTTCAGGGGACAAGTTGTTGGGGTCGGGGTGGTTTTCGAAGAAGGACTGGATCTCGAGGGTAAGGCGTTGATATTCATCGGAGGTTTGGAGAAGGGGGGAGGACATGATGGTATAGAATGGGGGAAACACGAGGATAACTGAGGGCACGAATGTTTAAAGCACTGATAACTGAGGGCACGAATGTTTAAGCACTGATGTTCAAGCACTGGGTTGGTATGATGTGGCGCGAACAAGCACGGTAGAAAGTCACTTTTAATTCACTGGGGTGTGGTTTTCACGACTGGAGCGGTACAAGCGACTGCGTCGGCGGTGGAGTATGGCATATTAGCCAAGCCAGGGAGGTGCGACCGTCGCGGACGGCGGTCAGACTGGAACTGTTTGCAGTATTTTATGTAATAGTATTAAATCTGTGCTTATTCTTCTTTCTGAAAGTTTCAGTAGAGACGTTTTATCTAACAGGTAATTGTAATCAATGTTTAGTATAGGAATATGCAATTTATAGTTTATAAACCTTAGAAACTTCCGTTGAATCTTTTCAATGTTGTCTGAATGAATGACGTAAAAGGGAGACCATAACGTAGAGTTATATTCAAGTTGGCATGTGACAAGGGTTTTATATAACATAATAAATGTGCCTAAATCATTGAAATCTTTTGCAGCTCTCAAAACAAAGCCAAGAGTCTTTAGGGCTTTATTGATAATATTATCAATATGACACACATACAAAGGTGAGCTTACAACATGATGCCGAGATCCATAATTTCACTAACGCATTTAAAATTTTATTTATTTTGGAAAAATGAATGAACTGACATTTAATTATGTTTAATGCTGGTTTGTTGATAGAGCACCACTCAAAAAGATATATTAAGTTAGTTTGAAGTGTAATACAATCATTAATGTGGTTAATCTCTTTATGTAGTTTTATATATAGTTTTTTATTGTTTTAAACTTGAATTATAATGCCTTAAATTAAGAAGCAATAATCTTAATATTTTTATGTCACTCAAAAAAGTTGCAGCCAGCTATTGCGCCAGGCACTGAGGGTAGCTCTTCAAACCGTGCTCTGAATTTTAGCCTCACCATATTCTCAAATAATAGTTACATATTCTCAAGTAATAGTTACCTATAAGTACGCCACGTACAAAATAGGTGGACGCAAACAGTTTGCACCAAAGTTAACGACTTTTTAGGCTAAATTAACAACAATTGTGGCTGATATCCACATCGCCGGTTGTATTCTGCACCCAATACACTGCTTACTATTCTTCTTCAAGAGCCTTCTGGCATCTGGCTTCAGAAGTGAGAAGTCAGATGCGTCCTTAAAAATGTCTCCAGTTTTGACGATTATTCGCGTCTTTTAACCTCTCAGGCTAATTTGTTCAAAAATCGTTATGTCTCCCTTACTATCATAGTTAGAAATAATGCATAAACGATGTTAGAAATAGAAAACACCATGATTTGTATTCAAATTTAAAAGTTAACCACAAAATTATTCAAATGTACACCTTTAGGAAACGAAAGTTTCCCACCGCAGTTTGAAAAAAATTATGAAAACATGTGAATTTTTGGTTTTTATTATTTTTTTCTTTATCGGTAATTTTATTTAGAAAAAAACATAAAGTGAGCCATTTTAAAAACTTTACTTTTTGCATTAAAAATTTTTAAATTAATAATTTTCACAGTTATTTGTAATAATAAATTTTGAAAATGTGTTTTATAACCTTTCAAAAACAGTTTTTAGTTTTCGGATACGTTCCGAAATATTCCATTTATTTGGATTTTATTGCAAAGCGGAAATATTCTGACCTACGGACAGAATCCGTCCGAGAACCGGTACTGAGGTGTTCCAATCCGTTTGTACTCCTCTTTACGTCGCCAGCGCATTTCATCCACGGGCGACTTCTGAATCTATTTCCTGTTTTTTTTTTTTTAATTCCAAAGACCATCTGTTGTATCCCACAACAACACAACAACATTCCCGTTGTTGTGGTTACGAATAACCTGATAATATTTTTAAAAAAATCTCCTACTACCATCACAGTAAGTGGAAAGTGTTGTTTGTGTCGTGAAGAAGGTCTTAGACTGCCGAGCAATTGTACTTACGACGCCAAAGTGGGAACCAGACGCGATGCCTACTCAGCGACTGATCGATCTATAGTATTGTTTTCCTTATGGTTGGAGAAAGTGATTGACGGCAATTTTTTTTGCAGTAATTCGCATAATTCACAAATTCTTCTTTACTTCTGGCAAAGAAAAATTGGTTAAGGAATCTTCTCGATTTTGAGAACACTGGTAAGTGTTTAGTGTATAATTACAGTGGAAGTAAAATAATAATATTTAATAAACAATGTAATATTTTAACAACCTTACAGTATTTTCGTTGTTATTTAAGCAATTTTTAAATAATTGAACGGTTTCATTCGCAAACATAATAAATAAAAATATTCTTTCATTCCACTGTACACTTGCCTTTCAATATTTCGGTTGAAAGAATTTTAAAGATAAGTTTTCGGTGTATATATCTCTCTACGTGGAAAATTGTCAAAAATGGGGTGAGCTTTTCAACCCTCTGTGGGGGTAGTTTAAGCCGAGAAAACGGGAGAAGACCAGTTACCTTCAGTACTAAGAGGTGGGAACAACTCACTTTCAAACAACACTGTTTCATATAAAATAATAGTGGTGATATTTAAATAAAGTGCTCATTTCATATTTTTTGTGCTCTCAAAATAGAGTTAGTGCTTTTTACTTTTTGAAAACACAAAAAAACTCTCTTTATCAATACTTATTTAAATTAATTTTTCATCGTCGTTTTTTGTCCCAAAAATAATGACCATTAAAATTTTGCGATATGTTCGTTTATTTAGGATCAAGTTACACAATATTAGTTTTATAAATTGTTCAAAATATGCAAATCGGTGTATTAATAATTTTTACGTGGAATAATTTATTCAAATAAATAAAGTTTATCGATTCATTCAATATTTTTCATGTCTGCCTTTTCCATTAATAAACGGTGCATGTGTCTGGAATAATAAATCATACTTATTACTTACGTTAATTCAGCACCATTCACATGTCAAAATAAGCACAGTTTTTAAATATTCAAATCCACCATGTTAGTAATAAATTGAAGAACACTTCATTAATTTTCAAGAACAAAGCATACATAGATTTAATACACCGAGTAGGTTTTTTTTTAAATTTAAATGCATGCGACAAAGCAACGTCAGAGATTTTTCTTACTTATACAAATTCATCTTCACAAATAACTGCTCCATTGAGTGTCATGATCTTCTGACGGAATAAAGTCATTTATCATTGACTCGTCGCCGAAGATCAATCGTCTCAGGTTGTCATACATCGTTATGCATGTCAGAGTTAATACCAAACATGCTTACTTGACACAGTTAAAGGCTTTCAGAGAGGCCCTGAACGAAAATTATCTACCTTCAAGTCATTCAAACATTCTTGTAATCTTTATCTTTCAATTATTTCATTCACAATGATATGAATTATTATATCCAACGATAAATATTAATTAATTCTAATAAATCATGATTTAGTCTATGACTCCGTGGTCAAGGTGTCCGGCTGTTGACTGGCAATCCGAAGCTCGCAGGATCGAATTCCAGCGTGCGCAAATAAATTTGTCTAATTTCGCAATTAATTCATAAAAATTAAATATATAATATATTTGCGACACCTTCCAGAGTGGAAGATACTCTCAGTATGGCTCTGATGTAAGACCACCATTCAGAATTGAAGCGTTGCTTGAAATGGCTTTAACCGTGTTTGGTGACATATCTGAATAGTCAGGTACTTACATTTAGGGAGGCGGGTATGGGTACCGCCGCCCCGGGAACTATTTATTGGGTAACCAACACCTCTGCCATAGGGCATACCAAGTGCTTCGCTACGTTTGATGACTTAGCAGCCTGGTTCATGGGTAGACGTTTGTTCAGGTCTTGGCGGCGGATACGTCTGCCCACCTGCTGCGTGGCGGGACGGATCGGGAGAGACTGGTTGAGGGAGGCCTTTTGACCTTTCCAGTCGGACTCTCTTGACCCATCACCTTGCACCGCAGTTGGAGGGATTGATTTATACGTCCGTAGCTTCTGGACACACTGACCCCCAGATTCTTACCCACCCATTATACCATTTTTCTTCCCAGAACTTCCTATCCTTCCCATCCTTAAAAAGACCCTCCAGACAGCATCCCCTAAGATGACATAGGCCCTGTGGGAAATTATTTTCCTCAGGGCCTCCTGTGTGGAGCTAATCTAAAAAAAAACTACCCCACCTTCCTCTCCCCCATTTCCTTCCCCTACCCACTTCAGCCTCACAAGATACCCCAATAGGGGATGCCTTAGTCTCACTGGCTCCAGACGGGTGCAGTTGGGACTCTTGTAAGTTATTCATATTAAAAAATATATAAAAAAACATCAAATAAAAAGTGTGAAATTTATTACTGCAGAAAAAACTTTCGTTGAAAATCTTGACTCTTGGTAAGAATTCCAAATATTTACGAAACCTGTTAAATCTTTGCAAAAAATATTGTGAACTGTACTGAACATGCGGCTGGACTGTGCTAAAATATCGTAAGTGTTTATCTAGCAGACTCGTTCAATTAATAAAGTGAATTGATGAATGGTCGACAATTTGAATAGTGGCTGGTTTGCTGAATAAAATGAGCGTGCATTAGTCCATCACATGTTGGACAGAGATTATTCACAGGCCATATGATCATCCAGTGACCACATGACCAGCCAACTTCCAACAAGGTAAGATTTTAAAAGTTTACACTATTGTCAATATTTTTACTGAAATTATCAGAAGTCTGGTGACCACATTAAAGTTTTAACCAACAATTTGATATATATTTTTTTAATAATCATTTGATTTTTTTTTCATGAAGGTCGATTAATTAGTTAGAATTCATATACATTACGTGCGAACCTAGTAGGTAGTGTGAAATGTTTTTCTTTTAATTTGTCATTTTCTCATGCTAATAATGTAACAAAATCAACATCAAGGTTTTTTAAACTGTGGAACAGTCAGATATGATTTTAGGTTTTATGGCCAACAGTATTATCGTTATTTATTTTTGGGGTGTTATGCTGTGTTGCACTACCTCCTTATTTAGCCAACGTTTCGAATAGTGTTACAGTATCCATCATCAGGGCAGATGTGTAACAGCCATTTTCTCATTGTTACGAGAATTATTCAGTTATTTCATGATAAAACTCCAGTTAAAATAGTTCCCAATTTCCCCGTTCCTCTATATCTTTCAATGGGTGATCGGACAACTCGTAATTATGCAATTTCAGCACCTCTTTTGAAAAGTAATAGTAAAGTAATTATTTTTTTAAATCTGATTAAATAGGTTCTGTTAGGTTAGGTTATAGGCTATTTTTCAATTTATTTTGATAACTTTTAGAGGCTTTTCAAAAAGAGGTGTTGAAATTGCATGATTCGGAGTTGTCGTGGAATCCTTTGAATGATTTAAATACACACTATATTATATAAACAAATGCCTCAACAACAATCTAATACGTCTGAGGTGTGTGGAAGACAAGAATAATGTACTTTCTTCGTTTGTTCTCACTTCCTACGTAGAGATAGATAGATGAAATATGAAAAAAATATTATTATTAGTAATATTAATGTAATCATAATACTCCATACATACCTTCCTATACCTAGTACGAACAGTATTTACGATTATCATCAACTTACGGAATTATTAAAAACTAGGGAGGCGGGTATGGGTACCTTATATTGGATAACCACCACCTCTGCCATAGGTCACCCAAAGTGGTTCGCTACATTTGGTGACTTTGGATGGGTGCCCGAGGTGAGGTTTGTCTTGGAGGCGGATGCGCCTGCCCACCTGCTGGGTGGCAGGCCAGATCCAGAGAGATTGGTTGAAGAAGACTATTTGACCTCTCCGGCCTGACTCTCTCAACCCATCACCTTGCACCGCAGTTGGGGGGGGGGGATTTATGCGTCCGTCACTTCTGGATAAGCTGACCCCAAGATTCTTTCTTATCCACCCCTCATATGTTTTTCTTTCTTTTCTTAAAAACACCTGCACAGCATCCCCTAAGATAACATAGGTTCTGAGGCGTTTCCTCTGGGCCTCCTGTGTGGAGCTAATGAATTTTTTTAAATATAGTAATCTAGATTCAATATAATTATTATCGCATATCCTTAGAAGAAATTATATTGACTTTACTGTCATTTTTGTTTCATCATTAAAATGAATAACTTATTTTCATATTACTTAAATACTTTACAATTAATATATATATACGTACGTATCAAAGGTCCTCTTCTGCAAAGAACGTATTGGGATTAGTTGGATATATGGTGGACCAGCTTCGTATATACTCAAGTCAAATAAATTCTCGAGATTGAGATCTGTGAGTGTGAAGGCTTTCGATCCCTCCCACTTAAATATCCAGAGGGCTTTTTTAAAACAATTAAAATCAACAATTTTAAGCTAGTGGAAACATTTAAAAACAGATCAATGCTCAACACTTTTATCCAGTAATAATGGATATGCGTAATAATTTATTGATAATTTGTGTTTTTAATGGTTTGTTTGATCGAATTGTGTGTATTTTTATACGGTAAAAACAATGTCTTTCATCTTCATTGATGATATGAATTTAAAAAATTTCAAATTTTTGTTAGAAATTAAACTCTTTTCTTCATCCCAATTAGAAAATCAAACAGCTGTCTTATTGGAAAACATCACTTCGGCGTAAGTTTTATCATCAGTGTTTATGTTTTTTTAATTTATTTATTTATTTGTAAGAGACAAATAGCTTATACATAAAATACAGAGATAAGTATATACAAAATTAAATTAAGTCAAGCCATAAAGGTCTTCTATGTTAAAGTTACTTAGAGATGGAGTTTTATTATACCTTAAAATCAATTTTTGGTGAGGAGGAGAGGAAGAGGAACATAGGATAAGGATAGGAGATGCTCCCAATACATTCCACATTCTTGTATTATTTTTCGATCGTACGCGTTTTTTCTATTCGATACTTCTGAAGGATATTGTTTAAAATGTCTATATTGTAAAATTTTGTATTATATTGCTCACATATAAGGGGAATCGGGGATTTTTTTTCTAATGTTAGTTCTACATATGGACAAATGAAATAAATAAGGTTTTAAAGAATAAGTTTTATAGATTGAATGTTGTTAATAATGTTTTATAGGTTATGTTATGTTATACCCATCAATGTAATATCAGTGAAGAAGGAGATAATATTAATACATCCCTACGAACAGATACATGAAACAGAACCGGACACAGAAAATTAAAAAGGTAAAGGGAATCGAAACCGGGATCTCTGTCTTATCGGAACAACAACGCCTATACCAACTCGGCCATTTCCGTATCGGGGCACATCGGTACAATGTAGATGTTGGATAGATGATGAACAATGTAATGCTGTCCGATACATTGGCTAAAGAAAGAGGAAGCGCAACCCGGCATAACAATCTAAAAATTAATCACGAAAACACTTGGTCGTAAAATCTCAAATCACGGAGGAATCTTTTTTCTATGAATACCGATTGCCTGAGCGTCGATTTTACATTGTACGCATTGTATTACAAATATTCTGTGGCTATGATTATCAGATAATGTGCGGAGCATAAAGATATCCCGCTGTTTAATTTAAAACAGAAACGTTTATCAACTTAAATTGTAAGTTATTAACGTTGTAACTCCTCATTTACATTACAAAGGCACTGTAAAATTTCAACTTGAAATGCTTTTGAAGAAACATCAACTACAATTAATTGTCAAATCATATAAATTAACAGAATACATAAAACCGGCATTTACCAACATTTCATTTTTACTTGTGTCTGATAGATGCGAATCACTTACAAGGAAAAATTATGTTTTCATAGATATAAATCTACGTAGTTATTTTGTGAGTATTTAAGGGTACATGTATATTATAGTCAGTTAAGTTTATTTATTCATTTGTACCTACACGTGTAAATGTTTATGGCCATATTAATGTGCATTATTGACCGGTGACAATTTTTTTTCTTACCAATCATTACCTGCGTAGCGATTCTATATCTTTTGTGGGGTCGTTATCGAGATAGCGGATGTGATCTCCTGTCAGATTTGTGTGATTTTTACTTATTTATTGTCACATATTTTAGTGTAGATCGTTTTAAACACGAATTTCTGCAAGTATGCATGATTTTTTTTTAAATTTAATGAACGTTGTACATAGCAAAAGCAAATAAATCACACATATCTGACAGGAGATCACGTCCTTTATCTCATAACGATCCAACAAAAGATATTGAATGGCTCGACAGATCATCAGTGAAAATAAGTGGGTTTTTTAGAAAAAAAAATTTGAATAGGGATGCTGTGTGGAGGGTCTTTTTAAGGAAGGAAAGGATAGGAAGTTCTGGGAAGGAAGAAGGTATAAGGGATAGGTAGGAATCTGGGGTCAGTGTGTCCAGGAGTGACTTCATCCCTCCAACTGCGGTGCAGGATTATTGTTCGAGAGAGTCTGGCTGGAAAGGTCAAAAGGCCTCCCACAACCAGTCTCTCGCCGCCAAGTTCTCGACAAACATCATCCCATGAACCCGGGCACCTCTGCTAAGTCGCCAAATGTAGCGAACCAACTAGGGTTACCTATGGCAGAGGTGTTGGTTATCCAATAAATGGTCCCCGAGGCGTCGGTATCCATACCCGCCTCACAAATTGAAATGGTTCACCTTAGAGGGTAAGTATAATAAATATTTTTAAATAGATTTTTTTTTAAAGAAAGACAAACATTCCCGGGTTACAAATAACCCGACAATTTTTTTAAATCTCCTACTACCACCACAGAAAGCCGAAAATGTTGCTTGTGTTGTAATGGAGGACTTAGCCAGCCGAGGAATCGAAAACGCGACGCTCGGGTGGAACCCAAGTGCTATGCCCACTCGACCACTGACCGGTCACGGATGGAAGCCAAACGTTGAGCTGATGGGAAAAGAAAGCCTTTTTAATGTTTCGTTTTGCATTGAATATTTTAGAGAGTGCAAATAGCGAAAATGGTGACGGACGATCATTAATAATTAAATCTTTAGAAGACTGTGGAAAACTCCAGCAAGATATAAATGCAATTATTGACTGGAGTATCGATCATAAACTCGAATTCTACTTCCAAAAGTGTTTAGTTATGTGTTTTAGGAGGTCCCAAAAAAACATATATTTTAATTATAAAATGAAAGACACGTCATTGAAATACATGAAACGCACGGACTTAGGAATAGAGAACTCCAGTCCAATTTTTTTATTTTTTTTATGAATAATGACCTTCTAACTTAAATAACTGCCTTTTTGTTTTTATTTTTAGAGTTAGTTTTAATACTTAAAATAATTGTCAAAGTTTTAATTTTTCGAGACCCCCCGGAAATATGATAAATCGTGTGACGTCATCACTCCCGAAAAATTAGTATGGGATTGGGCAATCAGCTGATCTACTGCCGCCATTTTGAAATCCGTTGTTCCGTTTTTCGAAGTATTCTCCCTAGAAGAAGCATTACTTTTTTCAATTATTATTTTTTTTGTGCAGTAGTTTTTCAATATTTTAAATAATAGAGATAAACTAATAGAGATACCTCTATTTTTGATACTGAATTATTTAGGCTTAAATATTGTTTCAATAAACACTACAACTAAATCTCTATAAACAGTACGAAATAAAGAATAACATGAAATGTTGTTAATACTGATGGCTTGTGCCATACCTACATGTCAATTGATTTCAATACAATGTGATACAATGACTGGTGACGCGTGACGTCAGCACTAACCATTCAATCGTAACAACTTTATTTTAACGAGACGTTAAAAAATGCACTTTTTAATATTTTTTTACGAACACTACGTTTAATATTATAAAAAAAACTTATATATTCAGAATCAGCGTTTATTGGTCTGTATGAACATATTTTTTTAAAGTCACAATATTTTTTACTGGAGTTCCTTATTGTGTATGATGCTTGCTTAACATTTCACGCTCACATTGAAAAGATCTGTGAATCAGCCACAAAGATGTTGGGTTTTATCATACACAATTTAAAGAAATTGACCAACCTTACAGTTATAGGGCTTCTTTACTTTAGCTTGGTGCGTAGCATTCTCGAATGTGGATCTCAGATATGTGGGCCAGTGGACAACGTCTAGGTACTAATGGTCGAGAAAATACAAAGAAATTTTTACGATACCTCTATATGACAGAGTTAGGTTTTTACCCATGGCTGCCTTAGTCCCAGAAGAGATGTCGCATTACTGCTGATAGCTTTTAAGCTTCTAAATGGTTTTATATCGGTACCAGATATTCTGGCTAAAATACGATTCTATGTCCCGGATAATTTCACGAGAGGTCGCCAACACAGGCTTTTGATTCTTCCCAAATGCAAAAGTAACTTACCAATGGTGATGCCCCTGGGAAGACTCACTAGGTTAATTAACTGCCTCGCAGGAAATGTAAATATTTTCCACATTTCCTACAACGATTTAAAGCGTGAAACATCACTTATGTTTTAACTAAATGTTTTACTGTAACTGTATTTATTATATATCTTTTCTAACAGCTTTTGCAATGTATTGGTTTTATGCTGTTTTTGCAAATAAATAAATGATAAAAAAAAAAAATTACCAATAAATCGGATGATCAGGTAAGTTCATATTTTTAGGCTTTAAAAAGGATGAAAAGAGCGCCCACATATTTTTCCTCGAGTTTCGATTTAATACCAGTGCACTGGTATAAAATCAAAACTCAAAACTCGAGGAAAGCTGTATTCGGAGACATGATGGAATTTTGAACGTAATAAAAATATATACTTTTGAATGTAGCTATAACTTTGTGGTTATCCTTTATAGATAAATGAAAATAAATAAATAAAGTATAAGTTTGCCCTGAAGAAGGAACGGTCGTTCCGAAACCGGTCGGCTTTACTCAAATATACAAGTGGTTCAGCAAAGTAACATTGTTTCATTTGTCATAAAAATAATTTTTCGAAATGGTACAGATTTGTAAACATTAAATTATTCATCTTGCTTATCATTTTACATGAATTTACACGTCTCTTGTGTGAGATCAGCAATAAACAAATCATTTAGTTTTAATTTTAGCTGAATGATTGATAATAAACTAATTATTGATAATAAGAATCTGTTATTATCTCACTAGTCTCGCGATACCTGCAGAAATGGTTGCACGCATTTTAAAATTATTCTATCGCGTTCACGTGTTCGTAGAGTGTTAAATTGTTATTTTGTGCTGTGAATCAAAAAAGTGAGAAGTGATATCGTAACTTTATGAGACTCAAAATAGATGAGTAGTTGCTCTTTGTCTTTACTGTAGTTCAATTAACCTCAGTGAATTTGAAATGTTCGGAGCTTAACGCTTAACATAATTTTGATATAATTTTTATCACCACATAAGGAACTGAATATCTGAAAATCTTTCGGTCACGGGAAGGATAGTTTTGTGGTTATTTCTCTCCGGACTTCGGAAAAGACTCCGATCTAAAATAAGTAGGGCCAGAATTTTAATAGCATTTTTCAAAAATTACGTAAGGACAAGGACTAAATATGTAGAAAAATACGTTTATTATCGAAACTGGAAAAATAATATATATTACTTTGTTATATTCAATTTAATTGCATTCAATCAATGTTATTTTCAATGTAATTAACTCGTAAGATCTAGTTTTTTGTGGAATTAGACGGTACCTATCTAATTGGATACGTTTTTAATTGGATAAGATCTTCACGGCCAAACGTATTTTCGTTATTTGTTTTTGAGATGTTATGCCGTGTCGCCAACACGGCATAACACCCCAAAAACAAATAATGAAAAAACCTATCTAATTGGTTGATAAATTCAATGTAAAAAATATTGGTTACGCTTTCATTAAAGCGTAACCAATCATATGAACAAATTGTGTGTAAGGGGTCATCCATTAATCACGTGAGGCTCGAAAGGAGGAGGGGGGGGGGGGTTCGGAAAAAAATCACGAGGGGAGGGGGGGGGGTGTAATGAGATATCACGTGTATTTATTTTTCGTGATAAGAAAAATACTTTTCAGAAAATTTCTAAATACTTTGTACTAAAAAAAATGCACGTGATTTTGGGGGGGGGGTAAGTCTAAAATCCCACCAGATATCAACGGGGGGGGGGGGGGGTTAAAAGTTGCTAAAAAAACATCACGTGATTAATGGACGACCCCTAATTAGGTTTTTCGCTAAGAGAAGAAACATTTTTTTTTAATTGTATGACCAGTTATAAAACTCATTTTGGGACGGAAGGAATTTTCAATACATAAATGGGAGAAAATACAATTTTACACAAGTATTTTAAGAAAAATTAAAAATTCGCGTACAATTTAGTGCAAAAATAAAAAAGACAGGTTCAGTACAGTTTTATATTATTTTTTGTTACTATTTTATTTATTTCAGTTTGAATGGGGTATCTACAACGACAGAAATGCATTTACGCCATAGAATATCATGTTTGTTGGTTTTGTTGATTATCACGAAAACCTGAATAGTTTTGTCAGTTGACAAATCAATTGTAATTATTTTTAAGTGAGGCTCTAAAAATTTACACGTTTTTAATACGTTCTCCTGGAAACGAGTCAAATCCCTGCTATAAAAAAACAAAATAAAATAGTTATTTACCGTTCATAAAAAGCTTTCGATTTTTTTTACCGTGTAATATTTCACTGCTTTTTATTGTTCAAAGCCTTGTTTCTCAGGGATTTAATTTGACTACCCTCAGTTGGGTTTTGTGCTATTGGGGATGGACTCGGCATGCCACCAACCATGAAATGTAAGCAGAACAATGCTGAGACTTACCTGGAAGCGCAGGATTGCCCAATCATCTTACACAACAGGTTGCAATAATTCATTGCTTGAAATATGTGATGGAACAAAGCTTCTTGAAGTGTTCTTATATTTTTAAACATAGGCAGTTTACTTCTGAAAGAATCATCTGGTTTTTGGGCCAGTAAGATTTCTGTGAAAAGATATTACTTTTACTAGACAATTATTCTTGTAGTATATTGTTTAGAATCCGGTGAACCGACAGCTGATCGCCCGACAGTTGGCCCCCCGAAATTATAATTATTAACAAAATATAATTTTTTGTGCATTTTAACCAATTTCAAACCTAAAAAATACTTTAAAAATACCTTTACTAAAAAGCTTGTATCGATATCAAATGAATTTATTTACAATGTCGATGTTTTTGCACTTATAAGCTGGTGTATCCAGCATATAGACAAGAAATTTTGTTATTCATTGGTACGTCCCTCTGCACGCCGCTTCTGGACACTGAGTTATATTTTAAATACCATACTTCACAAATATAATAACGATTTGACAATAAAATTAGGTCATTAGTAACTCATATTACTTGTAAGGTTTTTCCCTAATCATCATTGAAGTGAACTACAAACCCAAGGTAATTAGCTTACTGGAATTACCAAAATATTTAGAAATTCGACAGTCTAAAACGACTTAGCAACAAATATAATTGATTAATATCCTTGTAGACCAACCCTCTCCCCCTCCCCAATATGTTGTGTATATAAACCGTAGACTAATAATTATTTGTACCAGTCTGAAGATGGCTCTAACGAGCTGAAACCGTTTACGGTCAAATAAAATTAAGTGAAATAAAGTTTTATATTGTTTTTATTATAATATATAAAACAATTGTTTTAAATAATCTTATGTAAGGGAACGTACCCATACTACGTGACACGTTTAGGGGGGGGGGGTCTTCAAAATGTCACGCTTGGTACAAATGAGCGGCGGCGGGCTTAGGTTTTTGGTCACCGGGGGGGGGGGGGGGTAAAAATGGAAAAAAGTTGGTCACGTAGTATGGGTACGTTCCCTAAGTGTGACGAAGATTGAAACGAAGACCAAAATCTTTATGATAATGTAAAATATTTGTTTGTTGGATTGACTTTCACGAACTGTAAGATCTGATGTGATGAAATTTAAACAGGATGGTTTGTCTTTCACAGTTGCGTGGAATGTCACGATTTACCTATGCAAATATTTACTGCTGACCACGTCAATTAGATTATGAGCTATGGCACTTTGTATACGTATTTATTTCTTTTTTGACAAAAACATGACAAGAAATTTTGGTTTGTTAGATATTGTTTTAAAATTTTCAATTGAAAAAACGTCTAAAAATCAGTTGACACCCGGGTAAAACCAGGTAGAAGATGCGCAGGCAGGAGTGCCAGGTCTGCCAAAACGAAATTACATAATTAATTAGTAGGTAGGTACCTAAGTACCTACTACTTCTAGTTATTTAAGGTCATGAATGAGAATTTAATATTTTCTAAACTGCAAAAGTTTGACAACCTTTAAAACGAGGTGGTCAGTTTTTTCTCCTTTAAGTATTATTACATATATGCAAGCATACACTGCACACCATTGGACGTCAAGTTTTATAAAGCCCGCTTCACACCGTCCCACCCGCCAACCGCAAGAAAATTTAACTCTGTGTTATTTATTCATCAAACGCCCATATTTACGCAGTTTTCTAATACAGGTAGATATTACTACGAGTAGATAGGTACGTGACTTTTAAATACTTTGTATTATTAACTACTTGTATTACATAACCACATTGTAAAACGATATTTTAATGTGTTTTAAATATGTAATTAGTGGCTTTTTACATAAGAATTATTGTGACATAGGACTGGAAGATACTATGTACTTACTTATTGTATATAATTACTTGCATACTGACAAAATTAACACCAATATAACAGTTCACCATTTGTTCAATTTTATGAAATGAAAAAACTAGATATTGAAATGAAATATTCCTCATTTCTTTTCAATATCTAGTTTTATTATTGAAGTTCTTCAATGATTTATTTATTTATTAACGACAAATTTCACAATGATTTTTTTTAAATCTTCATCACCTACATGTATAAATCCATTTGTACAAAATTGAAGGTTGTGAACAGAAGATTGGTAAACAACTTTTAAAGAGAATGAAGTGATGTAAAAAGATAAATGAATGAGTCTTAGTGGGTATTTCACCATCCTCTACTCAAGCTGTTCAATAGCAATATTCATAAGTATTATATAGAAGTATATTTTCGATTTAACTATTGCTCGACAAAGCTGTACACAGTCCCAGTTTACTAATCGGTGAATAGTGGCAACCTTTGAATAGTGGCTATATGTAGTAATAGTTTTACATATAATAGAAAAATGAAATAATTTAACTTTGTATAAACCACTTATTTGATGCGCAAATCCGACCGGTTTCGGAACAAACGTTCCTTCGTCAGGGAAAGCTTATACTAATTTGACAGTTTCGAACAATGTTTTATTACGGTAATGTTTTAATATTTTATATTGGAAAAACCACTCGTAATTTTGAAATCAGAATCAAAGAACATTTAAGGTGTCTTAATAATAATAATTTTTCTGAGTTTGCTAACCATATCATTGAAAATAACCATAGTTTTGAAAAAAATACAGGGATAAATATTCTTCATATTAATCATAAAGGAAAACGTTTAGATAACTTAGAAGCCTTGGAAATTAAAAAATCCCTTAAAAATAATGAATCTATTATCAACAAACAAAAAATATTGTCATATAGCCCAATCATGGATTTGTTCCCCTACCCACCCACTCTACACTAATACCTACCTACCCAATCTACATTATTATCTAGCAACAGCTCCACCCCTACCATAATAAAACATTGTTCGAAACTGTCAAATTAGTATAAGCTTTCCCTGACGCAGGAACGTTTGTTCCGAAACCGGTCGGATTTGCGCATCAAATAAGTGGTTTATACAAAGTTAAATTATTTCATTTTTCTATAATGGATAACCACAAAGTAATAGCTACATTCAAAAATATTACATATAATAATTTAATAGTTTTACAACCTTTGAATAGTGGCTATAAATGTACATTTATTATAAGATATGTTTGCGGAGTTTTCTGCCTTTTCATTATTTAAAACACAGATAACAAATTTAAAAATATAATTACATATAGGTGGTTCTTGAAGCTAATTACAAAAAACCTTTTTTTGTTAACAAACTGCTCAATTGCACAGAGAAAACACTATCCATTGCGAGTATTTGTTCATTATGATGGCTTATCGATAGGATGGTGAAATACCCCCATAGTTAAGAATACGCAAGATAAAAATAGTGAAATACACTTGCCTGAAGTGTGTATATGTGCCTTATATCTCTACGAATATAGATAATAAACTTAAAAATCTATCGAGAGTAGATTTTTGAGCATAAGCAAGAAACTGTCATAGATATTTTTGCTACAATACTGTATTTTTGTTAATACGTTCATACGAGTACATTTATAAAAATGTTATTTTTTAATTAGTCTATGCTCATTTTATTACAGTAAACCGATTTGTAGTACAGATTTATCTGAAATAGTGATTTCTAGTAGCTTCGCCTCGTATAGATACTTGTAAGATCTACGCAGAGTCAGTGATACCTAACTTGTAAATTTCGTACCTGTGTTAGTCCGCCTTTATGAGACCTTGGCGTTTACCTACCTGAGGTTAGACGTGCTATTGTAACAAAAAACACAGATCTAGGAAACGTCTTTATTGGTTTTGCCAGACAATAAACCCACCGTAAACGTTGGTCCAGAACACCATTGGATGCTGCGACGGGAAAGCTATTGTCACGCCTTGACAGTAAGACAAAGCTCAATATCGGCAAAGATTCATCTCAATGATGTATCCGTTTAAGGCAGCGAGTATTGGCCAATAGGCCATTTCAACTTTTCTTAATGAACGACACTTTGCAATAATACTTTTACCTGATGGTGTCCTATTTACGTTTATTACTCAGGGTACTCAATCTTATGCCTATTGTTTGCTGTTTAATGGCGAAAGATTTCTTAAATGACTGATTGTTGTTTTCATAGGTTAATGAGCTTCAACACGTATTATACCTACTCAAGTGGTAGGTACCTCGTACAAATCGCACGTCAATACAGTGAAATAGGCTTTGCTTACTGCGTACCAAAAATCAGGTGAAGGTTCAATAAACACCACAAATAAGGCAACAAGGCTTATGGAACAAACTGGGCCTTATTTACCAGCGTTATAATAACATTACTTTGCAACAAGTGTTGTTTACGCTATGCATTACAGGCCAAAAATCTTAACGAATCCAATATTGTTGTAAAATTATCATGACCCTGAACACATACGACATGTGGGAATACTGGATTTGTTCGAATGATGTACCAAAATGGATGGTTCTCCGAAAACTTGCGTAAATGATCTCCCCTGCACGGATTCACATTCGGGAAACAATCTTAACAAGTGTCCAACCATTGTATGTTCATTGCGGCGGGAGGCAAACCTTAGGATTAATGTAGGTATTAAACCATCTCTTTTTTCAGCCCGATTTCCATATAGAGACCAAAGCGCTTTACGCGATCGCTATTTTCATATCTATTATCATATCTACGATTTCAATTGGCATCACATGAACCATGTTGTTTGCTGAAAATTTTTGTCTTTGGTCAAAAAGAAATGGTGTAATAATACCTACCTACATAAGTCTTTCTTTGGGGGAGCTGTTTAGAGGGTAGATGTGTTGCAGGATGGGGAAACGCAAAAGCTGCCTTGTCTCAGTCGTAAAACGACTTTCTCGTTCTGGCGAAAAGCATCAACAACATACCTACGATTGTCGGACGTTGTTTAGCATGACTCCCAAATATGGCGCAGTGCAGGCAATGGTGCAGAGGGGATCATTGGCGCAAGTTCTTCGGAAAACTATGGATAACAAAACCATTCCTAAAAAAGTTGTATTTTATTTGATTGTTTCGTCAGTCTTCTTATTCTATTGTCCTTTCCAATCCACGTTAGCAATTATCAAGGTAATATTCACTTTTAATTCTGTAGCCATGTACAATTCTGTTAAAGAACCTGCACAATATTTTAACTGCTTGAGCTTCACGTAGTTTTTAACATCATAGGCTTACTGCATTCAGTGGCGGCGTAAGGGGGGGGCGGAGGGGGCGGTCCGCCCCGGGTGCCAAGCACCAAGGGGTGACAACTCACTCGTACAGACAAAGAATGCGCACAAAATCTCCCGCTGTAAAGACATTTCAATAAATAACTACGTACTCTTGTATCTAGCTACTTACATTATCATATTTTGAAATGCGTCGCAACTATATTTTTTTTTTTTTTTTTCGATTATAATTTCTAATTTCCTTTCTAAAACTGAAGAATCATTTTGAGAAGCTTGTATCAACACTCGAAGAGATGTGTGATCCCAACACCGGCAAAGCAGGCGTTGAAAGAAGAAATTAGCGAAACTTAATCGAAAATCTGGAGACACAAAAATCAGAAAAAGTTATCAGCACCTCTGGGACTTGAACCCAGGACCTTCTGCTTACATGGCAACAGAACTGAGCTAATTAATAATTTATCCAGACACTATCTAGATAGCCAAGGGCGGATCTGGGGGGGCACGTGCCCCCGTGCCCCCCCAGACGGTATTTTTGTGTACTGTGGAGATTCCATCACAGTACATACTTAGAAGCCAAAACTGTCTTTTTTAAACATTTAATTTTTCGATTGTTTTGACACTTTCATAAACCTTCCTATACATACTTGAACTTGTAGAAATAAACTTGAAATATGATACTTAAGTTTACTTCTAACAGTAATCGTTGATTTTTTTTGCCTTTCCGCCCCTTTTGCCCGCCCAGAAAAAAACCTAACAGTAATTGTCGATTTTTTTGCCCGTCCGCCCCTTGTGCCCCCCCCCCCCCAATCATATATAAAAGTAGCAGCCAATAATATGTGCGTTAAGAAAATGAAGATAAAGTTGGTAGTTCTTAGTCGAAGAATGATACAGTTAAATGTGACCGGATTGGAAATAGACACCTTAGCTCAGTTGGTAGAGCTGTTTCCATGTAAACAGAAGGTCCTGCGTTCGAGTCCCAGAGGTGCCAATATCTTTTTCTGTCTCCTTTATAAAATCTTATTTAAGGTCCACAATGAGCCAAGCGCGAATAATCAATTTTTCTATGTTATCAATTAAAAGAGAAAGAGAAAACAATCTTGATATTGTGATCGAATATTTTAGTAAAATGAAGTCTCGTAAGCATGTTTAGTATTTGGTGTTTTATTTTATGTAGGGTGTTTAATACAAAACCGCCCCGGGTGCCAATCTACCCTACGCCGCCACTGACTGCATTGCCTTATTTTAGTGATTGTGCCATTTCTGTTGGTTTCAACGAGCACATAAGTTCATAGAGAGTAGTTTCAGTGCTTACTGGTAATCGGATGTATGGCATGTTCCCAGTTCCCAGACGGGACATAATAACTGTTTCCCCACTCGGGTGAAGCTGAATGTGTTATATATAATGAAAGCGCGCCGGCCGGCGCACTGTGGGCCTAAAGGGTAGGTACATCTGGTACATGTTATGATATAAAAAATATTATTTTTCCTTTGCTAAGTTGTGGTTTACATGCGTTTATCCGTATCGTTTAAAAACATGAAATTAATACCATTATGTTAAATAAATAAATACAAAATTTAAAATGTCACCTCAAAGTTCAATATCTTTAAAACTCATGTGAATATTAGGTGATTTTTTGGAATGTACTTTAATGAACAAAAGATGTGTAATTTGTTAAGAAAAATTAAATATTATAAAACAACTGACAATATCAAGAATTAAAATTAAAAAAATAAACGGAAACATGATGTAATTGTTTTATATTGTATAGAAAATCTATGAATGATATTATTTTCAACGCGGCCTCCGGTGGAGTTCTTTAGTACTTTTTTTACTACTTGTCTAAATACAAAAAAAAATTAGCCAGCAATTTTATACACAAATTTTTTTTTTCAAAAATCTAATACTTACGTACAAAATGTGATTTAGCTAATCTCCAACTTGATAATTTTTTTTGGTGGAAATTTATGGATTGGAACTTTACATGAGAGTATGCATCACGTGTCTATTTGTTGACGATGTTGAAGCTCGGTGCAGTTAAATATAAGCTAATTTAAAAAAATATATATTTTTTGCAAATTCTTATAGTAGATACTTTAAAGAATATAAAAATCATAATATCTAACCTTCTGCAAGTTTCTCCAGAAACGAAAGGCTTATGGCGAAGGCGATTGTCATAAATCTCAGTTTCATTTTAATCTCTTATTAGTCAAACCTTATTAGTTCTTGTTAATTCATAAATATTTTTAAAACATATACTTATATTACTAACATAATCTAAGCTAACTTACTAATACAAATCAAATTTGAGTTTATTGTAATATTGTAACTACCAACTATTGTAAAACGAGAAATAAATAGGCTTATTATTATTATAAGTCAACCCGAAAAATATACCAAATGGATGGTGTACTTAAGCAATGTAATTAAAAAAATTCCAGATTTAACATCCATGTGGGGCTCCATGTTTTACTTTAATTGTCGTAATAAATAAGTTGCTTACTTTGGTGTGATAAATTAACAGAAAGACCTACATAGATATAACTACAGCGAAAAAGACTAGCCATCTATAATTTAGAATCAATGGTTATTTTAATCCTACAGCATAATTAAAGATAAAGAAAGTGAATTTTGGGATGAAACCCTTTGGCACCATAGTGCGGCGGGCAAAGGATACCCTCAAAGCCAAGCGGAAACATTTTTCTGTACCGAGGCACGACGTACATAGCGTTCTGTGTACCGAAGCCGCCATGACCATTGTCTGCTAACTTCAATATGGCTATAAAAATGTCAACAGCTCATTCGAGATATCGTAAAATCTGAGCCGTTCATCAAAAAGAGTGCCTTAAAATGGGTTGGATTAAATAAGAATGAGATGTGAGCCTTATTTATAGACGTTTGAATCACTCTTCAAACCAGAACAACAAAACCGCGTCTTTTATCATTCACGTGTTCATGTGTCCTCTGCGTGCAAAACCGTGTCTTCTGCAAGCTTAAACTTTCTTATAAATAATAATAATAATAATGTTTATTCCAGGATGTGGGGAGGATAGTGCAATCCCACATGTCCCATAAAGTTATACATATTTACACAACAGATAAAGTTAAAAAAAATTAAATAGAAAAGAAAATAAAAAATAAATAAATAAAAAACATAAGCGATAATAGAAATAAAATAAATAATTAATTATAATGTAGGACGTGGTCTGGAGTGAGCTCGGGCCCAGCGCTCGCTCAGAAGTGGCGCTTAGTGCTGGAAGGCTGCGATCACCACTGTGTTATCGGAAGCCATTAGCCGCATCCTGGCTCCAGTGACCCGGTGTCTCATCGGACCGGCGAATCCGTGTAGTCCTAGCTCCGTAAACATTGAAGATGCGCTGCTGTATCTTCTGTATCCAAATATAATTCTGCGAGCATCATTATATTGGATCCGGAGTCATTCTATTGAGCTGGTTCGGTAGTGACATCATGTTTCACATGTGTATAGGCTAGTGCAAAATGCATTGAACAATGTTTTTTTTTTATATTGTTAATGCATTTGAAGAATCTTAGGGCAATCATGCTCGAATTATTAATTAATAATCATATTAGACAGTATACTGATACTTCTCCGCTGTCGTTCAATATCACCGTCATCCGAGAGCTGGTCTTCAGTAATAATGTGTTCCAAGTATTTTACATTCTTAGATGCGTTTATGTTTTCCTCATTAAGCTTTACAGGGAGCATTTTCTCGGGATTTTTTCCCTGGTGGAATGCGATTAGTTCCGTCTTCTTGGGGTTGTATACATCATGTTGTTGTCATTTGCATATTCTTTGCAGATTTTTAATAATGTTCTCAACCAATGAACCAACTCAATGAATCATGTCGTCCGCATAACTTATGTGATTTAGGCATAAATTATTAATACGACAGCCCGCCCTGGTGTCCAGGCGATTTGATAATTCGTCTATGTATACATTGAACAGGATTGGGGACATACACCCTCCTTCCCGTACTCCTGATCGCAAATATATCGGTTGGGAGTACGTACTTGCCCACCGTACAACGTATTCCTGCTGGGAGTGCCATCGCGATCGGGATAGTGTGTTGATATATATAGTAGGTATTCTAGCTTTCAATTTCTCCCATAAGGTTTTATGACAGACCCTGTCGAACGCTTTGCTCAGATCTAAGAAGCATCCGTGTACAGTAGTTTTTCGTTTCTTGTAATATTCTATTATTTGCTTAGCGGAGTATATTGCCATATTAGTGGATAATCTGTACTTAAAGCCCATCTGATTGTGTTTAGAATTGAGTTTACCTTCTATTTCATTCGGAATTACCCTTTCAATAGTCTTGCAATTATAGTAGTCAGGGATATTGGCCGGTAATTGCTGGAGTTGGTCATATCGGGCTTTCCTGATTTCAGGATCGGGGTTATATTGGTTTTCGTCATTGCACTCGGTAGATGGTTGTGTTTGAGGATTGCATTGAATAGAATGTTTAGTAGTTTAGGTATGTATCTACCTCCGTACCTTATGTGTT
This sequence comes from Limnephilus marmoratus, assembly GCA_917880885.1. NCBI lineage: Eukaryota > Metazoa > Arthropoda > Insecta > Trichoptera > Limnephilidae > Limnephilus > Limnephilus marmoratus. The sequence continues at coordinate 26,065,868 of OU862921.1, read as the reverse complement.
CAATACATAAACTATCATGTCCCGGAGATTTACCGGCCTTAGTAGCTTTGATGGCCTTCATTATATTATTTTCAGAGAGGAAGACGTTTTGTCCATCATATCATATTCCATAATATCAGGAGCAGTTGGTGCTTCGTTTCTGGAAATATCTGCAAAGGTTCTTCTAAATCTCCCGGCGATTTCCTCTGTATTTGTTGATAAAACAATATTTATCTGTAGTGACCTTCCATAATGAGCCTTGGAAGTCACATTTGGATGTACAGCACCATGGAAGTGATTTTATCACAAAAATGGCTCTAAGAATTATCCATTTATTATTTTTATGTAACGACGGCTGAACTAAGCACTCTATTATACAAATCACTACACAAATTTTAATTTAAGTATTATAATGCAGGGAAACATCGATAAACTACCAATTTGAGAGGCAAGTATGGGTACCGCGCAAAGTGGTTCGCTAGGTTTGGTGGTTTCATTGGAGTGAGGTTTGTCTAGGTCTGCCCATTTACTGTGTGGCGGGCCGGACCGGGAGATATTGGTTGACGGAGATCTTTTTCGACCCATGGCCTTGCACCGCGGTGTATTCGTGCGTCCGTCACTCTTGGACCCCCTGACCCCCAGATTCCTCCCCACTCGTCATTCCTTTTTCCTTCCCTGAAATTCCCCTCCTTCCTTTATTTTAAACGACCCTCCACATAGCATCCTCAAAGGTGACGTAGGCCCTGTGGGAAATTATTTTCCTCACCGTTTCCTACGGAATTCTTATGTGCGTTCCTTAGTACTTTTTTACTACTAACAATACCCCAAAATGAAAACTAGTTGAAATGTGTATTTCCTTTGTTTAAATTTTTAAGGGTTAATTTTAAATTTTATCATTATTTATGAATATCTTATTAGGGTTTTCAATGTTGAATCTTTCGATCATCCCTTAACCACGCTTTTCACACAGTGCGAAATGGATTTTTCCCTCTAAAAAAAACAAGCGTGAGCAACCGCAGATAATTTAAATTCTGCGTATTTTCATTAATATTTCCTTTTTTATATCTCCAATTCGGTGAACATAATCACATATCGTCTGGCACCGCATCTGTACTGCCAGTAGAGGCTACGGATATGAGGCGTGATGCATTTTCTCGGCGATTAAATTTGATTTGTGAACCGGGTTTAATATGATGTTTGCTATTTGTCGGGGTTCTATTGCCTCCACCTTTTATTGTGCACTTGTTTTCGTGGTTACAATAATTCGTACTTAATGCATTTCTTCAAGCCAAATATCTGTCAAAATGTACTCATGTCTGAGTAGGAGACAAGGGTAAGTATTAAAAATTATTAGACGAAATAATATTTTAAATTTATATTCTAAATATTGTAAGCTTTTATGACTTTATATATTTACTAATGCATACTCACGTAAAACGATGCATACGCTTTAAGAACACTGTTAGCATCGATATTGAAAAAAACCGTGTTAACATGGAATTAAATAAAACCCCTAAAATTTGGAAGAGTTGAAAATATTTTTTTATACCAGAGATATGTACCTTCTTCTTATATTATTTATATCTTCTTATCAAATTTGTACGCAGATTACAGGAGCTTAGTGAGCGCGGTAGTTGATCTTCAAAATATTGCTACAAAACAATACATTTTTCTAGTGGTAGTGTAGTGTTAAGGCAAGTCAAGATATGCTACAAAACAAACAAAAAATGCCATACGCTATTGCAAAACAATACATTTTGCCACGTATGGTCAGCAAGTGAAGATGCATATGATGAAATGCTACAAAACAAATAATTTTGCCAGGTGAACTGCTGAGGCAAGTCAAGATATCGACTCAAAACTGACTTTCACAGCAAACTTTGAATATCTCCTAAAAAGGTATCAAAAAAGGTAAATTTTCTTAGAAGACTAAGACGTAAATTAAATAGAAACCCTACGGAGCTTATTTATAAAACTATCGTTGCTCCACATTTGAATTACTGCTCTACGATGTTATATTTGGCCAATGAAGGAAATTTGAACAAACTAGAAGTTATACAAAACAAAGCCATGAGATGTATACTGGGGAAAGGCAAAAACGCAAGGATTAATCAAATGAGAGAGGAGCTAAATTGGATTCCAATAAAAAAGAGACTTCTATTTAATGTGTTAATTTTTGTGCATAAAATTATGAAAAACCAAATGCCAAAATACTTTAAGGATGAAATTGTTTTTAATAGAGACATTCATAATTAGGAAACAAGAAATTTAAACAGAGTTCGATTGCTACAAATGAAGAAATCAAAATCACAGAACTGTCTAATGTACAGAGGACTAAAGATGTATGATGAAATGCCTGAAAGTATGAAGAATGAAGAAATAATGAATGTATTTAAAAAGAAATGTTATGCTTACTGTAAAAATATTTAAATTTATCAAATGAAATATTACATAATGCTTATTAGTTTATATTCATGTAGTATAAACTAACTCAATAAATAAATAAAAAATAAAAAAAGATATTGCTACAAAACAATACATTTTGAAAGGCACGCGTATAGTGCTGAGACAAGTCAATGTATTGCTACAAAACAATACATTTTGAAAGGCACGAGTATAGTGCTGAGGCAAGTCAATGTATGTATTGCTACAAAATAATATATTTTGTCGGGTACAAGAATAGTGCTGAGGCAAGTCAATGTATTGCTTCAAAACAATACATTTGCCAGGTGTAGCGCTAAGGCAGCAACGGTGTACATTTCGCCAGATATATTGCTGAAGCAAGTCAAGATATTGCGTAAAATAAAGAGGATAATATCTCCGACATCACACATTGGCGGCATAGTTTTGTTTTTCTCTTTTTTATCGTACTTACCTACTTTTATTTATACGTTTCTCTTATTTATAGTCCCGGTATGACCTATGACCTTAGTATGTTCTAACCTGTTCTAACGCATTTTTCGTTTCAACATATAATAACTACCTTTATGGGAACACTTAACAAAATGCCTGTAAAATATAACGCATGAAATAATTAAAAATAATTATCATTATTAATTATTATAAAAAAAAAATTCTAATGCCGTTTTTGTGAAAAGAACCTCAGTGATAATAGATATTAATTACAAGGAGCACCAACGAAAGTCTAGAAGACCACAAATGACCCGCAAGCCATCACTTACGCACCACTGCAATAGAAATTCAGTATAGTTATTGAAGGTACCGAGCCACTTCACAAGACCAGTCACAAGAGGGATTTTTTCACCTTGGCCAAAGAAGACAAAGGCATTTGAGGACGAAAATAATGGTCGCAGTTACGGCTATTAAGTTCCTTGGGCTTTATGTTCAGGTAGGTACAAGGTGCAGATTATTTTGTTGCCTTTTTTGCGGCGCTATTCAATAAAAAGTGTAAAGTCCTTCTTTACATTATTTATTACTTAATCAGTGTACATAAATATAAGTTTGTAAAGGCAGATAAAGTTAAGACTCCTCACACCTATCTTTATTGTTGTACCATTTAGTTTACAGCTTATTTTATTATGTTCCCGCTTTACTTTCTACCTGTTACTATGGCCATTCTTAAAACAATATTAACAGGCTGAAAATTCCCAAATTCCGCAAATTTGGCAAGGTGTTAAAATAACTGTGGAATTCTACACATTTTTACTACTTAATACTTTATTTTGTTACGTTGTTTGACTTCCTCCCTTTGAGCCAACAATTCGAACAACCTTTGGTGAAACTCTGACATCGTGATACACGCGACAATACTGAAGGAAAAAGGTATGAGTGGTGGGTGGGAATCTGGGAGTCAGTGTGGTTGGAGTAGTATTTTTATTATTATACCATTAGATGGACGTAAGGATCCATCCCTCCCACTGGGTAGGAGGATCGAGAGAGTCCTGCTAGAAAGGTAAAAAGGTCTGCCTGAACCAGTCTCTCCAAATCCGGCCGCCAAGAACTTGACAATCCTTACCCCAAGAACCCGGACACCCCTGCTTAGTCACCAAACGTAGCTATCTTGGGGTAACCTACAACAGAATTTATGCAAGAAATGGTTCCCTGGGCGGCGGTATCTAAACCCGCCTCCCGAACTGACTTTCGGCCAGCCGTTGGATTGAGTCAAATTGGGCTGCCGGGAATGAGCGAAGGAAAATATTGACAGCGAAAATCTTTAATCTCGTTTCATTTTTTATCTTCTACCAAATCCTGTTGCATTTTCTCATAATGGCATCATCATTTATAGAGCAAAAATATCATTAAGAATAAGGTACGTTTATAATATATATGTCGGTAACTACTTATGTACGTACCTGAAAGAATTTAAAAAACACATTTCAGGAGCATTATCACACTCTCTAATGGCCCAAATGAAACCAAAAATTTCAAATAATTCGTGTATGCCTTGAATTAAATATTCTATCAGGTCTTCTTCCGGCCGGCTTTTTTCAAAAATAAGAAACCTGAGAAGTAAAATAATGCTTCATTCATAAACCAATCCAATCCTTTTCTAAGAATGCAGATATATATTATAATAATTTTTACTCGGAAGTTCTACTCCCTTAACGGTCGAGTAAACAAAAACCCTCAGCTGAATGCTAAACTTTAGTAAACACCCTAAACCCCAACCTTGCAGGTAGGAGCTTAGGAAAAAAACTATTCCATCACGTTAGGTGTTTGCAAATATTGCCGACATAGTAAAAACCTTGCTGCGCGTTTGATCCGTTTTACCTGTAATATTTTAAATTTATGGTTATGGGTAGGTTATGTTACTTGGGTAGGTACGTATTTATCAGTGGCGTGTATTACTCTATGCTGTGATATTAGAACTCACGAATAAGTTTTGTGCGTTGAATCTTTCTTTGATCATTGTGGCCAAATTAATAAAAGAGCGAACTTTATATAGACTGACTTTCATCATGGCTGGTCTATACTATAACTAAAAAAACATATTATTTTGTAAAATCATGCATTGTAAACATTTTTTAGAAATCATATTACTCATGTACGAATATGTTTTTGTGCAATTTGTCATTACTATATTCAGGTGTAGTTTGTAGCTCCCTACCATTCTCTTTTTTTTAATTTCTACGGTTTGTCAGTTCGTGTTACATTGTGTGTACTTTGTTATTATCAGATAATTTATTAGTCTTCGAACAAATGTAATAAGTAATAATAAATAAATACATAAAATTACAGCCACCACGGGATACCTGGCAGACTTGAAACGTCGAAATTGAATTTTATTGAAGGAAGTGAAAATGAAAGTAGACAAGCCTTTATATTTTTTAATAATAAAGTGAATTATTTTATTATTATAACTAATATTAGTATCTCTAGTTATCTATTATTATTATTAGCATCTCTAGTTAGAAGCCTAATGGAATATAACTCGGTAGTTTGGTCTCCATCTTACAAAATTCACATTAATAACGTTGAGCGAATACAAAAAAAAAATTCTACGTTTTATAAATTTTTAATTAAATATCCCACTAGAAGACTTAAAATATAATTTATTTTTCAATATTCTAAAAATACACACACTAGAAGACAGACGTAAAATAAACCACTTAACATTTTTATTCAAAATACTTAACTCTAAATTTGACTGTTGCGAACGAATTGATCCCTTCGGCACCGGTGCATAGTCGGGAAACACGCCAAACGCGTGCCCAACATTTGTACACAGTTGACATTTGTCACATGAGAACGGTCGTTTCTTCGACTCGTTCTTATGTTCAACAGCTCGGCTGTGGAATGATTTGCCGGCCTCTGTGTTTCCTCCTTCCTACAACATGGGTCTCATTAAGACCAAGGTTCATTCCTTCCTCTCCTCAAAAAGACCCTCCACACAGCATCCCAGATGACATAGGCCCTGAGGGAAATTATTTTCCTCAGGGCCTCCTGTGTGGAGTTAATGTAAAAAAAAAAAAAAACTTCTGCAACTCATAAACTTACGAATACCGACAGTAACTATACGACAAAATACACTATTCTACTGTAGCATTCAAAAGCGGAACTACATTGCCCACTCTCCGATACAACGATTTCACACTATGGGAAATCAGTACTTAGGTGATATTGACATATTTAACATAAACTTGGCGAATTTTGTTGATCTTGTAAAAATCTTATTCCAAAACTATTCCTAAACATATCTGTATTTTTGTAAACCTATGAAATTACTGTATTTTTGTATTTTTATGACTTGCGTGCTTTTTTATCTAATTTTATTTTTATTATTTCAGTATCTGTTTAAAAATCATATGTCATAAATTAATTGTACCTACTACCAAACATGTAAAATCCCTTTGGGCATTAAATAAATAAATTAAAATATAGACAAAGAAATATAATATTACTAACGAGTCACTAGGTTGGAAGAATGAAGCGTCGTTCCATGTGAGAGCGTCGTCCCGTATTGCCACGCTAGAGTCGATTTTGCGCTAGATGTTTCACATCAAATAGTTCATTACCTACCTATTTGTCTATACTCTAAACTATATTTAATTCATTCACCTATCCATTTAAAAAAAAATCGTATCTGTGTCAATCATCCAGTGATTGCCGCTGCCCTGAAAATGTGGTGGTTCACTGTTAATCCGTACCTATGAGATAACGTATTTGCTATACCTGTTGATTAAAAAAGCTTTTTTCAGTTTGGTTAATTATTTTTGCCTCAAATCCAAATTTAAGTTTTGTATGATAAACGCCGCGCAGTCGTCCGTGTAGCACACACAAGCTTAATTTTTCATATATATGGCCGGCGTTGCGCGCCGGCGATATTTGGGATATTCGATACCAAAACACAATTCGTTCCGATGCGTTTTAAGATTTTCACGGCCAAAAGTATTTACGTTATTTGTTTTTTAACACATCTACCGGATCTGCCCTGATGACATTGCAACGCTGTCCGAAACGTTGGCTAAAGAAGGAGGTAGCGCAACACGGCATAACACCCCAAAAACAAGTAACGAAAATAATTCGTTCCGTTTGCATTCGGTCTGCACACGGGAACGGGAAACTTCGCGCGGAACTTTGAGAATTCGCTCTCCCTGATAAACATTCATATTAGGCATTATATTGGTAGGTGATATTTTTGATAGGATTATGATATTTTTAGTAAGATATTGTAAAGTAATTTACAATATCTAATAATTTAAATAATTTACCAGTGCTGCACATGAACACACTGTGCAACTAGCCGCCCTTGAAACCATCCAAAGTTTTCAGCGTTTTTTTTTAATTCATCTGTGCACTAAAATGATACACCTAAAGCTCCGTTAACTTTTGTGAGTTTGTCGTTCATTTGGTTTTTCATTTTCGATACTTTGCATATCCCGAAACCGGTGTAGGAATATATCTATATATAATTTTTTTTTCAAACAATTGTCGTTTTTTGTAAACTTTGAATAATTTCTGTTTCCACTTGGTTTTTTACGGTAGACACAATTTTCAGCCGTTTTGGACTACACACCACTGGTATTTATGTCGGGTTTGGTGACCGGTGACCATTGACAATAATTATTATTATTTCAGGTGAGAAAGTTTTATGGGGTTCTGCGGCACATCCGCTTTATGCAAAGTGTTTTTTACCTCTCGGCTTGCAATTACTCGAGTAATTACATTTCCGATGGCCCCTGGCAACGCCGGGCAAAGCTACCTGGTGCAGAGTCCTTTGTGGTGTCACGTATCTCGTTTTGGGGACTGCCGTGACAAAGGGCTAAGGGAATTACGGAGGGCTTAATTAAACCAAACTTAAGAAGATTTGCAAAGGCTTCGTAAACAAATTAGTGTCAATTTGTTTGACGAATGTATTGTGGAGTAAATTTAATGTTGACAATTTAAAATACTTTCGGGTATTTTGTTTTACATAAACAATTTAAAGACCTTACTACTTTCAAAACACTGTATTTCTCATATGTTCGTAGTATCCTTGAATACGCATCTCAAGTTTGGAACACAGACTATGCAGTGCACAAAAATAGAATAGAAAACGTTCAAAATAGATTTTTAAGGTACCTCAATTTCCGCTCTTTTCGATCTCATGTTAATAATGAAGACTCTGCAAAATTCTTCAAAATACATACGTTAACTTATCGAAGAAATATAGCAGATTCAGTAATGTTATTTAAAATTACACATAACTTAATCGATTGTCCTGATCTTCTTCAACGCCTATCATTCCACGTTCCAAATCGCAACAGCAGGCAGTCGCTTACCTTTAATCTCCCTCTTTGCAAGACCAACTCCAAACAGAACTCATATATCTACAGACCCACACACTCATTTTACTTAAATTATTACCACATTGACATTTTTAACTCGACTTTACGTGACGTAAAACGAAAACTCACCAAGCAACATGACTCAAACTAGAAAGTTCAATCCCTATATATTCCCGTCCTTTGCCTCTTAATCCTATTCTTATGTTTCGCCTCCCCCCCTCCTTTTTTTACAAATTGTAACTAAAAAATAAATTAATTAAGAAAATACCCTTACAATGTCACACTTTATCATTAACTATCATCAGTGGAAAGTTCATAATTGGCATAATCAACATCTTATTTTTGTATTATTTTGTAATATCTGATTTGCTGTCAACTTTCTCTAAAATAAATAAAATAAAATAAAAAAAATAAAATGTTATTTTCAAAACAAAAGGCTTATCAAAGAACTGAGAATATCAATTTGTACCTAAGATCATCAACAATTTAATGTCGTTGTTGTCGAAATAACTTACGAACATTTTAGAATCTGAAACCTTACGTTTGAAATTACCTTCAAGCACTATAATTAAATTGGGGATAAAGAATTTAAATTGACAGTTTTGTATATTGCATTCCTCTCACAAAGACGACCCAATACATACTTTCCTCCTTACTAATAAACGTGTTCGAAATTTTACACAATTGATAAACCCTATCCTATATTAATTTGTTTATCATTTCGGAAAATTTTCAAACATGTTTATTACCAAGGCTCCTATTTATTTTTAGGTAAGTAGGTAATTAAGATATTATATAAAAAAGGTTTGCAAGGTTTCGCAAATAAATTAATGTCAATGAAACATTTTGAATATACTCATTTTAATAAAACTCGCTAACCAAAATCTATCATTAAATTATTTATTGACAGACCAATATGTACCTACGCCAAATCTACGAACATTCGCTTTGTGTCATTCAAATTCATACGTAATTGTATTAGGTCCTTACATATGAAATTGGCGTTTTGTGTGGGAGGAACATAAAGTCGATTTTTTTTAATATAATATATTTATTTAATCAAAGTTTGTACCATTGCTATCTATGCACTTTTGCCATCTCATAGGTAGTTCATCGATCCCTTTACTAAAAAAACCATTCGGACGGAAATCAATAAAATCTTTGAAGGCGGTTTGGACTGCCCCATCGGAGTTGAATTTTTTCCCTTGCAAGAAGTTATCCAAATTTCGAAAAAAATGGTAATCTGTTGGGGCAAGGTACGAGAGGGCTGAGAGTACGGTGGATGTCTTAGACATTCCAATTGAAGCTCCTCTAATTTGGTAGCCGTCTGTTGTGCAGTGTGTGGTCTAGCGTTCTAACGCGCGTTTGTTGATTTGCTTCACTCAATTCGTGAGGTACCCACCTTTCAAGCATTTTCACCTTCCCAATTTGCTTCAAGCGGATTAAAACAGTTTTATCACTAACACCGCAGCCTGCAGCTAACTCGGACGTGGTTTGCGATGGATCTGCTTCCAAAATAGCCTTCAATTCTTCATTATCAACTTTGGTCTCCGGCCGTCCACGGGGCTTGTTCTGCAGGTCGAAATTTCCAGAACGAAAACGTTGGAACCAAAAACGAACTGTGTTTTCTTTTGCGGCACCGTCGCCATACACATCATTAATCCTTCGAGCCGTTTCTGCAGCACTGGTGCCACGGTGGAACTCGTACTCGTAAATAACGCGATATTTCAAGTTTTCCATTTTGTAAACTAAGTGACGCAAAGAAAAAAAACAATTAAGGAAAAAACAAATAATTTATAATATTCGAAACACAAATACATGAGTAAATAGTTGTATAAATTTGAATTTGGGATTCCTTACTAAAGAGAAGATATTTGAGATCAAAGTTGCCAGAACGGCAAAACGCCAATTTCATATGTAACGACCTAATAGATAATTCCTACTTTTCACAAGACCCGACAAGTATTTGATTCTTGACTTCCTCAGGCTTTTCCGATTTCTTCACCACGTCTTCTAAATTATCTTTTGGTTTATCTGCATAAATTTAAGATATGTTTTATACAAATTGTTCAAAACGTCTTACCGCCAAACGGTTAACGCCTAATAATATGTAAATATACTTACATAATCAAAATGTTAACAAATTATAAAAATACACACAATTTGCTAAACAAGCAGGTGTAGAAAAATATCAGTTCACAAGAAAAGTAATTTAAGTTTATAATAAATGCGCAATTTGTGCTTCGTCTACTTTGATCTAAAACGATCACTTACTTTAATCATACAAATTATGCTGAAATAGACCACACAGACCAGACCGGACCTTATTATGAATTATAATAAAATACGTAGGTACCTGCATAAATTGGCACGATTTTAAATTTCTTACGATAGATAGATAGCATTATATTAAATTCGTTTACTAGGAATTTTTGTGTGTGCAAGAACACAGCAATGGATTATTATATACCTGCCTGGCTTTAATTTTATTGAATAATAATACAGAATTATACAATTACGTACTTGTCTCAAAATTTCGATCAAAATGGTATCTTGTGTTCTGAGAAATCAAATCATGCTAATTAATTTTCATAGATTTCTTGGAAAAATATATTTTCAGGAATAAGTTGTTTGTTTAGCATTATGTCTAATAAGTATCTTTTATTTCCAGTGGCCATGTACATTTGCCTCATTGTGTTTGCAATCCAAATTATTTTCTTTTTTGGTTAATTGAAAAGATATCTAATGAGAAACGTATAATAATAATGAGCTCAACGACCGGTCAGTGGTTGAGTGGGCATAGCGCTTGGGTCCCACCCGAGCGTCGCGTGTTCGATTCCTCGGCTGGCTAAGTCTTCCATCACAACACAAGCAACATTTTCGGCTTTCTGTGGTCGTAGTAGGAGATTTTCAAATATTGTTGGGTTATTCGTAACCCAGGAATGTTTGTCTTTCTTTAAAAAAAAAAAATCTGGTTGCATAGCTAACGACGTTTAAAAAAATAGAGAATATTTTTTAGAATAAAAAAAAACTATTAAACACTAAAAATATTTTTTAGTGTTTAATAGTTCGAATAATATGATGTACCAAATTATAAATAGTGTTTTTGTTATTTCTATTTTTGAGAGTGATATTTCATGGTGGAATTCCATTATAATATATTATAATAAAACTAATATAAAACTTTTTTCCACTTAATTTTATTCGACCGTAACCGGTTTCAGCTCGTCAAAGCCATCTTCAGACTGGCACAAATATTTGTATTTAAATATTAAAATATTTAAATATTTGTATCAGTCTGAAGATGGCTTTGACGAGCTGAAACCGGTTACGGTCGAATAAAATTAAGTGGAATAAAGTTTTATATTAGTTTTATTATAATTAGACATCGGATTATATGCACTAACAAAGTGCCAAAATATGCATGCAAATATGCACTAAAACCTCTTGATTTGCCCAAAATATGCACAATGCAAAATCAAAAACCATTTATATTTTTATATATTTTAATTAAAGACCGTACAAAAACAGCGAAATATTCTTAAAATTATGCATAGTTTTTGTGATAATATACAACTATTAGTATTTTTCCAAATTTTCGAGCTCAAATTTGTTACGTTTGTCACCCAGTATTAATTTTGTACGCCGAAAACGACCTCTCTACGTCAACTGACGTCATTGGACAAAATTTAAAATTTGGCGCCATTTCTGGAGATACCTGTTTAGGGAGGGTATGACCTGTGCCGTTGATGTGGGCATTAATGTTCTTCGTGTCTTCAAGACTCGGGTTTTTAAGCAAAATAGAGTCTTAACTTTTTACGAATCTTTTCTGATATTGAATTAGGAAGGGCGTTGGCGAGTTCGATCATTGTTTCCAGTATTTCTATTGCTTTAAATAGAGGAAGGTTTTTTGTTTCCAATTTTTTTATGGCATCTGGTAACTTGTGGAAATGTGTTGAGATGAGGGCGATATTCTGTTTAATGGATGCGTCTTCAAATGCTAGCTTGCTTGAATGAATTGCAATGGCCTCAGAACTGTCAAATTGCCCAACTACTTGTTTTACGGCCTCAAAATTTTCAGCATAGAATAATACTGCCTTTAGCCAAGTACCCCATCGAGTAATTATGGGTTCTGGCGGCAATGCTAGATTTGGAAATTGCTCTTTATAAGACTGCACACGCGACGGTGCTTTTAAAAACACTTTTTTTGTAGAGGAAATCAATTTATTAACATTCCCATACTCTTGCCGTATCTCTTCTGCAAGGCGATGAAACCCGTGAGCTAAGCAGATAATGTGTAGTAAATTTGGATAAAAAGTTTGCAAGGCTTGGCCAGCTTTCACGTCAGCCACCGCGCTGCGCGCTGGTGCCCTTCGCGTGCCTACGCGTCATCGTCACCTAGCTCCCTATACAACGAAATATGCACGATTTGGGAAAAAAGGCTGAAATATGCATTAACGTCGTAATTAGAGAGTTATATGCATTTGCATATGCAAATATGCAAATGCATATAATCCGATGTCTAATTATAATATAGTGTTTTGTGTTTGTGTTTTTGTGTTTGTTTTTGGTGTTTTTTCCCAAATAATTTTTCAATATCTTACATAGTTGAAAAGCCAGGTGAATAGGACCGTTAGCACGGGGTTCTTCTATCTTAGACAACTTAAGTCAGTTCGTAGGAACCTTTCTACAGAAGCAACTAAGCTTCTTGTGAACTCGTATATAGTATCACGTCTTGATTACTGCAATGGCATCTATGCAAGTCTTCCTAAATGTCAAACTGACAAACTCCAATCAGTTTTCAACGCCGCAGCACGACTTATCACTGGGGTACCCAAATTTTCGCACATTTCGGAACACCTCCGAAATCTTCACTGGCTGAAGTGTCCTGAAAGGATCCAATACAAGTTATGCTGGATGGTGTTTAAATCTATCAATGAAATGGCTCCTCCCTATATCTCTGAACTATGCATTCCGGAAAATATTGGTCTAAGGCAGTCAACTCTTAGATCAGCGACATCTGCAATTGGAAGGTTGAAAGAACCTAAGCGAAATCCGAACACTAAGTTTGGTGATCGTGCATTCGCAGTATCCGGCCCTGAAGCTTGGAATAAACTTCCTATGGAATTGAGATGCATAACCAACTCAGCGGAATTTAGATCCAAACTGAAAACTAATTTTTTCCGATACTCCTTTCCATAAATTCATCATTCTATTTAAACTTTGCAATTTTTAATGGTTTTTTTTTTCTCTTTTCTCTCTGTTTATAGTTAACTCAATCTGTTTAATGTAATCTGTTAATTGTGATACCTCAATCTGTTTACTGTTGAGCGATGAATCACCTTAATGCAGTAAAGATGGACTATTAAATTTATTAATTTATTTAAAATATCTATACCTTCCCGTATATCCAGTTAACCTTCATTATACTTTTTGCACCCGTATTCTCGAATTTTAATATTATGTAAAAACTTCCTACTTCTTCTGGCACTAATCTTAATTGTAAATATGTGTGTAAATAAGTCACCAGTTTTAGGTTAGAATCTATATGTCTTAGTCATAAGTCACTAGCTATAAGTCTTAGAGCTAAGTCACTAGTTATAATTGTAAATCTTAGTTGTAAGCCAGTAATATAAATAGCCATAAGTCTTAGATGTAAGTCACTAGTTGTAATTGTAAATCTTAGTTATAAGCCAGTAATATTAATTCTTTTATATATTTATTTGTACAGCGCCCTTGAGGTGATTTTTCACGAAAACGGCGCTATATAAATTAGCCAATTATTATTATTATTATAGTGATCTTTTAGTGCAATTGAGTGGTTTCGGTTGCAGTCCATATTTGGTGTCAATATATTTACTATTTCTGTGTTTTGTACCCAGCGATTTACTTAAAATTAAAATGTTATATTGTTGTTATGGTTTTCGAGTGAAAGGAATTGATTGAAGAGTTAAGAATCATAGTATAAGAAGCTTTTTTCCCCAAATGTTATATTTGTCATTGGATGTGTTTTAGACCCTGAAATCTAGTGTTTGTAATATAAGAGTTAGTTGTTATTTCTTGTGTTTTGTTTTTATGAATGTAAAGGAATATGGTACAGTTGTTGTTTAATTGCTAGATTGTTGCAATTTCAGTACAATTTTCATTATAGCTTTATGAATTTTAATAAGTGGGTATAGTCCGTTAATAATATTCGATAATATACAGTTATGGCAAAGAGCCATGTAGATCTTGATTAAATCCATTTTAATCAGGACATTGATTTTGAAAAACTATTACAGATACAGATCTACCTGTACAGATTTACATCTACCCTGATTATGGATACTGTTTCTCTGTCCGAAACTTTGGCTAAATAAAGGGAAGTGCAATACGGCGCGGCGTAACAACCACAAAAATAATCACAATAATACTTTTGGTTATGGAAATCTCAAATCGTATCTGACACAGAAATTTTGTTTTAACTATTATTTATGCTTGTTTTAATAACCTGATTTGTTGTATTATGTTTTTTCCTGTTAAGCACTTGCATACTGCTTTCTAACACCGTATGCAGGGACACTGGAGGTCTAGATTCATTCAAAATAAATAAATGTATCTTCGTTTAACAAAAAAATTAGTATCTTGCGAGAGCCTTGAAGGAGTAACCATCTGTTACTTATACCAGGGCGGGTAAGTGGTGGATAATCTCCACTGACACACAAATTTGGAAACTTCATTTACAATTTAAAAAAAATACCGTTTGATTAAAAAATCATTTCGTACGCGCGTTAAAATATATTGCGAAAGTGATGAAATCGCATTTTAAATACAACCATTTCATAAACACTTTGACTAATATACAAAATACAAGAAGACATTAACGTTCAGCGAAAATTTAAAAAATGTGTAAAATAGATTCATTGATTTATCTTATTGCACCGGGTTATTGAAACGTATTTTGAAAACGTTGAAAACACCGCGAATAAAATTTACGCACCGGAGAAATTATTAGCCAGGGGAAGAATTTCGATAAATTGAAAGGTGATAAAATACGGAAGATGGCCGTTCCGTCCGAAAGCGCCCATATTAAAACACGAATTAATAGTGAATATTGTATTCGGGACGTTTTAATCGGTTATTACAGCCATACTGGGCTATAATTCAGGGTATTTTACACTCGTATCGATTACCGTGAACATACCGAACACTGAACATTGTCCGTACACTTGTATTGACGCCTTGCCGCTTAACCCTTTCACTATGGGGAGTTGCCGCGTGGATGCATGGTCCTGTCGCTAAAAGCTACGATGTAACTTGACTTTCTGATATGTGCGTCGTTTATGAGAAAGAAAAATTTTGTTCGATATTGTTATACTTCTTCTGTTGCCCTCCCTTATCGGAGGTTGTTTATCAAAAGGACAACCCTCACTTATATTGCTAGGCGCAATATCTAGGATTATCAGTTAGACAGTATTGTAGGAATTTGTTGTGACAAACATGATCTCCGATCTCCGATAGAGTTGACTAATTTTATAGTTCTTCACTTTTGAGTACATATGTTTTTTTTTTTAATAAATACAATTGCTTAATAAGCCGTTATATTACAAAAACTATTATACAATCTTAAACGTGTTAAAATTTAGAAAATTTTAGCGGAGATCTAACTAAAATGATAAAAACTGCACCATGAAAATGACATGAAAACAAATCACTTTGTATTTACCACTTGTTTAATCAAAATTATCAACATGTTTCAAAATCAATGGTTTCTTCGTCATAATAAAATTTAAAAAAAATAGTTTATTTCTATTCTATCCTGAGGAAGTACCTAACCATTGGTTTTGAAACATGTTGATAAATAAGTGGTAGATATGTATATACAAAGTGATTTGTTTTCATGTAATTAAAATGGCGCGGCGAAGTAAATTTGTGAATATTGAAGAATAAACCATGCATCACTGAAAAACTTGACTGTTAAAAAGAGACTTGACTGCTGTCAAAGAACTAAAGTGAGACATTGAATACATATAGAACAGACAAGCGGGGATACTTACCTACCACTATACTACTGAAAAAAATATGAATATAGGAACGTGTTACTTTTTTTTACATAAGCTCCACACGGGAGACCCTGAGGAAAATAATTCCTCTCAGGGACTGTGTCATCTTTGGGGATGCTGTGTGAAGGGTCTTTTTAAGAAAGGAAGAAAGGAAGTTCTGGGAGTAAAAGGGTACGAGGAGTGGGTAGGAATTTTCGGGGTTAGTGTGTCCAGGAGTGACGGACGTACGAATACATCCCTCCCACTGCGGTGCATGTTCCGAGAGAGTACGGCCGGAGAAATCAAAGGGACTCCCTCAACAATTCTCTCCCAATCCAGCCAGCCATGCAGCCGGTTGACAGACGCATTCGCCGCCAAGACCCGGACAAACCTCACCCCATGAATCCGGGCACCCCTGCATGTAACCAAACGTAGCGAAACACATGGGGCGACTTTTGGCATAGGTGTTGATTATCCAATAAATGTTTCCCGGGGCGGCGGTACCCATACCCGCCTCCCAAATTGTACCCGCCTCACAAATTGATTGATGACTAACTTGTACGCAAAGAATCGCCAACTATGAAACCTTCTAACATCGCCAGCCAGAAAGGTCGTCATATTATTTACGACAGCCAACATCAACATCTCACTTACGATACGCCAGCATCTATCAGGTTAACATGATCCGTGCCACGGAATGTTTGCAATTCACCTGAAAGCTTGGTATTTTTAGTATGCCGGTAAATGGCATTAAAGTTCGCTGATTAAATCTCCCGGATCGGGTTAAAAGCAACCGAAAATATGATTGCATAATGATAAGAATCTTTACCATCATAATCTGCAGCCGGGTACTTGCTGCATAGGTAGGTGGTGATTATATTAGTAAAAACACGCTTGGTTCCGTCGCATCCTTTGAGGATAATGTAAATAAATATGTCATAAATTGTCGAATTCAACACTCAAGTACCTTTAACGTAAAAAAATTATATGAAAATATAAAATTATATCCCTAACCTACGGTATTGATGACTGGGGGAGCAGGAGATATAATAATAATTGTTTACCCATTACTAAACGCATACAAAGCTGTATTCAGAGTCATTAATATAGCTTTGTAATCTGCAACGCAAAATCTTTTTCCAACACAGCAGTCATAAAAATGCTCTACTTCTCTCTGGTTCGCAGCATTCTCGAAAGTGGATCAGTAATATGGGGACCCGAAGATGCCCTATACGCAAATGATGTTGAAAAGGTGCAAAAAAAGTTCATGCGGTACCTGTACATGCGAGAGTTTGGGTACTACCCTTTGTTGTATCCCTCTGATTTTCTCGCGGGAATGCTGGGACTAAATCGTCTCGACGTTAGGAGAAAAATTGCAATGGTACTAGTAGCACACAAGCTGCTAAACGGGCACATTTGTAATCCTGATATCCTGGAAAGGATTTCACTTTATGTCCCCGATAACTTCACCAGAGCAAGGCAACAACACAAACTTTTTACTTTTCCTAGAGGCAGGACCAACCTACCAATGGTTATGCCTCTGGGGAGAATGACCTCACTATTAAACCTTTCTTCTGAAATTGACATTTTTCGTTTGAACTACAATCATTTCAAGAGCGAAATAAAGGTATTCTTTAGCACCTGTCATTATTAATGTACCTATATAATTAATGTTTTACACTATTAACTAAAAATTGTGAAATGTAATTGGATATACATGTTAACTGTTTTTCACAATAAATAAATAAATAAATTACTATCCGGTCCCGCCACGCAGTAGTTGGGCAATTGCATCCGCTGACAAGACCTTGGCAAAACTAACCCTAATTGCAAATGTACACAAAAATTAATAACGTACTAGTGAAATCGAACATCCGTAGCAAACTAGAAGCCGTAGTAGAAATAATTTAACAATATTAGTGAGTGCTGCCACAATGTATCAAAAACACATATATCTCTTGGACCAAAGGATCTAAAATGCATTATAAAATCTTCTTCGAGGTAAGAAACTTCTTACCTATGTTTTCGTTATTTGTTTTTGGGGTGTTATGCCGTGTTGCGCTACCTCTTTCTTTAGCCAACGTTTCGGACATCGTTGCAGTGTACATCATACAAAAAAAACCTTTGCATACATAAAATTAAAATAAAACACATTACAATTCAACTCATAATCAATTCCATAGAACAACCAATAATATGCATCAGGTCTAACTAGGAATTAATACCGATCCGGAAAACAAAATGGCTACTTCAATAAACATGCAAATAAATTATTTTATTTTGCGTATCACACAACTTTTATGCAGAAAAATTATAATTGAATCAAGTGTAACGAAGCATTCTTCTCTTCAGAATCTATTTTTGTCTTTCGTTCTTCTTTGTATAATATCTGGTTTATTGGCAAAAATGTCTCAGATGCAATCGAAAAGAACTGTGACTGTAAAGTATTTTAAAATAGGCCCTAAACCCCTCTGGTTACGGAGGAGAAGGGATAATATGATAATCTTCGAATAGTAGCTGTTTTATGGAAAAAAATCGTCACATGTGCAATGCGAAAGTTAAATACCACCTTCTCTAACTTATTTTTCCGAAATGTACGAAAAATCGGCGCAACAAATTAAATATTTGTTGGCAACCTTACCTACTCTAAACAAACTAAATATGTTCTTCGTTATTTGTTTTTGGGATGTTATGGCGTGTTGCGCTACCTCCTTTTTTAGCCAACGTTTCGGACATCGTTGCAGGGTCCATCATCAGGGAAGATCCGGCAGATCCGGTAGAGGCGGTAGATGTGAAGTGTGTGCTTATTTACTTCGAAGCGATACCGTGTCGCCAGCTCCACTAACTTTCACCGGTACAAAATAACCGTTATAAACAGTGGCTTCATTGCCCTTCACCACTAGAATTTACACATCTACCGGATCTGCCCTGATGGTGGACACTGCAACGATGTCTGAAACGTTGGCTAAAGAAGGAGGTAGCGAAACACGGCATAACACCCCAAAAAAAAACAACGAGAATGCTTTTGGCAGTGAAAATCTTAAAACGTATCAAACTAAATATGTTTTTAATATTTATTTGTTCCAAATCTATCCGACATTGACTTCCTTCTTTCAACATTTCCTCAGGTCCTGTAGCGGTGGAGTAATGTAAAAAATGCCATTTTATTATTTTCGATAACATTTTTTAAAGTTACATTTTTTTTCTTATTCACTTTGAATCGATGGCAACGAACACTCTTACCATTTTTTATAACCGTGGGTACGAGCTTGACGTAATTTTTTTTTAGAATAAAGATCAAACTTTCCAGTTGGTAAATGGTTAATATCTCGGTCACCCTTGAATAAGCGACACTCAGAGGATTCACAGAATTGCATGAAAACTAGTACGATGCTAATTATCAAGCGTCTTGTTAGTAATTTAAATTACAATTCACACCTAGGAGTAATCTTCAAACTACATCTCTTTGTGATATGTCTTAACTTGGCGAAATATGATATTGGTGGTGATTATGTGTAGGTACTTACACTACTGCCTCCTTCTTATAGGAGACTGTATACGATTCGTATGGTAATGGGATTTTAATTGGGCTTTTAGTCGAGAAGTCAGGTACTTTATGATCTGTTGATTGTTGCTCAATTGGATTATTCACGAGTGAATTCAAATTTACGATTCAAACATAATATAATTATACATGGCAATATGGTGATTATTTTTTTAGTTATTATGCCGTGTTGTGCTTCTTTCTTTAGCCAACGTTTTGAATAGCCTTACAGTGTCCAACATTTCCATCACACACATCTACCTTGATAAAGACAATTACAATTCGAAATCAATATTTGGGAAAGCTTTCCTAAACCTGCTTTTCTCAGTCAGCCAATAAGAATGTAAATTCTTTCTACTTCTGTTTATGATATTATGTTAAAACGCCGCGATTACATATAACAAATGGTTATAATAAAACACTAAATGGAGGTATTTGTGAATAGGATTCACTGGGTAAAATCATAAAATTAAAATAATCGATGTTGGAACCTAATTAACATTATTTTTATTTCGGTATTTTACAGGAACGGGTAAAAAACGAGGGATAATTAACCTAAGTAGTACATACATTAGAGAACAATTTAGATTAGACCACCATTAGTAAACCAGTAGTTAGTTACTATTCACAAAATGAGGAAACTTAGATCTTAATGAGAAGTATCTTCCAAAACAAGATAAGCTAATATACTTAACATAAATCGCTTTAACTGGACAATTAATGTAATGTAACAACTTCGCAACAGACTTCAGAAGAAAATACAAATATTTTTTTTCATACATTGAACCAAATTGTCGGCCTCGGTGGTCGAGGAATAAGGCTCTGATTGGCATTACGTGTTATTTCACATTTTAATAAAATAATTAATTTGGAAGGTACACTCAGTATCTTCCTGGTATAAGACCGCCATTCAAAATTGAAACGCTGCTTGAAATGGCTTTAGCTGTGTTTGGTGACCAGATCTGATTTTTTTTTTTTTATAGTGTATACCGCACAAGAATCTCAACTGCTCCCGTCAGGAGCCAGTGAGACTATGGCATCCCCAATTGGGGTATGTTGTGAGGCTGAAGGTAGTGGGGAGGGGAAGGAGGTGGGGAAGAGGAAGGTTGGGAAGTACCTGGCTATTCAGATCTGGTTACCAAACACGGCTAAAGCCATTTTCAAGCAACGTTTCAATTCTGAATGGTGGTCTTACACCAGGGCGATACTGATAGTATCTTCCACTCTGGAACATGCCGCAAATATACTATATATTATTTTAAATGAATTAATTGTGAAATAACACAAATTAATCAAATAAAATTTATTTGCGCATGCCGGGTTCGAACCCGCGACCTCCGGATTGTGAGTCAAGAGTCTTACCCACTGGACTACGGAGGTCATCAAATAGCCAGGAACTTCCTAACCTTCTTCTCCCCATCTCCTTTCCCTCCCCATTACCTTTAGCCTCACAACATACCCCAATTGGGGAAGCCGTAGTCTCATTGACTCCAGGCGGTTGGGAGCAGTTGGGGACTCCTATGTGGTTTAAAAAAAAATTAAAAATTGTTGCCGACAGACGATTTCAAGATTCTCGGCTAAAAGTATCTATTAGGTAAAGTATCTATTCGACGACCTCCGTAGTCCAGTGGCTAAGACTCTTGACTCACATTCCGGAGGTCGCGGGTTCGAACCCGGCATGCGCAAATAAACTTTATTTGATTAATTTGTGTTATTTCACAATTAATTCATTTAAAATAATATATAGTAGGTATATTTGCGGCATGTTCCAGAGTGGAAGATACTATCAGTATCGCCCTGGTGTAAGACCACCATTCAGAATTGAAACGTTGCTTGAAAATGGCTTTAGCCGTGTTTAGTGACCAGATCTGAATAGCCAGGCACTTCCCCAACCTTCCTCTTCCCCACCTCCTTCCCCTCCCCACTACCTTCAGCCTCACAACATACCCCAATTGGGGATGCCATAGTCTCACTGGCTCCAGACGGGAGCAGTTGAGATTCTTGTGCGGTATTCACTGTAAAAAAAAAAAAAAAAAAAGGTAAGTATTTTACAAGACATAATTGAAATGGTAGTGAATCAAAATTCTCTATTTTCGCATTAGACAACAACCGATCGATTGATTATGCAAAGATTGCAAAGTCATATATTATATGAAGTGTGAAAATTATCTTTTATTTTTGTTGTTGTGAAGGACGCGATATCTATAAGATATGTCTAATACCTACCGGCGCTAGTAATTGATTTCTCCGTTGCAAAATTATTTACATAAGTAAATGTCTATTTTGTTCAGTCGTACCCAACCTTGCAAAAGCGTCAAAAGTAATTTTTTTTGATCCACGTGAATTTTTGTGTGGCATTTTTCGCCGTGCTTTAAATCGAGAAAACCACCACCTGCGATTTAACCTACCAGGCCTCAGTAGGTCAGAATATTTCCGCTTTTCATCACAATAAAAATAATGGAATATTTATTAACGTAACTAACCACTGTTTTTGAAAGGTTATGAAATATGCTTTGAAATTTTTTTAGAAATAACCCTTTTTCTAACTAAAATTACTGGTAATGAAAAATAATAAAAACACGCATATTTTATTAAACAACTAACTAACTAAGTTACCATTACGACTTTTCCCCGCAGGGGTAGGCAAAGAGGACGGACCGCCAAACAACTCGGTCTTGGCACACACTCCTTGCCTCGTTCACATTCATACATCGTCTCATACATGCTCTTCTATTATTCCGACTCTTGACATGACCCGACTCATGTATCTGATTTACTTGGTGGTGCCATGTCTTTCCCGGACGTCCCCGACATCTTCTACCATTCACATTTGTGTCATATATTCTCCTTACACTCATTCGCTCTACATGCCCAAACCACCTGAGCGTTCATTTCTTTTTTTTATTTTATTTATTTATTTTACACACTTTACAAAAATAAGACATTAAAGTCCCGATAAACTACTTTTTAGGAGTTTGTCTAATCTTACACATTACGCTTACATTAGCCTTGCATTCTTTGCGGATCTTCATGTTTCTCACACGATCATACATGGTTTTGCCAAACATAATAAAGATATGTAATTAGCTTAATTGGAATTATCATAAAGTTAAGATACAATAATTATCTTTGTAGTCACTCCTTTTTAATGTTAATGAATTAAACATATGTATTTTACACGTTTTCAGCAACTCCTTTTCTCACCTTTATGTAAAAAATACTATATAAAAAATTCACAATTTTTTTTTGCAAATCTTGTTCGAAACTTTGATTTCATAAAGGTGTACATTTTTGTTAATTTGTGGTTAACATTCAGATTTGAATATATAACGTGGTGTTTTTTCTTTCCAATACCGTTTAGATTAGATCATATTTTTGACTATGCTAGTATTAAGAGAGATACAACGTTTTAACACAAAAACTTACAAGAGTTGTTCCGAAAAGGTGAACTTAAATAGCCTGAGGAGTTAATGGAATTATAATAAAGTTATCTAAAAATAAAAATAAACCATTGAAGAAGAAGAAAATAATTATAATCTAAACGAAAATATGAAAGAGAACAAGACACAGAAAAAGATAATGGTCGCAACTGGGACTCGAACCCAGAACCTCTCGTCTATTCGGGACGTGCATTTTACCAATTCCGCCATTGCGAAAAAATAAAAGAATTAATTAAAAGTTATAAAAGAGAATTTTTTCTTGTAAAAAATTAAAAACCAATCTCATGGCTTTTATAAAACCTTGATGAAGATACAATAATTATAATTATAGTCGCTCCTTTTTAAAAAAATGAAATAATAAACCACTTATTTGATGCGCAAATCCGACCGGTTTCGAAACAAACGTTCCTTCGTCAGGGAAAGCTTATACTTATAATGTAAGTATAAGCTTTTAAGCTTATCCTTTTTAATGTTAATGAATTACGGAAGCGTGCATTTTTTTTATAAATAACCAAACTGGTCTTAGGACGAATAGCAAATAATGGTAAAGTTTTATTACTACCGGTTTCCTTTTCATTCCAAATTTTTTATCTATTCAGTGGTTATGAACGAGACCGTAAATATGTATACCTATGTGGCCACCAGACCAGAAAACTAATGCGGATATTATAAGCTTCAATTCAAAATGACACTTATTCTCTGCACTCAATTTAGTCCAGCGAAACCAAAAGGTTTCACATCCATGAGCAAAATTATAAATATACCTACGATAATACCACCAGACAAAAAAATAGCATATTATAATATTCAATTCAGACTGCATTCGTGTGCATTGTAGTGCATCCACTCGACAACACTGAGCTTTGTACCTGCACTCTCAAGTGAAGCGCCACTCCAGAAACTGCACATCATTGCAAGGTGCATTAATGATAGCACGGCCTGCATCCCACAAACTGCATCTCACATACTGCATCTGCAGTTTGGTCACGTTTGTCCGTCTTCGCACCTTCCCGTCCCAAAGATCCGAGCCTCCTGATAACAATTAATACGGTTTAAAGTCAATTACAGATAGATCCTTATCTTTTCTATTCTGGTTCAGGTTGATTGAGACTTCTACTGAGACGTAAATATGAATATGTCTCGAGAATATCAACTGACAGGTTTGGGCTCTGTGGACGCCGACTCGTTAAGGATTTCCGTAATAATAAATTCACCGGTGCATCATTAGTATACAGCAATAATGTGCAAAGCTTGGTGCTTTTTTAAACGTGTTTCATTCGGAAAACAGTTGTCAAAAAAAAACTTTTCAGTTAATTTATTTATTTATTGCTGCGCATTTTATGTTTATTTGTAGATGTACTCGTCCTTCAATGTTATCTGAAATAGTTCACTTGAGACTGTTAAATATAGCAGAATACTTTTCATTATTCACGTTGATAAAATGTATAGACGTGTGTATGAAAAACATTTAGACTAGCAAGAATAAAAATAAAACAATGTTTTATTTTATTTTATTTATTATTTTTTTATTTTAATAATTTGTACATTTAAGTTTACAAAATTTCTAATCAATTATAATATTTCATATTGCAAACTAAATTTTATGTAGTTTTATGTACGAGTAGCTCCTACAATACATCTTGAACTTTCCAATTGGTGCGGACTCTTGTAGCGTGTTATATAACTTCATCCCGTTGTACAGTAAACTGTTCTGCGTATTCGCCTTGTCCTTTTTTTGAAGCCTGATTTCCTTGCACGTCCTTGTGTTATGTCCGTTTTGTAGTTTTCACAAGTTTATCCATCCATTATCACTTTACATTTTCCCAATAATCATTATTTTCGGGGTATCAGCGTCGGTGACCCGACTCTTGATCCCTCGACAGTTGCTCCCCAGTCAGTTGATCCTTCTCTCAGTTGATCCCTCTGACAGTTGATCCCTCAGACCCTTGATTTCTGTTCTACTTCTTCCCTTGAAACTTAAGTATTTAGGGTAAAAGTACTGCACATTTAAGTATGTCGTCTTTTCTTTTCAGGTGGTATATCCCCCCTGCATACGCCTTCGGGAACACGGCATTATTATTAGCGGGAAAAAATGTATAACGTATTTCCACTCAAGACGGTTGCAGATATAAGTAGGTACATCGACTTTTGTTATGCGGGGTCAACTGTCAGGGGATCAAGCGTCATGGAATCTCATCATCATTGTTCCCGGGGTCCTATACATAATTTACACAATGCGACGTATTAATTCATGTATAAAGCACTTTTCATATATTTTAGTGATCCAAGAATATTTATTATTATTTTAATTAATAAACTAATGTTTAAGACAAGATTTGTACGCATAGCACAAAGGGTAACAATTATTATAAGTAATAATTATTAGCCTGAAACACTCATCTACATTTAAAAAAATCACCCGAGAAAAGATACATGCCGCCTACGGGACTCAAACCCGCGTCCTTCTAATTTCCGGTCAACTGCTCTTATCCACTGAGCTACGTCAACTTATCTCCATATTGAATATAAAACTTAAAATAAGGATTAAAGAGCATATGAAAGCTTTAAATAATAATAGTTTCTCGGAGTTTGACAACCATTTAATAGAAACTAATCATACCTTTAATTTTAACAGTGGAATAGAATTAATACATTGTAATGTCAATGGCATTCAGTTGGATAAATTAGAAATTTTAGAGATTAGAAAGAGTGTTAATGCAAATTTAAATATTATTAATAATCAAATATTGTTTTTAAATGACCCATTATTAAATCTATTCCCCTTTTAAATTTTTAATTGTTCTATATTGCCCCTCGTTTCCTACACATTATTTTCTTTCAAATTTTATTATTGTTTATGTCTATTATTTTTCTCTATTACCTATGTATGTCTATTTTTAAAATTAGTTCTGTCAAAACCCTGAAGAAGTCAGCTTTGCTGACGAAACATGTCGATTTTTGTAAATAATTAAGTGGTTAATACAAAGTTATCGATTAATTTGAAATTAAAGAAATATTTATTTTTACCATTTTCCTTCCTTTCGTATCTGAAATCTAAAATTCCTAGAATTTATTTGTATCTAAATACCAGGTTGTCATAAGTGGTATCATTTGAAAGCGTAGATAGGCGCCTAATCGCACTTGGTTACCAAGATGTAATAAACAGGCCTCCATTCCTATAATCCAAGATCCGTCGCATTATCGGAAGACGGAATGTCAGATTAGTGTGATGTCTTCATCAATCACGTTTTTATTAACACCGCCGCATAATGCATTATATTTGCTTATTAGAACTAATTTCTTGCGTTTAACTAATCCATTGGAATTATATTGTTTAATGAAGATTAGTTTTTTATTATGTTTTATCGGATGATCCGGCAATTGATCCCCCAGCAGTTGACCCCTGTAATTATAATTTAGTTTTTGTGCATTATTTACCAATTTCAAACCTAATATCTTCTTTAAAATTTATTACGTTGATATGGTTATCTTTTTTTATTTTTTATTTAAGCGACTATATAAAATAATTGTACATACAATGTAATGGTGAAATTAAGTATAAAATATTGTATTTCTTAGTCTTCCTCACTAGGGGGTCCTGTGCCGAGGCGGACTAAAGTTATTTAACTATAGTTTATTTGTCTTCTATGTCGTTTTTAGTGTCTTCATTAGCGTTTTTTTCATTGACCTCTTTCAGCCATATTTTTATTATTGATTTGTATTCGTTAGGATTTTTTATTAGTTTTATGTCTTGGGGAAGGATGTTATGGAGTTTTGTTGCAAAGTATGTATAGTTTCTTTGTCCAAATGTGGTTTTATAACTTGGAATGTTAATTTTAATATCATTTTTATTCGATCTAGTGCTATGCGTACACGGTCTAGTTGAGGATTCATTATTTTTGAAGAGCTTCAATCGTATATTTTTGGCATATAGGTATTTTTTGTACATTCGCTACGTCAAAGTTATTGAAAATTTCATTTGAAGGCGTTCTAATTGGTACTTTCAATATGGTCTTTATGATTCCTTTTTGAATCGTATTCAGGTTGTGTAGGTACGTATGTGTAGCAGATCCCCATCCGATGATTCCATATTCAATTCTAGAATGACATAACGCTTTTTCATATCCTTTTTATTTAAAACGTTTCTTAGATTTTTAAAGAAAAATATAAGGCTTGTGAGTTTTTCCGTAATACCTTTGATGTGTAGGTCCCATCTAAGGTTTTCGTCAATCTGGTATGGTAATATGGTTACACGGTATGGTTATTATTAATTTAAGTTGGTATGGTTATCAAACGAATTGATTTACAGTGTCGATTTTTTGTAGTTTTACACTGGTACAGTTAAGGTCATGTAGTTTTATACTTGATTCGTTTGAATGAAAATATGTTTTATACTTTATTTATTCGGCGGTACATCCTCTCTGAAAATCCCTAATACTTTCTGTAAGTAGGCATACCGTATATTTCCTAAACTGACTGCATATGGGCTCCATCGAAGACAGAGTTAAGTTAGCCTCTCAAAAACTGGGCGTACTCTACAGGGCCTGCAGATACTTTAATAGTACACAACTTATAACCCTGTACAAATCACAAGTGCGCCCCACGGTTGAATTTGGCAGCCACCTCAGGTCTGGAGCCCCAAATACACGGAAAAAACCCTCGACTCTTTGCAGAAACAGGCGGTTCGTCTGAATAGATTCTCCTAATTTAACAGACGGATTGCAATCTTTAAAGCACAGGCGTGGGGTGGGAATGCTATCCTTGTTTTACCGGTATTTCAATGGAAGATGCTCCGAGGAACTAGCGTCATTGATCCCTTCGGCACCCGTGCATGGTCGGGAAACACGCCAAACGCGTGCCCAACATATGTACACGGTCGACACAGGGCACATGAGAACGGGTCGCTTCTTCGACTCGTTCTTGTGTTCAACAGCTCGGCTATGGAACGATTTGCCGGCCTTTGTGTCTCCTCGTTCCTACAACATGGGTCTCTTCAAGACCAATGTTCATTCCTTCGTCTCCTAAAAAAAGACCCTCCACACAGCATTTCAGATGACATAGGCCCTGAGGGAAATTATTTTCCTCGGGGCCTCCTGGGTGGAGTTTTATATAAAATATATTTTTTTTTATGTAAAAAAAAAATATATTTATATTTTATGTAAATATACCGGGGATTCAAACGTCAGTGGATCAACTGTCATGGAATCGGCTTATCGTGTATTATTTTCGTGTTCATGAATGAAAATAATTGCATCACAAATGAGCTTATATTATTTTTAATTTTGTGATAAAATATTGCAATACATAATGCGGCAACTTATCATGTTTCCATGGAGTATACAAGCTTATACCTGCTCGTAGTATCAATATATAGATACCTACTTTATCATAAATTTGTTGATCAATAGTAACTTTGCTTTTGTACATAGAGACTTTAAAATTTTTCACTCCCAATATCGAATAGATTCACCATCCGAAGAAAAAAACTCTTCACCCACTGAAGAACTGAACCAATAGAAGTGTCTTGTGGATGTTTTTTAACATCGAAATTCTTTCTTGCATACCATACATCCTGCCGAGCGCCTCACTTACTAGGAAATCGACGTAGGCTTGTTGAAAAAGTATCGATATATCGATGTATCGATATTTTTAATTGAATACATCGATATTTTTAGCCTAAATATATTGATCCGTTATATCGATATATCAATACAAAGTATCCAATATCTAAAATTGTATTAAATACGATATTTTATATAGTATAGGAACGAACTGAAAAAAGTAACTGTATTCAAGCCACTCCTATGTGTTGGTTCCCAATTGTCTGACAATGATTATTGACTATGCCTTGTTCCAAACACGAAGTCTTTTTTGATAGATTAATACGCCAATAGAATGTTATAATGCATACAATCTTTGTACGCGTCTCAGTTTACATATAAGTTAGAAGACAGCTTTTTAGTTTTTGTAATTTTTGTAATTACTCGTATTACCTAATAAAAATGAATACTGATAAAAATACCTTCATTTTTATTGAGATTTTTGTACATTAAAATAATGCACATTGTGTACAAAAATTACTATTGATAATATTGAGCTGAATTCACTATTATTTTAAAAACGCAAAATCTTTTGAAAATTTGACCGATACATCGATATTTTTTCCTCGATATATCGACGTCGATATTGATATTTTAATGAATATCGATACATCGATATATCGATTTTTTTTCGCTTTCGACATCCCTACATCGACGAACTAATTATTTTTGCAATTCTCTTCTGGAAAATTTTTTCCACTTCGACACTTCATTATTATTATTATATTTAAAAATCAATTAAGTACCTACCTATGTAATGAGGTGTCAAGCAGCAAGTTGATATAGGATTATATTACCTCTATACGATGAACATGCCAACATACTTCAAATGGTGAACTTGTAAATTTAATCGTGGTATCTCACTTTAAAATATTTTTGAGAAGCGGTCATACAAGAATAATAATTACTGTGAGATGATGAAATCTCGAACGTACTTTTCTCAATATTATTTACGTTATTAAATTTGAAGTCTGTCGCGAAGAAGACTTAATTTATTGACATTCCCGGGTTGAAAAGTTAATCCAAGTAATTTTTGCAGAATAATCTCACAGAAAAGTGTCGGTGGTAAGCGGCGTGGATTAAATTTTTATGCATATCTACATTTTTTTCCGAAATTGATGAAATTTTGAACACCTAACCTCAAGTTATAGAAGATCACGGTCTACGTTTGGTTTCGAAAAACTTTGTGCATAATCCCGGCATGGCCGACTTCATCTAGCTAATTATAAAAGTTGTATGTCATCAAAATGTTAAAATTCTATTGGTATAACGTAAATTATAAAACCTTGGTACAATTGCTTGTGAAGCAATTTTATAATGCTCATTTTCATAAGTAAGTCAGTAGAATATATACCTACATTATCTGGCTTGTAGAAATGCTTTCGGATTTCCTTCATAAGAACACAGTTCATCTTATTGTATTATCTCTAGTTTTATTATTTGTTCTGATCCGGCAGCAATTTCTTAGTAGACCTAAATTTAAGAAAATAAAATTGTTACCTGTAAATTGGCAATTCAAGGATACACCACGCTCGCGACGAAGCAATTTCAACATTTTCATAACCAGCGCAGAGAATTCGTTCAATCCCAAATTTCGATTCCATTGCGGCGTTTTATAGCACTTTGAAACGTCAGATACTTAGGTACTAGGTACCGTAAGAATACAAAAACGTTTGACAGTTTGGTGCGACTCTCAATAATTGAATCTCCAGTGTTTGAATTAAAACGTACACACCATCAAAAAGTTGCCACGGTGTTTTTTTTTATGGAGGCCTTCGTATTATAATTGTTTATAACCAAGTCTAGACTAATTAAAAATGTGCGGATATTTGTTTCCGTCAAATCATGTAATTAAGGGTTCACTCGCTCGGAGAAGTTAAACGTTTTCCCGACTTAGTGAGAGGTAAGATGAATTACATTTCTACTAAGGTAGCAATTAAATCAGCTTCCCGTATTATGAATTTTACAACACTGAGCATATCATTTCTGGCGGAAGACCGAATAAACGTACCGAATACAGAGGAGGTACGAAAATGTAGTGGACAATGAGAGACTAAGTCCTAAAATGATAAAACTATGGTTAATGAACGAAAACGCCATGTATCTTTGAATATCTTAATATAGCTGCTTACATATCTTGTTATTAGGCAGATATATTGAAATATCTTATATATTTATGGCTGTAAGTTAAATTATCTAATTATTATTTTTAATTGTAAAACTAACGTTTTTAAGACAAGATTTTTTATGCATAGCACAAAGGGTAACAATTATTATAAGCAATAATTATCAGCCTGAAACACTCATCCACATTGAAAAATCTTCCGAGAAAAGATACATGACGCCAACGGGACTTGAACCCGTGTCCTCTCGATTGCCGGTCGATTGCTCTGACCACTGAGCTATGGCGGCTTATCTCGTACCCGCCAAATGATTCAATATATGCTAGTGTTTCATTCAACAATTACTGCTTATTATATTTTTTATTGGTGGAAAAAATATAATAAGCAGTAATTGTTGAATGAAACACTAGCATATATTGAATCATTTGGCGGGTACGAGATAAGCCGCCATAGCTCAGTGGTCAGAGCAATCGACCGGCAATCGAGAGGACACGGGTTCAAGTCCCGTTGGCGTCATGTATCTTTTCTCGGAAGATTTTTCAATGTGGATGAGTGTTTCAGGCTGATAATTATTGCTTATAATAATTGTTAAATTATCTAATATTACTATGTGATCTATTCTAATGATTCCTTAAAACTATAAATGTATTTACAAATATTTTCTTAGATATTATATTAAGAATGTTTAAATTGTTAGAACCTGCAGACAAGCTGTCATATGACAGCTTTGTGGGTCTACTCAATTTTTTGTACAAAATGTATTATGCAATTTAATAAATAAATAAATAAAAAAATAAAAAAAATAAAAATGTTGTAAATGGATGAATAATATTTCTTAATCGTCTGTAGTGTTTCTGTAGGATTCGAACTCGATTCATTCGAATGTCAGACAAGCGTCCTACCTACCGTGGTGACAAGCATCTCAGTTTCGGTGGGTTATTTTATAAACATTTCTGAATCACTATACGATGTGTATTGTAACACATTTTGCGCATAAGGACACATACCAGCAGAAGATATTTATCTATAATATAAAAATGAATCGCTGAATGTGTTGCTAAGTGCATAACTATCGAATGACTGCACCAAATTGGATAATTCTTTTTTTTGTATATTCGTTATTGTCAGGACAAGTTTTTTATAAAACTTCAGGTGCGCTCTGGCATTATGAAATTTGTATAAAAAAATGCTATTGGTGGCACGCGAGAAAGCGGCTATCGCTATGGAAAGCGGGAGGGAGGGAGAGATGGGGGAGCGGAACCAGGGAGGGGGAGGGGGACCTGAGAGGGGGGAGGGGATCTCGGGTTCGCGAGACGGGGGAAGGGGGGGGGGGGGGAGTGGAGTGGGGAGAGGGAAGGTGGAGGTGACGGAGTGGGAAACCCCTAATACCATGCGAGCGAAGCCACGGGAAAAAGCTAGTTTAAAAATAAAATAATTTTTGTAATTTAATATAAAAGTTCGTGGACAATAGCGAAGGCTTTCAATAAATATATACACATATTAATATCAATAAGTGTAAAACATATTACATATACGGGGTGTCCGGGGGTAAAGTGCATTAACTTCGGGAGGAAATTCTACATGATAATACAAGTAAAAAAGATAAAATAACTTTTTTCGAAATTTCAACTTTTAGGTGTAGTTTTGAGGTAAAAAGATAAAATTTGTCCGGCGTGTGCGGCCAGATTTATTATTTTCCGCTGTTACGATACGGGCCAATCACAATCGACTCGGGCACCCCGCAGGCTCTTAGCAAGTAAGATCGTACCTCAGACTGATTTTAGTCTTACGCCGACCGCACGCGCACCGTCGGCGCTGTTGATCGAGATATATGAACTTCAAGGAAGCGTTTTTGAATGACGCGTAGCTATCAGCGCGCAAGGTGGTCAGCGTTGATGGCTACGCGGCCGTACGCGTCGCGCGTTGGCGCCGCGTAGCTGTCGGCGCTGACGATCGCACGAGCGCCTCTGCTTTCAGTGAGCGTTCTAGTGTCGAGCGGAGCGGACGTCGTCAGCGTGTACAGTCATGGCGAATTTGTGGCGAATAATACAGTCATGGGATAGGTAGTATAAAGCAGCAATAACTAATACACTCCGCATTTTCGTCTTCGACTGTACAGTAAGGCGGTCAGCATAGCGGTCAGTACGATACTGAAACGAGCCACGCTGAACCTCAGCGCTGACGAACAACGCGCTGAACTACATCTTTTTGTATGGAAAAAAAAAAGTTGGAATTTCAGAAAAAGTTGTTAATCTTTTTTACTCCTACCATCATGTAGAATCACCTCCCGAGGTTAATGCACTTTACCTCCGGACACCTTGTATATACGCATATTTATATTCTTGAAGTGACATTTAACAAGAATGATATCATTCAAATTTAATACAGATTATTTAATAATAATTTATGTTTTACCGAAAGAAATATATGCCACACCCCTTTACAAACGTTTAGAATTGAAACCATATTTAAATTAGCAATGAAAATTCGGTTATACAGCACAAGGGTTGACGTGTAAAACTTATGCATAAAACAGTTATATAGTTAGTTGGTACATTGAATTAAAACACGGTAGTTCATGTCAAATTACTGTATTTTAGTGCCCAATTTACGTGTGCATAATTGAATGGAGCTGAGTAGCCAACATTTCTGAAACTTTCCTTACATTGTTGCATGCCATTCAAAATAGTCGCCACATTAAATCCACATACAAAGGGCGCTATTAACAACATTCAACACCATAAGTCTATATTCCACACTATCTTCACTTCTTTCATCGCAGTTCCCAGCAGATTACCTTTGCACCTTCTCGCGTCATGAGCATACAGCTTCGTAGTTGCAAGGCTGACCGGCACTTTATAATTCAGCGCGTGAGGGGCACTGTAATTGTAAGGCGGGATCATAACACATGACCAGCGCCTCTTGCATATTATGATGGGCCAATGTTAACATTGTAAAAGCTCGGAATGACTTGTTCTGGGTGCTAGATATTGCCTTCGCGAGCTCCCGCGATGATTTATTTACACTTAAACACAAACAGCGGGAAAATAATAACCGAGGCTTTTGATCAAATGAAAAGTACGTACACATTTTATATTATATCAACAAGTTTATCTTATGGCACAAACATAAATGACCACTTGTAGGTAATTAGTAGTGGAGGCACAATATTTTATTCTTAGGCAGTATTAACCCCAAATAAAAGATCCTCAGGTCAGAAAGACATAATGCGTGTGTATAGCAAAGACTTTATAATAAATCAAGATTAATTAAATTCAACAAAATATTTTCATTTAATTGATCATTAGAAAGTTACAGTTGACAGTTAACCTATTTGTACAAGAATTACACACAGGTACGAGGATATCTGACAAATGGTTTTAAGTACTTTAAACTTTTTGAAGTGAAAACTTCTTTAGCATTGTTGTGATTTGAAACTCGATGAAACGGAAACGAGCGACACTAAAAAGAGACAAACACATACATCTACAGGACTCAGCCTAAATTTAGCGAGAAAATGAGATTAATCGGTGTGCTCTTCGTGCGCTGCTTCGTAGCCCATCGACCTCCCCTTTGTACATCGGTGCTTCGTTGGATAAAATGTAAAATAATGTTTAAACTTGGTAACAATATAAAATAAATAAATCCTACAATTATCCTACTCCTGAAACTCTGTATTCGTATCATTCTCTTGGTTTAAGTGTGTTTTCTGAAGGTTTCACTTTTTATTTTTTTTTTAAATACCTACTAATATATCCCAGATATAAACAATTATAAAATTTTGAAAATATTTTTCACGCTGCACAGAAATGGAACTCGCAATCGTACGACTAAAGTTAAATGCGTGGACTTGCAAAGTTAAGATTTGAATCAAAAACCTATATATCTATAACGGTAAGTATAGAAAAATGTATGGAAAGTTCTAATCTATTAATTTTATCCTAATATTTTACGATACTGTTTTCAAATTCCCAACCATAAAATTAAAATTAATGTCTTATTTAAACTTCGTTAATACCAACGGTTTTACTTTTCGGCCTCTTTACGCCGCTTCAATTGAACGTGTTATTAAAATTTATCTCGAATCACTTTAATTAAAAGTGTGATTAATATATCAACCTAACAACATACTTGTATCAACAAACAACACTTATAACGATAACCGAAGTATTTTCAAACAAAGTGCATAATATAATAAACGAGAGAAATTTCTGTTTTAATTCAGAGAATCACCTGCGGCAGTAGACAAGCCATATGATTTGATTATGTAATACTTAATAATATCATAAAGTAATGCATTTATCTTGTAGACACCCTGTTGATTCTCCCATTCAGAGGTCCAGAGATAATTGGATGATACCTTACGGGTCCTGGGCCCATTAACATAAGGATATCTCTAGGTGAAATCAAACATAAAAATTATACTATCCAAATATTTACATCATACTTGGTGGTTTTACACAACAAGGAGAGTAAGTAATTTTTAATGCAAATAATTACAAATTTTTCTCTATTATAGAGTTCTTCTTTCATGGCGTACGTTCATCAGCACATTATTTTTTTATTGGAAATTATAAAGTAGGTATATACATAGATATTATTAATATTAAAACACAGGGTCATCCCTAGCATGGAAGGTGAAATAATACAAAAACTATATGTACTTTCGAAAATTCATGTATTAAATAAATAAAAAATAGTAATAATAATATAATATCGAGTCTATTTATTTATTTAGAAATAATGAAGGTGCAATATACTTTTGTCGTGATTTATTTTTGGTATATTATACCTTGATACGCTACTTCCTTTTTTAGCTAACGGTTACAGTGTCCATCATCAGGGCAGTTGTGTAATCGATTGTGGTGAAGTGTATGATCACGTATATAGATACGATACCGTGATGCCAGCCTCTAAGAGCTGGTATTACAGATTTTTAAATGGTTTTCTGCGTTTAATTTTGGTGTAGCCGTCAATTGTCGGATACCAAAAACTATTGAGCTTAGCTCCGTCGCTTTATTAATATTAATGGAATTTTTTTAAATTTATATTAATTTCTTCCATAATTAGGCGTTCTCTATGCATTTTGGGTCTTCCCAGGACTTCACGCACAAATGCAAAGTAATAACCGTGCAATCTTAAAATCATGTCGTACAACTTACTGTTATAAAAAGTAGTTAAAAAATACAGTGTCTACGATATTTAAAATATTAGACAATAAATTTAAAAAATACAATAATAGCATCAGAATAATATATTGGTTTTTGGTAAAAATATAACATAAGTTTTTTTGTAAATTTATTGTGCAGCTGTCGTGTTGCATCTAGGTACATTTATACGAGTATATCGCCGGATAGTTCAGATTCCTTAAAAAAAATTAGAATAACATTTATTTCTTAATATTTCTTATGTTTGTATACAGACATTTAGAAGGAAGATATATGAGATATAAAAATACGATATTACCTCACAAAATTTTCTAAAACCTTTTTGCAGAAGATATTGATAACCAATAATGTACGCAAAACAATATTTTCATATTTGATGAACCCTAAATAATATATTTTACTTATCATGGTTTCATCGACATGTTTTTTACATTTTCACTTAATAAACACTTTTCCTTTCTCTTATAAAAGACATTTTATATAAATCTAAAAATTCTTGTGCGATAATATTTTATGATATTTTTTTAATAACTTTTTCAATGGTCGGCAAATGTCGACTTGTTTCCACACACCTGTCAGTATTTTCATAGATTTCGTGCTGCGCGAAGGGCTATCTCACTGACCCTTTATTCAATTAAATATTTCCTTTTGTATAGGTTCACCTGTAACAGGCTAAAACATTGATATATTTACAAGAATTATGTTGTAAGTGCCTTCCTACATACCCTACAATATTCGATTGTTTTTCAGTATTCAATACTAAAGGAATTTTATCGGATTTATTTACTAAAAGACCAAGATTTACAAACTACACAGATATAAATGCCCCAAATTGGGTTGTATTGTGAGGCTGACAATTGTAGGGGAAGGGATGAAGAAGGTTATTCAACCTCTCAACTTTTTCAAGACTTTCAAGTCCCATCTCTAAGAAATACATATATAAAAAATACACTGCTTCAAATACACAGACTAATCTAAGAAGTCGCACCACGCCATGGTCCGCGTTGAGAGCAATAGGCAAAACACAGTGGGTCGCTTGTGTACGCCATTAATGCATACCAGTTTTGCACTACACTACTACACGTACAATGGAGTGGTGTGGTTTAATCAACTAGCAATAGAGCTGAGATTAGAACCTGACTACAATAAATTCAAAAATAAATTAAACAATAATATCTTAAATAATTTAGCCACTTAGAACCGCATTATCCTTAAATTAACAATACTTTTTCAAAAAATTATTTTATATAATTATTTTTTTATTTTTTATATTATTTTTTTTTTTTTACACATTTGATTTATGTGAGCACGTAAATATAATGTATGTGTTATAATTTTTAATTTTAATTAATTTAATTTTTTTAATTAAAAAAAAATATATATACATATATATTTTCTCTTCCCTTTACACACGAGTAGTTACACTCTTGTAAAGGTTATATATTATATACATATATATGTTTATACTGTTTCTAATCAATGTTGCATGTTAGTATTTAATGATTTGAGTTTAATCCGATTGTAACCTGAAAATGCAATTACTCATGATTATATTACATGTATATGTATATAAAAACTAATAAAAAATAAATAAAATAAAAAAGGTAGCTAAGAGGAAGGTGGAGGATGGCCTACCTATTCATATATGGCCACCAAACACGGCAAAAGCCATTTAAAGTAACATTTCAATTCCGAATAGTGGTTTTTCGCCAAGGTGATACTGAGAGTATTTTCCGCTATGGAACTGGCCGCAAATTAGTACACCATGTACTATTTTTAATGGATTAATTGTAAAACCATAAAAGTAAATTAATTTTGCAATTCCGGATTTGTAGTCAAGAATCTTACCCCTCGTCCACGGAGGCCGTCAAATTGTTACGATTTTATTATGACTAAATATTTATAACGTTAATAATGATTTCAATAATATCCTTTCAAAATATCAATATTATTTCAAGACACTTAAATATTGTCTATTTAAGAGTTGCTGTTTTTTTTTAATTATTTCTTTTTATTAAATCAGCAGAGATATTTTTAAATTAACGCTTTTCTAAGTACGTAGTTTCAGAATAAATCATGGTAATTACATTATGTTTTTAAAAGAAACACAACAGCGTATTTAACTTATAAAGCTTAACTTCCATTCAGTAAGGAGCTTCAAGCGTCGAAGCTTTTTAAAAGCTTTTATGAGCGAAGATTAAACAATATTCTCTCGTGTATCGATTTCAGAAAATCGTATATGCGTTAATACAAGATAAAATTTCATTATTTAATAAATTTGGCAAAGGTTGCTAAGCGCACGGCGCTTAAATTTAACATCTCTTTTAAATCTTCATAAAATTCAGCAAAACATAATACCGCTTAAATAACGTGTCTGTTAATAAGCGCAGCAAAGTTTTACTGAAATTTAAAGAAATGCATACGGGATGTGTTTATAATCAATATAAGCGGTAATACCGTGTTTTTTGGGACTACATAAATATTGATCACGGTGTTACGTAATACATTGATTTTGTAGGTTCACGTATCTGTTTTTAAATGAGTGATGTTTCCATTCTATTTATAGTGCAACGTAATATTACGATCCGTTAAAGTTTTTACAAAAAAAAAAAATAAAGTTAATAAAATAAAACACTTTTTTGTTTAAAACTACGAGATTTATTAATATATGAACCGACCGGTTTCGCTTACTTAAGCATCTTCAGGGTACAAATTAAAACAGTATTAATTTGTACCCTGAAGATGCTTCATTTCATTCAGTTCATAAATTAATAAATCTCGTGGTTTTAAACAAAAAAGTATTTTATTTTATTAAATATGTCAAACCACAAAGTAATTGCTTTCTACAATAATAAAAATAAAGTTAATGAATAAATAAAAATTGGTAGAGATATGTTTAGAAAAATTTAATCTTCTGCAAAAAGGACATGAAATAGCAATAAGGTATGGAGATTTTTAAAAATGTTATGAAGTTCGTTGAAAATAAAACTCATGCCATCAATATCGGCCCAGTGACATTCCACCATTTAGAATCGAAACTTTGTCTGAATTGACTTTAGCTATGTCAGCTCAAAACTCATATTTTAATCATTTCCGGCGAATTCGTAACTATAAAAACTTTTTTTTCAAACCGAGACCTGGGGATAAAAGTTATTTATATTTAAGATTAATAAAAACAATACCTTTAATATATATTACGTACAACGATTTTAAAACTTTATAACCCGGTTTTTTAACTATAAAGTTAGCGGTGAGCACCAGATTTTATTTTTCTAGACGATGAATTAATGACTTCGGGAGGTATTCATTTAGAAAAATCTTAAATATTAGTAACACGTTCTTCAGAATTAATTAAAATGAACCCGGCAGAAAGGTCGAATCTCCAGGCCTGCTTGGGTGAATTCGACAATACGTCCGTCCAATAAACCGTGCCGCGGGCGCATATTTGTTTACACGCTTTCTTCACTTACATCGTTAAGATTTTCACATTATTTTTTTTCTTCTTCTTTTATTTGATAGAGCAAATTCCGGTAAATATAGGTCCGTCCAATAGACGGGTCGCGAATCGCAATTTGTATACACGGCCTCTTTACTTACGTCGTTAGAATATATTTTAGGGAATGGTGTTGTCTTAATAGTCAAATTCTTCCACCTAGACTTTTTCTCCCACTCCTTCATATACGTTCCCTAAAATATGGATGACATTATTTCACTATCTTCGGGAAGTTGAGACTCTTTATGTAACATTTGTAAAAATATAAATCATTGACGAAACAGGGAACCAAAGCTTATATACAGGTGTCAATTTATTTAATTAGAACGACGAAAAACAAAGTAATGCAAAATCACGTCTTTTTTATTTGAAAATTTGATGGCGTGGAAATAAAAAAAGATGCATTTTTTATTAAATACATTTTTAAAAATCTTTTACAAGTTTGCTTTGAAGTGTAAAATTTCCTACTAAACCATTTTTTCGGATATATTCTTCGTATAATGGTACAAATTAAGTTCTTTATAGTATGATCGGAAAACATTTTAATATTTTTGCCTGCACTCCACAAAAAAATTCATTTTGGCCTAATCCAAGCAGGTGGCCGGTGTTATTTGTGCAGGAATTTCAATCTTGTCGCCATTTGACTTACGAATTGAATCCCCTTGAATCCGGAATGTGTTGCAAGTCAACAAAAATAATATAATTTTATGTACGTTTTTATGGTAACCCCATCAAGGATTCACAGGTAATTTCTACGTTGCGTTCCACAGAAACTTGGGAAAACATCGTCCTTTGATAAAAATCTCTGCGAAAGCTTCCACGGGGAATGTTTTCGACTTTCGACAAACAGGGGCATTACCCTTCTACGGTGAATAATTTTATTGCATGTACGTAAATCTCCCTCGAACCTGGAACCTGGAAACTAGAAGCACCGGAGTTACAGAGTTACAGTGAGTTACAGAGTTTCACGCAGAAAACACATAAACTTCTTCTGTCTAACTCGGAGACTGGAAGTAATGTCACAACAGGACACTTTAGCATTGTTAAAGATAGGTTCTACGTATATGGTTCAGGATTCTTCATATTTTAAAATATTTAATAGAATCTGTGGGTTACCCACCAAATATTTTCGATGGGCCTTATTGTAATCTTAACTCCTTTTTGAAACCGCAAAAAACTCGCAAACTACGAGCTATTGCGTGATAAAAATAGCAGAGCTCATAATTATTTTAATTACAACTAACTAAGGTTTAGGTCATCCCATAACTCCTTTGTCCGGCTTTAATGAGGAAGCCCCATTGCTTATTGTTTATTTTTTCTTTGCTATTATTATTTGCATTTC
This sequence comes from Limnephilus marmoratus, assembly GCA_917880885.1. Classification (NCBI taxonomy): domain Eukaryota; kingdom Metazoa; phylum Arthropoda; class Insecta; order Trichoptera; family Limnephilidae; genus Limnephilus; species Limnephilus marmoratus. The sequence goes on along the minus strand of OU862921.1, from coordinate 26,024,930 downwards.
AATTTTTAATTTCACTAGGACAGCCTGCGTTAAGGGTAATAATTTAACAAAAAAATAAAATAGCACAAATAATACGTATATTGAAAGAACGATATCGTTTCATTAATTTCTTTCAAATGATAGGTAAGTACCTACTAAGCTGAAGGAACCCAATACTATTAGTGAACATGGGGGTTGACAATGTGTTGATATTTAAATTGATTAAATATATTAAGCTATTAATTTTAAAATGACAAAGATGAAAAGATAAAAAAAAATAATATGCTATTAATTTAAAAAAGGACAGAGATGAGGAAAAAAATATTATGTACATAATTAATTATTAATTAATGTTAGAAATCGACTTTCTTGGTTTGTCAAGAGGTTAAGCTTTACGATAAGAATATTTATAATTAGTACCTGACTTCACACAAGTTTCAGAACTCCCTTTACATACGAAACAAATGAAAATTTTGAAATAATCCTTATGGCCTGTTTATATGAGTCTAGTGTTTATTTACTTTCATCAATAAAACGCACTGTTCACATGAGGACGTGCCTTCAAATTAACTGCCTGCGGCCTGTTTGAAGGCCTCCGTGGTCGAGGGGTGAGGCTTTCGACTAGAATTCCGAAGGTCGCGGTTTCGAAGAGTGGAAGATACTCTGAGTACCAGGTGTAAGACCAAAATTCATTATAGACACGTTGCTTGAAATGACTATAGACGTGTTTGGTGAATGGATCTGAGTAGACAGGTACTTCCCCGCCTTTATATTCCCCACCTTCCTCTCCAACTCCTTTCCCTCCGCACTTTCCTTCAGCCTCATAACATACCCCAATCGGGGATGCTGTAGTTTTACTGGCTCCAGCCGGTAGGAACAGTCGGGACTCTTGTACGGCATTCACATTAACAAAAAAAAAAACTAAACGATTTAGTTACCCATATACTTAAGTTCTCAAATTATATGTTGAATTTCCAAAAGGTTTGAGAATCCCAGTACGGAGAGCACGCGAAATCACGGAAGACTAAAATACGACACGCGGTAAAAGTATTTCAAAATTTTTTACCGAATGAGCAAAACGTTAACGTATTTTACAACTTGCAAGAATGGCACCATTTCGTAGCGACGGAATAAATTGATTCTCAACATAAAGTTTACGATATATTTTTCACGTGAAACTTTTCTGGAATTTTCTTAACTTCGCTGTTGTCATTGCACAGTGCACAGGTTAAGAAGATAACGACATTTTATGTCAAAGGTCGTTGTACTTTCTGAATTCAAAAATGCGTGTATTTTTATTGTCATTTGTGGTTAGTGGGAATTTTTAAAATACCCAATAAATTTTGTAACAAATTTGGTAAGTAATTGCTTGTATTTTTTTCCCTGAACATTATATAAAGGAGTTGGTTTTGACAGGGAAAATTTATTTACCTACTTGATTAGTGACATTTTGAGTGTGGGTAAAGTGTTTACCACAAACACAAAACAACAATATAATATAGCATTTTTCATATAATTTTACTACCATTACATTACTTCCAATAAGAGGAACGGCTGCATGGCCTTTTTCATACAAAACACAAATTTTGGATTTGAGGCTTAAAACTGGTTTTTTTTTAATCGAAAGCTATAGAAAATAGTAGTACGGATATGTGCTACTTTATTTATTTGTTATTTAGACCAAAAAATATAAACCACGAGAAAATTCAGTTATCAAGATTTTAGAGGCAATTTTCGGCATTTTTTTTAGAACCCCTCCGCAACGTAAGCAGATATATGCGTTAAAAATACGACAGCAGTCAAGTACAATAAGCGTGTTTACACGTCAGCGCGTGTGTCTCCATAGAAACCGTTATAACTCCGTTATTATTTTAGTTACATCCGTAAAATAAAAAGTGAAAGGTTGATAGTCAACCATGCTGCACATCTCTATTCAAGTTGTCCATAGAAATACATAAAAAGAACATTCTGTCAGATGCGCAGTCTGACACATAATTTATCCCGCCAAATTTCCTACGGGCGCCCGACATTGTTAATTTTTATTAAATATTTTTATATGAAATGATAAAAAAGTGAGGTTACAAAAGTGTTTATTACACATTTATACAATAGAATAAGTATGGTTGTTTACATAATCTGTGATTTTAGTACCGTTTTCACATAAAAACATCACGTGAGTCATTTTCACATTTTTTTAATGTTTGCATTCTAAATTTTAATATTTACAAATATTAATATTTATTTATAATATAATAATTCGTAAGCTTATTTTATAACCTGTGTAAAACAGTTTTTACTATTTGGCTACGTTCAGAAATGTTTCATTTATAGAGCTTTATTTGTGAAGCGGTGATAATACAAAGTTTTCGTAAAATGTCATTTCGTTAAAGACATTAAAATTGCATATTGCCGATTTTCTGAGGGGAATAGTGATTACTAATAATAACTTTTATTATGAAAGTAATCTAGCTACCAACTACCAACCTACTTTGTTAATACAATTAAATATATGTATATATTTTTTTAATTAAATAAAAAAGCTTTTCAAAAAACACAAGCGCCTTGTCTCTTTATGGTGAGGAAAGGCTTTTATTATATTCATATTTCATCTATGTTTAACATGAAAAAAAATGCAAAATTATTGTAAAAACATACAAATGTTAAATAAATAAACAACTCATTTTATTTTATTTTATTTTATACTGATTTTTAATTGAATTTTATCGAATTGTAAAATGTATGCCTCAGCACGGGCAAAGTTCCCAGTAAGGCCCACATTACCATACAACGTTTGAAAATAAAAATATATTATCGTATCAAAAAAAAAAATATATAATATTATAACAAATAAATACAATAGCATATATAGATATTTGCTCCACATTTGAATAAAAAAATAATTATTCAGTTTGGTCGGGTATTTTGGTTTTTAAGTTTTATATGAAAAAGGCCCTGCAGCCGTTCCTAATGTATTCGCGAATATTTTGAAAATGTGCGCTGAAATATGTGTGCTTACAAGGAAGAAAAAAAGTCGTAACAAATCAAGTCATCATAGATGCAGAATTTATTTTACCTAAAGTAAATATTAAAATAGAAAATATTTACCTAATAAAAATATTTGGTAGATGATATATAATAAAATAAATTTTGTTATGCTCTGAAAAAAAAAGATTTAGATAAGAAATATAAAAAAGAATTAGCAGAACGTGGTTTCGATCCACGGACCTCTGGGTTATGGGCCCAGCACGCTTCCGCTGCGCCACTCTGCTGATTGTGAAACGTGGCAAAAAATACGCTGATAAGGCGTAACACTGATAAATCTACCGCAAATCAGCGGCAGGACAGTTTATATTTTTGCATTATGCAAAATAATGGTTACTTTTTAATATTTCTGATAGTTTTGATGCTGACAATTCGTGTTGGAATCACATTATAATGATTTATTAGAACAATTTAAAACTCTTATCCACTTTTCTATCCATTTATGACCGTTACCGGTTTCAGCCTACCACGGCCATGTTCAGACTGGAAAAATATTTGCATTAGAACTATGGTTCTAGGGCTGTTCGGAAAGTTACCGCCTGTGTCGTTTGGCTATAGATAATATTAATAAAACTGCATACTTAGAAATATTTTGTTATATACCTTTTATAACTATAATTTTCCACTGTTTTTCAATATAGTTGACATTTAAATTCAAGCTCTTGTCATAGCGGGATATACGTTTAGATGACGCAAAAAATTGATTATTTTATTTCATAAATTGTTAGTTTAAGAACATGTTCCCAAGCTATAAATAAAAAAAATTAATTCGTTCCGGTGTCCCCCTTGTGCCGGACCGCGTGGTTAATTTCAAAAGCATTTCTCTCGAAACTACTTTTTTTGATTTTGTGTTCACTGTGCCTCAAAAAGATTTTTAACCAATCATTTTAAAAATTGGCAGATACTTTTTTTACCTCTATATGAAGCTAAATTTGTAGTGATATCATAGTCCAAAGTATTTTAATTGCGGATTTTTTTATTGTAAAAATGGAAAAAAAAAATCAAGGTCTCCTGTTACCTGTAAAAAATTAAATTTTCAATTTTTTGAGGAAAATTAGATACGTATAGAAGAGAGATTTGTTCTTAAACTAAATTTAAACCCATATTCATTTCAGATCAATACTGTGGCCTCCAGAATGTATACAAATCGCAAGGTCTGATGGTGACGTTCGATGGGTAGCAGCTGATGTCTTCCAAATTTTCTGAGGAAATACTTAAAAAAAATTCGCAATATTTTTTTAAATTGATGCTTAAAATGATCCCAAAGTTTAAATTAATTATGTACATTTCATCCATGCCAAAAAAATTTATGAAAATCATTAAAAACCTAATCCTAAGCCTATTTCCTCACTTAACTAATTTGCAAAACCCTCTTGTCACAGCATTTTGAAGATTTTCACCGTTGGTAAGAACCTCACTATCACTAGTATAAAGCTCTAACCCTTTCTCATGCTTAATTGTTTGAGTGTTTACTATTTTATTTTTTGAAAATTGCTAGCTCATATATGTTTTATTACTCAGTAGATGTATTTAATGAGAAAGCAACATTTAAACTATCTTCGAGAATCTTATATACGAGGGGAGGTTTTTAAGTTCGCGGAATGGGAAGGAAGGCGATAAGTGGGGGTGTCGCTGAATTAGACACTAATTGAACAACTCATTATAAGTATAAATACCGGATTTTATCGTAATTAGGTCATTGGTCTTTGAGCCATCGTCGACCAAACATGTCAATCGGGAAGAAATTGTGAAATATGGAGAAGATCGAGTTCCGCGCTGTTATAAAATTCCTTACCAAGCAAGGAAAATCATTTCTGACCATACTGAAAGAGATGTCATCCGTTTACGGGGACTCTTGTGTCTAAATGACTAAAGTCAGCGCAAGATGGGTGCCGGGAATGCTCGCCGCCTCAAAAACAACAGCGCGTGGCGTGTTCTCGTGCATTTTCGGACCTCTGTAGGGAAGACAAAGATGGAGTGTTGGCTCAAATTGTTACTTGTGTTGAAATTTGGGTTCATCATTATGAACCTGAATCTAAACAGGACTCAATGCGTGGCACAGGAAAGCACACCACCACCAAGAAGTTTAAGGTGTCAAAATCGGCTGGGAAAATCATGGCCTCAGTCTTTTGGGACTCAGAAGGAATCCTATTGATCGATTACAAAGATAAAAGTGTTTCCATAACCGAAAATTACTACGCTTTAATCTTAGAGCAATTGAAGGAAGCCATCAAAGAGAAAAGAAGGGGGAAATCGACCAAAGGTGTCCTCCTTCTGCACGATAGCACGCCTGTTCACAAGAGCCGTGTTGCGGTGGCTGCCCTGCAGAAGGTGGGCTTTGATATTTTGTCACACCCACTTTACAATCCTGACCTGGCTCCCAGTGATTATTACCCATTTCCAAATTTGAAAAAAGAACGTTGTGGGGAAAAGTTTTCAAAAGTGAAGGATGCAATTTCGGCGTATTTTTTAGACAAAGGCAAATATATATTTTTTGAGGATATACATAAGTTGATTGAAAGATCTGAAAAATGTATTAGGGTAGCAGGTGAATATATTAAAAAGGAAAAATAATTTTGGATTTTTATTTCCACTCCTTACCCCCGATTCTGCGAACTTAAAAACCCTCCCTCGTATAGCTTACGTTGACTCTGCGTATTCTAAGTGGGCGCTTCATCATTTCTGCGATTATATTACACATTTCATTAAATACAAAAAAATATTATAAAAAGCATATAATTTGTAGACGGGTTTCACAAGTTTACAGACCATGGCGATTTTGCATATCAATAACATTATCTTAAGTGCATACGTAATGTACTTTTTAAAATGCTAAAACCACTAATTGGGTTCCACCTGCTTCTGATGATGAATTTTCCGTCATCGGGAGTCAAACCGCAAAGAAAACTGTCTTTGCAAGAGTATTATTTCTGATGTGTGATTCATATTGTATTATATTAATTATGCGGTATAGAAACGGTTACTAAGAAAAACAATCTTAGTTATGATTAAGGATAATCATAAATTGTGAGTGAGTTATCCTTTTTTCTTTCAATGGTATTTGTCTCTGTTGTTCTGTTCATCGGTACGTGATAAATCATTCGTCTTCAATCATTCTCTCATTGCTGGGGATAACAACCCCTTCATTTATAGTTCTTTATTCCATGGTTCTAAATGACAAACCTCTCCCGTTCATGCACTCTAGAATGTCTACCTTTGTCCTGGCGTTGACCATAACATGCTACATTATGAAGAAGGTCAGTACTCTGACAACACATATATTTGATAAATGCTACGTCCACATTAGACCGTGCAATCACCGAGCCAGGGAGAGCGGTTCGCGGAGAGCGTCCTGGAAAGGGCGAAGTAGTTTCTTTAAAATAACTACGTACGTTTTCAACCAAAGTTTAAAATAATAGTGTTGTCATCAATACTGAGATATTCTTACAATATTAATTTCACTATCGTACAATAAATAATAAGATATTAAAGTAAAACTGAAAAATGTGATGTATCACGTATTTATTTGATTCCTAGTGCTGTGTGAAATAATTTGTGACCGAAAACAATATATTTGTTTAGCTTTTTATATTTATAATTACATTCGTGCAAGAATTGCTTGGCGCATGGAATAGTTTTTTTTATTATTAACACAGTTCGGCATTTTAAACTAAAATGTTAATATCATTGTAGAAAACTGAGTGATGCCGTCAAAAGGATGATCCCTTGATGGGAACGCCCAAATACACTATTACGGTGACAATTTATTTCATAACCTTTATTTTTCACCTTTTATTGCATTTATTTATTTATTTGCCAGTTGGGAGCAACCTAGTGCATTGCGTGTTGCGCGGCCTAATGTGGATGTAGCCAATGAATATTTTTTATATGTACAACATCTTGCCTCCAGCTTCGGACATAGGTCTTAACCATGTCTTAACTGTCTCTGTTGACCGATTCTTGACGGTTCCCTAACAGTTTTCTTTGGGTCGTCAGCCAATCTTTTACACAACAATACGTACCATTTCCATGTTGATAAGTTGAAATTCCTCTGTCACCGGCCTTATTTTAGTCGTGATCTATGCCATGCTTAAGTTCAAAGATTGTTTCTTCAGAAAGCAATCGGTGAAGTCTGCCTTCCTCCTAATTCACTCATTTGTCATGTTATTAATGATAACTACTAAGACGAATACTTTGTTATAATGTGTTGACATTTTCCAACAAGGTAATGTGTGCGCATCTTGAATAACTCTAATCACACTTCACCTCTTGCGACAATTTACAACAATGGAAGTTATTTGCCATTAATTATTTCCATTGAGCATCCTTCAAAGCTGAATATTACATGATGAGTTTCAAGAAAAAAAGTTGCCGTTTCCCTTGAAAACATTGTACTGTTCCCAACGTCAGCAATGATGACGGAATCTACCAGATGATTACGATTTATAACATTGTTTGCATCGAAGGTGCATCTCGTCTCTGGTGTAGAAACACAACATGGGCATGTACCTAGCATGGTGGTCGAAAAATTCTCAACTATTTAATAAATAATGTAATGAATAAAGAAACATAAAAAAATATATAAGATTACTAAAAGTTTAATTTTTTAATTAATTAAATGTATAATTTTTAAATCGCTTTACCTTTACCGTGTAAGTTTTTTGGTAAATCATATTCATCATGTTCTTGGAAAACTATGACAATTTTTATTAATTTTGTATTTATGATACATTATTATTTTTTGTGGTAAATTCATGATATTATTATGTAGGTCATCAGTCTATTTAAAAATTATAATAGGGAATACTCATCAGTAATCAATTTTGAAATGACAGTCATAATTCAAGGACACTTTAATCACCAAACATATTACCGCAATAATTGTGTAACCAAATTTTATCAACAACAATTACTCATTACCGCACGTGTATATTATTATTAAACTTATTTTGTTTAAATAACGTAATATTCAAAGAAAAAAATGAAAGCCGTAAATTAATCATACTACTAATCTTTATCCGTTGGTTAAAATAATAATTTTATGTCAACCACTGTTTAGTGGTTTTAAGATAACATATTAATGAGTTTGCTTTGTTTTTTCGGTAAACATTTTTTTACTTAATCCTAAACTTCAAATGATGCGGTTTTTAACTTAAGCAAATAATGTTGACAGAGAGTGGCAAAAAATGTTAAACATCCTAATTACATCATTACAAAATTTGTATATAACCAGTAACAGACCCGTGGAAAACAACGAAAGAGCCTAAATTTTGAAAATGCAAAATTAAAATAATGTTCTGTTAAAAACATTATACTATAGATAGGGGAACGTACCCATACTACGTGACCTCTTCGGGGAGGGGGGTCTTCAAAATGTCACGCTTGGTACAAATGAGCGGCGGTTTTTGGTCACCGGGGGGGGGGGGGGGGGGGGGTTAAAAATTGCAAAAAATTGGTCACGTAGTATGGGTACGTTCCCTAGGAACTTTATTCTCTGTTCTCTTTTTTTTCTTCTTCGGACAATGTTGCAATTTTGAAAACACTTAAATTCAAATCAAATTTGATTTCATTGAACCACAGTTATTATGCCGGATAAACACAACCAAAATTAGAAATTTTGATTTAAATTTTGCGATCGGTTGGAATTAAATCTTTGGCTTCATATTTTTTACTTTTGATGTAACACTATTTTTACAAACAGGGGATTTCAAAAGTATTTTCATTTTTTTAAATGGAATACAGTACTTGGTCCACTTGAAAAATGTGGAACAAACAATACGTTGATATGCGAATTAAAAGATGTATTTATAAGCGCCAAGGTTTATATTGTGCATGTAACCGACGTGTTCATACCCTCGAAATCTTTTTCATCAATGTTCATCGTTGGCCCGGTCCTCTGCAGTTTTGTGGTCATTTCTTGGAAATTAGTAAAAAATGACCTGGCCACAAAATGCAAAAATACCGTGCCGCCAGCGATAATGTTGATGAAAAGGATTTCTCTTGTCAAATTTCTTGTCAAATTTTGATTCTTGTATATTTTTATGCTATAACTTAATTAAATAAAATATTTTACGGCTTTCATTACTATGTACAATGCCCCCGGTGCAACCCAATAAATGCTTGTGTGCCAGGTTGCCACCGGGAGACATTCTAAACTGTTATCTACAAATTTTATTATTATTGGCGGCCCCAACAAGGGCCAATATTTCTGGTTCTAAAGATAGGCAAAAACTCCTTTGCCTCCCTTTCCGCTAAGCAAGCAGATCGCTTTGCCGCTTTGGCAAGAAGACTGCTGCTTTTCCTCATTTGCATTAAAATTGTTATTATTTAGCCCACGAAGCCCACACGAGGCCCACGAAGGCAAATATGAAGACCACAAAGCCCACGAAGGCAAACGTTGCGACTCACAAGAGGCCAACCATTAACAATGTACATTTCCCCAGTGCAACAAATAAACGATTACTTTCATGTTGCCACTGGGGAGATTGTAAACTCATTATTTTTACCTTTTTAATTTTTATGTTGTACTATTAATTTTTTACTTTCAATTTAAAAAGTCTGTGAGCCTTGCAGGACAATGAAATAATCAGTTTTCATTGTAGGACCTGCAAGGCCTCCAGGAAAACATAAAACTTTGCCTCTAGGTAAAAGCCTACAGGAAATAGAGACACATTTTGTTCTTGTCAAAAGACTTTGAAAATTTCGCAGATGAAATTTTCACATTTTTCTCATTTTAAAAATCCCGGGACCTCGTGGGATATTGAAATAAACAGATTTCGATAGATTATCTCACGGGGAACCGGGGAAAAATAATATAATTGCATTTCATTGTGAAATCAATTAATCAGAATCATCTAAGTAAATTTAAAATCAAAAAATCTCAAAATGCTTCAAATTTCACCAAACAAAAATTCTTCTTATACATTGTACCTTTCTTTATTTGTTTTCAATTATAAATGTATGTATTTCGCAGTAGTTTAAGCTACAAAATCCTGCAAAGTTGTAAATTTAAGCGAGCGCTTTTCGAACTTAAACAGGCAAAATAGATAATGAGCATTTCGCTGCCCATTATATACTAGTGGTGGCGCGGAATGATTCCCCCCACCACTTTTCTGTGGTTTTGTCCGGCCCCAAATCGGGTTCACCGAATTGAATAAATACTGCGACCTTTTTAAAAATAAATCAGTTCAACGTTCAACTCGACAAAGTGTTTTATTAAATACTTCCTCTGGAAAACCTCTCTCCGACTGCCTCCTGCTGAAGCTCTGCCTGATTACCAAGCCTGGTGCCTACCTTCTCCAGACTAGCCGGCCCCACTCGAGGACACCGCAAGGCGCCAGGTTCAGGCAGCGACCAGGACATCCAGAGCCGCTATCACCAAGCTCTGGGTGCAGGGAGGCAGATCAAGGGTTGCCACCCTCAACAATTCAGGGTTACCACCCTCATAATTTGGAAGACATCCGGACCATCGTGCACGAGACGCCGGTGCCCTCTTACAGTCTTGTAGGGACAACAACACGTCCGCTACAAGTGGTCCTTCGAGCCGGATCAGCTGCACGCCGAGATGTCTCCACCCTCACTACGTTCAAAAAAGACGAACCAAGAAGACGGGCCGCCGCCGCCGCCACCGGCGGAGCCACCTACTGCCCCGGATGCCGGAGCTGCGCCATGGCCCCTTCAAGGGCCCTCAGCCGGAGCTGCGCAACGGCCCCTTCAAGGGCCCTCAGCCGGAGCTGCGCAATGGCCCCTTCAAGGGCCCTCAGCCGGAGCTGCGCAATGGCCCCTTCAAGGGCCCTCAGCCGGAGCAGCGCAACGGCCCGTTCAAGGGCCCTCAGCCGGAGCTGCGCAATGGCCCCTGCCAGGGCCCGGAGCTGCCTCACCCAGCACTACTCCTGAGGCACGCTCCACAGAAGAGAGCCACAACAATCAAGCACCGCCCTCTACAAACATTAACGACACGGTGCGAGAACTGCAACGAGAGCTGCGCAGTCAGCAGAAGCTAATTGACATGATGACGGCAGCTCTTCAACCACAGCCGAGCGAGGCGGGACCGACGCCACCCATTGCGACGGAGCCGGAGCAGCCGATCCAGGCGGGACCGACGCTACCCATTGCGACGGAGCCGGAGCAGCCGATCCAGGCGGGACCGACGCCAGCCAGTGCGACAGGGCCATTACATCCGAGCGGATTATGGCCGGCACAACCCAGTGCGACAGGGTCATCACATCCAAGCGGATTATGGCCGGCACAACCCAGTGCGACAGGGTCATCACATCCAAGCGGATTATGGCCGGCACAACCCAGTGCGACAGGGTCATCACATCCAAGTGGATTATGGCCGGCACAACCCAGTGCGACAGGGTCATCACATCCAAGCGGATTATGGCCGGCACAACCCAGTGCGACAGGGCCATCACATCCAAGCGGATTATGGCCGGCACAACCCGATGCGACAGGGCCTGCACATCCCAGCGGAGCAGGACCTGCACAACATCAAGGCGCAGCAGGACTTTCACATCCAAATGGGATGGAGCTTGCACAACAACATCAAGGCGCAGCAGGACTTTCACATCCAAATGGGATGGAGCTTGCACAACAACATCGAGGCGCAGCAGGACTTTCACATCCAAATAGGATGGAGCTTGCACAACAAAATCAAGGCGCAGCAGGACCTTCACATCCAAATGGGATGGGGCTTGCACAACAACACCAAGACGCAGCAGGACCTTCACATCCCAGCGGGACAGGGCCTGAGCAGTGGCACGCATCGGTGGCGCAACCCGGCGTACCCAGCGGGTACCCGGCGCTACCACCCCTTCACAACAATGGGGAGTCAACGTGGATGCAGCCTGGAGAACCTGCTGGCCCTGTACCGCCCGTGCCTCCGCTCAACCCGAGGCAACGCGATGCCGTGCATGGAGAACCTGCTGGACCTGTACCTCTGCTGGACCAGAGGTACGCATCGGTGGCGCAACCCGGCGTACCCAGCGGGTACCCGGCGCTACCACCCCTTCGCCACAATGGGGGCTCAACCTGGATGCAGCCCGGACCTGCTGGCCCTGTACCGCCCGTGCCTCCGCTCAACCCGAGGCAACGCGATGCCGTGCATGGAGAACCTGCTGGACCTGTACCTCTGGTGGACCAGAGGTACGCATCGGTGGCGCAACCCGGCGTACCCAGCGGGTACCCGGCGCTACCACCCCTTCACAACAATGGGGGCTCAACCTGGATGCAGCCCAAACCTGCTGGCCCTGTACCGCCCGTGCCTCCGCTCAACCCGAGGCAACGCGATGCCGTGCATGGAGAACCTGCTGGACCTGTACCTCTGGTGGACCAGAGGTACGCATCGGTGGCGCAACCCGGCGTACCCAGCGGGTACCCGGCGCTACCACCCCTTCACAACAATGGGGGCTCAACCTGGATGCAGCCCGAACCTGCTGGCCCTGTACCGCCCGTGCCTCCGCTCAACCCGAGGCAACGCGATGCCGTGCATGGAGAACCTGTCGGGCCGGTACCTCTGGAAGGCCAGAGGTACGCATCACCAGAAGCAGCAGCAGAAGCCCCTGCCCAACCTTGTGCTATCCTGAAGTCAACCGGCACCTCAGATTCGGACCAAGAAACTTGGCGGCTTCAAGGATTTCCAAAATGGACACAAGATGGTCCCTCCAGCCCCGTGCCGCCCGTGCCTCCGCTCAAACCGAGGTACCGAGGAGCCGTACGCGAAGAGCTTGTTGGACCTGTGCCTCTGGTGGACCAGAGGTACGCATCATCAACGCAACCCGGCCCAGCGGGCCCGGTGCCACTGCCCTCTCACTACAATGGGGGCTCAACCTGGATGCTGCCCGGACCTGCTGGCCCTGTACCGCCCGTGCCTCTGCTCAACCTGAGGCAACGCGATGCCGTGCATGGAGAACCTGTCGGACCGGTACCTCTGGAAGGCCAGAGGTACGCATCGCCGGAAACAGCAGCTGCAGCGCCTTCCCAACCTGGTGCAATCCTGGAGTCAACTGGCCACACAGATCCGGGCCAAGAAGAAACTTGGCGACTCCAAGGATTTTTCAAACGGATGCAGCCTGGACCTACCGGCCCCGTACCGCCCGTACCTCCGCCCAAACCGAGGTACCGAGATGCTGTACGCGAAGAGCCTGTTGGACCTGTACCTCTGGTGGACCAGAGGTACGCACCACCAGCAGCAGCAGAGCCTGCCCAAGCTGGTGCTGTCCTGGAGCCAACCGAACACACAGACCCGGACCAAGAAGAACCTTGGCGACCCCAGGGAAAATGCATGCAGCCTGGACCTTCTAGCCCCGCACCGCCCGTAACTCGGCTGAAACTGAAGTACCGAGAAGCCGTGCGCGAAGAGCTTGTTGGACCTGTACCTCTGATGGACCCGAGGTACGCATCATTGGCGCAGCCAGGGCCAGGAGGCCCTACGTCACTGGCCCCTTACTACAACCAGTGGGACCCAACCACGATGCCACTTGGACCTTCTGGACCCGGGCCGCCCTCACCTCTGCTTCATCAGAGGTTGCCAGCCGATCAGCAGAGAGCACCTGCCGGATTCACACAGCTGCCGGAGCATATGGATGACCAACCGCATTCCGCTGAGAAGCCGAGCCCGCCCTGCCCCTGCCGTGCCACTGTCAGAGACGTGGCACTCCTCACCGGCGCAGCGAAGACGAGCCCGCCCCGCCCCTGCAGCATCACTGTCACACCGGTGGTGCTCCTTACCAGCGCAGCGAAGACGAGCCCGCCCTGCCCCTGCCGTGCCACTGTCAGAGACGTGGCACTCCTCACCGGCGCAGAGAAGACGAGCCTGCCTTGCCCCAGCAGTGCCACTGTCAAAGAAGTGGTGCTCTCCATCGGCGCAGCAAGGACGAGCCCACCCTGCCCCAGCAGTGCCACTGTTAAGGAGGTGGCGCTCCTCACACGGGGGGAGTCCTTCAACCCTATCAAAAACGATCATTTACTGGTTGTCATGGACCCCGCGATGCCCCACATAAGACGACAACGCGACCAAGTCCTTGACGCTACCCCTGCTGAAGATGGCCAACAAAGGACCGCCGGGACCCAGACGAGAACCAGAGTCTACATTCGACCTGCCGAGAAGCTCGCTGAGATCCTGCCAGCCCGCCTACCGACGCAGCTTCACCGACTCGTCCTTCGTAAACACGTCGAGATGATTAGTGCAGCAAGCTACACGAGGGGAGTGTAACCGACGTGTTCATACCCTCGAAATCTTTTTCATCAATGTTCATCGTTGGCCCGGTCCTCTGCAGTTTTGTGGTCATTTCTTGGAAATTAGTAAAAAATGACCTGGCCACAAAATGCAAAAATACCGTGCCGCCAGCGATAATGTTGATGAAAAGGATTTCTCTTGTCAAATTTCTTGTCAAATTTTGATTCTTGTATATTTTTATGCTATAACTTAATTAAATAAAATATTTTACGGCTTTCATTACTATGTACAATGCCCCCGGTGCAACCCAATAAATGCTTGTGTGCCAGGTTGCCACCGGGAGACATTCTAAACTGTTATCTACAAATTTTATTATTATTGGCGGCCCCAACAAGGGCCAATATTTCTGGTTCTAAAGATAGGCAAAAACTCCTTTGCCTCCCTTTCCGCTAAGCAAGCAGATCGCTTTGCCGCTTTGGCAAGAAGACTGCTGCTTTTCCTCATTTGCATTAAAATTGTTATTATTTAGCCCACGAAGCCCACACGAGGCCCACGAAGGCAAATATGAAGACCACAAAGCCCACGAAGGCAAACGTTGCGACTCACAAGAGGCCAACCATTAACAATGTACATTTCCCCAGTGCAACAAATAAACGATTACTTTCATGTTGCCACTGGGGAGATTGTAAACTCATTATTTTTACCTTTTTAATTTTTATGTTGTACTATTAATTTTTTACTTTCAATTTAAAAAGTCTGTGAGCCTTGCAGGACAATGAAATAATCAGTTTTCATTGTAGGACCTGCAAGGCCTCCAGGAAAACATAAAACTTTGCCTCTAGGTAAAAGCCTACAGGAAATAGAGACACATTTTGTTCTTGTCAAAAGACTTTGAAAATTTCGCAGATGAAATTTTCACATTTTTCTCATTTTAAAAATCCCGGGACCTCGTGGGATATTGAAATAAACAGATTTCGATAGATTATCTCACGGGGAACCGGGGAAAAATAATATAATTGCATTTCATTGTGAAATCAATTAATCAGAATCATCTAAGTAAATTTAAAATCAAAAAATCTCAAAATGCTTCAAATTTCACCAAACAAAAATTCTTCTTATACATTGTACCTTTCTTTATTTGTTTTCAATTATAAATGTATGTATTTCGCAGTAGTTTAAGCTACAAAATCCTGCAAAGTTGTAAATTTAAGCGAGCGCTTTTCGAACTTAAACAGGCAAAATAGATAATGAGCATTTCGCTGCCCATTATATACTAGTGGTGGCGCGGAATGATTCCCCCCACCACTTTTCTGTGGTTTTGTCCGGCCCCAAATCGGGTTCACCGAATTGAATAAATACTGCGACCTTTTTAAAAATAAATCAGTTCAACGTTCAACTCGACAAAGTGTTTTATTAAATACTTCCTCTGGAAAACCTCTCTCCGACTGCCTCCTGCTGAAGCTCTGCCTGATTACCAAGCCTGGTGCCTACCTTCTCCAGACTAGCCGGCCCCACTCGAGGACACCGCAAGGCGCCAGGTTCAGGCAGCGACCAGGACATCCAGAGCCGCTATCACCAAGCTCTGGGTGCAGGGAGGCAGATCAAGGGTTGCCACCCTCAACAATTCAGGGTTACCACCCTCATAATTTGGAAGACATCCGGACCATCGTGCACGAGACGCCGGTGCCCTCTTACAGTCTTGTAGGGACAACAACACGTCCGCTACAGTGCATATTTCTCAGAGCTTACCATTAAAGAGTTTTTACGGTGCAATCACATATATGCTTTATAGTTGAGACGTATAAATCCTATTATTGCATTTAAACTTACTTACAGTTAGATTAAAGACGACCGGTTTACATATTCAGTAAAGTTTTCCGTTTAAAAATCACAGCGAACAGCGCTTAAAATAAACCTACATAATAATGTCGTCCTTTCTGAAACCATAACAATAAACTATTTGCGTGCACAAGGCACCCCTATACAAATTTGTTCTTTACAACTGAACATAGAGAAAATGGGGAAAATATCTGTTTTCCGGAAAACGTGGGTTTGAGATTTCCCATTTCCACGTCGCGTCGTGGCTGTAATGTTTGCGTGGGTGACACGTGAAAAGCATTCCCTCCACTTGAAGTTATGTTCACTGACTACATTTCTTTAATATTTATTCAGTTTCAGTGCCGGCAACCCGGGAGTTTATTTTTTTTTATTTATTTATTTATTAACGCCCTTTTTCGGGGCTTTTACATATGAATAGTAAGAAATACACAGTATTTATTGTACATAACTGAACTGCCTTCGTAACAATATTTTATATTTGTTTAAAGATAAATTGAAGATGTCCACTGACTTGGTATAATTGTTTCCCTCCATTAGTATTCTGGGCAAAGAGGAATACATATGATAGTTAGTTCCAGAATTACTGCACTGAAATAAATCCTGACTTCTAGTATTACGTATTGGAATCCGGAAGCTTATCAATTCGAGCAATATCGGACTGTCAACTAAATCATTTAGAATTTTATACAGAAATACCAAGTCAGTGAAAGTTCTTCTGTCTGACAATTTCAGCATATTCATATCATTCAAAATAGTATTGTAGTTCAACATAACTGCTGGAATACCCATTTTAAAATTAAGAAAACGTAAGAATTTGTTTTGTATTCTTTCAACAGCTTGTACATGTATATTGTAATATGGGTTCCAGACGGGAGAATTGTATTCAAGTTGACTTCTAACATATGCAAAATATAACAGTTTTATACACTTAATATTGTTAAAATTTCTAGTTAGCCTAGTTATAAATCCCAACATTTTTAAGGCCTTATTAGAGATTTCTGTTATGTGGTTAACAAATGAAAGATTAGATTGAAAAGTGATGCCCAAGTCTTTAATTTGTGTTAATGTCTCCAGAGTATTGTTATCAATGTTGTAATTGAAGATCACTGGATTTTTTATTCGAGAAAATCTAACTATATGACATTTTGAGATATTTAAGTAAAGTCTATTTTCATTACACCAAATTAACAATTTGTTGATATTATCTTGAAGAATGTTGCAATGATAAATATTTTGAATTATTCTAAAAATTTTGAGGTCATCAGCAAAAAGTAAGATAAATACATCATGAAATATTTTTGTAAGATCATTTATAAACAAGATAAATAATATTGGGCCAAGGTGTGAACCCTGTGGAACTCCACTTGTTGCATAATTTTTTTCCGACAATGAGGATTTTATTCTAACAATTTGTTGTCTTCCAGTAAGATAGCTTTCAAACCAGGCTAATATACTGCTACGTATACCAAGCTTTTCTAATTTCCAAATGAGAATTTTATGGGAAACTGAATCAAAGGCTTTACTAAAATCAGTATAGACAGAGTCTACTTGTTTTTTTTATTTAAAAGCATTGGTTATAAAATTTTCATAAATAATCAAGTTAGAAAGTGTACTTCTACCTGGCATAAATCCAAACTGGTAAGGTGATATTACAGGTTTTATTTGGGCAAAAAGTTTGTCAAGTATTAGGCTTTCAAATAGTTTCGGTATGGTGGATTGAATGCATATTGGTCTATAATTACAAACATCACTTTTATCGCCCTTTTTGAAAATTGGAGTCAAATAACTATGTTTCCACATATCGGGAAAAATTCCACTGGATAAAGATAAATTAAAAAGTTTGGTTAATGGAAGAGCAATTACTTTGATACATTCTTTGATAAATATTGTGGGGATATTATCCGGTCCTGCAGATTTGTTGATATCTAATGATTTAACTTTAGTTACTACATCAGAGAGACTTATGGTACACTGCGAAATATCAAGAGTTTCATCTAGAGTTGTTGATGGAAGAGGAGCATTATTTGCGTCTGTTGAATAAACACTTTTAAAAAATTTTGCAAACAAGTTAACAATACCATCAGTATTGTTGCTATGGCTGCCATTTAGGTGCATAATGCTGGGGAATTCAGAATCATCTTCTTTAAGAGATTTCGAATATTTCCAAAAATAATTAACATTGTTTCTTATGGAATTTTGAATTTCATTTATATGGTTACGGTAGCAAGTCATAGACATTTTTTTACACAAAGTTCTTAAATATTTAAATTCACTGTAATCAGAATTTTTTTTATATAATTTATATTCTTTATGTTTAAGTTTTTTGGTGATAAGTAGATTTACAAGTTCTTTGGTGTACCATTTTGGATAGGTGTTTGGCTTACATATTACGGTTGGAACATAGATGCTAATAGCCTTTCCCAAAACAGAATAAAATTTATTTGTAGCTGTGTTAATATCATCATATTGCACAGATGACCAATCAAAAGAGAGGAGATAATTACATATTTTCTCGTAATCAGTTTTGAAAAAATTTTGGTAACTGAAAGACAGTTTACAGGTATTATCATGTACATTAGAAATAATAACTTCCAGTGGAGGATGATAACCATCAATGGGCACCAGCGGTTCACTACATTCTTCAATTACTAGTGACTCTAAGTTAGAAAAACATAAGTCTTGAGTACGATTATTTACATTTGATAAAGTATTTGCCTGATTCAGGCCTAGAAATAACGCCATGTCTAGAATAATGCGTTCAGACTCACTCACACTGATATTATTGTCCCTGTTCACCCAATTCACATTTGGAAGATTATAATCACCAGCAAGCAAAAATGTTGCATTAGCATGCTTTTTTAATATAACTTCCACTTCCTCACTATGGCACCCGTATACTTCATTGCTTGAATTTGGTGGGATATAAATACAACCAATAATAATCTTTTTATTCCTGGCAACATTCACTTGCACGAAGATTTGTTCAAGAAGTTTGTGTTTAGTTTTAATTAAGTTTGATTTGTATTTCTTGCTGATAGCGATTAAAACCCCGCCACCTCTGCTTTTAGCACTTGTCAATGTATTTCTGTCTAATCTATACACATTATGATTTATAAAACCTAATTCACTAGAATGAATATTAGGTTCTAACCATGTTTCAGAAAGTAGAATAAACTCGTGCCCAAACATTGGTAGTGTAGATTGAAGTAGACTTAATTTTGTTTTAAGGCCTCTGACATTTTGGTAGTACAGCTGGCAATTTTTTGTTTGGTGTTTTTTAGATGAGTTTTTTAATGGCATAAAAAATCAATTTTCTTCTTTTCAGCTTCAATTTTCCTCAAATGTACCGAGCATTCATTACTCCAAGCATAATGGTCAGTTGGCAATTGTAATTTTAATTTCTCATTCATTTTTTTGCAGTTAATGCACTGAATGTCGTTTTGACAGTTTACATTTTCATGTGCTTCGGAACATCGAGTGCAAGCTTTTTCACTTCTGCAGTCTTGTGCTTTGTGCATATAGCCATTGCACTTGTAACATTTTAGAAGTGAGATGTTGTCAAAAACCCGACATCTATCCCATCCAATATTTACTTTACCTTCTTGTAACATTATGTCGTAAGTTTTTCCATCGACTTCCATGAAAATGGTGAAGTTGACGTCACCTCGTTTAGTTTTTATTTCTTTTATATATTTTATGTCAATTTTCGCTTCAACTGTTTGCAGGTAATCATTTTGCATCTTAATTTTTGAAATAATTTCTTCTGGAGTGAATTTATCCGGTAGACCAATAATTTTCAGTTTGGGATTCTTGGGTTTTGGTGTATTCACGTCATATTTTTTTCCCATCTTTGAAATTATTTGCTCTTCCATCTTTTTTGTTGCAGCTATATTTTTGCACTCTACTATTATAGCCCCTTGCTTAAAGTTTCTTATTCCGGTAACACCAAAATTAACAGGATCTATGTTTTGTTTTATTTCGTCCTTTGTTACGGTATTTTTTTGAGCCTTATCTTTTGGCTTAATAATGACGATAGGTTCATGTTTTTTACAATTTGTTTGTTCTTCATTAATTTTACCATTTTTCGTAACTTCAGCGTACGATTTCGATTCAATATTTAATTTAAGATTTTCAATGTTCTTATCTATGTTAGATAATGATTGAAACAATCTGTCGAGTCCATCATTCTCATTGTTTATTGGTGCCTTGCATTCTTGTACCATGGCCTCAATATGACTCATCATTTCGCACATAGCTTCAGTTAGAGAAGTCTTTTGATCCTTTGACAAAATATTAGAAGTCAATGTTTTGTTAAAATTTTTCACAAGAATTTTTGCATTTTTCAGCCTCTCCTCTGGTGTGAGGGAAGTCATTTTATATTATTATTAATAAAAAATATAAATATTATTTTTCTGTATGTACATGGTTTTTTTTACCCACCTCACTAGCCGAGGCGGATATTGCATAATGTAATGTAAATATTATATCTTAGCATCATAGTATGCCGTTTAAGGGTAGGCAAAACACTTAAAACAAATAAAATAATTGTAAACATATTTCCTTCTAGATTACGAGAGATGGGAAGGCTGATAGAGATATTGAAAGAACGGTGAATGCCGGTAACTCCATTAATGGTGGACTGAATGCCGTTGGCGCTAATAAAAAACTGTCAAAAGAAGCGAAGCTAGCAGTCCACAATGGAGTCCTGGTACTTACCATGATGTATGGCAGTGAGGCATGCAACTGGCAGAGGAAGGATGAAAGTAAGCTGAATGCTGTTGAAATGAGATCTCTGAGACGTATGTGTGGTAAAACAATGTATGATCGTGTGAGAAATGTGGATATCCGCAAAGAATGTAAGTCTGATGTAAGCATATTGAGTAAGATTAAGAAAGGGACCCTCAGATGGTTTTGGCATGTAGAGCGAATGAACGAAGAAAGTAGTGTAAGAAGAATATACGACGCGAATGTGAATGATAGAAGAAGTCGGGGACGCCCGAGGAAGACGTGGCACGATCAAGTGAATCAAACACTTGAGTCGGGCCATGTCAAAAGTCAGAATAATAGAAGAGAATGTATGAGACGATGTATGAATGTGAGTGAGGCAAAGAGTGTGTGCCAAGACCGAGTTGTTTGGCGGTCCGTCTTCTCTGCCTACCCCTGCGGGGAAACGGCGTGATGGTTAGTTAGTTAGTTAGTTAGGACTGATAAATGTTTACAAGTGTACACTTATGTATATAAAAGAATGGTTTAATTGCCATGAAAAGGTAATATATGTATTCGAAACAACTAATTTAGCATCAAGGCAGCTTATATTGTTTAACCTTGAAAAGATTCGATGTTAAAATTTCTTATTTTTAAAGTTGTTATTTTTTAACTAGTAAGTTTCAGCTAGTAAGTTATGCGCCTCACTATACGATGTCCTTTCTGAGATGGGTAATAATATCTACAAAAAATATAAAATATTACAATGAAAGAAAAGGAGTGCATACAATTTATACACAATAAACATTTAAAAATAAAAAAGACAAACTTATGTAAAATATCTCCTTATAAGATAGATATTTTGGTATATATAATTTAATTAAATGAAGACAATACTAGCGAAACTCAATCGAAAATTTGGTGACAGAAAAATCAGAAAAAGATATTGGCACCTCTGGGACTCGAACAAGGGACCCTCTGCTTACATGGCAAATGCTCTACAAACTGAGCTATGGTGTCTATATCAATTTCGGTCACTTTTAACTGTATCATACTTCGACTAAGAACTAACAACATTATCATCATTTTCTTAACGCACATATTATTGGCTGCTATCTTTATATATGATTGCAAGATTCAAACCCGAACTAAATGCTATCTAGATAGTGTCTGCATAAATTTTTATCCATTTTATTTTTAATGTGCGACATCAACATTGTCTTCTAATTAAATATTACAATTTGAGGTTTTACTCATAAAGTTTAAAATAAATATAAAAAATAATTATTACAAATTGTTAAGAAGTTAAAATAGTTTAAAAAAATCATGGTAAATTCATAGTTTCTTAAAAATAATTAATGTTCTATCGGATATCACAATATTTCTATTGGTCACTATGATACAGGCAGCTGCCTAGTATGGTGACCTAATGTATCTTCTCAAGTAAATGTATTAATCATGTAACATGTACTTATAAATAAATAAATATCATATTCATATACTAGTTAAGTGAATATTCGTATTACAATGAACCGATCTCAATTAAAAAATAAACTTACCATCTACACACAGCTGCTTTATTGTCGCTTTGCTGCATTCATTCATACATCGTTTCATATTTCATAGAACTAGTTTTATATTTCATTACATAGTTTTCCGACTCCACATGACACCACTATAGAATTTCAGTGACTCGATCGTGCCATTTGTCGGACATTCTTTTTGCATGTCCCTGTTCCGTAATACGGTTTACTTTAAGCATACATTTATATTCATCACCGGTCTATATTTTCTAATCCAATCATTGCAAAATTGGGTGGATTTAATCATGTACACAAAGCCTTTTTTAAAACACATTAAATCTTATTGCATTGCGAACACTGCATTTTCAAAATATTAAGATTTAGCAAGGAAAATTTATCATACCAAATCAAATATTCACTGGCTACAAAAATAAATTTGGCGTTAGTTATTCTTGTCAAGGTTTCAGTAATCGTCGAATCAAAACATTAAAAAATGGTGTATGTACCTCCAAAAAAATATTTACTATGTAAGAAAATATATTTTGTTGAATTTTAAAGCTCATTTGTAAAAACCCTTTGGTCATTTTTTAATCCACATGTTTTTATTTATTTTTATAATGGTAAAACAAATATATATACCTACATATATCGCTTTCTAAATACATAATTCAAAGCTATGATCATAAAAAATACGAGTTTAACAATGTGATGTTATTCTTATCTCACATAAAAATTATTTCATATTACAGTTCATTATAATTTGTTCACATGTCTTAAGGTTATGATGTTATGAATTATTAAGGTTGACAGTTTTTTTTTAATTTGTTCATTCCGTTCTTCGTTTTTAGGCTATCGGGAAGGAGATTGTAAATGTGTATACCCTCGTGGCCTACGCTTCTTTCACAACATTCAGTCCATACTAGAGATGATTTTGCCGAATACCAAATACCGAATATTCGACTAAGCTCTCGGCCAAAGCGCCAAATATTTGGCGACACTTAGTGCATTTCGTTGGTGACAGGTTCCGAACCGCATCATTGAAGTGGATGTGGTAACTAAGTATTTGTTTTATTTGCGAGTAGGTCGTGTCATAACATACATTATTTGTTGATTGTTACGTCAAATTGTATTACTTATAGTGTGTAACACATCTACTTGTTCGCGAAAAGCTTTACAAAATGGCACCATTTAATAAAAAATCACCTATTTGGGAATGTTATGAAATTTGTAATGAAGACATTTACACATAAAATATTAAATTTACATACATTTTTCCCATGTTTTGGTATTCGGTATTGGGCAGAATGGTTTGCAATATTCGGCCGAATACCGAATAGTAAAATAAGTAGTCGAATAGGCCGGATACCGAGTAGTAGCCGAATTTGTGGCATCTCTAGTCTACACCGTAAAAATAATTGAATTTTCATGTTGTTTTCTTGTTTTCTTTGTTTGTCTCGATGTACGCATTTACAAAGTGATTGATGAGCAGATCTCGCCGCCTACGCGAGATTCATTCGGAGTTATCGATTTTATCCCCACACCTCAGCTAAAATAGTTTCATTCATAAATTCTGAAGACTTTATCCAAATATCTAGCAAGGTCACCCTGAGAAGAATTACGTACGTAGATACAAACATCTTCGGAGTTTATATTACGACTTTCTTTCATTACTACTTTATTTAAAAAAAAATTACATGATACCTTTTTCCTTTGTGTATTTAGTCTCTTGTTAAAACTGTATCTATATATACTCTTACATACAGATACATTTTTCTTCTGTACGCTGTTTCTACATATTCTTTGTCTTTGTATGCCTCTGTAACAATAATATATGTTTTAACCTTATTTCATAATTTTGTTCTTCCCGAAATTGGTTTCTCGAACTCATTGGGAATTATATAAATGGGGTCCAGAAACTGGTGGTACAAGCAGGAAACTGGTGAATCTACTTTACATGAGCTCCACACAGGAGGCCCAGAGGAAAAGAATTACCCTCAGGGCCTGTGTCATCTTTGGGGATGCTGTGTGGAGGGATTTTTTAGGGAAAGGAAGTAGAGGAAAGTTCTGGGAAGGAAAAGGGTTTAAGGAGTGGGTAGGAATCTGGGGTTTAGTGTGTCCTGTACATCCGGCTCCAAGACCTAGACAAACCTCAATCCATGAACCCGGGCACCCCTGCTAAATCACCAAACGTAGGTAGGGGTAACCTATGGCAGAGGTGTTGGTTATCCAATAAAGGTTCCCGGGGCGGCGGTACCCATTCCCGCCTCCCAAATTGTTTTCTCATAAATCGAGTCTGAAGTTGAAATTGTTTACTGTCGTTACGTTTTAAGATTTTCACGGCCGAAAGCATTTTCGTTATTTGTTTTTGGGGTGTTATGCCGTGTTGCGCTATCTCCTTCTTTAGCCAACGTTTCGGACATCGTTGCAGTGTCCATCATCAGGGCAGATCCGGTAGATGTGTGATGTGACATCTACCCGAAACGTTGGCTAAAGAAGGAGGTAGCGCAACACGGCATAACACCCCATAAACAAATAAGGTTTTTGCAGGTTCCGTATGGGGTTTATGGTATATAGTACATTCACCATCTTATCGTATTTATAAAGTATTTACAGACACCGTGTATTGTAAATAAAGTAAACCTTTTAACTTAAATTGTGTTATCGACGTCGATTGTATATTGGCAGATTATTTAATTTTTGTTACAAAATTATTTTTCTGTTACCTGTATTTTGTTAACTCTTGTGTATTTTTATTATTATTTTCATTGTAATTTATTAAAATAAAAAAATCATTTAGGCAGAAGAAAACTCTTATAAACCTAAAATAAAAATGAAACAGAACAAGTCACCGAAATTAAAACACAAAATTAAATCACAATTAACGGTCGCACCTGGGAATCGAACCCAGGATCTCTGTCAAAGCAATTTAATCAAATGTAAAAAATAAAACCATGTGTGCAGTTCACACGCCGTAGAAGTCACACCTTCCGAAAACTAAACTTCGGGAGAATGGATCATAACTAACTAACTAACTAACCATCACGCCGTTTCTCCGCAGGGGTAGGCAGTGAGGACGGACCGCCAAACAACTCGGTCTTGGCACACACTCTTTGCCTCACTCACATTCATACATCGTCTCATACATTCTCTTCTATTATTCTGGCTTTTGACATGACCCGACTCAAGTATCTGATTCACTTGATCATGCCATGTCTTCCTCGGGCGTCCCCGACTTCTTCTACCATTCACATTCGCTTCGTATATTCTTCTTACACTACTTCCTTCGTTCATTCGCTCTACATGCCCAAACCATCTGAGGGTCCCTTTCTTAATCTTACTCATTATGCTTACATCAGCCTTACATTCATTGCGGATATCCACATTTCTCACACGATCATACATTGTTTTACCACACATACGTCTCAGGGATCTCATTTTAACAGCATTCAGTTTTCTTTCATCCTTCCTCTGCCAGTTCCATGCCTCACTGCCATACATCAGGATAGGTACCAGGACTCCATTGTGGACTGCTAGCTTCGCTTTTTTTGACAGATTTTTATTAGCGCCAACGGCATTCAGTCCACCATTAATGGAGTTACCGGCATTCACCCTTCTTTCAATATATCATTGTAGGGTTTAATTATTATAATATTGTTACCAAGTTGAAAAATTATTTGACATTTTATTCTACGAAGCACCGCACAAGGAGGAGTCCGATTAGTCAATCTCCTTCAGGCTAAATCCTATAGATGTATGTGTTTGCCTCTTTTTAGTATCGCTCGTTTCTGTTTCATCGAGTTTTAAATCACAAAGGTGCTGTAGAACTTTCACATCAAAAATATCTAAAAAGTCATCCACTTTTAAAATTGAAAAATTATACATAATTTAAAAAAAATCATTTTCCTTGATAGGAGTTTGTACTTCAACAGATGATTTCCGTCAAAATTTGTTTTTATTCTTTAAATATGTACAATTTTCGCTGTTGTATAATTTAGGAGAGTTTCAGATTACCTTCCGGGGTGGCGTGTACTGCAATTTCCTTAAATAAGTTTGAAATGTCTTTAAATTAAACGTTTAAAAGATTTACAATTGAAGATTACATCGTTGAAAGAGCAACTAACAAGATTAATAAAGGGGCGCGATTGTTAGAACATATCGATCGGAAAAAATAGTGCCAGAATAGTAATATGAACCATAAGTGGTTGGAAGAAGTCAGAGACACCAGAAATTTACGACAGGTTCGAGTGAATCATAAACTTTAGTTAAGTCTAGCCAAGAATCGCAATGATAATAATATAATGGGATTATGATGTATGAAAGCGAATGAATCAAGAAGTGTACGCCATTAAAGTTTTGTTACGTTTTACCTCTTCAACTACCCCTGTGGTGAAATTGCGTTGTTGTACGAGTTAAACTTCACACGATAGTACTTTGCACCTCAACCCCATAAATATAAATACCTAACACCCCACGCAAGGTATTAAATGGCGACTTTGTATTTTTTTGAATCTCTTACGACATTGGTTTTGTAAGAACGCCCGGGGATTTGCAAAATATTAATTTGTTGGCTCTACGCCAAAACGTGTGGGTTTATTCTAAAGTTACCACACTATAACCCATAAAACTACGGAAAATTCTTTAAGTATGTAAAATATAAAAGCAACCTTACATCGAGAATCCATCCCAATTATGTTACATTATTTCATATTATCAATCAAAATTATCATTTTACTTCAGAAGCTTGCTGTCGTTTGGATAACGTGTAAGAACATTGTTGATTAAATTGAAATTAAAACAATTTTTTTAACTTATTTCCACATATTTATTTAACCAGTACCGGTTTCATCCTGTTATGGACATCTTCAGGCTGGCAATTGACATTCTTTTGTTAGAGAATAAAATTGAATAAAATTTGGTAGGTAGGTACACAATATTAGAGTAGGTACATATGTTTTGGTGATTACATTAAATATAATTTTTTTTTTTTTTATAAAATTTGGTAGGTAAGTATTATTGTGTACTTACTTATTTACTTATTGTGTACTTACCTACCAAATTTTATAAAAAAAAAAAAAAAATTATATTTAATGTAATCACCAAAACATATGTACCTACTCTAATATTGTGTACCTACCTACCAAATTTTATTCAATTTTATTCTCTAACAAAAGAATGTCAATTGCCAGCCTGAAGATGTCCATAACAGGATGAAACCGGTACTGGTTAAATAAATATGTGGAAATAAGTTAAAAAAATTGTTTTAATTTCAATTTAATACAGTATAATTCCACCAAGTATAACAGAACAATAAATAAACTCATAAAACATTGTTGATATTTAACAGCATTATAAACAACCTTCATAATTTCTGGATGGTCTTTGTTGTATTTTATTTTATTTTATTTAAGGAGAAAACACAGATACAGACAATAATTAACAAAACAATATTATGAACAATAACTTGAGAATTCGCCTGCACCCCAACTATTTCTCACTGATCGACTTGATTAATAAAGATTTTCAAATACATTTTTTATAGATGTTTTAAAATAATTTATAATTAATAATGAATCGAAAATTATTTAAATAGAAGCACATAAAAAATATAGTGAATGATTTATGAGTTTTCTTTTTTATAGGAAAACAGCCTTCAATTTTCCACCAAAAGTGCTATAAGTATCAAAAAATATATCGGAATCCTTAAGGTTATGGTTTTTATTAAACAATTCGTACATTCTTCTGATTGGATCCCTGACACCAGCATTTGTACGTGTCCGGTTAATGTGGAATAAGTCGTTAACCCTAGTTGTTCTGGGTGGTATTTTAAAATTAATTAGTTTGAGTAAGTCAGGACAGTAGATAACGTTGTTGCAGGTTTTATGCAGCATTTATTTGATTTTGATTTTATTTATTTTTAATTTTACACATTTTATTTTATTTCATTTATTTTTGTTAGGTATCAATGACATTAATTGACAATACAAATTGCTTATTATAAACATGCCTTACTAGAAACTTTTCGACTTTCTTTTTATAATAATAATAGCAAACTTACTTTAACTACTTATGAATACATTACCTAGTTACTTTTGTGTACTCTCATTGTCATACATATATATATATATATATATATATATATATATATTTTTTTATTTATTTATTTATTTTTTATTTTTTTTATTTTTTTTTTTTATTTTTTTTTTTATTTTTTTTTTTTGTGTATTACAGACTGTGTCCATTTACAATACACATGTAACATTTACAATACAATGCAAAGCATTCTCCAAAATAACTATAACATGAAGATAAATAAAGACAAAACAAAGCTGCTGACTGTAGGCCGAACGCAACATCAGATGCGAATAGAGATGTCAGGAGTTCCACTAAAGAACGCCAAGGAGTTTGTCTATCTCGGGAGCAAAATAACATGGGACGGTCGGTCTAAGAGCGATGTCGACAGCCGTATACACCAGGCTAGGCTTGCTTTCAATAAAAGGTCGAAAATAACTGAATCAAATAATATAGACCTAAAGCTGAGAATACTCCTCATCAAGACCTATGTATGGAGTATCTTGATGTACGGCTGCGAAACATGGTGCCTATCCAAAAGAGATAAACGGAGACTAGAGGCTTTTGAGATGTGGTCCTATAGAAGACTATTAGGAATTTCCTGGAGAGACCACATTACAAATGAGGAGGTTCTCCAAAGAATCGAAGGAGGAAGGCACCTGCTCAGGACCTTGTCCGAAAGGCGTGCAAGATGGATCGGCCATGTAATACGACAAGAAGGCCTCTTGCATTTCATAATGGAGGGTATGACCGATGGGACAAACTCTAGGGGACGCCCACGCCGAGAGTACCTGGAGGACCTGCTGGTGGACGTGCGCTGCTTATCATATGCAGACCTCAAAAGAGCCGCACAAGACAGGGAAGAATGGAAGAGGAAACTAAAGGAAATTGCTGCAAACCAATCCCAGGATTGAAACCAGAGAGAGAGAGATGTAACATTAACTACATATATATGATACAAATAACAAGTTATAGATTTTTAGCATTAACATGCCTCTTGAATTCTTCAAGGCTACTATTAAAAATATCGATAGTCTTGGAGGCGTTGTTTAACAGCGCCATACCTCGTGTCATGCTATGCCGAGCCAGTACGTCCGTTCTGCCACGTGGGATACAAAGCAGATCATGGTGACGTCCCTGGCTGTAGTTATTCGGTACGAACAACTTATAGCATTCCAGAAGGTATGGGCTATCTATTAAATTATTAATAATTTTGTACGCCGTTACTGCAAGGGCCCCACTACTCCTCGAGTGGAGACTTTGGTAGCGCGTTTCGGCAAGCAAATCTTCGTGATGCATGAATCGCGGGTACTCTCCGTGCATTCTCAAATACATGTATCTCAAAAACTTTTTTTGAATCTGTTCTAATTTTTCAATATATTTTTGTTGGTATGGGGCCCATACAGCAGAGGCGTATTCAATTTTAGACCTTATAATGCAGTTGTACAAAGTCATCATTGCCTCGGGATTGGAAAATTGTTTGCAGAGTCTTATGACAAATCCGAGAAGCTTGTAGCATGATGTCGTCAACTGCAATATATGGTCCGAAAACGTAAGTTTGGGATCAAAGACTACCCCAAGGTCATTGATGGATTTTACTTTTGACAATATATCATTTTTGATGCAATAATCGAATTTGATAGGGTTTCTCGAACGTGTATACGACATAGCGACACATTATAAACTTATCGTACTCATTTATACAACTTTCCACGATTTTGCTACTGGATACTTGTATTAGACGTACTTGTATATTTAAATTTAGTTCATTCAATATACACTTATAATTTTTATAGAAATCTTTTCAGCTGTACAAATCCTATAATTGTAATATCCATTTTCAAGGGTGCTCAACAACACCTATGTGTGTTATTATCACAATTTTCAGACCGAATTCTTTAATACTTGAGTATTAGGAATCGAACCAAAGAAGACCCGATCAGAGTCAATTCAATTTCAGATTCCAAACACTTAGGGGTATTTTACCATCCATTCGTATATTTATAAAGTCTGAGTTTGCTTTTCGGTACACGAAAGTATGTATAGTGGCTTTAGGTATATCGGATAAGTTAGCGAAGTTTTCTGCCTATTGTATGTATTTATTTGTTTATTTATTATTAATATTTTTTTATTCTACAGAGAAGCTATCAAGAGGGTTGTGTACTCCCTTGCTTTTTTTGTACAAGAGTGGTATATAAAATATCATTATGAATTTATTTTGTCGCTTCACACTTTGTCTACTAAAACTGTCCTCATGAAAACTCCAAAAATATCTAAAATAGATTCCCCTTTCAATCGCATTCACAATATTCAGGACTCCTTTCAATTCTTATTATGTCAACACAATAATAACAGCACCCCTCGGCGATTTCACATAGCGGGATTTATGGAATGGTCCATTGATCGTGCCATATATATTTTTTTCCAAATGCATTCCAAATCCTTTTGACGCTCGACAAATAATGCGCTTACCGCCTCCGCTGCATTTGTCACCGATGAGTGATGAGTCAATGAGTAGACGAGTCGGTGAGATTGTGAGTTATTATTCATAATATCAACGCATCAATCATGAACAGCCAAATTTATCCCGACAAGGGTCAGCAGTGAAGATGACTAAACAGCTATGCTAGAGACTCGGTGGGTTTTGGTGAGTTATCAAGGTGTTAACAGTTCTATGATTACGCAACACTGCTCTTTTACGGAATGATTCGTGTCATCGTGTGTGGGTGGTGTTATTATTGAACTTGTACTGTATTTTATGTTGCTGTAGAACAATTACTGTTAAAATAATGAGTCAATAAATTTGCGCTAACTCTATTATAATTTTATGATCAATGTTTTACGGCGTTTGCTCTTAATCGTTTGCCGTTTTCATAATGCAGTATGTTATGTCCGTTCGTCTTTAAATTCTTTGAAATGATTTAATAGAAATATAATCATATTATCGGCCTATAAAAGTAATTACCTACTATTATAAAAATGCCACTTGTTGTCGGAATTGAGAAAAATTAAGATTAATTTGATCTCATAACACAGACGTTGAGATAATGAAGACGCCAATCTAATTATTATTATTTTAGATTAGATTTTGGGGATTTTGCCAATGAACCAATGTATGTGATATCGGCACGCGACGTGCGATGGTACGTATACATATAGTAATAACACTAATAATGAATGTACGTAAGTAACAACTGATATGTTTTAATCGTTTTTGTTGTGGAAGTAGTTGATAAAGTGACAATGTCTCTCAGAGAGGATGGTGACGTGTTTTTTCGACGCCAGGAGATGAAAACAACTTGTGTTAAATTTTTGACAAATCTAAAATTCTTCATTAAAACGAGACCTAATGGTAAATAAATGCGTCGGGATCCCTCCCAAGCATCGTGAAAATACGCGAAGAACTTAATCACAAAACATATTTGTTTTTTTTTTTTTGGAAGACGGGTATGGGTAACGCCGCCTCCGGAACCACTTATTGGATAACCCACACCCCTTCCATAAGTCACCGCGAGTGGTTTGATACGTTAGGTGACTTTGCATTATGGGATGAGGTTTGTTTAGGTCTTGACGGTGGATGATTTGACCAGCTACTGTGTAGCGGGCCGGATCGGAAGATACTGGTGGAGGAAGACCTTTCGACCTTTCCTACCGGACTCTCTCGATTCATAGTCTTGCACCGCAGCGGGGGGGATGGATTCGAACGTTCGAAATTCCCCATTGATCGCAGATTCCTACACACCACCCTTTTTCCTTCCCAGAACTTCCTCTCCTTCCATCTCGACCCTCCACACAGCATCCTAAAAGGTGATGTAGCCCCTGGGGATTTTTTTCCTAATTCTTTGGTTATGAAAAAGTTTTTTTTTAAATTTTAATTTAAATAGCTGCGTAAAAAATGTTGGTTATTTTAATTTATTTAAAATTCTCTAAAATCCAACGTAACTTAGTAGGGTATTATTTGTCAGTGCCAAATAATCCACTCTCTTTAACCTTACACTTTTCTTTTTGATGTATTACCCCATGCACCTACGTGGCAGCTAACTTGAACCACCTTTAGACAAGTGTTTTGTATCCTCCATACATTACTATGTTAAAAGTTTTAACCGACAAGTATCTCTTACCCTTACGTTCTCATTGTCACTTTCATCATCTCGACCACCCAGAGCTTTCGGTGTGAGACTGTAAGGTGGTGAAGTGTGCAATAATTTAATTGCGCAAAACCATTTTGCATCTTGAGTTCATGACAATGAGGTTATGAAAGAGAATTGTTTAAGTGTGATATTGTATTCCGATATTTACCCTTTATGTAATATAATTATAACTTTATCGCATTAATTTATTTTGTTGAACACAGTTTATAAGACATGCAAAACCATTAAAAAAAAAAATACTTTTGTTTTTAAATGTACTAACAAAATATCTGTTTTAAACACATCAAATTTATAACTCAACTCTGAAAAAGTACTTTACCTATTGGTCTAAACTTTGCTTTCTGTCATTTTTTTATCAAGAGTTTTATTTTTCACGTGAACATTTTCACTTAATTTTTTAAATCTTCTTTTTAAATTTATTTTTATATGTATACTTCGCAAGAGTACCAGCTGCGCCTGTCTGGAGCCAGTAAGACTACGGCATCCCCAATTGGGATGTGTTGTAAGACTGAAGCTAGTGGGGAGGGGAAGGTGATGGGAAAGATGCTTCGACCATTGGTCGATGGGAAGAGGAATGTGGGAAATATTATTTGCTATCACATCCTTGTCATTCACTTGCAATCTTAAAGCTGACTTAAAAATTATACAAGCACAGAAATGATTTCATCAGGTGGGTTTAATGGGAGTGGAGATTTTGGGGAGGGGAGACAACGGTGGGAGGAGGAGTCAACATAACAAGGAAATAAAGGTGATTTACATTACAATATAAAACACATATAAATTTGTTGTAGACCACTTTTATTTTATACACACTCTACCGGTTTCGGAAGCACCCTTCCTTCGTCAGGAGAATATTATTATTCTCCTGACGAAGGAAGGGTGCTTCCGAAACCGGTAGAGTGTGTATAAAATAAAAGTTATCTACAACAAATTTATATGTGTTTTATATTGTAAATTATGGCGAGCCACAAAGTTAATGCTTTTTACAAATACGTGATTTACATTATTTGTCAATAAAGGTGATTTACAGGTTGCTATTATTTTGCCATGATTTCATTTTTTTTAAATTTTTTCTAACGTTTCTAAGGCGCACAAATTAAAATATGTATTAATAGTTGAAAGTTTAAATAATGTTTATAACTGTGAAAGCTATGGAACAATTTTCTTTCTGGTTCGGTTGTATAATTTTCATGTCACAATTTTTGTAAAAAATCATCTCAAGGACCCTAACAATAGTATAAATGCATTTATAAGTGTATATATACACATATGCGTGTTGTTACAGGTACAGGACGTACTTGATGTACCTGACATACTTTAACAAGTGATTCCTGACATTATTTGCAGTAAAAAAACGTGTCAGTAATTTAATTTGCATATTTTACTCCAAATAATATCAGGAATCGTTGGGTTAAAGTTAGTCAAGTACGTCCTGTAAAACCCAGTATTTATATTACAGGAGTACAAGTACAGACTTAGTGTTACAATGTAATGCTTGATTTTTTTTATATTTTATTGCATTCAGTTCTCTATAAGGGTTTTTATGGGGTATATTATGAAAATTACCATGCACAATAAACAGCCGTGAACGTATGAATTAGAAAAAATAAGTTTTTTTGGGCCCAAACTGTGAAATGAAATATTTTGTTTTTGTTTAATCAGCATTCAGGCGCTTAATTTATTATCCCGTTAGTCGAAAATCCTTCGTTCGGCTACAACTTTACTCGACTGATGAATGGTGACAATAATAATTCACACATTCAGGGACATAATCTCCATTCACGATTGTCAACGCGTCACAGGGCTGTCAAATTTAATGCGGACAAAAGCAAATCCCATTTGGTTCCTCTAAGCTTTACAGGTTTACCGGTACAAATGTCACCATACAATAATCCTTTGAAAAACGTTAGCTGCCTGTGAATGGGTTTACTAAAAGAGCATTCGTTAGAGAAACACTTCAATCGGTGGCTTTTGGAATGCATGAATTGTGAAAAATATTTACTACGAAAAGTTTGTAAAATCTTTCGCGGATAATTAAAAAACATTTCAACTAAATAATTCTTATTTCAAATAAACAAAGAACACATATTGATCAATATTGTATTCGCCCGCATTGTTTACAATTTACTTTTTAAGGAAAGTTATGGCCTTTTTCAAAATTCATCTCTTCATCTGAAGTTTTGGAAGTCAAGAAGTCTTCAAGAAGAATCTTACCTATTTATTGTTTACTTATTATACTTCAAATTTTCAATTCTTCTAAGATGGTTAGAATTTGGGAGGCGGGTATGGGTACCGCCGCCCAGGGAACCATTTATTGGACAACCAACAACCATGCCATAGGTCACCCCAAGTGGTTTGCTACGTTTGGTGACTTAGCAGGGGTGCCCGGGTTCACGGAGTGAGGTTTGTCTAGGTCTTGGTGGCGGATACGTTTGCCCAATCACTGTGTGGCGGGCTGGTCGAGGGAGGCCCTTTGACCTTTCCAGCCGGATTCTCCCGACCCTTTGCCTTGCACCGCAGTGTGAGGAATAGATACATACGTCCGTCACTCCTGATCACACTGACCACCAGATTCCCACCCATCTCTCATACCTTTTTCCTTCCCATATCTTCTTCTCTTTCCTTTCCCTTAAAAAACCCTCCACACAGCATCCTCAAAGATGACATAGGCCCCTAGGGAAATTGTTTTCCTCGGTGCCTCCTGTGTGGGGATATTTTAAAAAAATATAACTATATATATATAAAAAAAGCAAAAAGGATGACATTTTTTAATGATGGAGCAAGAACGAAAATCATAAAATATTTTCCATTCCAAATTCTTTAAAGGACACTCTTGTAATATTGTGGTGGTATTCAACAGTATAAAAGATTTTAGCAGCACCGAAGCCTTCTTTTTAGTAACTTTTCAGATAATATCATGCAAAAGGATGTAATAATACTTTCCGTTTTTTTACCCGATTAGTCACAGGAGATCATATTTGTTCCAGCTCAAAAAATCGTTGTATCGCCCTTACTATCAAAGTAGAGATCTAAAATCTAAACGGTATTGGAAAAAGAAAACAACACGCTTTTTATTCAACTCTTTAAAATTAACAATAAATTCAAATTTAACCATAAATTATTTAAATGTACACCTTTATAAAACCAAAGTTTCCCACGTCATTTTGAAAAAAATTATGAAAATTGGTGAATTTTTATTATTATAAATTATTTTTACATGAAAAGATAAAAAAGTGAGGTGATAAAATCGTTTATAATTCATTTGTCTAATGAAATATGTATGTATTTATTTATTTTCGTTATCCACATTTTTAAGTTTGCATTTAAAATTTTTGTATTTACAAAAATACACGGTTATTTCTAAATACAAAATTGGAAAGCATTTTTCATCACCCTTCGAAAACACTTTTTAGTTTTCGGATACGTTCATTTATTTGGATTTTATTAATAAAGTAGCAGACCCGGCCACACGTTGCTGTGGATAACGAAACACAACGCCATTACCCAACCTTTATAAAATCCACACCACCTGCTTGACAGCTGCCCGCTGGCCGCTGCTTGAATTGAATATTTGAATTTCTCGGCTTTTCTCTACTGTAATAAGCATGTATTATACATATAAACTTTCGTCTTGAATCACTCTATCTATTGGTGAAAACCGCATGAAAATCCGTTGCGTAGTTTAAAAGATCTATGCGCACATACATTTTGAGCGACTTCATCAAATAAAATAATTCAAATCAAATACCTACTTACTCTAGGACATCTATTTTCCAATTTCTTCCGTAGAACGAAATTCAAAAGTGTAATAGTACGGCCCGCCAGCCGTTCTAAATCACGCAAAAATATGTTTTCTTTAAATTTCTTTATCTATTGGTGAAAATCGCATGAAAATCCGTTGCGTAGTTTCAAAGATCTACGCGCATATACATTTTGAGCGACTTCATTTTATACTATGTAATGATGGGTATATTGTTATCTACTGTCAAAACACGCCCGATTTTTGGAGGGTAAAAGAAAGATTTACAAACTAATAATTATTCAAAATTGTGCTAATCGAAAAAATAAATTTTGGTGTTAAAATAACAATGATATAATATTTCTAATCGTGTAAAAAATCCTTGGAAATTGAAGACGCTTGTAAATTATCCATCATCCCATCATAATAAACAAATGTACGAAAGGTGTGGTAAATATTTGAAAGATTAATACAAGTTTTTCATAATTAAAACTAGGTAAGGTTAATTTTTATTACGTGACAACGAAAACTTTAATAATAATATTATATTACTTGTTTGGCTCAATTTTGCTGACACAAAAATTTGTTTTGAGCAAACACTTATTATTCTCTCTTACTCAAAAAAATATTCAATCGCCGCCCACGAAAATACATAAATAAAACAATCAGGTATTTACTAAGTAAAGCAAACAAGAATTATTCCATCATGAATGAATTTGAATGCTCAATTTGGTCGCAGTGAAGTTTTGTCTTAGGTAGGTATGTATCGAGAGGCTTCGCGGGTTCAAAGTCAGCCTTCTGGTTGCCTCAAGAGCCTCAAAACAATGTACTTCAAGACCTGTGGAAGGAGGACAACTCAAAAAAAGATTACGTTTCCCCACGGACCTTAGAACAGTCGACCCTGTTTGTCAACTGCATTCCACGGCCGGTACTCGAATGAGAGACAGTCAAAACAGAAAGCACTCATGAGAACAAATTATTTTTTTCCAAATATCTTCTTTGCATTCGATAATAGCGTGTTTACAAGGCGTTGTGCGTAATAATGCTGTTTTCTGAACTTTCGAGTTGATTTTAAATGACGTAAATTCTAATGTTTTCTTTTTATTTATGTTTTTTTAAACTTCGGACATCGTGATTTATTAATTGATTAACAAAAATTGTCTCAATGATTATTTATTACAGGCCTTTTTGGGAAAATATACGGAAAAGTGCAATACATGTAAAGAGAAAAATACTGTAGTACAATCCAGGTATTATGTTTTTAACATGAACAGAGAATATAAAACCAGAACTGCCTTTCATACAAATTTGAATGGAAACAAATGTTCCATTTAACATTTCAATTTGGGCCATTCGTTGGATAACCAACATCTCTGCCGTAGGTCACCCCTACATTTGGTGACTTAGTAAGGGTGTCCGGATTCATGGGGGAGGTTTGTCTGGATCTTGGCGGCGGATGCATCTGTCCAGCAACTGCGTGTCAGGTCGGTTCGGGAGAGACTGGTTGAGGGAGACCTTGTGGCCTATCTAGCAGGACTCTCAAGGAACACCGCCTTGCACTGCAGTGGGAGGGATGGATTCATTCTTCCGGCACTTCTGGACACACTGATCCCCAGATTCCTACCCACCCCTCCTACCTTTTTCCTTCCCAGAAATTCCTCTCCTTCCTTTTCTAAAAGGTCTTACTTACACTTGCCCGAAATCATAGATCTCCATTCCATTTGAATTTCTAAACACATTTCTGTATAGGCTCAAAATTGGGCCTGCATTTGGATCACGAAAAACGGACTCCAGATACTAATATCTACAGCCTGTATGTCGGACGAATATCTACAGCTCATATGTTGAACTAATATCTACGAACTTCAGAGTGTTGACTAATGTCTACAGAGCTAAGGTCGGACGAATATCTATGACGGTCCCAGTGTTGACTAATATCTACAGAGCGTAGGTTGAACTAATATCTACAGAGCGTAGGTTGGACTAATCAGCTAAATGTGTCCAATAGTCCGATATTAAGGATTTTTACATACATATTACATAAATTAAGTTTTTTAAACTGCGTACGCAATATTACGTTATACCAATATGCTATACATAATTGCAAATCCAACCTCTGCCAGTGCTGTAGATATTCGTCAACACTTTGGTTCTCATAGATATTATTCAGCAGTTTGAGCTGTAGATATTCGTTAACACTTTGGTTCTCGTAGATATTAGTCAACAGTTTGAGCTGCAGATATCCGTCAACACTTTGGTTCTCATAGATATTAGTTCGATTTTTTCAGTTTTTGGAATTCCTTTAGATATTAGTAGACGCCTCCTGAAAAACGTCCAAGACACTTTCTTTGGTTTTTAACACATCAGATCATCTTTTATTTGCCTATTTATTAGCAATATATTCGAAAACCAAATTTGCGTTAATTAGGATTTCTTAACATGAATAGAAAATAAAAATCTAGAATTTATTTTGATTGTTATGTTCTTCTTAAGCTGCTAAGGTCACGAGATGAACGGTGCAGCCTTGGGTAGATCTTGACACATCCGCAGGCAGCAGGTGGAGATAGCTACAGCATCTCTGCGCTAGGTTGTCCAATGTCCAGTACCCACTGTCCACTGTAAAGCACCTAGTGTTTACTTTGGTGACATTGGAAATTTATTCTTCGTGACAATGAATGAACAATATTCAATGAAGACACAAGATTATGAAAGCGTGAAGGATGCAGTTGATAATTTTTTAAGGACTTTGTTTCTGTGTCTACCTTTCTTTTACTTTTTTTTACCATAGTTTATTTTCTACTTTACGATGTTTTAAGTGCACACATACTTTTATTTTTTACCTTCTTTATAGATCGACGTTCTTACACGTGCGGAGACTCCTCTGCTTTTGATATTGAGCACACAATGTTGTTTTTTTTTTATTACCGCTGAAGGCCACTTATTTAGAGAAGATTAAATTAAACGAAGACAATACTACTGCGCCAAGGTGTAGATATCCGATTAGGTAATTTTTAACTGTATTCGACTAAGAACCACCAACATTGTCTTCATTTTCTTAACGCATATTTTATGGTTAGTTTCGCTAATATTGTCTTCGTTTAATTAAATTTGAGTTTTACTCATAAAGTTAAAAATAAAAATATATAGAGATGATTATTTTGTTTAAGTGTTTTATTTTGTAATTTAAATAAATTTGTTACTTAATTTTTATATTTTACTACTAGTTTCGACATCCGTTTAACTAAATAAAGCTAACTAAAAATTATATGAATACGAAAATAATAACATATTTTCAGATCGGGGTAGTGGGGTAGATAATTGGAGGGGAGAGTGGTAGAAGTCAAAATAAGGAAACATGGTTAGCAATGGTGATTTGGGTGTTATTATATTCATTTCAGATTTTATATTATTCAGAAGGAATTCATAATGACTGTAATTAGTGTATTTTGGCCTATATGTACATGAAAAGGAAAATCGTATTTAAATAAAGTGCTGTATATTTTCAGGGGGGATTTTATTTTCTCCTTGGTTAGTTACAATACTTAACGTATGTGAACATACTGGGGAGCCGTTAATATTCGAATAAATGCGGGAAGAGCATCAAAGATGGCCTTCAGGGTATCCACTTGGTCCTTCGTGTCTTGATTCTTCGCAATCAATCCAAGATGCCAGCCATCGCAGACGTTAGGACCTAAAGAAATAAAGAAAAATATATTTAACATCGAACATTCTGCTGTCTGTGCTGTGCGTAGGTCCTGCGTGAAATCTGTTTCAACGAATTTAAATTTGCTTTGAATTTAAGTGTCATTTTTAATACTGGAACTGATTGTGTGAAGAATTAAGACAAGCGATAGAGTAGGTACCTACCTAGAATAAATTATTTTTAACACATTTTCCAAATTGGAACTGATTTGCAAGATTTAAGACTATCGTGTAATTTTTCATGGCGCAGTGATCGTTAAAACGGCTAAGTTATGAATATTTTTTCTTCTGAGAACTCCATTTTTTAGGGTAGGCCAGAACTTTATTAGTTTTTGGTTAGGCTATTTGAGGCGCCCAGTGGAAAAGTGGCCAAACCACAAAAAATCGTAATCAGCAAAAACAAAATTTGTTATATATTATGGTCATATCTATGAAGCCACGGTGGCCCAATTTTAGTTTTCACTATTTCTAAGATCCTTTTAAAAACAGTGATAACTAAAATTGGGCCACTGTGGCTTCATTGATATGACAAACTTATGTAACATTTTGATGTTTTCGCTGATGTGTGTTGGGCCACTCAGCAAGTAGCAAGTAGCAGCCAAAAATATAGTCACATTGTTTGTTTGGCGCTTATTAAACAGTTGTTCCAGGAGTGAAAGTAACAAGTTCTCCATATTTTTTTTCGTTATTTAACCATCGACAAAGACCAAAGGCACTCTCACATCTCATAGAAATGCAGCTGCCACCCACTAAACGAATATTGCAACACGGATCTTCACTACTACTTTTCAAAATATACTGTGCTTCGATGCTTTTGCTACTTATTGGTTTGTGACCTCACACCTGGATGAGTTTTCAGTCAATGTAATAAAATATTTCAAGGTAGTTCAATTGAATAATGGGAATATAACGCCTCGGGCCTATTTTGTCGGAAGGTCAGGAAATAATTCCGCTTCGCAATAAGATCGGAATAAATGGAATATTATATTGCGATTTGTGCTGTAGTGCTTTAAATCGGATGGTGAGTAGCGCATTCAATTTTTTTTTGCGTTGGATTTCACCATTCGAAACATAAGGTTTAAGTACATACATCAAAAGTTAATCTCAGCGGATAATTTTCTCGAGAAAGTTATTTCCAAAAAATTATGTCCATTCTGAATACTTGTCAAATTAGTTCAAATTTGAAAAATAACAATTTAAATAAATTTGTTTAAAGAATAATATAATATAGGTAGTTACTCTCTCGCTTTTCTAAATTCTCCAAACAAACACATTAAATTTTGAAAATGATGGCACTCAAATTGAAAGCCAATCCGAGTTCATCAAACCGGAATTACACAAACACCCGAAATTAGTATTTTGAATTACTTTTTTATGTGAACACTGCATAAGAGCCACCACTGTCCGAAGTCAATAATAGGACGATGACATCCCAATCGGGGGATGTTGTAAGGCTGGATAAATGGAGTGGGTAATGGAAGGTGATTGGAAATAAGAAGGTTGCGAAGTACCTGGCTACTCAGATATGGTCACCAAAACCGGCTAATGCCTTTTCAAGCACCGCTTAGATTCTGAATTATGGTCTTTCATCAGGGCGATACTGAGAGTATCTACTATATGGTTATGGAAATCGAACCCTACGTCTTCTGGCTCAGAGCTAAAGACTTGTTGCTTAGATTTACCTCGATATACCTGCGGCCCTCTTGGGCTCGAAGGCTCTTTCTCCTAGACTTTTACTCCGATTGACTTGAAACTTTAGGAGAATATTCTAGAATCTAGACACATTGTTCTATTAGATAAAGTGAATAAAATGTTTTTTTCAAAATTTTCGAACCCATGTACCTCCTAAATGAATAATGAAAAGGTGAAATGTTTTATAGCAAAAACCGTTCACTAATATTATCCATATTTTTTTGTAGTTCGGTTTCGACAGCTTGACAAAAAAGCGTAAATATTGATCGACCAATAAAATAAACACAGACCTACCGATACTTTTTCTGTGAGAATTTATCATCCAAGGTGAAATTGTGCGGTTGCGAAACCTTTTGTACATTTCCCAAATAAACCGATTCCGTCTGCCTTCCAGACAAATATTTGTAATATTAAACAAACACTCATGTTTAAGGGGATCAGGGGAATTTTATTTACAACTGCCACCCTTAAATCCAAGGGTTGTGAGAGTTACGATATAGCTATTTGCTG
The DNA here is from genome assembly GCA_917880885.1 of Limnephilus marmoratus. Taxonomy (NCBI): domain Eukaryota; kingdom Metazoa; phylum Arthropoda; class Insecta; order Trichoptera; family Limnephilidae; genus Limnephilus; species Limnephilus marmoratus. The sequence goes on along the minus strand of OU862921.1, from coordinate 25,982,801 downwards.
TTAAGATAAACCAAATAAAATAAACCAAATAATAAATAATCAAAGTATGAATTCGTTAATAAACCCCAGAAAAATAATCTGAGTACAAAATAGATTTCAATTAATTGATTTGAAACCACAAAGTAGATAAGTAAGTATACAAATTTAACATTAAGTTACAATTGATAAATTATTTAAAACATTTTTAATTATTTAACTTTGGTGCTCAGTGAATCAGTTTGCGTATTTTTTGTGAAAGCCATGTTCCAAAAGACGGGACGACTGAAAAACACTTTTATATGATTCTGGTGCAGCTCCGTGAAAAATTACGGGATATAATAATTATAATAATAATAAAATTATTGAATCTTAACTAAAAAACGCAGACCTTTTAAAAATCACGAATTCTGACTTTATTTGTTAAGATTAACCCTATGACTAAATGCTAATGAAATGAGATCCTTTTTTATATGAATACCGCACAAGAGTCCCAACTGCTCCCGTCTGATGCCAGTGAGACTATTGCATCCCCAATTGGGGTATGTTGTGAGGCTGGAGATAGTGGGGAGGGGAAGGAGATAGGGAAGAGGAAGGTGGGGAAGTACCTAACTATTCAGGTGTAGTCACCAAACACGGCAGAAGCCATTTCAAGCAATGTTTCAATTCTGAATGGTGGTCTTACACCAGGGCGATACTGAGAGTGTCTTCCACTCTGGAACGTGCCGCAAATATACTATGTATTATTTTAAATGAATAAATTGTGAAATACACAAATTAATCAATTAAAATTTATTTGCCACGCCGGGATTCGATCCCGCGACCTTCGGAATGCGAGTCAAGCGCCTTACCGCTGCACTAATCCGGCCGACTCCTGAGGCGTATGTGTGGTAAAACCATGTATGATCGTGTGAAAAATGTGGAGATCCGCAAATAATACAAGGCAGATGTAAGAGTAATGATAAAGATGAAGAAAAGGACCCTCAGATAGCTTGGGCATGTAATAATATATGACGCAAATGTGAATGGTCGAAGAAGTCGGGGACGCCCGAGCAAGGCATGGCACGATCAAGTGAATCAAATATTTGAGTCGGGCCATGTCAAGAGTCAGAATAATAGAAGAGTATGTATGACACGATGCATGAATGTGAATGAGGTAAAGATTGTGTGCCAAGACCGAGTAGTTTGGCGGTCCGTCCTCTCTGCCTACCCCTGCTAGCAAACAGCATGATGGTTAGTTAATTAGTTGGTTACTAATTTAAAAAATGAAATACGCATTTCAAAAAATTCGAAATTAAAATAATTTTCTGGTAATGAAATCTAAAGTTACAGGTAGATAGGTACTTTATCGCTTGTCTGAATTCTTGACTTCTTGATTCTTGGTTCACCAGTTTCACGCTTGTACTAAACATTTCCAATCACCGTGTATGTGAAGCACACGTATGTGTGGACGTCCACACGTGTGTTTCGTCTACACATAGTGTATGCGTGGACGAAGAAGTTTGGGATGCCAAGGGATGACATAACATTATCAATGAATCATCTACTTATAACGGTCGAAATAAAATAATAATAGTATTTAGAAACAATGCGTGAATGTGGATGAAGCGAAGAGACAGAGTGTGGCGTACCATCTTCTTTTCCTACATCGGGAGTTAGTGCGTGATTGTTAGTTGTTAAAATAAACAAAACAATAAAATGAGCACTTTTTAATATTTCTATTTTTGAAACTGACAATCCGTGGTGGAATCCATTATAATAAAACTTTTCATAATAATTTCCAAATTAAGTTATGAATTTGGTTTATATGATGACCATTTAAATATTATTCCTATTCCAATATAAACATTAATCCCTTCAAAAATCAATTAAAAAATCCCATATCATCATAAATATACTATAATAAATAAATATACACCCCAAGTGGTTCGCTACGTTTGGTGATTTTGTAGGGGTGCCCGGGTTCATGGGGTGAGGTTTGTCTAGGTCTTGGAGGCGGATGACCAAGACACACTTAACCCCAGATTCCTTCCCACCCCTTAAACCCTTTTCCTTCCCAGAACTCTCCTCTCCTTCCTTTCCTTAAAAAAACCCTCCACACAGCATCCCCAAAGATGACATAGGCCCTGAGGGAAATTGTTTTCCTCAGGGCCTCCTGTGTGGAGCTCATGTAAAAAAAAATATATATAATAACGATTTGATAACAATAAAATTTAATGATTAAATGACAAACTTTGTTTTTTAACCACGATTAATTTAATTTTTATAATACCGACCTGTTTCGCTTTAGTCAAGCATCTTCAGGGTATAAAATAATTAAACTGATCAAAAATACAAATAGTGTGAGCTCATATAGATAAAGAAAGAGACAACACATAATACAAAGGAAAAGTGAAAGAGACGGGTGATATTTAAGAATTGATTATTTAATTTGATATTTAATGTGATATTTAATGAATGAATTAATTAATTCTTTAAATATCACCCGTCTCTTTCACTGTTCCTTTGTATTATGTTTTATCTCTTTCTTTATCTATATAGCTCACACTATGTGTATTTTTTATCAGTTTAATTTTATACCCTGAAGATGCTTGACTAAAGCGAAACCGGTCGATATTATAAAAATTAAATAAATCGTGGAAAAAAAAAGTTATTGTTTTATTTCATTCAATATGTCAAACCACAAAGTGACTGCTTTCTATCAAAATACAATAAAATTATGTAATTAATATAATATTGAATTGAGTTACGAACCCGAGGTAATTAGCCTACTGGAATAATCAAAATTATTAGAAATTCGACAGTCTTAGTCGACTTAGTAACAAATGTAATTAATATAATTGATTAAAATCCTTGTAGACCACCCCTCTCCAATATATGATGTGTATAAACCGTAGGTTAAGAATAATAATTTGTAACAGTCGGAATTAATCGGCTTTAACTAGCTGAAACCGGTTACGGTCAAATAAATTAAAGTGGAAATAAATTGTATATTTGTTTTATTATAATATAATAAAATGAGCCCTAAAATGAAGATTGCCAGTATATACCTGCATGCTGTAATCGATTATTAAAAACGATATGAATTGACCTCAATCGGAATGAATATTTTTTTAGTTCCCAATGCTGTTTACATTCCTCAGTTATCTTTCACGGATATAGTGAATGATTGCACTATCTAATACTTTGTCATATCTTTACTGAATTCAAAACAATAATTGTTACATAATACTTACAGTATTTTGTCAAAGTATCTTGTTGTATTCGATGTTTTTGACTTGAGGAGTCTTATCGCTACATTATCTTGCCTTTTTGTGGATGCTAGTTTTGATCAATTGGAATGTATAGGTGCCTTCCAATTCCTTTATCTACTTTAATATATAGCTTGACTACAATAGAGATATTAATATTTATCTATTATTAACGGTAAGCGGTAGGTAAGAACTGCGTTAGATTTCTTGATTAAATCTACATTCACTGAATTATGTTTTGAAACAGAAACTTAAACGCGTGTTTAATTAGTTAATAGATTGGAAATATTATGTAACTTGAAACCATATTTAACGAAACACTTGTTTGTAAAATGTTTATGATACAGTCTAAATCTGTTCGTTTTAAAAGCACAAAAATCTCTCGAACGGTAAAATCTGGCACTAAGAAAATTCCTTGGCTTTTTATATTAAATTTCTCGATCAAAGCTACTGTAGTCAGCTCACTGCACTATTTTCATCGTGAGCTATGAAACTTTGTTTCTCTCATTTCATTAATTGCAAAAATACAGGGCAGGATATTATATTTTTTTTTACAAAGAAAGAAAAATATTCCCGGGTTACGAAAAACCTGACAATATTTTAAAATCTTCTACTACCACCACAATAAGCGGAAAATTTGCTTGTATCGTGATGGAGGAACGCCTGGGTGGGACCCAAACGCAGTGCCAACTCAGCCACTGACCGGTCGATATATTGTTTGTTAAAGATTTAATCCATTGTTCGATTAGAAACAAAATTTTCAATAGGTGAGTTCAAACTCGAGCAAAGCCGGGTAATTAGTAGGTACCTAATTACTGATTAGCTTATAAATTGTTAGTTAATGACATAGCTATTGGAAGAGTATTTAGAAATAATTAATATCCATTTTCCATCTTCCAATATGTATTACATTTGACTTACTCGAATGACTTCGTGACTTTTTATTTGGACTTTACTCTATTTTCACGTCCTAACTTACGCTAAGAGAGAATTTTAATACTTGCAGATTTTCACTTTTTGAACCTGAGAATGTCTCAAAAAGCGGGCGCCAGCTAAGAATGTGTGCTTGATATTTTCTAATGTCTATTGGTAATCATTTGTATAAGTAGGCATTGTTCTAAGTCAGGACTTGGTTGGAAACAGAGGTGCATTTGCAATGATTTTAGTAAAATGTGCTAAGTGCTTCGGTACACAAAGAGTCGCCTCGTTATCCCAGGCCTCAGGATTCGAAACAAAATAGAAAGCAATCATTACACTTTACAAAAAAAAAATTACGACTTATCGGATGTCTTAAGAAGAATGTGTTTTGGATGTGACGTTTTCTGCATGTGGGTAAAGTTTGTTTGTAACTGGTTCCAACAAATTTCGAAGCCTAGTATTAAGTTTGCTGCCGACTGAGTAGGTGGGTGTGTGAATTTCCTCCTTCATTATTTGCATTTGTTAAACAAAACATTGTTTTTCGACATTCCTGTGTTGTTCCGACCAAACCCCCTACAAAAGCGAAAAGCCTTTGAAAAGCAAAAAGGCACTGCACAAAATTCACTTAATTTTCATGAATTCTTCGTAGGTTTGAAGCCTTATTTTATACGCTGAGGCGTTATATCCATTGCTTAATACTAACTGGTTATATTTTTTCAGTGTAGACCTAAAGAGGCGCCAGCAATTTTATATTATTGGAAAAAATAATATGTTAATACGACTGATAAATAAACATTAAAGTCCATTCAGAAATGAAAAATCACATTAACCAATAGTTGTCATAGTAATAAATCAACGTTTTCAACGAGTTATAACATGTTTCAGTTACCTGTGATATTTGATATTTGTATTGTTGTTGTTTTTAACACGAAAATATGTAAATAGTTGAATAATCACGTATTACGTGGCGAGACACAACGTAAAGATTTATTTACGAATAAAAAACTCGACGAAGACGTTTAAATTACGTATCTTATGTTATCACTTTGGGAAAATGAACTATTTTATAAGCCGATCTCAAAATGTTGCAGCTAATCTCAAAGCTCTTAAATTCATCACCTTATGCGAATTGTAAGAAGTCAATACAAATAACTGATAACGTTCATAACATTATTGATCAGAAAATAATGCTTATTAGAAAATCGAAGTTATTCCTTTAATCTGTAACTTGAATAAGAACGCCAGAACCTTCAACTTACGTAGCGACTGCGTCACTGAGTAACAGCGCCTAGACACTCAGTAAGACACCATTAGTTAATTTTATATTATATTTAGTGAATATTTAATTCCGTAAGATTCGGTTGTTCAAATCCTGTTTCGTGCACGTAGGTCATTTTTAATATCATTTTGCGTGCCACTAATAAAAATTTATCTAGCACTATGGCTCATTTGGCCTTTTTACTAATCACCTATATGATAGGAATCGTCTATATGATAGGAAGAGAGAAAGAAAATGTGCGCGCGCACTGCTCTCTCTTGCTACTACAGTGTGATACAGACAATAGGCCTGCACTTAGATATACTTCTCAACTACCGTTCGCCCCGCTTTTCGTAACGCTCTCGTCACGCATTCACCAGCTTACTCCCCAAGTCAAGCGTGCGTAAAGAAGTTTTACTTCAAAAACCTTATGCAAATTGCAATGAAAAGGGAACAGAAGTTAAGAACTTTTTTCTCAATTTCGAAGTAAAACTTCTTTACGCACGCTTGACTTGGGGAGTAAGCTGGCGAATGTGTGATGAGAGGGTTAAGAAAAGCGAGGCGAACGGTAGTTGAGAGGGAATACGCTTTGTTTATTACTGTAGAGGCAAGAGAGAGAGGTGCGAGCACACATTTTCTTTCTCTCTTTCTCTCATAGCCAGTTACGTTATACAGTGCAGGCATATTGTCTGTATCACACAGTAGGAGCAAGAGAGAGCAGTGCGCGGGCACTTTTTCTTTCTCTCTTCCTATCATATAGATTATAGATGGAGCAGATGTTTTACTAAAGCACACTCATTTTTTTTTTACATTTTCGTTACTGAATGTAAATATTTTAATTTATTTTCTGGGCTGCGCCTTATCCTTTTAGTGATCCTGAGATGCCTGTTCCACTAGACATCCCAAATTGGGAAGAAACATCTAGATATGCCAGGTACATTATTTAATATACGTATATATGGTGTCCAGAAAGTAGTTTCCCGCTTGCATCATAAGTTTCCAAACAGCCGTACATAAACATACGAGTCACTTTTTCGAACAACAAATACCTACCGTCAAGTTGTTGCAACACATTTAACGTAGATATTAAGTAGGCTTAACTGTAAAACTCCAAACTGCACTCCGATAACGATACTCCCATTACTCCTGTAAAAAGGTATCTCTCTTAGTAAGTTTTTAAATCCTTAATCTGCTACTTCATCATTTATTTATCTTTTGGCCACAACGTTTTAGTTGATATTTATTCATTGTACTCGTAGGTACTTCCGGTCGGTAAGGCAAGTACCTCATTCCGGTTTTTATAAATTGATTATTTTAATATCGATAATGAATAGTATAAATCATAAAATTAGTTGATAATTTATTTGCGTAATATTAATTATTTCGCAACTAGTATCGACTTGAATTCAATTATGAGAAAAATTTTAGTCATTATTTTTCTTTCCTGTATTTTCTATGTCCACATAAATAAAAATCAAAATATGCTTGCTTAAATACGTAAGTTGTTTACGTATTGAAATATTAAGCATAGGAAATGTTTGAAACTTTCATAATATTTATTATTAAGTATTCAAAAGAAATTTCTGCAGTGCCTCAATTACAGAATGAGCGCACCTAAACGCGGGTACATAAATATGCTTTCGAGTTATAACGTCTCCACGCTATCTAACCGACGAACGTACCTTGATCTCATGACTCTATATAAAATCTGTAACAACGTTATTGACTGTCCCGACTTACTGAAATTAATAAACTTTAAAGTACCACCCAGAGTAACAAGGCTTAACGACTTATTCCACATTAGCCGGACGCGTACAAATGCTGGTGTCAGGGACCCAATCAGAAGAATGTGCGAATCACTTAATCAGAATCAAAAGCTCAAGGATTCTGACTTATTTTTTGATACACGCAGTACTTTTAGTAGAAAAATGAAGGCTGTTTTCCTACAAAGTTCAAAGTAAACAACTTCGACATACATTCGTTTATATATATATATATATTTTTTAAATTTCTGTATAACATTGTTTATCTATATTTATATTTTTTTGTTTCAAAAATAATTTGTAAATTCTTATAAGGATATTGCGCATTTATTTCATATCTCTATTTGTAAAATAATATTCTTATGTACTTATATATTTTTTCCCCTATTTATAAGACAAAATATTTGTATATGTTTTTAACTGCTGTTTAAGTCAATTCGTGAGAAATAGTTTGGATGCAGGTGAATTCTCTAGTTGATGTTTTGTATATTCTTGCCAATTAATATCTGTATCTGTATTTTCTCCCAAATAAATAAATAAAAAAAAAAAATAAAATAAAAAATACCTTCTTTCCATCCTCGCGAAAGTTTCTGGATTAAATCAACTACATGACAAATTTTTTAATCATTACAAAAACCCTTAGGAAACCGTCAAAATGTCACAATTTGATACTAACATTTTGCCATCCATCGATTATTCAATCAAAATTCAATTTTCGAGTAAACTCTTTAAATTAATGAATTTGCTTGAAGTACTAAATAAGTAAAAATTATAGATATTTTAGGTACTACCTTTTAGTTAGGTACCAAATTTGATCGATTGTTCTTATAATATACAAAAAAGAATTTTTGGAATACATGAAAAATGTATATTTAAAAAAAAAATTGTAATGGATGGCACGCGAGCTGTTTGAAAACTGAATATATGGGCCGCGGGAGGGGTTTGGCGGGACGGGGGAGCATGCGAGGGGAGAGGGAAAGCGGGGTAGTTGGAGGGGGAACGCTTTAGTGGAATGGGACATGGGAGGGGAAGGGGCGGCGGAAGGGGGACGGGGCGAATAGGAAAGGACACCCAGGGAGAAATAATTATTTTTTAAGGTGGCATTGCAACGCATGCCGGGAAATCGCTAGTTATTCATAAAAAGCTTTGGAATTATGGTAATTAATAATTAGTTTATATATTATGGACATTCGTTTCTGGGAGAAAGTTTCATATAATTATTTAAAATTGTTATGGTATCCAAGATTTTTTTTATCACATATTCACTAAATTATACATAGTATAAGAATATTAAATGTAAACTCCTAAATAATTTTGATTTTATGCTGCCGTGAATAAATTATGAGATTTATTTACAATTGCTGTAAGAGAAAATCAATGTGTTTTATTTTTTTTGGAAATATAGCAAAAATAGCATTCTGAAGATGCCGGCAACAGGGTGAGATGGGTTCAATCCAAAATAAACATGAAAAACATAGTATTTATTTGAGAGATGGGTACTTATGTTAGAATTAATTCGTAATTTATTTACCTTCATGAATATGGCACATAACATGCCAATAAGGCGAAACTTAACGTTAAATCACTGTTATAGATTAATCTTTAATCTTAACCACGAATCGGTTTACATTACAAATGCAAAAAATACGCTTTGGATAAAATAAAGCCTTTTCTAATGTGTCCATTGAATAGAATTAAAATAAAATGGTCAATTTATTTTAAAAAAATTAATAAGCATAAACTAGTAAAAATTACATTTTTTAATTTGAAATGTATGAACGCGTATACGAAAAAACTTTAAAAAAAAATTGTTCTATCGCTAAATTTATCTGTCACAGTTTCCATTGATTAACTTTTTTTCTTTCATATAAAATTATTCACGAAATGAGTAAAACCCCTTGCGTTTGAAATTGTGACATCTACACTCCTTTTGCCAAGCGATTTTTATACTTATTACCTATATTCGTGGCGATATAAAGCACACTCAGAATGTATACATTTTTGGCTTGTGTCTAGGGGCTTGTGGATTCCTCTTACCATAAAAGTATGAAGAGCGTAAGTACGACAACATTTTTGTTACAGATATGGGTACTGGATATAAACCCAAAAAATATAATGTAAAAAAATCAAAGTATCTAAGTAAAAACAAAGAAGAAAAATCACACAGGTAAGTTACCGGGAGCATCGTAAATTAGATTGTGAAATGGATGACAATCCAACACAACGAATATATATATTGTTCACTTTATTTATTCCTAAATTACTTAGTTGCTGGGTTAGAAAAAACATATATCCAACCGTTGCAAAATCGAACAATTTTCAAACGCATAATCCACGCAATGAAATTAAATCATTTACTTTATCTATGGTGACGTGTTGTGCAAAATAATTTGTCTTAGTTGCTGGGTTAGAAAAAACATATATCCAACCGTTGCAAAATCGAACAATTTTCAAACGCATAATCCACGCAATGAAATTAAATCATTTACTTTATCTATGGTGACGTGTTGTGCAAAATAATTTGTCTTAGTTGCTGGGTTAGAAAAAACATATATCTAACCGTTGCAAAATCGAACAATTTTCAAACGCATAATCCACGCAATGAAATTAAAGCATTTACTTTATCTATGGTGACGTGTTGTGCAAAATAATTTGTCTTAGTTGCTGGGTTAGAAAAAACATATATCTAACCGTTGCAAAATCGAACAATTTTCAAACGCATAATCCACGCAATGAAATTAAATCATTTACTTTATCTATGGTGACGTGTTGTGCAAAATAATTTGTCTGAATTTCTATACATTGGAATAACGAGGGTGACCACAACGTGGTTTGTTCCGTGTTCAATGGACATTGTAGGACTGTGAATGCTGAATAGTCACTGGCCGGAAACGTCTTATTTTGAGACCGCCCCAATTTCCAAAACAAAACCTGCCCGAAAGAAGCTCCGGTGAATGCCGGCAATGCCGGGCGCAGCTCGAATGCAACTCAAAAGCACACCTTGAATAAAAAAAATGTTTAATTACTTTTTCAAACTTCGCAAACATACTTTGTGGCGTCATTATTGATTTAATAAAAACAAATAACTTATTAAATACCACTGTATAATAAATATTATTGAAATTTTTCGAAAACTGCGTTTTCTCATATCCTGACGAATTTATCACATCCTGTCGAAGAAAACGTAGTTTTCGAAATATGTTGATATCTAATATTAATTATATAGTGCTGTTTACAAAGTTATTTGTTTTCATTAAATAAAAAATGTTTGAATTTTAATTGCATTGCATGATAAAAGCTTTGTTATACGAGAAAACAAACTAACTATTACGACGTTTACAAGCAGGGGTAGAGGATGGACCGCCAAACAATTCAGTCTTGGCACAAACTTCTTGCTTCACTCAAATTCATTCATCGTCTCTTACATGCCATTATATTATTCTGACTTTTGACACGGCCCGACTCAAGTACTCGGTTCACATGATCGTACCATGTCTTCCTCGGACGTCCCCGACTTCTTCTATCATTCTTCACATTCGCGTGATATATACTCATTAAACTCATTTATTCGTTCATTTGCTCTATAGCGATATTTTTTTTATTGAAAAAGTAACATATTTGTAAAAACCATTAACTTAGTCGCTCGCCACAATTTACAAGAAAAAAACACATAAATTTGTTATGGACCACTGTAATTTTATTCGTACTACCGTTTTCGGAAGAATCTTTTCTTCATCAGGAGAATATTACAACTAAACTACGACAAAAAATATTGAAGGATACACATATTAAAAATAGGTGTTTGAGTGGCAGTTGAAATCATTAAAAAATCCACTAAATAACTGCACTCAATACATAGACATCCAAATGGATAGACAAGCAGTTACAGATGAGGGGTAAAACCAAACTATGGAGAGCGAAGAGGGGAAAGATGACTGTCATTCGTTGAACAATCAATCTGACAGTATATAGGCATCTCGCATTACAATATCACCATTTAGTTCTTAAAAGCAAAATCTGCTTTGAATGAATAGACCTTTTTACATGGGAGCGCGAATTGCTTGCCACGTTCAAAACATATTTGCTAAGGCCAAATGCTCGCCCCAAAAAGACTCGCGCCAATACACATATCAATATTTTGTTTCCGTGTTTAGTTAAAACACTTTTACAAATGTTTCATAATTTACTTACCCCTGTAACCAGCGACGAGCACATTGGAGTACCGCCCACATTCGCTATGTGTACATTGATACGTAGATATATTGTATAGCACAAGCTGCCGTTATTTCGTTAAATGTATGGATGTCAGCTTCTCGCTGTTCACGGCAAGAATGATGACGTCACACATTTTAGATTCAAGCGAGGCTATATCCCCTCCCCATGGAGCGAGCCGGTTCCAAGGAGGAGCTACAGCCGGCCCCATGTGGAGGGGGAAATAATACGTTTTTATCACTTAGGGCAGGTCCAGATATATTCATATGTCCGTGACTCAATAGAATACAGTGAACCATAAGGGGATAGATAGATAGCCCTAACTTCTACGGATTGCTTTAAATTGTAGCCAACCTTAATGTAGTTTACTGGTTAATTTACCCATAAAAAGTAATCTCTCAAATATCTTACTTTTAAAAAAAGTCAAAATATATATAACCAGTAGTTTCGGTTCAACCAATACACAAAGGAAGTCTTCCTTCCACAATAAACATGTCCCATAATTGCTTCCGAGAAATGATCTTAATAATACACCTATCCCAACATGGAAACATCACAATTTAACCAATAAATTACCGATCCAAATTCTTCAGGAGCTTTCATTTCGTTGTCCCCGTCCCGTTTGAATTTATCATTTCTCCTCTTTGTGTCACCGAGGGACCTAATAATAATTTCTTCTATTAAGACACAAAACAGTCGACTGTCACCTTTCAGGTAATTTATGTGCCAGCGTCCCACCTAGGTGCTAGACAAAACTTTTGTCCAGTGAGCACGTGGTAAGGCTTTATTAGGGGCAGATGCGCTTAGCGAGATGCGTAGGTTTCTCTCTATTAGTGACAAATTTCGCAGCTTGTTACCCCCGTGTCACAGATTTTTTCTTCTTAATCTATGAAATTGTCAAAAGATTTTGTGTTATTTAACAATTTTTTGTGAGCCAAAAAGGCAGTTCACAGTCGTAGGTATACAGAAACAGTAGGTAATTTTTTTTCTCCGTTTGTAAAGAGCAATAGGGTTACACTGATGATTTTCAAAACAATTCGGTTAAAATAAGTTTGGTATTTAGGATTCCAAATGATAGATGGAAATTCGAGATGAGATCTTGCATGTGCCGTATATGTATATATATAGAGTAGTTCGAGGGTAAAGTTTAAAGGCTTTTTCTCAGATGCATTCAATGTGATCTTTAAATGGTAATATAGAATCAAGTAATACTCTATGATCTCTGGTTTTGGGTGAATTGCTATGTTTGTAGCACTTCCCCAAGCTGGTATTCCATATGTGGCAATGGATTGACAGAGTGCAAAATATATTAATCTTAGTATTGTTAGTGGGAAGTTGTTTTTAATGTACTTGCACTATTTGGCAGTACGGCAGATGAAACATCGTAGAGAAATACTTGACTACGTGAAATAGCTAACTAACCTTTTGATAGCTTACACGTTTATCTACAGGATTAGGGAGAGAGTATAATAAGTCATGATGATCTTCACAAACCCTGTATTCTATTTATTACATCGACTGAATTCAAATAATTGTTCCTAACACCCTTTCCTGAGATGAATATCTTCTGCATCCATATTTTGTTCATAACTTATTCTTCAGGCACTCTTTTCTTCGTACATCCACTCTTCCTATCAAAATCATCCATGATAGTTCTCGTTCATGATCCCAAATTATTGATCTTTTTTACGTGAATACCGCAGAAGATTCCCAACCGCTCCCATTCGTCTGGATCCAATCAGACTATGGCATCCCCAATGTGGATATATTGTCAGGCTGGAGGTAGTGGGGAGGAGAAGGAGATGGGGAAGAGGAAGGTGGGGAAGACAAAAATATTGATAGAACTTATTTAAAGATTTAATCAGCTAAAGTACTCACGATTGTCTATTTGAATGTCTGGATTCTTACATAGGTAATTATTTTTTTTATTTCAAAACACAAACGTGACATTCTTCGTAGTTTCATGAATGTAATCTGTGAAGTGTTTTGAACTTAAATTATTGAACAAATATTTCATTGATAAAATACACGTTTATCTTGATCTGCCTACTATAAAGGAATGAACGCTACCATATAATTTTTTTTAGATCGTGGTAAATAATAAAATTCCTAGAATTATATGATTATTTTTAAAATAACACTTCGATTCACAAATCACCTACCTTATCAGTAAATTTTTTTAGGCATTCAAATCGCATAACATCATATCCTTTATGTTATGCATTAATTTAAAAAACAAAACAACGCACAGGGCATTTTATGCTTTGGGAGGCGGGAATGGATACCGCCGCTAACAGGGGTGCCCGGATTCATGGGGTAAGGTTTGTCTAGGTGTTGGAGGAGGATGACCAGGACACACTGAACCCCAGATTCCTACCCACTCCTTAAATCCTCTTCCTTCCCAGAACTCTCCTCTCCTTCCTTCCCTTAAAAAAAACCTCCACAGCATCTCCAAAAATGACATAGGCCGTGAGGGAAATTATTTTCCTCATAACCTCCTGTGCTCATGTAAAAAAAATCTCATTTTGGGGAATAGTACGATATTTTGAAGTAGGAAACTGGTTATAGAGGTTGTACTGGTATCGTCACTACACAAAATTTAAGGCAAATTTGGCAATGTTTTGATTCTCAATGGAGATCTCATGCTGAGTCATGCTGAATATCTTTCCACTCTGAGACCACTATTGGTGCAACATTTTAAAATGTGCATAAAATCGCTTGGTAAAAACGAATATATTGTTTATTAATTATTAAAGAAGAAGATATACTAATAAATCTAAATGAAACATGAAACAGAACAAGACACGAACCCAGAATCACTGTCCTACTGGGACAACGCGCAACGCATTAACCAACTCGGCTATTGCGACCGTTATCTTTTTTTGTTATTCTGGGTCTGGTTCCGTTACACGTTTGTTTAGATTTATTAGTATTATCTTCTTATTCAATGATTATTATTACATTGTTGGGCGTAAACTTCGAAAGTTATTCAAATAAAAGAGATTGTTTTAAAAATTTTATGATACTCCAGACATATATGTAGGTTCCTAGTCAAGAAGCTTGCAGCTTGTATTTGAATATCTTTGCTTGCAGCTCTTCCACAGAGATCTTAGTTTGTTCTAATATGTTTTAATATTACTTTCAAACATTTTTAGCTGCTGCTGTACAACTAAATTCATGATTAAGATTTAAGTGTGGTGCTTAAAATGATATGCGTTTAATGGAATAAGTAACAGGTAATTATTCTTAGGCGCCTAACGATTGCTTTTGTCAATAAGAAACTCGTTTGTACATAAAAACTTAACTGTCGTGTGTGCTTTTTGCTAAGTAAATAATAACATTGTTTGCTCAAATTTGTGGTTGGTCAAAATAATTAATGACATTCCCGACTTGAAATTGACTTCGTTCAATTTTTTCGCAGTAGAATGATGAATTTTATTTGTTCCGAAACATCAAGTGGCTCTGGTGAAGTTAGGTAATATGAATCTTTTCTAGTCGTCCTATTTTATCTTTTACAATCTGAAACTTTGCGGATTCTGTTTTCCGAATGAGCCCCGCAAATTGTTCCGGGAATAATTTACTGTCAAACTTTTCTACAAATCTTTGCCTTGGAAGTGAAAGGGAGTAAGTGTAAATGATTTATTTTAATGCATTATATTATTGAATGATGAACTGTGTATTCAATACGATTCCGTCGTTAGTTAGAAGACATTTTATTCTAAAAAGGTAAAACATTTTTTTTTATAACAAGAAGTTAAACTTTATTAGGTGGTCAACGTTTGACTTATTTATCTACTTGAATATTAAGCGATAGATTGGAAAGTATGAAGGTTTTTGTCTAAAAAATTCAAGTAATGTATGTGCGTATTTATATAAAAATAACGCGTTGTTTACTATAATATTGTATTTGCGAATTTAAATATACTTTTGAATGTAGCTATAACTTTGTGGTTATCCATTATACATAGATAAATGAAACAATTTAACTTTGTACTCAAATATAAAAGTGGTTCAAACAAAGTTAAATTGTTTCATTTATGTAATATTTAAATAATCCCTACGACTCCACAAGACATCGCTATGCATGTTTTTACCCTCGTCCCAATACCCTCTTCCTGCTTCATATTTATTGGCTTCTTAGGTAACATTTTTTTAACAGACAATATTTTTAAACAGATCTACCTTTTTGTATGCCCGATCAAGTGTTTTAATTCTTTAATATTTTGACAAGATTTGGCGAAACCTTACTTATTCTTCTACTCCCGGCAATCACATAAATGTAAATGAGATCCTGAAACTACCCTTGCTCCTAAATAAAGTAGGCTTCGGCGCTACGACCACGTGCAAACAGTCTCGTTATTCGGGATCAAATCGTGGCACGAAGTACAATAAGTGAATCCAATGAAGAAAGGGGACCTTCAAGGTTGGATGTTGAGAAACTTATTAGCAGTGGAATCGGACACAAAGCAGAACGATCTCGGTCACAGTTTGATGCGATAAATAGATGAAAGCATTGATGAAAATTCTCACTTAGATATAAATCACCGGCAATTAATTGGTTTACGAAATTCTGTGATTGTAAGAGACGTTTATTTGGTTGGAATAGATATTCTTTTTGGTACGAACATGCATGTACATGTACGTGATTTGTAGTTGTTCCTTCAGCTGAAAATGTGAATCTTTTTCTGTTCAGTTTCTGTGGTTCGGAACGAATCGCGACAATGTATTGGTGTTTTTCGCTGCACATTAAGTAACATATGAGTGCAGTGTAATGTATGCTCATTTTTTGTTTCATAAATATTTACAGAGTCAATATTATCTAAGAACAAAGATTAAAGGCCAAATTTCAGTTTACCGACGGGTTTCTTCTAATTATCACGTATCGAGGACACAAATGATATACATTATCGAGGACACAAATGATATACAGAGGATTTTAATCATTAATCGTCTAAGATAACTTATGTTTAAAAAATTATCATTTTCTGTCTTGTCTTTTATGTTTTATCTTCAGATAAAATATAATTTTTTTATTTAAAATGTTTTCAACGTGGTTTTTTTTATTAAGTTTTACTTAACTCCTTAATTTGATTTGCATTTTGTTTTATTTTCATGCATTTAATATAAGTACGCATTTTTTACTAATAAATATAAAATTAATGTTACGAGTTTCACACAGTGTTAAGTAAACGTATACGTGCAAGTTGACGTATTTATAATATTGATTATTTAATTCAATTACTGTGTATCACACAATATACGCGTGATAATAATTCTTTTGCATTTGGAAATATATAACAAAAACTAAAGGCACTAGTATCTACGTAGATAGATATTTTTGGTGTAGATTAACTACATATACAGTCTGTCAAATAAGAATAGAAAAAATAGGAGGGCGCCACTGTTGATCAAATGGCAATACTAAAAATACAACACATGGTGGCGATGTAAAGCTGTGTAACCCACATTTTTTTGTAAAAAATCAAAAACACTTAAAAGTGGGAAAACTATTTTTTTATTGCAATTTCGATATCTACGGATCTCAAAATTAGAATAGAGAACTCCAGTCCAATTTTTTTTATTTTTTTTTATGAATAATGACCTTCTAACTTAAATAACTGCATTTTTATTTTTATTTTTAGAGTTAGTTTTAATAGTTAAAATAATTTTCAAGTTTTAATTTTTCTAGACCCCCCGAAAACCACCGGAAATATGGTAAATCGTGTGACGTCATCACTGCTGAAAAATTAGTGTAGGATTAGGCAATCAGCTGATCTACTGCCGCCATTTTGAAATCCGTTGTTCCGTTGTTCGAAGTATTTTCCCTAGAAGAAGCATTACTATTTTTTTTTGTGCAGTAGTTTTTCAATATTTTAAATAATAGAGATAAACTAATACAGATACCTCTATTCTTGATACTGAATTATTTAGGCTTAAATATTGTTTCAATAAACACATCAACTAAATCTCTATAAACAGTATGAAATAAAGAATAACATGAAATGTTGTTAATACCGATGGCTTTTGTCATACCTACATAATCAAAATTTCAATACAATGACTGGTGACGCGTGACGTCAGCATTAACCATTTCAGTAATACCAACTTTACAGTGTGTTTTGACGAGAGGTTTAAAAATGCACTTTTTAATATTTTTTTAAGAACTCTACGTTTAATATTATGAAATAAAACTTATATATTCAGAATCAGCGTTTATTGGTCTATATGAACATATTTTTTTAAAGCCATAATATTTTTCACTGGAGTTACTTATTACGTATGGGTATATTATACCTTTGCGATTTTTGTTAATGCAATTGTACTAAAATAAAAAGCACAGTTATAATTTGCTCACGATATACTCACAAATAGATCATGTCTCTAATTTTAGATCTGAACATATTTAACTCAGTCAGACCCCAAAAGTAGTGTAACTAAACTTACCATTAGTGATTCTTCCTTTCTACCTACTGTTAAATTCAAATTTATGTTAAATTAAATTATAGCAAATCACTTTACAAAACACCATTTAATCAATTTTATGAGGTACCTTAACAACAGTGCTTCTTTGAATTAATTTCTTTTCTTTAAGAACAAAAAAATGTTTATTTAAATGTGACTTACAGTGTTTTATACATTAGTGTCATTGCGATTTGAAATAATATTTGACAGTTAAATTGGTGTTGACAGCCTACAAAATTGGTAGTTCGATTTTTTATATTTTCTACTCTTATTTGACAGACTCTACGTTCTCGTATATAAAAAAACCTAAATTCCTACCCAGCCCTAATGCCCTGTTCCTTCCTAGAACTTTCTCTCCTTCCTTTCCTTAAAAAGATCCTCTAATGTTCCCAGTAATGATACAGGCCCTGAGAGAAATTATTTCCTCAGTGCCCCCCATGTGGGGTAATTATAAGGAAAAACGTAAACCTTTAAAACGTACCAGCTTAATCGGCTAATAGCCGAGTGAAAATGCGCAGGATTCCCGCTCAGGCGTCGCGAGTTCAAACCAAGTCCTCCATCCTTGTACAAGCAACGTTTTAATTAATTATTTTTTTAATATTTTTTCCGAGCCCTGTGTCCTCAACGTGCATCATTTTGGCCCTTAGCAGGGGCCCCGTCCGACGTTGGGACCTTTTGGAAATTAATATATATTTTTTTCCGAATCTTGTGCCCTCAACGTGTGCTTTCTCACAGCATCCCCAAAGATTATGCTTATTGTGGAATAAGTAACGAGACCATTTATTTTTTCCCCCAAACCGGGACACCGAAAAAAGGTTAATATATTTTTTTACTCCACACAGGAGGCCCTGAGTAGAATAATTTCTCTCGGGACAAGTTCTGGGAAGGAAAAAGGTATAAGGTGTGGGTAGGAATCTGGGGGTCAGTGCATCTAGGAGTGATGTATGAATTCATTCCTCCAACTGCGGTGCAAGGCGATGGTTCGAGAGAGTCCGGCTGGAAAGGTCAAAAGGCCTCCCTCATTCAGTCTCTCTCGATCCGGCCCGCCACGCAACTGGTAATTATAAATTTGGACAACTTATATAGCACTGTTTTATCCCAAGTTATGTTTGTATTTATATGTTTGTATCCCAGGCTTCCCCAACCGGGCGCGGCCCTTATTTTTCATTTTATTTACTACCTAACACTTTTATCTCTATATATTTTTTCTATAGATTTCAGAAAAATTATTCTACGGGCTGCCACATTTATTTCTCTTTTGTATTATGCTAAAATAAGTACTTGCGCACTGCTTACTAACCCCGTATGCATGGACATTGGAGGGTCTAGAATCGTTCAAATAAATGTAGCTTCGTTCAAATAAAAGTAGAGTCTTGACGTGTGCGGTGAAGGAGGAAACCATATGTTTCCTTATAACTTCGTTGGGAAAGTGGTGGGGTCCCCTCCAACAGGACCTCAAAAGAGGCTCGATTACAATTGATCTCGCAGCTACCAATCCCACGGACGATTGGAATTCTGGGCCTTGTTTAAAATCTTTTACTCTTTATGTGAAACTCAATAATTTCACCCCTCAAGGCCTCGGTCCTATTTTGTCGGAGGGTCAAAATATTTCCGCTTTGTAATGAAATCCAAATAAATGGAATATTTCGAAATGCATCCGATAGCTAAAGACTGTTTTTCAAGGTGATAAAAATGTTAATTTTATAATTCGAAATAAATATATAATTTTTGAAATACAATTTTTTTTATGCAAACCAAAAAAGTTTTAAAAATGGCTAACCTAAGTTTTATTCGAACTAAAATTAATGATAACGACAAAAAATAAACCACTCGAATATTTCATTCGGTAAATGCATTATAAACGTTATCGTCAACTCACTTTTTGTCGTTTCATGTAAAAATAAAATTATTAAAAATTCCCAAAGTCTTGTCGCAATTCCCAAATTGCGGTGGGAAATGTCTTTTTCATAAGTACATGAACATTTTAATTATTTTATGTATAACTTTAAGATTTGATTATAAAGCTTGGTGTGTTCTCTTTCTAACACCGTTTAGATCACATTTCTAATAATGATAGTAAGGGAGACAACGATTTCTATGAGACTTATAAGAATTGTTAGGAAAAGCAAACAAATTAGGGTTAACAGTCACGTTACCAGATATAAATATTAATTTATTCGAATGGTAAAGATGTCTCCATTCTACGTGAGTAATGATACCAGAATGCGTTGTACAATTTTATATAGACGTAATTCTATTCAATGTGTCTTTATGCATATGAAATTCTTTTGTATTCTATCTCGTGTTCACATACCGCACGCTTCCGGGACTACCCCTACTTTACGAGTTGGGGGTTATAACTTGTTTATGAAAGAAAGGGTATGTTTTAACAGTGATGTATTATTTGATAGTTGCAAAGGGCGTTATCACAAATCATGCCTGCATTAATCCTGCTCTTTTATAGGAGTGTGAATTGACATTATTTTAAACAGATCGACGTAGGCAGCTTGGGGCTTTATGGTTATTTGAATATTTAATGCAGCGCCGACACGAACGTACTTTGCGGCATGAAAGTTACTCTTAAATAATAATGACTTTAAAATGTCGAAAGAAATAAATGTATTAATACATTAAAATCGCTATTCGATTTTCCAACAATTTTAAGGTAATATACTATTAATTTTTATTTTCCCTCAGACGAATTTGTCTCACTCATATAGATCTCATAGGAATCGTTGTGTCTCCCCTACCATCATGGTTAGAAAAATAAATTTAATAATGATTTTAGATTTTCACGGCCAAAAACATTTATTTTATTTGTTTTTGGGGTGTTATGCCGTGTTGCGCTACCTCCTCCTTTAGCCAACGGTTCGGACAGCGTTACAGTGTCCATCATCAGGGCAGATGTGACTGTGACTGTAACGCTGTCCGAAACGTAGGCTAAAGGAGGAGGTAGCGCAAAACGGCATAACACCCCAAAAACTAATAACAAAAAAAATTATAATGTTAGAAAGATAAAATACCATACCTTATTTACAAATCTTAAATTTAACCACAAGTAATTAAAATGCACATCTTTATGAAACCAAAGTGACCGCAATTTGAAAAAAAAATTCTTTGGGAATTTTTCATTCATTTTTTTACACGAAACGACTAAAAATGAGTTTACAATAACTTTTACAGTACATTTTCCTAATAAAATAAGTGTGTTTTTTAGTCAGAAATTTTGCTTAGAAAAAACGTAAGGTGAGTCATTTTCAAAACTTATTTGATGTTTGCATTAATTTTTTTATTTATTTTATTGACAATATAAGATACTTGAAGTAAAATTACAAAATAAGTAAAAATACAAAGTAAAGTGGTTTGTTTACAGTCCTCCTCACTAGGTATTCCTGTTCCGAGGTGGACTGTATGTTGCTGAATGTGTATTGATTTTTATTTCCTCATTAATTAAATGTTTATTTCGAAATATACAATTTGAAAGCGTATTTCATCCCCTTTCAAAAACAGTTTTTAGTTTTTGGGTGCGTTCAGAAATATTCCATTTATTTGGAAAACGGAAATATTTTGACCTTCCGACATAAAAGGCCCGAGGGGTTGAGGGGTTAATGAGTTAAACCTTAATCTGTAATATTTAATTAATAAAAACAATATAAGCAACATCAATATTTTTTTCTGTTTCAAATTTTCGATTGGGTGTCGCTAATATTGTCTTCCTTAATTAAATATTATTTTACATTGATAATATAACAAAAAAAAAATCTACGATCCGATTTATAATTTATATGGGAAACCCATGGAACTATGATTATACACACTCTTAGGGGAAACCTATCCGCAAGTCAATAATGAATATTCATTTCATTGGAATAACTTTTGAAGGTGATACTCTTTGATGATAGATTTGATCATTGCAGAAAAAGATAATATAATACATAAATCTAAAAGAAACATGGAACGGACCGAGATAAAGAAATAAGTTTCGTTAAGGTTAATTTGTATTATCATCTTCAATGATGATCTAGGTAAAGTACTTGAATAAAATTCATAAATTTAAAGAGTTTAATCGAAAATTGAATTTTGATTTAACAATCGATGGTTTGCAAAATGTCATTCTCAAATTTTAACATTTTTGACAGTTTCGTAAGAGTTTTTGTAATGATTAAAAAAACTTTTCAGATGTATTGTCACGTGGTTGTAAAATTCCAGAAACCTTCACGAGGGTGGAAAGAAGGTATTTTGAACGTTTCAAACATTTCCTTAGCTTAATAGCAATGCGTAGACTGGACAACTCACATACGTACAGTTTGTCAAATAAGAGTAGAAAATATATGAGGGCGCCACTGTTAATCAAATGGCAATACTAAACACATAACTCATGGTGTTAAAGTAAAGCTGTGTAACCTACATTTTTATAAGAAATTGGAAAGTGGAAAAAATATTTTTTCATTGCAGTATAGATACCCGCCGATCTCAAAATTAGAATTGCGTATGGGTATATTATTATTATACTTTTGTAATTTTGTGTTAACATAATGAAGAATAACTATAATGTAATAAAATATAAAGCACAGTTTAGAAATTGCTCACATTATTTAATACTAGATAAAGTACTTAGCGTTGCGTGGGCTTTAGATCATGTCTTTAATTTTAGATCTGAATATATTTAACTCATTCAGATCTAAAAGTAGTGTAACTAAACTCACCAATAGTGATTCTTCCTTACTATCTATTGTTAAATTCAAATTTATGTTAAATTAAATTAAAGCAAATCGCTTTATAAATCACCTTTTAATCAAATTTATGTCATGAAGAAAAAATGTTTTTTAAAATGTGGTTTACTGTGTTCTATACATTCAGCGTCATTGCACTTCAAAAAAATATTTGACAGTTAAATTGGTGTTGCCAGTCTACAAATTTAGTAGTTCCAGTTTTTATATTTTCTACTCTTTTTTGACAGACTATAGAAGCAAACATATATTGATTTGTATATATTTGTATAGATAGTACTTATGAAAGTAAATAAAGCAAATAATGCGTGCCCAATGACAGTCGCGGGCGTTCCATCGTATCTGCCGGCTTGTAAGATAAAGTGGAATATTTAAAAGTAAACCTTTTTTTATTACTGAAGGCAATATTAGCGATACTAAACCGAAAATCTGAAACAGAAAAATCAGAAAAAGTTACGAAAATCATAAAAAAGGTCTCATTTAGGAATCGAACTCAGGACCTTAGCCTTGCCGGGGCGGTGCTATCACTTGGGATCCTATCAGATTCAGTCACATTTAACTTTGACTAAGAACTACCAACATTATTATCATTTTCTTAATGCATATTTTTGTATAGGTACATACATAAAGATAGCAGCCAATAAAAATATGCGTTTCGAAAATATATGAAGATAATGTTGGTAGTTATTAGTCGAAGTATAATTCAGTTATTTAACTGGTCATATTTATGACCGAATAGGGTAGGGTCCCATTTGGTCAGTGGTAGAGCACCGCCCCGGCAAGGCTAAGGTCCTGGGTTCGATTCGTAGATGAGACCATATCTTTTTCTGATTTTTCTGTTTCAGATTTTCAATTGAGTGTCGCTAATATTGTATTCATTAATTACATATTCAAATTTGAGCTTTTACTCATTAAATTAAAAATAGAAACAACAATAAAAACTTCGTGCCATTCAATCTATCAAAAAAAAATGTATCCTATGAAAATTATGTCGACATTGAAAATTTTGAATGATATTATTATAATGTTTAACGTGTAAACCTACACAGATTCTATACAATGGGCCAAGCGGCTTATTTTTAATGTCTGATCTTAATTTGCATACATTACTCATTCTCTCATGAAAGGGTCTCGATGAAAGGTTATTTTTATTCTAATTATTATTTCAGAGCAAGTACTGTGTAAAATATATTATGCTCCTGCTTATGCATGCTAATGTCAGTAAAAGATATCTATTATAATTGTGGGTAGTATGAAATAGGAATAGCAACTAATGCATAGTTAATATTGTAATACAAATATCGCAATACTTCATAATTCTAATCAAAAAACGGTTAATTATAAATAAATATTCAATAAATTTCAAGGCTACGCGCGAGCCTCCGATAGCGCAGCGGTATAAAGCGCCTGACTCTCAGTACCCAGAGAGACATTCAGCGAACGGAGGTTCAAATCCTACCAAATCCAAAAAAAAAACCTTTATGGTTTTTGTAAAATAAATATCCAATCTTCAAACATCTTTAAAATAAATAGGCAAAAGAAAAAAAGCGACATCTAGCGTCTTTCTAGTTTCACTTCTCCCGCGTGTGAATTGCACACTCTGATTTTTTCCCTCTGTATAGTGAACTGGTAGTTCAATGAACAGTAGACTTCGTGACCAAAAAAAATATTGTCATCTTTACCTTTTTTAAAGTCAAAACCAATATTTCCTTCAAAATTGTAAGATTTGTAAGTAGGTACTTAAATACCTACCGTATGAATTATAATATGAAACATTTTTTGAATTCCAATCAGGGAATTTGTCCAAAGAAACGTCATCCGAAAAAATCAACTATTTTTTTCAAACTTTATTCAGGCTGGTAGGTATCATAATACTGAAAAGCTCTCTCAAAGTTAGCCACCTAGTCAATGTAAACTGTCTACAAGGTGACAATTAGAGGCATAATAATAGTTTTGTAGTAGGTTTTAGTACGATCCACAAAATTCACCAAGTTTATTAACATAAAAAATGTCAATATCATCTAAGTATTGGTTTCCCGTAGTGTGAAACCGTTGTATCGGAGAAAAAATTATTTCATTGTACGCAGGTCTACAGGTTTTCAATTCTTGACCTATTTTAATATCCAGGAATAAGTGTACTCGTCTTAGATATGCATAGTGGGGTGAAACCGGTTCGGTACACAGTGAACAATGTTTTTTTATTCGTTCTTCTTCAAAATAAATCTCGTTTTTATTAATTTCATTAACTTTCGGTAGGAACTCCCATACAATCTATGAAACCAACAAATAAATAAAAGCTGAAACTTATGAAATTTTTAAGAATAAACTTAAAATGCTCTCTTTACCTCCAATTAATTTAAGTGTAAAAAAGTCAATATATGAAATATGTGTACGAATCTATAATAATATATAGGTAATAGGTACGTAGGTTTTGTTTAACGTTTTGTTCATCTTTTTGCAATTAGAACATAGATATTCCCAAAAATATTTAATGAATACAATTCGTGATCCATCATGTTCTCCTTTCTTAAAAATGAGTTATTCTTACTAGGGGAAGTATTAATTAAATAAAATTAGTAAATACGTAAAAACGTACAATGATAATGATGAAAATGTAAAATCAAACCTTTACAACAAGATGCAAGCACAACATTTCCAAGTAAAAACTGTTTCAATTGAAGTAAAACGTAAATTCACGTCTTGTATTTAGAAGTTCTAATTATTGGTGCTAAGGAACGGTAAGTATCGTTTAGTTCAAGGTGTCATGTTGCCTAGTCCTAGTGGTTGAATCGAGTGATGGCTTTGTTACTTGGGGGCTGTGGCCCAATTCAACCCCTTGAAGTGGTACAGGGTGTGATTTTTGGTACGCCTAATCCTTTAGCTATTTTGAATCGTGTCATTTATAACGTCAATGATTGCAATTCCAATTACGAATTTTGATTAAACTCGCAATACTATTTTTTCAAATGTATTTTTGTGGCAAATCCGGTTAATAAAAGTATTACTATTATGACCAAAGTTTTCAAAGCTACTTACCTGCAAAAAATATTTACCATAAGCAGAGAGGATGGAATGACACTTTATAATCCTTACTTTATAAACATTCTGTTATACCGATTTTTGAAGCTGACTCATAAATATAAAATATTAAGCTGACCAACATGTAAGTATCCTCGCTTCCTACCTTTGCAGGGAAATTGAATTTTGGTTAGGTTAGGTTATATTTATTGTCATTTAGTTAAGATAAAGTATCTTTTGACGACTGTATTCAGATTTCTTTATTTTCACAAAATTCTTTTATAAATGTTTTGTAGACCTTCCAAGATACCTACTGCATAAATGAAGGTATTGCAAAAATAAACCTTTATGATAAAGTAGATCGGGAAAGGAGTAACTTTTATTTTTCTATTTCTTTTATATATTTTTTTTATGTGCAATATTTTTTTTACTCGCGGCTTAGTAATAAACATTGGATGCAAATAAATAATTACTTACGTTACAATGGTTTACAATAATTAAATTAAGAATAAAATAATAAATTAAAATTATCATAATTATTTAGGTATGTTTTAATAGAATTTGTTATGTTAAAACATGTCAATATTGTTTGTATATTCGCTTGCAAAACTATTGGCGAGAAATTGACTAGTTTGCATCATAATTTGATAGTGAACAGTGTGACATTGAAATAGGTCCTTTATCATGCCTAGTGTGTCGAGTAGGTACTCTTATATTTAGTATTTACTAGACTCAGGAGTTCGTAACAGTCGACCTGCGAATTTCCGTAAGTTTATATTTTAATGACATTGACAATTGGCCTCGCAAAAAAAACAAAAAACATTAAAAACACTAAAATACATTAAGACCAATATAAAGCATCATTTCCATAAGCGCGCAAAGTTCGACCATCGCCATCGCCTAGAGCGGCCACGCTTCGCACAGTGGACTGTGGCGTGTGGTATCACACACCCCTGAACCCAGCGCATAGCGCCCAGCGCCCAGCGAGGGGTGGCGGCCGCCCCGCGAGCGCAGCGCCACCTAGCGCCGACCGGAACGGCCGGGCCAACAGTCGCCTCCAAGCAACTGCCACGACCGCATCTGTACCGCGTACCGACCCGCGTCACCCGGCGCTTTTCTGCGCGCCGCGTACTCCCGTACTTTCCTCGATCAACTTTCCGCGAACTAACAATACAAAGTTCAACTTGTGTTTACATTTTTATTAAACAGTTTTTTTGTAGTCGAAGTGTTTTAAACAGTTTTTTGTGCATCATTTTTGCAGTGCAAAACATTTTTTGTGTTTTTTTTTTATAAATTTTTTTGGTTGTGTTTTGTGCTTTTTTTAATCTTTTTGTGAAAGATTTGTTTGTGCTCTGCTTTACTTTTTGGTTTTTCCCCGTAGTTCTCTAGTGCTGCCGTGCTAAAAGATAAGATTTTTTATGTTAAATTAACGCAGCTGAACAATTTTTTGTTTAAATTGTTTTTTGTTTAAAAAACTTTTTTCACTTTTTTTAATTTTCTGAATTTGTTATTTGTTTTGAAAATGAAAAGATTAGCCTGGCCTGAATTGATAAAGTAATACTCGAGGAAATAATATTGCGAAGTGCTTATGTAGATTTTTTTCTTTCTCTTTGGTTCATGTCTGATCTACGCCACTTAATAAAAACTGTTTCAGAACAATTTTAAGCAACTCTTTTCAAAATTGATTATTGAATTGTACGGACTGAATTATTTATCAGTGCTAATAAAACTACACAGATCAAACCTCTTGAAAGGACTGTTAAAACAAATTCCGTCGAGATATCAGTAGTTCTGACACGTCGACTTTTCCAGCGAGGCGCGGAGGAGAAATCCTCCGTCATTTCTACCCCGTCATAACAGTTAAGCACGGACCTAACGACTCTCTCGAATAAACCTGACGGACCCGCGGTGATGGCCTCCATAGAATCCCGTTCCTATGGATCCGGCAGCATCTCCAAGTACCGGAATTTCCCGATACGACTGTAAAACCGAATAAAATCGTGAAAACCAACGATTGTGGACAATTTGTCATAAATTTGTTTGAACTCGATTAAAGGATGCGGTTCCACAATGGCGTGAAGAAACGTGGCCAAGTCTTGTAGATCTTTGGAGCTGCTAGGCGGTCTGTAGCACGAATGCGCAGTCGCAGGGCACAAGGATCTGCGCAAGTGGATGCAGTTCTGTATATTATGTGCATCGTGCGCTTCATGGTCGCTACTTTACGTGGCTTCCGGGCGCACACGTGAAGTGCTGGATGCTCCTCACTCTGTACACGTAAGTCCACCTTTGTTATACTTATTCATGTTAAACCTAACTTCTCATTCTTCAAATTCCATTCTAGTTTCTGGAAGCTGGAAGTTGGAATACTAAATCTAACTTCTCATTCTTCAAATTTCATTCTACTCTCTAGAAGCTGAAAGTTGGCATCCATAATTGAAGTCCATCTTGTCTCTCGAGATGGCAAATTTTATCAGTGGTCGTGATATAATAGTATTTCTCTCCAGTTTCTGGTATATTATTAGACATTTCCTTTCGCTCCAACATAACAGCTTGTAGAGGTTGGAAAACTGATTTTTCTACGAACTTTTAGGTTTGAGTCCTCAGATTCCTAACCTTGAACTAACGACAACCTACCAAATTTCGCATGACATTCCTTGTGTCTTCAAGCAGCTGCTCGGAGATATTTGGAATCGCAAATATTGCATACGCATTACTGTATACTGTCAATACATATTACATGTAGGCATTAGAAACATACATAATATTGCATCAAAGTATCTTCACTACAAGGAGATATCACCATTATGAATAAGGCTTTATGTAAACCAACATTTCAGGTGTTCATTAAAGGTTCCAGGAAAATGCTTTTAAGAATACAATTTCAATATTTCGAAGGCAGGAAGTTGCGCATATGCAAGTCCTCGTGCACTTTCATCATACGATAAGTTAAATAAATAATTTGGATTGTTCCGACGGCTGATTTTATTTATTTATCGAATGATTTTGAATCTATTGTAAAGTCACACGAAGATGAACTCATTTTATAAATAGCTGGTAATGATATTATTAACAAAGGTGAAAAGTGGGAGCTTTCGGGCGGAAATTTAACGCTTCATCTTTCATGGTAAAATCATAATATATTATTTATTTTTAAGCCTATGTTCCAAAGGAATTACAACGGTAATAACTTATAACATGGTGTTTACTCGAACCTATGAACAATAAAAGTGTGGTTAACAACATCTATGGGAGACCACATAACTACGAAGCTGTCATGTTATATCCTTTAGAGTGTTGTGTGTTGTAGTTATTGCATTAATGTTATGAAATTCAAAACCCTTTTCTCGCCATCGAATCAACCTCTCGACCGCATAACCTACCGCCACGTTGACACAACCACCACATAATAAATGAGTACATATGAATAGGTAGACATTCATTATTATTTATAAACATGCAAGAGCAGTATGTTTATATTAAATATATTGGAGGTAGATGAAATGTACACGACACGCTTATAGCTACATGTTAATCAAATGCTGGGGAAAGCAAAATTATAGTACTTACGGGTAATACCTACTGTCTCAACAATAGTATGCAGGTACGTACTGCTTGCACTTATGTATGTATTTCTTTTATAACATTGTTAATTGTTTAGTTTTAACAGTGCTCGAAACTTTAAATATAAGCAACCTGAACCCACGGTTCTTATTTGCACGTAAAACATCTGATTCAAAATAATTGACATTTTGATATCCTTCACGAAATAGACTTTAGCATTTTATTTTTGTATTACACGGCGCGTGTTGGATTGGATTTTATTACTAACCAACGCAAAATTTCCTCGCAGCGTCAAGTAGAAATGATACAAAGCCACACAACTCTTTATTGATGAGCACTCTGTGCTTCGTTCACATTCATACATGATTCTGCTCTTCCAGCTCTTGGCATGGCCCGACGCAAGTATTTAATTAACTTGATCGGGTCATGTCTTTGCAGGGCATCACCGAGTGTTTCTACCACTCATAATGGCTTCCCCCATTGAGAGTTATTTTTTCCGGATGTTGTTTGGTTTAACAGCATCCGTAAATGTTACATTTTATGCTTAAATTTATTATCGGAGAGAAGAATTTTCACTGACTTGGCATTTCTATGAAATGCCAAGTTAGTAAAAATATGAAATTCAGAATTATGCATTTTATAGTCCAGAATTTTTTCTTTTACATAAGCTCCACACAAGAGGCCCTGAGGAAAATAATTTCCCTCTCGGCCTATGTCATTTTAGGGGATTCTGTGTGGGAGGGTCTTTCAAGGAAGAGAAGGATAGGAAGATCTGGGAAGGAAAAGGGTTTGACGGGTGGGTAGGAATCTGGGAGTCATTGTGTCCAGGAGTGACGGACGTAAGAGTCCATCCCTCCAACTGCGGTGCAAGACGATGCGTTGGGTCGGGAGAGTTCGACTGGAAAGGTCAAAAGGCCTCCCTCAACCACTCTCTGTCGTTCCGGCCCGCCGCACTGTAGGTGAGCAGATGCATCCGCCGCCAAGACCGGGACAAACCATACTCTAAAATTGCTCGTATTGATAAGCTTTCGGATTCCACTACATTCGATGTCAGGATTTGCTTCAGTGCGTGCATTCTGGGACTAACTACCACTATCATATATTCCTCAATACACAGAATGCTTACATAGGGAAATATTTATGCCGAATCAGTGGACATCACCAATTTATCATTAATCACAACCCAAAAAGTTGTTACTGAGGCAGTTCTCTTATGTATAATAAAACATAATTTTTACTATT
The DNA here is from genome assembly GCA_917880885.1 of Limnephilus marmoratus. Classification (NCBI taxonomy): domain Eukaryota; kingdom Metazoa; phylum Arthropoda; class Insecta; order Trichoptera; family Limnephilidae; genus Limnephilus; species Limnephilus marmoratus. The sequence continues at coordinate 25,952,410 of OU862921.1, read as the reverse complement.
CCTATGTAAGAACTAATAAAAATGGCGTTAAAAATAATTCAGTTGTAGTTCTTCTGGTGTAGGTATCGTTCCTGATTATGTGATTAGTTAAGAAGTCACAATGACTTTCCATTTTCCAGTACTTCTTCATTTGATACGTTTCCATTCATCAGATTTTTTGCATTACCAAATTTGTTAACCCATCGACAAAACAAGTTATTTCTAACGAAGGTGTTGAAATAACCTTCCAAACGAAATTGTATCATAAAATGTGTGAATGTAGAACTCCATTACTCAAAGGATATGTAGAAGTTTACATTAAGTGAAGACCTTCAAATTTCAAATGAATATCGCATGACACTGTCTTTTAGGTTTCGATTTCCACTTCATATAGATACCTACAGAATGTGCATGTAACATAGATACATACAAGTGAATATTTTTAAAGAGACCCTCGTTTTTGTAATGGTGTATTGGATGGTTAAATTTTTTTTTACATTTCATACTAATTTCAGGAAACTGAAGAATGAAAAAAAAACACGAAAAGAACATACGAGTTGAATTTTATCGTAATTTATACACGTCGCTACGCACCCAGTATCTTTGGACATTTGCGGGGTAGGCGGGGACTGCGGACTACTCCAATTCGAAATACTTTTTTCAAACTTTCGATACTATCGGTTTGCATCAATACATTCAAACCTGTCTTCTTTAAAATGATTTTCGCATAATTTAGTGTTCGTCTGTGAAAAATCACACACAATTGATTTTTCAATAAACGAATATTATCACGATAAACGAAAAGCGATTTACTGAGGTGCAATTTTGTAATAATTTTGTTGTGAACAAAACTTTCTTTGCAAATTCGAAATTTTCACAAAATATTTAGAGTAAAGTGTAGATGGATTCCAAACTGATTTCGGTTATGACTCCTTGGGATCTGTAACTACAGTTCAATGAAATCAAGAACTTTTATTTTGTATTTAAGTTTCATTTTCGTAATTGGAAGTGTTTGTTTGGAGAATTCTGACAAGCGATAAAGTTCCTGCGTATTATGATATAATATTTTTAACAGAAAATTATTTTAATTTTCGTTTTCAAAATTGGATCTATTTTAACGAGAATTCAGACATTGAGGTATTGTATTTAGAAGATGCGAAGCAAAAAAAATTTGAAGTCCAACGCTCTAAATGCCCAACGATCGGGAACCAGCGAATCCGGTCCCCGCGCACTGCTTCTCATATGATAATATTGGAACACATTTCGACGAGATATTAAGACCCAATAGCGCTCTACGTACCCTGATCAAGGGTCTGCCCTAGTAATTAATAATTTTGGAAAATAAATTATGTCAATTCGTGAAAATCAAATATTGTAAAATTAATTTATGGTTCAATATAATGACCCATACCCAAAGTTATGTTTTTATTGTGGTGTAATTTTTTAAAATAAACCTTATGGCAATAACCGTTACACATTGATTAATTCTCGACACAGGTATACCCTAGTGAGACAGGCATACAAATAAAACCTTTGTAAATATATTTTATTATAGATAAATAAATAAAAAAATAAAAAAAAAATTTGTGTTATTTCACAATTAATTAATTTAAAATAATATGTAGTATATTTGCGGCATGTTCCAGAGTGGAAGATACTATCAGTATCGCCCTGGTGTAAGACCACCATTCAGAATTGAAACGTTGCTTGAAAATGGCTTTAGCCGTGTTTAGTGACCAGATCTGAATAGCCAGGTACTTCCCAACCTTCCTCTTCCCCACCTCCTTCCCCTCCCCACTACCTTCAGCCTCACAACATACCCCAATTGGGGATGCCATAGTCTCACTGGCTCCAGACGGGAGCAGTTGAGATTCTTGTGCGGTATTCACTGTAAAAAAAAAAAAAAAACATAAATTTTGTCAAACTGAACCTGGTTCTGTACAAAAAGTTTTAAAATTTCCACTGTTTAATTTGAAATAATTCATACTACATCTTATATCAATTTGGGAGGCGGGTATGGGTACCGCCGCCCCGGGAACCATTTTTATTGTTTTTATTATTTATTTATCTTAAAAATGGAACATATTATAATATTACTTATCTTCCATTAAGTGCATTTACTTGTATGACGTATTATTGGCTAACTAACAACCCTGCCGTGAGTCACACTAAGTGGTTCACAACGTATGGTGACTTGGCAGCGGGTTCATTGGGAGAGGTTTATTTAGGTCTTGGCGGCGAATGCCTTTATCCACCTATGGCGTCATGGGCCGGATTTGAGAAAGATTGGTTGAAGGGGCCTATTTTTTTTTAGTAATCTAGATCTCTCCAGCCTGACTCTCTCGACCCATCATCTTATACCGCAGTGGGAGGGATGAATTCATACGTCCGTTTCCATTTTCCCTCCTTCCTTTTCATGGAGAAACACTCCAACATCGCATCATCAAAGATGAGGAATTATTAGAACTCTTGGGTGGAGCTAATGTAAAAAAAATCTACGCAAAGTGCATGAATATCTGAAAACTCATTTTTATTAGGTTTATTCGGATTTAGGTTATCTATCATAAACAGCTTTATAAATATTATCTTACTGACGTTATTACCAGTGCAAAATCATAGCTACATAATATGATATGTATTACATTTACGTGATATGTAGGTTTCTCAATCTGCAAACGAATTAAACAAGCAAGTTCGGTTGTCGGTGCGTCATTTGCGAAGTTTGCAAAATTATTCAAATTCAGTGAACTTTTAATTTTCATAATTGGAACTGATAAGTAGCCATAAATCATATCATACAAGCTTTAAAGTAGGTACCAAGATAATTTAATTAATTAAAAGTATTTATTTGATTTGTGTATTTCTTTTGTTTAAATATTAGACAGATGCTTAGATGAATTAATAAGTGAAGATACGTTACCGAGACAATTCATGCAGTTTCACAGAGTTAGTTCCAGTTGCGTCCAGTTGTCATATTCACATATTCTTTAAATGACCACCCTTTTACAAGCGTGCTGCAATGTTTGTTCGATTAGTACAAATATAACCTGTATTTTTATAATTTCATTGGGGAGATGTTGGAATTTTTCAAGTTTACCGAAAGGTAAATTAATTCTCTTGAAAGGCAAATAGTAATTTTATTTTTTACTAGCTTTTGCCCCCGGCTTCGCTCGCATATTAGGGGGTTTCCCACTCCGCCTCCTCCACCTTCCCTATCCCCCCCCCCCCATCGCCCTCATCTTTCCTCCTACCCACCCCCCCCTCTTCCCCTCCCATCCACCCTCCTCCCACTCCTCCCTACTCCACCCCCCCTCCATACCCGTTACATTCATTTTTCAAACAGCTCGCGTGCCACCTATTAAAACGTAACAATCAAACACGCAAAATTTCGCATTTATAATATTAGTGTAGACATTTATAATATTAGTGTAGATTAGTATTTTATCCATATTTGAATTTTTACTATCAAAGGGATCTCAATAGTAGATAACCTAAACAGATATCAAAATAACAGTGCACGTCAAACAATTACTTAGCAACGCTTTGATTTTCGTCTGGACAATAAACGTATAATAAATAATTTCATAACGCCAGAGCTTATTCATAACGCCAGAGTTTACCAATATATATAATTTATACCAATATATACAGAAAACAATTATGAAAAATATTCTCAAACTTCCTCTAACTGCAAATAGTGACCAAATATTCAAAATAATGAGAGTATTTGATGTTCGACAGATCTACATAAAACTATCCTCATAGATCTCTTTAAAAACAAACATGTGTTTTACGAAAAAAAAAAAAACTTAAGATTTACACGTAATTCCAACAAAGGCTTATTGCAAGTTCCCGCGCTCTCTTCCACCTTTGGTCAAAGTAGCTTTAGATACTTTGCCACGAAAATATTCAACATTCTCCCAGAAAACATCAAACTGAGTCAAACACAGAAAGAATTAAAAAAATATGTAAAAATTTGGATATATTCTAATGATCGAGCCTATACTGATGCTCTCACCCAAACGCCCTGTCATTGACAGTTGTTATTGTGGTAATAACCTTGCAGTTTTTGTTTTGTGTATATACAAACAATAATGTAATCTAAAATAATGTTTTTGCTGTATAGAAACCTACATTATACATTTATAAAAAACCATAAATAAAATTGTGAAAAACAGTTTACAAAAAATTCTGCCTCAATACAGGTTCACCTAGTGAGGCAAACTATGCACAACTAAAAATATTGTATAATTATGCTACTTCTGTGTAACCGATCTTACATTACTTTCTACTTGTTAATTTTTTTGTACGGATGTAATCTATTTGTAATCTACATTGAACATGTACTTTTTTAGTTGTAATGTTGCCAATTTCATTGAATAAAGATATATTATTATTATTATTATTATTATACATACATATATACAGCCTATAGTACTCGCAGAAAATGTATATAGCTTTCTATTAGTGAAAGAATTTTAAAGTCCATTCAGTATGTTTTGCGTGAAAGAGTAACAAACATACATCCATACAAACTGTCGCCTTTATAATATTAATAGGATTTTATTTATTTTAGGGATAGTTGACAGCAAATCTGAGATAACACAGTAATACAATAAGTAAGAAAGTTAATTATACCAACTTTGAACTTTCCACTGTGAATGAAAAAGTGTGACATTGAAGGGTGTTTTCTTAATTAATTTATTTTTTAGTTACAGTATGTGAAAGGGGAGAGGGGAAGAGGAAGATAGGATTAGGATTAAGAGGCAAAGGACGGGAATATATAGATATTAAACTTTCTAGTTTGAGTCATGAGTAATAACACAAGAGGAAAATATTTTTAGCTCCGCAAATCCTACAATTATAATATCCCGTGATTTTTCACGTGTCTGCGCTAGTACTTAATAAAATATTGTTATAATAGCCGAATTTCTCAAATATCTATCTCTGCCTCAAGTTACTTTATAGACTCTATCTAAAATTCTTTTTTTTTTTTTACCTAAATTCAATTTGAAATCAGCAAAACACCGCGTGAAGCATCGTTAGATCTAAAGCATAAAGAACTTGCCGCTGAGGTAAACTAAATAAATAATCTATTACCATATTAAAAAGGTAACAGAATTATGATATATAAATCACGGGCATTTGGTCGAACAAAAGGAATTACCTTTCCCATTTCGAGAAACTGTTCCTCGTGATATATCATTATTGCTTGTCATTGAAAAGCTCTACCTGAAGTCAGAACGGAGCTTTCGGAATTAGCTTATTTAAAAATCGATATTTCAACGAGGCAGGTTCCTAGCGGCTTGTTTAATAGATGCGGTTTTAATATGTGGGAACCGTTGCTAGTGAAATAAGGTTGGAATGAAATTAATCAGTCCAGACTTTGGCAGCTTTCGTAGAATGGAAAGAAGATCAACTAAACTTGTCATTGAAAGTTCGTCAATTTACGATATTCATAAAACTTTTTGCATGGTTAACATAACCATTTTCAAATTTAATGATATTTTTTGTCCTTCAACCAAAATTTTGTCTATTTCAAAATTAACCTAAAATGGTTGCCCTTGATTCTGCATACTTTTCAAAATTTTTATTTTTATATATATATATATATATATATATATATAAATAAAAATGACTCGCCGAAATGTATGTACGCGCATAACTTCCGAACGACTGCCCCAAATTGGATAATTCTTTTTTTTTGTGTTCGTTATTGTCAAGACAAGGTTTGCATAAAACTACTGGTAAGCTCTGGCATTATGAAATTTATATTAAAAAAATTGTAATAGGTGGCACACGAGCTATTTGAAAACTGAATGTACCGGGACTGAATGTAGGGAATGCGGGAAGGGGGAGGGGGTAGGGGAACTCGGGAGGGGGGTTCGCGGTACGGAGGAAATAGGGGAGTGGAGTGGGGAGAGGGAAGGTGGAGGAGGCGGAGTGGGAACGTGAGAGAGGGAGGGGATGCGGGAGAGGAAGGGGAGGCGGAAGGGGAACGGGTCGAACGGGAAATGGGAGAATCAATTTCTTTGTTAAATGGCGTAACAACGCATGCCGGGCACCAGCTAGTACTAATATAATATACAGAAGGAAGAAAGGCTACTATAACTCTATTTTCTTTTATATTCACTGATCAGAGATCAACACATTCACTAAATCGACCCCCCCTCTCCCTATCCTACCCCTTCCTATTCCCATTTAAACAATTTGTTATCAATCAATTTTTTTGCAATCTTTCTTACTTATCTTCTTTCAAATCACTTAATTCACTTACACATTATAAAACTGTAAATGGTGCAATTAATGAAACTTACATATTATTATGCTTTATTTTAATGTAAATTGTTGGTTCCCCAGATAAAATAAAATAAAAATAATTAAGAAACATCAATGATAACGTACTGCAGGTATTATTATACATATTTTAACTAGTTCATAAAATATTTTATGTTTTGGTTTATACAAAACCAACACAAAATAAAAATTAATAAAAAATAGGAAAAAAACAGAATATAAAATGCCCATTTTTTTATTGTATAAAATTGCATACAATTGGAATTTATTACCCGCTAAGCTACTGCAAGTAGCTTGTCGGCAGGAGATTATTTCCACAGATTAGTTACAACCACAAATTAAATAATCACTAGCAGACCCGGCCACACGTTGCTGTGGCTAACGAAACACAACGCCATTACCCAACCTTTATAAAATCCACACCACCCGCTTGCCAGCTGCCCGCTGCCTGAATTGAATATTTGAATTTATCGGCTTTTTTCTACTATAACAAGCATGTATTATACGTATAAATTAATTAACTCGCCACGAATTATGCAATGCTTGCAATGCAACACTGGATATTTGAAAAGGGAAAATCAAATACCCACTTACTCTAGGACATCTATTTTCCAATTTCTTCCGTAGAACGAATTTCAAAAGTGACTATAGTACGGCCCGCCAGCCGTTTTAAATCGCACAAAAATATGTTTTCTTTGAATTTCTCGGCTTTTCTCTAATATAATTTACATGTATTATACATATAAACATTCCTCTTCAATCACTCCATCTATTCGTGAAAACCGTATGAAAATCCGTTGCGTCGTTTAAAAGATTAACGCGCACATACATTTTGAGCGACTTCATTTTATATTATGTAATGATGATAATGATGATGATGCAGTCGGTTTCGGAAAAATACGGTGTGAAGGGGTGTGCAGAAGAGAGGATGTACCGCCGAATAACAAAAGTGTAAAACATATTTTCATTCATATACATCAAGGGTAAAACTACTTGTCCAAATAATGAATATATCAGCGTATGAGTACGAAAAATTTCGTATTTTTCATTCGGGGATGAAACTTGATTGAAGCGGGGTAGTGATTAGTATTTTCATGAGTTACCAAGTGGTAACACTGTGCCAGATGATGAATTCATTATTTCTGTATTCAAAGTTATTTGCATTTGGCCTAATTTCGTAGGATATTATTTTGAGTATGATATTCCTTCTATTCTTCAATTAAAATAAATTGTAATAGTACACGAGAATGGTTATTCGTTTCTGTTACCCAAGTTCCTCAAAAGTGTTTGCTGATTTTGAATAATTATTATTGTTATTATTTTTTATGATATTTTATAATGAAAAGTGTGAATCGGTTAATTATATTTGTCTTGACTTACTTTTCACATTGGCATTTTTCAAAGTAAAATGGCACCAACTCGACGCGGATTTGTTAACTTATCCTCCTTTTTTCCAAGGAGATATCAAACTTCGGCGTCTTTAGAATTGGTGATATTTTTACCACTTTGCAATAAATAATAACACGAGGACACTGGGACGTGTTGGTACTCGCCATAAAACAATGCACAAATATTGACATTTGCCTGGCGCCAAAGGTTTCAATAAACCGATAAACCATTTAATATCATATATCTTACGACAGAGGCGCCTCTTCCTTATGTACAATTTTTAGGTGCACAGGGGCGGTTGATGTAGAGGCAGCTGAAATAAACCATCAGTTGCCATCATAAATGATTCAATCTTTATAAATTCTTATCAAGAAGTATACAAGTGAAAGTAAAGGCTTTACGACAGTGAAAATAATGTTCTTGTATATTGAAATCGAATTCACAATAATGATGGTAATAATGATTCTTTCATGATGGTAATCTGTTCACATACGCACATCCTGGATGACTTTTTTACACTTTTATGATGAACTCGCGACAGCTGTCTGCCATGTACCATTTAACTATACACGACACCAGGACCATGTTTACTATAAGCAGAATATTTCTTACTAAAATTTGGAACCAGAAAGGATCTTTGTTCTGTTTTCCCCGCTCTTTTGTATGCCATATGACACTAATTCAAGATTTGATGCGAAATATTGAATCTTTTAACATGTGTAAATAGTGACGGGTCCTTAAGTACCTTGGACAGATGTGGTAACCAATTTTAAAGATCTTAATCAAGTGGTCAAAATTTGGTTACAACGATACAAAACTGATGGTAAGAAGAAAATTCCAATAATATGTTAACCCATCTGAAAATCAGGGAAAAATTATTGGAAATTTTTCAGAGTAAAGATTGACAAACTCCTATATAGTCAGGAAAACAGAAGAGATGATTACATTTGTCTTTGATCGTGTTCTTATTAGGACTGTAAGAAATATGGCTCATTATAACTTTGATTTTTTAAACAATAATTTTTTTAAAACTCCAATTTATATGTCTCGTGGCGGCTCTGTCTCCCAGTGCAGGAAATCATACATTGTGATGCAACTATATGTTTGCTCGGAGATAAAGCAACTTATTTGGTTTTGATGTCGACCGGTCGTTATCAGATTAGTGATTGATAGGACATTGGAGTTAGTGGAGCCGTTGGGCGGATACCGTGCCTGAGGTTAATGCCCCTCGCCGCGGTACACTTGACTACCTGCCGGAGATAGCGGTTTCCACTATCATCATGGACACATTGAACACTGATCGGTGCACACCTAGCGGCCTGAAAGTGTACCAGTGTTTGTGTGTGACACCATCGATGTATGAACTGTCTTGGTCGATGTGTGACACCAATAACATGATCCTAGCGGACAGCAAACCCTTTGAGAGTGATACACGACGGTTCATATTCATAAGTTCCTATTGATATTCAACGTTCATATTCATAGTGCATTAACGTAGCAGGGTTAATAACACGCTTATTACTTACCTTTTTCAAAACTAAAAAGTAATATTTCACCATTTTTATGACCACCGCACTGTGTGAATAATTCCATCTGCTCCCAACCGTCTAGAGACAGTGAGACTATGGCATCCCCTGAGAGGTTGAAAGATACGGGGCGGGGAATAGGAAGGTTTTTTTTTTTTAAATATTAAATCCCCACAGAGAGCCCTGAGGAAAATAATTTCCTATTCCTAATTGGGCTATGTCTCAGAGGAAGGAGTGAAAATGGGTCTTGAAGAGACCCGTGTTGTAGGAGGGAGGAAACACAGAGGCTTGACAAATTTCAAGACAAATTGCTCCTCAACCGAGCTATTGAACTTAAGAACGAGTCATAGAAATGACCCATTCCCATGTGACAATGTCAACCGTGTACATAGGTGGGATAAATACATGACTATTCAGATCTGGTCAGTAAGCAAGATTTAGGTTCTGATTGGTGATCTTTCACCTGGGATATATTGATAGTATCTTCCACTTCCATTATATTTAATGAATTAATTGTGAACCCGCCCATCAAATTGAAAATCCAAAAGTAATGCAATATCTCGTAGAAGTTATTTTACATCATTTAAAATAGAACTACTAATATACTTAAAAGGAAAAAAGAAGTTGTTCGTACGTTATATTATCTTAACATAAAATTTCAATTATTTTACCTATTCATTACAAAAAAAAAAATTGTGAATAATTTCTAAAAGTAACCACGGTTTACGATAAAATCCAAGAAATGAGATATACAGCTTGCCGAGTTAATAAACTAAAAAGTAATATTAACTCATAACAAAATAAAATGAAAAAAATGCAAATACTGCAAAAAAAAGCAATGCGAATAATACTTAAGTGCAACATATACACACGAATACGAGACATGCTAAAAGAGCTAAATATGTTGACGGTGAAGCAAACTGTGTATTTTAATGTACTTATTTTTTTACATAAAATTAACATGGGGATGATGTCTAAGGAACTAAAAAGAAAAATACATTATAATAACGAAACACACGGACACGGGACAAGAAATTCAAACCAAATTAGACTGCCGACAAGAAAAAAATGAAGCACCCAGAAATCTCTGATGTACCAGGCCGTCCAACTGTATAACAACATCCCAAATAAAATTACTGAGATAGAAAATATAAATAAGTTTAAAAAAGAATTACGAAACTACGTCTACCTCAATTATTAATGTCTTTATTTATGTGTAATATTTAAAAAATGATTATGTTTGCCAACCAATGTAAATGTTTATATCTTTATAAAATATTAGCACACACAAAGATGTGAGTTAACTTAAGATTAATAAATAAATAAATAACAGTAATATTTACTAGCCCTTTTTCATAATTTAAACTTCTGCTGAAATTTTTGATTTCTCCTTTTTACAGATGGGAAATTGAAACTGTGAAGCAACTGATTTTCCAATATATTTACATATTTATTAATTGTTTTGCTCTTGTGAACAGCACGCAATAACTAATGCTTTTATACATTGGCAACTTCCATCTTATCAAAAAAAAAATATTACGAACCGTCTCTTTAGTGATAAGTGGCGCTCTATCCTCTATCTAAAGAATGCAGATTAATTTTATTGACAGTTAGCTGACGCCTCGCGATCTTTGACTTCATTGAAAAATTTCTAGCTGTTTACATTCATACCAGATAAGTGATTATTATCATTATAAATCACTTTATAGGATTAATAAAAAGGTGATTGCACTACATAATTTTTCCATTATTCCGTTGATCTCTTTACTTGATAACTTTTTACATTTAAAATTAGTTTGAGCCGGTTCAGTACTTATTACTATATATATTTTTCGCAATGAGTAGATAGGTGAAAAGGCAACTGTCTGGTTGTATACCAAACTACCTGAAGCAATTGAGTACATACATTTTGTGGTTTGGTTGAAGGGACTAGGATGGAAAGGAAATGAGAAAGAGGAAAATTATGAATTGCCTGACTATTTATGTCTGGTCACTAAATACAGCCTAGGCGAAAGTCATACAGCCTAGAAAACATGCATTAAACCCACAGACATCCAAATTCAATAGACCAGAAGATACAGATGAGGGGTAAAACCAAACTATGGGGGGAAGAGGGAAAAGATGACTGTAATTCGTTAAAAAATCAATCTGACAGTATATACGCATCTTGCATTATAATATCACCATTTAGTTTCTTAAAAGCAAAATCTGCTTTGAATGAATAGACCTTTTTACATGGGAGCGCGAACTGCTTAACGCGTTAATAACATATTTGCGAAGGCCAAATGCTCGCCCCGAAAAGGTTCGCCCCTATTTACGTAGCAATATTTTGTTGCCGTATTTAGTCAAGACACTGTTACAAATGTTTCATAATTTACTTACCCCTGTAACCAGCGACGAACTCACTGGAGAAACGCCCACATTCGCTATGTTCTAGGTAGGTGTATAGCACAAGCTTTCATATATTACCGTGTTATTTGGTAAAATGTATGGATGCTCTACGCTGTTCAGGACAAGACGTCACATATTTTTTAATTCAAGCGAGGCTTTCGTAAGCCCAGCTGGCTCCAAGGAGGAGCTCTAGCCGGCTCCATGGGGACGGGGAAATAATACGTTTTTACTTAGGGCAGGTCCAGATATATTCATATGTCCGTGATTAAACCAGACGTTACGTAAATCTCCCGATACCTAGGTTATAGAGCATAACTATATTGACAGACCACTGTTAATTTTTTGTTATTTCTCTTATCCAGGCTTCCTCAACCGGGCGCTCTTATTTTTCTTTTTATTTACTAACTCTTTTATCTGTATAAATTTTCTCTATAGATTTCAGAAGAATTATTCTACGGGCTGCCAGATTTATTATTATTTTGTATAATGTTAATGTAAGTACTTGCATACTGCTTTCTAACCCCGTATGCATGGACATTGGAGGGTATAGAGTCGTTCAAATAGATGTAGCTTCGTTCAATAAAATAGATTCTTGACGTGTGCGGTGAACAAGGAAACCATATGTTTCCTTATAACGCCGTTGGGAAAGTGATGGGGTCCCCTCCAATGACAGACCACTCCTCTTGGAGTGCTATGGCCAAGATACCACACGGCAGAACACATGTCCTAGCACAGTACAATATGCCAAGAGGAATAGTGCTGTTTAATGAAATTTCTAAAACAGTAGATACACTCGTATTTAATTACACTTTAGATATCCTTAAAACTTTTTTGTATTCTATGTTAACAATATTAGAATAAGAGATTTAATACTGTAAATGTATGAATAATCTATGGTAGAATAATTTTAAAAATATGTTTGTACATTTTAATATGTAATATAACGTAATATAACATAATATATATGTAGGTACATATATACATATACATTTTTTTTTACATTACATATATATATTTTTTTACACTCCACACAGAAAGCCCTGAGGAAAATAATTTCCCCACAGGGCCTATGTCATCTGAGATGCTGTGTGGAGAGTCTTTTTGAGGAGAGGAAGGAATGAACATTGGTCTTGAAGAGACCCATGTTGTGAGGAGGAAACACAAAGGCCGGAAAATCGTTCCACAGCCGAGCTGTTGAACACAAGAACGAGTCGAAGAAGCGACCCGTTCTCTTTCTTGGCAATCTGACCTTCACTTATAAAAAAACAATGTATCAATCAAAAAAATATTATTATTTATTACAAGCTTTACTTAGATTTTTTGTAGATCTGCGAAATGTTAACTTCATTTTAGCATGTGCTTTCTTGTCTTGTCTGTTACTCTGAATCATTCCAGCATCATTATCATCACTCCTCTCAACTCTCAGATAATAATGAGATAAGCTTCGGATTATTTGTAAAGCAGTCGACGACCGAGCTTAATACAAACAGACGCGTCATGACTCCATCAACCACGGCGAGCGAATTCTTTGCGTATCAGTCAGAAAAATAAACATCCTTATATGTACCTTAGCAACATTGTTAATCAATGAAGACATAATCACCTAATCCCTCAGGCCTATCTTGTCGGACGGTCAAAATATTTCCGCTTTGCAACAAAATCCAAATAAATGGTATATTTCTAAACGCGTCCGAAAACTAAAAACTGTTTTTGAAAGGTGGTGATATACGCTTTCAAATTTATAATTTTTGAAATGTAATAATTTTGAATGCAAACATAAAAAAGTTTTTAAAATGGCTCAATTTACGATTTTTGCAACTAAATTACTGACATCGAAAAAAAAACAGGTACATGTTTTATTGGTAACCGGCCTACTCAGAATGAAACCAACTCAGAACTACCTCAGAAAGGTCATTAAGAGTGATGATAAAAAATATAAAAAATTGGTTAAATAGGTTAAGTTAGGTCAGAGTTACCGGCTATTTAAAAAAAAAACATAGCTTTTAATGACCTTTCTGAGGTGGTTCTGAGTTGGTTTCATTCTGATATGGCATGGAACCGTTTTATTATGTAAATATATTACAAAGGTTATCGTCAACTCACTTTTTATCGTTTTATTTAAAAATAATTAATAAAAAAACTCCCAAAGTTTCATAACTTTTTTTCGAATTGCGGTCAGAAACTTTAATACACTTTATTTCAATTTATTATTGAAGTGAAAACTTCTTTAGCGCCGTTGGGATTTGAAACTCGATTAATCTAAAAAGCGCCACTAAAAAGCGACAAACACATACATCTATAGGATTTAGCCTGCGAGAGAATGAGACACAATAATCGGTCTCATCTTTGTGTGGCGCTTTATCTACTTAGCCTCCCCACTCTGGTTTACTTTAGTTTTCTGAAGGTTTCACTTCTACCGCGTGTGAACTGCACGCTTGTATTTGTTTGCGGTTAGTTTTTCGATTAAAATATAAAGCGTGGTGTTTTTTTTTCTTTCTAACACCGTTTAGATCATATTTCTAACCATGGTAGAAAGGGAGTAAGAGAAAACCGAACGAATTATGTCAAAATGATTTATGTACATTGTCTACGCATTGCTAAACCATTCATCCGTATACGATGAAACTTTGGGGATTTGATGGGAACATTCCCGCGATGGGAGTGGTAAGGGGAACGCGGGGAGGAAGGGGGGCCAAAAGGGTAACGAGACGAATGGGAAAGGACACGCAGGGGGAGCCATTTTCTTTATTAAGTTGCATTGCCGGGAACTCGCTGGTTATATATAAGGACATATTATGAAAGCAAAACTTTCTACATCATTTATATTATTATATGGCAATTCTAAACTAAACGAGGCGGCTTCATACTTTAAAATTGATTCATTGAATGTTCGAAGGCATCATATGGATGCACTATTTCTGTATAAATTAGTTAACAATAATATTCAATGCCCTGAGTTGCTAAATAAAATTCAATTTAATGTGCCTGCGCGTACAACACGCTCTTCTGTCCTGTTCGGGGTGGATCAACGCAAGACAAACTGTAAGCAGAATTCTTGTCGTAATATGACATCGCTTGTCCACACACCACGCAACTGCAGAGGCTCTGCGAAACCTGAAGTTTGAACCGATTTTTGAACTTTGAAATTTGAAAACTGAAATTTGAACACCTTACTCCCCCGATCTTGCGCCTTGCGATTTTTATTTTTTCATCTACTTAAGAGAGAACTCAAGAGTCATCATTACACCTCGGACGATGAGGTGAAGGCAGTCCTGGATTCGAGAAAAGTTCGAAGTACTTTTCAGCCTACCCTCTTACATATATAAAACAAAGAGCACCAAAATTTAGTATTAGTAAGTAGGTACATAAGTACATGTATTATATAGCTTATGTAAAAGTATTTGATATAATAATTATAAGTGGTTTTAAGTGAGGAGATCATCACGTATTTGTAATATAATAATGTCTCTTTCTGATGTTGGTAATAATTCTTCTTTGCAATAGATGACGACTTGCATTCCCTAGATTCTAAAAGATAAGGAAGATGCAATTTGCGGAACTAGTATTACGCGAAAACATGACGTCATGGATATTATATGTCTACGACATCTACGCAATCATTGTGACAACACATTTATTAATTAATTTATCGTCCAGGTATACAAATGCATGCATTCTTGACATACTGATGAGTAAATTTACTAATTAATTGGTACAGTATATAAAGATTCAGGCAATAAATTGCGAGACTTCTGCCAAGTTTCTTGTGAATAAATATATTAAATCTTGATGGCGTATAGTTATTATGACACCACATTATTGATTTTAATTACCAACGTTTCTTATTGATTAAAGAGCGTATATTAATTATAACAACTCTTGATTTCTCAAAAGCGTAGCACATTACATTTTATCACTGAAACGCCACGAACAAAATAATATACATGTTATTCACAAGGTCTACTAGAATAATATTGGTATTTAACAAAGCTCAAGTACTCGATATTTTCTTCGTAGATATCTTTTTTGATATCGTCCAAGAAGTTCAACGCCTATTACCATATAGTACCTAAATCATTAATCAAAAATTGGTTTCACTCAAAATGTCGCTCCTAACAATGGGGTTAAAAATGTGTACATTTTCGCTAGTCACTCGTGGGGTAATGTGAGTATATATGTAATGATTTCACACACAGGGAAGTTAAATGTTATATTAATGATATGAAATTTGAGCGAGGTTTAGTGAGCTCTGTGTCTGGTTTTGCAAACAGTTCACACCTACCTCCCCATACCTGAGCAAGGTGTAAAGAACGTCCGAGGTGTAACAGTTTAACAGCGGGGCCATAAAAATGATCCTCGGTTTTAAAATATCTCACAGGGCAGCATCCGAAGCCGTAATCATTATTCCTTTGTTGAATTTCTCGAAATGGGAGAAAGTGGGATTTATGCCATTGTCGGTTTAAACAAAAGGCGTGGTAGCAATTGGCAAAGGTATGAATGGATCTTCACTTCGGAGCAGATGCAGAAATGGAATAATGCAACATTTGACCAAAGGCGAGATCATTTTAATTATCTGTAACATTACGACAAAAAAGTTTAAGTCTTCAACCAGTATTTTAAAACGGAAAAGAATATGAGCGTGAAATCTACCTTCAAAAGCATTTTTGAATTTGAGGGCGATGGCTGGTTAGGCGCAGTGTTGACGAAAGCTCGGCGTTTCGAATTGTTGCAGCAACCGAATACTTTAGTTGGTACTGCATTGTGGAAATTTTTAAACCAAGATAGGGTAGCAAATTCTTTTGTTTTAGAAGAATTGTAAAGATATAAAAGGAATAACCCACTTTACAATATAAAATCATTTCACAGTTTTTTTTCGAACAAAATTGTGTCTTTCGGATGACAAACAACTAGAATCACCGCAATCAGCTTTCATAATACAACCCTTGGAGTTTTCGCCCTTTCTTGATAGACTCCAGCATATTATCTCCACCCAGTTTCCTATATTAAAAGAAGCTGTGTTTTTTTCATGTCCACACACCATAAATTATTGTAGGATTCCCGATTCTTCTTCGTCCTGCGTGCTTATTTTTAAAAAGTCTCTTTAGTGTTATGTTATGATTTATCCTGGCTAACTCACGATTTTAAGCCAAATGGCGCCATCCAAATTTATAAAACATGTTATTGTCGGCTCTTCAAACAAATTTGTTCTCTTATAATTTTAATTCTAAATAGGATCTTCCTCCCCGATACTTGGTAAGTCGCGTCACGTGTAAATATGATCATGATTGTCCAAAAATGACGAAAACGGTCAATATTTTGTGAATGATCCAAACGATCACTGATCAGTCATCACAATAACAGTATAGGAGCTAACTAGCGATGAAATGAAATTCCCGTCATTTTCCAGCAAATTGTCCAAATTCTGTGCTGAGCACAATGGGTCAAGATCGCGCTAACGACCAGCGCAAACCATCAACCAACACTAAAAGACGCGAATTCACTTTTGATGGTAGTAAATTATGAAAGATGTGCGACTTATACCAATACTGTGACATATATTTAAATGTAATGTTTTTGCCTTTTGTATGGTATTTAAGATCCAACCGTGATATTCGGACAGGATAAAAATAGTATAAATATATAACAGTAATCAACAATAACAATGGTTATGGTATCTAGTATTGTTGTAATGTTGAACCAATTCAACAACCCACTTGAATGGAGGAGGAATTTTTTTCATGCTTAGCAAAATTTTTAAAAAGAAATATTAAAATAATAAAAATTTGAAGAAGAATAATTGTTTATCACACAGTCAAATTAAATTTATTAATCAGAATTTTATAGGTCGTTAACAAATCAAATTACTTCCACTGTTGTAATATTGGTTGTAAAATAACAAGTTTTACGTGACATCACTTAGCTCAGTTCTGTTTTTGATAATTTTTTGATGCCTGTCTAGTGAAATCTAGATTTTTATTTGTTGGCGTTTGTATGGATTCATCGCTTTTAAACATGCATTGTCCTTTAGCTTTTCTTCGTAAGGATCCAGCATTCTTAAACCCGTAACTCAATAGGTACTAAGTGGTCTGATGATTGGTTTATGGTGATTGGATTTGGTTATTTTCGAGAAGAGCCTTGATTTTAAATGTCTTTGGAGACCACAGTGACATGTTTTCTCTGTTAATTTTAATAAATCATCATTACTTTCTTGTCTTGTCGTTTTGCGGCCAAACGCGAGTTCCGTGGTAAACTAACTAACTTTTTGGAATTTAAACTCAAAACGCTTGCCATTAGTCCAAGTTCAGCCTCAACAGTTATGCAGTCTGAATTATTCATAATTAATAAATCAAAAAGTGGTGTTATTGAAGATCTGAATGACATGATGACTTTTGTGAGTTTCCATTAAGAATATTTTGGGGCAATTGAGACAATGAAATCTCGCGGAAACCTTACGACTTTTATTTGAACACCGCATCATGATAGCTTTAAAAGAAAACACTTGTAAATGTGGTCAGCTTTATCAATATTTTAAAGTTTTATAATATCCTGTTCGCCCATGCCGAAAATATGTCTGGATATTAATTTAATTATTCAAATGTGTGTGACATGGTCATTAAAGTCCCGAACATCATAATAAATTTGGGGTTATATTGAAAACGGAAAAATATAAATTAGAAATGTAAAAAAGGTAAGAAAAGGGATATTAAAAAAGTAATATAATATTATGTACAATATCCACAAAATATGAGCACCCGCATACCGCAGATGGTATGCGAGAAATGAGATATTCCAGACGTTTCCAAACATTTTTGGTTCTAAAGTACTGAAAAAGCATACGTTTGTGTACCTCTAAGGCTCTCCGTTCATGGAAATACTTACAATCTACGTAATTGTGATGAAACCACAAGTACCCTGCTGATATACTACTTTTTAATGCTAGTCTCCGTACACTGCGCTATCCGAAATATACTGAACTTGATCATTTTTCACGAGCAGCCGTGGAGTTAACACGCTGTCAAGCGATGTCATATGACTTTTTTTCCAACATCAATCCATGCCTTCTCCACTAAATCCTTTCTTACGTATTCTGGTAAAGTATAGTTATATAAACATGCATTTTTTCCACTTCCAGAACAAATCTTTATGTTCCGACGCCATTTCTGTCAAACGTCAAAGAATAAGTATCAGACACAAATGATGCGACGCGTCGCCTGCGATCAGCACTGTCGGTATCGTGATACTGATTGGAAACTGAGAGCCACCGCGTAGCGCCGCGGCCGTGAACGGGCAGGGGCAAAATGTACGGGGGGTACTCACGATCGGCGCGTATGATACGCGCACGAGGATCGAGTATCTTGTAAGTATCTCCGTGAACGGAGGCACTAAGAACTCACGAACGACAGGTTTTAGCGTCAAAAAATTTCCACTGTTTTTTGCTCTGTTTGAATGTCCATGGTGTTATAATGGGCAGGTTAAAAATATATTTTGTTGTCTAATAATAAGACACTAAACTATAAATTTTTCAACAGAGGCCAAGCCAAGTAGGTATACATAAAAAAATTAAAGCGAGGGACGAAAATGAAGGAATACTTTTGAATAGAACTTGTTATTGGTTTTAATATTATAATGTCAAGAAAGATGTGTGGCCAAAGAAACACGATGTAGGTTATATCAACATATACGGAACTTCCCTAATTACGAGAGGATGTATTTGGAAAAAGACTAGTGGTAGATATTCTCAGCCTCCTGGTAAAAGACCACCAATCAAACCGAAACGTTGCTTTAAATGGATTTTGCCGTGTTTGGTTACCGAATCTGAATAGCCAGCTTATTCACAACCTTTTCCTTCCCTATCTCCTGCCAATCCACATCTCCTTCCATTCCCCACTCTCTCCAGCCTCTTAACATATTGAAGATACCATTGTCCCACTAGATCCGGAAAGTTTGGACTCTTGTGCGGTAAAATATTTCCGATATCGATTTCAAATGTTTTATTGGTCTCTGTTTCGTAAAATAAATTTTTATGTTGTTTTTTTGTGTTTGTTAATTTTTATATATTTAATTTGACAGTCTGAGAAACACCATCACCCGTCCAACTCGATAAAAAATGTTTAAAGACATTCACGTTCCTTCACTTTACAAATTACTCGCTTTAAATGGAGTAAATGAAGGCTTATCAATTAAAAAGCCCCAATGACAGTGTCCAAAGCTCTCAAACAAAATCAGTTTGTTCTTTTTTAAATTCCGTTTATTTCTCCTTTTTTAATCCTTTCTTTATGTGCCGCACTCACGAACTGATTCCTGTGGGTGCTTTTGAATGGTATTTTATGGTTTATGGTACTGAGTCACGGTTATTGATTATTTGGTATTGATTGAGTTTTGACATTTTAAAGGTTAAGGGTATCGCCGAAGGAGGCTTTGAATAGTATTTAAAGATTATCAATATTTCTTTAAAGTTATATGTTTTGTTAATTTTAATTTATTGTACAGTTTAACGCATATAAGGAAATTTAGGCGTATTGTGGGATACCTTATTATGCACTTGGTCACTTATTTAGGACACTATTTTATTTTAATTTTGCGTAAAAAGTTTGTAGCAAAATGGCATGTTTTTATAAAATTAAAAATAAATACCTTTGCATGTTCGTATTGCAAACAAAAATCTAAGGAAATATCCAAACGTTATGGGTACCTAATTAATCATCATGTATTTCTTGTTCAGGATGGGTGGAGAGGTTGGAACACCACACATCTCTATTCTAGCACATTCCCTTTGCTCTATTTACGTTCATACCTCCTATTATATTATTTTGATTCTTTGACAAGACCCGACCAAGCATTCTATTCACTTATTGTTCCATGTTTTGCTGGGCCATCCCCGATTTCTTCTACCATTTACCATCTTCACATTTCACATAATTAGAAATATCCATCTGTCACAGTCACATGGTAAAATAAAATGGATAAGTGCCTACCTAAGCAACATGTGATAAATTAACAACCTCGAAGCCTTACATATATTTTTTCGATGGTTATATAACGTAAATTGTTTTAAAAAAATGATACAAATTAAGTTATAAGGCCTCATTTTTTTAATGTATAATGTAGACAGTTTATTTTAAAGTATAAGAAACGGCCTTATGTTTTGAATGCCTCCGTGGTTGAAAGGTAAGGCTCTCGACCAAATATTGCGAGTTCTAATCCCGGCATGCGCAAATATAGTTTATTTGATTTATTTTTGTTATTTGCAATTTATTCATTTAAAATAATATACAGTATATTTGCGACACGTTCCAAAGTGGAAAATATTTGTATACTATATATTTCAGTAAAGCTTTGGTGCAAGACCACCATTCAGAATTGAAACGTTGCTTGAAATTGCTTTAGCCGTATTTGGTGATCAGATACGAATAGCAAAGTACTTCCCCACCTTTTGCATTCCCAAAACCTTCCTCTACCCACTACCTTCAGCCTCACAAAATATCCCAATTGGGGATGCCATAATCCCGCTGGCTCCAGACGGAACATTTGGGTTTCTTTTGCGGTATTCATATTTAAAAATAAAAGAAAGCCCATTTAAAAATGCTCTCGACAAATCTTTGAATATTTTCTTTATTTGTTTTTGGGGTGTTATGCCGTGTTGCGCTCCTTCCTTCTTTAGCCAACGTTTCGTCCATCATCGGGGCAGATCCGGTGGATGTGTGATCTGCCGGATCTGCCATGATGTTGAACACTGCAACGCCGTCCGAAACGTTGGCTAAAGAAGGAGGTAGCGCAACACGGCATAACACCCCAAAAACAAAAAACGAAAATACTTTTGGCCGTGAAAATCTAAAAACGTACCCAATCTTTGAATATATCCTACTTAATATTATAAAGGCGAAAGTTTGTATGGATGTATGTTTGTTACTATTTCATGTAAAAACTACTGAATGGATTTCAATGAAACTTTACAATACTATAGCTCATACATCAGGATAACATGTAGGCTATAGCTCAGAGCTCTGGCATTATGAAATTTGTATAAAAAAGTTTGCAATAGGTGGCACGATTAGTAAGCAATATCTATATTTCTCTATTCGATTCAAATTATTAGGGGAGTTCTTCAAATAAATGCGGGAGGGTGGAGGGGGAGAGAGGTTGGAGGGGGGAGGGGGGAGGGTGAGGGGGAGGGGGGATGGATGGGAGGGAGGGGGGAAAGGGTGGGGAGGGGGTGAGGTGGACTGGGAACCCCCCTAATACCATGCGAGCGAAGCCGCGGGAAAAAGCTAGTTTAAAATATATTCGTTACGTCTTAAGTCAACAATATATGTGTACTTTCAAAGGAACAAATCAGTCATTTTATATTTATGAAGTGTTCTGAATATTTCTGTCACAACACGGTTTAAAAAACCAACAATGACAACCTTTAGTCCGTTTATTCTAATATAAATATTTAAATACTGCCTGACAATATTTAAACTCCCAACAAACGAAACCTTTCAAAAAGGTGTCACGTGAAATAATTTTAGGAGCTGGGTCCAAAATTGTCATTAATAATAATTGTTTTAATAATAATATTCATGTTATGTGTTCCTGGAAGTGGTAAAAATGTTTACATTAAATATAGTATATGGTGGGAATTAATTTTAAAAATTCAAATTCACCGATTGTGAATGGCCTTATGTTTGTTAAATTTCTTACACCGTTTGAGGTGAGGATGGTTTCATGGTTTCAGGACATTGGTTTCAGGACAAAACGCACGCCTTGTGGCAGTCGAAAAAAATAATTTTCAAAAACTATACTTTCTAAGTTTTATGGACCAAATTAATAGCATCCGTCGGTTTTGAAACTATTCCTCCTCTGGGGAAAAAATGAACTAACATTAAATACAGAAAGTTATTTTAAAATAAAATAAAATAATTCTTGTGAAGGAAAGTTAAACTCGTAGATCGTATGAAAAAATGATCATGGTTTTGTCGTGTTAATTTTTTTTTTTTACATTATCCGCACAGGAGGCCCGGAATAAAATAATACCTCCCAGGGCCTATATCATCTTCGGGATTGCTGTGTAGTAGGTCTTTTCTTATAAAAGGGAGGAGAAGAAGTTTTAGGAAGAAAAAAAGTATGAGGGATGGGTAGGAATCTGGAGGTCAGTGTGTCCAGGAGTGACGGACGAATGAATCCACCCTCCCACTGCGGTGTACGGCGATGTTCCCTGAAGGAAAAGTAAAAAGATCTCCCTTAACCAGTCTCCCGGCTCCGATCCGGCCTGCCACACAGTTGATGGGCAGATGCATCCACCGCCAAGACACAGACAAACCTCACCCCTTGAACCCGGGCACCCCTGCTAAGTCACCAAACGTAGCGAATCACTTGGGGCGACCTGTGGTAGGAGTGTTGGTAATCATATCACACCATGGTAGGTTAGAAACATTTGTGTGATGTTTCCTTATTCAGCACTTCAAACGGGTTTCCATCTCTACATTTATTTTTATTCAACTTTTCGAAGTATACATACAAACGAGATCGCTGAGAATTTCTTCGCTAAGTTTATCAATTTATTATTTGCCTTATGCATTTTTCTGAATTTATTGCGCAACAAAAGACTCCAGATACTAATATCTACAGCCTGTATGTCGGACGAATATCTACAGCTCATATGTTGAACTAATATCTACGAACTTCAGAGTGTTGACTGATATCTACAGAGCGTAGGTTGAACTAATATCTACAGAGCGTAGGTTGGACTAATCAGCTAAATGTGTCCAATAGTCCGATATTAGGGATTTTTACATACATACTTACATAAATTAAGCTTTTTAAACTGCATACGCAATATTACGTTATTCCAATATGCTATACATAATTGCAAATCCAACTTCTGACAGTACTGTAGATATTCATCAACACTTTGGTTCTTATAGATATTAATCAACAGTTTGAGCTGTAGATATTCGTCAACACTTTGATTCCCATAGATATTAGTTCGATTTTTTCAGTTTTTGGAATTCCTGTAGATATTAGTAGACGCCTCCCAACAAAATACGTGCTTTATTTTACCACCTCGACCGCTTTGATCTCACATTAAATCTTTTAAAATTTTAAGTTTACCACTATTGCCACGCAATTTATTTTTATTAATCCTAGGAAACATGATTGAGCAAGAAATTATCAACATATTTGCTCAAATCATAATTTATGTAAAAATGTTTATGAAGAGTCAACAAGCGTAAAAAAATAAAGTCAAGTAATAAATTTTTACAAAATGTGTCCCCTCACGATGACATAACATATTTGAACGATTAAATAAGGAAAGGAATTATTGCCTTTTTATTATTTTGATCCTTTACCGCTTTTTATTCTTATCAGCTTTATTGCAAATTTCACGATGCAACTTTTTTACGACCTTTCATTCCTTTTCACTTCCTTGTAAAATTTTTTTTAAATAATTTTCGTCGACACTTTGTCACGGTGGGTAACATTTATTTTTATTTGAATACTTTTGGGTCGGAATTTTATAAAATAATTATCGAGAGACATTCCGACGTATCAAACCCTACACCTGGATATACCATTGCCATGTGAGGTGTGGTTTATCCCACGTTATCCTAAAGGAGCGGGACCGCCTGCTGCGCCCAGTGGCGCCTCGGCGTTAGGCTGACTAAAACTCTTAAAAATGACGACAAAATAAAACCACCCATCAAAAGGTCATTTTATTTACTAGCAGCATCAACAACGTGCATTGAATTATATAATTTTTTTACGTAAATGAACACTTTATTTTTTAATATTAATATTTTACACCTTATTGGAACATGAAAGCCCATGTTTTAAGGCTTCACGTTTCTTTGTGGAAAGGCTATTTGTATGATGCTACTACATATTGTTTGTCGATGGTTTTTGTTAGAACATTTTTACTAAGATTCTCAGATTCTTAAAAAATATTATCTGAAATATATCTCACCGCCTATGTTATAAGGGGAATTTCAATAATCATTGTGATTGTCTTTATTGTTCTCACTCAAAACGCCGATCATATGTCACAGGGTACAAAAAAAAATATTTTTACTTGAGATATTAAAAAATAAAACATTATGTCATTAATGTTTAACTCGTAGTTATTACCCGGATTCGACCAAAAATAACCTTTTTTTAATTTAACGGAAATAAAATATACGTATGTGTTTATTTGAGTATAAAGTACATTTTGCCGTCTAATTTTTTGTTAGTTAGATGAGTCTTAAATTTTTTATATTATTATTTATGTTTTTAATGGAATTAAAGTATAGCGTCTCTTCTGATTAAGTTGTACTATTAAAATAAATCGATTACAAGTAGCACGAATTCGTTTTAGGGAAATAACATCTTACTAAACAAAATGATTTTTCTCTAACTTTTTATTTTACGTATAAATAATTACAGTCACCAATAACAATAATAATTTCAATCCGTGAAAAATAGTTGAGTGCAGGCGAATTCTCCAATTATGGTTTTATATAGTATTTTTAATTACACTCTGTCTGTTTTGAACTCAATAAAAAAATAAAATAAGGAATGGAAAGTAAAAAGAATTGTACGAAGTACCTACTAAATCATTCATATTTTAAACGTTACATCAAATGGCTTTAGCCGTGCTTGTTGACCAGATCAGAATATCCAGGTATTTTCCCACTTCAGCCTCACAACACATCCCAATTTTGGGATGCCATAGTATCACTGGGTTCAGACGCTTGTGCGGTATTCAAATACAAAACACAGTTTTTCGTAAACATTAAAAATTCTATGCAAAACGCAGTTACCGTGATAGTGAAAATAATTCAACCTCTATTTCTCATTCCTTACTTTCTACGCATTTCAAAACCAGAGCCTTTTAAACGCACCCTTAACTTTCACTTCGTTTGACTTTAGGGTGCATTTATAATGCGCAATCTCCACCCCTAAACTCCAGACAGCTCAAGTCCATAGAAACACATAATCTTCAGATATACCACAGAGCACGGGGTAAATAATAATAATAACGACCATTAAAAGCCAATGCGGTTTGCATCCCCGTGGGGTTGTTGCCAAAAATCTCTGCCAATTATATTTCTTAGTCTGAGATGGAAGCTCCGCAAGCATTTGAACTTTCAAAGGGTCCACAATGCGTGACATTAGTCTAAGCTTCTTTATTTGAGTATTTTTAGGCATACCATGAATTGTTTGAATGAATAGGTTTTAAAGGGTAGGTACTCCATAAATATTATTAATTGGTTTGTGCCATTTCATTGAACTTTGCTTTTCGTTGATCAAATGAAGGTATTAGACTGGCATTTTTGGCAATCATTTTAAAACAGCTTTTAGAGATATTTTTACATCACTAAGACAAACCTGCTTTCATTAAAGGGGGAAACCAATATCTTAGCAGCAAGTGTCTTATACTTAATTTTGTAAGCAAATCGATTTTTCACCGAAAAAATTAATAAATAACTTGAAATGTAACAAAAATAGGGGATGGGTAAACAAAATTATGTTAGCAAGTCGTCTCAATGTGCCATAACCACAGTTTGATAGTGGCCTTTAATGCCGTACAGCCGTCACAATATCAAAAACTAACATAATTGCAAAACTTTAATAAATTTTATTTTCTTTAATTTAAAAAAAAATAATTATAGTTCCACGAATTAAAAACGATAACAATATTCAAAATTTTTTTTAATGCATTTACTTTCTCCGAAACTTATTATTCTCATTTCAAAGTAATATACAAATTTCAGGCGACTAACGTGATAATATTTGAAAATGCTAAAATTTTGCTACCATCTTAAGCAGAAAATGTTTTTTTCAACGATATAAAGCTTAGGATGGAGTCTTTCAAAAATTTTTAACAATTCATTAAATATTTTAAGTTAATTTCCACGTTCTGTGAAAGTGCCGTTCAAGTTTTGTGATTATTTCAGTTTTATGAAGCCACTGAAGGCCTATAATGTTATAATAACAGAACTGGAATAGAACTTACACAGAACGTGAAAATTAACTTAAAATATTTGTTGAATTGTTCAAATATTTTTAAACATGTCCTTAGCTAGCGAAGGAGTTGAACACACGACGATTGGGTGGGAATCCGACTCAGTATACTCGGTTACTAACCGGTCGGAATGAAAGCTTTTTGAGATTTTGAATTTCATAAAATCCTAAAACGACGGTATGGCGTGGGTGGCAATCCTGATCCATCTTTTGAAATATTTTTAAATACTTTCAATCTGTTGATTTTTTTAAATCATCTTTGAGCTCCATTTCCCAGTAAAAACTTGTGAAATGAAGACGTGGCTATGACTCTGAACACATGTATATCGCCGTGTAAAATTTCAGCTTACGTGATATCCTATTTCTTACAGCTAACCTAGAAAAGCACACGCTAGAAATATAAATATATTTGTGGACTCTATATAGGACATACAAGATATGTGGAGGATACGAAATAAAACAGATAATATAAACATTCAGTTAATAGGAAAACATGAAAACCTCAAAAGAGAAAGGACGCGTTACATGGTATATTTATTTGATCATGGGGTTTTTGTGACAAGGTGTAGCCACATTAATTTTATTGGTAAGAAAGTTTACAATATTGCTTAAAATTTATTCGGATCACTATATTTTGTATATTTGAATAGCCACATATTGAGTAAAACATGTTTCTGTAGAACTTCAATGGAATAAATAATAAAAGTGTGGCGAACTAATCTGTTAACCGCTTAACCCCTTCTCCATATGTTTGTATGAATTACATCGTACCCAAAAATTATCTTAAAATTTCCGAGTAAACATGTGAGGTTATCGCAGTGACCACACAACCGGCTATTAGACGTACCTGAATCTAATAGAATGCGGGAATCAATTGATATCCAATCGATTACTTTCAACTCCGTCACGTTCTCTAAAAGCGTAATGGATCCTCCGACCATTCATAAATACTTTTACATTATTTTTGTTTTTTTTCTTTCCTATCTAAATTCCTTTGGAATGTATACATAATGTGTGTAGTATAATTCCTAATGGATGCCTTCTTCTTGACAGCTTATAAAAATATCATTAGCAGTCTCTGAACTCAGTGCCGTTTATAGTCAAAGCTTTCATAGGTGTACTTTCCATTACTTTAGATTTTTGAAGACGTATTTCGATTATTATTTTGTGACCCCGTGAAAGAGGGTGAACAGTGGCGCATCCGGCACAATACAGAATTGTATGATATATACATATAAGGCCCCTAGCATCTCAGCACATATGAGACTCCTCGGGCTGAGATGGGCTGGGCATGTACAGAGAATGCCAGATACACGCGTCCCAAAAAGAATTTTGACTGGGCACCCAGGTGGAAAGAGAAAAGTGGGAAGACCCAAGCTGAGGTGGGAAGACGAAGCAAGAGGGGATGCAGCACAACTTCTCCAGGTACCAAATTGGAAGTCAGCCGCTGAGGACAGGAGGAGTTGGAGGCGACTGTTGCAGCAGGCCAAAGCTCGATATGGGCTGTAGCGCCATCGAAGAAGAAGAAGAGAAGGTCCCGAGGAAAATATTTTACCTCGGGGCCCATGTCTTATTTGGGGATGTTGTGTGGTGGGTCTTTTTAGGGAAAGGAAGGAGAAGAGTTCTGGGAAGGGAAAGAGTATGAGGGGTGAATCGAGAGAATCCAGCTCGAGAGGTGAAATGTCTCTATCAACTAGTCTCTCCCAATCCGGCCCACCACCCAATAGGTGGGCAAACGCATGTGCCGCCAAGACCTAGACAAACCTCATTTCATGAACTGGGCACCCCTGCTAAGTCACCAAACGTAGCGAACCACTTGGGGCAGCCTATGGCAGAGTTATCCAGTAAATGGTTCCCGGGGCGGCAGTACCCATACCCGCCACCCAAATTGTTATCAGCGTTCAAAAAGAAGCAGAAGATTACTTGAATACAGAAACATTTCTCGATATTAAATGGCATAGAAACACTGTGAATTGTTTCATGTTAAATAACAGAACCAGACATATTTTAAAAATATTTTTCGTACCGTACATTATGTTTTTTTTCTATCTTGAGAATTTTATATTTTTTATTTTTCAACTCGGCCTTGAATAGAGATTAATTATCTTTTAAATTTTAAATTTCCAAGGAAGGTTAAAACTGTGTTATAAGTCGGTAGAAAAATGGAATGCTATTAAACGGACCGCCCGTTTCTGCACAAAGTCGAGGGTATTTTTCAGGTATTTTGGAGTTCCAGACCAGAAGTGGCTGCCAAATTCAACCGTCGGGCGCACTTGTGATTTGTACAGGGTTAGCAGTTATGTACTATTAAAGTATCTGCGGGCCCTGTACAGTACGCCCAGTTTTTGGGAGGCTAACTTTATTCTGGCTTCGATGGAGCCCCCATACCTGAGCTGGTCACTTAGGGTTACACCAAGCATATCAATGGAGGGCCTGTTCGGAAGATTGCTTCCGTTGAAAGTATTGATTATAAATACTCACATTTCCCATATTAAAGATCACATTGCCCATATTAAATGCTCACATTGCCCATATTAAATGCTTACATTGCTCATATTAAATGTTCCGAGAACATTGCCCATATTAAATGCTCACATTGCCCATATTAAATTATCACGTTGCCTATGTTAAATGCTCACATTGTCCATAATGCCAAGTTGCCCATATTAAATGATCGCATTGCGCATATTAAATGCTCATATTGCCGACATTAAATGCTCACATTGCCCATATTAAATTATCACGTTGCCCATGTTAAATGCTCACATTGTCCATAATGCCAAGTTGCCCATATAAAATTATCGCATTGCCCATATTAAATACTCATATTGCTCACATTAAATGCTCACATTGCCCATATTAAATGCTCACATTGCTCGTGGAAAATACTAATACCACTCGGGTAAAATACTCACGTGGCACATTGATTGCTCGTGCTAAATCTAACGCGCCCAAAGTCACACGAACTTTGAGATCTTCTTCTGCACGACCTTGCATGTAATAAATAACGGCGTTTAATGAAGCTAGAATCGTTAGGTTCGAACGCCAGCCAAATGATAAATCAAGGGTGTTATGAAATCGAGTGAAAGGTTATCGTGACTAGAGTAACTAAATCGCCACCTTTATTAATGTTATCCAATTAAACGAATAGAAAAATGGAAGCGTGCACGGGATTGCTTGCGCCACTAACCCAAATTTTACCTAGGCTATAAAAATATAACGAGGGCTGGATCGATTACGAAGCAATGGCATTTTTAAAACGGTTGCATTCAAATTACACTCATTTCTCACAAGTTAACTAGTAACTTTGTAGTCCTTAATTTATGTACTGCGCCATCAACTGGCTTTAAAAATGTGTGACAAATTAGTTATTTTCGCTTTTCCTGAACCACTATTTTTGGGACAATATTTTTTTCAGTCGAAATGTATCGAAAAATAATACTTTTATAATGCCTGCAAATTCCGTTACAAATAGAGTGGGTAATACGTTATTTGCAGGCGGATATAATATAAGGAAATTCCACAATGAAACATTTATGGCTTTGATTTAAACGTCTACTATTTCGATTATCTCATTATTTAGATAGAAAAAGTTACATTATATGCAAATAGGATTTGTTGTACCATCGCTTTTTCACTACGCCGACTGCACATATAATTACGTCGAATTTTGTTACGTATAGCCTCACCGCAAGCTCCTGATTATTGTTAGTGACAATATTTGTACAGAGGGTTTCCACTCAAGACGCCTACAGATATAAGTATATCAACTTTGGTTGTACGGCCGTATACTTATCCGAAGAAATAATCTTTTAGGTGATCAACTGTCAGCGTGCCAACTGTCGGTGGACCAATTGTCGTCGGATCAATTGTCGGGTCACCATAATATCAGGCTGTTATTGCTGGCAATGCTGAAAAACGAACCATTGAAAGTAATGGACCTTCGATGATTTTTATTTTTAAATAATGTACCTATTATTTATTCAGTTTACACGCTGTTACCAGATATCTCACTCATACGATACAAAACTAGTTTAAGTTTCAATATAATTCTAAATGCTCTTATTTATTCAGTTTACACGCTGTTACTAGATATCTCACTCGTATCAATATATGATCCAAGACGAGTTTAAGTTTCAATATAATTATAAATGCTATTGTTTATTCAATTTACCCGCTGTGACCAGATATCTCACTCGTGTCAATATACGATCCCAGACGAGTTTAAGTTTCAATACAATTCTAAATGCTTTTCTAATGGATACCATTTCGTTTCATTGAGTAACTTTTATAGATAATATTTACGATGATGTGCACCCATTCACGTACACAAGTCAACCTGCGTACGTACCTACTGTATACAATTATCAGTCAGTAATGGAATTTACAAATTATTATTACCGTCATAAGAAGGATATCAAATATCCTCCTGAAACGATGGCGCCTCGACAAAAAGATACCAACATTTCTTAAGAGATGTCTATCATTAAATGATCGATTAGATTAAATATAGTACCTACTCTAATTGCATTGGCTTTTAATCAGAATTATTAATACATTTTTCTTACTAAATATAACTTATGTATCTAAGAGTATAAGTTGCTACAATAAGATAATCTCATATCTTACATATTGAATGCTATGTTTTATGGTGCTGCAGATAAAAATTCTATTTTATTTCAGTTCTGTAATACTTGAGCATGCATAAAACATTTTTGTTTTGAAAAGTTTTAATTTTCCATGTACATTTGTTACTTTAATTTTAAATTTTTGCAACCGGTTTCGACACGTCCGTATCATTAACGAGCAAACTTAAAACTCTTATGCTGATTCCAGACTCACGGCGAGAACAATCACTTATCCACACTCTCATTTTTCTCACTTGTGATCTGTTTCCCATCCGGTATGGACGACATAACAGACGATATTCAAAATGCTGCAGGTTTGGCTCTGTGCGATAAATTGCAACTCTTGTTGATTGTTCCACATTTTTAACACAAGGAAACAAAATTTTCGAAACAAAAACAAAAATATAACGCACGTCTACTCTCAACCGCTCACTAAACAACACTGAGACAAAACGTGAGTGTAGTAGTCTTCTCGCTTCTCGCCCGAGAAATCCTTTGAAGCGGCCAAATTTACTGACAGTGATTCGAGAACAGGCGAACCCGAGAAAGAGAATGCGAGAAACTCATCACATTCATGCTTCTCAGGTGTTCT
The DNA here is from genome assembly GCA_917880885.1 of Limnephilus marmoratus. Lineage (NCBI taxonomy): Eukaryota > Metazoa > Arthropoda > Insecta > Trichoptera > Limnephilidae > Limnephilus > Limnephilus marmoratus. Next base: position 25,920,623 of record OU862921.1, on the reverse strand, counting down.
CGGGGCTTCTCGCCGTGAGTCTGGAGGGGCTATTAAGTTTAAGTTTTAAGTTTGCTCGTTAATGATACGGACGGACGTGTCGAAACCGGTCGCAAAAGTTTAAAATTAAAATAACAAATGTACATGGAAAATTAAAACTTTTCAATACAAAAATGTCTAGAAATTGTTACATAGTCAATGCCCAAGAAATACAAAAAATTGCATAAAACATGTTATATAATCCTATTAAGAATTTTATTATCCAAGTTTTTAAATCGTCGGTCTCGATAAAATTATTTAGATGTCTTTGATAGTTGAAAGTAATGTTAAAACTTTGAAAAACACTCTATTTGATAAGAATATTCTATTGAACATTTAGTAATCTTTAGAAGCCGCCTTCCACTTGAAGTTATTTTTAGAAAATAAGTGATAATTTATGTTAAATGTAAATCTATACTCTATCTTAAATCTATAAAGATATATCGGTTACGTTGGCTTTCTCTCAATGGTATCTCTTCTAAAAGAATATTATCTAAGTATCTACACAATGATGACTTCTCAGAAAAACATTTTTTTGTATAATTCTCAAGTAAAATATTCGACTTTAGTTCAAATATATATAATAGAGATATCCATAATTATATAGCCTATCTCAACCACTTTTCTTATTGGATGTTTGAAAATATGGAGCGCACAATAAATTTCTTGTATTATTTTATAGTTAGATGGGCACAGAATCAGTTATTTTATATGCTGTAAAAATCCTCACTATAGTTGAGTTGTTACTAAATGAAATAATGTGCTCTCCAACAATCTGTTATATTTCAAACATTTCACAGGAGTCCCAACTGCCTGGAGCTAGTGAGACTATGGCATCCCCAATTAGAGCATGTTGTGACTCTGAAGGTCGTGAGGAGGGAATGGAGATGGGGAGAAGAAAGGTGGGGAAGTACCCAGCTATTCAAGTCTAGTCATCAAACACGGCTAAAGCCATTTCAAGCAATGTTTAATTTCTGAATAGTAGTCTTACACCACACTAAGAGAGTCTTCCGCACTGGAAGATGCCGCAAATTTACCTTATATTGTTTTTAAACGATTCAATTGTGAAATACAAATCAGTCAAATAAAATTTAATGGCGCATATCGGGATTTGAACCCGGATCGCCAGTCACGATCACGGAGGCCGTCAGAGAATTTGTATTTTGTAAAACAAAGATAAATAAATAAATAAATGAATAAATAAATAAATAAATAAATAAATAAATAAATAAATAAATAAATAAATAAATAATTAAATAAATAAATAAATAAATAAATAAATAAATAAATAAATAAATAAATAAATAAATAAATAAATAAATAAATAAATAAATAAATAAATAAATAAATAAATAAATAAATAAATAAATAAATAAATAAATAAATAAATAAATAAATAAATAAATAAATAAATAAATCAATAAATAAATAAATAAATAAATAAATAAATAAATAAATAAATAAATAAATAAATTAATAAATTAATAAATAAATAAATACATAAATAAATAATAAATAAATAAATAAATATACAAATAAATAAATAAATAAATAAATAAATAAATAAATAAATAAATAAATAAATAAATAAATAAATAAATAAATAAATAAATAAATAAATAAATAAATAAATAAATAAATAAATAAATAAATAAATAAATAAATAAATAAATAAATAAATAAATAAATATATAAATAATAAATTAATTAAAAAAATAACTAAATAAATAAAAGAAATACCTATGGTTTATATGCATTTATTTAATAATAAAAATAATAGCATGCAACTTAAGAAAAATGAATGCATTTCACATTTTTTGGATTAAATAAATTTTCGCTTCCAATTTTGGTTTTCCCTGTTAACTTGAAATCCACAAAGTAATAGAAATTATTATGCAATCTTTCCAGCAAATTGTTATTTTAAAGATATTTCCCGTAATAACATTAACTTTGCTGACACTGCAAATGGAAAACCCGTTAGGAATTCGATTTGTTATTAACTTTCAAAATTAAACGTGTCAGCTCTCAAAAACGAAGTAAATTTATGATGCAAAGAATAACACAAAAATGATGTAACTGTAAATTCTATTCGCAAAGCTAGGAAAATGTCTGAGGTTTCCAGTAAATAGTATCGTAAACTTATACAATTTTTAAAGACTTACTTTAATCCGTGATTTCTGTTATTATTTCGAGTAAAAAATGTAATAGAATTTTTGGTCTCCGGAGAATTAATTATTGTTGATTTTTTTCAGTTATTTTTTCTACAAAACCAGGCAATAAATAATTCTTCTTCATGTCTTCACCGGTAACTCACCCGAAATCCTCACATCGACCCTAACTGACCAACACCGATATTTTATGATTTAAAAACTTATCTGAGACCAAAATTTCATTAACATTTTTTTCTCCAAATTATATTACTAGTTAAAGTAAATCAAATAAGTCCCCTTTAATACCTTGAATTGAAAATACTTTAAAATTATTCATGAAATTGTAAATACGAAATGACGCCAGAGCTTTTCCTTTTGTAGTCGTGAAAATTTACTTTTCATTTAATAAACTGAAAATTATCGATTCTCCCCCAATTCATTTAATGTTCCCACCCAGAAGTTGTGATTTCCATTCCACTTCTGAATCCTCAATCTTTGCATTAGTAAAATTTTTCTCTTGTAATGATGTAAGTGGGAGTATTTTTAAATATTGTCAGGTTATTAAAAATCCGGGAATATTTGCTTTTTCAAAAGAAAAAGGTATAAATCCCGTTTACTATTTTCCAGTGAAATTTATCAAAGCAAGTTATTTTCTGTAACCCTTTTACTGAACCTTTTAACATTCAATCACCTTCTATTTGTAAGTTGGTCATGCCGAGAAGAATGCACCTCCTGTTTGCGGAGCGCCCGCCCAGAGGCTGCGGCCGCGTTGGTATTGTCACATCTCATTAGCGGGAACACCGCCCCCCTTCTCCTCACCGCCTCTCCACCCCTCGCCAACCCTCAGGCAGACTGACCGGTGTGACGCGAAACTGGTCACTCCAGATATCCTCAATGCGAACTGGGCATCTGTAAAAGAAAATATTCATGTTAAGGAGTTTCAAGAAAATGTGTAAAAAAATTCTGAAAATATTCATGTTGGTAATGTATAATTACAAGGATTCAATGCAAATTTTATTGAGTAACCTAACCTAACCTTCTTGTCTTTCATCAAAGAAAATACGCACATTCCGGATTCAGCGCATATTTTCTTGAGTAACCTAAACCTTTTATTAAAGAAAACAACGTACGTTCCGGATTCAGCACAAATTTGAGTAAAAGAGCTGATTATAAATTTATCTTATCGGATAATTTCACGCGAGGCCGCCAACACAGGCTTTTGATTCTTCCCAGGTGCAGAACTAACTTACTAATGGTTATGCCCTAACCAGGTTGTGTAACTGCCTCGCAGGAAATGTGTATTTTTCCACATGTCCTACAAAGATTATAAGCGTGAAATATCGCTTATATTTTATATATACCTTTAATTAAATTGTATTTATTATGTAATTTTCGGTTTTTATACTGTTTTTGCAAATAAATAAATAATGAAATCTTTCTTAAAAACAAACAAAACACTTTCAGCCTTACGATGGTGTTTGATGTTTTTACGTGGATACTAATAACATAATCACATTATAAGGTTAGTTGCATTGTTTCTACTTGATCTGCGCATGCGCGGCCATCATTGGCGGCCATTTTTTTATCTATAAATTCGCGGTTTTTTACTTTCGTGATGTGCGGAATATCATGCGCAGTTATTTAACGTTTTTAAACATGATTTCTGTTTATGATCGATTCACTGTTATTATTATTTGTTATTATTATCATAAACTATTATAAAACTAACATTTTTGTCAGTTTCTGTGCTTTTATAATGTCTCTGTTGTTACTTTAATTTTGTTAAAATAAACATATAGGTTATTTCGCTCAAATTATTTTTTATTCTCTTAAGTTTAATAAAACTTCCATAAAAGTAATAATAATAATATTTAATAAAATAAAAGGCTTGTGCGTGTGTTAATAAATACCAAATTCGAGTTATCGACAATATTGTTCGGAAATTAATTCAAATTTTTCTATTACTCTCTTGGAACAATTGTTATATTTTTTATAATGTTTAATTGTATGAACGATATAAAGAGTAAAGTGACAGTTTTCTTTCAAATTTGTTAAATAAAAGGACTGTGTTTTTTTAATTTCGAATTTTTCGATTTTTTTATCATTTAATAGATTATATTTACGATAAGCTGTTTTTTTTCCAACTTTTTTTATGTTTAAAGCTTAATACTCCATTTTTTAAATACAAAAATATATTTCAAATACAAAAATCTAAAGGGTAATTTTATCTATTTTCTAAAACGGTACTAAACGGTGTTTTTATGACATCTTCAAAAATAAGAAATATACAAGACATTTAAAATTCGTTGTAAATTCCAAAATTCGTTTAGAAATCATAGACAAAAAATTATAAAACAGTCGTATATATGAGATAAACTACCCTCTCAGGCCGTGTAAACAATGTGTATTTCTTTCCATGAACAATTTTTTAACTCGTAATGTTTTCAAATCCACGCTCGTTTATCAATTGAATAAAATGTTCACTGGGTTTTTAGTAGGGCTGTTTGTGTTTAAAACACAATTTAAAAATAAGTCAGAAATAACCTTCTTTAATATATTTCTAGTTGACTTTATAGATATTTTTCACGGAATCGAATGGAGAGTTATTACCTTCACTACTAACAAGATACAATTTGATAAAAATTACATTTAATAAAAAAATCACACTATATACATATTGACTTTACTTTGATAAGAATTATTTAAAGCTTGAACACATCTGGACCGTCGATCGCGTCACAAATGTAAATTTACCTTTATTATTTATGCTCGTACGTCAATGTATGATGTTCTAATTTTTTTTTCATTTCACGAAAACATTTTTCTAACCTACGATACCAGGTTTTGCCTAATTGGGGGCAAATCATAACAAAGTAAAAATAGGAACTGCATGCCTTAATTTTCTATGAGAACACTTATGTATTTGAATAGAAAATTCACAAATATCTAAGCAAGTACTAGACATTTTTACTTGGCACTGATTTGATGCTTACGTCCATAGCGTATTTATCACATCATTAAAAATGCATATTCTCCAGTATAATTTACGACTGACTCTCAGTTATTTGAAGAAATCATGTTTCGAATTGCCAATTTGTAGAGAAACATCGTTATTGATGGCGATTATTGGATAGAGAGCGGAAAATAAGATAATTTAATCGCATTTGAGCATGAAAAAAGCATCAGTATGTTGTGGAATGACGGCACAATAACCAAATAAAGTTAGAAATTCGGATGGTTTTTATTGCACAAATGTCACTATTTTATGCAAGCTGTCTTGAATACGTATCTCAAATTTGCTCTTTAATTTATGTAACCAAAGAAAATTATATGCCCGAAATATTAATATATACTTTCCACGAAACGTTAAAAAAATCTATTTTATATTAGCCATTAGCCATCATGAAGCCATATCACTGCTCTATTTTTTTTATCAATTCAACCAATTTCAAGCCATAGGTCATCCCAATTGGTTCGCTACATTTAGTGCCTTAGCAGGCGTGTCCGGGTTTATGGGGTGACGCTTATCCAGGACCTCGGAACTCAGGGCTCTCTCGGAACATCAGCATGCTCCGCAGTCGGAGGGATGGATTAATTTGTCCGTCACTCCGGGACACACTGACCCTCCAGATACCTACCCACCCCTCATAGCTTTTTCCTTCACAGAATTTTCTCTCCTTCCTTCCTTAAAAACCCTCCACACAGCATCCCTAAAGATGATATAGGCCCTGAGAGGGATTATTTTCTATAGAGCCACCTACGTGGAGCTTAAGTAAAATAAAAACAGAAAAAAACTACCGTGGAGCCAAGCTAAAATAAAAATATAAAAACTACCTTAATAACAAATAGATAAAGTTAAAAAATATCTAGTACAGGAATCTCCGATTTTTTTTTTGTTTTGTTAAAAACTTACCTATTTAAAATTCAAAAGCTATTTTACATAAATAATCGATCTCAATCTGGTTAATACTCTACCATTTTTTGTTACTTTTAAACATTGGTTCATATTGTAAAACATTTAGCACGCCATCAATTTGTGGGGTAATCAAAAACAAGTTTAATTATATTTTAATTCAAACGTATTTCCCGGATACCCAGCGGTCGCTCGTGAAAGTTTTTTTAAACTGTAATTGTAATAATTATTTGTGTTTCCTTTATTATTTTTGTAAACCTGATTTACTGTTCTCATTACCGGTGATTTATTTTTAATGAAATAATCATAAGTATAGGTTGTTCCAAATTGAATGTTTATGCAATACGTTTTTTTAATCGACGGTAAAAATAGGACAGTTGTGACAAAATAATTTATTAATATTTGATTGCGTAACAATAATATTATGCCTTTGAATGTCTGTTTATGATAAATTCAAATAAGATGAAAAAAGTCTGCGTATAAAAATAAAACATATATATCGTGAGCTATGAAGTTATTTTTATACACATATGTGCATTTAACTTCAAAAGAAGCATTATTAAGATATGGCTTATGGACATGGGAAGAAAGAATATAGATTCAATTTTGCAACCTAATAAATACTTTTAGATATAACTTTATAATTTTTCTCTGTAAACTTTTTACAAAGGTATTTACTTATATTTCAAGCACGAAAACTTGTACAATGTGACCTTAGAATGAGGTACCCCAGTAAGGACACGTTTTTCTCTAAAAACTTGTAAAACAAAGAAAAAGAAGTTAAAAAAAAACTGTCTTAAAATAAGAAAGTCGTCATATAGTCCTTTCCATATTCTTCAAACGTTCTTTAAGAACATAATAAACTACATCGTTTATTATTATTATTACTAGCGCACACCTAGATAATTCTTCTTAGATGGTCTGAATTTTTGACAATTTTGAAAATGATAATTTAAAAAAAAATTGTGTTAAAAATATTATATAGGTAGGTGTGAACTTTGTCGCTTGTGAAGAAATAACTCCTTCAGGCAAACATTTGGAATTTTGAAAATGACACTCAAATCAAAGCAAGTTTGAGTTCGTTAGACCAGAGTTACGCACGATAAACACAACCGAAATTAGTATTTTTAATTTGGAGTGAAGGTGTGTTAATAAAGTGTTCTGCCAAGCCACTTACTTGTTCTTACTGTAACTCTCGTCATGTCTCGAGGGTATCCTCGCTGCCGCGTTTGATAACGTAGAGCTTAGGTTTGATATTCAAAACCTGCATTTCTCGTAACCTCCCTCTCACGTAATACCAGTGTGGTAATTCGTTTAAGAATTCGTTAAACATTATGGTAACAAATCATAAAAATGTATTAATAATGCCACATAAATATCAAAATGGGAGAAAAAAATTAAGTGGTGGTATTTTTAAATGTATTAATCATGAAAACCAGTTAAAGTAAACAATTTAATTCTTGATCAGGAAGTTACAGAGGCTGCACTTTGATGTAAATACTAATGGAAGAATGACAAGTGAGTGCACTTGAAATTACATACAATAATCGGCTGTGAAGGTCGTCGATAGTGGTTTTTGTATCGCGCTTAATTGAATTCGATTAAAAACTTGCTACCGACCTGTAAACGATCAGTTCTGGTTTAGTTTTTGTTCATCTTCAAATTGAATTGATGGAAGTATTAATAATTGTATAGACGGTTGTCTTTTTCCTGCAATAAGAATTTGATGAATCTTTGATTATAATTTCTTGAAAAAATATTTTCCAACAACTTTAACAAATAAACATATGGCCGTAGAAAATTTCATCAAACATACGAGTAATCGATAGAAATGTGTCTCTGTAGTAATAATAATAATAATAATTTTTATTTTAGTAATTTGTACATTGAAGTTTACAAATTTCTAATTGATTAAAATATTTCATATTCACTATATTTTTTCAAGTTTTATGTAGCTCCTACAATACATCTTGAACTTTCCAATTGGTGTGGACTTTAAAGTTTCTGGTAGTGTGTTATACAACTTCATTCCCTTGTACAGTAGACTGTTCTGCGTATTGGCTTTGTCCTTTTTTTGTAGCCTAATTTCCTTGCACGTCCTTGTGTTATATCTGTGAATGTCTTTATTGTATACAATTTTATTTGAGAAGTATTTTGGTAACGTGTTGTTCAATATTTTGTGGATAAATACCATCGTGTTCAAGGTCAGCATCTGTTTCACGGTCAACCAATTTAGTTCCTTTAACATTTTAATTATTTTTGAAAATCTGTTTCGTCGGAGAATTATTCTCATAGCCCGGTTTTGGAGAATTTGTAACTTATTTTGTTCTCTTTCGTTACATAGGAAAAGTATACTTGAGCAGTAGTTGAAGTGTGGAGCAATAATTGAATTGTATATGGTGATTGCAGTTTTTCTAGAAATTTTTGGCCGAATTCTTCCAAAAAAAGATATCTTTTTGCCAATTTTCTTTTGGGTGTATTCAGCATGTCTATTGAAGTTTAGTTTGGAATCTAATATATCTCCTAAGTATTTCATTTCAGTAACATTTTCAATAATTTCACCATCAATTTAAATTTTGCTTTCACTGGATGTCTTCTTGTATCCGATCACCATACATTTTGTTTTTTTTTGTATTTAATTTAAGCTTATTTATTTTTAGCCATCTTGATACATCATTTAGTTCATTATTTAAAATGTGTATTAGTTCTTCATAGTTATCTCCAATTAAGTATATTAGTGTATCATCGGCAAAAAGTCGTACTTTGCATTTTGAAAATATTTTCACCATGTCATTAATATAGAGTATGAACAATAGAGGTCCAAGGACCGATCCCTGTGGTACTCCTAACTTATTTTCCATTGGTTTTGAAAATTGATTATTTATTTTTGTTACCTGCTTTCTGTCTCTCAAATACTCTTGTATTAATTTAATGGCTACAGATGAGAAACCAATTTCTTTAAGCTTTCTTATTAGTATGTCTCGGTCTATAGTTTCGAATGCCCTTTGAAAATCCAAAAATATTGCTAAGATAAATTTATTATTATTCATTCCTTCCTTCCATTCTTCGACAATTACGTTTAATGCTGTTTCACATGAGTTATTAGATCTGAACCCTGATTGCTCTTGGTATAAAATATCGTGTTTATCTAGATATTGCAAAATTTGTTCTTTTATTATAACTTCAAGAATCTGCTCATATTTTGGTAAGGTGTTGATTGGTCGAAATTCTTCACATTTTCTGGTATTTTTTACCTTTGGAACCGGTATAATGGTAGATATTTTCCATGACTGTGGAAATTTTCCTTCTTCAATCGTCTCATTGATAATATTTAATAGAGTAGATCCTATTACTGGAAAAGCATCTCTTATTTTACTAATAGTTAATCCATCTGAACTATTCTTTGATTTTATTTTGTTTAAAATGTTAAATAAATATTCTGCATTTATTTTTCTGAAGACCAATGATTCTTTGTTTGGGTCGATATTATCATTTGTGGGGTTAACAGCAATGTTGGGTATTAATTTGTTAATTTGAATGATACTTTCAATAAAATATTTATTAAAGTTATTAGCCATGTTTTCTTCGTTTATCTCTTTTGGAAAGTTTACAATTTTTATGTCGTCTTTGTTTTCGCCATGTACTAATTCTTTTATGCTTTTCCAAATTTTTTTGGGATCCCCTTCTTCTGAGTTTATTTTATTTTTTATGTACTCATTATGCGTTCTTTTTATGTCTTTGGAGTATTTGTTTCTCGCTTTTTTGTAGTTATCCCAATCCGTAATACTATTAGTAAGGCATGCTCTTTTGTAAAATGCATCTCTATCGTGCTGCATCGTACGTAGTTCGCTTGTGTACCATTTATTATTGTTTCTTTTATGTATCTTCTGTTCTGGAACAACTTCATCAATAGATTTTTTTAAGTTTAATATCATCTGGTCAGCTTTTTGGTTATATTCCATTTGATTTATTCCATTCCAATTAATAGTCTCTAAGGATTGAATGAAAATTTCCTTATTGTATTTTTTGTAATTTTTAAATGTTGTTATTTGTGTTTCCTTACTGGAGTTGCATTTTTCTCTGTCATTTATTAGAATTTGAATGATGTTATGGTCGGTAATTTTAGGATTATCTAGTACTTTAATATTTAAATTGAATTTATTTGAGATTACCAGATCAATCGTCGTTTTTGAGATATTTGTAATTCGTGTAAAATCTTTGACTAATTGTTTCATCCCTGTAGCTTGTATAATAGATTTTAGTTTTTTTGTGTATATGTCTGCATTTGCTTTAACATTTATATTAAAATCTCCAGCTATAACGTTTATATTTTCATCTTGTAAATTTTCCATGCACCATCTTTGAAAATATGTTAAAAAGTCGCACTTGCTTGTGTTTGGCGATCTATAAATTACAGTATATACACCTTTCTTGTTTCCTGATTTAATGGTGATGGCTAAGATCCAACAATGTTTTTCAAATTGATTGTTCGATATTACTTCATATGGAATTTTATTGCTTAAGAGAATCATCACTCCTCCTGTATGTCGACTATGTGAGTCGCAACGGATGGTATTATAATGTTCAAATCTAATTTCACTATCTTGAATATCTTCAGTAACATGTGTTTCACTCATCATAAGCATAAAAGGTTTCTTCTCCTCTAAAAGTATTTTTACCTCTTCGTAATGTGCCATGATGCTTTGTATATTCAGGTATATAATTTCATCTTTCTCGTAACTTTTTTTTATAAAAAAGAGATTCTGCTCATTTTTGCTTCTAGTTTTCTTTTATAAATTGGGCATTCCTTGCTCATGGCTGAGTGACCACTATTTAGTTTCAGTCCTAATCTATTGCTAGTCATTATACAATTGATGCACTGAATATCCTCCTCGGTGCAATCTTTAACATCATGATGTTTTGCGCATTTTGGACAAGATTTTAGGTTTCTGCAATCTATAGCCTTGTGATTAAACCCATTACATTTAAAACATCTCATGATATTTAAATTATCAAAGACCCTGCATCTGTCCCATCCAATATTTATTTTTTCTTCCTTTAACATCCTGTGGTATGTCTTTCCGTCAACGTCAGCATATATGGTGTAGCTTGTTTGATTTCGTAGATTTTTTGTTTCTTTTACAAATGTTACTTTTATTTTTGAGTGCTGTTCAAAAATAAACTCATTTTGACACTTAATTGTCCTTTCCATTTCTTCAAAAGAATATTTTTCGGTTAAGCCTATAATTTTGACAGATGGATTTTTTTCTTGCGGGATTTTTACATCATATTTGTCACCTATCTTTGAAATTATTTGCTCCTCCATCTTTTGTATTGCAGCTACGTTCTTGCACTCCACTATTACTGCTCCTTGTTTAAAATTTCTAATTCCAGTAACACCAAAATTAACAGGATCTATGTTTTGTTTTATTTCATCCTTTGTTACCATATTTTTTTGATCCTTATCTTTCGGCTTAATAATGATGACAGGTTCATGTTTCTTACATTTACTTGGTTCTTCAATAGATTTACCATATTTCGTAATTTCAGCATACGATTTAGACTCAATATTTAATTTTAAATCTTCAATGTTCTTATCAATTTTGTATAATGACTGATACAATCTGTCGAGTCCCTCCCCTTCTTTGGTAGTTGGTGCCTTGTATTCCTGGACCATGGCTTCAATGTGGTTCAACATTTCACACATTGCCTCAGTTAGGGAGGTTTTTTGATCCTTTGACAAGATGTTAGATGTGTCTTATTAAAATTTTTCATTAAATTTTTTGCATTTTTCAACCTCTCTTCTGGAGTTAGGGAAGTCATTTTAAATTATTTACTTTTATTTATTAAAAAAAAATAAATAAATAAATAAAAAAAAAAAAATAAATAAAATAAAAAAAAAATAAAAATAAAAATAAAATAAAATAAAATAAAATAGTGATGTTTCCCTAAAACGTTGCTACTGAAATCATTCGTTAACATTTAATAATTCGATAATTTTTAATAAAATATGTACTATGAAACTAAAAGTGAGATCCATCCTCCTTGCCTATTAGGGAACGTACCCATACTACGTGACACGTTTAGGGGGGGGGGTCTTCAAAATGTCACGCTCCATACAAACGAGCGGCGGGTTGCTTAGGATTTTGGTCACCGGGGGGGGGGGGGGGTTAAAAATTGCAAAAAGTTGGTCACGTAGTATGGGTACGTTCCCTTATTTAAAATACGTTATATAGGTATAATGTAGGTAGACAGCAATGGCTTGGATTTTTCTATGACCAATTAGTAGGCTGAGCGTAGTACTTTAAAATTTAAAAAAAAAATTAATACTGTCATTTTTTTTTCAAAACACGGTCAACATTTTTTAATTATACAGAAATAATTTTTCATAATATTAGTCGTTAACCTAGCGGTAGTTTTGGAATCTAAAAAACGGCATTTTGTAACTATTTTTTTAAAACAGACTGTATGTAATTCTTCTGTATATAAAACTACTCGTAATTGTGAAAAAAATTCTGATAATAATAATACAAAGCTGTACGCGAAGTGTGTATTCACGTTATACATCCCGGAAAAATAACTAGATTAGTTAAATGTATTATAATGCTATATACGATACATTTAAAAGTCAGGTTACATTTGAAAGTATAAATTTGTCATATAGATTATTAATTTTATTCATTAGATATTTATCAATGTAGGACGATTTTTTTTGATCAGTGATTATTTGTCGAGGTCTTTTAAAATCATTATTTTTCTTTTCATGGTTCGTTTTCCTTCGACTTTTTCAGCTTTACTGCTCGCTACTGGTACACATGGTTAGTCAACATTTAAGTTTTTACATCTAGTGTTAAACATTTGGAAAAGATGTGAAAATTGGACAACTCTCATATTAATTTACAAAGCTTGTAAAGTGCCAGTACTTGTAAAAATGCTGTAAACTTTTCTCTCCAATACGCATTGTAAGAGACCCGAGACGTCAATTTCAGTTGTACCCGAGACGTCAATTTCAATCGCTCACATTAGCGTGCCCAGGGTGCCAGAACAGGTACCTTGAGGCATGCCGCTGACTCTCCATCGTAATCTCTCCGTGTAACAGAAAGAGATGAAACAACGGGGCTTACAGCGGCAGGACCATTGTAACAGTAGACAGTTCCACCATTTGCGTTCCGTCAAACGTTCTCGCTGTGCAATAATTTTTAGCCACAGTCGATTTAATTTATAGTCACCGCGCACTGCATTGTGCGCAGGCGTAAAAGCGAAAGGAACTTTGAACCTGGCATGCGCTTGGCGGCAGTACAAAACAAAATAATTTGCAGGACATGTTTAATTACCTGTCAGCCGCGGTACCGAAGGCGTGGGAGAGGTCACTTCGGCTAACAGGACGACTGGACGTACTGGTCGCTCCTTCAGCGAGGACTTTTTATTCAATTTGTCTAGTCGACGCGCGACGTGATATATGGCAAATATTGGCCGGCCACACTCGAAGTTACAGTCGTCGTCAATTATTTAATTTAATGTTATTGAACATTATAGTTTGTCAGATTTTGTTTATAACTATCTTATGTGGAAACGATGAAAGTTTATTTGACTTTCTATTTGATATGTTGATGTTAAGATAATGTTATAACTGATTATGAATATATTGTTGACATTTCTTATTAAACGATTAGAAGAATCCTTTGGTTTAAACTGCGGTGTAAAGGACTGGCTGATATCTTACTTGGTCAACCGCATACAAGCCGTCAAAGTGGGGAAAAAACAATCAAAATATGCAACCCTTTCATCTGGAGTTCCCCAGGGGTCTGTTCTGGGCCCACTTCTCTTCATCCTCTTCACAAATGATGTCGCTAAAATTATCGAATCATTTGGTCTTCTATCTCACTGCTACGCTGATGACCAGCAAGTTTACTTCTACTGCTTACCAGAAGAAATAGACAGTCTTAAAACTCGCATAACCGAGTGTCTAGAAGCAATCACTCGCTGGATGACCTCAAATAGATTGAAACTGAATCCTGCAAAGACTGAGTTTCTCTGGACAGCCACAAGTAGACGTCAGCGTAACATTGATAACTCCCCAATAACCATTTCAGGAAGTGACATCACTCCAAAGACATGCATAAAACTACTAGGCGTCAATCTGGACGCTGATTTTTCCCTTAAAACTCAAGTGAACAGAACTGTAAGCACGGGGTTCTTTCAATTAAGGCAAATTAAAGCAGTACGGAGAAACTTGACCACAGAGGCAACTAAATTACTAGTCAATTCGTATGTTGTTTCACGTCTAGATTATTGCAACGGAATATATGCTAGTCTCCCAAAATATCAAATCAACAAACTACAATCTGTTTTCAACGCTGCGGCAAGGCTCATCACCGGCGTATCTAAATATTCCCATATTTCTGAGCATCTCAAAAATCTTCACTGGCTCAAGTGCCCCGAGAGAATCCAGTTTAAGCTCTGCTGGATGGTATTCAAGTCTCTTAACGGAATGGCTCCGACTTACTTATCGGAAATGTGTATTCCAGAAAATTCCAATTCTCGACAATCAACCCTCAGGTCAGCAGCAACATCAGCGATTGGAAGGTTGAAGGAACCAAAGCGCACACCAGATACTAAATTCGGTGAGCGTGCTTTCGGAGTGTCGGGACCTAAAGCCTGGAATGGACTGCCACACGAGTTAAGAATGATCACAGATTCAGCGCAATTTAGAGCTAAACTTAAAACTCATCTTTTCAGACAGTCGTATCAATAAGTTAAAAAAAAACTTTCACCTTCGCCTTCACGGCTCGCAACATTGTAAATAACTAAGTGTGTAAAAGCAAATTCTTAAAATTCTCCAGACTTTAAAAATAAATATTAACTCAACTTTGGCATTAATCTTCTGTTAAATATAAATATAAATGTAAAACTCATGCAATGTCCAATGTTTTGAATATAATGTCCTCCACGTGCAAAGTCGTATCTTCCCCATAGCATAAGCATAAACTTTCTAATAAAGTGTGTTTTGTCGGAAGTGTCCTGCAGGTAAGTATGATTCTGTATCTATTTGAAAATAATAAAATTAGATAGAGCCTAGGATTTATAATAAATTGTAAAGCGCCCTTGAGGTGATTTTTCACAAAAACGGCGCTATACAAATTATCCAATTATTATTATTATTATTATATGTTTTCATATGTTCTGACGGTTCCGACTATGTTAAGGGATTACCATTTTTTACGATTTAGTACCGTCCCAAAATTTTATTTCTTATCTAATGGAAACTATCTGTATGCAATCTTAAAAGTATGAAAATATTTTTTATTGGTCTGAAAAAGATCTCGTACAGCGCTCATAATGCTCAGACTTTCCCACTTCAATCTAACTCTTATCTTTGATCACACACATTATTCAATCTAACTCTTATCTTCAATCACACATTATATTTAAAAAAAACACCAGTCAATCTTCTATCTCTTCCTTGGTCTGCCTATGTCTCGTTTCAACAGGGACTCAGAAATTTTAAGTGCCATTTCTTCTATACCTAATTATTTCTTCACGGCACAACCGTAACACACTTTGTGACCTATACGAGTGATGGCATGCGCAATTAGATTCACGAGACGATCGTTCATTTTAAATTTCGAAAATGTTAAATTATAGTGATTGCTATTTTTTAAATTGCGTCTATGCAATTATAGTGTCGATCCGATTGTCTAAAGTTCTAAAGTCTTTGCGATGTTTTTCCGCGTATGTCTATTTTACGTTAAATTATGAAAATGCCGATGTAAATTCTCTTCTCAGTTGCAAGTAATATTCAGAAATTTCTCAACAGAACAAAATCAGAAACGATTGTAAAAAAGATTATGTTATTAACTGTGTCCGAACTCAATGGCCAAGTATTATAGTGCTCCATTCTCCCTTCAACTGAAGAATTCCTGAAAGAAGAAAAACTATGCGTGTCATAAATTCATCATGTTTATTTTTTTTCTTGACCTCGAAACGACAATTTTTATACGTAGTGTAAAATGAAATAACTAAGTGGAATCGTAGGATGTTGAATTGCTGGAGTGTAATTTGTACTCACTTCTTAATCTCCTTTTGTAGACGTCATATTAATATTAAAATTAAAATTAAAATTAAAATTAAAATTAAAATTAAAATTAAAATTAAAATTAAAATTAAAATTAAAATTAAAATTAAAATTAAAATTAAAATTAAAATTAAAATTAAAATTAAAATTAAAATTAAAATTAAAATTAAAATTAAAATTAAAATTAAAATTAAAATTAAAATTAAAATTAAAATTAAAATTAAAATTAAAATTAAAATTAAAATTAAAATTAAAATTAAAATTAAAATTAAAATTAAAATTAAAATTAAAATTAAAATTAAAATTAAAATTAAAATTAAAATTAAAATTAAAATTAAAATTAAAATTAAAATTAAAATTAAAATTAAAATTAAAATTAAAATTAAAATTAAAATTAAAATTAAAATTAAAATTAAAATTCAAATTCAAATTCAAATTAAAATTAAAATTAAAATTAAAATTAAAATTAAAATTAAAATTAAAATTAAAATTAAAATTAAAATTAAAATAAAAATAAAATTAAAATTAAAATTAAAATTAAAATAAAATTAAAATTAAAATTAAAATTAAAATTAAAATTAAAATTAAAATTAAAATTAAAATTAAAATTAAAATTAAAATTAAAATTAAAATTAAAATTAAAATTAAAATTAAAATTAAAATTAAAATTAAAATTAAAATTAAAATTAAAATTAAAATTAAAATTAAAATTAAAATTAAAATTAAAATTAAAATTAAAATTAAAATTAAAATTAAAATTAAAATTAAAATTTAAATAAAAATTAAAATTAAAATTATTAAAATTAAAATTAAAATTACCTAATATTAAATTTAAATCGAAATCGAAATAAAAAGTAAAATTAAAATTAAAACTGAAATTAAAATTATTCCTGGGGAAAATGTTAATGAGGTTAAAATAAACATCAAGGTGACAAATTCGACTAATTCAACTTATGTACCTACCTAACTCTGTAATTTGAAAATCTATCGTAATTCCAATCGTTCGTTATTGACACGCATCTCACATCTCTTATTGTACTGTGGTCGATAACGGCTTGAACCGCATTTATGTAGCCCGTGCGTTTGTTTAGTCCTATTGAAACTAACTACCTGATGTTAGTTTTCTTGATTGGTTTTTCGATGATCTAAGGATTATGTCAGGTCGGGTCTACATTTTGGAAAAATAATAAAATTTGGTTTTACCTGTTAGGGGCAATGGATAAAATCAAAACAAACATTTTAACGGTTAAAAAAACATTTTAAAAGCCTGTTGACAATGTTCCATTTCTAAGTCAGTGTGAGAGTACTTATAAGAACATTATAGTACTCCTTTCTGTTGTTTGTCGGTTGCTTTAATAATTTACGTATGCGAATTCCAAGTATTTCGTTCGAGATGAACATCCAACTGACAGCACTGAGTTTAAACGCAACCTTCGTAATAATTGCAAGTTATACCCTTATTGATTAATATTCCGCAAATTGTTTTTCGCTACATTATAACCAAATGAGGTCAGGAGATGGCAGTATTTTAATAAGATGATTGTTAATTACCCTTCAGAAGTTATTGAAAATTATTAATTACTGCTGAGCATTTCTTTCAAACCTTCATCAATCTTCAACAACTGAAAATTTCGGTATTAAGAATTATAATTGATTACGAAGTTAAAATCAATTTTTATCAACATTGTATTTTGGTTTGAATTTATCATTGACCTCTTCTGTTATTTTTGTTTCTGCAATAAAATGGAATCTTAAGTAATATATCAACGCAACGTTTAAAAAATAATTCTGAATTATTTAAAAAACATAAATATAATGTAAACTGTTGTACCAATGATTAATGGGTAGATATAAAAATTCCTAGCCGTTTGATTTCATAGACAACAGTAGATACCTTACAAATTATTTGGACGTGCGAGAATTATGACAATAATTTTAATAACAAATACCAATCATAGTAATGTTTCACTGAACACGTGTATTAAATTCTATAAAAATGAAAAATTATTATATTGTAGGCTAAATTAAATGAACAATCAATTACGAAAATTCAAGTATTCCCGACATAAAATTGTATTTCTTTACATAACTAAGGAGTTGAAGTATTGAACACTAGAGATGGGTGAGTTCTGGATTTTGGCGGAAAGCCTCCGAGGCGTGCTTCCTTTTAAAAGTACTCGAGTTCTAGGAGCAATTCCCTGGTCAGAGTTATTTGGTGCTGACTATATACTGGATGCTGTTGCGGCTAAGGGGACGCTCGGGTTCGGGACTCAGATAGAACCCGCACAAGAACTCAAAACCGGACAAGAACCCTTACGACTTGCGAGTGGCGCGGACCACGGATACTGGGATGCCGGTGGAGGCATTCGGATTCCGGCTCCGGCTCCGGCACCGGGTTTCGTGTTTGGGTCCGAGTCCTGGACCGGGTTCTCTGGGAATAATCGATTTGAAAAAAAGGAGGATCCGGATCCTAGAGGAAGATAAGACCCCGAGTTCAAGAGCCTACTTCAGCTAAACCTGAATTAAAAAAATAATTAAAAAAAAAAAAAATAATTAATTACAAGAAAATTACCTACTTTTATATTAATCGTTAAAAATGTTTTACACCACTGCAATACCGGTATGTTTCGAGTATATTTGGAATCACATTTTGTGTGATATTGTGACAATAATTTTATTATTATTGAATATAATGTAGCGTGAGCCCAAATACGAATCCGCTGGTTGAACTCCTTTGCAAACAATTACTCGAATATTGATACCTACTTATGTTAAGCCTACTTATATCTTTCTAGCTCTGTTTATCATTGTATGTACTGTATACCTACTTATGATACTGCATACTTGTTATAATGCTCCTGTACAATTTATTTTATATGTAAAAGCCATCAAGGCGTAAACAAACAAATAAATAAATAAATAAATAAAAACCTAAACATCGCTATAATCATCGGTTGGACGTCATTGGACTTCTAGTAGGACAAAAGAAACTAATTGTGAGACGGCACATGATGTTACTCCACGCGTGCCTTCTTATCCTGATCTTTCCCTTCTCTCCAAGAATCTCCGAAGTAATAATATAAATTTGGCTTGAAGGTTTTATTTCCTCCAACCACCGGATTTCTTCAGGCATGAAATGGAAAAACCTGACAGATTGTTGGAGGTTTATCTCGTACACAAAATCTTTTTAAATAAACTCTGTGATTTTACCCACTAATAACTTTTTTCGTTGTTAATCTTCGACAAATTAACAGAAAACCATAACCGCTAAATTTTAATTGGCCATTGAAGAAGTCATTAAGAGATTGACTTCCGTCGGCTAAGTGGATATACTAAAATATGTTAAGTTGCTTCTGATACCAGGGAACACCCATCGAATCCTACGCGGACTGAATTAATAACGAGGTTCCTTCCTTCTCGAACTTAATTGCTTATTCAGTAATTACAATACGGACACCAATGTAACGTGAAATGGTTTATTGAAGAAGTGAAAATTTTCCCAAGGCAACAACACCGCCGACATTTAAAAAGAAATATTAACAAATATTTTAAACAAGCTTCTCTTGGCCACTGGATTAAAAAAAATGAACAATTTCCAAAACATTTTAAAAATTGGCGTGCTCTTTTAAGAATATTATGTTGGGAAAAATCCTATTATTTTTTCTTCTGGTGCCCTCTCCTATCAGAGCTTGGATATGTTCGGAGAAATTTTAACCCTAAACTTAAGAACAACAGCGAATATTTAATATATTTTCTATTTAATTTGTTGTAAAACCACAATTTATAGTATGAGATTTCTAATTTTAAATTTTTACCAAAAAACGTTTTAAGGTTATAGAGAAATTGTGATTATATAATAACTATTTTAAAAATGGCATTCAATGACACCATTCCTCTTGTCATGCTGAGCCGTGTTAAAGCACTGCTCTGCCATGTGGTATCTTGAACAAGTCGTGATGACGACCACCCTTGATGTTTTTTGGCACGTTTAAGCCATCGTGAACAGCCATAATAGGCTTATAATAGAGTTATACACTACATTAAAACTATATTGCGAAGTATTTAGCAACTTGCACGAGACATGATGTACGTACGTACTACATAGTCTTTTTTCTGCCGCCTCTTCTATCAATCTACCTACGAAATTTACCTTCCAGGGTAGAAGATACTCTCAGTATCACCCTGGTGTTGGTGTAACAACACCGGGGTGATTCAGAATCGAAACATTGCTTGAAATGGCTTTAGCCAGACCTAAAAACCCAGGTTACCAAACCTTTGGTGACCAGACCTAAAGACCCAGCAAACCCAGCAAACTTTCCTCTTCCCCATCTACTTTCCCTCCCCACTAGCTTCAGCCTCACAACATTATTTTATTTTTTATTAATATAATGATACAATTAATTACATTACATGTTATTACATCAAGTAAAGTTTTTCATTTTTTTTTTATATTTTTTTTTTTTTTTTTTTTTTTATTTGAAATATACATACATATAACAGATTTACATAAGGAAAATACATGGTTCTTATAAATAATTACAAATAAAATAGTTTCTTGTTAATGAATCTACCCAATTTAAAAGAGAAAAAATTTCTCGTGTTTAAATTGGGGAGTCGTGTCATTACAGAAAAAAGATTAAAAAAAAAATAAGATATACTTATATATATATATATTTTTTTAAATTAATAAACAAATAAAACTTATGAATAAAAACAAAATATTAAATAAAGAAATATACTAACGTAGCAGTTGCTAAATTAGATATACATGTAGTATAGATATTTTAAAAGTAATAATATACACTAGATGTAGTAAAAATAAAAATAATATTATTGCATTTCTCTTAATAGGTAGGTGTTGAGATGGTAAGTACATATAGTTGATTCTGACAATGGGATTAACTGATAATATTGCAGGAGTAGGTACATAATGTTATTTTACGACAATAATCGCTTACATTTCAGTTCAAAAGTTGATGAAATATTTTAAGAGGATATGTGCAATCAATCTACATTAATTTATAATTTATTTTTTGTTAATTAATGATGGAGTTAAGTGATTAATTTTGAAATAAAGTACATAAAATTATAATTAAGACTTGATCAATTTTTACTAATTAGTACATTGTAATCAAAAAATATACGTAGAAATTCTTTCTTTGAAATTAAAACTTATAATTAGTGTTTGGTTGATCAAGCAGTTGTTTAATTAGTGATTTAAAGACTTTATAATTTTCTTCGGATTTGATTTTATATGGGAGGGCGTTAAAAAATTTTATACCTTGATAAGTATAATGTTGTTGAAAAGCACTCGTATTAAATTTAGGGATTTCTAGATTACCACGTGATCTTGAACGGTTACTTATTTTTGTGATTGTTGTTGTAGAATTAAAATGATCTTTGTGTGTTTGTAACAGAGTGTTCTTTTTGAAAATTTTATTTAAACTGAGTACCCTAAAAGAATTAAATAGTTGTATTGTTGGAAATAAAGATGGTTTACGTGTGATAACTTTTAGAATCAACCTCTGTACCCTTTCTACAGGTTGGAGGTTAGTTTTGAAAGTTCCCCCCCACCCGATTATACCATATTCTAGAATAGATTGGGCAAGAGAGAAATAAACAGTTTTAATCATACTAGATGATAGAATGTTTCTCAATCTAATGAATATGTAAATAAGTTTTCTTACTCTGGTTACCGTATTTTCGACTTGTTCGTTCCATTTTAAGTGTTTGTCTACAATGACACCCAGATACTTAATACTATTTTTGCATGTTATTTGTAGGCAATTGTCATCGTTGCATTCCTTTTTATTTTCACACTGTGATGAATGGATTTTAATAGTTATTATTGTTCTCGACATTTTTTTCTTTCAAAGAGAATGGAATAAAATAAGTTTTCTCTGTATTTAGTGAGAGACAATTTAGGTCAAACCATGTTTTGAGTATGTTTATATTTGTATTTGCTTTACTCATCGTTTCCTCCCATGATTTCCCTTTAGTGATAACTACTGTGTCGTCTGCATAAGATATGATATCTAAAACTATGGGAAGAGTGAACATTTGATTAACATATATAATAAAAAGGATTGGACCGATGACAGTTCCTTGCGGTATACCAAATGATGAGGTTTTGGGTTCACTTAGGGTATCATTTATTTTGACGTATTGAAATCTCTCTTTTAGATAACTTTGGAACCATGACAGTACTGTTCCGTCCAATCCAATTTGCATGAGTTTCTCATTGAGTTTGGAGTGTGATATGCTATCAAATGCCTTGCGTAGGTCGATGAATATACCAAGACACTTTTCTCCATTATCTAAATTTTGTATTATTGTTGAAGTTAATTTAGCAATTGCATCTTGAGTGCTGAGATTGTCCCTAAACCCAAATTGGTTTGGGCTCATTATCTTTTTTTCTTTTATGTAATTGTTGAGTTGTTTTTTAACAATTTTTTCGTAGATTTTTGCAATGTTTGATGTGAGTGCTATGGGACGATAGTTGGAAATATTTTTTTCATCTCCAGATTTGAAAACAGGGGTGACAATAGTCTTCTTATAGTTGTTCGGGAATATACCCTTCGTTAGACTTACATTTATTATATGAGCAATCGGTTTACTGATTATCTCATGAACGGCTTTTAATGTTTTTACGGTTATATTGTCATAGCCAGGGCTTGCTGATCCCCGTAGACTTATTACAGCGTTTTCGACTTCTTTATCAGTTACTGAAGCAAATGTGTGGAAGCCTTCTTCAATAGTTGAGTTGTGCTCAGGTTGTTGTGTTTGTTTGTTGTCTAGGATAATATTACGCGCAAGATTAGGGCCGACATTAGTAAAATATTCATTATAAATGTTACCGCACAGTTTTGCATTTTTTTCGGTGTCAGTGTTGATTCCGTGATGAGTAATTTCTTTTGGTAATTTTTTTTTTGTGCTTTTATTGGTTATTGTATTGATGATTTTCCAAAACTCTTTGCTGTCTTGACCAGCATTTTTTATTTTATTACGAAAATATTTTTCTTTTGTCAGTCTTATTAAAAGCGCAAGTTTGTTACGGTATTTCTTGTAGAAGGTGTTTATTTTTTCATCATTAGGGAATTTTTTTGACTGGTGGTAGTATTTTTCTTTATTTCTGATTGAAATCACTAGTCCATGGGTTATCCATGGCTTTATTAATCTGTGCTTAGATTTTGGTTTAGTAACAATTATTTGTGTGGATAGGTTTATGTGGTTTTGGAAAACTGTTTCGAAATTCTCAGCACAGGTATTTGGATTTTCCGATTCAAATATTGATGCCCAGGTTTCCGTTTTAAGATTTGTTCTTAAAATTTCCATATTTAGATGTTTTTTTTCATATTTTTTTTTGTCAGTTGTATTAGAGTTGTTACTTCTTTTATCAATGTTGGTAATAAATATACAGGTGTAGTGATCGGTTGTGCTGGTTTTCCATAATATTGACATGTTTTTTTCATATTTATCAAACTGTCTGATAATGCCTTCAGAGGGCGAATCAGCTGTAACTCATAATAATAATTACGAAGCAGAAGCAGAACTTGTTTATAATAAACTGTTTTTATACATTGATAATAATATTATTAAATATATAGAATAAATAAAAAATTAAAATGGAGTTCTACAAAATAAACTTAATAACAATAAATAACGTTTTTCATTTAAAACTTACATTGATTAAATTCATTTTACACCTATTTTTAGAGCAAAGCTCGTGTTAATAAGGCGGAAAAAATGCATGTGAACCGCAGTTTTTTCATTTTTATTTTTAGAACAAATAATAAAAATATTTTATTATTATTATGATAAAGAAAAATAATAATAAAATCTTTATTTTTACATATACCTACTATAAAACAAATAATAGAATAAGTAATATAACATAAAGAAGAAGAGAGAAAAAGAAAAGTAAGAAAAAAGGGGATATCATAATAATAATTTATTTATATCATATAAATTCTTTATAGAGTGTTTTTATTGAAATTTTGAATTTTTTATAATTTGTTTCCAATCTTAATTTTAAGGGTAATTCGTTAAACTATTTGACTCCAATATATCTTTGACCAAAAACACAAACTCCAACAAACACAAACCATTAATAGACCAGTTGACAAGCATACATAGAAAACTTAAAAACACCGACGATAAACACAAGCTTTGGACAAAGACATCACAAATACCAGGCAATAAAAGCATTCAACCATCTTTCACTCGATTTAAAAAAAGAAGAAAACAAAAAACTTTTCACACTCAAAATTAAAAGATGGATTAAAGAACAAAAAAGGCAACTTTACAAAAAAATCACAACATAAAAAAAAAAATAAAAACACGTAGACATAAACACCATTGCAATACTCACTAATATATAAAACCCTTTTAATTTCACTATCGGTTGATATGTATCTATCCAATTTATATAGTTTTATTTTATTGTTTTATTTTAGTGTTATTTTACTCTATTTTATTTTGCTATATTTTACTTTCTTTTAATTCTCATATGTTATTATTGAGTTTCTTTTTTCTTTAGTTTTTATTTTATATGTATCTTAAATTTAAAAAAAAATTAAATCATATCAAACTGTAAAATGAGGTCCTCAGCACGGGTAAAACACCCAGTGAGGCCCACATTAGTCAAATATGTAACACACATGCAGTGCCGTAAATAGCCTTTTCTGCGCCCTGTGCGAGCTTCTATAACTACGCCCTATTTAAGTTGACCCTTCGCCTATTATATGCCATTCTTGCGCCCCCCAGAGTCTACGCCCTGTGCCTGGGCACCGGTGGCACCGCCCTATTTACGGCGCTGCACACATGTATAAATCAGGTGAATCAAATAAAAAAAATAAAAAATTGTAGAATTCTTGGGCTGTGGTTGTGTAACTGCGCGTTATAGTCAGAGCCAAGGATATTTTTATCTTGCTGTTCGAAAAAAGAGTTAAGCTCACATTATTGAAACAATCTTTGTGTATTTGTAAAAGCGTAATTTTTTATAAATAATATGAAGTGAAGGGACTTTAAATTCTTGAAATAATTTGATGGTGGGGTATCGTACGGCTTTTTAAAAATTATTTTTTAATAGATATTATTTAGATAATTTCTAACTCATGTGGGGATATACCCCATATGGGAATGCCATAGTCTTACTGGCTCTAGACGGGAGCAGTTGGAACTATATATAATAAAATATTCGAAAAGTTTTTTGATGTATAGGTACCCAGTACATAATACCTCACTCAGCGTATTTTAATAAAATCAGGTACTTGCATCGTTTGCTGAGTTAGATATTGTGTTTATTACAAATATACATATTTTGTAGCACGATGAAAGATTCTTACGTATATCATAATAATGTATCAACATAATAGTGCTAATTTCAAATATTCGTCTTCTCAAACGTGGTCTAAGTAATAAAGATTATAATTAATGATTAATTAAAAAATACTTTCACAACTTCCATGGAACCGCTAGATTCTTCAACGTTCATTCACGTTAATAACTTGTATAATAGTTATTGCATGTATAATAGTAATCAATCATGCAATCTGCAGTTTCTGCGCTCTATCCTTTCTTAGATTAATACAAACATTATAGATGTGAACAAAAACAAAGAAGAATAAGAAATAGGTTTCATCAAACATACCAATTTCGGTTGTCTGTGATGTGCGTTAGTCATTCTTGCATGAAATCTTGTTCATTTAACTCAAATTTGCTTTGAATTTAATATTCCGTGATTTTGACGTGACGTCACTGTTCGACGTGTCATGACGTCGCCGAAAAGTCATTGTATGGGAATGTATGATATGACACAAGCCATCGTATTAATTTATTCGTTTATTTACACACTGTTTATAGAGATTTAGTTGTTGTGTTTATTGAAACATTATTTAGGCCTAAATAATGTTTTAAAAAATAAAGGTATCTCTTATTAGTTTATCTCTATTATTGAAAATATTCAAAAACTACTGCATAAAAAAAAATAGTAGTGCTACTTCTGGGGAGAATACTTCGAACAACGGAATTCAAAATGGCGGCAGTTGATCAGCTGATAGCCCGATCCCATATTAATTTTTCAGGAGTGATGACGTCACACGATTTACCACACATACGGTGGTTTTCGGGGGATCTTGAAAAATTAAAACTTTGTCAATTATTTTAACTATTAAAACTAACTCTAAAAATAAAAATAAAAATGCTGTTATTTAAGTAAGAAGGTCATTATTCATTAAAAAAATAAAAAAATTGGACTGGAGTTCTCTATTGCAATATTACAAAAGATATTAAAAATATTTTTCCATTGAAATATTGTATTATAGGTGAGTATCTACTTTACCACTTGTATAAATTGTTCTTTACACAACAGTTCCAACTTTGAAAATGACACTTAAACTCAAAGCATATTTGAGTTCTTTGAATGTGAATAATTTTACGAAGGAATAACGTACGAAATTTTACGAAAAAGTTCGACGAAATACTTAAAGATCCACTTTACTCTCAGAGAACTTTTTTATATTTTCGATTTTATTCCTAGGTAAATGGAAAATTGCAATATCATAACAAAACTTCTGTAATAAAAATTTTCTTAGAAATAAGATTTTTAACTCATTTATATATGTGTGACGTATGTGTATGAGGGTGACGGCATGAGAGCGAGATAGCGAGTATGGGAAGTATAAAAGGGATGTACCGCTATTGAGCGCTCTCTCCATAATAATCTGGCAACCAATAAACATCGTAACATCTTGATATTATTTTCTACCCGCCAACATCACAGTTGGCGCAGCTCGGTAGTTCGTAAATTTTTACGTAAATTGGAAGAATCTACGCGGTAGATTTCGGGATCTGACGGATTGTTGTCAGGATTGCAGGAAGCGATCGCAGGAAGCGATCGCATTAAGAAGAAATTGGAGCAGCCACACGCAAGTATTCGCGTGTGTGGGACCGACAAATTACAAATTTATTGTCGTTCGGGTACACCGTGTAACGGGGTACAAAAGGACCGGATCAAGGATCGGGTCAAGGACTGGATCATCGTGTGGATTAGCCGGGAACCAGGACTTGGTTTCCGTCGCTGCAGTCTGGGAAGGAAGACCTCGGAGTAGGGATTGGATCCGCAGCTGTCGGGAGACGGAGCCAGACGGGGACGGTGATCTACAGCTCTGGGTGGCGTGCACGTGGAACGTGGAACGTGGACCTCGGAGTGTAGCCTTCTTGGAAGTGCTGAGATAAGTAGTCTTGATTATTTTGTTTCAGCTCTTCCCCCAATGGAGGGTGTTTGTAAAAATTTGGGGACGTTCTGTTACAGAACGGGAAACTGGTCATTGTTCAAGGAACGACTGGATCAGGCCCTCATTTTACATGATGACAAAGTGTTATCACAAGAACGCAAAAGAGCATTTTTGCTGAGTTGCCTCACCGAAGAAACTTTCTCTTTATTATGTGATCTATGTTTCCCTAAAAAGGTTTCTGTTTGTTCTTTTGATGATTTATGTAAATTATTTGATTCACATTGCAAACCTATTCAAAATATTTTCGAGTCGCGTGAGTTATTTTATAAGTGTAAACAGCTAGCTAACGAATCTATTAAAGATTACGCTGCTAGGTTGAGAGGACTGAGTTTGACGTGCAATTTTGAATTGAGGCTGGAATCTTGTTTAAAAGACATATTCATTATTGGAATTTTCAATGAAAAATTGAAACATAAGTTGTTCGTTGAGGGGGTAAATACTTCTTTTTCGGAATGCATTCAGTTAGCAGCTTCATGGGAACATGTTGTTAATTTTAAGAAAGTTGATACGAATTTAAATGTTGTGCATAAGGATAGTAATGTTGTCCGTAAATCCAGGTCGGATAGTCCGATCAGATTTAAAAGTGCAGTGCGTAGTAAGACGCCAGTAAATATTGCATTAAAAAAATGTTTTTTGTGCGGAAAAACGAATCATTTGCAGAAAGATTGTTGGAAGAATATTTTTTGTAATCGGTGCAATAAATCGGGTCATCCTAGTAATGTGTGTAAAAACAGTAAAATTAATGTAGGTAATAAGAATAAACGATTAAATTCGGTTTTTATGTTGCATGACGGCACGGGGCCGGAACCGATATTCGTAGATCTCATTATTGGTAACACTGTTCTGCGAGCGATTGTTGACACCGGCGCTGAGATTAATGCAATTCCATATGAAGTGTATTTAAAAGATTTTGTTTCTTGTACATTGGAAAGATGCGATATTCAATTGTCAGGATATGACGGGAAACGGTTAAATATTGTAGGTAAAGTTAATTTAAGTGTGTTATTTTTAAATAAAAGTGTAGATACGCAGTTTATAATAATTAAAAACGGTAATTCTACGATTGTTGGTAGAAATTTTTTACAAGTTTTCGGTATCGGATTAAGTGGAATAAATGCGGTAAATACCAGTGAGACTAGTTGTGATAATCAATTAAATTTTCGTGATAGTTTAAAGAAAAAATATGCTCATGTGTTTTCAGAAAAATCGGGTAGGCTTATAGGTTATGAAGCTAACATCGAAGTTATTTCGGAGTTCAGGCCAAAGTTTGTGAATCCAAGATCGTTACCTTTTAGTTTACGTGGAAAGGTAGAGGAGGAATTAAATAAGATGTTACGTGAAGATATAATTGAAAACGTAGAAATAAGTGATATGGCTAGTCCGATTGTTGTTGTAAAAAAGAAAGACGGTTCAATTAGAATTTGTACTGATTTTAAAACCACATTAAACCCTATGTTAGCGAAGTTGAAATATCCATTGCCTCGTATAGAAGATTTAATTTCATCTTTAAATGGTGCGAAATTTTTTGCTAAAATAGATTTGCGTAATGCTTTTGGTCAGATTTCGTTGAACGAGAAGTCGAGAAAATTATGTGTGATAAGTACGCATGTAGGTTTATTCAGGTATATAGTGTTGCCTTTCGGTTTGACCACAAGCCCGGCTATATTTATGCAAGTTATTCAGGCGGTAGTAGGTAGACTTCGTAACGTTCGTATATTTCTAGATGATATTTTGTTGTTTGGAAATTCTGAAGAGGAATTATTCTCTATTTGTGAATCTGTACTTAGCAAGTTAAGTGATTGTGGATTAACTATTAATGAAAATAAGTGTTCTTTTCTAGAAACTGAGATAGAATATTTAGGTTTTAAAATTTCGCGGAAAGGAGTTATGCCTTTAGAAAATAAAATCTGTGCGATTACTCAAATGGCAGTACCGAAAAATGTTTCAGAACTTAGGAGTTTACTTGGGGTTATTTCATATTATAGAGCTTTTGTTCATAATATTTCAGGTATTTTGTCTCCATTGTATAACTTGTTAAAAAGGGGAGTAAAATATGTGTGGTCTGAGGAATGTAATATTGCTTTTGAGCGAGTTAAGAAACTGCTGACGTCAGATAATATTTTAGTGCATTTTGATCCTAATTTACCAATTAAACTTATTTCAGACGCTAATGGTTTAGAGAGACCTATCGCATTTGCTAGCCGTTTATTGTCAGAAACAGAATTAAAGTACTCTATTTTAGATAAGGAAGCGTGTGCTATAATTTTTGGGTTGAAGAAATTCTTTCAGTATTTATACGGCAATAAGTTTGTTTTGGCTTGCGACAATAAATCGTTAGTACACATTTTGAACACGGATAAGCAAGTACCCGTTTTGGCCGCTAACCGTCTGCAGAGGTACGCCCTAATACTCCAGACTTTTGACTATAGTATAGAGCATATTAAGTCAGGTGATAACAAAGCGGATTTCTTATCACGAATGCCGATTAATAATAAGGATAATTTAGATGTGTGTAGCGACGATATTGATGCTAGCGATTATTTTTTAAATTATATTGATTCTTTAAACGTGAATACGGTTGAGTCAGAGTTTGTGAACATAATCGAGTCAGAAACAACATTAAATGCGGAAACGATGAAACAGTTTTCGATTAATGATGTAAATATAGCGAGCATTTTCGAGTTCGTAGCTAATGGTTGGCCGGATAAAAAGTTCTTAAAGGATGATTTATTGAAATTCTGGTATTTTAGGGATAAATTATCGACTTATAATTCATGTTTATTTTATAATAATAAATTTGTAGTTCCAAGGGAATTAAGGGAAATTATATTGAATTTTTTACATCAATCACATTTAGGCATTGTAAAATCGAAAAGTCTTGCTCGAAATTATTTTTTTTGGCTCGGAATGAACAATGATATAGAAGTAACTGTGAAACAGTGTGCTCGATGCATGGAATGTTTACCTACTCCATGTAAAGTTGAGTTGGCACCTTGGCCAATAAATGGTTTAATCTGGAGTAGATTGCATATTGACTTCATGGGACCGTTGGGAGGTCATAATTTTTTAATTATTGTTGATGCAACTACAAAATGGATAGACTGTCATGTTGTAAATAAGGTAGATTCGTTTTGTACAATAAAAGTTTTGAAAAGATTATTTTCTATGTTCGGAATCCCGGAACAAATTGTAAGTGACAATGGTACAGCTTTCACATCGTCAGTTTTTAAGGAATTTTGTCATAATTATAATATAGAATCATTGACTTCAGCTGTACAGCATCCTGCTTCTAACGGTTTAGCTGAAAATGGGGTTAAAACAGTGAAGAATTTTTTGAAAAAAATTATGGTAAATAATAAATTTCCTACTGATTTTGAAGATAAACTTTTGACATTTTTAGTTGATATTAGAAATACGCCTTCAATGTCTACGGGCATTGAGCCTAGTACATTAATGTTGGGTAGGAAGATTAGATCAATTTTTAATACGATTATTCCAATAGTGGATAATGTTGAGAGTCAAGGTTTTAAAGGAATTGACAACACGGTTAAAAACAAAATGTTATTGAGCCAGCATAAACAGAAAAAGTATTATAGAGGAAGAAAATTTAAAAAGTACTTTGAGGTTGGTTCTAAAGTTTTAACCAGGGATTTAAGAAGTAATGATAATAAATGGATTTTAGGAAAAATTTTTAAAAGATTGGGGAATAGGATTTATTTAGTTAAAATTATGTCTACGCAGGCCCGGACTGGCCAGGTCCGCAGGTCCGCGATCGCGGAGGGCCCCCGGCGCGAGGGGGCCCCGAAGGGGCCCCACAAAACGTACAAAAAAAAAGTTTTTGTCTTGTTAGTAGTTATTTTGTGTTCTTGGTAATGTTTGTTAACATTTTCCCAAAAAAAATACATTTTCCAAAAGTAGAACATGTCCAACAACTGTTTATATCTCGCCGTGTATACGAAAGCTTTATACGATCCACTGTCATCCGCATCTACGCTTGTTGAAAAAGTATCGATATATCAATATTTTTAATTCAATATATCGATATTTTTAGCCGATATTTTGATCCGACATATCGATACAAAATATCCTATATCGAAAATTGTATCAAAAACGAAATTATATTATATATTGGTTTATGGAAAGTTACAGGGAGAAATTAACCCCTTTGTCTTGCAAACTGTAGTAATGTCACCTGATGGATTTTTTTTGCCCGATGTTCGGGCTACCTTGGGCAAGATGAAGGACATTAATAATTTTTTTTGATGGTTTGTTTATCTGTAAGTGGTATACATTTTGTATAGATAAACACACACATACAGACATTTTTACATACATCCATGCATGTATGTATTCATATACAACAAATATGTATGTATACCATAATAAATATATATAAATATTTATTTATTTTTTATATAAGAGAACAAAGGTAAATTTTATTATAGCCCGCTCATCAAGGTGGATGAAGGATGGATATGGGCAGACGGTGGAGGAGATTTTCATTGAGACTTGATTGCCCGAGACATGAGATGCTTGGATTTGGGTTTGAAGCAAGTTTGGAGAAAAATGTTTTGGCTAGATCTATTATGTGTTTTTTAAGTGGAGGGATTTTCGTGCCTGAATTAATAATGCTATTTCGGACGAACCAAGGGCTTTTGGTGAATCTTCTGAGCAAGACATTTTGGTTTCTAGACTCTTAGTATTGCTTGTGGCCCAAATTGGGGCGGCGTAAGTCATGATGGGTCGCAATTTTGATTTGTAAATATGAATTTTGTTCTGTAGTGACGTTTGACTATTATAATGTAAAAGCGGATAAAGGGATGCGGCAGCGTTTTTGGTTTTTTTAATTGTATGTTTGATGTGTGTGTGCCATGTGAGTTTTTTGTCGAGTGTGACTCCAAGGTATTTAACGTTGTTTTGCCAGAGTATTGCTTGGCCGTATGACCGGCGGTATTGGCCGTGATCATCCTGGGAGAACTGTATCGAACCATAATGGCGGTGTCAAAAACGAATTTTTTTCAAATGTGTGTATTTAAAGTTACTAGAATCCAAAACCGTATAGGAGGTATTGGGTCATGACATCTGGCGGTTGAAATTTTAACTATTAATAGCTTACAAATCTATTGTCTTTGCATTAGTATTTGTGATCACCAATACTATCTCATGTGTGTAGGTACATACATAGAAATGTATGCTATTTTTTGCCATTTTTTTCTAAGCCACTCCTATGTGTTGGTTTCCAATTGTCTATGATTATTGGCTATACCTTGTTCCAAACACGAAGTCCTTTATTACCGACATTTGCCAAGTGGTGAAAAAATACACCGAAAATGGTTATCATATTCAATTCAGCTGAATAAAGTGTACTGTTCGTGCTGTATGGCTTTTGGAGATAAAGGATACAGAGACTCTGCCTACATTACTGGTTATGATGTTTCTTCAAAAAATGTGTATAAATCAGTAGAAATACACGAAAACTCTACCCATCATGAACTTGCCGCGAAAGCAGCTTTTCAAAGTCAAAAGGGCTACGATATTTCAAATCTCATGAATACCAACCAAACTAAACAGCAAGAAAGTGAAATTCAAACTAGAAGATTAGTCATCCAACGTTTGATAGAAATAGTTTTGTTTATAGGAAGGCAAGGCATTGCCAACAGAGGTGACAAAGCAGAAGCAGCCTACGCTCTTGATTCTTTACAAAATCATGGTAATTTCCTTGAACTGGTCATGTTGGTGGCTAATTATGATGTAATTTTGCAAAGCCATGTAAAAAATGTATCAAAGACAGCAAAAAGTACAGAATAAAAATAAAGAACAAAATAGAAGCCACAGGAAAGCAATCTAAAAAGCCAATTGGACGAGGATCAATGTTGACTTTGTTATCAAAGACTTCTACAGGTTGCAAAAAATAGGAGCAACGAGGTAGTGGAGCAAACATAAGGTTCTTTCATCAATTGTTGATGAAAAATTCTTAATCAGTGAAGACAGTGTTAATTCAGCTAAGTTCTTTAATTTTATTTCTGTGTTTAATGAAATCTCTGATGGAAGTTTTGACAGCAAATCTCGATTCACAGCAAGAAACCTGATAAGTCAATAGTCCAAATTTTAAAACTTGTTTATGTCGTTTGTTTTTCTAGATTTGTTTTTGGTCACTTCCCCTGTTTCTAAGTACTTGCAAAGTAAAAGCATTGATTATGCTTTAGCTTGGAACTTAGAACAAACACTGCTCCATCAAGTTAAGGACAAAAGGAATGACACGTATTTTGAAGTATTGTACGCAAAAACAAAAGCCTATGTAAGTGCAGTTAATCTTAAGCTAGACGAAAATAACATTGACGTCGAGTTAGAATTGGACTTTAAGAGAAAAGGAACGTCAAAGAAAAAAATAATGCCCGGTGAAAAATCAAAAGATGAATCTGACTCTATTTCAACAGTTCAACATTACAAAATTGTATATTTTGATATTTTAGACTAAGCAAGGATGAGTATTGAAGAAATATTTTGCGCAAACAAAGACGTTTTACAGGATTGCTCTTGGTTGGACCGCAAAAAGTTTGACTTTATCTTGAAACTCCAAACATTTCCCACAGAAGCTCTGCACAGTGTTTCTAAACTGTGTAAATGAAAGAAGTCGGCTGTTGATAGAGCTGCGACAGTTTGCACAACAATACAGCAACTTCTAGCGGCAGAGTCCACTGAGAACTACGGAGACAGATACAGTGACGAAGAAGACGATTTGGACCCAACGGCAGCAGAAACAAATGCTGACATTCACTGCTCTGAAAATAGACAATGTTTCCAGTGTTGGACATGTGCTTTTTCTGTTCTGTTTGAACATACTCAATCTGGACTGTTTACCAACCTGTATATTGTATATAAATTTGTTCTTACCATACCTTGTACCCAAGTCACATGTGAACGAGTTTTTTCTAAACTTAAAATCGTCAAAAATCGACTTCGGTCGTCCTTAGGCCAAGATCTTATATCCAGTCTGCTTTTTATTAATCTTGAGAGAGATTTATTTTATAATTTGGACAAAAATAAAATAATCGATGAAGTAGCTAAGTAGTAAGTGAGTTGCTTACAAAGAAACTGTTACTTTAGGGCTAGGGGAGGAGCAAAATGTCGAATCATTTCAGTTAAGTTAAGCCCCTTTTATTCTAGTACACAACATTGTAAACTGTTAAACACAGAGGATTTTTTTTAAATGTTAGTATTGTTTTTCTAATCCCTAAAATCCGTTTGTCATTATTTTTACTACACAAATAATTTTGACATAATTCATTAGTGCTTTGGTGTGAATAAAATCCTGCCCTTTATTTTGAATTCCGTTATAATTATTGGCAGTTCTACAGCATGTGTTTAATAGTGTTGTGGTTTACTAAAAATACTGTGACTTTCTTATTTCAATAAATAATAAAGTCAACAAAAGTCGAAAAACATAATATTCGTATAAAAACCTATCTGAATTTCTTCTTCTTTATTGGTGCTAATATAGCGTAGAAACGCGTTTTCATTGTTTTCAAGCACCTAATTTTCAAAAATATCCGGGGGAGGCCCACGGACCCCCGTTTTCTGTAGCCCCCCCCCCCCCCCACGTTAAGGGACCCCTTTACAGGTTTTAGCGGAGGGCCCCAAATGGTCCCAGTCCGGGCCTGTGTCTACGGGACAAATTTGGAAACGTCACCATGATCAGATTTCAGAGAGGAAGGTTAGGTGGGGGGAGTGTGACAGGTCTGATGATTTGCTGGACCTGGGTCCACTCTCGGATGTGGACATGACCAAATTTCCTAATTCTCCTAATTTTTGCAGGTCACCTACACCATGGGAGGGGAGGTTACGCCCTCGAGGTCAACGCCCACGCTACACGTGAAGAACAAGAATAATTACATATACTATGGAATGGAAATATTTAGATATTATTGTTTTGTATAAATTTGTGAATAAAGATATGTATGTAATTAGGTTTTAAGTGTGGGGGTGTGACGTATGTGTATGAGGGTGACGGCATGAGAGCGAGATAGCGAGTATGGGAAGTATAAAAGGGATGTACCGCTATTGAGCGCTCTCTCCATAATAATCTGGCAACCAATAAACATTGTAACATTAACAGATGTTATAATATTTAATACCCGATCCCAAGGACATCACAATATGGGAACGTACCCATACTACGTGACACGTTTAGGGGGGGGGGGGTCTTCAAAATGTCACGCTCCATACAAATGAGCAGCGGGTTGCATAGGATTTTGGTCACCGGGGGGGGGGGGGGGGGGTTAAAAGTTGCAAATAGTTGGTCACGTAGTATGGGTACGTTCCCTATCTAGAATATTATTTACTGATATGACAATTTAAGTGGCCGATCAATTCACCTACCTGGTCTCCAGTCTGACAGAGAACAATGAGGATCCAGCAGAAATCAGAAGGAGAATCACAGCAGCCAACAAAAGATACTTCTCTTTGCTGCCAGTGTTTAAGTCACGTAGTGTCCACAGAAAAACCAAAATAACCATATATAAGACCATTGTTAGAACTGTATTGGCATATGGATGTGAGGCGCTGACACTGACGGTAAAGATGGCTGAAATGCTGGATACTTTTGAAAGAAAAGTGCTGAGAAGAATATGTGGACCCGCGAAAGAGGGTGAACAGTGGCGCATCCGGCACAATACAGAATTGTATAATATATATAAGGCACCTAGCATCTCAACACATATGAGACTCCTCAGGCTGAGATGGGCTGGGCATGTACAAAGAATGCCGGATACACGCGTCCCAAAAAGAATTTTGACTGGACACCCAGGTGGAAAGAGAAAAGTGGGAAGACCCAGACTGAGCTGGGAAGACGAAGTAAGAGGGGATGCAGCACAGCTTCTCCAGGTACCAAATTGGAAGTCAGCCGCTGAGGACAGGAGGAGTTGGAGGCGACTGTTGCAGGAGGCCAAAGCTCAATATGGGCTGTAGCGCCATCGAAGAAGAAGAGAAGAAGAAGATATGACTTTGGGAAGAGATGAAATTTGAGTATCACTTTAAATCCTGTCGTGTCTCACAGAAGTATTTAACTAATCTATTTCAAGTTCCAAGGATCCATTCACCAAACCCAGTATCTGCGGTAACCAAAGTTCTTTCAATCTCGTTCTAAAAGCAAATCAAGTATAAATATTTTCTGTATTAATGTAAAGGTAAAGGGGAAGTAATATAAAAGTAACAGTTGCGATCTTTGTATCTTATCTCCAAATACAGCTTGCGCAAGCCTCGAATTCACCCCATTTCCTCACCCCCGTCAAACCACAAAGCCTAGCGTAATGAGCTTCTTCAACCTGTGCACGCCATTTTCGATTTCGATCACGTGACGCGCGGTAAGATTGTAAGTACATACGGCGCCACTATTTATCGCCGTGACATGAAGTCTCCTCGCATGTACAGTACAGTGTGCAGTACATATTGTGCCCGCTCAATATGTGCATGCACAATGTGTACATGAGATTTCATTGCACTCCGTGGCATGAATACTGAGCACTTAATAGGTGCTGTTAATATCGTTCCTCCGGTCGCGGAGAGTGGCGAGAGGCGTAGCCAATTTGTCCCACCGGCCAATGGCGAATATTTAATGCAGTCGACTGCGACTGTCACGGGGAAATTAAATAAAGTATGTACGTGTGTCTTGTGTCTTGCGCGTAAACCGCCATTTTGATGGAAACAATTGAGCAATGCGCCCACTGGGCTGGTCACTATAATTTACAGTAGATACGGAATGCCGTGGGGAAATCACAACTACACGGTTAATGGAAAACATGGCCGATGGGCATATTTTCTTCTGTTACTGGAAAGTGTACCCTGAAGCCAACATGTATAATGAAAGTATTAATTATTTTAACAGTAAAAATAATAAAAATTCGAAAAATATGTAAGAAATCTTAAATAAAAAAAATGCTGGGGTGAAATAACAAATTCAAACTAAAGGGCTATATGGCCGATGGACATATTTTTTTATACTAATCGAAAAGCTACAAGAGAAAGCCGAAAGCCCATAGGAAATATATAGGTGTATTTTAATAATTATAATAAAATAAGTTTGTCTAACTTTACTTGTACTACTTTATTGTGTTGACCAACCGGTGTCGGTTAAACGTGAACCTTCATCAACAATATGTTTTTACCCCTGATGAAGGTTCAGGTAGAACTGACACCGGTTGGTTAATAATACATGTACTAAAGATTAATATAAATAGGTATTTAAAAAGTTATTTTATCGTAATGATTATAATTGTGTATACTTTAACAGCAATTGGTAAAATTAGGCACCTATTGGTCGGATTTCAATAATATGCAATGACTCAGACCGATTAAAAATACGGGATATTTTAATACATTTTAGAATTTATGAAGCTGAAAGTAATATTTTTCTCAGGATCACATTGCCTCCATAAACAAATATGCTAATTTTCTTTACAACGTAATTATATTTTTGTTGATAAGAGACTTTACCTTTCGAATGAATACCTTCAGTAAACATGAAAAATCATCTGTTAAAAAATTTAACAATAAGTTTGAAGAATTGAAACGTTGCTTGAAAGCCATGTTTAGTGACCAGAAAGCTGTGGTGAAATAACAACTTCACAGAAGTTTACACTTTTTCTATACTTCCACAAGATACAGAAGCAATTATTTATGTTTGGAAGTGTTATGCTACGTCCAGACTGAAGCCAACCTTCCAACTCGTTCTGGAAGGTTGGTCGATCGTGTGGTCGCTGCGGCCAACCCTCCAACCCCGAATTCCGTACTCCAAAATGGCGGACATGAAACAGCTGTAGCTACGCTGTATCTTTTTCAGTTGCCTACAATTATTACGTACGTATAATCATATACTTTATATACACGACATGTTTTCAAACAATTGTTATACCACTCTCCGTAATAATGTAGTCATTTTAATAGTACGCGGCACGGTGTGGACAGCTGCGGCAGGCTGGTTCGTGTGAGTTGGCCGTCGGGATCGCCTCGAAGGCGATCCCGGGCCAACGCGAACTCCAACCTTCCAACTCGAACTTCCAACGCACGAACACCCCTCCACACGATCGTCCAAACGTTTGAAGTTGGAACGTTGGCCGCAGTGTGGGCTTACCATTATTTATTCTAACAGCATTAGTTGACATAGATGTATGTATAGATCCAATAATATGTAATGATTACGAAATTTCGTGAAGAAATAACATTTACATTAAATAAAGGATAATATGGCGAATCAATAAGCAATCACTTCCGTAAGGGAGAATTGTGAAACAAATATTTATATTTTGTGGTTATCTGTACATGTAACGGCAAATTTATAGTTGAAAGTAGGCTTATGACCCCGTTATAATAAACATTTAGAATTTATATCCTGCATTTTAGTGAACGCCATATTCACTACAGTGTTTGACAGTTTTGACAAATTTAGGCACCAAAGTGTTGCTGACTAAAGAAAACACTATTTTTTATGTGATTTTTTTTTAATATAACCATGCTGAAAAGTAAACGAGTGAATTGATAAGAGATTATTGAATTGCACAAATTAGATGAAAATTTTGAGATAATGGATGATGTGGAATTTTTGGATGAGATGGGTTACTAGTCGGTGGTTGGCTATTGAAATCTGTGTGCCGCCACCCTCAACTAAATGCATGTCAAGCAAAGATTCGAAAAATTTGTTTTTATATCCCTTCGTGCGATACACTCTGGAACCATAAAATTATGCAAATATACAAAAAAGTCTGATTTAAACATAAAAGAAAAATTATTTCGAAATGCATATTTTATTATTTTATTGTTAGTCTCACAAGTCTAGACTTTTCACACCAGCGACATCCACAAAATTGTGCAAAAACACCAATTGTACGTACGAGTAGTTTATTTCGTTCAGTAGCAAAATTCTCAATTCGGCATCTAGGTTTCCTAGGTCTAAAAACATAGATCTCTACAAGACCCAGGTGCGCTTCGTGCTTCCGTCTGAATTTCTATCGATTTCTTACATATCTCCCTTAAACACGTTAAGTTTTAAATCTCTTAAAAAATATATGTTATTCTTGAAGATAATATCTAGACATTCCCCGCAAACGCAATATATAAAATTCCCTCGATGTAAAAAAAAACCGCAAAGTATGGTTTAAAAATTATTATAAACCCGTTTGTTTCAGTTATTTTACAGTTTTATGTATGAAAAAAATCACAATGTTTCTTTAAATGCTGTTTAAGACAACCCCCACAAGACTTTTGCTCTATTTTAAACGAGTCGTGTTTTATTAAACATTTGCGCTCCTCTAACATTCGTAATTTCATATCTCTCCATCTTCTTCTTTTTTAGCCCGGTTGCGGCGCCTTAGCATCCCCAAAGATGACACAGTCCCTGAGGGATTTTTTTAACTTAGGTTAACTATGTATAAAATAGAAAATATATTCGAAGTCCTCCTCACTAGGAGATCCTGTGCTGAGGGGGACTATGCTTTGGATAAGTTTTTCAGCGACTTCTATGGTTTAACTTGTTTGGATAAGGTTTTCCAGAAACTTCTATGATGTTTTAAGTATACTAGTAAGGTCATTTTCCGGTAGTTCCTTCAGCCAACATTTAATGTCCTTAATGTAGCTGTTTTTTGTTTTAATTTGTTTGATACTAAGTGGGAGTTTGTTATATAACTTTACTGCTAAAAATTCAGAACTTCTTTGACCAAATGAACTGTGCTATTATCCGTATTCCAGCTTTGTACGCGCCCTCAAAATGCGATATTTCAAACAACCCACTTTAATAATTGGTAATGCATCATTATGGATTATAAAAATATGTTTTTTTTATCAAACTCTACAAAAGTACAAACCTTAGATAATGCGCTTTATAGTAGAAGCAGTATTTTACAGTACCAACACAGACGACGGATAATTTTATTTCCCAAACCATCCACTACCGACCCAGAGCGTTGGTTGCCTGAGTTACCTATTGACCCAATACAGGTTTATGGCGGCAATTTGCATGGCGGTTGTTTCCAGTCTACAATGTCTGGCAGAATTAAAATAGCGGAGGAGCTTGCTATGCGGACGTGGTACATTATTATTTATCTTAATTAAAATGAATACGGCTCCCTGGTACTTAGCGAAATTGTAGTAAAAGGTGGGATGGCAGCAATTAATTATTCAGAGTTGGAAATAAATGCAATTTGCCATCCTCATTTACAATAATTTGTCTGAACCATCTTTTAAATGATTTCTTTTGAACATGGAAATAAGGTTTTTTTGCTTAACATCAGTAATTTCCTCTTATAAATTTATTTGAGTGGGTCACCGCTTGATTTGCATGGTTCACGCTCTGTAAAATTTTAAGAATTCAGGGTTCAGTAACAAGGTTAAGAAAAGGTCGCTTGATGGTTGGAGCTTGTGTACTGATGATGGACGGATAATGGAGTGTTAGGACATGCTTAATAAAAATTATTAATAGAAAAATCTTTCAGGTTTAATCATTTAAGAAGAAGATAATTGATAAATCAAAAAAATGGCCCAGTGTATGCGTTTTCCCGGTAAGGCAGAGGTCAGGTTCGATTATCAGTTGCGACCGTTAAATATTTTCTGTGTCTTGTTCTGATTCATGTTTCATTTAAATTTATTAGTAATATCTTCTTCTTTAATGATTAAATATTGCATTAATGTATAACCTTCATTATGTATATCCATAAAATTAAATATTCTTTCCAACTAACTAACTGACTAACTATCACGCCGTTTCTCCGCAGGGGTAGGCAGAGAGGACGGACCGCCAAACAACTCGGTCTTGGCACACACTCTTTGCCTCACTCACATTCATACATCGTCTCATACATACTCTTCTATTATTCTGACTTTTGACATGGCCCGTCTCAAGTATCTGATTCACTTGATCGTGCCATGTCTTCCTCGGGCGTCCCCGACTTTTTCTACCATTCACATTTGCATCATATATTCTTTTTACGCTACTTTCTTCGCTCATTCGCTCTACGTGCCCAAACCATCTGAGGGTCCCTTTCTTAATTTTGCTCATTATACTTACATCAGCCTTACATTCTTTGCGGATATCCACATTTCTAACACGATCACACATGGTTTTATCACACATACGTCTCAGGGATCTCATTTCAACAGCATTCAGTTTGCTTTCATTCTTCCTCTGCCAGTTCCATGCCTCACTGCCATACATCAGGGTAGGTACCAGGACTCCATTGTGGACTGCTAGCTTCGCTTTTTTGACAGTTTTTTTTATTAGCGCCAACGGCATTCAGTCCTCCATTAATGGAGTTACCGGCATTTACCCTTCTTTCAATATCTTTCCGTTTTTTTTAATAGAGAACAAACTGTATGCCGCTAGCAGGAATTGACGTGAATTATTTATGTTCTTGTATTCTTTTATAATTTTTTCACAGGACTGAAGTTTAGAATTTCGTAATAATTCTCAACTTACATATAAGGGCGCACAGTACACACTGTGTAAACTTCTTATAGAACGTCGTCCATCTATTAAAATGGGTTATTAATTACACAGCTAGCATTAAAATTGGTCATTACTAAATCTCATTGACTTATAAATCCCAAAAAGACAAAACTGTGCTTATTTTACCATGCCAGAATTTATAGTTTAAGAACTTCAGACTTTACCACCAAAAAGTAAATAAAATAAGTTGAAACATCATAAAGTATTTTGATTGCTTGTTTATATCTACATCACGTCGTATTATTTTCATATAATTCAGCATCTGTATATTTTTTGCCCTCTAAATTGCCTCGATTTCTCGTGCCGTTAATTTGCATGCATTAAATGAAACGATTTGCCACGGTATTTAATTATTAAACAAAACGATCAAAGCCAGAGCACTACGAGCTGCGAGTATCAGACGCGGCGATATTCAGTTGATGGCGATTTTAAGTGACGCAATCAATGATTAGCTGCAACCTGCAACCTGACTTATTCAACGAATCTAGTATCTTTATAATACAGGGTGGAAATACTAATAATCCACAAAATGCATAATCGACTAGAAAGTTAGCTGAAAAACTATTAGAAAAATGGGTCTTAACATTTCATTTTTGTAATAACAATTATGTATCAGCCACATAACAATGAGAATAAATAAGATAAAACCGGGTAATTTGACGTCTTTTCTTCACGATACGTTTTGATTTAATAATATTAAAATTGTTGGTTTAGGCAACTTTTTTTAAAATTAAACACAAACTAAGAACGCAAGAACTTTTTTTGGTTCTTAGGTTCATAGTTTGGGGTAAAAAGTGAAGCTAAAAAACTAACATTACCTATAAGTTAAAATGCTAGTTTTCTTATAACATAACAGTGGCCGCCAAGTGAACAATCAATTTTAATTTTAGCGAAATAACTATTATCTTATATGCACTATTTTCCATTTCAGGGTACTGAAATAGTTGTTTCTCGTTGTAAATCTAACTGAATACTATACAAAGTATTTTTGTTATTAGTTTTTGGGATATTATGCCGTGTTGCGCTACCTCCTTCTTTAGCCAACGTTTCGGACAGCGTTACAGTGTCCATCATCACACATCTGCCCTGATGATGGACACTGTAACGCTGTCCAAAACCTTGGCTAAAGAAGGAGGTAGCGCAAGACGGCATAATATCTCAAAAACTAATAACAAAAATACTTTGGGCCGTGAAAATCTAAAATCGTATACTATACAAAGTGTTTTTTTAAATAAAATATGCCTACTAACCGTGTGCCACTTTTGTGTATGTTTTCCAATATTCCAAAAATGCATACTTATGATTTAAACGCAAGGTGCAGAACTTTAATCAAATCCTCACTCGTCGAATTCACGGTTCCATGCCAACTCAGAATGAAACCAACTCAGAACCACATCACTAAGGTCATTAAAAGTTATGAAACGGTTACGGTTTCACGGCAGTTGATTCCCCGACTGTTGCCCCCCGGCATACTCGTATACAATATACAGTCGGTTTAGGGAAAATACGGTATACCTACTTATGCAAAATATGAGTGAACCTAAATGTGTGAACCCGAAGAGGTGTGCAGAGAGAACGTACCGCCGAAGAACAAAAGAATTAAACATGTTTTCATTCAAATGCATCACGGAAAAAACTATGTACCTACCTACTTATCTAACTGTATATATCAGCGTTTAGTCAATTTTAGGTTTGCCATCGGTAAAAATTGCACAAAAAATTATAATTTTATAATAATTATAATTTCGGGGGGCCAACTGTCGGGGGATCAACTGTCGGGTCACCTCTATTTACGAATGTATTTTTTAACATATGTAATAACTACTGGCTTTTGTACCCGACTTCGCCCGTTCTTGGTTTCTAGCTGTATCTCCCATTTCTAAACACGAACATCACATTAATAATACGTTACTGATACATTTACTATTGTGTGCAAAATTTATGTCCTTCTAGATCAGTGGTTTCCAGAGTGGTCCGTGCGGACTCCCAGAGGTCCCTAGGATCTTACAGGGAGTCCGTGGAGAATAAAAATTGATTTGGGGGTCCCTGAATGACGTCAGGGGGTCCGCCTCAAGGTTTTAACACATTTTTATTCATATGGAAATTTCGTCGGGGGAGGGGCGTAATGGGATGGGATGGGGCGGGATCCATTTCGCCACACCCCGTATCCCATCTCGCCCCCTTCATGTGGTAAATATGCCGTCCCACCCTATCCCATTTCACCCCCTCTGCTGTAGTAAATATGCCATCTCACCCTATCCCATTCAGCTCGCCCCGGGGTCCGTGGGCCAAATCAGTTTGGAAAAGGGGTCCGGCCAAAAGAGTTTGGGAACCACTGTTCTAGATCGTCTGCAT
Source organism: Limnephilus marmoratus (assembly GCA_917880885.1). Taxonomy (NCBI): domain Eukaryota; kingdom Metazoa; phylum Arthropoda; class Insecta; order Trichoptera; family Limnephilidae; genus Limnephilus; species Limnephilus marmoratus. The sequence continues at coordinate 25,876,324 of OU862921.1, read as the reverse complement.
TATCAATAGGGATGTGCCAATTTCGTACAATTTCTAAAACCTTTGTTTCTCATTTCTACGAAAATATTTTTAATATCTACAGGTATTCAAGTGGTTATAAAACATTTATCTTCACCTGTTTTTAAATTTTAGGTAACATTAATATTTGTCATTTTCATTTATAATATTCTTTAAAAAGTATTTAGTCCTTTATGTAATAATTCTATTTCAAATATTTTCCAGTTTACATGATCTAATAAATTTCATTATTCTCGATATGCCATGGAACTCAGTTGAGGCTATTAAATTCTGAACTTCCGATGAGTTCAATATTGTTTATAAAATCTTTAAAGTATATTTAGGTATTCAAGAAGAGGAAATGAACAAAGAAAAAAGTGTGTGGGAAACATTGAAATATAAAACCGACAAATTGAGCAGAAAGTGTACGTAAAATTGCAACAGAAATTGATTTTGTCAAAAAAAAAACTGTGTGATTTAAGTGGCACAGACAAAATTTAAAACAACTTCATCGCTAGAAAAAAAACGCGAAATATTTATTTTATGATGACACGATCAAAATTGTCAATGTTTGAATGAAACCAGTAGCAATATTAATTTATTTAATGTTTGGTTACAGAGTTCATATTTGTCAAACAAATAATATTCATGTGGCGATAACTAGTTATAACATAAACTTTTTTTATTTAAATGTCATTCACTAAATACCAAATCCTTCGCAACATTTTCATATTTGTTAATAAAAAATGTAATCTTCTTTGGTCTCACATTTAACGATTAGTAGCTTGATTTCTTGTGTTTCCACTTTCTGTTTTTTTGTTGATAACACGATGTGATCAAACTCGACCGTTTTGTTCAATTAATTTACAAGGCGAGCCTGTCGGGAGATTAGCATGTTTTAATTGCAATTGATTGAAGGATACATTTAGAGTACCTGCACAGGTACTTCAAGTCTATAAAAATAATACACATTGCTTTTTATGGATGAAATAATATATGTCCGGTCACGTTGTGCCTTCAATACTTACCTTCTCGTACGTTTAGATTTTTTTACGAACAAGTTCTTCCGGGCAAATTGATTAATTTGTCTCTAATTAACTTTTCTGCCGAAATCTCAGATTTTATATATTTAAGTAAGTGGTTCAAAACCCGGAAAAATTCAATTGAATTTTAAAAAGTCATTTTAAGATGGAATTTAAATCAAATTTTAAGTATACAATTGCGCCGCACGTCTGGAAGGTGTTTTAATACAAACATTTTTAAGGATTTGAAATTCTAACCAGATCTGAATAGCCAGATGCTTCCCAACCCTCGTCTTCTTTCCTAGATTATTCGCTTCCACTTCTAAACAATTATCATCAGTGTCCGGTCAGTGGTTGAGTTGGCATCGTGTGTTCAATTCCTCGTCTGGCTAAGTCCTGCTTTACAACACAAGCAACATTTTACACTTACTGTGGTGGTAGTAGGAGATTTTCAAATATTGTCAGGTTATTCGTAACCCGGAATGTTTGTCTTTCTTTTAAGAAAACGTATTATCTGTCATATGCCATCTGAATAATTTATAAAGAAATTTGCCGAACTTTAATTTAATAAAATTTGCTTAATCATTGAAAACGTTTCTGAATTGATTCTGCAATTTTCGTAACCCGCGCTGTGATAATTGATTTTAAATTCCAATTATAATAATATTGCTCTTTGTAGGCATCCATTTGAAGCATAAATAGCGCATTGCGTGTTCGACACCACACGTTCATTAAATTTAATGTCTTCATTATAAACCTTTGCCTTACCGGCAAATATCTCTCACTATGTATTAATTCTATGGGAGCTTTTCAAAAGCTTTGACCTTTTTGGTAAGATGGAGATTTGAAGTCAAAAACATAATTTATTATGGAAACCAAAAGGCGTAGGTAATTAGTGGTTAAAGATAAAATGGTTCAAAGTGTTTACTAAGAATCTTAAAATATAATGAATATTACAAAGATTCAGATATTTCGCAATAATTTCACATTTAAAAATTACAATTTTCAGAATAATCCGAGAAGGGTTGGGCGCTCAACGTTTTGATAGGCGCTATTATATAACATATTTAAAAAACTAAAACATCTTAAAACATCAATTGTAAGTCATTATATCGTGTGTGATTATGTCATGGTGTGACTTGAAGTTAATACACATACAGACAAGGGCGGATCCAGCTTTGACGCCAGGGGGGGGGGGGTCACATAGCGCCAGGGGGGGTCACATAGTCTTAGTCAAGTCACTAGAAGTTGTAATTTAATTTTTATAATAATAGATGCAAGTAAAAAGTAGGTCCACCTAGGTCCTGGATCCAGCCCAGGGGGGGGGTCATGACCCCCATGACCCCCCCCCCTCCCTGGATCCGCCCTTGCATACAGAAATGTCAAAAAAATACTGGTACAGTAAAATTTATAGATGATTTAATGTCAATAATGCTTTTCATGCATTTGCAAATAATCGTTTTGAATCATGCTTTCAAAAACGATCCAAACATGCAAATCGATTTTCATTCTTACTGGTGTAAAAATCATCTGTCGCTGCCGTAGATCCAACGTAAAAATATTATAAAATTTTATTAGAGTAAATTTTTATATGACTTTTGAAGGTTAAACCCATGTAATGTATCATTGAATAAGAATATAATACTAATAAATTTAAACATACCATAAAACAAAACAAGACACAGAAAAATAAAATAAAGATATAAATATTAATAAAATCGGATATGCTAAAGAAGGAGGTAGCGCAACATGGCATAACACCCCAAAAACAAATAACGAAAAAAAAAATTGGATGTGTTTATCCGAAACACTACCTAGGGGCCGTTCAAGTATTACGTAACGCACTTGGGGGGGGGGGTCTTGTGAAAAGTTACTGTGCGTTATGATGGGGGGGGGGGAGGAGGGGGGGTCCAAACAACGCGTTACGTAACATGTTTTTCTTTGTTTTATATAAAAAAAAGGACTTAAAATCTTCCAAGTTGGCAACCCATTTCGTTCTCGAAATCTCTTGTTTATTTATTACCGCAAACGCGATTAAAACAAAAAAAATATATTTAAGCGACTTTCCAATACTTTGCGCAACTTAATTGTGACTTTCAGGTAAAAATTGTAACGTTTAGGGGGGGGGGGGGGGTACGGAAATCGTTACGGCGCGTTACATGCGGGGGAGAGGGGGTCAAAAATCTTCAAAAATTACGTTACGTAATACTTGAACGCCCCTCTAGGTTGAAAGTAAATTCAGTAGCAATCAAAAATACGGGGAAAATTAGTTAAAGATAATATTGGCAGGTAGGATTCTTATTTAAAATATGAGATTGATAAAAATTACGTAAAATAAATAGGTCCATGGCCGAATTGTTTATAGCACTGTTCCGGTAAGACAAGATCTTGGGTAGGTATAAATTCTCAGTTGCGACTGTTACCTTTTGGTTTTTCTGTGTCGTGTTCTATTTCGTGTTTCGTTACTTTTATCTCTTTAGATTTATTACTTTTATCTCCTTCTTTAATAAAAATATCATTGTTTGTGTTACATGAACCCACCGATCAATAAAGCCCATCAATGCCCCACCCCAATACATTCACCTGAAATGTTATTTATTTATTTACGCCCTAGTGGGCTTTTACAAGGATAGATAACAATAGTTAGGCAGGTACGTAGTACACAATTATAATGATTAAAATAATAATAAACAATAAAATTAATTAAAATCAAAATCATACATTTCATTTAAAGACTTCTTTTTATAACTAATACAGAATCTGCAAACATGTATACAATATTCCCAAATTTATTACCAAAATGATGTAATCTATTTATAGGTGTATGAGCCTCATAATTTGTTTTAAAATTGTCACAGAAGAAGGTAGTACATTGCCTCGTTTTTCTGGTCGGTACGTAAAATTTTATTTTGGCCAGAATTTCAGGGTTGTCAACGCAATTACTAATGATTTTATTTAATAGTACAAGGTCAGAGATGATCCGCCTATCTGACACCGTAATTAAGTTTAGTTGTTTCATCAAAAGGACATAGTTAATATTTTGAATTGGAATATTCAGCTTAAAGTTAACAAATCTTAAAAATTTGTGCTGTACCCTTTCAATATTGTCGGAATGTATTTTATACAATAAGGACCAAATGGATGAATTATACTCTACCTGGCTTCTTACTAAAGAAGTGTACAATATTTTCAAACATTCTAGTGACTTAAAATCACTAATATGAATTAATTAATCACTTATGAACATATTGTTAGGCCTCATTCTCACGGGAGCTTTTTTAACGTCCGTTAAAAAAGCGTTCAAATAGAACAAATGCATTTCCAAGTATACATTCACACGTCAGCGCTTTTAAAAAGCGACGCTTTTTTATCGAGCAGTGTTGCATTTTGAGCGCTGGGCGTTGGGCGTTAAAGGGAATAGATCATATGAAACTTCGTATTATTATTCACACGAGCGGTAAAACAACGCCGGTGCATCAATCTTTATCTGTTAATCCTGTACTTCCATTTAAAGTAATTAGGATTCTAGAGAATCGTCGATATCGCCCCGCTAATTCAACTGCACCAAGTTCTAGGCCACACTCCGCATAAAGCTTTTTTACCACTTTCAACCCAAATATTTGCCCATGTCCATCCAACACTGACGAATCAAGTTCAATAACTGTTCAGAGCCCATTGACTTATATAAGTTCACCAGAAGAATTTTACTTATCTCCAGATGATTGTTAAATTTAATACCTAAATTTTTAATAAATATAAATTATTTTGTAATTATTGTTTTTAAACAGGTAAATAAAACTAGTCGTTGTACAGGTGGTGTCGCCAAACGCACGGTATCTTGAAGTGTTATTCGAGGCCCCACTATCGTCAACAGTTCGTCAAATGTTGTAATAGACAATCAAAAATAACTAAAAAAATTATCGGGGTATTGCCTTAATTCGTACAGTGTCACAAACTGCACTTTCTTTTAAGTATCTCAGTTCATTCAGAGCAGTGGCGGCGTAAGGGGGGGGCGGAGGGGGCGGTCCGCCCCGGGTGCCAAGCCCCGAGGGGTGACAACGACAATCCACTCGTACATAAAGAATGCGCACAAAATCTCCCGCTGTAAAGACGTGTCAATAAATAACTACGTACTCTTGTATCTAGCTACTTACATTATCATATTTTGAAATGCGTCGCAACTATATATATATATATTTTTTTTTAATATAATTTCTAATTCCCTTTCTAAAACTGAAGAATCATTTTAAGAAGCTTGTATCAACACTCGAAGTGATGTGTGATCCCAACACCGGCAAAGTAGGCGTTGAAAGAAGAAATTAGCGAAACTCAATCGAAAATCTGGAGACAGAAAAATCAGAAAAAGTTATTGGCACCTCTGGGACTTGAACCCAGGACCTTCTGCTTACATGGCAACTTGGCAACAGCTCTACTAACTTAGCTAATTAATAATAAGATATCCAGACACTATCTAGATAGCCAAGGGCGGATTTAGGGGAGGAGGGGGCACGGGGGCACGTGCCCCCCCCCCCCGCAGACGGTATTTTTGTGTACTGTGGAGATTCCATCACAGTACATACATAGAAGCTAAAACTGTCTTTTTTAAACATTTAATTTTTCGATTGTTTTGACACTTTCATAAATCTTCCTATACATACTTGAACTTGTAGAAATAAACTTGAAATATGATACTTAAGTTTATTTCTAACAATAAATGTTGATTTTTTTGCGCGTCCACCCCTTGTGCCCCCCCCCCCCCCCCCCCCCCCAGAAAAAAATCCTAACAGTAATTGTTGATTTTTTTGCCCGTCCGCCCGTTGTGCCCCCCCCCCAAAAAAAATCCTGGATCCGCTCTTGTAGATAGCATTTAGTTCGGGTTTGAATCATGCAATCATATATAAAGGTGGCAGCCAATAATATGTGCATGAAGAAAATGAAGATAAAATTGGTAGTTCTTAGTCGAAGAACGATACAGTTAAATGTGACCGAATTGGATATAGACACCTTAGCTCAGTTGGTAGAGCTGTTTCCATGTAAACGGAAGGTCTTGCGTTCGAGTCCCAGAGGTGCCAATATCTTTTTCTAACTCCTTAATAAAATCTTATTTAAGAACCACAATAAGCCAAGCGCGAATAATCAATTTTTCTATGTTATCAATTGAAAGATGTCGGGAAAACAATCTTGATATTGTGATCGAATATTTTAGTAAAATGAAATCTCGTAAGCATGTTTAGTATTTGTTGTTTTATTTTATGTAGGGTGTTCAATACAAAACCGCCCCGGGTGCCAATTTACCCTACGCCGCCACTGATTCAGAGGATGAACCCAGAATGCCTTTTGTTTTCTTTTTCGTCTTCTAGCAACACAAATCGCTATTGCTATTAATTTTGCAGAAACCATTCCACGTCTTACTGAAGCGAGAAACGAAACAAGAGTGATTTTTAAGCGTTCGTATGAACAATCATATCGAAAACGTTATAAAAGCGCCAACGCCGAGTTTTAACGCAGCGTTTTTTAAAGTCTCGTGCGAATTACGCCTTAGAATATGCTTGATAAAGAACACTTTATTCCATCAAAAAATTATTCAGTAATGTGAACCATCCCAAGAGGTTGCTATAGGTTTAATTACAGTTTGGAAACTTTGTATTTAATAAATCAGTTTGCTTACAGGCAACAATTATAATCCACGACCTTTATTGAGTGCACCAATAAGTTAAATACGATTTCATTTGCGCAAGCACAATTAAATGTTAATTTATGAACAGCGTGTTTTACACGAGTCTATCTGCGCGTTAAATCACACAAATAATAAATGCATTCAATAATGATACCGTAATCGCAGAGAATGTTTCTTCATTAAAAGCCCCATTTGTCGGTTGTCAGCCACCCAGAGAGCTGCTAATACCTTTTTAATAGCAACTCTCGATGAGAAAGTCTTAAAACAACCAAATTGTGCAATTTATTAGTGAAGCCAGGTAAACTTTTCAGATTTTCGTCTAAATAAACCGCGTTCTCTTTATTTTGGTTTTACATTAGGGAACGAACCCATACTACGTGACCCACTGTTTGCAATTTTTAACCCCCCCCCCCCTCCCCCCCTCGGTGACCACGTGTAGTATATTCCAAAACCCCTTCCCTCCCCTTACAGTTTTCACGTAGTAAATCATAAATATGGTTTTGAATCATTTCTTGCTAACAAAAAGTTTTAAAAAAAATATTTGGCTTATATTTATCTTTAATAATAGAATGCATGCATACCTATAATTACAGGAAATTTTTTTTAAAATAGATAAAGGTTTCTAGATTGACTACGTGATAAAAACCTAAGCCCCCCGCCCCCCATTGTGACCAAGCGTGGTATTTTGAAGATCCCCCCCCCCCCTAAACGGGTCACGTAGTATGGGTACGTTCCCTTAGCTTTACACAGGAGGCTCTGAGAAAAATAATTTCCCTCAAGGCCCATGTCATCTTAGGGAATGCTTTTTAAGGAAAGGAAGGAGAGGAAGTTCTGGAAAGGAAATAGGTAAGAGGGGTGAGTAGATATCTGGGGGAAAGTGTGCCTAGGTGTGACGTATGTATGAATCCATTCCTCCAACCGCGGTGCAAGGCAATGGGTCGAGAGATTCCGTCTGGAGAGGATAAAAGAGCTCTGTCGATCCTGCCCACCACACGGCAGGTGGGCAGATGCATCGATCGCCAAGACATGGACAAACCTCACCCCATGAACCCGGGTACCCCTGCTAAGTTACCAAACGTAGCGAACCACTTGGGGTGACCTATGCAGGGGTGATGGTTATCCAATAAATAGTTCCCGGGGCAGCGGTACCCATACCCGCATCCCAAATTGAAAGTGTGCAGATTTGAGATTATAAAGATTTCCTTTTAATTATTTTTGGCCAAATCAAAAGTGTTTTATGTGAGTGTTGACAGCTCATGTGACAGAGCGGTAAAATCCTTTACTACAGCCATACTCAATCTGCGGCCCGTCGGGCTTTTGTCGGGAGGCACATCTTTTTTTTATAAACATCTCAGAAATTTTTCAATAAATGCTAAATTTTCCAGTTATTTTTTTACATTATTACATTATGAGGTATCGTTAACGCGACCGTACATCCCGGTTTGAACGAAATGTACCAGTTTTTCAGTAGGTTGTGCAACATTCGGCACTCGAAGCCATATTGATAACTGACATTAATTAAAAAAATGTGCCAAGAATTTCATTTTTCTTCTGATATTATATTAAAGAATGAAAAATCTTACAAAAATATAAAAAAATATTTATCATTTTTGACGTGTAAATTTTTTAATAAAATCTTCAATCGATGAAATATGTGTTCATATTTTTTTGTACTTGTATTCCTCTGGGAAGCAGGAAAAATCTGCATCCCATGATGACAATGCGCGGTAGTGATAAAAAGATTTCAATTCGTTGATGAATCGAGTTAAAATAATTGTACTTTCGTCGCTGAATAGAATGGAAATATCGAAATACATACCACTATGCGCAGTGTTTGAAGGTGTAAAAATCTAATATACCCCACCAAAGCATGTTACAAACATTTTAAAATTGTATAACCGGTACTTTTCAACAAAGCAGATAAATTAATATTTATTTCTTTTTTATTGTTTTCATTAAGATTAAAAAAATAATTAAGCATGCAAAACTCTTTTTTTACATTACCGACAGGTGTCTTGCGCTGTCTACTTCTAAAACATAAAAACCCGTCCCAATATATTTGCGTCACTCACATCGATGGATACAAACATTAAAACAAGTATTTTCTTCCGAAGAACTAAAAAAAACTTTAAAAACGACAGCTAACTTGAGCACGATCAAAGATATTGTAATTTTAATTCTGCGGTTTTTACGAATTTATTTATAATCAGTTTTCGCGATAACATTTTTTATGGGGGTTTTAATATTTTGATTCGACCTTTCTTGAAGAAAATCGTAAACATATTAGCAAGTGGAATAAATAATGTATAATTGGGTTTGGACCTTAATTTTCAGAGCAAATATTATAAAGGGGATATTATCCTTTATCTTTTTATAATATAAAGGGTTCATGAGATAAAAATGAAAACTAAAGGGAGATGCTAAACGTCAAAGGTAGTTGACACTGAAGTGAGGTTGTTGACGTTCGATCTTCAATTTACTCCTTACTGCCTTTGATAGTAAAACTGTTGAAGATGCTTCGTCCTCTTCACCAAGACGATATTCAAATATGACAGAAATCTTAACAAGAATTTTTGTCAGGTGAACATTCTGGCAATAGTGCCCTATCCTCACGCTTCAAATGAAGGATGTTGGGAATTTGTTCAAAGAGAGTCTGGAAAACCCTGGTATTGAAGGAATCGTTGACTATATTATGAAAAAAATCCTTTTGTAACAGTCATGGCGATTTACTGAATATAGAAAAAAAGAAAATCGCTTCATACCAGCACTTCTTGAGAGATTCATACTAGGAAGACCATCTTTAGACTATTGTATATATTTCGATCATTTTGGCCTACATTTTTTAAGTTTTTTATTACAATTAGTTTATAAAGCAGATCTGTAGCATAATGTAGGCCTACGATCTACAAAGGTATCGTGAAAAAAATACTGAATAGTTGGTACTTTTTGGGGTATGCTTTTTTCAGCATTCATCAGATTCAAATTTGTATTAATCAAATAATTGTCAGCCCTGTCAAAAATGTATTCAAGTGGATTTGTTAAAATACTTACATATTTTTGTTACTTTGAAAAGTTTTTCCAAGAATAAACTGAAAACTTTCACACAGCCGATAAGTAAACTTACGCCTACATACTGGTTTTGGTTAATATAAACTGTGTACGTAGCTAGTACAAACAAATGGACTGTTTAAAAATATAAATAATTTTTTAAAAAATTAGGAAAATGCTTCCATAAAAATTAAATCTTTTTTTATTATTTTCGCCTTTCCTACCAAACAAGTAAGAAACGTCATGGATTTTTCAACCATTTTTACTATTCTTGCCGTTACATCGCATATGTATATGTTAGTTTCTTTCATCGTTTGTTTATTAGTACCTCTTGTGCACATTTAGTATAGCACGTATTCACACATGGACATATTATTATTTTGCGTTTCCAAGTGAGAAGGATAATACGCGTGCAGACAGTTCCTCGCGCAGAACATGAATTTTACAACTTTAGAGTCTATGTTTCTCCGTAGAATTCTTTTGAAGAGTTCTTTCCAGTCAATTAGGAAAGTTGCGCTAAGTTATGTTTGTACTATAATATTGGCAAAATAACATTTTATTATATTTTGCTATACGTTTTATGAAGTACCAATATAACGGAATAAATTCTTCTTGAGGTTTGCTTCTCGTTGCTATTTTACAATAAATGGGTTTTTGTCCGGTAGGTAGGTAGGGGAGACCTAGGAGAGTTGTGACAATTTTTAATTTAAGGGACATATCTCGCTTAAGAAATATTCCGTATTTATGATATATGTAAATAAAGGTAGCACCATTCCTTCCCTTTCCAAAACAATCTTCAAAATTAATTAAAGTATTACGGTTTCCGAGAAAATCAACAAAAAGAACAACCCTCTCCCTCTGTCACAACTCCCCTATCACCGAGGTAAGTTACCTCGGTGATAGGGGAGTTGTGACAGGTACCGAGATAAGTTGTGACAGCTTTGTATTTAGATTATTTTAGTATTTAGACACTAGCAATGCCTTTACCAGTCTTTCGTGTAAAGTTATTAGGCATTCTGAAACAAAAAAGTAGTCATCCAGCATGCAATATCACACTACAAGTCCAAATATTTTTTTTATCGAAAATGATTTTTTTGAGACAAGATTTTATTGTGAACTGCACTTGCAAGATTTGACCTTAACATACTAACGTACAAACACACGTACAGACATCGTAAATTAATTTTAAAAAGTGTCGAAATAATCCAGCAGAAAAATGAAGTCAAAAAGAGAGTTGTGACAGGCTGTCACAACTCTCCTAGGTGCTCAAAATTACGACTTGGTCCGAATAATGATTCATATTTTCTAAACACGATGCAAACACAAAATATCAATGCAACGCTTTGAGACTTAAATAACCATAGAATTTAAGAAAAAATAACACAACAACCCACTTGTAATAAGACGTGATATAAATTCAATCAAAATTTTGAAGAAAAACTAACTTTACGCATTTTTTTGCATGCATACGTCGTAATTACATAACCGCTTCTCGTGCACCGCCGGTGGGTACTGAGTGAAGTAGCGCGTCTCGAAAGCGACAAACGAGCATTGTTACAATATCGCTAACTATTATAGGTAGGGAGAAATCGTCTTTGTCACAACTCTCCTCTGTTACAACTCTCCTAGGTCTCCCCTACACAAAGTTTATTTCAAATTTCAATTTCGTCTATTTTTGTTTTGTTTATAAGTACATATTCAGATAATTGGAAGAATATTGTGGATGTAATTTTAAAAATAATATTTAGAAACCTTTATTTTGCTTGCGTTAATGTTCTGCCTCCGAAAATATTTATTCAATCAATAGTAGAGTTAAAGTCAACCTGAGATGGGAAATATTTGCTCTTCTCTGATCTACGTATTGATTATTCAGGGTAGTAGCGTAAATTCTGTGATAAAGGTGCTCTTTAATCTATCAACTTTAAAAAATAAAATATTTATTTGTGTTTATGGCCATTAAAATAATACCGCATTAGAAATAAAACGAGAGATAGATAAGAGAAGTATGTACCTACGTACAAACGTATGACCAAAAAGGCACAAAAATATACAATATAAATATAACATTAAATCAATATCTGAACAAGATTTTAATGAAATCCATGATTTAAGAGCGTTTAACCAGCCAGCGGACGAAAATCCACATTTCGTCGAAAGTTGTTTTTACGATCGTGCAGGGCGGTTACAATGAGAAAGATTAATTATTCTCCGTACCAGCTTTTAAAAAATATAACTCAATATCGATTTTATTTCATTCCAAATTCGCTTTAATTTATACCTACATCCAAAACTGCTGAAAGGCGTGATGATAAAACTATTAAAATAATGTCCTTTTTATAATTATTTTTTGATTATAAGTATTTATCATTTTTCAATAATGTCTAAGTTAAATAAGAATGTTGAAAAAATCTGAAATATATTAGTTTGTAAGTGCGCAAATAAATACACAAACGAACCAATTTTCGTCAAGAAACACATGTACGTATATATTTTATAATGATTTTATTTAAACTAAAATTAAAATTCTAAAACATGCGATACCTAGATAATGTGTTGATTTATTTTACTTATTATTTGAAATGGGTGTGGTATAATACAAAATCTTTTTTGACAATTTAACAAATCTGCCAACGACCTATGGTATTACTTATTATACTAAAAATAAACATTTTTTCTCAAAATTTAAAACATTCGAATGCTAGATAAAAGAACAACCTTTCAAAATCCATTTCTTATTTTTTGTGGAAAAGAGTCAATACGTCTAAAATCTGATTTAAAAATGACATATATCTGGTTTTCTCTGGTAATACCCTCTTGTCGTATGAATAGAAACTATAACTAAAATTTACACACCCAAAGACTGGCAAAAATCATTTAGACATGCACCAAAAATTCACTCACGCACGCCCATTAAATTAACCTATGTACAAGCGAGTAAGAAAAAAATAATGTGACACGTTAAATTAACATGACGAAATGATGAAATGTGTTTTGTTTAGCAAGCATTGGGACTTATTTTAGACACACTTAAAGAAAACATTTTCATTTCGATAAAATATGTATGCTGAACTGGAATTTTCTTTTAAAGTGTGAAATTGAGCGGCGCGTAGCAAGCAATTTGTTTTTGGGGGGCAGACCATCAAAAGAAAGCGCCAATGGCACCAACATTCCTATCGGCATCCAATGATAATAATGAATTGTTTATTTTTTCAATCATGCTTTTTTATATCTACGCTTGAGGTCACGGGGACACAAGTTTAAGAGTTGTTAAAGCACTTAGTTATTTCAAACCTCCGTGAGATGGCGAATGATATCATATCCTGATGGTCCGTTCGCTCGATGACAATATCTCGCAGATATTTAGTTTTTGCTCGGTTTTGACAAGCAATTAAACAACTTCAAAAACAAAAGGCTCAACAGCGAATTAATCAAACAAGCGATCAAATAAGATAATAAAATTATCAATGGTAAGCTAATAGGTAGTATTAAATACACGTGATTTAAAAAAAAATTAAATTCGCAAAATTTTTGCAAAATTATTAATGTGATTATTTTCAGCTTTGAATTGTTTGAGGACATCATTTTTTAGTTTTATTTGAAGAAAAATACTCGTTATGGACAAAATGAATCAGACTTGTGGAGAATTATAATTCTAATGTAATTAAACTCTTAATTATAACTTAATAAAAAATAATAGTATGAAAAGGAACCAATCTGTTAAAGTAGGAGCCAACCTAGATAGCTCTAAAAATCTATCAAACAAGTTAAGTACAGACATCCTTAATCCTTTATCCCAAGGCAGATGGAACAAGATTCACGTAATATTTTAAGGGAGTTGGTAGTAAATTATCAGGGAGGAGATTTTTTTATATCAGTACCGGACAAGGATCTTATCTGGAGTCAACGGAACTATCGCATAATTGTGATATCACGTAAGGCTAAATAGAGTGGTGAGGGGATTTTTATGGGATAGATAAAGGTTGATTATTCAGATATTCAGATCTGGTCGCTAGTCCCTATTCTGACAAGTGGTCTTTCACAAGGACGTTACTTGGAGAACGGACCACACTTTAACATAAAATATAATTAATTAATATAATTATATTAAATCAAATATAATAACATGTATCGTAGGCTCTTATGTGCCTACGATACATAGGATATGTGAGTTATTTTTTTTTCTTTTTCAGTAGAATCCTATAAAGATTACGGTTTGTTAATACATTTTTTGTACTTTTACAAATCATATAAACTTATTTGTTATAAATAGAAATTCCGTATCAATGCCGGGCGCTTGTAATTCAATAACACGACGATTTATCGATACAATAAAAAAAAACTGTTTGATTTGCCATTTTGCACCTGTGGCTCCATGCACTGATACAAAATGAGCTGTTACAATATTTGCACAATCATTTCAAGATACTAAGTACGAATCCCACATCCGTCTCATAGGAATTCTTAGAAATCGTAGTTTTACAAGAGAATTGTTATTGGAATGCACGTGGAAATTACTTCAGAATAACCACATTTCTTTCGGCTTGCGTAAAGTGTGGAAGTCCATGATGTAATGTAGCAAATAAGTGAAGGAAGGATTTACAGTGATTTTTCCTCATCGGTGAACCTAAATATTGACTCTGGGTTCCCTCAAATGTAAATAATAGATTATGTAAGATTGTTTGAAATGGTAAGCTTTAGAAGCCTCGTGCCGTCATCTGCTAGTATACCAAGGTTCTGCAAAAAATCTTAACACGTGATCAAAAAATCTTTGCAAGATGTATAAGATAAAATGGGTATTGTTCGAATGTTAATTAACAATATTTAAGAAATGTGAAACAATTCAAAATATGACTTATGCTCTGAAAGATATTATAATTTAAAACTACATATCTCACGAAAGAAACTTTTTTTTTGTCTTGGAAATTCCAGATACACCAATCTGCTTAATTTTCTGCTCGTTATTCGTTTCATCATTTAAAGATGTTAACCTCACCATGGTTCAATTTGCATTACACACATCTTGCCCTGGAATCATTATATAGGTGTAGGTATATTATATAATGTATGTACATGTTGTCGGGAAACTCGGGTAAAAGCAGGAATCATGTGAATCTGCATTTAGAATCGATTTTGTTAAATGACTTTTTAGATTTGAGCTTTCGTTTTCGAGTATAACGAGCCCGCAGTTGGATTTTTTTGGTCAAATTTAAAAAAAAAATCGGTTGCTTGGGAGTTAATATCAGCTGTTTGGTGTCTTAAAACGCATTGAAGTGTATGAGACCTGGCTATAACGATTTTTTAGCCCTTCATAAAAAAAGTTTAAAATTAAAAAAAAAAATTGTATCATGTAGATTCACCAGTATCCAAAAAACAAAAATTTCTGTGTCATGTAGATTCACCAATTTCCGCTTGTACTACGTGTTTCTGGAGGCCGTGTATAATGTAATACGTGTATTTTATTATTATTAACCAAATCAGGATATTATAAAGTTTTCTAAAGTGGAAAACTGCTACTTGATTTTAAAACCGTATCTTAGGCAGTATTGAGTAATCTCATTTCTTTAACTACACTACGGTTATGTATTTATTTGTGTTATTTTATTGCTCAAGTGATCCAATGACTATTGTTCACCTGCCTTATAAACGCTGTGGTAGGTCAGGTCTGAATACCACCTCGGGCACTTAACAATTTTCACAACTGGAGGTACACTTAGCAAATCTAGGTCTTGAAAAACAATGGAAATCCATCCAAGAAATGCGCACATTCATACCATACAAAATTATTGTTCTCTTAATTTTGACGAACTGATTAAATGCCCCTTTTTCTCTTTAAGCCAATATTTAAAATTAAATAAATTTTAATGACAAGTGTTATTGGGTATTCAATTAGATATTCAAATCGTGTAACCGGGGTTTCAGTCTTCAATTAATTGATCTGATGAAAGAAATGCTTGTAAAACTTATAAAGTGAATTGTAACTCTGGTTCAATGCAATTTTAAAATGCGAAATTCTGTATTTATTTTATTTGATTGCTTGTTAATTCAAGATTCTGGTCATAAAACTTCTTCACCTTAAAAAGACCTACAACACCACACAGCATCTCCAAAAATTACAATGATGACAACTTTGTGGAGTTAGATATCTATATAAACTAAATTACATACTTTGTCCGGTAAAGATTTAACTGCAAAAAAAAAGTACGTTCGGGGCAGAAAAAAATCCGAAAACGTTACACGTACCAATTTATTTCATTGGAATGTGATTTTTATTTAAGTTTATTTAGGAAACTTCGGTTATTAAAATTCATTTTATATATAACTAGCTGGTCCCGGCATGCGTTGCTATGCCATTTAATAAATAAATTGTTTCTCCCTGAGTGTCCTTTCCCATTCGTTCC
Source organism: Limnephilus marmoratus (assembly GCA_917880885.1). NCBI lineage: Eukaryota > Metazoa > Arthropoda > Insecta > Trichoptera > Limnephilidae > Limnephilus > Limnephilus marmoratus. The sequence continues at coordinate 25,860,182 of OU862921.1, read as the reverse complement.
GTTCCCCTTCCGCCTCCCCTTCTTCTCTTGCGTCCTCTTCCCCTCTCGCGTTCCCACTCTGTCACCTCTACCTTCCCTCTCCCCACTCCACTCCCCCCCCCCCTTCCCTCGTTCCGCGAATCCCCCTCCCGAGTTCCCCTCCCCCCTCCCAGCTCCCCCTCCCCCCTCCCCCCTCCCAGGTTCCCCTCCCCCTCCCTGGCTCCCCCCTCCCGCTTTCCATAACAATAGCCGCTTCCCCGCGTGCCACCAATAGCAATTTTTTTATACAAATTTCAAAATTCAATGACAATAACAAACACACTATAATATTTGAGGTTTCGTAATTAAATACAAGAACTGATTCATTTGTAAGACGTTTATTGACACTGTTGACAAGTTCAAGGTTATACATCAAGTGACGCGACAGACCTGCCAACTATCAGCATTTGACAGCTGATAATTATTATTACCAACATAACATCCTTTCCTCCTTCCATTTTTTTTTTATTTTTATATCAAACCAAATAACAATGACAAAGAAACTTAAGAGTAATCACTATGACTAAATCGTACAGGGGGTTTCACAACTCTGCCAGACCTAGTTATAATATCATTATTTCCACTAGTGCTGGGTAAAGGTTCAATAACAATTTCATTTTCCTGACTTGTAAAGTCTTGCCATTTATCGGGATTCTCATAACTTGATTTTGACTTAAGACAACTTTTTTTTATTTGATTAACATGAACCTTTTTCACCTCTCCTCCGATTAATTGAATTAGATACACCCATGGACTTAATTTCAACTTAACAGTTCCCTGAAACCATTTCATAGGACCTTTCACATGTCTTAAATAGACCAAAACATTATCATTTTCTTTAAATTCTTTCAATGCATTTTTTGTTGATTGTTTGACATTTTGTGATTGTTTACTTTTATTGACATGTCTTTCTTCTGACAAAATATGTAGTGGTGTACGTGGCTCATATGAAAATATTTTAGCCATTGGAGATACACCCGTAACAGAAGTAGGAGTGGAACGATAACTATACAGACAATCTATTAGACGTTGAGCTGGCGATAAAAATTTAGAATTTTTCGAAAACATAAATTTAATTAATATTTTTTTGAAAGTTTGAACTGACCGTTCCGCTAATCCATTTGACTCGGGATTATACGGCGGACAAAATAATAATTTAATTGACTTTTCTTTACAAAAAATAGAAAATTCTTTGCATGAAAATGGGGGACCATTATCACAAACAATAGTTTTCGGAAAAGCGAATCTGGAAAAAACTTCACTTAATTTAGATAACAAATCCGAATATTTAGTATTTTTCATGTAAAAACATTCTTCTCACTTTGAATATGAGTCGCAAACTAATAAGTATTTTGAACCTTTTAAATCAAAAAAATCCAAATGGACTCTTTCCCATGGACTTTCAGCCATAGGCCAACTATGACGTACATTTTTGTTAGCATTTTGTACAGACTGACACATTTCACATCTAGAAATAACATCTTCAATATCTTGATTCATACCTAACCACCATACATATGAACGAGCAAGAATTTTTGATCTGACTATACCAGGATGACCATAATGTATTAAATTTAGGACTTTGGACTTAAGAGATTCTGGTATTACAATTCTGTCACCAAATAAAAGACATTTTCCTTTGACCGACAGTAAATTTTTAAACTTGAAATATTTTTTAATTTCTGGACTTGACAAGTTTTCAATCCAACCGATTGAAACATACTTAATGACTTTACATAATGTTTCATCTTTTTCAGAATGACTTTCAACTTCTGAGAATGGAATTAAGGGTGTAGACATGTATACAAAATTACATTCCTCAATATTGAATTGTTGTTTACTTGGCAAACGTGACATTACATCTGCTTGAGGAATTTTCAATCCTTTTTTATATTCCAATTTATAATTGTACGCAGACAATATTATAGACCATCTTATAAGACGTGATGCTGCTAAAACGGGAACTTTTTTGTTTTCAGCAAATAAAGACAACAATGGAGCATGATCAGTATATATCGTAAAATGACGACCAATTAAATATTTGTGAAATTTCTTAATTCCAAAAATAATAGCAAGGGCTTCCTTGTGCAATTGGCTATAATTTCTTTGAGCTGAATTTAATGTTGCAGACTCAAAAGCTATAGGAAATTCTTGATTCTTTACGACATGACTTAAGACACAACCGACACCGTATGCACTGGAATCGACTGTAAGACACAATGGTTTTGACGGATCAAATAAAACTAACATAGTTTTATCTGACAAAAGAGACTTACTATTTACAAATGCCTTTTCGCATTCATCAGACCAACACCATTTTACATTTTTTCTTAATAAATTATGAAGTGGTTCTAGCACTGTAGGACACATAGGAATAAAATTCCTATAAAAATTCAACATTGACAAATATGACTTTAGTTGAGTAATATTTTCTGGACACCCAGTAGACTTAATTTTCTCAACTTTCGACAAAGACGGACTTTTGCCTTGACCTGACAAAGTAAACCCCAAAAATTCAAAAGAATTCACAAAAAATTCACTTTTTGACACATTAATTTTTATATTAAACTCATTTAATTTTGACAAAACTTTATCCAATGTATCAGAACACTCCTTCTCGTCTTTACCACCTATACAAATATCATCAATATATGCAGCACAGTTTTTTATGCCACACAAAACTGTATCAATTACCATTTGAAAAACGGCAGGAGCCGATGACAATCCATAAGTTAAACGATTATAGACATATAAACCATTACATGTATTAATTGTAAGTAATTCTTTACTAGAATCTGACACAGACAACTGTAAATATGCGTTTGTTAAATCTAATTTACAGAATACTTGACAACCTGAAAATTTATTAAAAATATCCTCTGGACGTGGAATAGGATATTGATCAATTCTCAATTGTGGATTGACTGTAGATTTCAAATCTGCACATAAACGTAATTTTCCATTTTGTTTAGGTACACAAACTATTGGAGAAGACCAACTACTATGTTTAACTTTTGAAATAATGCCTTCGCTTTCCAGACGACTTAGCTCTTGACATACTTCAGCACGAAGTGCATAAGGAACTTCATATGCTTTGTGAAAGACAGGAGTAGCATTATTTTTTAAACTTAAATTCACAGAAAATTCTTTAATTGGTAAATCGTTATTAGTAATCGAAAAAGAATTTAAATATTTTTGTGACAATTTTTTAACAATATTTGTTTTATTTTTCTCGCTGACAGACACTGAATTTACAGTATTATTATGCATATTTGACATTAAAGAACTTATGAAAGTATTTTCCCAAGATGGATCAAACACTTTTAACCAATTTCTACCCAAAATAGCATCAGACGACAGATTTTTTATAACCAATACTGGTAAATCCATTACAACATTAGAATCCACAACATTTACTTTTGCCATAAAAAATCCAAAACAAAATAAATTCTGACTATTTGCTGTGAACAAATTACCGTAGAATTGACTTAACTGACAAGTTTTGAAAAATTTTAAATACATTTTGTTACTTATTAATGTCGAAGAACTTCCTGTGTCAATCATAAAAGACATATTGATACCATTTACAATTAAATTAATTTTCGCTGTATCAGACACTGACATATTTAATACATTTACATTATTGACACATTTTACGTGATTGATGATTGATTTTGCATTTGGACAAAATTTCGACGTATGCCCGTAAATATTACACTTGTAACATTTCCACTTTTTTGAAGGACATAACTCCGGTTGATGAGTTATAAAACACCTCTCGCATCTTCTGGACCCTTGACGTGATGGAGATGACAGTTGACTTGATGACCTTGAACTCCTTTGACCCTTGAATCCAGTCCTTTCACCCTGATGAAATCGCCTACTAGGACTATTCTGACGTGAAGGGCGATCCTTTGAGACATGACATGTTTTTTTATGTGACATTTTTGACTTGACTTCACAGATTTCCGATGTAACATTTTCTTTGTGTAAAATTTGCTCTGAGCTGTGACTTACTGTCTCAATATTTTTGACAATTAATTTTGCTTTCTCAAAAGTTAACGATTCATCTTCAGATAGCAATCTTCTAGTCATTGCATCATCTTTTAAACCACACACCAATTTATCTCTCAGAGCTTGGTCTAGAAAAGCACCAAAATTGCATGATATTGACAGACTTTTTATATCCGTAATATAATCATCGATTCCTTCGTTAGAATGTTGTTTCCGGTTATAAAATTTATATCTTTGCGCAATTGTACACCTTTTTTCTTCATATTTACTCCTCAGTGTTGTTACAATATCGTTGAAGGTTAAATCTTCTAGATTTTTCGGATGCACAGTTTCTTTTAAAATTTTAAATTTCTCCGCACCGATCAATATACACAAATATCCAATTTTTTCTTTCTCTGCGATATTAATAATTTTTAGATACATTTGTATGCGTTCCAAAAACATATTGAAACTTTCGCAATCTGGTTCGAAATGAGGCACTGGCAAGGTACTACTCGACATGTTGAAAAAAATGTTTTTTCCACGGCGAAATCACTGTTAATACTATTCACACACGTTTTAACTGATAAACTGATTTTCCTCGTCGCCAATTATAATATTTGAGGTTTCGTAATTAAATACAAGAACTGATTCATTTGTAAGACGTTTATTGACACTGTTGACAAGTTCAAGGTTATACATCAAGTGACGCGACAGACCTGCCAACTATCAGCATTTGACAGCTGATAATTATTATTACCAACATAACACACACAAAAAAAGAATTATCCAATTTGGTGCAGTCGTTCGAAAATTATGAGCTTAGCAACACATACAGCAATTCATTTTTATATTATAGATAGTGATTGTAATATAAACCGGTTAAAATCCATTTATAAGAATTTTTGGTTTGTTTACAGATTAAGAATCAAGTAGATATATTATATAGTATAGGTTATAATATTATAAAGTATTAGTAAAAAAATAATAAATAAACAGTAAAGAAATAATAGTTTTGTTTTCAGTACATTGGAAGGTTAATTTGATTTCAAAAGTTTCCAGTGCTATCCTGTCTAATAGGGCTGGTGAGTCAATAAGGCAGTTCACATCGATATACAGAAACCGTTCCTCAAAAAAAATTGTCGGTTTGCAAAGAGCAAACAGATGATTTTCTAAACGATACGACAGGTATTACTAAAATTTTGTTTACATATTTTCAATTCGGTTAATATAAGTTTCTTATTAAGGATTCCAAATGGTAGATGAAAATTCGAGAAAAAATCTTCCATTATGCCATATACTCGTATATAGTAGTTCAAGGGCAAAAAGTTTATTGAATGGATTTGTGATGCCTAGATGGAGTTCACTCAATTGTAAGTTTTTTCTAAGGTGTATTCAATATGATCTTTAAATAGTAATTTAGAGTCGTGATTATGTGAAAATGCTATCGCATTACATTTATTTATGTTTTGAAATATTTGATTATCTACGTAATATTAATTAATTTTATTAATATCTTCTTAATTTTTTTTGCTATCATCTGCTGAGTTTATGCATTTGTATATTTTCATATCGTCAATGTAAAGAACTTAATCACATTGACTGATGACACATTTAATATCATTGCAATACAAACTAAAGATCCGGGGCCCTAAATGGGAACCTTGAGGTACCCCCGAGTGACATAAATAATTTCACGGGAATTTTTGAAATTTTACCAAACAAAATATCAAACTCAGTTTTAGTGTCAAATATCCTATTAACATAATTTTCAATTATACACCTTAGTAAAGGTAGTAGTAGAGTGTAATGTATTGTTTTTAAAGAATACCTACAAGTAAATAATTCAGTACCTGCATTCACCGCATCTGCGACTCTCACACACTAACACAAGGCGCCTTCAAGTCTTCTATGTACATGCAAAGTCCAAAGAGACGCCAGACATAAACAAAATTACACAACTCAGTTTATTTTCGTTAATAAATTATTGTTGATTATTATTTGTTTATTCACACGCCAGTGCAAACTTCATTATGGAAACCAGTATGTAATATTATCTATTCTTATTATATTCATATTCCCAATGAATATATTCTTATAATAGTATTTGTCCATGAAAACCTGTCCAAAACACGGTTAATTGAACATAAAGATTCACACAATATTACCAATTTGTTTTGAATCAAGGCCGAAACGCTCGTTTAACCAATATTTTTGAAATCGGAGTAATAGGGAAATGGTTATGATATTATTTATGTTAAATGGGTAATAAATTAATTGTTATCACGCAAGCAAGCCTTATTTTTAATAAGGCTATTTTACTCGTAAACTCATTTCTATTTTATGAATTTCAAATAACTAGTTACATAATACCTAATAAATAAACAAAAAAATAAAAATAGACTACCTATGGTTATTATACCGATTAGTATTCGTTTCGATTCGTAAGATTATACGTTTGATTTCTACTACAACACAAAACAATTTGATGATTAACATAATTTTGATTGTCGTGAGAAAACAACATTTAATATTACAACTTTGCTCGATGTGACTTTTGCTATGTTCAATTTGAAAAATACAGCACCTCCCAACCTTCATCTGCCTCCCCTCCACGACCTTCGATAGCTTTACGATATTTTCAAAAATGTGGACACCGTAGTTTCCATAGATTCCGGAAATTTGGGTCTGTTGGTGGTAGGTATCTCACAATTTTTTTATTAGCCACCACTGAGATGTAGACTTGTGTATCAAACATCTTTATTGCTTAAGGCTTTTCGAAACAGAAGATATTGCGGTAATGTTACCTAAGTTGACTACGTTAAAGTACATATTTAACTCAAAGTTCCTTAAGGTTGCCGATAGCCTAAGGGTTAAGTATTTGGGTAAGTTGGATAAAGTACAAATATAAAGCGGGTCCCGATTTAATACCCTTTCAACAAGTGTTAAATTGTATGAAAATGTATAGACAAAAATGTTGGGAGTATAGAATATTGCAAGAAAAGCAAACACTTAGATTATTTTGCTTGAAAATATATATTTTGTGTGTCGTTTGATACGTGTATTCATGTGGTTTTTATTTCAACGTCAACACTTTTCTGAATAGAAAATCGGGGTGTGATAATCGATGCACATCGATTTGTTTTTTTAGGTAACTCGTTTAACACTTCTCCGAAGCTACTGTTAACCAAACAGTACGAATATAGTCGATTTCCACAAAATACTCGATCATGTCGGCGAAAAAATAGATCCTCATCGATTCTTTGTATTTTTCGTTAGTGTGCCAATTTAACCAATTTTGTTCGCGGTAATAATAAGAAGTTTGGTATTTATTTATACAGCCTTATACGTATGACATTATCTGTCCCCAAAACGATTAAATATTGAGGAAGCAGCACACTTGGGACGGATTGTTTCACAGAATTCAACCAACTCATCAAATTTTAATTTTTATGTTTGCTTTTGTTTCTCTTTCGCAGCACATTAGGGAACGTACCCATACTACGTGACACGTTTAGGGGAGGGGGGGGTCTTCAAAATGTCACGCTCCATACAAATGAGCGGCGGGTTGCTTAGGATTTTGGTCACCGGGGGGGGGGGGGGGTTAAAAATTGCAAAAAGTTGGTCACGTAGTATGGGTACGTTCCATAACGGCAGTAGTTGAAGACCAGCGTTCAACGTGTTTACAAAAACTTAATAACTTTTTTCCGCTTATTTATTGTAAAACGACGCGGTTTTATTCTTGAAGATAATATCTATAATTTCCCACGCCGAAACAGCAATTATATGAAATTCCATCGATAGAAAAAATCTATCTACTTATAATGTTTTTTTTTACATGAGCTCCACCCAGGAGGCCCAAAGGAAAATAATTTCCCTCAGGGCCTATGTCATCTTTGGGGATGCTGTGTGGAGGGTTTTTTTAAAGCAAAGGAAGGAGAGGAGAGTTCTGGAAAGGAAAAGGGTTTAAGGGGTGGGTAGGAATATGGGGTTCAGTGTGTCCAGGTCATCCGCCTCCAAGACCTAGACAAACCTCACCCCATGGACCCGGGCACCCATGCTAAATCACCAAACGTACCGAACCACTTGGGGTGACCTGTGGCAGAGGTGTTGGTTATCCAATAAAGGTTCCCGTGGCGGCGGTACCCATTCCCGCCTCCCAAATTGCAATTATCTGTGTACACATTTTTTCCGTTATTTTACAAGTTGTATTTATGAAAAATTAACAGTATGTCTTTAAAGGCTACATATTTTAGACATACATGTGAGATTTTTGCTCTATTTTAAATTAGTCGTGTTTTATGAAACATTTTCGCAATTTTCGCTTAAATATTATTGTTTTTACTATTAGTGCGCTCTCTCTAACATTCGTATTTACAAACCTCTCCATCATCTTCTTTTTAAGAGCCTTTAGATAAAACTAATTACCCTTATAAATTGAGTCTAGTCATCTAGTTTGATAAAAAAAATACATAGTCTGTATTTTTTTCATCGAACCAACTTCCAAGTTTACATAATTTCGTACGATTTTCGACTTGCATTCTTTTTACTCGTATATTGTTCGATGGTATTTGTTTTATCGATAAGACTGATTGCTGGTGCATACTTTCATCTTTAAATAAAATTCACACCTACGTAAATGCGGAATGTAATCGCCTCGTTAAAATTGGTATAGGTACTAACGCTCATGTGAAGTTCCAAACTCTGCAACACCTCGGTGCATTATAAAAGCTTGGATATTAATAGAAAATTAATCAATCGGCGGCGATCGTAATTATTATAATATTAATTTTATTAAAAACTTTATGCAGGCACTTCCTTTAGAGCTAGATTACAAGAGACCTACAAAATGAACACTCGGGGTAATCCAACCGCTTTCCCACCCTGGTAGAAGTAACATGTGGTTACTCCTTTAGAGCTCTCACAAGGACTCTAATTTTTTTTGTATAAACGAAGCTACTTTTATGTTGAACGAAGCTAAACCCTCAAATGTCCCTGCGAAGCAAGAGTTAATCATTGATGGGGTGATGGGTTAGTTATAATGATTGATGAACATAGCATGAAATAATATAGAAAATACAGTTAGTAGTACTATTGATAGAATAATAAAATAAAAATTATAACAGAAAAAAAGAAGAAAAATTAAACCTACAAATAACGTCACCTGTAAAATGCAGGGACAGAGGTAGGGAACGTACCCATACTACGTGACCAACTTTTTGCAATTTTTAACCCCCCCCCCCCCCCCCCCCAGTGACCAAAAACCTAAGCCCGCCGCCGCTCATTTGTACCAAGTGTGACATTTTGAAGACCCCCTCTCCCCCCCAAACATGTCACGTAGTATGGGTACGTTCCCTAAGGTAAACAATACAAATATAAAAGTTCAGAAGAACTATCGCAACCAAAAAATTGCATATACAATGTAATGCACAGCAAAATTAACAGTGGAGGTTATCCACCTCTTACCCGCCCTGGTATAAGTAACAGATGGTTACTCCTTCAAGGCTCTCGCAAGATTCTAATTTTTTGTTAAACGAAGCTACATTTATTTATTTTGAACGAATCTAGACCTCCAGTGTCCTTGCATACGTTGTTAGTAAGCAGTATGCAAGTGCTTAACAGGAAAAAAAAATAAATGTAAAAAAAGCAAAATTAACAGTAAATATTAATTCAAACATAAATAATATAGTTTGCTATTAGTTATTATATCAAAAGTTGTGTAAATTTCTTTAACCCATATATCGCTGACGTTGCGGCAACGCCACGGTACGTTAGATGGTGAATCTTTATAATAACGGATTCTAAGATTTAATGCAGAAGTAAACAATTGTATAAGTCCCCATAGAAACCCTTTCGTTCTCGAGAGAGTACACGAGAAAAACACAAACCAAAAATGTGTATATTCTTAGTGCTTATATCACCACGAATATAAATAATGGTCATAAAAATCACTTTAAAGATGTTACTTATAAGTGCTCATAAATTAACTGTGATAAAACACTTTTTTTAGTAGTTCATGCTTATTTTCTTTATAAAGTAGTTAATAATTTTTCTACTCAAGCGAAATGATCGGAAAAGCTTTAATTTATCTAAAAAACATTTTTGGTATTCATAATGTAAATCGACTCTTAGTAAAGAATAATGATCGATAATATTGATGTCACATTAAGCTCTGCCTTAAAATTATATATTGGTACAAGAAAATCTGTTTGACCGTCTCAGCAAAATTCCAGAATTTAACACCCGAACTGACAAAACTGTGCAACTTTCGTTGTGCTAGAGCTCGTTTTTCCAAAGATTTGATGGTCCTTCAAAGACTTCAAACCACATATTTCTGCTTTATTATGCCAATCACGAGACATAAATTAGCGAGAAACACTTGCCTACATCGGAGTGTCCACACGACGATTTATTGGGAAATTTTCAATCGGGATATAATAATATAATGTCGGACAAACAGAAAAAAACACTTAATCTTGTCCGTGATTTATTGAAGAATCACCGCCAAATAATGCGGTTTTTTTCAGAATATTTTAATAAATTAAGAAAAAGGCATCTTGGCGCCGAAGAAGCGTGATGTTCGGCGCCAGACAGTATGTGGTCATCATAATACCTACATTCTAATTGTTACCTCTGAAAAATCACGGAATGTACCTTGACTTGCATCCTTCTACTTTTAAAATTGGCCTAGAAAAGTAAGCAATATTATTTTTGCACAATTTCCATTGTGAAATAAGAAAAAAAAATTATCATCGGCTTATCTAAATACGGGTATTCCCATATTTCAAAGCATTTCAAAAATCTTCACTGGCTCAAATGTCCTGAAAGAATCCAGTTCAACCCCTCGCGTTGTATTTAAGTCCCTTAACGGAATGGCTCCGGCTTACTTATCGGAAATGTGCATTCCAGAAAATTCCAATTCTCGACAGTCAACCCTCCGATAAGCAGCGTCATCAGCTGTCGAAAGGTCGAAGGTACCAAAGCGCACACCAGATACTAAGTTCGGTGAGCGTGCTTTCGGAGTGTCAGGACTGGACTGCCACATTTAGGAATGATCATAGACTCGGCGGAATTTAGAGCTAAACTTAAAACTCATCTTTACAGATAGTCGTATCCATAAAGTAAAAAACCTCACTGCTTGCAATATCCTACATAACTAATTAAATAAAAATATACGCAAATTCTTTTCGGTAAGCTTTTGTAAAGGTCATTTCATAAATATTCTCCAGTCCTAAAGAGTCCTAAGTTTTCCAGTCTTTCAATATAAATATTAACTCAACTTTGACATTAACATTTTTATGCATACATACATATTATAACAGTGATGGGGGTAGAACATGTTAAAATCATACAATGTCCAGTATTTTAAATATAAGTAATGTCCTCCGCGTGCAAATTCGTATCTTCGCGAATTATAAACTTTCGCGAATTATAAACTTTCTTATTAAAGTGTGTTTATCGGAAGTGCCCTTCCAGATATGCATGTTTCTGTATCTATTTGTAAAAAACAAACTTATGCACCGGTGCATAGTCGGGAAACACGCCAAACGCGTGCCCAACATTTGTACACGGTTGACATTTGTCACATGAGAACGGGTCGTTTCTTCGACTCGTTCTTGTGTTCAACAGCTCGGCTGTGGAATGATTTGCCGGCCTCTGTGTTTCCTCCTTCCTACAACATGGGTCTCTTCAAGACCAATGTTCATTCCTTCCTCTCCTCAAAAAGACTCTCCACACAGCATCCCAGATGACATAGGCCCTGAGGGAAATTATTTTCCTCAGGGCCTCCTGTGTGGAGTTAATGTAAAAAAAAAAAAAAAAGGTAGAGCCTAAGAATTCATAATAAATTGAACAGCGCCCCTGAGGTGATTTTTCACAAAAACGGCGCTCTAAAAATTTTCCAATTATTATAATAATTATTCTGAAATTCAAAAACATATTGTAGATACATACCTTTGATAATAAATTCTATGAATTTAATTAACCGGATCCAAATTGCATTACTACAGCGACAATCAATTCCTTTATTCTAAGTCTTAATAAATCAGTGCCCCCTGGTGTACCGGGACAGGAGTTCTCCTGCCTAGGGGTACAATCGTATCGCATCCTTTTGTACCTAGAAGACTAATCTTTTTTTAAATACTGTAAACTAATTTTTGTTTTATCCAATATCATTTTACAGTTGTTTTATAAAATAACACACAATTTAATTTTAATTACAAGAAACTTTCATAAAAAGTTCAATTTTTAGTCAAATTGACTAACATGATTATTAACTCTTAAATATGTAAATATCAATTAAATATAATTAATAATTAGTCTTCCTGGGTTAAATTTGCATTGCTTTTTCTTACGATTAATTTTGGTTGCCATTTAAAACCACCTGAAATAAGGTATCGCTCTCCATTTTTCTACAATTTCTGGGCACACTGTTTAATAATACCCTCAAGAACTCAAAACATCCATTGGTTCCAATTTTGAAAAGACGCGCTCGAACGTACCCACAGAGGTAATCTTGGCGCCTTGGAAGCAAGACGTTCGGCGCCAGCCCGTATGTGCTCAGGTAATTATAATACGTATTATGTGGTCAACTTGACCATAGATATGTTTACTTTGCGGTGAATTATGTTGTTGATCTGCCAATCATCGTCCCAAGTGTGAATTATACTTAATCTCACGTGGAAAGAGGTACTAAACTTAGAATGAAAATATCGAACGGCGGAATAAGGAAAACTATTGCGAAAAATAAAAGAAATACTTTGAATAATTCACAATTGAATTTTTTATCCATAATTCTTGGCATTATTTAAATTTTTGGAAGCACACGCCGATAAGGAAAAAAATCTGTAAAGGATTACAATGTTTATTACAGAGATGTTTGTATTAATAAATAAAACATCAACACAATGTAAATTTTTGCAATTTTATAGAATTTTTCCATTGACATGAAACCATAATTTTTCAATATTATTGAGTTATCAAAACTAGAACAATTTTTTCACAGACACAGTTAAAAATTTCGAATAGTTACCACGGGCATAACTAAAATTGCACAGCTTTCTCTGTCTGAAATTTAGAGGGCAACCTAAGTGTCTTCAGCTTATTACGTCATTTTCATCGCATGCGATGTACGGAACTTTGAAATTTCCATAAAAAAACAAAAAACATTTTCATTTAATTGAATAATTGGAACTCGGGCGAAGCCGGATTGTAATCTAGTGATTGTTAAATTATTGAAAAATTCGCTGGTGGAAGGCGATTGATTTATTATTAGTTTTTATTATATTATTCAACATTCCTTGTTTTATAAATAGTTTTTACAAATACAAATTTTATAAAGTTAAGTTGTTTCAAATGTTGACATTATTAAGCGGGTTCGGCATTGTGCATCAGTGATTTATTATTTAATTTGAATCTACCGTGAAATCGTGTGTAATATTAACGATTATTTAATTCATGATTCTTTATCATTATCAATAATTTATTACATTAGCATTCGCAATAATTGTCAAAATCTATCTTTTTTTTCATAGATATAATATATCGATATTTTATTTATGCCTGAGAGTTAAAAATAATTACACAATATTAATTTGATATTATTCTGATAATCGTCATTATCGACGATTGAGACGATGTATGAATGACGTCATATGAGACGATGTATGAATGTGAGTGTGTGCCAAGACCGAGTTGTTTGGCGGTCCGTCCTCTCTGCCTACCCCTGCGGGAAACGGCGTGATGGTTAGTTAGTTAGTTAGTTAGTTAGTCATTATAATTATGTATTTTGGATTATTGTGTTTCTTTAGCAGTCAAAGCACTACATTGAAAAATATATAAAAACAGCAATTTTCACCTTGATTGCCATTGTTGCACTTAATATCCATGTAATAAAATTGTTCCAAAGTTCTTAAATTTTTATCGAAGTAAGTTGAATTTCGTGAACCCATTTTTTCTAAGATTAGCTCCACATTAGGCCATGAGTAAAATAGTTTCCTTCAGGTCCTTTGTCATCTTTGGGGAAGTTGTGTGAAGGGTTTTTTTAAGGAAAGGGGGGAGAGGAACATCTGGGAATGAAAATAATGTAAGAGAAGGGTTGGATTCGGGTTTAGTGTGTCCTGTAGAGACGGACGTATGAATTCATCCCTCTCACTGCGGTGCAAAGCGATGGGACGAGAGAGTCCCGCTGGAGAAGTAAAAAGTTTCCCTCAAGCACTTTCTTCAAATCCAGCCCGTCACACATTATGGGGGCAGACGCATCCGCCGCCAATTCCTAGACAATCTTCAACCTCATGAAGAGGTATTGGTTATCCAATAAATATGGGCGGTATCCTTACCCGATTCCCAAATTGTATAAAACTCCACAAACTGCACACAAATTAAAATAACATTAAAAAAAATTATATCACGTCCTAATTGTTCTCTTCTCTCCAGTCCAGAGCCAGCGAGGTTATGGCCTCCCCAATTTGACTATATTGTGAGGTTAAAGGATTTGGGGAGGGTGCGGAGTTGAGAACGTGGAAGTTTGGAGGCTATTTAGATCTGGTCGTTTAGATTCTGAATAAGTAATGGTCTGTTACAAGGACGATACAAAGAGTATCTAGGATCTCACAATAAATCTATTATAAACATACTAGTAACTTAGTCATTATACCATTTCCTCGTAGGGGTAGGCAGAGAGGATGGACCACCACACAACTAATTCATTCATCGTCTCATACGGCGCCCGGGTTCTCGTGGTGAAGTTTATCTAGGTCTTGGCGGCGGATGCATTTGCCCACCTACTGCTTGGCGGGCTGGATCGATATAGACAGGTTGAGGGAGACCTTTTGACCTATCCATCCGGACCCATCGCCTTGCACCGCAGTGAGAGGGATGGATTTATACATCCGTCACTTCTGACTTCTGGAATCATTGACCCCCAGATTCATACCCTTTTCCTTACCAGAATCTCATTTTTCTTCAATTTCTTAAGAGGCCCTCTGCACAGCATCCCCAAAGAAGACATATGGCCATTTTTATATGGACATTTTTATATGGAATTTTTACCTGACCTCCTCTGTGGAGCTAACGTAAAATAATAAATACGTACCTACCTACTCTGTTACTCTCACTCTCGACATGACCTCATTCAAGTATGACATTTGATCTCTCCATTGTATTCTTCGGGCACCCCCGACTTCCGTATATACTTTTTTCTCATGTTTGTTTTGTAACCACACCATCAGCAACCAAGTTCTCCAACAACGCACAGCGGTTCTAGAATATCTAGTTCTAGTTCTTCTATGGGAAGTTTTAAAGTCCAGTCGGTGGCTGAGTTGGCATCGCGTTTGGGTCCCACCTAGGCGTCGCATGTTCCACTCCTCGGCTAGCTAAGTCCTCTATTATGACACAAGCAACATTTTCCGCTTACTGTGGTGGTAGTAGTAGATTTAAAAATATTGTTAGATTATTTGTAACCCGGGAATGTTTGTCTAACTTTTTAAAAAAATATTAAAATTTAAAAAAAATAGTCATGTGTTGTGCATTAGTGTTTTTACATCAAAGGTTTTATTAAATAACTACATCGTTAAGGATTATGTCAGTTTTAGCTGATCACATACTCGTTCCTAGAACAGTGTCATGGAAACCTAGGTCTGAGTTGTTTAGTGATTATATATACAGATGACCTAGGTTAATTTACGATGAAATAATAAACAATACAGTGTTATCTGATATGCATGATCAAGTATACATTGGAAAATTGCAGAATGCTTAGTCACAAGGATAATTGACCCACAATACCTACAACAAAGCGTATTATAATATTTTCTTGTATGTTATGTCCCGCAGCTAATAATGTTTTTCTGTATTATTTCTTGACAGCCAAATGCATAGTTCACAACTTCAAAGTGGACCACTCTACGATACTTTTAATCGCATTAGCCGTATCTTATGACCAGATCTGAATAGCTCGTTGCCTCCTAACCTTTATCTTTCTCATTTTCATCCCCTCCACACTTCTTTCGGCCTCATGTTTTTCCACTAAATTAGAAACGCAAATGGTCCCATTGGCTAAGGGTAGTTTTTTATGTGATTCCCAGCTGCTCCCGTCTAGACCAAGTGAGACTATGGCATACCCAATTAGGATATGTTGTGAGGTTGATGGTAGTGGGAGGGGAAGGAGATGGGAAGGAGGAAGGTGAGGAATTACCTGGCTATTCAGATCTGGTCAACAAACACGGCTAAAACCATTTCAAGCAATGTTTTAATTCTGTATGGCGAGCTTACACCAGGGCGATACTGAGAGTATCTTCCACTCTGGAACGTGCCGCAAATATACTATATGTTATTTTAGATGAATTAATTGTGAAATAACACAAATTAATCAAATAAAATTATTTGCCCACATCGGGATTCTTTCCCCTCGACCACGCCGAGGAACTTGTGAAAGTTGGAACTCTTATGCAGTAATCAGGTAAATTATTGAGGATTTTGGTCCTCTAAAGACATACTATGTAAAATTTATAAATTCGTTTATCACACAAAGAAGTCAGAAATTTAAAATTAGTTTGTTAAAAAACAAAAAAAACAATAATATTAATATCCAATAGGCATTTGTCTAAACATCTATCCTTGGAAAACTTTCGGATCAAGTACCTACATCTACATAGTGTAAAACGTCACCTGATCACATTATTGATCACAAATTAATACGAGTACGTAATATATCGAGAGCGCATCCTATCCTTGTCCTATATTCCTCTTCCTCTCCCCCTTACCTAAAACTAGTTTCAAGACACAATAAAACACTATCTCTGGCAGAAAAATCTTTTTGGCTTAGTATATTTGTTTTCCATGTGCCTATATGTTTCTTATAAATAAATTATTACATTAAGTAAGGGTTTCCGATTGTGTAAACTTATAAACTATTTATAGTTCAGTAAAATAGACAAATTAGTTACACCGGATCGTTTACAGCATTATAAAGTGTATCGAACCACTGCAAAGCTCTTCCGACGCATTCCTAAGGCGAGTTTCAAATAACTCAGTATCGGCAGTTGATTTATTGAAAGTCTTTTGAGAAATCTTGTCGCGATTCGGAGTAACGAGGCTGTCCATTGCTTGCTCCCTGTTGAACGTGCACTGCCTATCGCTACGGAGACATGGCACCCATTCATTACATTGTACTGATAACTCTGTACTCACTTGCGTTATTTATTGTGTACCGGACAAATAATATTGATTTGTTTGTTTGTTTTGGCTTTTATCGATTACCGAAGACATTCTTTTTATGATTATTTATGTACATCAACAATAATCCCTCACTGTGAGTGGTTTTAATCTTTCTAATTCTATTTTTTCCTCTTCTTCTTAATCTTCTTCGTATCTAACACCAGCTGGTACCCGGCATGCGTTGCAATGCCATTCAAATAAATAAATTGATTCTCCCTGCATCTCCTTTCCAGTGCGTCCCCGTTCACCTCCCGAGTCCCCTTCCACCTTCCCCGCCTTCCCCCTAAATCGTCCCACTCCCGCGAGCCCCACCTCCCCCGTTCTCCTCCCCATCCTGCCTTTTTTCCCTGCCGCTATAATATATGAAATACACAAAATTTCGTTTATACAAATTTACTATTTATTTTTTATCACCAAATTTTCATCGTAATCGGATGAACGGTATGACAGCGCATAAAATACGAACAAACAAATAAACAAATATTGATTTTTATATATAAGAAGAAGAATATTGGCTTTCATCAGAACATTTACCCCTAGGACCTTTTCTAATTACAGTTTTCTTCTAATTGATGAAATCTAACTAACTAACTAACCATCACACCGTTTCCCCCGCAGGGGTAGGCTGACAGGACAGAGAGGACGGACCGCCAAACAACTCGACCTTGACACACACTCCTTGCCTCGTTCACATTCATGCATCGTCTCATACATGCTCTTCTATTATGCCGATTCTTCACATGGCCCGACTCAAGTATCTAATTCACTTGGTCGTTCCATATTCCTCGGGCGTCCCTGACTTCTTCTACCATTCACATTTGTATATATATTCTCCTTACACTCCTTTCCTCGTTCATTCAATAATTCATTGATGAAATTGTGTTTAATGTGCTTAATTAGTTTGTGCCTTTTTTACATAAGCTTCACATAGGAGGCCTTGGGGAAAATAACTCCCCTCAGGGCCTATATATCTTTGCGTATGTTGGGTGGAGTGTCATTTAGAAAACGAAGCAGAGAAAAGGGGGTCAGTGTGTCCAGGAGTAACAGACGTATGAATCCAATACTTCCACTACGGTGCAATTCGATGGTCCGAGAGATGAAAATATCTCCCTTAACCACTCTCTACCAATCCGGCCTGCCGAAAAATTAGTAATAAACTTATCCAAAGCATAATCCCCCTCAGCACAGGATCTCCTAGTGAGGAGGACTACGAATATAATTTCTATTTTATATATATACCTACCACGTTTCATATTAAAAATATATATAGTAACTAAATAACAAAAAAAAGTATTTTTGTACTTTACATCGTGGTATCCTCAACTATCTGAAATACCTATCATCAAACCCCGAACCTCTCAGTAGAACTTCACTCGTACCAGTCATGTACATTATTATATTAAATCCCGTATCAATCATTGGATATTTGAAAAGGGAAGAGATTTCTTCAAACAAAAAACAAATAATATTAATATTAATTAAAAAAATATTACAAATTTAATTAATCAATTACTTTAACTTAATATTGCATTTAAAAAAAATCAAACAAAAAATTACTTTCTCTAACACTCTTTCCAATTTCTTTCATAGAACGAATATCAAAAATGACTACAAACATGTACTCTCGTGCAGAAGATTACTTTCCAAATTTTATTTCTATTTTTATTTCAAGAAGAATAATGCTCACCAATGTTTATTTCATCTTCTTTAAATTTTCTTTATTTCTTAAATAACTTGCAATTCTTATATTTTTATCTGTTTTTAGTTTTATTTATCCCTAAATATGTTATTTTTTTCTTTTCTCTTCTTATATTTTATTATCTGTTTATATAAAATTATATTACATGTATGACTACCACAACACGGGCAATAGCCTAGTATGGTAGTCAAAAATGGCCAAAAATGTAACATTTAATCATTTATGAAATAATAAAAATAAAAAAAATGTAGGTACCTACGTTTCCAAGTCAAGAGAAGCGGCGATCCGGTACCACGTCTTCCATTAATCTTTCCTCGGATTATCAGGTGGGAATCTTGAATTTGTCGTCCCTCATGACGTGAAGAGGAAATCAATTTTGAATTATTTTTTTAATATTCTGTGAATTTTTTTATTTTGCTCTTTTATGGAGAATAGGAGCACGGTATATTTGAAATCCTTAAAAATTACCAAAAAACGATGCTTAAAGGTTAATTTATTATATTCTACATACGAGTGCTATTTACCATAAAACACATAATATTATTGTTCATAATCTAATATTACAAGTACAAAATTCTATTTCTAAAATACTCATTTGTGTAGATGATTAAATGATCCGTCTTCGATTAAAAAGTGTCGAGTATACTTGAGCATTCCTGCGTCACGTTCACATGAGTGTCACGGACGAGTACCTAGCTCCATGCATTACAGAAGTTTGATAAGAGAAATTAATCGGGCGGAGGGACACGGAATTAAGTACCCACATCCTTTAATTCTCGAGAGCTGCCAGCGCAACTTGTTCATGAACTGTTAATCGGTTTTCTCGGAAGTTCTTTGCATACCGTTTACATGATGTTTCGAGTTAAACGACACTCCAACATAGTTTCAACTGTCGTTAAAAGCACAAGTAAATACCGATGCGCATAATATTGTAAAATTAAACCCTGCCAAGAATTCGAGGAATGTTTGCCGGCGCGTACATTAAACCAAACACATTGACATACAAATAATTCACAAGGTTTTATACTAAAATATAGTATTATTTGTCAATACTATCGCTTGTTTAATCAATTTTGACAATACCCAGAAGCCACGCTCCGAGTTGAATGCTTTTACAACACCTTTGAGTTACCTAGTACCCTGATAGGCCGTGTTTATCTATTTACAGTAGGTGCCTAATCTGGTGATGATTTCTGAAAACTGAGCAGAAAAACTTGTAAATTAGTGATAATTGTTCTAAAAAGTACTAATTCGTCATATCTCTAGATTTGGTGATTTAGTGAGCTAGGCATTTTCATGGAATATATCATGGTTTTTCCTTATTTGTTGCATTACGAGTGTGATAATTTTGTATTTTTTTTTGTTCACCTAAATCCGGTTGAAGAAAATCTACACGAAAATGAAATTGGTAATACTGTTCTAATAAAGTGCTTATTCGTCATATCCAGAATTGGCGATTTAGCAATTTAGGCATTGTTATGAAAAATATCATAGTTTTCCTTATTTGCCGCATTAATTGTGTGAGATATTTGAAGTATTTTCACACCTAAATCCTAATACACCTGAATAAAAACACAATCTAATTTTGAATGCTGACTATTTTGAATCTTTTAGTAATTTATATTGATATAAATGTTCTAATAAATACAATTTATACACTACAATAATATAGCATTTAAATAGAAAAACTTTAATTTTTACTTTTAAATCAATAATAGTTTTCGAAAATTTACTCGGTAATTTAAAACCTGTATGCATAGAAATAACTCAAATAGATCGTGTGGCTTCACCGCTTGTTTGATAATGCCTTCGTAAGGCAATATAGTTGTCATGCGAAATAATAATTGACATAACTTGTTTTAAAATAAACCTTTTTTTAATATATTAATAATGTTATTGATAAAAACCTAAATGAATATTAAAAATACGTGAACCGAAAATCTTATTTTTAAAACGTACGTAAATTTCGAGGTACGAGTAAGTAATCCAATAAAGTAATTCATTGCGTAATAAAAATGATGAATTAGTATTTTAGCGTTGCTTTAAAATTAAAATTTAATTATAAAATTTCTAATTAAGTAGGTACTAATTCATGATGCTTAAAAGTTTTCCTCACTTTGCGGTATTAGTGTGAGATTCTAATCCGGTTGAAGAATATCAACCTGAAAATGAATTTTGTAATGCTGCCTCTGTGGCTATCATTCAGGATGTGTGTTTATAAGATAAAGTTGGTCACATGCATGTGGAATACAATGCCGAGCCTACTAGGTCTGTGTGAATAAGTCTGTGAGATGTAATGGTCCAGCTGCTGGATGCATCCATCGATAGAACCGTTCGCCCACGGAGATAATGCTCTCCTAATTAAAGCAGCGGTCTCTCAAGCCAACTACACAATACTTAATTAAAATGAACAAGAACTGATTATTTAATATGAAAACCAGAAATATTAGATATTAATTCGGCCGGTCATGTATGGGAAGAGGCAAGAACTTGGGCAGAACAAGACCCCTAGGACCAGTTTGACTGCATTTTTATCAACGATATCCTATAGGTAATAATTTCCGAGTCCCCAATGTTATTATCTCGTTGTATTCCCACAAGTTGCTTTTTATATTATTTTCTGTATGATTAACTACGCTGGGAGTGTTTTTATGCCCGGCAAGTGCGTCGTCGTGTGAGAATTGTACCGAGTTGGAGAGCTTTTATCTCTGAAAAGAATGTCTTTTCCAGGATGCTTTGAATCAATGTTGCATCTCGTATTATGCACTGACAGCTATATTTATCATCTCTGATAAAGGATCTTTCTTTTACTTAAATTAATATCTGCTTCTCATACTTGCACGTGTGATCTCTTAATAAATAGGAAACTAATAAGGCAAAATCACGAAATAAATTTCTGAAAATCACGTTTTACAGTACCTACCTACAATTGTATTTAAAACAACTATGCTTGTACTACTTTCGATGAACTGCTCACGGGAGGTACAGAGGCACCCTCAGGACGTCTGTTATCTTTGGAGATGTGTGTGAAATTTCATAATGAAAGCAAGGATGAAACACACTAACATATTATGCATCCAACCTTTCGAGCGCCATTATTGTACAGGTTCTATGACGGAAAATGTTAATTGTGCACAGTATTGTTTGGCACGCTTGTGGCGTGTCCCTCGGCTGTACAGTGTACATCGGTGCAATCTTCAATTATCCAAATCTCACAATAAATACTACGATTCAATAATTAATATAAAAATAAACTTAAATTGAATGTAATATGAGATGACATTATTAACGCTCACATTCCAGGAAAACATAGCAACCAGGAGATAAAATATTCTAAAAAACATTGATTTATCAATCATTCTAGGCCGCGCGTCACAGGATAATAGTCTGAGATCCTGGGTTTTTTATACGAATCAATCAAATAATGACAATAATCGTTTAAATTACTTGATTTTGAAATTCTATTTATATCACTTAACATTTCTATTATAAACCTTTATCACTTCCAATACACGACATATTTAATGCAAATCATTTTGTTACCATACCATTTTCTGCATTATTTTGGTTGTTTCGAGTTAAACGAGGAGATGTTTGGGAAAATAATAAAATTAAACCATAATGTATACTCACATAGAATCACGCAATATCTTGAAAAGAGAAATCTGTGACGATGACGTCTAAATGTCAATCATTCCTTGAGGCTGTATTTGTGACATAAATCTCATAAAGTGCGTCGTCATCCTAAAACAAAGAAATTTTTAATTAATTCATATGCGTAAGTATGTTGTTTGAATAAACCACATACTTCATTGAGGCAAGGAGATCCTACGAGATTCAGTTGGTGATATTTAATCCTTGACCCAATGAATTCTCTAATTGAATTCTAAGCAACTGAGAAAACCCATTAAAAAAATTGCTTGTAAAACATTATCTTATTCTATCAGAAAACTTTAATTTTTAAGAGCGTTCTAACCTTCCACTTAATTTTTAAATGGAAACATTAAGGTCGGTCCTAAAAGATGTGCGTAAAATCTTTTTTTTTTCGTTTATTAAGTTAAAAGAAATATAACATTTCACTTTCATAACTTAAGTAAAAAGTAGCTTTAACAACTTAAAATTAAACAGTTTTTTTAAGATATTTATACACTTCTCTGTTTTTAGGCTATCTGGAAGGAGATTATATATTTGTACACCCTCGTGGCTAATGCTTATCTTGCCACTTTCGGTCTTAACAGTATTTGTGTACAATTTATTGTGTTGTTCGTGTACTTGTGCCATTTTTATAAATGTTGTGTTGGTGTGTATAAGTCCATATTGAATTTTGTACATTTAAAGGCACGTGTTACGTACAATGTTCTATTTTCAAAAGGTTCTCCTGGTATAGGTTTTTTTATGAGATTATTATTTTTTAGTTGATTTAATAATCAATTTATATTAAATTTAACAACAATTTGTTCAGATCTTTAAATTGATTTTAATCCTTCAACCTGTTTCGGAAGGACCACAACTTCATCAGGAATATGAAATACATAGTAGATACATACAAGTATTATCTTATAATATGTTGTAGTGGGAGTCATCAAAAATATAAAAAGTTAGGCGTTAGGTGAATTTTTAATTCAGTAACTAATCGCCACGCCATTTCACCGAAGAAGGAAGGCAAAGAGTAAGCAACAGCTCGTAACTTTATCACGGTACAAACTCCATGCTACATATCTAATACTCATTATTCTTTTTTACGAATATTATAATCCCACATGACATATATATTTAATTAGTAGTTTTGGTTCAAAAATATATTAAGTTTTTTAATCAATTAATCAAAGAAATTTGACTTAAATTTTCGTAAAATCATAGAATAAGTTAGTTATGGAACATCAATAGGTGTGGTCTTTCACAGTTGCTGGGTTATTTTATTCCTCGTTCGATTAACGGTAGGTATTTATGGGCTTTTTAGAGATTGGGACTAAATCAGGACAATCTAGGCCAATCCTCAATATATGGAGAGCCTGGGTAGACACCGTCAGTACTACAAAGTGTAAACAAAGGTATCAGAACAGAAGTCATATCAATAAATCTTCGTCTGCTAGTTGTATCTTGTATCGGGTTAATATTCCTGACTCTCGACCCACGGCTCAATCAATCATTGGAAAGGTCGATTGTAGTTTTACCAGCGATAGCGCTGGTAATATTGCTCTTCCAAATTAACATTAAAAAACTACGGTTTTCCAGTTCCTTAAAACAGGTTTTCTCTCCGAAAAATGATTTTTTCTTTGAGACGACAGTTATACTATCAAATACCAACATTTCGAGACATTAATTTTGTAGGTATTGGAATGGAAAGTGATACATGGATAAAGGCATGGATAAATTTATTTTATTTATATTGCACCTACACAAAAGACATTGAGTTCATACTTATAAAAAATGACAAATAAATACCAACCATCAGATCAAAGGCAAAGAAAAAAGCGCGAGCATCTGTTGAATCTGTTCAATGTGTTGAAGTTGAATCTGTTGAACCGCGAGCGCTTATGCGTTGTACTACGCTATAAAATATTTCTTCCTATGGCAAGAGAGGGGTAGGTTGAATTAGAGAGCTGCCACGAAATTCCATTTCTTTGTACTGAATCTGTCAACAGCCGTCATGCGCCCGTTTAGGCAGCTCCGTAATTAAAATAACCGCCTCTCCTGTTTACGGCGTAGAGGGTTCGCATAACATTACGCATAAGGCCTCAATAGCGGTTACGGCAGGTTGCGGCGTATAATTTTGAGCTTCGAACCCATCATATACTTGACAGGTCTGTATGGGATTGTATGGAAAGCGTTATTGTGCGTGCGATGATCTTTTATCTTTTATCTTTGAGTGTGTCACCTACTTAAAGCTATAAATATGTTAAAAAATTAACCAATTAGTCGTTTCTAGAAAAAAAAGTGTGGCCACCCCTCTTATATATATTATGTGAGGCAAATGAAAATTTTTTCCTGTGTAAACTAATTAAATGCAATTTATCAATTCCAAAACACAAATTTTGCCAAGAAGTATAATTTGAATGTATATTTTAGGTACCTATGTAAACAAAGAATTAAATTTTATCAATGTCAATCTCTTGTTAGTAAGACTGCTATCACATTAGACTATTTCTGCCCGGTCATTTACATGCATAGTGCAGGAGTACATGAAAAAAATATTGATCGAATTATTAATTCATTGATACGAATGAAGGACATCGATTCGTTAAAAGAGCTGACTTACCTATTAATTAGCAGATTTGTATGGCCAAAGTCCACTGTTGGTACAAGTGTACTAGACAATAATAAAAACGCAATCCGTTTGATGGATTTCTCATCGTAGCGAATAGATTGCGTTATTTAAAACATAGACGTTACGTAGGATTGCTGTGTTTCTTCTATCAGCTTTTCAGTGGAACGTGCTCTGAGGAACTAGCGTTATTTATCCCTTAGGCACCGGTGTTCATCTAAACGTGTGTCTATGTAACTACCCAACAATCTTACATAGTCAACTATTACCGTACTAGAAGATGGCTTTTTAAATTTCTGATTCTACAGCCATTAAATTTGATAATATTTATTTATTGTAAGTTATTTTTAAAGTAGATATTTTTTTTTAATTTTAATATCACTGGCGATGTTTTTTTTTTACATGACCTCCACACAGGAGGCCCAGAGGAAAATAATTTCCCTCAGAGCCTATGTCATCTTTGGGGATGCTGTGTGGAGGGTTTTTTTAAAGGAAAGGGAGGAGAGGAGCATTCTGGGAAGGAAAAGGGTTTAAGGGGTTGGTAGGAATATGGGGTTCAGTGTGTCCAGGTTATCCGCCTCTAAGACCTCGACAATATTCACCCCATGGACCCGGTTATCCCTACTAAATCATCAAACGTAGCGAACCACTTGGGATAACCTGTGGCAGAGGTGTTGGTTATCCAATAAAGGTTCCCGGGGCGGCGGTACCCATGTTACGACGTAATTAATTAAACTAGTTTGCATTTTTTCCAAATTTGAATGTATGCATGTATTATTTGTAATAAAATTGTGAAGAATGTGAAAAAATGAATGGGCACTTTAAAATATCATCGAAATAAAATCTGTACATTTAAATAGGTCTAATATTAATCGATTGATCCTTCCTAAAATTACATACATACGGACATATTTTATTACGATAAATTGTTCAACAAAAATAAACTAAACAGATAGATGACGCTCTACACATTGATTAAAAAAAATAATAAAAGTGTAACAAGCTTTAAGTGCATCGACTTATTTAATACCTGATAGTATTTGCTCAGATAGTGAGCTTAACAGAGCTTTTTACCCTCCGACCGCATACCAACCAACCACTGATAGAGGTTCTACATATCTACATGTGTATCATTCGTTAATGTTGCTAGGAATTAGTGTCTAACAAGTATCAATGTCAAGAATTATTTGTTGGGGATCTGTCGGGGAAAAACAGAGGGATAAAAACATACCACTCGTGTCGAATTTGTCATTTTAAAGCGCTGAAGGAATGTGATCCATCTGTACGAACTATAAGATAAATCTATAATGATAGATAATAAATAGAACAAATCAAAAACTCCAAGTTTTATTAATTTAGATATTCCTAACATCAAATGTGATACAAAATATATATAAATTTATTTGTATCAAATATATTTTTCTGATTAGTTTTCTTGTAACCATTTTTTTTCAGGAAAATTTAAAATGTAATTTGGGAGGCCATACGCGCCTCTCAATTAAAGGATAACCAACTCCTTTTTTAATGGATCACCCCGCAACAAGTGGTTCGTTACGTTTTGGTGACTTAGCATGGGTGCCCGGGTACATGGGGTGAGGTTTAACCGAGTCTTGAGGGGGAATGTCTGCCCACCAACTGCGTGGATCGGGAGATATTGGTTGAGGGAGACCTTTTGACCTTTCCAGCAGGACTCTCTCGGAACATCGCCTTGCACCGGGAGGGATGAATTCATACGTCCGTTACTCCTGGACACACTGACCCCCCTGTAGAACATAATATTTATTTTTTTATTTAAGCTTTGAATATTGGAAACCTTAACGGTGACCCGACAATTCATCCTGCGACAATTCATCCGGCGACAGTTCATTCTGCGTCAGTTCATCCGGCCGACAGTTCATCCTGCCGACAGTTCATCCTGCCGACAGTTCATCCCGCCGACAATTCATCCGGCGACAATTCATCCGGCGACAATTCATCCTGCCTGATCATTTAGAAGATTTTTATTAAGTAAGTATGCAAAGAGGATATACGGCCGTACAACCAAAATCGATATACTTATATCTGAAGGCATCTTGAGTGAATATCCGCTGTAAAAATATTTTACTAACAATAATTTCGACTCTCCGAAGAAGCATGCGTGAATATCAAAATACGACATACTTATTCGTGCAGTCGGCTTAGCAAAGAACTGTAAAGATTCCTACTTGCATCTAATATGACTTTTTTATCTGAAATTAACATCATCTTTTTAGGGTGAATTGACTGATTTAAAAAAAAAAACACAAGAGTCCCAACGGTCTCGAGCCAGTGAGTGCCAATGGCATCCCCAATTTTGGTATGGTGTGATGCTGAAGGTAGTGGTGAGGGGAAGGAGATGTGGAAAACGTATCTTCCTGGCTATTTAGATCTAGTCACCAAACACGGCTAGGTTAGGTTAGGTTAGGTTAGGTTAGGTTAGGTTAGGTTGTACGGCCGTATATCCTCTTTGCATACTTACTTGAAGAAAAAATCTTCTAAATGATCAGGCAGGATGAATTGTCGCCGGACGAATTGTCGGCAGGATGAACTGTCGGCAGGATGAACTGTCGGCAGGATGAACTGTCGGCAGGATGAACTGTCGCAGGATGAACTGTCGCCGGATGAATTGTCGCAGGATGAACTGTCATGGAACCATCTTAACTACATAGTAGATCAAAAAGTTTACTGTAGCGACTTACTGCTGAAACATATTTTAAATATTTAACTGTCGGATCCAGGAAAACGCGACAGAAGGATTAACCCTAATTTTTAAAATTGATTTGCAATTTGCAATATAGATTTCGATAAAAATGTGTTGCTATTTAGGCAAAGTTGAATAGTAAAAGACAGTACCATTTTATAAATATAATTAAAAGGAATGTTAACTCGTTTAATCACAGGAGACCATATTTGTCCCAACGCACATAGGTCTCATATAAAACGCTGTAACTCCGTTACTATCATAGTTAGAAATATGTTCTAATCGGTGTTAGAAAGGAAAAATACCATGCTTTATATTCCAATCTAAAAAATAGCCGCCAAAAAAGTAAAATGTACACTTTTATGTACACAAAGTTTTGAATCGCAAATTAAAAAAAAAATTAAAATTCGGGAATTTTTAAAAAATTATTTTTAACCTAGAGCGAAAAAAAAGATAGGTTTCAATATATATTTGTTGTACATTTGTCTAATAAAACATGTATAAGTTTTTATTTTTTTTTAATTATCAGTAACTTTAGTTAGAAAAATGTTTGTATGCAAAATTTTTATAATAATAAAATATATGTTTATTTCGAATTCTATAATTTGAAAGCGTATTTCATCACCTTTCTAAAACAGTTTTTGTTTTTTGAATGTGCTCAGAAACATTCCAAATATTTGCATTTTATGGTAAAGCGAAAATATTTTGACCATCTGAAAAAAATGCGAAATTTTTGAAGGGTTAAAGAATGACATATTGTTTGATAAATACACAAGTTAAAATTACTGCTGATTTTCAATCGGCAAAATCTTAGATCGGTTAAAGAACCTGCACACGGTGATGGCGATAGTAAAGATAAAAATAGCAGGCGCACGTTCGCAGGTAAATAAAATATGTCTGTCTATATTTGCACTCGGTAATGCATATATTGCAAACCCACATACGTGGATGTGAGCGAAGGCAAACAAGCATTCGTCTTCGCTTTAATTGATTCTTAAAATATTGGCGCCAGCTTAATTACCACCATAAAACCGATAAGATTAGGCGAAATTCGCGTGAAAAAGAATCTCGCTATTTGTGTTATTAATACGAACAAGCGCAATTTTATCGTAATCTACATGCGTCTCGATTATCTTTATCTGCTTTATCGATTGCGGAATCAGTCTCAGCTAGTTGATTGACATTTCGAAACACTTAAAAAAGACTTTTTTCCTTATTTATTTTTGGGGTGTTATGCCGTGTTGCGCTACCTCCTTCTTTAGCCAACGTTTCGGACAGCTTTGCAGTGTCCAACACGGCATAGCACCCCAAAAACAAATAACGAAAATACTTTAGGCAGTGAAAATCTTAAAACTGACTTAAAAAAGACGTTTTTTTACTGCTCTATTTTTGGTCTCCGAAAATCCACAATTGGAATCTTTGATCAATCCAAAGATGTTCTTAAGATCGTACAGGGCGGTTCCAATGTGAAAAATTAATTATTCTCCGTACAAGCTTATTAAAATTATAAATCAATATCGATTTTATTTCTTTCAAAATTTGCTTTAATTTACACCTACATACAAAAATGTTGAAAGGCGTGAGGATAAAACTTTTAAAATTATATACTTTTGTAATTATTTTTTGATCATAATTATTTATCATTTTTCAATAATGTCTAAGCAAAATAAGAATGTAAAAAAAATCTTTAATATATTAATTTATAAGACCGTAAATAGATAGACAAAATAGAGAAATTTTCGTTATAAATAAGTGTTCGGATATTTTTTTTAATGATTTTATTTGAACTAAAAATAAAATTTTGAA
This sequence comes from Limnephilus marmoratus, assembly GCA_917880885.1. Classification (NCBI taxonomy): domain Eukaryota; kingdom Metazoa; phylum Arthropoda; class Insecta; order Trichoptera; family Limnephilidae; genus Limnephilus; species Limnephilus marmoratus. Next base: position 25,830,467 of record OU862921.1, on the reverse strand, counting down.
ACATGCATTTACTAGATAACGTATTGATTTACAATAATGTATTTGTATTTACAATACATGGTATGAAATATGTCTTGTAAATAAGATTTTTCGTTTTAAAATTTAACAAATCTGCCAACAACCTCTGGTACTTATTATACTAAAAATAAACTTTTTTTCTCAAAATTTAAAACATGCGTTTACTTCGATAAAAGAATAATCTTCCGAAATCAATTTATAATTTTTGTGGAAGAGTCAATACGTCTAAAATTTGATTTAAAAATGACATATTTCCGGTTTTCTTTGGTTATACCCTCTTAAAAAGGGTGAAACAAAATTTTCTTCGACGAGGAGTTGCAGGTAAAACATTGACTTCCAAACAATTTAAGAAAAAAATTGTAATATTACAATTAACTTATTCAATCAAAAATATTTTTTCAGTAAGATTGTTAATTATTCCGAGATTTTTTTTCGCTTGATCACTTTTAAATTTTAAGAACTATTTAATTATGAAATTTACATTTTTTAATTTATTTTCTTGCCTTTATTGTGAAATTTCACTTCAAAGCGTTGTACAAAGCCATAAAATAAGTATAAAGCAAAAGTAAATTACCTTGTAAACAGAGATATAAAAAGAAAACTATTATTACCAGAATTAATATTTTGATGGCCTCCGTGGTCGAGGGGTAAGGTTCGTGACTAGTAATCTGTAGGTGGCGGTTTCAAGTCCCGAAGTGTGCAAATAAAATTTATTTGATGGATTTGTGTTATTTCACAATTTAATCATTTAAAATAATATAATGCATATTTCCGCCACGTTTCAGAGTGGAAGATTCTATCAGTTTCGCCCTGGTGTAAGACCACCTTTCAGAATTGAAACGGCTTGAAATGGCTTTAGCCGCGTTTGGTGACCAGATCTTAATAACCAGATACTTCCCCACCTTTCTGTTTCCATCTCCTTCTCCTCCCCACTACCTCCAGCTTCACAACTTACTCCAATCGGGGATGCCATTGTCTCACTGGCTCCAGAGTGGAGCAGTTGGAACTCTTTTGTGGCATTCACACAAAAAAACAGATTTGCGGGTAGTGCGAATATTTTCAAATTTGTGGGGTATTTATTGTCAAGAATGTAAAAAAAAAATTGCCAATAGCTACCTACGTACATCTTAATTTTCACAATAGTGTGTAAAAATTGTATACCTAAGTAATGTGTTAATAAATTATAATTTCCGAAGTACTTGATTTTTTTGATTCCAAGGTTGTTGTTTTTATAAACAGATAATGAATACTTTTTTTAAATAATATCAATTTTTCGAATAATGGAAATCAACGATATGTATTTCCGGGAAAGATATAATTTTATATAGTAGGTATATACCAATAATTGCCTACATAATAGTACAGGTAAATCATTTTAATCGATTCGCTCGAATCAATTCAAACAGAACTGGGCATTTGCGGAGTAAGTGGGGACTATCTGCGGGTGTTCCAAACAAGTTCGGAAAACTTTTTTGAAACTTTCGATGCTATCGGTGCGCACAAATACATTTAAAACTTTCCTCTTTAAAATGATTTGCCTGTACGTAATAATGTGTATTTGTTATACGGGTGTACGATAATATGTATTTATATCTGGAATTTCCAAGAAATTGAATCTTTTAATTACTGAAATAAACATTAAATTCAATTGTGTCAACAGAAGTGTTGAAACAATAGACGTGTTTCGTGGATTTATCGTCTCCAAAACGTCAGTAGTTTCAATGGAAATAAGATTGTCGATTTTTTTCGGATAGAAGCGCTGAAATTCGTAACAAAAGTTAAATCTCAGTACAAATCTCAACATTTCCTAGAAATTTGTTATGTTTTATCTTGTTATACCACCCATATTCTTTTAACTTTTATGTAACCATGAAATATATTTATACGTCTTATCATAAATTGATTCGAAGAATTTAGCAATATTTGGTGCAAATTATTGTTGAATTTTGTTGCCACCTGTAAGATACCTTAAAACACCAATAAAATAATCTCAGAATACAAGAATATCTGGTTCCGTTTGATGTACATATTACCCAATCGTAATAAACTGAACTTTAAAATAAAGATGTACTTGTTTTACCAGTAATTCAATGAAAGATGCTCCGGAGAACTAATCAACGCCATTGACACTTTCGACACTGGAGCACAGTCGCGAAACGAGCAAGTTTTTACACGTTATCTGTGGCACACTTGAGAATCGATTTTTTACTTACCGGCTCGGTTAGATACTATTTTTTTCTTGTTTATTCCAGATCTGTATAATGACTTTTCAGCTTTTGCTTTTCTTCCCGGCTTCTTTTCCCAAACATACTCTCCGTGTAGCATCCTCAAAGAAGACAGTTAAAAATCTTACCCGTGTGGCGCTAAAGTAATGTATTAATTGATACGAGTATAATACTATATATTTTACAGGGCATTAATCATAAAATTTGTAGGTACTCCATCAAAGCAGTACCACGTTGATGGAGTACCTCCCATTATCTTTTGATACGTGAATTTATTATAATCTAACCATTCGCTTTAATCTTCCTATAAGTTTTCCGGATATTTCTGCATTTAATAACTTACTATTAAAAACACTTCGCGTTATACCTTGTAAATTATCAGCTCGGCTTTATTGGTAGGCTCTAAGAGATATCTTATAATAATTATCAACTTCTGCTGCAGGAAATAACGTTTTGTAGATACATATCAACAGTAAATGCATCGTGCTATCACGAACCAAAAATTGGGATGCTGCTATTCAGAATCGTGAATCTAGCAGGTACTTAGATCATTGCTTCATAATTAATTTCCTCTTTAAACCTTTAAATACTTCTGGCTTCATTACTTCTTAGTCACGTAGTGGTTTAGACTAACTTGATAACCTATTCATATTGTACAGCTTATTGTTTTGAGAAACTAAAATATGCTATGACTGCAGACAGAAAAGAATTGCAAATTAATCACGTTTTATTATGTACACAACTTTTGTTTTCCTTTGATGTTTAGTATTCACATTTTATTCAAGTGTTTAGTAGTTTTTAATAATATAGTTACCTAAGTGAAGTGAACACTTTTCTTTCTTTTTAATATGTGATCCACAAGAGACTTAACTAAAGTCTAAAGCTAGAGGGATCGTGGCAGCTCCAATTTGGAATTTGTTGTGAGGATGGAGGAATTGGGGAAGGAAGCAGAAAGGAGAAATGGGGGAAGGGGGGGCTTGGAATAACCTACTTATTCAAATATGGTCAATAACTAAACCGACCTAAAATCACGTAATTTCGATTCCTAATTGTTTTACTTTACCTGGAAGATACTATGCTGAAAGACTCACTTTAGAGAAGTCTCACTTCTCAAAAGAAGGCACATTTCAGATTTGATCTCCCTGTTTAAAATCATAAACAACATGTATGATTCATATTTAATTAATCAAATTAATCTTAATATAAGGCCGAAATTCACGAGAAACCTTGAAACCTTTTGGATCGATACTTACCGTAACAAGTTTCTTCAAACCAACCTCGAGAATGACTCGGTTATACAATAAATATTGCAAACATGAAGACTTAGATGTATTTTCAAACTCAATTGCTACCTTAAGAAGGAACTTATACTTACATATCCCTGATGATCTCCTCACCTAGACCTATAAAATGTGTATAAATGTATGTATATGTTCATGTGTGAATATATTTTGTAATTATTGATTCTTCTTGTTTTATTTATGTACTTTAATTTATTATTATATATTACAAGTAATTAAGAATGTTGTGATGAATGGTGTGCTCACCTCTCATTGGAATTATCACTGTAACCATATTAAAATTGTTAACTGATGTAATAATTATATGTGATATATTCTGTTGGCGAGCCAACAAATAAATAAAAAAAAAATGATAGTGAGAGTAACTAAATACCACCTACTGACTCAATCTATATGAAATATCCTGCAATACCTTGCTGTTTATGCATAGACATCCGATATATTCATATGTCCGTGTGTTTATGTATTGAACCCAACTTATAACGACAAATTTACTATATTACACCTCAGTTATTAAGCTGTATTGTTTTGAATTACCAAACTAACCAAAATTTTACGCGTCATCATCGTAGTGAATAATCGTATCTAATAGTAAAATCATTGATTCCAATAGTCGGATTTCCATTTTAAATGTAATTTGTAGAGAAATTACTCTGCTATTATTCAATAAAACGATAACACTTGATATGAGACACACCTCTAAAATTGTCAATACAAATTGAAAAATAAATCATGAATAAACATGCTGCCTTATAAAAAACGTATCAGCCGTTGCAATAAAACACGTGTAATAATTTAAGCTTGACAAATTACAAATTGCCTAACAGATAATGTTAATAGTTTATTCAGAACTAAGAACAGCACAAAAAACCTTTGAACGACACATCACAAATGATCGTGTTCTCGACTCGGAGTAATTAATTTATGAAACAGTGTATTTAATAGTTGAGGCTTACAATCGAATTCTGGTAACTGCTTTGTTAGACTTCTTAAAACACTGCTTAACTAATTTATTTGTATTATTACGTCACTCTACGAAGAAACACTAATCAGGGTTTCATTTTCTTTACATAATTTGTGCGAGTGCGAACTCTCGTAAGTAGTTGTATAAGATGAATTTATCAAAAGCATGAAGTTGTATTTATGTAATAAATGACTTCTTAACCCTTTCGGACCCAGTTTATAAGTGAATGTAAATAGATTTCAAAAAATTTCCTCACTATTTATAGCTAATTAAAATTGGCAGTTTTCGTTTTCCGATTTCTGGTAACACTGGCTATGCGCTATTTTTTGTTGGATTTTAGCTAGCAGTTTAGGCGATTGCCATTTTTATGTTTATAAAGTAGTAATTTTTTAATCTCGACCGAAATTGAATGCATTTTTTCAATGTTTAATTTTGATGTATTTTTTTTAAATGATATATTTTGATATATTTTTGGTACACAATGTACGATTTGTCATTTTATAAGAAATACGTCGTCTGAGACCTAATGCTCTTTTAAATGAAAGTAGCAAAAACTTCTAAAAAATTGAAAATTTAAAAAAAAGACACCAATTAATTTTAAAATATCTCTACCAATTGTTATGTTGCAAGTTTTAATTCGGGTTTGAAAGGGTTAAAACTTCGTTATTGTAGTCGTCTCAAGAAAGTAAAATCGTTTTGGTCACCGAAGAATCAATAATCATTCTTAAAAATTGTATTCATTTTTAGACAACTTTAAACTAACAAATTAATTACTCATAGAAAAATTCTAACTTTGTGTACCTACATCATTTTATAATTAAGCAGACTTTAAAAATTTATATTACTGATAAAAGTTTTAATGAACCGTATCCCTACGTAAAATCAGATTAATCCATGCATATGTTATTTACCAAAGAAAGAATCGTAAGAAAGATATACTCGTCCATACAGTTAAATTCGCATAAATTACAAGTCTTATATCTTATTGAACAATATGAAAATAACTAACAACATGTCATGTCTAATTTTGATATTTGAACTCGCATTTCGCCGGTAGAAATAACGTTGCGACCCGATGAAAAGTATGATGATCGGAATTTCTGATAATCCTGCTTCATAACTTAGATTAAAAAAAAAATAAATAAATGATCATTTAAGTTATCAGGTAGAACCTAGTTAATCTATGTTTATTTTATTTGTAAAAAATAGTCGATAAGAAGACAAAACTGCTGAAAACATAAAGTATGTTATGTTAATATATTATTTTACCTGTTATAAAACATATTATATTAAATTCATAGAAGATCAAAATTCATTTTAAAGAATTGCATCTGATTATATTACACGAAGAACCCCCATTGAAATTATTTAATAGGCCACTTGCATCACACTTTTTTTAATTTTTTTCCGGTTTAGGCAAATATTCTAAGACATTTTGTATTTTTTTTTTTTTAATCGTATTTTTGAAACCCTGGGGATTATTTGAAAATTTCAAACCGAAAAATCAGACCATTTTTTATAAACCGGAAAGACGGGACATAATTTAATAGGTGTGACAAAACGATAATTACATAGCCGAAAATCATTTAAAAAAAAGAACGTTTTCCACACGAATGGCACAGGAGAATAACGAGGCATACCAAAAATATTACATCTCATAAATATTTTTTTCCTTGATCCATATTATTGATCATAAATCATTATAATGTACAGCGTCTATATTACTAAATTCAATGTAATATACTTGAACTTCTAAATTGTAATAATAATAAGAATATTATAAAATTTTATTTTGTTAAAATCAGCACCATAATCATTATACCTCTAAAACATGTACCGACATCATCTTCACGTTCTGAAGAGAACGTGAAGATGATGTATTAATTGTACGGGGTTCTCTTCAGAACATCTGTCAAAAAATCAAACCAAATGATAAGTTCGCAGAGAACAAACAATAAATCTAGTGAACGAATTCAAAAATTCGCCTGAAATCAAAGTGATGCCATATAAAAAAATAAATCAGTGTGGAATTTTATAAAATTAATAGTAACATTTTCAGCGACGGGAAATTTTCATGTAGTGACGTCACGAGCCCAAATAATGGATTTATTTATTTAAAAATTAAAAAAACTGTACATTTCTAAAAATTTTTACTAACATTTTCGTAATCTTAGTAAAAAACTCTATCCACACGATTTTTTCCAAGTCGTTATGAAGTCCATGCAAGTGGCCTATTGAAAAAGCTACCTTGCGGTGAGTACTTGCAACAGCGTTAAGGTTTTAAATTTGGAACAAAACTCATCACATGGGCGGGCACGAACCTCCAATGGTTTTTTAACGCTCGATATTTTATGTGTGTTACTTTTTTATTAGTCGATTATTGTTTTGCCCCGATAATCAATGAGAAATGTTATGGCCTTGTTTAACATCGGTTTTATTTTGCAACGCTTTAGCGCTCTGCGTTTTTTTGTGACCATCTGCACTCAAATAATGCAACCCACGTGAGTTTTTAACATAAAGTTTGTTAGGTTGTGTTACAATACAACATATAACATGGTTTTTCAGTTATGCCATAGTCGTATAAGTATTTCAAATAAAATGATTCAATTAAAATTACAGTACGGACCTAAATAACTTCACAGAAGAACAATTTCAAATTATCAATGGAATTGTCCCGGAAAATGGAAAATTTTATTGTGTCACTGATTTGTTTCAGTATCAACGTAACATAATACATCAAACGAAAGAGTTCGAATAAAAAAATATTATATTGTATCGCTCATCACTGATTGATTTAAAATTAAAGATTTTTCTTCGATTATTGTCTCTCTTTTTCCATATCCTACCTCTCTCTCTACTATTGCATATTTTGCTTTAACCTCACGTGATAAAAAATATATCACAAACAATTTTATTAATTTCATTTCTTCTTTTAACACGCCAACTAATTTCGATACAGCCTTCATCAGCATATTTCAATAATAAAAAAAACATAATTTGATAAAACGTTAAATATATTTTTTACTTTAACAAAAATACGAATACTGTATGTAGTATCACGTATTAAAATAATAACACAACAATAATAGGCACAACTTTATCAACCCATTCAACAAAATAAATTTAATACATTTTAAAATTTTGGTTTTAAAAAAGATTAAAATATATGAAGATGTCTTTTAATTATTTATCAGTGTAAGTCGGGTCAAAAGAAAACGCATCGTTTGTGTTATTCTTTTGGAAGCGGATTATCGAGTTAATTGAGCCGGCTAATTTCAATGATTTTTTATGTTCTAAGCAGAAGTTGTGAGAAATAATAATATTTTTTGAATTGTATTGGTTTTCAGCAACTTATAATTAAATAGATTTATTAATTGATTAAAATAGCAATGAGTATACTGCAACATATAGAATCGTCAAGTATTCTGCATAAATCATGAATCACGATTGTAACATAGATATTTACATAGTAAAAATATTTTGAAAATACCATGCGTCATACTATTCATCATTGAAACTATAATCCTCTCGGTCTCACACAGTATCCAGTTACTTCCTAATGCTCATAGATGCGGTATGCGGTGTTCGCTCCCACACCATATTCAGACACTTATTTTAGGTTTTCACTCCTTCAATCTGCAGACTTTTTCCAAAGCAACCTCTTTGGTTGTCAGCTATTTGTACGATTTTTATTTTTTAAAGATCTTCAAATAATATGGTAAAACTCTCGATTTACTGTTAACTAGAAAATACTCAAAAATATTCAATAACCTATCGCAATTCTTCGTCAGGACTCAGCTTTATAGAAATTTGATTTAGTCGTTCTTAAAATATTGTCTCCAAAATCTAATTGCTGCTCTACAAGTAATTCAAAATGGACGAACTTCTTGGTGACGGATATGATATAAGATTTTCACGGTATTATCGTGATTGATTTTTGTGTTATTATGTCGTGTTGCATGTCCTGATGAGTGACGACAGACACGTAACTTTGGCTAAAGAAGGAAGTTTTGGTGATATTTGAGACGTTATTTTCTACAATCGTTTTTATACAATATAAGGCAAAAAAATGTCGTGGTAACTGCAATCGTTGAAAATTATTAGGATAATTGATTTATAACCTGTGCTTCCTGATACACTTGGCCTAAATGTAAGTACATCCTTGATAAGTTGACGTCAGTGCATTCAGATTTCAAATGACAAACACAATTCGTGGTATGGCGTATTGAGCAATCTCATAACCCCAAACCAGTCGAATATCTGCTAATCATATTTCTGACTTCCACTTCAACAATGCGTGGCCATCCTTTGACACTGCCATGCGCCACTCAATTATGACAGTCCTTCTATGACGTCATAAATGACGTATGTGATAAAAGCTGTCATTAATTTTATAGCTTTTATTATCCGTAACTGTTTTGTTTCGAAATAATTCTAAGAACTTTTCAGAAAGAAACGCACTTACTGACGCATCACGTAAAGTGCCTCCAAATTAAAAATCGGTTTCCAAGATATTAGTAATAAAGTTTATTTTGGTAGGAATTAAATAAATGCTCTGAATATGGTTCGAAGCACCAACCAAGATTAATTAGATATTCAAATTTCTCTAAATTGATTTTGTCACAAAATTAATTTAATAATTTTCTAACTTTTGTTGACTGGTTTGTGGGATTGGAATAAAATAGTTTGCGTACATTTTTTCAATTTTGGTCGACAGTGAAAATTGTTCGTCAATAGAGGATTTTAATTTTGTTGTACATTAGTTAATCTATGTATAATAACTAGATTTAACCCGCAGGCTCTCTCTTCCTTTTCGTCCCCTCATTACTTTCCTATTCCATTAGAATATTTCTATATTTGTATTGCCTCAATTGACTGACTACCACTGGAATCTTACTACCAATTAAATTCATTCCCTATTGTAAATTCATTGGTTAGAATAAAAAAAAAAAAATTCTTGAATACCGCACAAGAGACCAAACTGCTCCCGTCTGGAGCCTGTCGCCAGACAATGGCATATCTAATTGTAGTTTTAAAATAAAACAATAACTTTGTAAACACCACTTTTATTTTATATGCTTTAACCGTAGCTTCTTCAGGGCAGTATAATACTCTACTATTAGTAGAGATCAATATAATACTCTACTTTATAAGTACTTTAAATTTAATATACCTACGTATCTCTGGCTGAATCCACTATCCGTTATGGACTTACTTCTTGGTGACATTCTTGTAAAACTAATATAAATTATATCCAAACATTGCAAAACTCCCTGACAAAATTATTAATCCCTAAGTACACTAATGAACACAGAAGTGACACTAAATTAATATACATGTCTCTAAATGTTTTACCTGTCAGAGGATTATGGTTTTGTAATATTATAAGACAACATGTTATATTGTCCGATTCCTTGTACAGGGAAAGAGTTTACCATAAACATAATACAAGATTCACTCAAAATGAAGGATTGGTGGTTCCGAAATGTACCAATAAATATTTAATAAACTACCAATGACAATCAAAAATTATAACATCTTTAATAATAAAGTCAAATATAATCTAAGGAAATGGCTATTAGATAGGGATGATTTATATTGATGCCCTACCGAAGTCCTTGTATTCTTTATTGAAACTCACATTCGAAGGAATTGGTAAATTCATTACAATTTTTGTAATACCTCATGTATATGAAACTTTTAATTTACTTGTGATTATATTTCATTTGTTCATACTAAATCCATTTGTACTTTTTTATTATATAAGGCTTATAGTGCTACTTACATTTCCGTAATTTAAATAATCTATGTAATTGATATTTAGCATCAAAATTATAAAATTATATGTATACAATGTTTGAAAATGTACCAATGTTGTCATTATGTACCTGCTGACAAACTACATAAGTAGTTTAGCGTGTTTAAATGTAAATAAATAAATAAATAAAAAATTAAATAAAAAAATTCTATTACTAAAGATCAATGCTTCAAATATCACTTTTACTTGATTTTAATCCTCGCGTTATCGTTTTCCTTTGTGTCCTACTCCCTACTCTACCCATTCAGTTCGCATTCAAATTTGACCCAATTCATTATTCATTATGCCATAGTTCCACTGACTCCGACACAATTCGCACCAACAATTATTCATTGAAAGATAGCTGATATTCCATAGTCTATCAATTACGACGTACGACATAAATATTACCTATAATAACTCTGAAAGCGTAATGAAAATGAATCCATGAAATTAATGAGCATCTGCTTATTAGTGAGCACGTTCCTTTTATTCGCTCGTGATTCAAAAATTCAGCGTGAAAATATGCATAAAGATACGTCAAGTCAAAATGACATGAGTCATAACACCGTTTATTGAATATGGACGCGCACTTAAATCTCTACAGCCCCAGAGCTTTCCAATAGGTACCTACGCGTTTACTGGACAATCTGGACGTATTCCTATGGCGGTGGACAAGCTCATGTAAAATGGGTGGCTCGGTTAATATGTGATATACAAGTTTATTTTGGCGTATCTATGTTTTTTTAATGAAAAATATATATATAAATATATCAATTTTATTGGATAACCAACACTTCTGCCATAGGTCGCCCCAAGTGGTTCGCTACGCTTGGTGATTTAGCAGGGGTGCCCGGGTTCATCGGGTGAGGTTTGTCTAGGTCTAGGAGGCGGATGACCAGGGCACACTGAACCCCAGATTCCTACCCACCCCTTAAACCCTTTTCCTTCCCAAAACTCTCCTCTCCTTTCATTCCTTAAAAAAAACCCTCCACACAGCATCCCCAAAGATGACATAGGCCCTGATTGAAATTATTTTCCCCAGGGCCTCCTCTGTGGAGCTAATGTAAAAAAAAATATATGTATATACACAGATATTCAGATGTACATACATTTTTTAAACTAAGGGTAAATATTTAATTTATGATTCGTGATGTTAATTACTACTCCCCTATTTGAGAATAACTCGTGTTTAGGAAGGGAGCATTATCATGGGTAAGCCCATACTTTGGTAAATCTTAAGATTTTCCAGTAAGTCCTAAGATTTACCAACTTTTAATGTTGGCAAATCTTAAAACGAAAATATGAAGTGGCCGAATTAGTTAAGCGTTTGTCCCAGTAAGTAAGTAAGTTTCTGGGGTCGATTTTCAGTTACGATCGTAGTCTTTATATTTTTCTGTATCTTGTTCTCTTTCACATTTTCCTTTAGATTATTAGTGTTATCTTCTTCTTCAGTGATATTTACATTGATGGGAATAACCTTCAAAAGTTTTAAAAAGAGAGTTGATCGATTAAAAAAATTATTTGATTTTCCTGCTAGAATTTTCCATATTTCTTTGACCGTCCCATACCCAGCGATATACTGTTTATGTGAGGCCACTCGCGCGGGTCAATTTATGTGTGATCACATCTCGCCATGGCTTGTGAATTCATTACCATCAACACTTCCCTCAGTCCTTTGTCGGTTATAGTGAGAAACACTTGCCTTATTAAGTCTTCCGTGCCTGCCAATTTTCCACGAAAAATTCCTGAAACATGGACGTTGAAACTCCAAAATTGAAAAATAGTCAATTCGTTGCATTAAATATGAGTGCTTTGTAATTTAAGGGTATTTTAATAACTGCTTGTGAAATATGAAATTAACTAGGTTTCTGTGTTGTTAGTACAAATTATATTATTACACTGCCTACTTCTTTTTAATATCACTATCACTAATTGAAAAGGGTGCAAACAAGTTCCCATACACATAAATTCACAAAATGAGTTATCAGGGTTGCTACTTAGTAATTACGCGTTTTTTTAGATATAAATTATTTACTTTTAATTGCGTAATTAAATGAAAATAATAAACTTTATTTTGATTTTTTCAATTAAGATAATTATTTTTATGTAATTAAAATATGGCACAAAGTTAATTTATTATCGTTGTTTTAGCCATCATTTTAGGATATAATCTACATGTTTCAAAACCAAAGTTTGCTTCATCAGGATACAAAGTATACCTACAAAGGTACACTTTATTGCATTATATTTAAGATGCCATAAAGTATATTTACAAATCATTAAAACAATAAAATATGTAACTATCTATTTTCTGATATTAAAAGTGTAAAATTGTTTTTTTTTCATTTCAATTGGTTTTGTGTCAACTTAGGAGACAATTTAATTATTCGCCGAATATTGTATAACCTAATGTTAAAATATTGAGCTATATTAACAATAAAGTTTAATTTTCCTTTTCCATAGAAGATTTTGACATCAGATTAGAGATATTTAATGGGAAAAACATTATTTTGACAAATTTGTTTAGAATCAAGAAAAATATTGAAAAATAAATAAGATCGGAAACCAACTGATTGACTCCTTTACGAGCCCCACCAAAATGATTTTAACCAAAGCTTGGCTTTTCAGCAAATGGATTATTTTCAAAAAGCAGTTCTAATAATATAGTGTTTTGTGAATATTTCGTTATTTGATGCTTACACACGTTTGCCTTGTGGTTATTTTAATCTTTGGTATATTCAATGTTTTTTCTTCTTAAAACCAATGTACCTACGTGGATTCTCGTGTTCAGACTATGCAAAGTCAAACTAATTGTGCAATCGTCGGATGAAATTCTTGTTCATCTTACCGTTTGTGTTGCGGCGCCGACTGTGTGTGTTTAATGTTTAGTGTTTTGTGGTGAGGTGACAAAAGCCCGTGAGGAACATGTGACAAAAGTGCATGTCCCCGATTGAATGAGGTGGGAATATGTGGCTCAAGCAGGCTGGGACTTGTCATGAATACAACAGCAAGGTAATCATTCCACGAATCAATTAAACTAATTGCTAGAATTAAAAGACGAATGACATTGATGTCTACAGAGACAGTGTCTACTGTGAACAGCCAAAGAAAACTTTTCTTAGAACACCTGCGAAAGATTTGTGTGCTCATTATCAGTATAGATTGATTCAGAACCGAGGTTTTTCCTATTATAAATATATTTTATAGAATTGCTGACCAGCTGCCGATTCTCAACGATAACGATAGCATGCGTGTACATACTAGAAATAAAGAAATACTTTACAATGAAGCTTTTTCGGAAGGTTCTTCAATATTAAATGTCAATATCACTATAGCTAATGACGATGGTAGTAATAGATTACATGAATCTATTCAAATAAAATAATATTAGCCTTCTAAAGCAACAAAAACAGTAGTTGTTGCTATTTTACTAGGAACACGTCAAAAATCTGATACATATTTCTTGAACTTCCATAGAAAAGGTTCATCCTTTACGTTGATGGGTGACAGCTGTTTATAATAATTTTACGTATAATAATGTAGGCAATAGACGAATCAGAAATATTCTCAGAATGAGTTCATTTTTTATATATGCTGAATATATATGTTGAATATATGCTGATATCACAAAAACAGTAAAATTTAACTTCTTTGGTTTTTTTAATATTAGTTAAACTAAGTTATTTAAATAATGTATTTGTGTGGATCGAATACCAGAGGTAACGGCATTTTGAAAAACATTCTTGACAAAGTTGAAACCTGGTTTGTTTTCTTTGACACGAGCGTATCGTAATAAGCAAAGCAAACCGACTTTCTGGGAATTGGGAATATAACGAAATTGTTTACTGCGTTTGCATGTTTGTAAATAACTGTGGAGAAAATCTTTTGAAGTAGAACCGTTTCGAAGTTCCGACGACAGGTAGGTAGTAAGTAGGTAGGGGTGGACCTGTAGATATATTTGTGTGAGCCATTTCAATAAGCCACATCATCTCCTGAATAGCCTAGTTACGTAACTTTCGCATGAAGGTATAATGAGACTCGCAGAGATTTGAGCTTTTATTAAACCATAAATTGGCAATTCCCAGTTTAAAGTGTTAGAGGAGAGCGCTAACATTTACAGCGACAAAATCGATGCAAAAATGTTTAATAAAACACGACTCGTTTAACCTCTAAGAGAGTGAGTTTCTGAGAGAAAAGGGTGTTCAAGAGAGTGAGATTTTTTTTCCAAAAAAAAAAAACTTGTTTATTTTACGTGTTATAAAAAATTTACTTTTTATAAAAAATACCTTTATATCTAATACTAAAATAACCGAATTAACCAAATATTAATAACAACAAAATATTTTATATTAATATTAAAAATTAATATTATTAAAAGGAGAATTTCTACAAACACCGCCGCACTACGTGCGGCCATACTCCTTTGAGCAGATTTTTTTTCAGACGCCAACGGTGGGGCCATACTCTCCTACAGGTTAAAATAGAGCAAAAATCTCGCGGGCATTGTCTTGAACAGCATTTAAAGAAACACTTATAACTTGTAAAATAGCTGAAACAAACGTGTTTATAATAATTTTCCATCGAGGGAATTTTATATAATTTGCGTTTCGCCGCGGGCAATGTCTAAATATTATCTTTAAGAATAACATATATATTTTTTAAGAGCTTTAAAACTTACCGTGTTTAAGGGAGATATGTAAGAAATCGGTAGAAATTCGGGTTGCCGGCCCTTAAGAGATTGGGTCAATTTTAACAACCCTTTATATGCCGAGTTGGTTCACCGCATTTCCATTAATATCATTTGGAAATTTAATGTATTTTTATAAGAATTATAATTACTTCAAAATTAATAGTTAACTTAGTTTTGATTTGATTTTGATCTTAAAGATGTCTTTGGATAGGCGGGACTGGGACGAGGGAGGGAGGGGGGGGGGGGGGATTATAGGGTATAATTTATAAAGGGACAAGTTTAATAACGGGTCTTTTAAAAATATTTTTTGATTATTTATAATATTTGAATTCATATTTACGCTCTTTCTAATTTCTGAGATTTCTAGTTTGTCTAAATTCTAAATCATAGGTTCTCAACGTGGGCGATAACGCCCCCTTTTGAGCGCTTGAGACTTTCATGGGGGCGGTAGAAGACCCTGAGAAAACTAGAGGGCGTTGAGGAAAACAAGGGGGCGTTGAAATGGCATAGTGAGGGCATGGGCAGGTAAAAAAAATGTCGTCTAAAAAAGATAAAAAAACACGCTTATCAGGAACTAATAATCTAACGTGTATTATTATTATTAAGAATTGAATTGTAGTGAAAATAACTTGTAAATAAATTATTATTGGTTCAAATGACAATGAAATAACAAAATATATTAAAAGCAAATATGGCTATATAATCTGTAAGGTTTTAAAACCTATTTATAAATATAAAAGATTATTATTAGATCGTCCAGATTTGAGGGCCTACCGTGTTTTGCAATTTACAAGCACTTGACAAAATCTTGTGATAGTACCTCGGATAGCAGATTGTTGCGAAATTATTTTTCATTAATAAAAACTTTTGAAATAAATTCTGTAAGAACCTACAAGGTTGAAAGTATCAAATAATTAAACCTAATCCGCGATAAATATTTTAAATCAATTGGAAAGATAAATATTATTACGAAAATTGAATTAACAGTTTGTCCTAGAAATTCCAGCTGGAAATGGCTCAAATAAATTTCATAGTTTATACTCACCGTTTGATTTTGTTGTTACTTCTTCAGCCACAGGTTTTCATCTGTTATGGTAAGGTGATGGATAACTTTTAAAAAATTATCACTTAAGTCATTTGAAATAACACCTAGAACTATTAGGCTCATTAATAAATTACAACGGAAAATGCAAGAAGCAACATTTGGGTACTAATAAAATGGGTTAAAATTCTTTAAGCGTCGAATTTCTAAAGTTTTATTAGTTTTTCCAAATGGTTTTATGTTTTATTTCTAAATAGGAAGATATAAGTAAGTATCTGAATATAAAATAAAACACGCTTTTAAATGCTATTTTTGAATTATGTAGCATAATTTACAGCAGAGGGAGACATAACATGGATCAATTGTTAATGTTCACAGATAGGTTTTATTTATAAATATAAAACTAAGTACCTAATGAGTGTAAACTAACCTAATGGATTTAGCCGTGTTTGGTGACCGGATCTGAAAAGCCAGGTACTTCCCCACTTTCCTCTTCCCTATCTTCTTCCCCTCCCCACTACCTTTAGCCACACAACATACCCCAATTGGGGATGCCATAGTCTCACTGGCACCAGACGGGAGCAGTTGGGACTCTTGTGTGGTAGGTATTCATGTAAAAAAAACTAAAACATAACAAAGCACAATTGAGTATTATATAAACTTAAATAATAAAAGCATAAAAAAATATATTTCTGCAATTTCCAGGACATTTCGGATATTGCATCGCCCTAAGGGGGAGCCAATAGCCAAAAATGTGTACATTCTTAGTGTGCGTTATGTCGCAATTTTTTTTCCAAAATACGAGTACTGTCCGGTCCGGATTGCATTTAGTTCGGGAATGGTCTTACAATCATACGTAAAGATAGCAGCCAATACAAATATGACCGAAAGGGATAGGTTCGAAATAGCTCAGTTGTTAGAGTAGAGCTCCGGCAATACTAAGGTCCCGGGTTCAATTCCTAGATGCAACCGAATCTTTTTCTGTTTCAAATTTTCGTTTGATGGTCGCTAGTATTGTCTCCAAGGATTGAAAATTTTGTCTGCAAATTTAATAATGATTATTAATAAGTCAAAATTTGCTGCTTGTACAAGGTGGCGCAAAAGTTGTCACCCGAAGTTCTTTGGCTGAAATTTATTTTATGAATAAAAAATTTAGGTTGTGCTTTTGGATTGTGTTTATTTGATGGCATATTTTTTTCCATTAAGTCGAGAAAATGATTTCGGCCAAGTGGCCGCCGACAGAATTTATGACTATGCGTACCCGATTTATGTAAGCATTAATGAATTAATGACGCAAAAGTCATCACCCTTTCGGAAGATGCCATATTTTTTTGCAAATGGCGGCAAATGTCAGATCTACTTTGACATTTGTGAAGCAACCAGATTCAAAATACACGTCAATAAGCCATGAATCGTTATATTCCTCTAGAACGCGGAAAAATTATTGATATTTTTTTTGCGGAATAATTTTGCGGAATCATTTTCTCGACTTAATCGAAAAAAACAATTAAGAGCGTTTAACCAGGCAGCGGACAAAAATCCACATTTCGTCGAAAGTTGTTCTTACGATCGTGCAGGGCGGTTACAATGAGAAAGATTAATTATTCTCCGTACCAGCTTTTTTAAATTATAACTCAATATCGAATTTATTTCAATCCAAATTAGCTTTAATTTATACCTTCATCCAAAAATGCTGAAAGGCGTGATGATAAAATTATTAAAATAGTGTACTTTTTGTAGTTATTTTTTGATTATAAGTAGGTATTTATCATTTTTCAATAATGTCTAAATTTATTTAGAATGTTAAAAAAATCTGAAATATATTAGTTTGTAAGTGCGCAAATAAATACACAAACGGACCAATTTTCGTCAAGAAACACATGTACGTACACATTTTTTAATGATTTTATTGAAACTAAAATAAAAATTCTAAAACATGCGTTTGCTAGATAATGTATTGATTTATTTTACTGCATGATTATATTATTTGAAATGGGTGTGGCATAATACAAAATCTTTTTTGAAAGTTTAACAAATCTGCCAACGACCTATGGAATAACATTATTATACTAAAAATAAAAATAAAAATCTCTAAATTTATTACATGCGAATGCTAGATAAAAGAACAATCTTTCGAAATCCACTTATAATTTTTTGTGGAAAAGAGTCAATACGTCTAAAATCTGATTTGAAAATGACATATTTCTGGTTTTCTCTGGTAATGCCCTCTTAAGACATCAAATAAACACAATCCAAAAGCAGAAGCAAAATTTTTCATAAAAAAAAATACAGCCAAAGAATATCGGGTGACAACTTTTGCGCCACCTTGTAGTTATGATTTGCAATTATTAATTAATTAATTCGTTTTTATGATAAACACCTGATGGTATAAAGTTGTGAAATACTTTTCGTTCATAAACATTGAAATAAATGTAAGTATAAGGTATAAGTAGATAGATGGATATCTTTCCTACTTCATTGAAAATGTCAAATTATCAAACCTAATCCGCGATAAATATCGTCAGATCGCATTAAAAGATTGATTTTTCATTTCCTGTCCAATTTAACCTGAAAATGGCCTTCGGGGGAATATATTCATACTGATTCATACAAACTAAATAATTTCTAAGCAAAACTTTCAAAATAGGTAGAATGAAATCAGAACGGTTTTTTGGTTCAGTACGTTTTAGAAAATAGTTCAAGTACTCTACTTCGCCAAGGAATAACATAAAAAGACACCATAACGATTTATAAAAAAACGATTCGAGTTAATTAACGCTTAAGAAATTTTAATAAGAAAAAGCTGAGCTAATTTCACTGCGCCGGATCTCAATCAGGAATTTTAGTGAGACATACATACACCGCTACGTTTGGTGATTTAGCAGGGGTGCCCGGGTTCATGGGATGAGGTTTGTCTAGGTCTTGGAGGCGAATGGCCAGGACACACTGAACCCCAGATTCCTACCCACCCCTTAAACCCTTTTCCTTCCCAGAACTCTCCTCTCCTTCCTTTCCTTAAAAAAACCCTGCACACACCATCCCCAAAGATGGCATAGGCCCTGAGGGAAATTATTTTTGTCCTGTGTGGAGCTCATGTAAAAAAAAAAAAAAACACAGATGTTCTGCTTCATAGTTGTTATTTTTGGATCTTATTGATTGCCTAAATACAGAATTTACTGCATAGATACCTACACCAGACGATATTGAATTATATGCGTCTTTCTTTTAACTGGAGTGGCTGATTAAAAATATATATTTCGTTGATCCCAATAATTATTACTCGTATTTAAACTTATCGCTTTTCAGCAGGCGGGTAACATCAAAAACGCATAAGCGATGGTCGATTCGTTAAGTTAAGAACATTAACATATTTTTTAACACGCGGCGGTCATTCCAAAACTAAACAGATGCCACAATAATTAAACTCTTGTGTTGCAGCACTCAAAAACACGCAGCATCCAATGTTTATGTCGCGTATTCCAAATGCATTCCAATAAGTTATTCCATATTCGAAATTCATTCAAATTAGGTACCCTACATCCCAAATTCATTCCAACAAGTTATTCCATATTTGAAAATCTTTCAAATTAAGTGTACCATAATCTCAAATTCATTACGATAAGTTATTCCATATTTGAAATTTACTCAAATTACTTTTTAAGTCCAAAATTAATTACTAAAAGTTAGACCATATTTCCTAATAATATTCAAATAAGGCGCCTCGAATGATTACGTAATACTTACTGAATATTTGAGATTTCGTTTGATAAATAATTGTGGCTCTACGTAGTACGGTAAGGAATTACTAAAAGATCTTATCTATGATAGAGGAAACATTATTTAGTAATAGGTGGGAGCAAAACGTTATATTAATAGAACTTAATTCATATTTCATCTAATTGATTATATCAATCGTTATTAGTTTATGGATATTATCTATTGATTACTAAATGTTTATTAGTCGTCTAATGATCTATAATCTAACACTATACCTACACGTTTCACAATATAAGGTGGTGTAAACAACGTTCCACAAGTATGGGTATATTGTTTACATTTCGAGTGCCCTCTAATGCAGAATCGTATCATAGTTTGCAATCTTCACCCTAGTACAGCCCAGAGTACAGCCCCGAACTGCACTCGTACCACGTCTGTCAAAGATATAAAGGCGGCCTCTTCCCTCAGAAAAGACATCATAAAGGTCACCAGAGACTATAATTTCTTTTTCATATTTTATTCCAAAAAATGTCAAGAATCACTGGTTAAAGTAAGTCACGTACGTCTCTTAACATCCTGTATAATTCTTATAATAATCCATTTCATAAATTTAGCACATTAATTTAATAAAGAACTTCTAGGTTAGCTCTGTGATTATATTATCAATCAAATATATTTTGAGATTACGTCTATAGATTAATTTTCAAAATCTTTCGTGATCCGTGAAAAATCACGGGATATTATGTAAGTAAATCTAGTTAGTTGGTAAATAACGCTTTTTTGAAAATGGAAAAAACGCAAAGATGACGTAGGCCCTGAGGGGAATTATTTTCCTCAGGGCCTTCTGTGTGGAGTAGCGATGCAACGTAAGTGTCTTAACGGAAGCAGAAACAAAAACAGATGTTAAAAGTAAATCTTAGCGGAAGCGGAAGCAGAAGCGGAACCGGAAGCGGAAGTGTTAATACTATGAAGAAAAAGCACAATTTTATTTTTTAAGATTTGTTTAATTAAATTTGTATTCTGTTCTTTCAGTACTCGAAATTAAACAGAGGTAAGTTATATTTAATAAAAAGTAATTTGGCTGATTTTACACCTTTGACACTAAATAATTGCTCACTGGCTACACTGTTGGGGGGAGCTGATAAGTATTGGCGAAATATTGGCAAAAGATGGGGGTATTTGTGCGCATTTACTTTCCATCCAGGGGATCTTCATGGAGAGGTAGTCTCTTCTCTTTCTTGTACTCCCGAAGGTGTGACTGTATCTCTAAAAATAAATTGTCACCATCGTCAGTTGTAGAAGAGTTCTCCTCCTGGTTGAAGTAAAAAACTTGCGGAACTTTTGCAGAAGCGGAAGCGGAAGCAGAGTTCTAATGCAACACTGGTGTGGATCTAATGTAAAAAAAAACAATCCTGATATAGTCAGTTCCAATGACACTTTCAAAACGAATTCGAGTTCATTGAACCAGAGTTACAATTACTTACAGATGGTCTGTCACTCTGTCACTACTGAAATTAGTACATTTCATAATATAAAACCAACACTTTTATGGAAATGTTAAGGACCTAATACCATAAATCATACCTTATATATAATACAAAATATACCATAAACCTAAAATCTCACCGCCTTCTTATATAAACGAAGACTGCACGGCAGTGCACGGTGCATTTTAAACATTTTTTTTTTTTTATTTTATTTTTTTTTATTTTAAATGCACATTTACAGTTATACATAACCAATAATAAACATACATTTTATTTTATTAAGTAATAATAGCGTTTTTGAATTGATGAATATTTAGTTTAAAAATATCTATATCAGGGGGCAGGAAATTTAGTAAAATAATCATTTTTCCGAGCGGCATTACTAATGGTAAGTTAGTTCTGCATCTCGGAACAACAAAAGTTCTGTGTCTGCGCGCTCTTATGAAGTTGTCGGGGACATAAAATTAAATTTTTTGTAATATATCGGGAATACAGATATTACCGTTTAAAAGTTTATATGCTGTTGTCAGCAAAGCAGTTTTCCTTCTTTCGGCGAGGCTATTAATACCCAGCATGCCGGACACAAAGGCTGATTGATATAACCAGGGATAATATCCGAAGTCTCTAAGATATAAATATCTCTTTTAAGAAACTTTTTTTGTAAACATAACATAAAACAACGTTGATCATTAAAAAAAGTTGATAAACTTGTTAATTTTTTTGTTGTCATTAAACGCAATCCTGATTCAAGTCTGCATGAACACTTAAATGCTTTGGCTTTAATCCGTTGGTGTATAAAAAGCGCCCTATGGTGTTGTTGCAGTCGGCACGTCATTAATATTTTATGCACACGATTAGGAGTCCCGCTATTACATGAGATAAAGATCTGATACCATTCAAACGTGGCCCCATTCATATCAAATACTATTTGCCTAAACTCCTTAGAGACGTCTGGTCATAAGCGCAGCGTGATTTAAGCAATAGGAAGAAAAAACAGAGAGAGTTTGTATAAGTATTGATAACTGTTTTGAAGATTTTTCGTTATTTGTTTTTGGGGTGTTATGCCGTGTTGCGCTACCTCCTTCTTTAGCCAACGTTTCGGACATCGTTGCAATGTCAATCTTCAGGGCAGATCCGGTAGATGTGTAATTTTTAGTGGTGAAGTGTGTGCTTATTTACCGTTAATGAAAAATAAAAAAAAATACCAATGTCAAAAATATTAATAATAATAACATAATTATTATTTATAAATATTTCCTAAAATCAAAAATATTTTAATGCTTCTGTGTCGACATATTATTATTGCTTGTACGGTGTCATGTTTTTATTTCGACTCAAGGTCTAGTTTTAAAATGATTGTGTAGGATTTCATTTTAATGATCCTACTTAAGGGCCCGCAACCCGGATTTGTACCGATTTATTACATATTTCCCTTAAACACGGTAAGTTTTAAAGCTCTTAAAAAAAAATATATTATATTCTTGAAGATAATATCTAGACTTTGCCCGCGCCGAAACGCAAATTATATAAAATTCCCTCGATAGAAAAAAATCGCAAAGTATGCTCCAAAAATTATTATTAACACGTTTGATAAGTTTTAAGATTTTCACGGCCAAAAGCATTTTCGTTATTTGTTTTTAAGGGTTTTTCCCGTGTTGCGCTACCTCCTTCTTTAGCCAACGTTTCGGACATCGATGCAGTGTCCATCATCAGGGCAGATCCGGCAGATCCGGTAGATGTGATCTACCGGATCTGCCGATCTGCCCTGATGATCTGGCATATCACATCTACCGGATCTGCCCTGATGATGGACACTGCAACGATGTCCGAAACGTTGGCTAAAGAAGGAGGTAGCGCAACACGGCATAACACCCCAAAAACAAATAACGAAAATTAACACGTTTGTTTCATTTATTTTATAAGTTATATGTATGAAAAAAATCACAGTGTTTCTTTAAATGCTGTTTAAGATAATGCTGATAAGATAATTAAGAGTCGTGTTTTATTAAACATTTTCGCACTTTTCGCATCGATTTTGTCGCTGTAAATGTTTGTGTAACCTCTAACATTCGTAATTTCGTATCTTTCCATCTTCTTCTTTTCGGGCCCGGTTGCAGAGCCTTAAATCCAGCTTTTTTTAGTAATCAAAGGATCAACTTTAGTCCTAGCACGTACATTATTTGATCTGATTTACAAAACTCATACATCGTTAATGAATTGTCGAGACACCAGATTACCGGAGGCGTATCTGTGCTGTATCAAATAGTTCCCTATACCAACGGCCAGCTGAAAAACCTTAGCATCCAACTTTGACCTCCACCCTGCGAAAAAGTAGAAGAAATTTACTATTAGCATCTACTTTATGGTATCGTCCTCTATTCTATGGTCCAAGTCTTAACCGTTTACAACTCATCTCCGCACTCGCACCGATTGCTTAACGCAGCGATCGTGAAGTCGTTTGCATACAATCTTGTATCACGAGTGTCCACAGTATCTGTCGGTTTCTTGGAAGTTACTGAACGGGTATCGGCAGAAGGCAGGAGGCTGTAGGCGGCTCTGCAAGGGAACGATGGGAGGTCCGCTGGATCAGGTCCACTGTGCGACTGATACGGTCACCCCTGCTGGGACTGTCAACATATGCGTAACAAACCATGCTTTACGTTATCTACTCGATGCGGTTGCTTCACTCACGCATTTGTTTAAGTTTTATTTTTAAACATTCTTAATGCTTGGAAACTCTGATTCTATTTCAACCCAAAACGTTTCATAATTGTGTAACATTACCAATCAAACTTAACTTTATTTTTTGATCCATTGTCCAATTAGCTTGATAAATTAGTTTATTATTATAATTAAGAAAATTAGAATAAATTACTGTGAAAATGCGTACGGATGAATCAGCACGTACCCGACAGACTTTATCCAGTGGTTACTAAACATATTTGGAGTATGGAGTATTTTTGGTAAAAACCGATTTATTTGGAAGATTACTTGTGTATAATTTGGGAGGTGGGATTGGGTACCGCCGCCCTTTATTGCATAACCAACACCTTTGCCATAGGTCACCCCAAGTGGTTCGCTACGTTTGGTGATTTAGCAGAGGTGCCCGGGTTCATGGGGTGAGGTTTGTCTAGGTCTTGGAGGCGGATGACCAGGACATACTGAACCCCAGAACTACCCACCCCTTAAATCCTTTTCCTTCCCAGAACTCTCCTCTCCTTCCTTTCCTAAAAAAAACCCTCCACACAGCATCCCCAAAGATGACATAGGCCCTGAGGGAAATGATTTTACTCAGGGCCTGCTGTGTGGAGCTCATGTAAAAAAAAAAAATAATAATAATAGGCCCTTACTGTTAAAAATTTGGTTTTCCCTTTTTTTATAAGAACAGGTTGTTTAAATAAATTTGTTCTAATTTCTTCTTCAAACTTTGCAAAATAACTTTGTGGTATCATTTTTCATATAATGAATAAAAAATCACTTTGTTTAAACCACTATTTTTAAACAATATCAACATGTTTCGACAACAAAGTTGTCTTCATCAGGATATGTTACTATAATAAATGACATATTATTATCATTTATTATAGTAACATATCCTGATGAAGACAACTTTGTTGTCGAAACATGTTGATATTGTTTAAAAATAGTGGTTTAAACAAAGTGATTTTTTATTCATTATATTGTTCTAATTTGTTTAATGATGCAGGTTTGTTTGGGCTGTTTCACAGAAGTCAATTTTCTAGTTTTGTGAATGTCCTATTAAGTGATGTTATTATCATACGAGTACAAAGTACTGAAAAAATAAATTAAAAATGAAACGCAATTACGGTAAATATTATTATCGAGCGTTTTTTTTAAATATGGGGTTTATGTAAGTAGCAGCTATCGGTATTTTTACTGAGATTCCTAATTAACGTATCTTCTGATATAATGCGGGATTACTTAAATCAGACGCTTCCTTTTAATAGTTATTATTGATAATAATTGTAGTACTGTGATCAGATTTCATAAATTTCACAATCCAAAGTTCACTAATGTCGTAAGATATGGATTTAAATAAGGTGTTGGAGGAGTTGATAGTGATAACATTCTCTTGCTAAAAACTCTTTGTTGTAAAGAATGTGTTATCTATCACCCATCAATTAGTACAAGGTAATTATATGTATCGTTAAGAGCGTTTAACCAGCCAGCGGACGAAAATCCACATTTCGTCGAAAGTTGTTCTTACGATCGTGCAGGGCGGTTACAACGAGAAAGATTAATTATTCTCCTTACCAGCTTTTGTAAATTATAACTCAATATCGAATTTATTTCAATTCAAAAATGCTGAAAGGCGTGATGATAAAACTATTAAAATAATGTACTTTTTGTAGTTATTTTTTGATTATAAGTATTTATCATTTTTCAATAATGTCTAAATTTAATA
Organism: Limnephilus marmoratus; assembly: GCA_917880885.1. Taxonomy (NCBI): domain Eukaryota; kingdom Metazoa; phylum Arthropoda; class Insecta; order Trichoptera; family Limnephilidae; genus Limnephilus; species Limnephilus marmoratus. Next base: position 25,804,797 of record OU862921.1, on the reverse strand, counting down.
AAAATGTTAAAAAAATCTGAAATATATTAGTTTGTAAGTGCGCAAATAAATACACAAATGGACCAATTTTCGTCAAGAAACACGTGGACGTACATATTTTTTAATGGTTTTATTGAAGCTAAAATTAAAATTCTAAAACATGAGTTTGCTAGATAATGTATTGATTTATTTTACTGCATAATTATATTATTTGAAATGGGTGTGGTTTAATACAAAATCTTTTTTGAAAATGTAACAAATCTGCCAACGACCTATGGAATAATCTTATTATACTAAAAATTAAAAAATTTTCTCAAAATTTATTACATGCGAATGCTAGATAAAAGAACAATCTTTCGAAATCCATTTATAATTTTTTGTGGAAAAGAGTCAATACGTCTAAAATCTGATTTGAAAATGACATATTTCTAGTTTTCTCTGGTAATGCCCTCTTAAGCAATGCTACTTGTGCAAGTATGTACACATCGTAGGTTACACCATATCCGATGTTTTGTAATCTTGAAATGGCGATAGTTAATTAACGCGTGTGTTTATTGTTTTATAATAAATACATACGCAGTCATAAATATCTAAAAAAACAAAATATCCCCACAAATATCCCCGATGAAATATCCTAGGGACAAAACATCCCCCGACAAAATATCCTAACCTAACCCCTAACCAAACCTAACCAAACTAAACCTAACCTAACCTAACCCAATAAAACCTTTCGGCACCTAACCTAATCTGACCTAACCCAACAAAACCTTTCGGCGCCAAATATAAAATTTTAACCTTACCTAACCTAACCTAACCTAACCAAACCTATCCCAACCCAATAAAACCTTTCCGCGCCAAATTTAAAATTTAAACCTAACCTAACCAAACCTAATCCAATGAAACCTTTCGGCGTCAAATTTAAAATTTAAACCTAACCTAACCAAACATAACCCAATAAAACCTTTCGAAGCCAAAATTAAAATTTAAACCTAATCTAACCAAATCTAATCCAATAAAACCCCTCGGCGCCAAATTTAAAATTTAATACTAACCTAACCTAACCCAATAAAACCTTTCGACGCCATAATTTAAAATTTAAATCGAAACTGAAAGTTCCTTACTCTGTCTCCTTCCTTCCTTGTCCGGGGATGTTTTGTCCGTGGGATATTATATCCTTGGGGATCAAATCATCTCAGCGCCCTTGAGATGATTTTTCATGAAAACGGCGCTTTATAAATCAGCCAAATATTATTATTATTATTGGGATATTATGTCGAGTGATATTTTGTCGGAAGATATTTTGCCGAGGATATTTTGTCGTGGGATGAAAACTCGCGGTACCATATCTAGGGGCTTCCACCAGCAGTCATATATTAAAACACATTGGAAATTTTAAAATCTAATCTGATAAAAGAATTATAATTTATTATTCATCAAAAAAATCTCAGAGCGCGAAAATCAATTGAAAATTCCATTATTATTATTTTTTTACCTTGGGCATCGATTATTAAATCTAGCATTAAAGTATTAATCGTAGATAAAATGACAATGTGACGAAAGACATAAATACAAATGGAAAGCACTTACTGAAGCAATAAAGTAATTTATTTATAATTTTCCTTGTGTTCTTTACCTGCCACTTGACGAAGCTAAATTTATTCACCAGAAGTTATATTTATTATATTGATCGTCGTAGATTAACTGCTTATCTTACTTATAATGCACAATTGATGTAACCGGCTTAAAAGTAGTTGTGATAATGTAAATGTACAGGCATTCGATGCATTTAGATTCACCGCCAAAGATACTGAAAAAGATTTAACACAATTGATGAAATATGTAAAAGAAAGTACAGTTAGATATTAGTTTTTCAAATATTCAAATGACCAAAAGTCTCGAAATACGGTAGCCAAGGATTTCATTATTCTACCAAAGTAGCACAATATGCAGTTAAACGTATAAACAATGACTTCAAAGTCAAAATTCGCAATTTTTCAACAATGTTCCAGACGGAATTCCTAAACAAAAATTAATTCGGATTTATTGTGAATATGAGTGTTATTTTCAAAATTTATTACTAATTGTGACAAACAGTACCCATAATACAATTTTATTTTTTTACCAGTAAATTATTTTAATTCTGTGTTTGAAATGTGTAGTTCATTTGTTTAAGTCTACATCTATGTATATAAAAATTAATCCCTGTTTCCCTTGGTCACGCCATAACTTCAAAACGACTTTACGTATTTCATTCGTCTTTTTTAAAAAGTTTTCTAATACTTTGTAGAAGGTTCTTAGAGAAAGAAAAATTAAGAAAATTGCGCAGAAAATTAGATAATTTCAGAAAACTCAACGACTATTTTAACTTCGCACTTTAACAGTTGTCCAAAAATGAATATTTTTTATATACGAAAAATGAAAATTTGAATAAAAAATTGCAAAAGATGGCACGCGAGCTGTTTAAAAACTGAATGTACTGGGATTGAATATATGGATCGCGGGAGGGGGGTTTGCGGGACGGGGAACGGGTGAGGGGAGAGGGAGGGCGGGGAAGGTGGAAGGGGACCGTGGGAGGGGAAGGGGATTTATTTACAATTTATTTCTTTGAATATGGCATTGCAACGCCCGCTGGGAACCAGTTAGTAACTTATATAGTTAACTGAAACGTGAAAGAACTGATAATCCATTTTACTGTGTTAATTGTGTGCAGTGTGCACCTTGTGATTTTTTTTCAATAAAACTAGTATTTGTTAAACAACGCATATGGGAAAAACCCTCCGTGGCTTTTAATTATTGTTTTCAGCACCAACGTGATCTACGTCACGTAGATTAATAATTTAGCAAAATACACTATTTACCTACTACGAATGTATTAACGTAAAATAATTATTTCATGTATATACCTAGTAAACAACTCGATTGATAGCATTTAATCATGTTTGTTTAGCAAGGCGGTCTGTTCCTTTGATCTGTTCACTTTAATTACTACCTTTAGTCAGGCTGATAATATAATTATGGGAAAACATATTTTTGTACTGTGCCTTAGTTAACGTTGAGCTGTCTTGTGCTAATATAATAAATACCTCGTACCTACCTCAACATTATAATCTAGGAAAATACGGATTAATTGAAAATGGATTATGATACTACACCTTCAACATCTTTTTTAGGTCAAGAAGTTGTGATTTTTCTTGGTTTCAATGCTCAAAAAGCTCCCTTTACTTTCAAATTGACAACACCAGATACTATTTTTTTAATTAACCCTCCATTCCATACGTATAACCACTAGGGCGAAAGCCATCCAAATGGGTGGGTGATTTTTATGAATTATAAATTTAACGATGTTGTGTAATTTTTTTAATAAAACATAAAAATATGGGATAGACGGTGAAATCAATGAAAATTCATTGGATGTGAACCGCACTAAGCAGCTCATATGTTTCCCTATTAAGAGGGCATTACCAGAGAAAACCGGAAATACGACATTTTCAAAAAAGTTTTTAGACATATTGACTCTTTTCCACAAAAAATTATAAATGGATTTCGAAAGATTGTTATTTTATCTAGCATTCGTATGTAATAAATTTTGAGATTTTTTTTTAATTTTTAGTATAATAAGGTTATTCCATAGGTCGTTGGCAGATTTGTTCAATTTTCAAAAAAGTTTTTGTATTATACCACACCCATTTCAAATAATAAAATCATGCAGTAAAATAAATCAATACATTATCTAGCAAACGTATGTTTTAGAATTTTAATTTTAGTTTCAATAAAATCATTAAAAAATATGTACCTACATGTGTTTCTTGACGAAAATTGGCCCATTTGTGTATTTATTTGCGCACTTACAAACTAATATATTTCAGATTTTTTTAACATTCTTATTAAATTTAGACATTATTGAAAAATTATAAATACATATAATCAAAAAATAATTACAAAAAGTACATTGTTTTAATAGTTTTATCATCACGCCTTTCAGCATTTTTGGATGAAGGTATAAATTAAAGCTAATTTGGATTGAAATAAATTCGATATTGAGTTATAATTTAAAAAAGCTACGGAGAATAATCAATCTTTCTCATTGTAACCGCCCTGCACGATCGTAAGAACAACTTTCGACGAAATGTGGATTTTCGTCCGCTGGCTGGTTAAACGCTCTTAATATTTGGAATGTTTGAAATCACTGTCGCTCCTGTGGTAAATAAGAAATTTCCAAAGAGAAAAAAAATCAAACGATGCGAGTAGAAACTTTATTATAAGCTTCATAAAGATCTTATTTATTTGTAAATGAAACAATGTTACTTTGTTTGAACCGCTTGTATATTTGTTTAAAGCTAACCGGTTTCGGAACGACCTTTCTCAGGGCAAACGTATACTGATTTGACAATTACAAAATAGTGGGTAGGAAGAATGTATTATTACTAAGGATTGTGGTAGGGGTGGAGGCGTTGCTAGGGATTAATGAAGAGTGGATGGGGGAACATAAATATATCCATGATTGGGCTGTAAGATAATATTTTTTGTTTGTTGATAATAGATTCATTATTTTTTATTCGACCACCACAACACGGGCATGTGCCTAGCATGGTTGTCGAAAATCCCCAACTTTTGTAAAAAAAAAATTTTTTTCATTGAATAAAGAAAGAAAAAACTTTAAAAAAAAAGGATTTTTTATATTTCCAATGCTTCTAAGTTATCTAAGCGTTTTCCATTAATGGTTAATATGAATAATATTTATCCCCGTATTTTTATTTATTTGTATTTACAGTTATCTGTTTAGCTGTGAGCTTTCGAGCTGTGAGTTCTGAGATCGTCGTAAAAGTAGCACAGTTTCCTTGTGCGCATCTCTTAAAAAAACAGCAATTCCATCAAAGTCATAAGTTTTTAAATTTAAGTAGAACCTAAAAAACCGCCGCTGCTTATACAAAATTGTTTTATTTATTGTATATCGTAGACTCCTCCCAAAGAGAAGATACATTTAAATTGGTTAACATAAGTACATATATGTTTAAAAATATATTCTCAATTGTTACAAGGTATCTACGTGACATTTATCAGTGCTGTCCTAATTTTTGATAGAGATTGTACCTAGTACATATATCAAATAATCGTTTTTATTATAAACAACAATAAGTACGTTCGTACAATTATGACGCAAATGCAGTCACATAGCTACAGACTACAAAATCAGTGTTATTGGTAGTGGGTTGCAATATTCAAATTATTTCGATGATTCCAGACGTGTTGAACTTTGATTTGTTCGGAAATTGTGAAATCAAAAACTCATTATGATCTGTGATATTCTTTGCCTAATTAGAAATAGAAATGATTAATAGCTTAACTACTTTCCTCTTATCGTAGAGATTGTCTTGTTTACGAAATAAATAAAAACAATCACCGTACACTGTTTAAAACTCACGGAAACGGGGGGTTTGGTCCTGTAAACCATTTTATTAGGCTTCGCTCAGTTTTTGCCCATGAGGCGAGTGACACTAAAAAGAGACAAACACATATATCGATATTATTTAACCTGCGAAAGAATGAGTTAGCAATAAAATATGTATTTATTTCACGGGTACTCGGTTCCAATATAATACAATAAATCCCCGGTCTCACGCAAGCCTCCTTTGGTCTGGTGGTATGAAGCGGTCGAATCTTACGAAATCCAAAAAAAATAAACATTTTTATTTTTCGTAAAATCAATATCCAATGTTCATACCACTCCAAAATGAACAGGCAAAGAAAACACAAAAGAAAGCCATATATAGCGACTCCGAAGAAGAAAACACAAATACTAATAAGATGATCAAATGTATAGGAAAAGGTGCACTGAAATTCGACGACAGAAATATAGAAAAAATCCTTCACATAGAATAAGATAAAAAGTGCTTCGTAGTCTCCCACTCTTGACTACTTTAGTTTTCTGAACATTTCACTTCCACCGCGTGTGAATTGCGCACTGCGATTTTTTTTTAATCTTCTTTACATTTTCAAAGTTGTTTTTCACTCCCAACAGCTTCATGTGTCTCCTGAGGTGCCAGGATCTTGCGAATAGACTGATAGAATGGAGGTACATAACTATATTTTATGGCCTCCGTGGATGATTAAAAAAATCAAATAAATATTAACATTAATGAAATAAATAAATTTTATTTGATTAATTTGTGTTATTTCGCAATTTATAATTTAAAAAGCTTACGTAGTAAATTCGCGGCAAGTTCCAGAGAGGTGGTAGATGCTTTCTGTATCGCCATAGTGAAAAAACACCATTCAGAATCGAAAGTTGCTTGAAATGGCTTTAACAGTGTTTGGTAATCAGATCTGAATAGTCAGGTACTTTCCCACCTTCCTATTCCCCATCTCCTTTCCCACTACATTCAGTCGCATAACATACCCCAATCGGGGTAGCCATATTATCATGGTTGGGAACGGTTGGGACTCTTGTGCAGTACTCACATTTTTTTTTCTTTTGACTTTAGTACTTACATACTTTATTTTTAACTTAATGAGTAAAACCTTAAATTGTAATATTTAATTAATGAAGTCAATAAAAATATGGTAGTTTTTAGTCGAAGTATGATACAGATAAAATGACCGAATCGGATAGGGACATATTAGCTCAGTTGGTAGAGTTGCGGCCCGGAAAGCCGAAGGTCCTGAGTTCGAGTCCCACATGTGACCGTATCTTTTTCTGATTTTTCTCTTTCAGATTTTCGATTGAGTTTCGCTAATATGTCTTCATTATTTAAAAATTTAAATAATTAATCTATTTTCTTCGACACTCGTATCATGAAAAGCGTTCACTTAGTTTTGTCATGGTAAAAATTACCTTTTTGTAGCGCGTTTGGCTATGTCTCCTGAGAGGCAATTCCGTTTGAACTTAAGACTAACGACCTTAAAATTAACGGCTTTTTCGCTATCTCCCGGAGAACTGGAATCGCAGTTAACGAAAAAGTCACTAATTTTAAGGTTAATGACAATTATTCTGCTGTCACCCGAGAGAACTGGATACGAAGTTAACGTAAAAGTCGTCGATAATTCTAAGGTTTACAACAAGGTCTTATCAACCGGAAACTTCCCCTGGTTCCAAAATATGAATACCTACGTGGCACCCCGTCATAAATAAGTTGTGGCTAACTTATGAATCTAATAATTCTAGCGTTTCTTTAACATTCATTGTAAAGAGAGCTTTCGCTGAGTTTTGTATAGAATGTTGGTGTATTGAGTGTTAATGAACTTGTCAGTATGATTGAACCTAGGTAAAAACTATGTTTGTATTACGTCATTGTTCGCCAAGTTGTTTTCGCATTATGCGTTCCAATACTCTGAGTTTTATTAGTACAAACATTCCTTCTCTACCAGTATAAGGTAAAAGGCTTAGGTCTGCGGCATTAGTATGGCGTTAGGTCTGCGGTCTTTCCACGCGACGCACGATGTCCCGGTTCCGCCTCACCTCAGAAATACACACTTTAATTTATTTACTATACGTACAGCTTTCCATAAAAATCATGTGCGACATGCAAAGGCGAATGCTTTTCTTCTGGAATGTTAACATTTCAATGGATTTTTAGAAATTATTGCCGAGTTGTGTTACTAACCGCGTGTCACATGCGGTCGATTAAGGCAGAAGTTTTAGTTTATTTCTATTTCTAACTGTGAACATAAATCGGTCATGACTAAGGTGGTATGTGCGGCGGTGGTGAGTTTTAATTCGATTTTCACAATTGCTGTACAAAATAACTGCTTGACGAGTTCTTTGATGCGAAATTTAATTTTTTTATTTTTTTATTTTTTATTTTTCTTTTATTTATTTATTTTTTTTTTCATAAGAAGCAATTACTTTGTGGTTAGACATTATATTATGAAAATAAATAAAACACTTTGTATTTTAACCACGAAATTCGTGGTTAAAATACAAAGTGTTTTAATTATTAATATTTTTAAGTTCTTATTTTTTTATATGAAATTTTAATTAAAGTTTTTTTTTTACATTAGCTCCACACATGAGGCCCTGAAGAAAATAATTCCCCTCAGGGCTTAAGGAATTAAGGAAGGAAAGGAAGTTCTGGGAAGGAAAGGGTATTAGGGGTGGGTAGGATTCTGGGGATTAGTGTGTCAAGGAGTGATGGACCTATGAAACCATCCCTCTCACTGCGGTGCAAGGCGATGTTCCGAGAGAGTATGGCTGGAGAAGTCAAAGGGACTCCCTCAACCATTCGCTTCCGATCCGGCCTGCCACGCAGCTGGTGGGCAGATACATACGCTATCAAAACCGAGACAAAACTCACTCCATTAACCCGGGCACCTCTGCTAAGTCACCAAACTTAGCGAACCACTAAGGGTGACCTACGGAAGAGGTGTTGGTTATCCAATAAACGGTTATCGGGGCGGCGGTACCTTCACCCATCTCCCAAATTCAGAAGAAGATTTTGAAGTAAAGTAAAAAGCACTCACACCATAAAAAAACCTTTAAATCAATTTTAGTTATGCCAATCACATTATGTTGATAACCTCCTTGTGTATCTAAAAACACTAATTACCTTGAAAGAAAGTCAAGGTAAGAAAGATGGGTCACTGCAAAAGATTCGTTTGTCTGTGTTTTTTTTTATTAATCCACACAGGAGGCCTTGAGGAAAATAATTTCCTTCGAAGTATATGTCATCTTTGGAGATGCTGTGTGGAGGTTTTTTTGAGGAGATTTAGAAGTGAACATGGGTCTTAAAAACACCCATGTTTTAGAAGGGAAAAAATACAGAAACCGGCAAATCCTTCCACAGCCGAAACGACCCGTACCTACTCATGTGACAAAAATCAACCGTGTACAAATGTTGGCCGAACGTTAGACACGTTTCCTGATTGTAATAAAACTAATAAACTATTTATTTATTTATTTATTTATTTTTTCATGTTTTCCGTAAAACGGTTTTTCACCAATACACTATGGAGAAGATTATAAATTAGACAAAAAGTATAGCAAAACACATAAAAAGGTCAGTTTCACTACTTTGTGACATGCGTCAAAAGATAATTGTTAAACTGCCTGTAGGTTAGGTTAAAAATTTCATTGGTCAATGCAGACTCGTTGAGCAGTTCAGTCGCTCTGTTGACTGGCGCGTTCTGATAGGCAGAAGTCCTCGCTTTTGGAGCATAAAAAAGGGTATGGGACCTTCCACGAGTATACTTGTCTGGGACATATAAGTTAATTTCTTTCAGATAGGTGGATTATGTATAGTTCCAGAGATAATCTTAAAAAAATGTTTTCCTAAAAATATTTTTCGGCGGGCTTCTAATGTATTAAGATCGAGCATTCCTGCTAAGAATAAGGATGGATACAGGAAAGGGTAGTACATATATTCCCTCATATATAGGTAACGCATGAATCTCTTTTGTACTTTTTCTATTTCGAGAATACGGTTTTGCTCAGAAGGGGCCCAAATATGAAAGTTCGCATTTACTAAAGCTTGTACTTACCGCAATAACCATCACCTACATGCTTTTTTAGCATTAAAAAAATAATGATCATAAACTGTAAAAGAAACAATAGCTGTAACAATACAAACAATTCAATGTCTCAAGTTGACATATTTAACTTAACGGGACTGCGATATGTCGGGTAAATTATAATATTTTCAATTTTTATAAGAAAAACTCTTTTTTTGTAACTTTTGAAGGTTATTTCCATCAATGTAAATATCATTGAAGAAGAAGAAAATAATAATCTAAACGAAAATATGAAAGAGAACAAGACACAGTTGCGACCATTATCTTTTCTGTGTCTTGTTCTCTTTCAAAATTTTCGTTTAGATTATTATTATTATTATTATTATCTCCTTTTCAATGATATAATATTTTATATAATGAATAACTTATTACTTTGTATAAAACCACTATATTTAAAACAAAATCAACATGTTTCGACAACAATGTTGTCTTCATCAGGATATGTTACTATAATTAATTATAATTAATTATAATTTAGAAATTTTAGAAATTAGAAAAGCATTAATAGTAAATTAAATATTATAAATAATCAAACCTTTTTTAAAAATAGCCATCTTTTAAATTTATTTTCTTACTTATACTTACAACTAATTATAATTATTGATTTTTTGATTTAGACTAATTATTTTAATTAATTATTCTTAAAAAATTTTATTATCTAAATGCAATTTTATTTTTTCCTTAAATAATTTTTAAATTTAATTTTGTATAACTATTTTTATGATTAGTAAGTAATTAATCACCTCTACTTTTTAATATTTTGTCTATGTTATAATTTATTCTAATTTGTCTATACTTGTTTTTCATTTTTCATTTATCATAGTAACATATCCTGATGAAGACAACATTGTTGTCGAAACATGTTGATTTTGTTTTAAATATAGTGGTTTTATACAAAGTAATAAGTTATTCATTATATGAAAAATGATGCCACAAAATAAATTTGCGAAGTTTGAAGAAGTAAATATAATATTTTCGTTAAAAAGACAAATAATTATTCCTCACCTTTTTTAAATAATATTCAATCTGTAAGTTCTTCAAAAGAGTACAATTAGTAGAATGTCTACCCACATCTTCAACCTTCCACATTTTTCACGAACCACGATTTCATCGCACACCCATACAAATATAGTGAAAAATATTCTATTACTAATCGTAATCGGTTATCAAAATTACCTTCGAAATCTCCACAATTTAATATTACCACATATTTAAGAGACAGGTGAATTATACTTTGTTTACATAAATGTTTTCTGTAGAAGGAAGCTCGTAAGACAATAAATTACAGTCTTCTGCAATGGAATTTAAACACATTCCAAGGCTGGTGTAAAGCAATCGTCACGATTCCCAAATTAATTCTTTCCTATAAGTTCTCACCGTCGATCACGCTTTGCTGTGTATTTATTTCCTATAATTTTATATTCACCCGAAAAGTTGATTAATATATTAATAATTTTAATGTTAAATGCATTGTTAAAATTTGCTATTTATATTAAGCGGCTAATATCCAAATTTTTGTTATATAAGGGAACACTAATAAATAAAATGTCAACTGTATATTTAAAGGCCACCCTCTTTGACAATCGATTTGGTGACTGACAGTAGTTACGTTGACATTGAAACCATCGATTATTTTCAAAACGCTAGAGCTTACCTAATCTTTTTTTATTTAATTAAACGAAGACAATGTTAGCGAAACTCAATCGAAAATCTAAAAACAGAAAAACCGTAAATTGATACGGTTACATCGGGTTCGTCTCCCAGATGTGACCGTATCTTTTATGATCTTTCTGTCTTCAGGTTTTCGATTGAGTTTCGCTGATATTGTCTTCATTTAATTATGTATTACAATTTGAGGTTTTACTCAAGTGAAAAATATAAATAAATACTTTTTTACAGTAGCAGTAGCAGTAACACAGGTTGCCCTGGGGAAAACAATATCCCTCTGGGCTTATGTTAACTTTGGATGCTGTATGGAGGGTCTTTGTGGGAAAGGAAGGGGAGTAAGTTCTGGGAAGGAAAAAATAAAGGTGCTGGGTAGTAATCTGGGGGTCATCGTGTCCAAGAGTGACGGACGTATTAATCCATTGCTCCCACTGCGGTGCAAGGTGATGGGTCGAGAGTTGGGCTGGAGAAATCAAAAGGTCTCCCTCAACCAATCTCACCAGATCCGGCCCGCTACGCAGTAGGTGAGCAAACGCACTCGCCGCCAAGACCTTGACAAATCTTACCCCGTGAGCCCGGGACTAAGTCACGAAACATAGCGAACAGCAGATAAGGTGACCTATGGCAAGAGTGTTGATTATCCAATAAATGGTTCCCGGAGCGGTGGTAATCATATCCGCCTCCCAGATTGACAACTGCCGTATACGTCTCTCTTCCAACTTTGCAACCCGGCCACGCAAGAAAATTTGATTTGAAAATTACGGAACAAACAATATTATGGCGAATTATTCCATATTTTTTACTAATAAATTATGTTTTCAATGTTTTACAATAAAAAAAAACTGTACCGATTTCAGAAAACAAGAATGAAGTAACATCAATGTATTGCGTATCAGTTTCAGGTTTCACTTACGTCCCATCTGCGGAGGCGAATAGACGTCCTTAAACTCTGCGTCGCTTGGTTCCGTGAAATCAATTTTAAATTCCCTGGTTATTATAATAAACAATGCGTAAGAAAGGAGTACATATTTTTTACAGGCTTTACGAAAATAACCTGTAAAAAACAACTCTCAAATACCTTTTCCCCTTTCCACAAGCTTCTTCTCTTCTTTCCACAAATTATTCAAATATCTTTGTTACAGCTTCATACTTTAAAATTGATTCATTGAGTGTACGAAGGCATCATATGGATGCAATATTCCTGTATAAATTAGTTAACAATAATATTCAATGCCCAGAGTTGCTAAATAAAATTCAAATTAATGCACCTGCGCGTACAACACGCTCTTCTGTCCTGTCTAGGATTGATCAATGCAAGACAAACTGTAAGCAACTGAACAGACTATGCACTAGTTACAATAGCATATTATCCAAGGTGGACATTTTCAATTCCGAACTTACCAAATATAAGGGGTACATAAAAGAGTATTTCTCTGATTTTTCATGAATATGTTATGTGTCTATGTTTCTATCATTTATACTTTAATTCTGTTATGATTTGATTTATACGTACAACCTGGCTTCTTATGGTTACCAATGTATTGATATTTTTATGTTTTATGTAAATTTTTTGTTTTATATACTTAATCTTTTGTTTTATAAAATTTTTGATCTCGTACTCCTTTATTATAAATTTTATTATTTAAAAAATTTTATTATGCTGTTTAATCAGAGGTAAATTCACAAGGAGTAAATCCATAATTGGTTTTATTTTGGCTATACAAATATGTACAAACTGGAAAAATGTTAACTGTCGATTTTTCGAAAATAAATAAATAAATAAAATTTTGGTTTTATCACAATGACGTGTTCTTATAAATTAATTATAATAAGTTGGCTTGTAATCGTTTAAAGCGCACCGTGTGCGTACGTGCCTTTTCTCTCGGTCATTGGTTTACTATGGTTTCAATTGAATTTATAGTATACACAATCAGAATTCGATATCCATACCTCTCCACTTGCCTACCTAACCAACTACCTACCTCGTGCAGCCACAGTAATCCATAACCTCATTATTGCGATGAATCAATAAAATCATCAAACGTACTGGCCAATTTATAAATAATGTACTTAATTAGCTTAAGAGGGAATAACCAGAGAAAACCGGAAATATGTCATTTTTAAAACAAATTTTAGACGTATTGACTCTTTTCCACAAAAAATTATAAATTGATTTCGAAAGATTGTTCTCTTATCTAATAAAGGTATGTTTTATATTTTGAGAAAAAAAATATTTTTAGTACGATAAGGTTATACCATAATATATCATAGGTCGTTGGCAGATTGATTAAATTTTCAAACAAAATTTTGTGTTATACAACACCCATTTGAAATCATTTAATCATGCAATAAAATAAATCAATAAATAATCTGGGAAAGCTATGTTTCAGAAGTTTAATTTTAGTTTAAATAAAATCATAAAAAAAGATTCGTACACGTGTTTGTGACGAAAATATTCAGTTTGTCCATTTATTTACGGTCTTACAAACTAATATAAAGTATTTCAGTTTTTTTTACATTCTTATTTTGCTTAGACATTATTGAAAAATGATAAATACTTATGATAAAAAAATAATTACAAAAAGTACAAAATTTTAATAGTTTTATCATCACGCCTTTCAGCATTTTTTAATGTATCTATGTATAAATTAAAGCAAATTTTGAATGAAATAAAATCGGTACTGAGTTATAATTTTGAAAAGCTGGTACGGAGAATAATTAATCTTTCTCATTGGAGCCGTCCTGTACGATCGTAAGAATATAATTCGACGAAATTTGGATTCTCGGCCACTGGCTAGTTAAAGGCCCTTAATAAATGTTGGCATTATTTCAATTTAATACGCTTTAATAAAAATCCCCGGATTCTGAATTCTATCCCGCAATCCCGCGGGTTTTAAAAAAGTTGCGGGATTCGTAAACCTAGCCATAATCTTGTAGTAAGTTCGTGTCGGTAACCCGGCAGACTGAAAGAACGGTGTCGGTGAAAGGACTGTGTGTTTAGTATTTACAAGATAATCAAATGACCGATAGCGCTTTTAGGAAGGTTCCTCAAATATTGGTTTAGTGTTAAGGCAAAGCATCCACGTGCTGCGGCTTGGAGATTTTATAGTCGTTTTAAGATAACACGTGCCTGAGTCTGATGAAAACAATTGGTTCCATTGAAAATATTGTGTTTGAAACGTGGGTATTACTGATTTTAATGCTACTTTCCTATTAAAATGACCCATGATTCATTGTAATTGATTTTTTAAAACCCTTTTTAAGAGCGTTTAACCAGCCAGCGGCCCAAAATCCACATTTCGTCGAAAGTTGTTCTTACGATCATGCAGGGTGGTTACAATGAGAAAGATTAATAAACACACGTACGTATATATTTTTTAATGATTTTATTTAAACTAAAATTAAAATTCTAAAACAAGTGATACCCTGATAATGTATTGACTTATTTTACTGCATGATTATATGATTTGAAATGGGTGTGGTATAATACAAAATCTTTTTTGAAAATTTAACAATTCTGCCAACGACCTATGGTATAACCTTATCATACTAAAAATAAACCTTTTTTCTCAAAAATTTTAAACATGCGAATGCTAGATAAAGGAACAATCTTTCGAAATCCATTTATAATTTTTGTGGAAAAGAGTCAACACGACTAAAATCTGATTTAAAAATGACATATTTCTGGTTTTCTCTGGTAATACCCTCTTAAGTGTAGGTATACCACATAAGTGTCACAACTCTTTGAGCCAGTGGGACTATTTCATCTCCAATTTGGGTGTGTTACGAGTTTGAACGGAATGGGGAAGAGAAGGAAATGCGGGGGAGGAAGGTTGGGATTTACCTAGCTATTCAGATCTGGTCACATTTGGTCCTAATCATAATTTATTCCAATAGGTATGCAGGTGTACCGAATGAAGTGCAATACCTTCCATAATTGGAAAAGATGCAAAGAAAGAGAGAAAAAAACGTTTGTTTTACGTTTATTTAAATAAAAGATAATAATAATCACACGGAATCAATCCAAGGGACCATGGCATTCAAAATCGTGATGATATTCGTTGCTTACTTATTATCTTCGAAACTATCAGATTATGTTTTTGTAGCATTGTAGCAAGTCGTCCGACTTGAACCCCCATTTTTACTTCATCTGGATTCGAACTCGACACCAATCCTGAGGTGAAACTGTTACCGTTTGATACGGCTATCATTAAGTTTATTGAATGATAACTTATCCTTTCAATATAATCCCCTCTAAAAATAAATCTATAAGTATTATGTGGTTTAGATCAATAAATTACTAATTAATAATTGAACCACAGAAGTGCTGAAAACCCTCTACCGAAAAACTAATTCCCCTTAGATATACTTGGTCGAAGCCCTCGGCACAAGATCTCTTAGTTAGGAGGATCAAGAAAATGTTATACATCTATTTTATTTTTATGTTTCATATACACATAACGTCTTAAACTGTCAATA
Organism: Limnephilus marmoratus; assembly: GCA_917880885.1. Taxonomy (NCBI): domain Eukaryota; kingdom Metazoa; phylum Arthropoda; class Insecta; order Trichoptera; family Limnephilidae; genus Limnephilus; species Limnephilus marmoratus. The sequence continues at coordinate 25,789,170 of OU862921.1, read as the reverse complement.
TTATTGTAATACAATAATTTAATTAAAATAAGTTGAAAACTTCTACTAAAACGCAGATACTACTACAAACGTTATTTAATATCGTGTTGCTTATGCAACTCTCACCATAGGTTAAAACATATTTAATCACATAATGTATATTTGCAACTATACAAACATTTCTGAGGCAGACTTCTAATTACCTTTATATTTAATTAGAAATCCGCCTTTAAGTGACATGTTCTCTCAACAGTCAGGACAAATGTGGCCAACGAATGCCCACTCCATTCATTGCTCGGCGGGATTGATGGGGTCCACAGGATGACGCCTGAGGCCCTAGATGAAGATCTAGATGTCCCCCTCTGACCCCCTCCCCCTCCATACGAAAGAAGAATCAGCTTTATCTATTTTTTGGGATTTTTTCCGACACTAATTCCGTTAAAAAGATGATAATTTACGTAGGTGTCAGAATTCTTCTTAATTTATATTAGACAATAATTTTTTATCATTTTTAACGCCGGTAATCTGTAATTATATATTAGTCTTTTCGGCGTATTTAGAAAACCCCGTTCTTGTAGATACCTACTAATGCGTACTCTTAAGTTTGCACATACGTACATTTAAAAAAATGCATGTTGAATGTTAGTTAGGTAATGTAGATGGTTAGGTGGTGAGGTTAGGTGGTTGAGGTTAGGTGGTTTTGAAACCGTACAAGTATATATTCCGTTAAACGTTTTTCAACTTCTAATAAAATAATCACAATAAACTTCCTAAACATGTTTCATAAATGAAATCCGCATTAGAATAAGGCTTTACCGTTACTGATAACAATCTCATAATATTTAGGATAAGCCTCGGTACCTACAAAATGATTGAAATTTGCACTAGCCTCTTGATAAGAATTATTATGCCGCCTATAAATAATAAAATAATACAAGAAGTGCATTTGATAAAATTCTTTATATCGTATGTAGTAAACCTGCGAAGAAAAAACACTCTCCTTCATAAAGTCGATACACCTTGCAAGTCATAGCGTCATCATCAAGACACGATTGACTGTACACATTTATATTTATTTCCAAGCCTGCCTAATAACAGAGGCTCAGACATCAGACAAGCAGTATGCGAAATCAATACTTAATCTAGCAAACTATTCATTAAATATTAAACATATTTCTTTACATGTAGAACACACCAGCGCCGCGCCGGCAGTTTTCTGAGTGAGCCAGGCAACCTACGGTGTTCCTTAGATAAGTTTTATATTATCATGGAACGCTTTACGTATGTTCAGTTCACTCTCAGCTACTGTCGCGTGGAGTTGAGCGGCAGCGCGACTTTCGAGCACCTTACAAACACGTCAAATTATACTAAATAAACACTGTAATATTGGGTGTCCTCCCGTGATGTGATAATGCTTTATGAAGCCAGTGTTCCGCTAGATCTCTCCGAGTTAATACGGCTTCGATTGCTCTGTACTCTGCGAATCGATACACCACGATGGGTTTTCAGTTTTCCATCGAATCGTTTGAATGTTTTCAAATTTAATTTTCAGTGAATCGCGCTCGTTTTCAATCAGTCCAAGTCCGATATCATTGTGATAGTGACCGCAACTGTGCTAAAATAATCCATCCAAAATTGAACTTGGTGGGTTTTTTTTTTCGCTGCGAAGCGAGTGAATAGTGCAACCTTATTTAGAAAAGTCCTCTCCGAGGGCAGTGTGTCAACAGAATGTTCCAATCAATTAATTAGTGATTACTTTCTTCTGTTGTTTTGGTTACTAGGAATTATCTACAGAACAGTGTTAGATGTGTGATTACAGATTTCGATCATAGAAGCGAGCACAACATGACGGAAACATTCTGCTATGTATGTTAATATTTTACTACTTTAGAACAATTTTAATACTTTGACACTGCACCGACCCGTGTAAGGGCGCATTTAAAAATAATATCGCACTAGGTATCACGCATTCTTTCGGCACTAGGTTTGTGTTGATTCCTTACTGGTCCATGTGGGAGCGACCTAAGATAAACCAATTTTTCTCCTCCCAAACAAACGCAGAGAGTGTAACACTATTCATATCGTATAACAACAAGATTGATATAAAAAATACGCCCATGTTTCTGACGAAGGTGCTTACATACTGGCACGCTGAAATCAAATGATTATACAATGATTTTTTATGGATAAGAATTAATTATCTAATCGTAAATACACAATTATAAGATAATTTACCGATGATTTTTGTAAGGTGTTTAAAAAATTATTTATCTCGCGGATTTTTCCTGTTAACAAAGTAGTGTGGAGAAAAAGTGTGACAAAAGCAATTAATCCTCGCACGCGCTTAGCTTTTTAAATTTTTATTTGTTATGCTCGTTAAATTTATATACTTAATTTCCACGATGGTAATTTTATGGATGGCTAATTTGCATACATTTAGTCTTTAAATATCAAATAATTTTTTAGACATCATTCAATGCAGTTTAGTCAACAAATACAAATATAAGGTCTTTTACTACTGGAAAAGAAACAATTTAATTAACAATATTTTTATTGACGGCCGGCATAGTCCAGTGGTAAGGTTCTTGACTAGCACTCCGAAGGTCGCGGGATCGAATCCCGGCGTGGCAAATAAATTTTATTTGATTAATTTGTGTTATTTCACAATTTATTCATTTAAAATAATATATAGTAGGTATATTTGCGGCACGCTCCAGAGTGGAAGATACTCTCAGTATCGCCCTGGTGTAAGACCACCATTCAGAATTGAAACGTTGCTTGAAATGGCTTAAGCCGTGTTTGGTGACCAGATCTGAATAGCCAGGTACTTCCTCACCTTCCTCTTCCCTATCTCCTTCCCCACCCCACTACCTTCAGTCTCACAACATACCCCAATCGAGGATGCCATAGTCCCACTGGCTCCATACGGGAGCAGTTGGGACTCTTGTGCGGTAGTCATGTAAAAAAAAAATTGATTTGTGGTGCAATTCTATGGTAATATTTTTTTTCTTCTATTGTTTTTTCTTCATTGCTGACGATCGTGACTCTTTCTCCAATATTGACCCCTATTCTAATAATTTGATTAAAAGCACATCTAACGTAGTTATTTTTTTATTTAACCGGTTTCAGTATCAAGTTAGTTTCATTAGACAGGTCGCGGTTTTGTAAAACAAATATGTTACAATTTTTTCTTCTTTTAAATATACTACTGATATCTGAGGTCGTGATGGAAAATTATATTTCATGATATCTAGCCACTCGAGCGATGGGTGTTCGGTTTTCGATTTCGCCATTGAATTTAATTTATATCATCGGTCAAAAGATTAACATAGAAACGCAAAACAAACATAGAAAAGATTAAATAGAAGTGCGATTTAAAGCCAATGAATCCACCTAGATTTCACTGTTTGTCCCATGTATTTAAGTACTTAGTAGTAACTATTAAGAAGTTTGCAAACTTGCAACAATACGCCTAAAATTGCTTGAGTGGCTAAAGCCGATGTCAAATATACCTAAAGTGTACCTGCCTGCAGGTATTTCTTATATTCGTACACATTGGCTTGTTATTTCTACCATTTAATATAACCAACATGTTTTATTTTATCCAATTCTTTGCAATGTTTAAACAGTAATGTTTTCTGGAACTTGTTTCAAATCAACATTGACATAATGAAAATGAACACTGAATGTGATGTCTGGAAAAGTGACTCTAACACCGATGATAACACCGCATTAGGCGGTCATATAAGGATAATCTGATTAATTTATTTTAATATCATTTTAATTTATAATTTTTTTTTTAATATCTGCGTACATTCTTGATAAACAAAAATGCCTTTTATATAGATATTCATCATCGACATAGTAACGACAGATTTTATTGTTAAATATTTTCGAATCATCATGAAATTATTTTTGAGACCGGCGTTGCCCCGTTGTCAGAAGTTATATAAACATCAACGGTCAGCGTAGTTGACATTCGTGATACGAAATAGCTGCTTTAACTGTCTCTAGCAAGTTTTAATGAATATTAGGTTCCGAGAAAACTTTAAAATGTTAAATATATATTATGTACATACCTAATATTTTTTACATGGAAAGTGAATGGGTTTTTAGATTTATTTTGGGAAGGTATGATTTTCGATTTTCACGGCCAAAAGTATTTTTGTTATTTGTTTTTGGGGTGTTATGCCGTGTTGCGCTACCTCCTCCTTTAGCCAAAGTTTCTGACAGCTTTACAGTGTCCATCATCAGGGCAGATGTGTAAATGTTAGTGGTGAAATGTGTGCTTAAGTACTTCGAAGAAATACCGTGTTGCCAGCTCCACTCCACTGCGAGCTAGCATTACAGTATACTTGATGATGGTTTTCTGCATTTAGCTTTGGTGTAGCCGTCAATTACCGGATACCAAGAACTATTGAGCTTAGCTCCGTCGTCTCTATTAATGTTAATAGGATTTTTATGAATTTCAATTGCCCCTGTAATTAGGCGTGCTCTGTATGTTTTGGGTCTTCCCAGGACTTCAGGAACAAATCCAAAGTAATGGCCGTTTTCAATTAAATGCTCGGCGATTGCCGATTTGTCAGGGTGGCCAAGTTTTGGGAAGGTCCATGGAGTATTAACGCACAAACAATGCAGGGGGATGAGATATTCATTTGTAAGAGGGATGACGGAATTTTCAGAGAAATGATGCTTTTTTCCGTTAAAATGTTGGTGTTTCTATCGGTCAAAGAGTGTTGGATTACTATAATATTCTATAGGTAGAGACATAATGTAGTTATTTCTATTTAAACGCGGGTGTCGAATATAACACTTAGCCGGTTACTTAGATTAAATTTGAATACGCGTAGCATTGATTGATTGCATCGGCATAATTTCACAGAATTAATGCAAATACGGCTATTCATACAAACAGCTCTTTTTAATATAAGATATGACAACAAAAACTTGTTTTATTTAGCAATTTATTATTATTAGTATTATTACATAAGAAACCGAAGATAAACCTTAAACATGTGCGAACATTAAAGATTAATATGTTTTGTTTCCGTATTATGGTTTTGTAGATAAAAATTCGAAGACTCACGATTAATAATAACAACTTTTGGTTTTGTATTGATAAAATAATAAACAGTATTAATTACTGTTGATTAACTCGAAAATACAGTGTTTTTTTTGTCTTAAATGGTAAATATTATAACATATTATAATATTACAATTTACATGTTAAATATTACAGTTTACAATATTGCAATTTACAATATTACCATTTACAATATTACAATATTACAATTTACAATATTACAATTTCCAATATTACACATTACAATATTACAATATTCCAATTTACAATATTCCAATTTACAATATTACAATTTACAATATTACAATTTACAATATTACATTTTACAATTTACTATATTACAATTTACAATATTATCTACAATTTACAATATTACAAATTTTGTAACTTGTAATTTATATTGATCTTTCAATAAAAACATTTGCTTATGGAAGAAGAAAAGTTTACATTTCACATATATGTACAGTTAATGCAGTCATATTGCAATCAAGGCCACGTAACTAAAAGACACAAACATCCGTGTAATCAGTAAGAAGAAAAACATATATAATAATTACGTTAGTGTGACTTTTTATGTGAAAATAGGGCAACCAGTCTTCCCGTTGATGATATCTCTAAAATACTTTTTGTTGATTTCTCTAAAATACGTTTTGTTAAGACCAAGAAAAGTCCACGTTGCATCTTTTACGGGAAATGATGAAGTAAACACAACCTACCTGGTGGGAAGTAACTAAATTCCATCAATTATTGTATAAGTTTTTAATTGCATATTGCTCCATCATTACAGAGAGGTCAATTATTCTGGGCGTTCCTGCACTTCGAACATTGATCCCTTGGTCCTAAAAACATGTGTTTTTTATCGTATAACATCGATTATAAACAATCTGTGGGTGCCGTAAATATATTTTGATTGATATCATTATTTAGGAATGTATTTAATAACAATAATTAATCAAGATTATGATGATCCCAATGTCTCTAGAAGCTTAAAATGCGATATATTTTAGTTGTCATTTTTTTACATTGGCTCCCACAGGAGGCCCTAAGGAAAAATAATTTTCCTCAGAACCTATGTCATGTTTAGAGATGCTGGGTGAAGGGTATTTTTAAGGAAAGAAATGTTAGGAAGTTCTGGGAAGAAAAAAAGTATGAGGGGTGGGTAGGAATTTGGAGGACAGCGTGTTAAGGACGAACGTCCCTCCCACTGCGGTGAATGTTGAGATGAGATGGGTCGAGATAGTCCGGCAGGAGAGGTTAAATGATCTCGCTCAACCAATCTCTCCCGAATCGCCAAGCCCCTCAGTATAGATGGACAAATACCGCTAATTCCTAGGCAAATTCGGGTACCCCTGCTAATTTCACCAAAGGATGACTTAAGGTAACCTATGGCAGAGGTGTTGGATATCCAATGAATGGTTTTCGGGCGATGATACCCATACCCGCCTCCCAAATGATAAAAAAGGTGTCAACATAAATATTAGAATGAAGTTCAGTTGTTATTACAACGCTTTTTCATTTTGCATTATGATGGTAAACGTAATTTTAAACACCGTAGTTGAAATAGAGATAAAATTATAGAAAACTTATTTAATTGTTATGCTTTCTTAACCTCTCATCTGTGGTTCGCCCGCCGGCGGGCATAAAAAACTTTGTTTTATTTTTAAGTGCGATTTTAACATGTATAAAGAAACTGTAACATATTTCTTGACTTTTTTTTATTAATCTAGCTTCTAGGAATGCTTTAAAATGAATGTTATAAAACATTGGTTCCTCACTTTTAGCAGCTGTCAATGGCGAAAATATTTATTTTACGTTTTCAATGGATTATCAAAGCCATTATTTCTTTGAAAACTCATTTGAATTTTTTTTTCAAGTATGGTGTGTATTCACGTTTGTGTAGAAATAATATCTACACTACGTTTATATTCGTATGAATATATATTTTTTTATATTTGTTTGCCGAATCAGAGATTTTTTTTTTTTTTAGTTAAAGTTAGCCATTCTGGGAAAACTTTTTACGGTATTCAAAGGTGTATTATCTGGAAAACAGAAAACATTCGGAAAAAAAAACAATTTCTTTGTTTTTGTATGGATATTCGACCAGAACTCATCAAGGAAATTTTCGTGCGGTTTTCGAAATCTCATTTCACATTCAACCGGTTAAGGCAGGAAAATAATCAATCAAATGTAATGATTTGTGGGTGTTGGCTGCTGTCGTATTAATTATTGGACTATGGCACGATTGTTATCGTGTAATTAAAAATTCACTGCCGTATTAAATAATCACGCATAATAAAATGATTGGCACGTGTATGTAAAAGGGGGTTTCTCATTTTGGGACCCTTGGTTAATTAGTTAAAAAAATATTTTACTTTGAAATAGCTTAAGCCGTGTAGGTATTTTCTCGATTTCTGAACCTCACCAGCTTTTCCCACAAAAAGAAATATTTGATACAAAAATTTCGAACTTTTCCTCCGACATTCTAAGAAAGACTTTTTTTAAATTTCTTTTTTAGAAAAGCGTTTTTTTATTAGTCCATGACAAAAGATCTGGTCTCCGAAGCAGCAAAAATAATTTGCTCCAATTTCGTGAAAAGTGCGCACATTTTCCTTTCATGAATTTCTCGGTTATTTTTATCTATTTTCAGCCCCCAACTTCATGTCCATCACGAATCGTGAACCTTTTAAATATTAATTTGACTGTTAAATATACCTACAATACATCAAACTGGTCATTGTAAAAGACTTCCTTTCAGAAAATTATATTTAATATTGCGGCGTAACATTTTTTTCTCATTAAACGAATGTTATCAAGATAGGAAAATTTTAAGGATTATCATTTTTAACTAATCCATCTTATCGATTTTTTCTCATAAATGGGCCGATCTGGCTGTTCGTTTCTAATCTATTAATCCCCTTATCTTCCTAAAGATTGAAGGCGACGCGACGCCTCGGTTATTTAGAAATATTGTCTTTTGAAAATCCTTGACTGATAAAGATTACAAAACTTTAAATGATTTTACAAAAGTCACTTTATCCATTTCGGAATTCGGAAATTATATTGTAATGATTCATTATTTGAAAGAAGTTGAAATGTGTATGTTTTGTTTTGCGGTTGTTTGAGAAGGTGGAGAGGTTACGATGGAGCTACTAGCGATATACTTTTAAAAATATTTTATGTACAAATTCGCAAATGTATTTTTTCGCTCAATTTATCAGCCATTCCTAGGTGATTTTTTCTCATCAAAACGGCGCTCTAGAAATCTTACAATTTTTATTGTTATTATTCTCCAATTTATATTTTTCCATTGTGTGAACATTTTCCATCACTTTATGATCATTTTTTATTATATTAATATACTGTACACAGTGATTACACTAACCTCCCCACAATGAAGGAATTATATTATTATTATGCCATATTTTGGAATGATTACATATATGTATATAGGTATTGTATAGCAACAATCCATAGCAATATACGGTATAGTGGGATGGGGTGGTTGTGCTGAATCCATTATTAGACCAATTATTTTAGTTCAAAAACTAATTCTGAGAATTATATTTAAATGTCAACCTACCCACCCGTCAAACGAATTCTTTGCAAAAATCAGAGTCTTAGATATTCGACAGTTATTTACTAAGATAAGCATATGTTATATATGCCAAAATAATCTACTGGTCAGTGGCGGACTAAGGGGGGGGCGGGGGGGGCGGCCCGCCCCGGGCCCCCGGTCCTGGGGGGCCCCCAAACGCCTCCATGTTCCCTTGATCAAATCCTTAACAAGCCTTTAAAAAAAAATTTTAGGCATTTTTTATTTCATCTTTTGAAAAATGCACTCGTTAAAAATGCTCTCACCATTTTTTTTAAAGAATTTTCAAAAATCGACGGATGTACAACATTTTATGTGAAACCGTTCGAAACAGTTTTGAATTATCCTTCAGCAAAACTTTGAACGCGTTTTTCTCGAAACTTTTTAACATTTTCGAACCTAGTTGACAACATATTAAACAAACTATACATCCGATTTGCATTCACCAATTCTTAAATTGTTTGAAATTCAGACTGTCCATGGCACCATGCAGGTGAATTTCGATATCTAAAAAAAGATAAAAATGGCGGACCAGCGAATTTTGTTTTCAATTTTTTATGATAAATTTTCATCTTTCATAAAAATAAATTAGAAGCGGGCCCTTTATTAAACAATCCCTACGTGGTGTCATAGTCAGATCCGGATTAAACATGTTGGGGCCCCTAGGCTATGCACATCTCGGGGCCCCTTTACCATAGGGGCCCCTAGCCGATGCGTGCCCCCTAGGTAGTGGCCTAAGCTGCTGTGTGGAAATACGGCCCTGCCAGGGCCCCTAGGCAATGCACGTCTCGGGGCCCCTTTACCCTAGGGCCCCTACCCAATCCGTCTCGGGGCCCCAAGGCAGTTGCCTACACGTCTTATGGATAATACGGCCCTGGCTATAGTGACTGGATTTTCAAAGGCAGTGCCCTATACTGCCTTATGGACAATACGGCCCTGCCAGGACCGGCTTAAACATTTTGGGGCCTCTTTACCCTAGGGGCCCCTACACGTCTTAGGTTAGCAACTGCCTATCGATACTACAGCCCTGGCTATAGTGACTGGATTTTCGAAGGCAGTGGCCTACACTGCCTGACAGGGCCATCTTTAACATGTTGGGACCTTAGGCAAAGCACGTCTCGGGGCCCCTTTACCATAGGGGCCCCTAGCCGATGCGTGGCTCCTAGGCAGTGGCCTACACGTGCATAATACGGCCCTGCCAGGGTGGACTTAAACATGTCGGGGCCCCTAGGCAAGCAGGGCCCCCTTCCCCTCAGGGCTCCTACCCGATGCGGGGCACCTGGGCAGTTACCTACAGGTCTTATGGATAACACGGCCCTGGCTATAGTGACTGAATTTTCAAAGGCAATGACCTACACTGCCTTATGGATTGTACGGCCCTGCCAGGGCTGGCTTAAATATGTAGGGCTCCTAGGCAATGCACGTCTCAGGGCACCTTTACCCTAGGGGCCCCTACCCGATGCGGGGCCCATAGACAGTGGCCTACACTGTCTTATGGACAATCGGGCAATGCCAGGGCCGGCTTAAACATGTCGGGGCCCCAAGGCAATGCTCATCTCGGGGCCCCTTTACCCTAAGGGACCCTACCCAATGCGGGGTTTTTCTAATATGTTGTCAACCAGGTTGTAAAACGTAGCGATAAAAACGCGTTCAAAGTTTTGCTGAGGGATAATTCAACACTCAAACTGTTTAAAACGGTTTCATATAGGATGCTGTATCTCCGTCAATTTTACAAATTTCCTTACAATATTTGGTGAAAGATTATTAACAAATGCATCTTTTAGAAAATGCCCTTTGCTAAAGGTTATCTTATCATTATAGATAATAAAGATAGTAATGAAATAGAAAAGTAATTAAAAAGAATCAGTGATGGACTAACGGGAGGGGAGGAAGAGGGGAATGGGCGGCTTCTGGTCCCCGGGGGCCTCCTTCAGCAAAACTTTGAATGTTTTTCTCGAAACTTTTTTAACTCGTTTTTCAATCTGGTTGACAACATATTTAAAAAAAACTGTACATCCGCCTGTATATATTTTTATTGCATTTGTATTTACATTTGCATGTACCAAGTCTTAAACTGTTCGAAAATCCAGTGTCTATGGCACCACATAGGGGAATTCTGAATTCTAAACAAAAAATGTCGAAACAGCGAATTTTATTTTCGAGTTTTTACGGAAAATTTTCAGATTTCATAAAAAAAAATTGAAGGGGGTCTTTTCTAAAAAAAATCCTATGTGGTGCCATAGTGACTTGATTTTCTAACAGTTTAAGACTTGGTGCATGCAAATCGGATGTATAGTTTTTCTAATATGTTGTCAATCAGGTTGAAAAACGTAGTTTTGAGAAAAACGCGTTCAAAGTTTTGCTAAAGGATAATTCAACACACATAATGTTTAAAACGGTTTAATATAAAATATTTTATTAACAAATGCGTCTTTTAAAAAATAAAATAATAAATAAAAGTAAAACATGATCAAGGGAACACGGAGGTGTTTGGAGGCCCCTCAGGAAAGAGGTCCGAGTGAACTGAATAAAAACCTTGTAAAATTACATCAACTTTTACTAGGGGGGGGGGGGCCTCATTCAGCTTTGCCGCCCCGGGCCTCTGACGGGCTTAGTCCGCCACTGCTACTGGTGGCCCCACAACATCAAACACACACACGCTTCTTAGCAAACCTGGTTTGCTTGGTCCCTAAAACTCAAACTTCTTTCGCTCAACGACAATTCTGCTATATCGCTCCTAAAATGTATAATGCTTTGAGTGTCGATATAAAGTCACATAATTCTAAATCTCTCTTTAAATCCCGTATCAATCATTGGATATTTGAAAAGGGAAGAGATTTCTTCAAACAACACATGAGAGCTTAATATTACAATAAAAAACAAATAATATTAAAATTAATTAAAAAATATTACAAATTTTATTAATCAATTACTTTAACTTAATATTGCATTTTAAAAAAATCAAACAAAAAATTACTTTCTCAACACTCTTTCCAATTTCTTTCATAGAACGAATATCAAAAATGACTACAAACATGTACTCTCGTGCAGAAGATTACTTACCAAATTTTATTTCTATTTTTATTTCAAGAAGAATAATGCTGACCAATGTTTATTTCAATCTTCTTTAAATTTTCTTTATTTCTTAGATAACTTGCAATTCTTATATTTTTATATGTTTTTAGTTTTATTTATCCCTAAATATGTTATTTTTTTCTTTTCTTTTCTTATATTTTATTATCTGTTTATATAAAATTATATTACATATATGACTACCACAACACGGGCAATAGCCTAGTATGGTAGTCAAAAATGGCCAAAAATGTAACATTTAATCATTTATGAAATAATAAAAAAATTAAATTAATTATTGTAATATATCATAACGAACGCTTCTTACCTCTTCGAATTTGAAAAGAAATAAATAAATGCTAAATACATGTGCATTTTTTTTTATTGTTTCAGTGTTTTTTGACAAAATAAATTCTAATTTAATTAATTTTACTTTCAGGTTACCACAGCTTGCCGTGTCAGCGACGATATTTTTCTGCCTCCTGATGGTAAGTTGCTTATTTTATGAATATACCTACAAATAAAAACTCTATAGTAGGTACTCTGGGGGTACGAAATCATTATGAGCGATGAAACATATTTTCGACGTATTGTAATATATATTTAAAGAGATAAACATTACGAAACTATTAATTTTATTATGGTGCACACAAATTGACAGACAGGCGATTTAATTTTGATCTCAAGATATATAATTTCCGAGGCGGAATGTTTAGAGAGGCGGGAATGGGTACCGCCTCCCCGGGAACCTTTATTGGATGACCAACCCCTCTGCCATAGGTCACCCCAAGTGGTTAGCTACGTTTGGTGATTTAGCAGGGTGCCCGGGTTCATGGGGTGAGGTTTGTCTAAGTCTTGGAGGTGGATGACCAGGACGCGTATTTACAAAACCTATACCGATTCAGTCGCGGTAACGACAGTTTACATTTTAAATATACCTCTATATTGGTTATTTTTTATCACATTGCAAAAACAAAAATTGTTCTAAAGTCTAGATAAAATAATCTTTCTGATGTGCATATTAGAAATTAATAATTTTATTTCTAAATATTTAAATTTTAATATTATTCCCATATATTGTAAATACACCTCTATATTGATAATTTTTTATCACTTTGCAAAAACAAAAATTGTTCTAAAATCTAGATAAAATAATCTTTCCAATGTGTATATTAGAAATTAATAATTTTAATTCTAAATATTTAAATTTTGATATTGAAAATTTAAAGCGACTGAAACGCGGTAGGGATTGTAAATACGCGACCAGGACACACTGAACCCCAGATTCCTACCCACTCCTTAACCCCTTTTCCTTCCTAGAACTCTCCTCTCCTTCCTTTCCTTAAAAAAACCCTCCACATAGCATCCCCAAAGATGACATAGGCCCTGAGGGAAATTATTTTCCTTAGGGCCTCCTGTGTGGAGCTCATGTAAAAAAAAAAAATTCTTAATCTTATATATCTACCTACATATACGTGTGTATATTATTCTTATACAAAACAATGTCTAAACTACCTATGTAGGTACCAAATAGTAAATAATATACTAAATAGTAACGCAGAATTTATTTCATTGTTTGGTGGGAGGTATTTTATTTCCTGAAACACTTTTAATAAAAATCATTTCTATATCTCCTCTCACATGATAAGTACCAATAAAGTATTAGAGCTCAACTCTTTTGAATACTAATTGATATAATTCAATGCGATAAAAATAATGATGTGATTTTAATACAAATAGCATAAAAATAAAAATCAAATTCAAACGAATATATTACTTTTGAACAAATATCAAATCTGCCCGTGTTTTATTGACTTCTGAGTGGCCAGATGTGCAAAAATACGCAAATTGTGTGAAATACACATTAAATAATGGTATAAAATAGTAATTTTATTGTTACATTATTGAAATTTTAAATTCACTTATCTCTGTTACGCGACCTGCTTGTATGTAAATCTGAACAGATGTTGAAAGTAATTAATTTATGATTCAATTTAACCAAACATTAAATATTTCCATTCAAAGTAGCAAATTCCTACTTCTTTTCAAATTAACTAAGATGTATTAAAAAATTCAATCATATTTCTAACTAAATTCTTCCAATGGTTATTTAATTGTGTATTTTAATTGTATATTACGAGTACGAGATGAAGCAAAATAAATTTTAATCAATTTTTTTCAAAAAATGTTTCTCTCATCAAATCAGTGCTACGCTAAGTTTCTATAGGCTGCTAATAATTATACTAATAATTATTTTAACGGGAAGATTATGACAAGAAACTTAAATAAGGAATTCCAGGCAATTTTTTTATTTTATGTTTCTCTTAATAACTTTAAAAAAAAACGTATTTTTGAAAGTTAAAAAATATTTTCCTATGTTTGAATTTTTCAAAATCTGCCAAAACGATCGAAATGGCGGTCTAATAATCGAATGGCTAGGTACGCCATTAGTTAGGCCATTTCCACACGGGTTGGTAATTTGTAAAACGCATTGGTGGCCCGTGTGCGAGTCCACGCAGGGCATCGCCCAAAATTGTTCACAATCTTGTGCGATGCACGCGGCCCGCATAGCACGCAATATACGCGGCCGACCGACCCGTGAGGAAGCAGCCAAGTTATTTCGGAACCCGCGACCAATAAATAGGGCGTTTAAATTTCTTATGGTTTTCAAAATTTTAATGGTTTTTATGAATTCTACGTATAATAAAACTTATATATTCAGAACCCGCGTTTGTTGATCTGCGTACGAAAATTGTTCTTTTCTATTATTCTAAATATATATGAATATTTGTTTTAACGCATAATATTTTTCACTCTAGGCAAATTAATAAAATCTTTAGTTTCTTGGAGTCAAAAGGACTCACCTAAAAGCGTCAAAATATTTCTATTTTCCCTATCTATATTTAGGAATTGTTATTGGTTTTACGAATAATAAAACAAACACTAACTTGGTAATTTTACTGAAGTTTTCCTGTTTTTTAGTGATGAGTTGTAAAACAAACACTAAGAGATGCACTTACAATATGTTTTTCTTATTTGCCAGCAGTTACAAAACTGCGTATAAAATATCTTAGGCTCTGTATACGAGGTCTTAAGGATGTACTTGATTGTCGTGACATTTTTGATGTTTTTTTTAAACTCAAAACTAGTAGGTATTGGACGGTTAGGGGCGGGGTGCGTGGTTGGGCGGTTACTCGGCTGAGGTCACGAGATGTGGAAGAATTTTTTTGTTTAATTTAATAAATAATAGAATTGAAATAAAAAATGTCTTTGGAAAAGTCACCGGAGATCCAAATTTCATTTACATTTTTTATTCCAAATAATGTGAGGAATCACTAGTTAAAGCAAGTCAAGTACGTCCCTTGGCACCCTTTACACCAGCGTATAAATACAAAACTTCGACACTGTAAATACATTCGTTTGATATCCATACCAACGGTGTAATTTAAGTTATTTTAGGTTTGAAATTGTTAAATAATGAACAAAAATTTATAAATTTATAATAAATATCATTACAGGGGGGGCAACTGTCGGACGATCAACTGTCGGGTCAACATGCACTTTAACCATAGTCTCTTCCTTGTGTACCAATACCTTGTGTATCAATAGTCCGTTTGAGTTTTGTTTTGGTTCTATTTCCTCAAGACAAAGTTCAGAATCCACAAAGATCTCGATCTAAATTGCTGCCTTGTACCCTTGATTAATTAATCGCCTATTGATATAACACGTTGAATTTAGCTGTTCCTGAGTGTTCGCTGACCTGAGAGATCTGTCGTGAACTCGTCAGAGTTTTGGTTCCGATTCCGAAGGTAAACCTCAGAAGAACATATATCTCGGCCCACCGCAATAAGCACTCATGGCCAACCGCAACGCTCTGCACGAATAATATACCCCGCAGTCTGAATGTCTGGTGTTGTGTTCAATTTAAATACGTATTATGAATGTGTTGTGTGCAGCGCTAGTGACTGGGCGAGAGGTTATCGGTGGGATATTTGATTTGTCGCGTAAAATCAATCAGGAAATTTATCGACTGTTCAATATAACTTTCCGTACGCTATATAATACGAGGGTCAGTCAAAAAGTAATGCATCCTATTTTTTTCTACTTAAATAAAGTTAGTTAAGTGAAAAATTTCAATTTGGTGCTATTCCTCAAACCTTCTGCAATCTGCTGCAGTTGTAACTTTTTGCGTCAAAAGGTGGCAGCACTGCAGTCGCTTGCAAAATGGTGGGCATCGATGTTCGTATTAGATAGCGTTCTGTGATTGATTCTTGACTGTAGAAGGTGAAACGCCTATTCGCATTTATGAAAGACTGAAAAATGTGTACCATGATGCAACAGTGGATGTCAGCACTTCTATACGATGGGTTCGTCGCTGTAACGAAGCTGAAGGACAAACACCGCTGGCTGATGAAAAGTGGAGCGGCAGGCCGTTGATTGCAGTGACTGCACTCATATTGACCCCATTGATACAGATGTCGCATTCTCTGTATCAGTAAAGGCGTGTGATGGCGATTATTCGAAAACTTATTATTCAACAAAAGTTTGTGCAAGATAGTTAAACTGCCAGAATAAATAAACAAGAAAAACAATGGCCTCACAACATTTGCAGCGCTTAGTTTCTGGAAAAAATTGTGACCGGAGACGAAATATGGGTTCATTTTTTTGAACCTGAATCAAAGAGGCAGTCAATGGAATGGCATCACACAAACTCACCAGGGATTCAAAACTGTGTGATCGGAGGGTAAAGTTATGGCGACGGTGTTCTGGATGTGATCGTGCATTTTACAACACTGTGATACTTGCCCTTGTTAAAAGATTGACCAAAGCTGTGGAAATGGACGGATATTATATTGAAAAGTATCAAATTAATCGTCAATAGTGTGGTTTTTAACCCATATAATTACTTTTTTTTTCTTGACAATTAAAGGAGAAAAAAATAGGAGGCATTACTTTTTGACTGATCCTAGTACGTATTATAATCACGCATATAAAGGCAATAAGCCTACCTGTTTTTAATTGAATCAGGTTATCCGGACTTACGAATTGATAGTAAGAGATTGTTGTGATAAACTCTTAATGCATCAGACCTGGTAAAATAATGCGCACTGAGGTCACGGGGTTCAAAATGAGACAAACTAACGTCAACAATAACACCATGAAAAATAATATTACACGAGATAAATGTTTTCAACTTGTTTTCTTCCAACCGCAATTTATTGTTTAACCTTATTTTATATATTTTTCTACATTAACTCTACACAGGATGCCCTGTCATCTTTGAAGATTCTATGTGGAGGGTATTTTGGGGAGACGAAGGAGTGAACATGAACATGGGTCTTGAAGAGGTATTGTAGGAGGTAGGAAACGGAGGCCGACAAATCGTCCCACAGCCGAGGTGTTGAACTCAAGAACGAGTAGTAGAAGCGACCCGTTATCATTTGACAAACATTGGGCGCGCGTTTGGCGTGTTTCCCAACCATGCACCGGTGCTGAAGGGATCAATGACGCTAGTTACTCGGAGCATCTTCCATTGTAATACCGGTAGTACAAGGACACCGAAAACCTGACGCATGTGATCTAAAGATTGCTATTCGCTTGTTAAGATAGGAGAATCTATCAAACGTTCCGCCTTAATAATAGAAAACATATCTTTAATAAAATAGTTGACAGTCTGTTATAAAAACGTTAGTTCATTCAACTCAATTTTACGCACTACCAATGTCTCAAACCACATAAAGTTGATTTCAACAACCAAAACTTAATATATTTTATAAACACCCTTCTTTAAGCACGGTAGCAAGCGTTAAAAAAGAAGAAGAAGATGGTTTTGTGGAAGATATGTAAATACGAATGTTAGAGGGAGCGCGCTAAAATGTTAAAAACGATTATAATTAAACTAAAATTGTGAAAATATTTAATACAACTCGGTTCGTTTAAAATAGAGCAAAAATCTCTTGACAAATGTCTAAAGTAGCATTTAAAGCTATACTGTGAATTTTTTCCAACCTTTAACATGTTAAATAACAAAACAAAATGTGTTTTAATAATTTTCAGAGCATACTTTGCGATTTCTTTCTATTAAAGGAATTTCGTATAATTACCACTTCGGCTCGGCAAATGTACAGATATTATCTTTTAAAATAATATGTTTATATATATTTAAGAACTTAAGGTGTTTAAGTTAATTATATTATAAATCGGTAAAAAATCGGAATTTGTCCTAAAATATGTTTTTCCAATCCGAAGACGTCTGGAGTAGGAAGAGCACGGTCAATTTGAAAATAAACAAGTGGATACAAGTTATAAAGTGCTTTAATAAAATTATTATGACTCACGAGTGCAAACATTACTCCAAATTGATATGTCATTTGTAACGTGTAAGTGTAACGTGCAAGTCCATGGTGCAAAAGCACTGGTTTGATGTCCATAATAAACGAGAGCTTTAATTCATGAATAAGCTGTTACATTTACAATGTTTTTATAACCAGGCGAGTCTGAGAGAGCACTCACTCGAGACTTTAACACACATTTGCATGCTACTAGTGAGCTACTCGACTCAGAAAGCCTTTGAGATGCAAGACCCGTCATATTATGCAAATGCGCACCCTCGAGCATATCATTTTACCAGACAAATTAATATAAATTATGTCTGTCATACTGTCGGTAATCGAGGCCCCCCGTAACTCGGCTTTTCCGCGTAATAGGACCCCATAGGCACTGCGGCTCCTGCAATATGCATGTAAAGCCTTATGCAAAGTGAGAGAATTAAGATGTGTAAATGTCACCGAATTAATTGGGAATTTATGGCTGCTTCGAGACTTTCTATTTCTGGATGATTTGCATACTTGTAATGGGTGCAGACACGCAAAAAGCTTTGTTTGTGTAAGCTTTTTTTAATGGGAATTAAAATAAAGATGTCTTTTTAAACTAGTTAATAGCTCGCTGAGCTCCACATTAAGGAAATTGTTAAATTTATCTCGTTCAATGGAATTCAAATTGAGATTTTCACAGCCAAAAAATGATTTATTCTTGGAATAAATCATTTTTTGGCTGTGAAATAAATAAATTAATTGTGTAACGCTGTCCGAAACGTTGGCTAAAGATGGGGTGTAACACGGCAAAATACCCAAAAATAAATTACGATAATGTCACCGTTTGTCAAATAGGTGTACGTAGCCTTTAAGATAGTTTATAATGCGATTAATGATTATGTATGTACGATAAGTATGATCGTAAATAGTGTTCTTTACCGCTTTGAAGGCATTATAATGAAAGTTATGACTTCAACCTCAGACATTGTTTTACTTTAGTGTACTTTCATGACTTTTCTGGTTTTAAGAAGATAATACTGTGTTTCAAATTAAGTTTGTTTCAATGACGTTATATATGGGGGATGGAACGCGTAATGCGCGTGTGAATCAAATTAGCAAGAATCTGTACTTACAGGTTTTTTAAATAATATTTTAACACCATAATTTACATTTGCACAAGATTATTTATCAGAAAGTGGGAAGCGAAAACTGAGCTATTCGCGAGCGGTTGGAGCGACTGCAAACGGATACAGAATGAATTCTCTTTTAGTTCCGCACCCAACGCTGGGGTAAAAAGATCCGTGTCCGCTATTGGAGTACAAGTTGCCAATCGGAAGTAATCGCGATGCGCACATACATTACATCTAGACTTGCCATTGTAAAAATGTGTCTACGTGAAGGACAATGATATAGGACTGGACGGCGTTTTCGTATTTGCGCCGAATACTACATTATACATCAAGGGTGTGATTAAGTCAAGAAATGCTTACTCGCTTACACTAATACGAATACGGATTGCTATATGAGACACCGTGGAATGGGTTGGCCTTCTTGTATTTAATTGTTGCTACGTTTGGTATCTCACTTTCTCTAATGGCGCTAAAAATCTTCGGGAAACAATTGAAATAATTTATTTTTTTTAATAATAAATAATTTTCACAGTAGGTAATATTAAATACATGCCACCGGGATTCAAGTTAAAGCGACTAAAATGCTGAATACAGACACAAATTATTTAATTGCTTTTTGTTTGTTTGTAGTTATTTATCTTTGTTTTGATTACTTCTCCTTTTTTTTCTAGACATGTTTTTTATTAATATGGTTGTATTCCTCTAGGCTGGGAGTTCATCTGAGTGTTTTCCAAGGGTAAATGCAGTCTGTCCAGTGGAAATCTTTAAGGGCCTTTAACCAGCAAGCGACCGAAAATCCACATTTCGTCGAAAGATGTTCTTACGGTCATACAGGGCGGTTCCAATGAGAAAGATTAATTATTGTCCGTATCAGCTTTTTAATAGTAACTCATTATCGATTTTATTTCATTCCAAATTTGCTTTACTTTATACCTACGTCCAAAAACGCTGAAAGACGTGATGATAAAACTATTAAAATTATGTCCTTTTTGTAATTATTTTATTTAATTATCTTAAGTATTGATCATTTTTCAATAATTTCTAAGTAAAATAAGAATATATTAATATATAAGACCATAAATAGATCGTTCGGTTTTTTGTGATGATTTTATTTGAACTAAAATTAAAGTTTTGAAACATGCATTTACTAGAAAACGTATTGATTTACAATAATGTATGATTACATCTTACGAAATAGATCTTGTAAAATAAGATTTTTCGTTTGAAAATTTAACAAATCTGCCAATGACCTACAGTAAATTTAATACATGCGTTTACTAGATAAAAGAACAATCTTTTATAATCAATTTATAATTTTTTGAGGAAAAGAGTCAATACGTCTAAAATTTGATTCAAAAATGACATATTTCTTATTTTCTCTGGTTATACCCTCTTAACATGATCCCTAATTAAAAAAAAAATCAACGTAATGTACAAAAGCAATTACACTATTTAAAAAAAATAAAATGTCGATATTTTTCAAAGGGAGATTGATTTAGTACAATATGATACAGATACAATGTTAAATTTAATAGCAATTTTTTATAATATATAAATACTTCAGTGATGAAAATAAGCATATTTCATAGTAAATGTATTATTTATAAAGTTTCCACAGTGAAAATATATGATTGGTATTAATAACAAATTTATAAAACAGAGTACTGTGTAATTGTGTATGTTGATGAATGAATTTGTGTGTCAAGTAAATTATGGGAAAACCCAGCAGAAAACAAAAACAATATTATTTGTTTTCCGCTCAGAGGAAGTACAAAGCAACGAAATTGAACGTACCTTTATAATCTGACTTATAAATCATAATGTAAGCTGTGTACATATTAGTTCAACCCACATTATCAATTTAACCGATAAAAGTATTTGATATTGCTTTTTTTCAGAAATCGTATAATGTTATTTTATTTTTCTTGAGTATTTTTAATCGTCCTTACAAGCTCGGGCACGATAATTAAATCGCAAATTCCTAATCTACAGATCGTAAATCATGAGATGGTATCAGTCTTGAATTTGGTTTTGCTAATTATATTTACCTGTAGATTTTATCAACGTATATCGTATTCGTTTCAGCGTTTTGGCGATCCTGGATTTTCGAATCCGTTTTCTGCTTTTAAACCGTTTGATTCGTTCACTCGTACAATTCTTTGATATCATTAATTACTATGACTTCGTTCATTTGGTTCATTTCGTATACATTTAATAGGTTTCATGAAGGGACGTTAATTCTCAAATATGGAATACTTTCTGCAGACGACTAGCAAGGGATATTCTTAATATTATGTTGGTATTGCAGAAGCTTCCCATGCAGTTTCATTTTTTTTATTTGTGGTGGTGAAGTGTTTTAAAATAATCCACCCATACCTTCAAGAACACATCTGTGCCTGTGGCACTGCTAAACCTTGGAAGAGTTAGCAGTCGACGTTATTTTACATAAAATTGATGTTTTCATATCAAAATGGTACAATTTGTTCGTCTCGAAGAGTATGATTTTGACGTAAAAAATAGCTCGAGGGTGTGATTGCTCTAACACGATATCTCTCCTCTCTCTCTATAACCTCAAGGTACTTTATTATCCGTACTAATATTATCATAAGTCTATTACGCTCGGAACCAATTTCATGGACCTTTAATATTTTTTTCCCTATATATTTACCTTTCAATGTACATACCTGTTTTGCATTATGTGCTGTAACGGCTGTCACTCTCTACTGTTTTTCCTATGTACTCATCGTATAAATCATCCCTGACAACAAACGCTTGGAACCATTTCCATTTTTCTTTCATCTATACTTCTCATTTCGATCATCTTTAATGTATTGTCATTATTTGCTTCTCTGTCTCTCTATACCTTCAATGTATTCTGTGTTGTCCTTGAAAATATATCATGTTTATGTTTGGAACCACTTTTTCTTCTTTCTTTTCTTTCTGTTAATCTTTCATAGCATTGTGTGTAATAAGATTATATTTAACGATGCTATTTGTGCTGTTTGCGCAGGTGGTGAACTGTGGTGCGGCACCATCCTCGGTTCGGTCGGCCAGACTATACAGCAAGTGTTCCAGAGGCTATGTGAGGATCTACCCCAACGGCACCGTTATTGCGAGGGGCAGCGACCCCGGAGACAAATATCGTAAGTACCGTGCCGAATTATTTTATAATATTTCTTATTCATACGTCGACAAAAATAACATAATGGGGGACTAAAGATCGAGAGTCAACGCTGAACTCAACCATGGAACAGTCACCTCCACACCTAAAGAATGCATGTAACGTAGTATAGGTAGGTAAGTTCATGATATGTATAAAATGGAAATAATTAAAATGAAAGGTTTTCTCCACAACCAGAATATTATAAATTTTAAAACATTTGTTTCAGATTTTAAATGGGCAGATTAAAACATTAGTAAAAAAATAATAATCATTAATTAAATTCTACGATAATTTTCAATCTAAAAAATCGGCAAATAATGCGTTTCAAATATTTTATTATTTATTTTAATGAGAAATTTCACTACAGGCGAGTAAACACCTAAGAAAAGATCAAAGTCGTGCAAAGAAAATCGTGCAAAAAAAAATTCATTTTAAATTATAGTTATTTGAGCTGAATGACCGGCGATTCTCAAAAGGATTGAATAATTATCTTCTACAATAAATGCGACATACTTAGTTAATGTATTCAGTACTTTGTACTGACGTCTTATTTGTCTAGAGTGCGAATGATTTCTCCTTCTTTTGTGTGCACGTCAAAACAAACATGTTACATGAATTGTTTGTATTAGGTACAAAATACTATGTAAACACAAGTTATCGTAGAACAGAAAAAGATACCCGACAAATATGAAACAAAATAATTATTAAGTTATAACCACTCATGTGATGTTTATACCACTATGTAATAATACTGATTAATATAATTTAAATAAAATCTTTTTTCCGCCATACCTGATATCCCAAAAATTATATTTTTTTTTTACATTAGCTATCTTTGGGATGGTCTTTTTAGAAAATCAAGGATAGGAGGTTCTGGGAAAGAAGAGAGTATGACGGATGGATAGGAATCTGGTGTCCAGGAGTGAGGAACGTATGAATCCCTCCCACTGCGGTGCAAGACGATGTTCCGAGAGAGTTCGGCTGGAGAAGTCAAAGGGACTCCCCCAACTACTCTCTCCCGATCCGACTTGCAATGCAGCTTGTTGGCAGGCGCATACGCCGCCAAGACCCGGACAAACCTTATCCCTTGAGCCCAGGCACCTCTGCTAAGTCACCAAACGTAGCGAACCACTTGGGGTGACGTATGGCAGAGGTCTTGGTTATCCAGTAAATGGGAAATTTGTACCAGTCTGAAGATGACCGTGATAGACTGAAACCAATAGTGGTCGAAAATAAAAGAAGCAGATTTTTTATCGTTTTAATGAATCGAAACGGTCAGTATAGAAAAATGTTCATAAATAGAAAATACAATGAGAAGGTATTTTCCAAAAGGATCGAATTTTGAAATCCGACGAAGAAATGGTCAAAGTAAACTGGATATACGATGGAGATGAGATCCCTTATGTGAATGTGTGGTAAACGGTAAACCAAGCAAGAAATACATTTATTATGCTATACATAAAGGAAAAAACATGTTTATCTTAAATGGCCTGCAGTACCAACTACCTTAATATTAAGTGCTCATATCCACTTTTGTCATTTAATTCCTTCAAACAATTCTACCATTATATTACCTAGTTAGCAAGTAAAACCGACCTTTCAAATATTGCTTTAGACAAAACAGTTTCAATATTTTTTTACATTTTTCCTTAGATTATTTTAATTCTTTAGTATAATTAAATTCTTTCATCCTCACCGGTACCCACTTCACACGCGTGTCACTTTGTTTTCAAACATTGAACAGTCCTCGTGACACATTAAGAAATCTTTCCCGTTTATAACGTCAGAGGTTAGTGGCCAAGCATTATAAATAAATACTATCACTAAATAAACATCGAAAGGTGGTATGTCGATACAGGAATGGCTAAATTGTAATAATATTTATTAATTTGATAATGTAAAATAAATATTAACACATCCATCTGCAATTTGTTGCGTCTATCGAATTCATTAACTTGATAGATTAATTTGTTACACTTTTTTTAATACCGCACAATGGTCTTTAGCTTCCGTCTGGATCCAGTGAGACTATTGCATCGCCTATTGGGGTGTGTTGTGAGTATGAAGGTAGTGGGGAGGGGAAGGAGATAGGGAGGAGGAAGGTGGGAAAGCAAAGTAAGTGGCTAAAGCCATTTCAAGTAACGTTTCAATTCTGAATGGTGGTCTTATACCAGAGCGTATCTTCCACTATGATTTTTAATGAATTAATTATGAAATGACACAAAATCAAATAAAAATTATTTGAGTCAGGATTTGAACCTGCTACCTTCGGATTGCTGGTCGAGAACCTTACGCCTCAACCGCGAAGGCTGTCAAAACCGTATAAAGCACGTTGTTTTTCCCACAATGTGTCCAAGAGTGATGGATGATTCTTCCTCTGCCGTGCAAGGCAATGGGTCGAGAGAGTCCGACTGGAGAGGTCTAGGTTAGGTTTTCCTCAATCAGTCTATCTCGATCCGTCAAGACCTAGATAAACCTCACCCCATGAACCCGAGTACCCCTGCTAAGTCAAAGCATTTCAGATAGTGTGTTTTATTATTTAGTTAATCGCAAATTGGTTATCAACTTTCCAGTTAATCCGCACTCGAAATACAACAAAGAGTTCACATGACTGCAGTTAACAATACGTAAAACCTTGTAACGTTTTTTTTTTTATCTGCTATTTAAAAAAAACTTCCTTTACCAAAGCAAGAATATTTGCGCAGTTTTAAAAGAAGAAAATATACGGGAGGTTCACGCAAGACTGAAGGCTTAACGATACTCGGTGAACGCAGCTAGTGGGTAGTTGTCGAAGCTAATCTTGGGTTTATATCGCACAAGTTGAAGGAGAAGGAGGGAGAGGAAGAATGAGATGAAATTTGAAACCATTTCTATTGTTTCAAACTTCCTGCCAAAGGGACAACATTATGAAACAAGCATTCGCGATAACTGGGAGAAATAATACCAACTAAAGTCGATATTATAGTTCTCGTGGAAATAAATAATACTGTTACATAAATATAAACATAATTTATAAATGCCCTGCTGTTTTTCGACATAGATAGGTACCAGAGTATCTTAATAATAAGTCAGAAACAGCGTATCAACCAAGAATCCTACAGCTTTTTGATAAAAATCTGATCTTACCTCGCGTAGTTAACGTAGTTTTTTTCCAACACTTTTCACGATTTTATTTTATCTTTCAAAAGTTTTTATATTTTATTTTATATTACCTTTCTTATTTGAACGGTTACTAGGTATAAAGCTAGGTATACTTCAAGTCCTTGTAATTTTATGAGTAAGTTCTCTAATTACTGTGATTATTAATTTAATTATTGGTCGTGATATAATTTTGCTGTGTTTATTTATCAAAGATCCTAACTTCAGCTGAGGCGTATTTTACAGTAAACATCACAAAGTTCAGACCTAGCATCAACCAATTACCAAATAAATGTTTTAACTTGTCATCATTTTGAAAGATGTTTACTTAATTCTGTATTTTTTTCATTATCCGGTAGGTTTCGTTTGTATAGATGTCACTTACCCATATTTACTATAATATGTGACATTTGAGGTTTTTCCTCAACGCCCACATTTTACTTTATGTTACTGATTAGGATTAATAAAATTTACATAATTTAAATTTTCATTTATTAAACATTTTCCTCGTAATAATCTCGATTACGCAATTTACTTCTTTGCATATTTTGTCAACAAAATAACCACGTTTTCATGATTTTCAACTAATAATGGAATTCTTACATAATATCGATTTGTTTATTTTATTTTCGCTGAGCGCCAGAAAGGTAGTTCACCATTACAACAACCTTCATTATGGAAAACTGGGGAGCGAAAGGAAATGGGTAGAAGAAGGAAAAAGTATACAACGGTCAAGGAATATTTAATTTAATATCAGCCACCATTCATAATTATAATTGTGAAATGTCTTTACGTAACTATACAGGGTGCCCCAAAAGAAAGTTGATATTTGTTTTGCTTTCCGTATGAACGCAACTTTTCCGAGGGGCGCGGGGGGTATGTCAATCAGTAGTGTGGCTCTTGGGAATTCAGTCGCTACGAAGCATTTCGCGGGAGCGACTGCGCGTTGTGCGTGCGTGAGTTTTGCAAAAATGGTGATTCGGTGCGTAGAAGATTCTGCAATATTTAAAGTTTTCGTCCGTTTTTAAAATCCGGGCGACCAAGGTCATCGAGAACGGTAGAAAACGTAGAGTGTTTATCAGTCTTTTCGTGACGACTCAAACTTTTCGATTCGGAAGCGCGCAAGTGCTTTAAATGTGCATAGATCATCGTTACACAGCATTTTGTACAAAGACCTAATGCTGCACCCTTACAAACTTACTGGCTATAACCAAAGAACATGGTTCCAGCAAGACGGAGCAACATTACATACGCCCAATACGTCTCTGCCATGAGTTCGTGAAATTTTCCCTGGCAAATCTCCAGGAGAGGTGACATAAATTGGCCTCCTCGTGGTCCTGATCTAACCCGTATGGACTTTTTCCTGTGGGGTTATCTCAAATCTAAAGTGTACGCCAAAAATTCGACTTCCCTGATGCAATTAAAAGAAAATATCCGTCACGAAATGGCAGCCATCACGAAGCCTACTTGGCGAGTCGTCATAAGAAATTTTACTCTTCGATTAAATGAATGCCGCGAACGTGAGGGTTTACATTTGGATGATATTAATTTTCGGAAATAAATTCCCAAATTTTGTATTTTAATATTTAATAAACATTTTTTCGATGGAACCCTTTTTTTTAAATCAATCCACTAAATATCAGCTTTCTTTTGGGATACACCCTTTATTGGTAACCAGATCTGAAATTCCAGATTTCATCAACCTTCCTCTATCCTTTGACGTTCTCGAATCCTTTTTCTTCCGATTTTCATTAATCCTTACATAAGCATTCTTTATTATCTGTAATAAGTAATAACTAATAACAAAATTAACTTTGGCAAGTATTACTAACTTTTAACCACCGCAAAACATTTGCATGATATCATTTCTAACCCTCTTCTCGATTTTCACAATGGTGCCGAATTACATTAATCAATTAAAAACAAATTTATTCCACGATGAAAATTAATATAATATCGCACAAATTAGTCAGCTGTTTACAATAAACAACATTCAAATTGTTCTTGTTATCATGTTATTTGCATTTGATTCACGGAGCATTACAAAATCAACCTACATTATAATAATGTTTAGCCGTGAAATATAATCTGGCATAATAATTATGAGTCAGTCTCGTCACATAATTTCATATAACAACTTTATAATGCTAGCCGGTGTTTAGATGGGTAAATTCTCAAATCACATGATGTTATCAACAAGTGAAGTGATTATTATAATTTAAAAGCAATCAATTGGACATCGTCCTACTTTCATTGCAACATTGTAAAACTAACTAACTAATGCAGTTTCTCGGTAGGGTAGGCAGATAGGATAGATCTCCACACAATTCTGACGCCTGCCATGACCCGACTCAAGTATTTGTTTCAATTGGTCGTGTCACATCTTTTATCTGTCACCACTCCTCTACCATTCACTTCCACACTATATAATATTCTCCTGGCATCTCCATTCATCCGTTGCGCATGTTCAAACAGTCTAAAGCCCAAATGTAACGTTGTCATCAAATGGCTATTCACCGCCATTTTGTTTTTTTGACATTTGAAAGGTCCCCGTTAAACGTCAATTAGAGGTCCGTTTCAACTTTCTATCAAATTGTAATTAGTATACAAGCTTAACAACATGATATTTTTCCTCTTCTGTTGATTACAATTCTGGCCAAACAAAATCAAATGGCGGTGAATGGCCATTTGATAACTTTTTCATTTTATCACGTGAATTTCTGCGAAACAACTGTGCCTAAGCATCCCTTTATTAATCTTGTGTACACTTTCTTCAAAATTTCAATCATAGAGTGTCCTGCATTTACCCTTCTAACAATGTCCTTATCAGCATTTCTATTTCTCTCGTGACATAGCAGATATCCGATGGAGGTGAAATCTCAGAAAGGTTTCAGACTTTGTCCTATTAATTTTATGTCAAATAAGTTATGCTTAAGTAAGGACTGTGCAATAAATCTTCAACGTTATTATTAATCGCAGCTTCGCATATTATCACCATCAATACACTGCATTCTATTATAATCTCGCAATATGTCATATTTCATAATACACGATGGAATATAATTAAAACAAGTATAAAACTTTTTCCACTTAATTTATTTGTGACCGTAACCGATAACAGCCTGTTAAGGCCATCTTGAGACTGGTACAATTGTTCTTAATCTACGGCTTATATATAATAACACATTAAGGAAGGGGATGGTCTAACAAGAATTTTACTCAAATTACATGGGCTCTCCCGTATTTATTGCCATGTCGTCGTTGACGACTGAATTTCTAGTTATATTTGTTTTAAATTATTATAATGGAATTCTACCACGAATTGTCAGTATCAAAAATATAAATATTGTAACATTAAAGTAATGTTTAATTTTTATTAACTAATTTTATAGATTTTGACGGATTTATATTTAGGTCCCCAAAGATTATAAACATTTTTCAAATAATCTTCTAATTACTTGTCATTGACAATTAGCACAGCACTGTACCGATGTTCGACCAATTTAAGAGTTATTGTTGATTTTACACGTGTTCGAATTCCTTTTTATCTTATCAGTTTGAGTTTGATAATTAAATATGTCTAAATTATCTCACGAATCTAGGTTGAACGGGATTAATAAAATAACCGAAGAATGTGTGTTGTCACACTACATACATACGACCAAACAATATATATTTATTTTGTGTTTTCATGTGATGCTTGAAGCATTTTTTATTAGGGAAGAAATGGCGTAAGTTTTTTTCATTAGTTGCATTTTAATATTTTTTCTCCGGAAAAACTCATTAGTTCGGGGAATACAAAAAAAAACAATAATTTTACAACATCTTGCAAAAGTTGTAACAATATGTCAAATTTGGTCATAATATTACAAATTTTGCTAATATTCATTATTATTTCCTTGTAGAATCTTGAATTTCATTTATTTCTCTTTTTAATGTTTAACCTCAATCTGAAATCGATGACCCTCTGACCTCAAACCGTTTTGTGTCATTTTTAGGTTCTGCACATCTTTACACGCAATGTCGAGGTAGTTTTCTTCCATTATAGATAGTGACCGACCGAAGGTTCGGTTTCGGTTTCGACAAGTCTCGGCAAAGTAATCTAGTTTCGGTTTCGGCAGAAAAACTGCCGAACCTTCGACCGCACCGAAACTCTGCGTTCGTGAATTGTCGCGCGTCATTCGGCTGACTTCGGTTGAGATCGTGGCTCGTGTTTCACCCTCCATCATCAGTTGAGTTCGCCGGCCGGACCAGCGGGATGGTGTTGTGAGTTTATGTTTTAATTTTTATAGTTTTGTTTGTTTTATAGCAGTAATATCAAAAATAAATAATTATTTTTTCACATACGAGTAAGTAGGTACTTCAATTGTTGTTTTTATTTTATTTCATTAAACACGTGTGATAGGAATGTTGTGATTCTAAACGCAATTAAAATTAAATTACTCAATTAATGTGGTTCTTCCTTTATAATGTACCTAAGTGTTGATTATTGACAAAATTTTGTTCCATGAAGTAGTTAACATATTTTGGTAATTTTTATATATTTTTTTGTTTTAAAAAAAATCACATACTTCAATTACTGTTTTTTTTTATTTCATTTTAACACTTGTTAACTGTTTGTATAAGTGTAAAAAATAATTCAAATTTCAGTAAACAATAGATTTTTAACATGTCTGAAAAGCGTTCGGCCGAAACTAAGATTGATACCGAAGATTCGGTTTCGGCAGAAAGTCCTGTTTCGATCGGACACTAATTATAGACTGTAACTCCACTGGTTGTTGGTGGCTTCTTGTACTACATTATATTACCCAAATCTTTGATTTGAGGTTATTCCGTTTTTTGCAAATACCAAGGAAGAGATTAAAGTTTTTTTTTTTAACATAAATGTTTTCAGGATTTTGCCAAAAATCTCGGATCAGCGACATTTTTATAGAAGATTGTATTAATCTCAAAATTATGATATTATTTATACCAACATATTAAGAGATGATGTCGATTCAGAAATGATTGAACATGACCTTGCCTTATATTACTGATATTGTATTATAATTACGTTTCGACATTAACTATCAATAATAATAATAAATATCTACCGTATCATAATATTTTATCATTCTTTATAATTTCACATTACATATTTTTCCAATGATTTAACTGGAAGAATGTGTGATAATTCAAGCATGCCACGAGGAATGCAATAAAGTATTTTTCGTGTAAATCATAAGCTCTGGAAAAACCGTAACTCCGATTTGGATTCCTGAACGTGTTGGCATAATGGGTAACGATATTGCGAATTCCTTGGCAAAACAAAGAGCATCGAATTCTATTATTATCCTCGTAAACCACATTCCCCTATCTGACATTTTTTTCCTTCCTCAAAGATAGATTCCGCAATGTTTAAAAAAGAAACGACTTATTCGAATGAAAATTGGACATCGTTTTTTCTTAACATTTTAAAATTCACGCACTTCACTACCCAGATTATACATTTCTTTTGTCTAGAAGTGAAAACTGTAGATCGCATATTTTTTGGTTATCTCTCTCAAAACAAATACCCTCTCTTCTAAGCTTTATCTAAAACTGCCTCCCCACCATTCAACATCCATTCTTCTAAGTGAACTCGACTCCGATCTTCCATCTAATTTTGTATTTTTGAAAGCCGTTTGAAAAAAAAGTTTATTACTAACGTACGTTCGAAATATGTGTTCTGTTCTGTTAAGTCCAGCCTCATGCAATAAGTCAATACTGCACTTATATTTCTAGTGGCGTATCATTACAAATACTGCAATAATTTCTCCTTGGCAGAATCAGCACTGAGCCTTCGTACACACAACACACATCACAGATATAGGATGTTGGTATCGCATTACTGGGAAACAATGATCCAGCATATTGCCTTCAAGAACTTTTACAGCTTTACTGTTAGGGTCGGCTAAAGGACTGAAAAACCAAAAATTGAAATATTAAAACTTTAGGTAGGTTCACGCATAGTCAAAATCATATTTTTAGAAATTATATAGCAAAACCAATAACATTACAATACATCAGTTAACTCCTGAGGCCTCGGGCATATTTTGCCAGAAGTTCAAAATGTTTCCGCTTTGCAATGAAATCCATATAAATTGAATATTTTTTAATGTAACCGAATACAAAATATTGTTTTTGAAAGGTGATGAAACAGCCCTCAAATTTTATAAAAGTAAATAAACATATAATTTTTGAAATAAAAATATTTTGTATGCAAACCTAAAAAGTTTTAAAAATGGCTAACTTTACGTTTTTTCGAACAAAAATTACTGAAAAACCAAATTATTATAAATACACACATATAAAATATTATAAACATTATAGACACTTTACTTTTTGTTGTTTCATGTTAAAATAATTGGTACCTAAATAAATTATTTTGTGGTTAACTTATGGGTCTGAATATAAAATGTGGTATTTTTTCTTTCTAATACCGTTTAAATAATATTTATCACCATGATACTAAGGAAGATACAACGATTTCTATGAGACGGTATGAGTTGTTCCCAAAAGCGAACAAATAAGACTAGTATTTTAATTTGAATACCTAGGTATGGTGTTAGAACGACAAAAATACTTAATTTAAAAATTATATACTCGTACACTAGCGGCTTTTTAGTTTTATTAAATATACAGGTACCTATATTATATCTAAATGTTCTAAATACTCTCCTTTTTTAAGAGAAAACATAAAACATAATGTATTTGTCACAATGGCTGTCCACTGTATGACTTGTGCAATAACTAAAATACATTTCGTATTAATCGGCCGGTTGAATTATATTTTTATTTTATACTTGCCTAGTATATGACCTGTGTACATCGTCAAAGAACATAATCGATACACGAGTAGTGTCAAATGTAAAAAAAAAAACTAGAAAAAGCAATACATCATACACATAAATCGACATAAATCTTTCACCGCGAAGATATCCAGTTTAAAACATATTAAATAAAAAATATATCTGGTTGAATGTATTTTTATTTTATATAAATATGTCTAGTCTATGACACGGGTACATCAATGAATATAATCGATACACGAGTAGTGTCAAACGTTAAAAAACCCAGAAAAGGTAATATATCATACACATAAATCGGTGTAAATCTTTCACCGCAAAGATATCCAGTTTAAATAACTGTAAATAAAAAAACTACACCTAATGCGCGGGCATCAAAAGTTACAGAAATTCGTGTCAAAAAATCATTGTTTTTTTTTAAACTTTGAGACTTGCTGCTTATTGTATTATAAATTAAATAAACCCTAGTGAAAATTAATTACCTAATACCCGGGCATCATAGTAGCAAAACTTAAGCGGCATATTAATTAACATATTGCATAAAGTAATAAAACGCATTTAATAGTAAGTTAATTATCTAGTAACCGGGCACCATAAACTGAAGAAGTATCAACAACCCAGCATTGTATGGTTATAAAATATAGGTTCAAATACATGTTTTTGAACAAACCTTGTTATATATTTAAAATTCTGAATAAAGGCCTGGACTCGCCAGAGATTACCAACTTAATAAAAATTCGTAATACGACAACATCAACAAGAAAATCCAATTTATTTTATTTGCCTACACGTAGAACTAACATTAGAAAAAATCCCCAATTCCCCGTATAGGTATGTGCGCAATATAATACAAAATTTTACAATATTTTTTTCAATATACCTAGACATTTTCCCTTCGGAAATGCCGAATATAAGTAACGCGTACGATCGAAAATTAATACAAGAGTGTGGAAAGTATCGGGAGCATCTCCTATCATTATCCTATTTTCCTCTTCCTCTCCTCCTCACAAAAAAAATCGAGTGCAGTTAACACGCGGTGCAAGCGAAACTTTACCAAAACAAATTTCAAACTATGAAGATCCAAGAACCTTGACAAGTGAGGTCAAAAAGTAAAGCGCAGTGAGCAGGCCAATGAGCGCAGACCTCGCGTCGTTTTTGTTTTATATCTCAACCAATGGGAGCCTTGATAGGAGTATAATACTTCAAAGGTGCTGTATGCGTCATTTCCGTTTCATCCGAATTCCGAATTTAATATATAATAATACTCCATCTACAATAAACTTTAACATAGGAGACCTTTTTGGCTTGACTTAATTTAACTTTGTGTATATGTACCTATCTCTATATTTTATGTATAAGCTGTTTGTCTCTTACAAATAAATAACACGTTAATTATGTTGGCACTAATTAGTTACCTAATGCCCGGGTATCATAAGTCAGAGATGTTTAGTATGAATAATGCACAGGTTATTCTAATTCCTTCAGCCCTGCTTGCAGCTTAGGTATTGTATTGCGTTTCAGTTCGGAGCGAGCCCTGGGTACTGGGTACTGGGCAGTGCGCTCTGGGCAGGGAAACCTTCTCAACGGCCGGTTATCGTGCGATTCTAAAACCGCAATTTACAATATAACTTTAAGTGTGAGTAACGTAGAAATTCCTACCTGACGAACTGTTTTATTACCGCCAACCAACGTTGGATTGTTGCGTTTGTTACGGTAATATTCATATTGTAAGCGCTACACATGGATTCCCAAAGGAAGATGGACGAAAGTAGTAAAACTTTCATAGAAAGATCTACTCAATTGCCGAAGCATGCGTATATGTATTATACTAGCTGGTACCCGGCATGCGTTGCAATGCCATTCTAATAAATAAATTGATTCTCCCTGCGTGTCCTTTCCCGTGCTTCCCCGTTCCCTTCCACCTTTCCCGCCTTTCCCCTTCCGTCGTCTCTTCCCTCTCCGCGAACCCTAGCTTCCCTCTGCCTTTCCTCCCTGCCGCTAAAATATATGAAATACACACATTTTCATTTATACCAATTTCATAACGCCAGAGCTTACCATTATATATAGCCTATGTTACTCGCTGATAATGTAGCTTTCTATTGGTGAGAGAATTTTTAAAATCCGTTTAGTGGTTTAGACGTGAAAGCGGAACAAACAAACACACGCACTTTCGCATTTATAATATTAGTATGGATTGACAATCTCGACACAGGTACATCCTAGTGAGACAGGCATAAAAAACCCAATGTAAGTATACTCTTTATAGATGAATAAATAAAAATTTGAAAAATGTGCAAAAAACTTTTAACGCAAAAATCATTGTTTGAGATATGGACTTTACAGATTATGAGCATTTTCAAGTTATTATTTAAAATGACTGTATTATAGAGATTTTAGTGTTTACCGAAATAAAAGAGCGCTTAGGATTGTGGACAAAGATTCACAAACACACAAAATGTTCTAGAATAGCTGAAGTTCCCTGTGTTTCCTGGACTTTAGGTGAGTTTTTCGAAATCAGATGTAGATACATAGTAAATTTCCTCGATAAATTTTGAACGTCAAGTGAGTAAAATTCATCGAGTCAAGTAACAAAATTCTGATTTAAGTGGCAGGAAAAAGAGAATGGAGTGGTTTTTAAAATCTGTAATAATGAAAGCAGTGACCTTCCTCTTACATATTTTGAAACGCAATTATGGACAATTTCCTTAATCTTGCAATTAAACCGTAAATATGTATAAAAACAAAGCCATGCCGCAACAGAAACTCCTCTTTATCGTAATATGTACATAAGAAGGTATATAGATTTGTATTAGCAAATGTGGTGTTAACAGCAAACGTGTAAAATAAACGGATATTTCTGCTTTAAAATTAACAATCGGTTATTGAAAGAATCAACTTGTTTACAAAGCCTTCAATAAATGAATATAGATAATTTTAAAGGGATTATTTGCAATTTATTACAAAACGTAAAACCGCACAATAATATTTTTTTCTTACAAATTAATCGAGCTAGTATCAGATTTTTTTTTGTCTTTTAATTAAAAATATATTTTATTTTAATCTAGCGATCACCATGGACCCATAGCTCGAATCGGCCTAGGTACCAAATGTTTAGGATATTATTGCTGATATTGTGCAAATTGCAAGATCAAAGCAAAAGTTTATCTATACGCTATAAAGGAACGTTATAAAATATTCTAAGGTTTGAAAATGGAGATATTTTATTTTTCATGGTGCATTTTAGTGTCCATTGTAACAGCAGCAGTGGCGCATCCTTTTCAGATGCTGAAATTGGGGGGCGGGCCCGGGGCCGGGCGGACCTCCACACACTGGTAATGATATGTTGGCAAGAATCTCTGCCCACTTTTGGTATTTAAAGTTAAAGAGGATTCAGCCCATATGCATCAATATTCTACATCACGCCACTGCAGTCACTTATCAAAACAAATTGCAACAAAATTTTTGATACGGTTGTAATATATTTGAAAATAAAGGTTTTCAGAAAGCATTGGCAAAAATTTAAAACATCCCAAGTAGATAGTAGGTTCTTACATAATATAAGGAACAAACAATATTGTGTTTGTCTTAAACATGTTAATGGTAAAATAGGTATCTAAGGTAAACCATGTAGCTGTCAAAAGCCTCCGTGGTTGAATGGTTAGGGTAGGATCTTGACTACGAATCCGGAGACTTGCGGGTTCAAATCCCGGCGTGCCAAAGTAAGTTTATTGAATTAATTTGTATTATTTCACAATTTATTCATTAAAAATAAACTACCTATAATTGCGATACGTTTCATAGTGGTACCTAAATACTTTCAATATCGCCCTGGTGAAAGACCACCTTTCAGAATCGAAAAGTTGTTTGAAATGATTTTGTCACGTTTGGTGACCTGATCTGAATAGCCAGATACTTCCTCTTCCTATTCCCCGTTTCCTTCCCCTCTCCTCCATATGGGGGTGCTTTAGCCTCATTGCGACTGTTGGGAGAAAGGTGAGAGATTCTGCGGTACTCACATAAAAAAACATAGCTTCTGATGGAAATGACGCTGCAAGCAGAAAACATTTGATTTGACCAAACTTTGTAAATTTCATAACGCCAGAGCTCATTCATTGAAGGGTTTTTTACATTAAGAGCGTTTAACCAGCCAGCGGACGAAAATCCACATTTCGTCGAAAGTTGTCCTTACGATCGTGCAGGGCGGTTACAATGAAAAATATTAAATATTCTCCGTACCAGCTTTTTAAAATTATAACTCAATATCGATTTTATTTTATTCCAAGTTTGCTTTAATTTATACCTACATCCAAAAATGCTGAAAGGCGTTATGATAAAACTATTCAAATACGTACTTTTTGTAATTATTTTTTTATTATAAGTATTTATCATTTTTCAATAATGTCTAAGTTAAATAAGAATGTTAAAAAAATCTGAAATATATTAGTTTGTACGTGCGCAAATAAATACACAAACGGACCAATTTTCGTCAAGAAACACATGTTCGTATATTTTTTTTAATGATTTTATTTAAACTAAAATTAAAATTCTAAAACATGCGATACCCAGATAATGTATTGATTTATTTTACTGCATGATTATATGATTTGAAATGGGTGTGGTATAATACAAAATCTTTTTTGAAAATTTAACAAATCTGCCAACGACCTATGGTATAACATTATTATACAAAAAATAAACATTTTTTCTCAAAATTTAAAACATGCGAATGCTAGATAAAAGAACTATCTTTCGAAATCCATTTATATTTTTTTGTGGAAACGAGTCAATACGTCTAAAATCTGATTTAAAAATGACATATTTCTGGTTTTCTCTAGTAATACCCTGTTAAGGCAATACACCACGTCGAGTAAAATTCGAAATCAGGCCGCTAAAAATAACACTCCTTATGTCGATAAGGTTTGAATTCCCGCTTAACAACAACCGCCTGTTTTAAATTACACAAGAAAAAAACATCACCAAAAAGCGTGGTTTATTTTATTTTGCGAAGTAATGTAAAAATATTTTTTTATATGTTTTTTTTATGATTTTTTAAAGCACTTAATTTTTCACGTTATTCTATAAACCCACAACCGAAAAGGGGTTTTTAGGTAGGAGATTTTGAGCTTAAAATCAGCTAATTCAATCATCTAACCTATTTCTAATCAAATCAAATTTTCAAACAATACACACAATTAAGCATATAAAAAGATTGCCTTCTAAAGAATGATGGGGAAATTTATTTAATTTTCTTGATAATTTGATAATCGATTAGATTGCTAAATCCAATCAAATCTGTCACTTTTATTTATACATATCCACCAAGTTTAACATTATTATTAATCCTGAAACCATCTTCAAAAGTTATTTCATTCATGGCAACTGCAAAACGCAAACATTAAAGTGCAATATAAATGAAGACGTTCAAAAACAGATTAAGAGTGAAACCGTATTTTGTTTGATTTATTCGGCGCTGTTACTCGCGTTTAATGAACTTATTCCCAAAATGAAATGTTGTTTAAATTACGACCTACTATTAAACAAAACAATTATTATAATTAACATACTGACTTTTACGACTTTCCGCTTGAAATACGAAAACGATTTTTCAAAATGGGCACAGTTTTTGATTTATAAAGCATTTCCGCTGTATTTAATATTTTCTTTGAGTTCAACCGATGAGAAGACGCATAAAAGGCTGCTAGAACCGCTTGTGTTATACAAGCATGTCCGTGTAAAGCGTGTACGTTTACTCAAAAGCTCATCATTTCACATCTACCCTATTCTCCTGATCCATCCGATGTTCACACACCGCACAACTATTACTATCTATTTATTTATTTTTTTTAACATTTACAAAGGTTAACAGTTATTACTTATTACAGTAATTAAATTTGAATATAATAAATGTGAATAGATATTAACACTCCTAATAGAAATATTCACAGTTTGCGTAATCAAGGTTTAGTTGTTACTAGGTGGAGATGCTAGTACTGTAATAACAGAAATAATGATAATCAAATTGAGATATTTAGCATAGTAGTAACTAGTAACATAACCTGCAGACAAAGAGAAGGTACAAAGCCAGGTACTTGATAGGAGTGGCAGGGGTTACGAAATGGGATCATAATATAAGAAACTCGACGATCCAAGACGATCTAAACATCGAACCACTGCAACTCTTCATAGAAAAATCGCAACTGAGGTGGCTTGGGCATGTACTAAGAATGTCTGATGACCGAATTCCGGGGAAAATACTGAGTGCGATTCCCAAGACACAGTTGGGCGAGGCAACTCCAGAAACTGTCTGAGGAGAGGATGGGACTGCCATGGACGAAGGCCGAACAAGCAGCACAAAACAGGGACGCATGGAGGAGCCTTGTCGATGCAATGGGTCCCCGACTCGAATAGGATAAGGGGAAGAAGATGATGATAAAGAAAGTTAATTTTAATGGTACACTGACGTAGGCCTATATTACAGCAAGAGTATAATGTCCATGCTTATGTTGCTGTATAATAATTGATTTTTGAGAACTTTGGACTTAAGTGTTGTAAACTTATAATCTCAAAGGAGAACATTATTTTATGTTTTAATTAGGTACTTATCTAATATTTAAACTTTTTTCTTTTCTTTTATAGTTGTTTATGTAATATGGCAGACTGGGATTGCACTACCCTCCCAGTCCTGCTGGAATAAAAACTTAAAATAAAATAAAAAATAATAGAAAATAATTAAACAATACAATATGCTTGTGCGTAGGTACCTACGTGCGATAAATTTTCATAATTGGAACTGATTTAATTATGTGGTGTGAAAATTATCAAATTATAATAACATACTAAACTTATAGAACTTATTTTAAAAGCCATATTAGCCGTAACGTTCCTACCTAACTGTAATAAACATAATTTTATGTTGCATACAAGATCTTTCTTAATTATTTTTTTTTTTAAGGTTTAAAATTTTATTTTGTTACAATATTATAACTGTACCGATGCTCCATATTATTACAATTATTGTTCTATATTATTCTATTGTCCATTATTATTTATTGGACTTTTTGTACCTTTTTAATTCTACAGAAACAAAGTTAGTTTTAATCTTCGCAAGTCACTTACAAAATTGTTTCATTTTAGAAAATTTAAAAAAAAAACGCCAGAAAGTTGAGCATCAAGCCAATAATTTTAAAGTATTGCTGTTTTTTCCAAAGTTACCCTTTTGCCTTAAAAATACAGGATCGAAAACGTTTTACTCCAAACCGTCTAATAAAGTTATTAAAATTCTTTACAAAACGACTCCATTAAATCAATTTGCAGAAACATCAATAAATCACTGAACGGTTGCATGATGGTCTCAAATCCTTTTTAAAATTTAGTTTAATAATAGTTTCGACCCATAGACCACAAGCACCGTTAAAAGTTCAGATAAATAACGCAAAAAAATCTACGTGTGGCAGGAGGCGCCTGTCATTATAAATCTATGGTCTAAAAGCCATAGACATAATGCATAGAGCATTGTTGTAGGGTAGAAAAAATATAATAGAGCATATTGTACCAAAGGACCACACAATTTCATTTTATTAACAGCGCTGCGGAGGACCGTAATTGGGTAGCCCAGGCTGGGGGGACCACACGTGAATCTAAATTAAATGAGGGATTGGGAATATGGGGATTATAAATTATTATATATAAAGTATTGTATAAGGATTAAATAATATTAATGATTAAATAAAATAAAATAAAATATTGTAAATAAAAGACGCAAATTTTGGCAGATAAAATGATTTCAAGTTTTGTCTTTAATGGCTTGATTTAATTTTATTTGAAATCACACTAAAGTTGAAACTGCCCGGAGCCAGTGGATCTATGACATAGCCAGTCTAGAGGTTATTGAAATTCCGGAGAGGAAGACAAGGGGGAAGAGTAGGGCTGAAAATAGCTTGACTTATAAGATCAAATGCAATTTTTTTGCATTATATAGTATTTTTAAGAATGTAATAATATTTTATTTTAAGGCGCCGCATCCACGCTAAAAAGAAGAAGATGGAGAGATATGTAATTACGAATGTTATAGTATCCCCATAAAATATAAATCGATAAAATCGTGCGAAAATTGCGAAAATATTTAATAAAACACGACTCGTTTAAAATAGAGCAAAAATCTCGTGGATGGTATCTTAAATATTATTTGAAAAACATTTTGAATTCTTTCACAACTATAACTTGTAAAATAACTGAAACAAACGTGTTTAAATTATTTTTGGAGCATACTTTCAGGTTTTTTTCTATTGAGGGAATTGTAAATAATTTGCGTTTCGGCGTGGAACGCGTCTAGATATTATCTTCAAAAATAACATATATTTTTTTAAGAGCTTAAAAACTTCAAATGTTTAAAGGAGATATGTGAGAAATCGGTAGAAATTCGGGTAGCGGTGGCTAAAATAGTTTTAATAATCAAAATTGAAGAACATGGTGTTGTAGCACATAAAAAGCAATTTTTCTGCGTTTTCACCAATTGTCTGTTTCCAAAAATGGTGCAACGAACGAAAGGCGCGGCGCAGCGGCGGCAGCAGCGGCAATCGACAACTCTCTCACTCACTGACACCAAGTGACGAATGTGGACGCGCGCGGTAGATTTGAATCCCATTATCCTACACCGTACCTACTTACAACGGTCTCGGTTATGGTCGAGAATCTCGGCGATTTTTCGCCGAGAACCGAGACAGAGTTCTCGGTAGAATTTGTAGCCGAGAATGCCGAGACCGAGAACGAGACCGAGATCTCGGTCGACCCTAAATTAATATAAAATGTACTAATGGGGCTAATTTCAACAACTACACAAAAAATAATCAAAATCTACCTGAAAACATATGGTGCGTAGGTACCTACTACCTACTACATAAAATTTTGAAGCTATTACAATTTATTTTATTAGTTCACAATCGTCCATAAAGATTGGTTACCTTATTTCGGTTAAACCGTGTAATGGGTGGTCCATATATTTTACCCCTATTGAGTATTTGGTGTCTTGTCAGAACTCCCTCTTATTAAATAACTCATTTCCGAGTTTAGAAAAAACCTGCACTATTTTAATATTAACGTTGATGTACCTACAAATTTAATAAAATTATTTTATCAGTCATCACCATCGATACGTTTGAGTGCATCGTTTGATAATGGAAAGTGCCTAGGAACCAACTCGTTGATTTCATATCGAAATCACTTTCGTATCACAGGATCTATGAATTTGAGTTATATTTAGCATTAATGTAAAGATACATAGTTGATAACCTCGAAAGTACATTACGTACCTATTTGCGTCGGTACACCGATAAATTAATGCTCTAAAAATATGCATAATGTCTTCGTGCTGTAAGATTTTTGAAGGTGTGAAACCATGTTTGGGTGTTATAATAATAGATGCAACAGACAAAAAATAGAGGCTTTATTAAAAGAAACCCTTTTCAGCACAAACGTGCCTTCGAAAGCCTGCCTGTGCGAAACCGATTGGCATGTTTATATCAAACTAAATGGTGTATTTTACACAAGTCACGACTTTTTATTTAGTGTTAAACTATATTAGGTATTGGTACATCTTGCTAATTGTGTATTTTTAACTATCGAATAAATCTTCTGTAGCATTTAAACATTTTTTTACCCACAATGTATGAGTTTAAGTGATGTGAATTCCTACTAGATGTACGGAAATAATACAAGATTTCAACACAGTAAAAATCTTTTAAGGTATATGTATTTTTCGTGATCCGACCCAAGGGAGTTTGAGCGCGTTGAACTTTATGATATGTACATCATAAATCACACGGAAGTTATATTGTTTGAGGTCATTCGGTTACCTTACAATGTATTCAGATAATCGATGACACCCAAACGTGCTTCTGAATGTAAAGGGGGACTGGAATTGATAGTACTTCCTCCATCAATCTTCATTCTAACGTATCGATGACATATCGCTCAGCTGATCGCATGCCGCCATTGTTAGCGCCATCATTGTCCCGCGCACGCGCACTGCGTCCCAGAAAATATGACGGACACAAAACAACATTATATTTTAGGCCGGTA
The DNA here is from genome assembly GCA_917880885.1 of Limnephilus marmoratus. NCBI lineage: Eukaryota > Metazoa > Arthropoda > Insecta > Trichoptera > Limnephilidae > Limnephilus > Limnephilus marmoratus. The sequence goes on along the minus strand of OU862921.1, from coordinate 25,746,792 downwards.
CTGAAAAAAACGTAGAGAAATGTTTGTCATCCTTATTGGACCCACAGCGGTGTGGTGCATTCTTATCTTGATATAAATATTTACTTATACGGAGGTTCTGGTTGATAATATTTATTGTATTGCTTTGTATTGAATGCTTGAATCGATTTTTTACAACGAAACGTGAGACCGAATTGAAATATTGTATCGGGTTTCGACGATAAATAATATTTTTTACGTAGGCTATTGTAATAACTCCCTTCCGATTTCTTTCATTGCATTCTTTGGTGAATTTTAGGACTATTTTACTTTTGAGATTACGGGGGAAAGACGTTTAATTATTATTTAACGTATTGCTATGGGAGTGCTTAATTTGTATATTTTTTTTAAAGAAAGACAAACATTCCCGGGTTACGAATAACCCAACAATGTTTGAAAATCTCCTACTACCGCCACAGAAAGCCGAAAATGTTGCTTGTGTTGTGATGTAGGACTTAGCCAGCCGAGGAATCGAACACGGGAAGCCCTGGTGGGACCCAAACGCGATGCCCACTTAACCACTGACCGGTCATACTTACTTTCGACATTTCTTAAGATTTGTGTATGTAGTTTACCTTCCATTTTAGAATCTCCCAACTGAGAGGTTCCACATCGGTTGCATCATGCATCGTGAATATTTTTGCTAAGTAAGAGTAGATGCGATTGGGTGGTTTGTTACCCGTAAAGCCATGGTTGCCAACACCAAGCAATAAAGGTCACACTTTTATTAGGGATTATTTTTAAGCTGAGCCAAGAAGGACAAAAAGCAACAACCTTTCAAGCGACATAAGTTTTATCAATAAATATTTATATAACACTACTCACCTACCTACATACATTCTCTCAACGGCCATGACAACAAGCAATCAATTTGAAAACGAATTATTTGTAAACTGAAGAATATTCTTCTCAAATTATTGATTAAATGTAACTGACAACCCTGTATTTCGCACACTGCATACCATTATGCGAATTGACAAATTGTGCGTTTTATACGCTCCGACGACTCTTTGGAAATTGGGTCTCTTTTTCACGGACCCACCAAAATTAAGTACTGCACCAATCGCATGAGAGAACGTACAATTCGATTCGATAGCTACGGGAAAACCGCTGATACATTCTTTTGAATCCACTCCCTCTTTCTCGTGAATGAAGCGCGTAACAGAAAGAGAGGTTGCAACGGAGCTCTCGGTGGTTCAACCCACCACGCAAAGCGATTCGCCACGAGTCATTTTCGATCCGAATAAAGTGACCACGCGACAAATGCGATTATTTATAGCGGAAATTCGTTGCATATATTCGTTGACTCGATAGGGGGAACTTTGGCGGAAATGAGATGGGTTTATGAATGGGATGGGTATCAATTCTTCCGAACCGTTAGCCTGGTCAGAAATTATAATGGTACAATGCATCATAATACCCAATAATCTCCCTTGGGCTATTCAACGACTCCAGATACTAATATCTACAGCCTGTATGTCTGACGAACATCTACAGCTCATATGTTGAACTAATATCTACGAACTTCAGAGTGTTGATTAATATCTACAGAGCGTAGGTTGAACTAATATCTACAGAGCGTAGGTTGGATTAATCAGCTAAATGTGTCCAATAGTCCGATATTACGAATTTTTACATACACACTTACATAAATTAAGTTTTTTAAACTGCGTACGCAATATTACATTATTCCAATATGCTACACATAATTGCAAATCCAACCTCTGCCAGTGCTGTAGATATTCGTCAACACTTTGATTCTCATAGATATTAGTCAACAGTTTGTGCTGTAGATATTCGTCAACACTTTGGTTTTCATAGATATTAGTTCGATTTTTTCAGTTTTTGGAATTCCTGTAGATATTAGTAGACGCCTCCCTATTCAACGTGTTCATAATGTGAAATCAGGTTTGGTGACATCCCTGTATCCGCGTTCTAAATACTTATTATCTCCTTATTATCATCTCCTATTTTCTTTACATCTTGAAATGTTAATTTCTTTTAACGTCGGCTTTTCAACCAAACCCGTTGCCCAACTTATGTGAAAAAAATAAATAAAAAATAACTTCGGTACCTAGTTAGTAATTATAATAAATTGTTCCTGCATTTACCACTTAATAATATGGTGTAAGCATGCATATTTTTAATTTTAAATTGTAGAACATTCAACAATGTTGCTTTTATGCTTATTTGATGTGGCAACTGTCAAAAAATTCAATGCCTCGGGAGGCGTTCATTGGATAACCAACACCTCTGTCACTTTAAGGTGACCTGTGGCTAGGGTTGCCAGACGTCCTTTATTTTAAAGGACGTCCTGTATTTCAGACCCAAAAATTGAACTTTTCCTCTAATTTGAAATCTTCAATAGAGGACAATACTTTGTCCTTTAATTTGGAAAATATGAATCAGCATGGTTTCTGTATACTAAAGCCTTTCCCTACGAAAATTATAGACCATATGAAGTGTGAAAGTGTTCTTGAAAATTGGATTCAGATTCTCAAATCTACGGATGAAAACAAGAATCTGGTAAAAATAATACAATACGTATTTTCCATCCCAGTTTCTAACGCCCAAGCCGAAAGGATTTTTTCCTTGTGTACGAATACGTGGATCAAAAACCGAAATAAGTTAGATATTGACACTGTAAAAGCAGAACTACAAATAAAGTCGAACTTCAACATGAAATGCAAACAATTTTATAATTTCATTATAGAAAACCAAGAAGTTCTTAGAGCAGCCCAAAGTAATACCAAGTATACTTTTAAATTCAAAAAGACTAATTGAGGTCGTCCTACTTACTTGGCTTCGATTAACGACACACTACGTCACATTGCGTATTAAAATTGTTTTTTTTTTTAATAATCAATGTCGCTACTGATACCATAAGAGCATTTTAATATATAAATAATAATAAATAAAAAAATATTGATATCCTTTATTTTCATCCTATGTCCTTTATTTAATCGTATCAAATCCTTTATTACATAAAACGGGAGCTGGCAACCCTACCTGTGGCAGAGATGCTACGCTACGTTTGGAGACCTATTGATCGCTCCAGCATGACTCTCGGAACATAGCCTTGCACCGCATTCGGGTCAATGTGTCCGTTACTCCTGGACACACTGACCCCCAGATTCCTATCCACCCTTCATACCTTTTTCCTTCCCAGAATTCCTCTCCTTCCTCTTCTAAAAAGGCCCTTCACACAGCATCCACAAAGATGACATAAGCTCTGAAAGGAATTATTTTCCCCATATCCTCCTCTGTGGAGTTTATGTTAAAAAATAATTATAAATTTGCACCTTTTGTCAAATTTGCGCATCCAAATTTCTAACAAATAAATCCTTTGAGATAATTAGATCCGGGTCAATTTAAGTTTAGTAGGCACCTCATAAAGATGAAGATATGACATACTTTCATAGATCGACGCATACTATCACATCGTAAAAAAAAATTACAGCCTCATTAACCTACCTTAATATTATCACCGATAAGGCGAACAGAAGATCAATAAACGTGTGATAAAGTCCAAAGTCAAACACCTTTTGCTTATGCACTTCCAAAGAAGGCTGGGTTATACTGGTAATTGTGGAAAGTTCCTGCATTGGATTTACAAATGGCCTAATCTAGATTATAAAATTTGAATATCTTTTTTACTAACCACAATGATCATAATCATCCACATTCCAATTGCACTTAAATGAGGTGAATATGACATATATGGACTTTCCCGTTTAAGATCCTTATTGCTAATGTTATGTAAGTCAATGGGTGATATTTTCCAAATACGTCTCAAAGGTAAGAAGAACCATGTTTTCTACCTTCGTAGGTTTTGAAACATAAATACACATTTATTATTCAAAAGCTTCATGAAAGGCAAAATTAGACAATTTCGTTAGCTGAGCGACTGCAAAACATTTATAATATATTGATATCGGAAATTAGACAATTTCGTTAGCTGAGCGACTGCAAAACATTTATAATATATTGATATCGGAAATTAGACAATTTCGTTAGCTGAGCGACTGCAAAACATTTATAATATATTGATATCGGAAATTAGACAATTTCGTTAGCTGAGCGACTGCAAAACATTTATAATATATTGATATCGGAAATTAGACAATTTCGTTAGCTGAGCGACTGCAAAACATTTATAATATATTGATATCGGAAATTAGACAATTTCGTTAGCTGAGCGACTGCAAAACATTTATAATATATTGATATCGGAAATTAGACAATTTCGTTAGCTGAGCGACTGCAAAACATTTATAATATATTGATATCGGAAATTTTAAATGCTGTAAAGGTCAAAATTTTAATTGTTCAGAAGAGCGAAAAAAAAGTTTGTCCAAAAGTCCTGTCATTGTGAATTTTTAATTTTAAAATTACATTGAATAGACGTTTTAAAACTAAATGAAACAAATAATTTTGTAAAAAACCACTATATAATCAATATTATCAACACGTTTCGAAAACTATGTTTCTTTCGTCAGGATAAGATTAATATTTTTTGTTTCATTTAATTAAAAATAACACCACAAAGTGCAAAGTTTGAAAAACTTTTAAAACTACTTTGATAAGATTTTGTAAATTTATTTAATGACAGAAATTAATTTATTATTAATTTTTCAGAAAAAAAAATCCTTTTAAAATGAAAACGTTTAAATATTTCGACGACGAAGATCGAAAGATAGAAAAAAACGAAGAAAATGACATATTTAACTCGAGTTTGGATTTTTTTGTTCTTTTCAGCGTTTCAAATTTCCGTTATCGATATATTTGTTATTGGTGGCGATTTGTAATATAAATTTAATATCTAGGTACATTATCTACAAAACTACTTTTTTTTAAACAGTAAGAAAAAAATATTTTGTCATTTAAACAATAATTATTATCTTTTGAAAAATATATACCTACATACACATATAAAAAAGCCAGTACGTGGATATACGCCTGATGTACCCATAATTTTTTTTTCTTTACAAATTAGGTAAGTATTTACAGTAAGTGCTTTGTAATATAATAACTAATAGCGGTAATAGTAATACTATACACTATACTATATGGTAGTTAATGGAGCTTTCAAATATTGATTTAACTAGCAGAGATAAGAATTCAATAATTTTCCGAAAAAGCAGTACCTACTGCGATAGTGGCGAAGCCGGGTGGCGTATTTACAAAACCTATACCGATTCAGTCGCGGTAGCGACAATTTACATTTTAAATATACCTCTATATTGGTTATTTTTTATCACATTGCAAAAACAAAAACTGTTCTAAATTCTAGATAAAATAATCTCTCTGATGTGTACATTAGAAATTAATAAATTTATTTCTAAATATTTAAATTTTAATATTATTTCCATATATTGTAAATACACCTCTATATTGATAATTTTTTATCACTTTGCAAAAACAAAAATTGTTCTAAAATCTAGATAAAATAATCTTTCCAATGTGTATATTACAAATTAATAATTTTATTTCTAAATATTTAAATTCTAATATTGAAAATTTAAAGCGACTGAAACGTATAGGTTTTGTAAATACGCAGCCGGGTGGCGCCTAACTACCAATAATTCATAAATACATTAGGTTTGATTTGATTATGTCAAAAAACTATCTTTTCTTTAGTTACGTGATGACAATAATTAAATTATATCAAATTTATTCCACATTCGATTAGATATGAGTGGGTACAATTATCATTAAAAAATAACAATCGTAAGTTTTGCGGCACTTTTCTGACGTAAAAGATAAAACTTTTTATCTTAATTTTTTTATTTATTTACGTGTCCTTCCTTGCGTAATTAGCAAAAACGTGGGATTTAATCCAACATCCATCATTAAAGGCTTAGTTTTATTAAAACGACGGAATAAGTTATTAGTGTGTGAAGGTTTAAAAAAACAATTTACCTAAATACTTGTGATTATGTAATTATTTTGCTTATTAGTTAATTATCTAATTAGCATTATCTAATTAGCATATTTTTGTGTTGGTGCTTGCATACATTGATGAGGATTTGATGCGAAATATTAAAAGTATCGTAATCAATCAGTAAGGGTGATGAAGGAGCCCTAGAAAGTTTTGAAAGGAAGGTGCTGCGAAGGATTTACGGCCCAGTCTGTGATAATGGAGAATGGCGTATCAGATACAACCAGGAGCTATACGATCTTTACGAGGACCCTAATATCTCCAAGGAAATCAAAACTGGAAGACTCAGGTGGGCTGGACATATCCAGAGAATGAGCGAAGGAGATATTCCAAAGCGAATTATGGATGGTGCACCTGGGGGTCGGAGAAGAGTTGGAAGACCAAAGCTTCGATGGCTGGATGGAGTGGTGAAGGATGCAAGCACCATCGGCATCCGAAACTGGCGCAACGCAGCACAACACCGACAGTCATGGAGGCAGGCTCTGCTGGAGGCCAAGACCCGACCTGGGTTGTAGAGCCACAGATGATGATGATGATGATCGTAAAAAGGAAAATCACAAGCGATTGAAGCAATATCAGGACGCTGCTAGATCGGGAAACGCATTCATTCAGTGGAAAGCACCAACATTTGTAGGAAATAAAGAGGATAAAGAGACGTTAATGCGTTCAGACGTTCACTCAAAACTGACTTTCACAGCAAACTTTGAATATGTGCTAAAAAAGGTATCAAAAAAAGTAAAATTTTCTTAGAAGACTAAGACGTAAATTAAACAGAAACACTATGGAGCTCATTTATAAAACTATCGTTGCTCCACATTTGGACTACTGCTCTACGATGTTATATTTGGCCAATGAAGGAAATTTGAACAAACTAGAAGTTGGTGTATACTGGGGAAAGGCAAATACGCAAGATTAATCAAATGAGAGAGGAGCTAAATTGGATTCCAATAAATAAGAGACTACTATTTAATGTGTTAATTTTTGTGTATAAAATTATGAAAAACCAAATGCCAAAATACTTTAAGAATGAAATTGTTTTTAATAGAGACATTCATAATTACGAAACAAGAAATATAAACAGAGTTCGATTGCCACAAATGAAGTAATCAAAATCACAGTACTGCCTAATGTACAGAGGACTAAAGATGTATGATGAAATGCCTGAAAGTATGAAGAGTGAAGAAAGAATGAATGTATTTAAAAAGAAATGTTATGCTTACTGTAAAAATATTTAAATTTATCAAGTGAAATGTTACATTGTGCTTATTCGTTTATATTCATGTAGTATAAACTAACTCAATAATAAAAAAATAAAAAATAAATTGATGATTTGATGCCAACGTCTTTCTTTGACGTGAAAAAGACTCAGATGTAAGTGGGGAATTGAATACCATTTCGTGGAACCAGGAGACATCGCCAACCCAACACCCAATGACAACCCTCGGTGAAGGGGTAAGATGATATAAGGACTGGGTTAGTGTCGTAGGAATAAGCCAGAAACAATCCAATACATTGAATGTTTGCCGGAGCTAAGCAGATCATCTGTGAAGACATAGTATTGATAATAATGTGTACCATTATGGATGAAATAATTGTGTGTAATATAATGCGATTTCCAGTATTTAGCATTATTTTAAGAGTGAAGAATAATGTACCTACGTACGTAACAGTATATAATTGTATCATTTGTATGTAAACTCGCACGTATAAAATATCATATTTTACCTATGTATGTTTATAAACTCGCACATGTAAAATATCTCTTTTTTATTTGCTTACTTAGTAGTACATACTTTGATGTTACATATATTTTTAAAATTGCGTACTTCTGGTATTCTATGCTTTTTTATATTCTTTTGTATTATTTTATATTTCATACTTGATATTATATATTATTTTTAATTATTTTAGTGCACTGTATTTAAAATCGACCACCGCAGCACGGGCGTGTGCCTAGCATGGTGATCGAAAAATTTTAATAAACAATGATAAAAAACTGTAATAAACAATGCACTCAATAAAGGAAATTTTAAAAAAGATTCGTTATGGAATAATAAGTATTAAATTTCAACCGTACTGTCGCTAGGGTATTAATACTGTCAGATTCCTAACATAAATTCAGAGGCTAAGATAACGAAAGTCTGTTAATAATTAATAATGCATAAAAATACCTCCGATGTAAAAAACGAAGTAGGTAGCTTGTCATAAATCATCCCATTTCGTTATCTTTCGTACAATAAATTATTCTCAAACCGTTTCATTGCAGCATCCTTGATGGAGTCTCATCTCTTAGTACTTAATCATATTTATAACCGGTAATAACAGGGCGGTTTCTGATACACGCGTAATCAGGGGATATGCTTTACGTGACGAACAAAGATCTTACCCTTATAACGATCAGCTTACAGGGCTGGTAGAAGGGAAAGAATCTCCCTACAAATATCACTTATAAAAATTTGACTACTTTTTATGTGAATACCGCAAAAAATTACTAGTTTCAACTGCTCCCAATTAATCGGAGCCGGTGGGACCATGGCATCTCAACATATTGGTAATATGTTGGAATGCTGAATGGAGTGGGGAAGAAAATGAGAAGACAGAAAGGACGATTGGGAAGTACCTGATTTAGTCACAAAATACGGCTCTAGACATTTCAAGCAAGGTTTCGATTCTAAAAGGTGACCTCTCACCAGGGCGAAATTGAGGTACGTGGTTATTATTTGTGTCTCTTATTTTAAAATCATTTTCACAATGAGAGAGCGATATTTTAAAAAGATAATGACAAAGTCTGGAGATATAGTAAGCTCTGAATGAAACTTTATTTATCAATTTATCTTTAATTGCAATTGTAGCAGACACCTCAATGATTGCGATATGTCCTGTGCAACCTATTTATAGCTAAGCCTCCAAACTAGGTAGATAAAAATAATGTGATATTTATTTTTAATTTTTAACTTTTATGAGTAAAATCTCAAAATATAATGTTTAATTAAATAAAGACAATATTAGCGAAACTCAATCGAAAGTGTGGAGACTGAAAAATCAGAAAAACATATTGGCACCTCTGGGACTCGAATCCAGGATCCTTTGCATACATAGCACTGCTTTGCTTTGCTTACAGAGCACTTGCCATGTAAGCAAAGGGTCCTGGGTTCGAGTCCCAAAGGTGCCAATATTTTTTTCTGACTTTTCAGTCTCCACATTTTCGATCGAGTTTCGCAATAGTCTCCATTTAATTAAACGTGATATTTCGTAATTATTCCAATACCACCATACACGTACCACTATTAAATTTAAAAAAAAAATAGTTATATTCCAACCGTGATTTTAATATTAAGATGACATTTTTTCTGTATTGCTTTGGAACAACAGCGCTCAGATAAATCATTTTTCCATTTTAATTAACATTTATTTTTTTCCGCTCTTCTCGAGTAACTTTTTATTCCTTTATTGTTTTTTGTCCTTCTTCCTTTTTGTAATTTTTTCTTCATGGTGCAATTTTTATTTTTTGTACTCATATCAAATATGCCTTAAGAGCTTCCAATAGAGAAGAAAAGCATTTCAAACGTTTAATTTGTCTTGGGACGACAGCAGAAAAAAACATTATCCAAATACAAACTCTTGAATTTACGAAATATTTTTTTGGGCTTTCCACTTGATTCGGCCCTGCCTTTGATTGTGTATAATATGTATCTCCCGCCAAAGCGAAATATCCAGTTAAAATACTTCTAACGTCTTCATCAGCAGCGCCTCTTTCAGATTAAATCATTTTCTTGTAAAGTTTTTGCACCTTGATAAATTTATCGTTTATGACATGTACATTGTACATAACAATTCGTAATGACTCTTTTGAGTAATATCTTCTTAAAAACAAAAACAAAAACGGTTTAAGATGGTGGTAGCCTTAACGAAACCCATTGGTTAAAAAAATAAATTATTTATTAATTATATTTTAGCAATTTGTCCATCAACGTTTACAAATGACTAATAAATAATAACATATATACTATAATTTCTCCTGCTTAATGTGGCTCCTACAATATATCTTGAACCTATTAATTGGTGTAACCTACCATTTTTAAAGTTTCCGGCAGAGGATTATAATACTTCATTCTTTAAATTAAACCATATTGCGTATTCATATGTCCTTTTTTTGTTAGCCTGATTTGTCATTGTCCTTGTTGTACCTATATAATTTCATTTGAAAATTATTTTGGTAAAATGTCTATTTTTATGTATAAATATCATCAAGTTCAAAGTCAGTGTCTGTTTCACTGGGTTCCATGTCAACTCAGAATGAAACCAACTCAGAAACACCTCAGAAAGGTCATTAAAAGACATGAAAAAAATAATTTTAAAATAGCCGGTAACCCTAACCTAACTTAAACTATTTAACCAATTTTTTAATATTTTTTATCATCACTCTTAACGACCTTTCTGGGATGCTTCTGAGTTGGTTTCATTCTTAGTTGTCTGGTCACCGTTTCACTAATAGCCAATTTAGTTCCTTTAACATTTTATTTACTTTTGAAAATCAATATCGTCCAAGTATTATTCTCAGTATAAGATATTGCTATTATTATTTCTCGAATCATTAGCAATCATTATAAATTATTTGGATGCTCAGTGAGCTTTTAGTAAAAAAAATAAAAACATCTCTAACTGATATAATTCTATTAATACTTATATATACTTAATTAATACTTAACATTATTTACGCTAATGAAATTGTGTTATCCATATTTTAGGCAATTAACAGATTAATTGGCATTATGTTTTGCGTAAAATCTAAGCGTGACATTAAAATTTAGGTCATTAAAAATACGTTTATTAACCGAGGAATTAAACCCGTTGTTCATTTTATTTTGTATTATGATCTATATTTTAAGAGAAGATATTTTTTACAGCGTATTAACTCAAAAAAATAATTTTCAGTGCTTAAATTTGGTGGTAGTGTTAAGTTTGTCCTAACCGAAACTATTAATATAACCTAAACCTAAATCAGCGTAACGTTAGCCAAATATTAATGATTTTCAAAATAAACAATGTTTTTTCTCTATTATTCTACTTATTTAAGAATTATTATTTAAGACCATAAACAATAATTACTTCGTTCAATATCTTATTATCTACTATCACCAATTGTTTAAAAGTATTATTAAAATATTTATTTCTTTCTAAATTGTTTTTTAAATGCTTATTAAAATTATTTTACATTTTCGTCTACACGAGTATGAAGTAAGATAATGTATTCTGTTTGGTCTCACAAAGGTCATGTTTTATCAATCAATTAAATTTCGTAAGATATTTGCCGAAACTTTGGTGGGATTACATTTTATTTAATAAATTGCACTGAATTGCAAAGTGTTGGCAAGAAAGACAAGATAGGAAAATACTTTTATTTTATTTATAAATACAATGTAAAACTCGTTCAAAATTTGACGTAATCAAGGATATAACTCATATAAACTGCGGTTAATTAGATACTTGGCAATTAATCGTGTTAAAGATGAGCGGTTGCGGGGCCTTTTTCATACAAAACTTAATTTTGGATTTGAGTCTAAAACACCTAAAACAACTAAAAAACTTAATGTATTTATTTATTTGTTTTAATTGTACTGTATAGGCCATTAAATAATTAGATTTCAAAGGCAATTTTTGGGATTTAATGGTAACTAAGCACAAAAAACAAAATATTTTTTTGTTGGATACGAAAAGGATTTTTTTTACTTGTTGTATAACCCAATTTGCTGTGGTGTTATTTGAACTCAAAATTGCTCAAAAAGTGTTGGTTATCCTTTACAAATAGTAGCTGCCGTGTTGTTATTCAGAACCAATCACTTTTCTCTGTATATAGTAGACCTTGTATACTTATGTTGGAAAATTATTCGAAGATAAATTTTATTATAAATTCATTTATTTATTTATTTACAGACTTGGTATGTCCAATTTACAAAATCAGTAAATCGAAATTAAAAAAAAACTAAAGAAATCAGTAAAAGTAATTATAAGCGTGTAGGATGGTATTTGAAAGCAAAGACAAAAGCCAGAGACCAACAAAAGAAAATAGAAGTGAAAATTCGCTCAAGACCTCTCAAAACATTTCTTCACTTGTTTAGTGAGCGACAAAAATCATTTCACCAAAAAAACAAGGTTTTGACTTGAGTTGACCAGTCTACACTTTCTGGACAATGGTGAATAATATCCATAATTAGTTGAGTGTTGATTGAAGAAGTGCAGTTCATTATTTCAGAATCTAAATTAATAAAGAAATCATAATGTATGAGGAATAAAGAAATATATATCAGTTAAATGAATTTAATTCAATTTTTTAAACACTTGCATATGGGGGGTTATGAATTCAAAAAATGTATGCAAATACGGAGGAATATCAGTGTTATATCCCAAAACATTTTCTTTTTTTGCTCTAAACTTCTCCTAGAAAGATATCTTCACACAACTTTTTAAAATTATATAATTTAAACATTTTAAAATGTTTAAGCGGTTTTAGCGTATCACAACCATCTCCAAACTAGTCCAATTTGTCCTTAACTATGTTATATATTCTCATTTTTTGGTAGAGGTGTCAGGAATGGTAAAAGATGATTTTATTTATTTTTAATTACATTTAAAAACTTACTCAAAGATTTAATAAACGTACTCAAATTTTTGTTTTTATTTTGTAATATATTTACGACATAATATTATAGGTATATTTCTGTTAAAAGCTGTCTGAAAATTACAAATATAAAGCCTCGACAATTGTACGCCGCCTGTTTTTTTCAGGAATCTGTTATTAAAAAATACTTTCGTTTTATTGATTGTGGATTTTGAACGGCGGGAAAGCCCGCAAAAGCCCTACTCTCGCAGTGGGCAAACACTTCAATATTTACTCGAGTGGTGTAAAGCTATGGTAGAGTCAATATAACTGTGAAATGAACTACGCTGAAGCTGAATATAAGATTCATTCTGGATAACGGTTATGAAACAAATAGTTCACATTTCACGCCGAATAAAATTATTTTACCTTTTCCCACTATCTACTGAATTCAACTTTCAAAATTTCACTACTCTGAGTTTGCCTTGTACCTATTTTTCGGATCTCTCAGCAGAAGTGGTAATCAAGGGATAAAGCTTGACATACCACGATAAAAATGAATAATTTTCGTTTCATTTCAAATATCGAATAAAATTAATTACAGGTAAAAATCATAGGTAGGTAGGTACTTTTCACGCTTGTCTGGATTTGAAAAGGTTCTTTTTAAAATCAGTAATTTTTCACTTCCCTATCAGTTCCAAATTTGAAAATTTTGCACCCGTACGTATGCAAGGAAATTATTATTTTTTATATGAAAGCCGACAGAAAGAGAGTTGGGATCCCCTCTCCCCTTGCTTATCCCAAACCTTGGATAAAAGTGTCGGGAAGTGGAACAAGGAAGGTACAGAGTTGAGAGCTGTTCAAACAAGGGCCGCGGTCGAGAGCAAACAGCCTCTAGTGCGGCCCCGGGCAAACAACTCCCAGGGGCCCACTTGTGCCCGAGTGGTGTCAACTAGCGGCCGCGGACGGATTACGGCCCAATTTGTAAATGAATTCTTAATTAAAAATATTGATTTACTCCTGTCACAGCAGCAAATAGAAGACCAGCGAAAGGAATATTAACCCTTGAAAGATAGTCATATTTTGATGTACGGTAAAGATATTCATACGTAAAATTGACGCGTGAGTTTTAACTAGCTGTAATATTTTATTTTGTTAATTGATTTAAATAAACCAATCTATTCATTATGTTTTTACAAACAAATGACATAGGAAATACAACAATTTGTGAATATATATTTATTTGTTACATGAAAAAAAAACGGAAGGTGAAACTTCTCAATAATCAACAAAACGTAGGAATATATTTTTTTCTCAAATCACTTATTTCTTACTAATAATAATCAGCCATTTTGACTAATGTACTAAATAATTAAGGCGTGTTATACTAAATAATAACATATCTTCTTTTTCTTCTTCTATCTTCTATTTAAATAAAAATGAATCGCCGAAATGAATGTACGCGCGTAACTTCCGAACGACTCCACCAAATTGGATAATTCTTTTTTTGTGTGTTTGTTATTGTCAGGACAAGGTTTGTATAATTATGAAATTTGTTTAAGAAAATTGCAGTAGATGGCATGCGAGCGGTTTGAAAACTGAATGTACCGGGACTGAATGGAATGCGAGAGGGGGAGGGGAACTCGGGTAGGGGTTAGCGGGAGGGGGGGAGGGGAACCCGGGAGGGGGAGAGGAATCTGGGAGGGGGGAGGGTAAATGGGGAGGGGGGTTCGCGGGACGAGGAAAGAGGGGCAGAGAGAAGGTGGAGGAATCCGAGTGGGAACGCGAGAGGGGAAGGGGACGCGGGAGAGGAAGGGGAGACTGAAAGGGAACAGGACGAATGGGAAAGGACACGGAGGGAAAATCAATTTCTTTATTAAATGGCATAGCAACGCATGCCGGGGACCAGCTAATAGTTATATAAAAATCAATCAGATTCAGCTTTGGAATGTACCTATCAATTTTACGGTTTTTGACTCATGCGGTCGGTATACTTCAAAACTGGTGAAACCTAAGTCCGAAGGTCTAAGTAGGGAGTGAGATGTCTGAAAAGCACAGCGACGGATTTGCACTAATGAGAGAGCAATAATTTTAACACGCATACGTAAATTTTACGTAGACTATCTTTCCAGGGTTATTGAAAAGAGCTAAAAAATGATAAGCCCAAATCTGATTTTCGGAGCAGCATTATCTGCTTTTCAAATTTTTCATAATGTTTTATTAAATGTTATTTTGGGATGCCAACCGCCGCCGGGGGATCAACTGCCGGGTGACCATTTATATGTTTATATAAGTTCCACAACAATTCAACAAAATGGCATTTCACCACCCCTTTGAAAAGTCATTAAAAGTTCTGAAAAAAATATGATAGGTATTTAAACATAGCCCATAACCTTTTCATCAGTTTTAATGGCATTTCAAAGAAGGTGATGAATTTGCATGTTGTTGAGTTGTCCGGTAACCTTTTATATATTGATGCAAAACACTATAAGCGCAATATAAAGAATATAAAAGAATCAAACATAGATTGCGCAAACGCGAATATATTTCAATTTTGTACTTTTACGCACATGAAAAAGTTGTTATGTTGACGATACGAGATGAATAGTGAATAACCGGGCCAATAAAAATATATAAAAGATTCTGTTTAATAATTTACGACATTATTTTACGAGATAAACGTTTCATTAAGATGCGTGACGGAAGCGTTTAAAATTAAACGTTTCAATTTTATGACTATTTACTTTTATTACTATAAACAGAACCGATGCGTTTTTACAAACTAATAAATTATTATTCTAAAGGGTTTCAATGTACCTAAATATTGACATAGTCATGTCCCACGTAGGCGAGGAGTTATAAAAACTGAGAGAAAAGAAATAAAAATGTAATCGAAGTTGTAAACAACCAAGGTGTTAAATATCGCGCCGACCGTTTGTTTCAACACAGATAGTAATATGAAGTGTTAAAAATAACTGGTCCTATAAAATGAACACGATTTAGACATTTGAATCTAGCCCAAAAGTCATATTAAGCTCGTATAAAAATACAGTCAAATTAATGGGTTATTATTTTTACTCCGATATTATTTACTTATCGGTTATAAATAAATCGTTTTATGTTGGTTAGACAGGTCATTTCAGTTATTTGGTACTTCTCCATCTCATTATTTTGTTTAACACGCTTTTCTTTAAATGAAAATAAATTACATAAGTACTAATACAAATCCAAAGCTAAAACCCACAAGTCACCACGAGAATTTACGAGAATATTACTTCTTTTTTGACTATCTCCACGCAGGAGGTCCGGAGGATAAAAATTTACTAATTGCCTATGTCAACTTTGGGGATGCTATGTGGAGGGTTTTAGGGAAAGGTACGAGTAGGACAAAAGTTCACGGAGGGAAAAGAGTATGAGAGGTGGGAAAAAATCTGGTGGTCAATGTGTTCAGGAGTGACGAACGCGAGAATTCATACCTCCCACTGCGGTGCAAGGTAATGGTTCGAGAGAGTCCGGATAGACAGGTCAAAAGATCTCCCTCAACCATTCTCTTCCGATTCGGCCCGCCATGCAGTGCAGTAGATGGGCAAAATCATCCACCGCCAAGACCTAGACAAATCACATCCAGTGAACCAAGGCACCCCTCCTAATTCGCCAATAAATTGTTCTCGGTTCGGCGGTACCCACAGATAAGAGAAACAAAGGTCTTATCTGTGGCGGTACCCATACCCTCCTCCCAAATTTCAAAAGTATTTTCAAGATTATTATTATTGAATAGTCCTCAATAGACAACTTAAAATTAATACATATATGATTGTAAATAATGTGTCTAATACAGGCGTTTTTCAAATAAGTTATCGAAAAAATGTGAGATTTTTATTTTGAAAAATATAAGTGATTCGGTTCGTCGTTGATTTAAATCTTTTTGCTACACGATGTCAAAGAAAAGGTCTATGTTTCCCATTTTGAGTTCTGTAAAAGTGTTGCCGAAATTTTTCCCAAAAAAGTGGTGTCATTTTAGATAGATATGTGATTTATTAATTATGTTGTTTTCAATTATAACTGAATCTTTCTGTATTTTACTACGATTTTATTTTTAAACGTAGGAATTTAAAAAATACTTGTCAAAAATTCGCAGTTAGTTTATTGGGGTACCATAACCACGGTAACTCTCCAGTGTTAACTATCTTTCTGCGTTTAAAACCAATATGAATGTAACTATTATTAATAAGTTGGTTTCTATGAAATTTTATTAAAGTTATGTTAAGGGAACCAGAATTATAAAATTGAATCCCCAATCATTGACAGGTAACAAATAACTACAAAGACATTTATTCTTTTAAAAAATTACAAACAACACACGTTAAAAATAACCTTCAACTATGAGAAGAACATTTTCAATTATTTTTCCATATATCCGAAAAGTTCAAAGATCAAAGAGTATCATTACGAAGTAACTAAGGGAACGTACCCATACTACGTGACACGTTTAGGGGGGGGGGGTCTTCAAAATGTCACACTCGGTACAAATGAGCAGCGGATTGCTTAGGTTTTTTGTCACCGGGGTGGGGGGGGGGGTTAAAAATTGCAAAAAGTTGGTCACGTAGTATGGGTACGTTCCCTAATCTACACGAAGAAGAATTGTGGGTTCAAAAACACCTTGATTTATTTCGAATTTCAACCGTAAGGTAAATACACTAAATTGACTCTTAAAACGTTACAAATACTTGCTAAAGTATTACAACAGCATAATTTGACCATATAACCTTAAATTAAAAATGACCTTTGATTTAGGTTATTTAAACAAAACGTGTTAATTTTGCATATTTGACCTTGCACGAATATATGACAAGATCATATTCATGAGTAATTCGTTTACTTACGAAAAATACAACTTACCGAATTTTAATCATTGTTTTTAAAAATCAAATCCTCCATTCACTTTCGTTCACTTTGAACATTCGCTTCACATGTACAGATTTTCATCAATTTTTGGGCTGCTCTTGCAGGGGGTATTTTAAATAAAATGTGACTTGAATAGATTTAAACTTTTTTAAATTTTTGATTCAGTGCTAATTGTATTAAACCATCCAGCCAATGCTGCTCGAATAAAATTATATTCATGTACTTTTGAATAATATTAAAAAACTTTTTCTCTTATTTTCACAGACAACCTTACCATAAGTACGGAAAACTGGCATCTGAAGTTGCTGATATTCGCCCCGGAAGTCAAACGATACCTCTGCTACAACCAGAAGTGGAAACTTGTTGGCTTGAAAATAGTGAGTACAAATTTAATAATATCCTAAACTGGTAACTTTGATCAAATTCAAGCAGGGGATTTAAGGGTACTGTTGAGTATATCTGTAGTTTAATTCCGCTTTTGTGTGGAAATTATATGTTTTACGCTGAATAGCAAAACAGCTGGTCTGTTTTATTGTTATTTTTTTAATATCTAATTATAACAATATTATTGGGTGCGATAAGATAAAACAGATTATAAAATATCAGCTTGGTTCTCGTTGTCTTAGATAAGCGAATGAATATTGCCAATTATTTTACAGGGAACTGTAGTCATTTTGCTGCTGTTGGCAATCAATTGATAAAATATCCGGGTGGGGTTGAAGGTCCAAAGTGTCAGGTTCTCTATGTTGCAGGTTTTTCACTCTGTGATCTAAGTTTTTAGCTAAAACAATAGATAGCATTTCCATCCCAGAGTGGAAGATACTTTATCTCTTCCACGAATGCTATCCATGTCTTTTATCCTGCTCCAATCCTCTCGCATACAGTCAGTCCTACGTCCTACCTCAGCAGTCCAAGCATTCTATACTTGATGTTTTGTATATTTATAGTTGATGTTTTGTTGCAGAGCAAACAAAAGGCACTGAACAGGATGCGTTGCCAATTCTACGAGAACATGACGGAACAGGGCTACAACTCGTACGAGTCTGTTCAGCAGAAGGGTCGCTTCATCACCTTCAACTTGAGCGGGGAGCAGCCTCGGCCGCGTCACATCGTCAAGGCGGAGAGTGCCAAGACGCGAGACTGCCGCAACTTCCTGAAGGACACGAAGTCTGCCTTCGACATCGGCGAGCACAACAACAAGGTGGCCGAGGCGGCGGGCGCAGAGCTGCGCGCCGTTCAGCACCGGCCCCATCAAGACCACGCCAGGCGCCCTCGCATTCAGGCAGACAAGCATCGCCACCCCAAATCCAGGGCAAGGAACAAGTACCACAAGTACAACGACTATGAGACCACGTGGTCTGCAGGGAACCTACGCCAGCCACTTACAGTGCTGTAGTCAAATACACGAAGTCACGTGGACAAGACCTGATGAGCTAGAGTTATGCTTCATTGTTTCATTGTTTCAAGTAGCGTCACGGACGATGCGAAGTGCGATGTTTTGTTGATGCCGAACGCTTGGCACTGTCGGCAGTGTAACCTCTGACAGGACAGTTTGACGATCGACGCACCAATCCAGCGATTCAATCTTCGGCGATTGAAGAACCTGAGTCACTGCCTTTACCGTGTGGTTCGTTGTTCAGACGTCGCGTCGTCAAAAATAAGTGCGCTTAAGTTCCGCGATCGGGATAGCTCCCCGTGCGTAGTGTAGGGCGAGCCCGCCGCCTAACCCAGACTCGCCTAGTGCCTAGTTGCATACGATTATAATATAAAAATACGCTTATATACATATAGAAGGATGTGTGCAGTTCAAATGTACTCTTTTATTATATTAATAATATTATTTAACTGAACTCTAATACAAAACATAACTTATTATCGATGTATATTATTGCGCAGTATTATCAAACTGATTTTAAAAGTTAACCTATAATAGATGCGCTTTCCTTCGGTCGCTTGTTGTTAACAAATGAGGTGTTTGCTTCTCAATGTGTATTGTGAAATTCCTCATGAGGCTGTCAGGTAGCTCGGCCCACACCGGTGGATGGAAGATGGGAGATGGCACATGAAACAGACAGACGAGACGAGAGGGGACAGAGCCGAGAGCGGCCAACATCCGAAGTCCTCTGTTTGCCTAAGAGAAATGTGTCGAATGTGACGAGACTGAGAATCTATACTTTATGTCAACGGTGTTCATTCATGCATTATTTATGGAAGTGTGGTTAGGACTGTGACTGACGGGGCTCGAGCTTGTAAATTAATCAGATTTGATTGAAGCAATTCACACATTAGATCTTGAGTCAATCATTCTATGTTACCTCCAGTATTTAGTGAGGTTAGTTAATCACTGATTATTGTACATTCAATGAAATATTGAATCCCGTCTCTAAATACGAGTTTATCAATTAGTTTTGATAGATTTCTTTGGCCTCTTAATAGTAGTTATTTGCCTGAACAGCTTCAAATTATAATAAGTGAATTGAATGGCTTTGTATAAAATCTCTCTTTTATTTGCTTACGATTTTGTATTCACAATTTAATGAAGAACGAAAAAATACTCACGAAGCAATAAATAAAATACACTCTGACATTAATATTGATATTCATAGCAATTTTTCCAGTTTTAATGTGTTGTGGATTCAAAAAAAGGTTTTTTTACGTCTTATAAACAAAATTAAATAAGGCCTTGAAATTATCTAACAAACGTAGAATGAAGGTTGCTCTTTTAAAAAATAAATCTAAGGCTTCACTTATATAAAACTGAACGCCTAGTGTCTAACAAAATTTCACTTCTGTGATTTTTCATAACTTCGGCATATTTTCACTCCTGTATTAATTAATCCGCTAGTGAAAACATGTTCAGAAGCTAAACAGAGAAACTAATAAAGCAATAAAATTGTACGTAATGATTAATTAATGTATTGTTATGTGAAATAATATTAACATTATCATTAGACCATGTAACTTTTAACAATATTACTAATAGTATATATATATTTATTTAACAACTGAAGAAATACTGCGTGTACTTAAAAAAACTTCAATACTTAGAGACGTTTCGTTGCATGAATCGTAGTTATGTGAAAAGCTTTAAACTTAACAAAACTAATTATTATCTTTAGTGGCAAAATAAAACATACAATTTCATTCCAGTAACTTTACGAAATAAATATATACTAGCTTTCTTCCATGTCGAATAAATCATTAATTTAAATGGTTTTTCACTGTAAAACTATAAATGTTTTGTAGTACGTAAAATCAGTCAGTTAAAAAAATTTTGAACACTTTATTATTATTTTGAGAGTAAACATAAATCTTATTTATTAACTTTGCCTCGAAGATAAGCATTGTTGTTTTTAGTATGTTTATTTCATCGATGGTTTTAGAGTTCCACTCAAATTCTGGGCCTAAACTGACAGATATTGTAATATAATTTGATAATAAGGTGGCGATTAGTTCTATTTTATTTGACACAATTAATAAAAAGATTTATCTTTCCATTATTAAAAGCATTACCAAACAGAAGTACTTTTTAATAGTAATTATGGCAAACATGACATCCCAAAAAAACCCATCATGTTTTCGTTTCAAATCATGGAAGTTTTATTATTATAAAATAATTATATTCAAAGATCTTTTTACCATGTAAACAATTCTGAAAATCTTCACGTGTTTTGTACGAACACATTTTCTAAGCATTGTAAACGTAACACATTGTAACTTCATTGTAAACAAACTTGCAGTATTCAACTTGCAGTATCTTTTTTTTTGCAGAATTTATTTTTAAATTTGAAATCTATGTTGCATATCAGTATATATTGCCATCTTAATATCAAATAAACATTGTAAACAGTATTTTATGTACCATATTTTTATGTGACGGTCCGATAAAAAATCGTTAATTATGTATCGAATACTAGTTTTATTGAAGTATTGACTTCATCTAACCAATTTCCAAGTTTCGATAGTTATTCTTCAGTCCAAAAGTTCAGTGTCGTTGTTTGATTTTACTTAAATAAGCTATTTACGTGTTTTTAAGATCTGTGCCATAATGCGTTTTGGCAAATTAAATTATGAAAATATAAATATAACTGTAATATTAGTTATTGTATTCATTATTATTATTATATGTATTATGTATGTATAAAATAGTAAGTTTAATGTAATTATATAACTGTGGAAGATATATGTAATTGTACTTGTTTACATTCCGAGTCTGAGGAAGCAATTTCTTTAAATTGATAATAAGAGAAATAAACGAAGAGGTGAAATTCTGCTAAACACGATTTCTTATTATATTGTTTATCCTTATCCAACGACCCATATTTGTGATGGGATTTAAGACATCCATTTCGAAATATTCGAATGCGTAAATAATCGAAACAATTTGACTTTTAGTATCGAACCGAAATGGTGACCGGACAACTCAGAATCATGCAAAAAAATTATTACATTCACTTCACATAGGAGGCCCTGTGGAAAATAATTCCCCTCATCTGTGGGGGTGCTGTGTGGAGGGTATTTTTATAGGAAATTAGGAAAGGAAGGAGAGTAAGTTCTGGGAAGCAAAAGGGTATTAGGGGTGGGTAGGAATCTGGGGTCAGTGTGTCCAGGAGTGACGGACGTATGAATCCATGCCTCCCGGGGGAAAGGTTCCGAGAGAGTGCGGCCTGAGAAGTCAAAGGGACTCCCTCAACTATTCTTTCCCGATCCGTAGGGCCATGCAGAGACTCCATATACTAATATCTACAGCCTGTATGTCGGAAGAATATCTACAGCTCATATGTTGGACTAATATCTACGAACTTCAGAGTGTGGACTAATATATACAGAGCTAAGGTCGGACGAATAACTATGACGGTCCCAGTGGTGACTAATATCTACAGAACGTAGGTTGGACTAATATCTACAGAGGGCAGCTGAGCAAGAGGTTGTACGAAAAAGCATAAATTACTTCAATTACGTAATTACTAACTACGTAAAGGCTTAAACGTTTAAAGTACGTACATTGCTGCGTTCGTACGTATTTTGCTGTTTACGAGGATAATAATTTATTTAACAAACACGGAGGTCATAATCAGAGTCGTAAATAGCTTTTTCTGCGCCCTGTGCGAGCTTCTATAACTGCGCCCTATTTAAGTGGACCCTTCGCCTATTATACGCAATTCTTGCGCCCCCCAGAGTCTACGCCCTGTGCCTGGGCACCGGTGGCACCGCCCTATTTACGGCACTGGTCATAATACAAAGATATTTATTTATTTCGAAATACACGGCACCACAACCTAACCTAACTGACATTGAAATAGTCATGGTAACAGACTAAATAATTTAGAAGCACTCGAAATAAAGAAACCTGTTAAAACAAAAACCCAAATCCTTAATAATCAGCTAAATGTGTCCAATAGTCCGATATTAGGGATTTTTACATACATACATACATAAATTACATACGTACATTATTACGTTATTCCAATACGCTATACATAATTGCAAATCCAACCTCTGCCAGTGCTGTAGATATTCGTCCACACTTTGGTTCTCATAGATATTAGTCAGCTGTTTGAGCTGTAGATTTTCGTCCACACTTTGGTTCTTAATTTGGTTCGGTACCCATACCCGCCTCCAAAATTGAACTTCGACTTTGAAAAGTCATTAAAAGTGATGAAAAATATCATGGAACCAATCGAAACACGTAAATTTATTTTTTTCTGGATTAGTATTAAAACAATAGTATGACCATAACCGAGATATTCAACTACAAGCCATTTGGGAGAACGTTTTATTTTAAATAAAGGACGATGATTTAAGGCTTTTGTATGAACACTGAGGGATATCTATTGCTTTAGTGTGAGATAAATATATTAAGTTGCTTTTAACACAAATGAATTATTTTCGAGCATAGAACATGTAAATGTGATTTTATACAACAATACGTAACAACAAAGCTCCTAACAAATTTATAATTCCCTAATACTAATAATGTGGGATCCGAACGTTGAAGCACGTGAAAAGGGGCTTCTTTATCCCAATCAAATATTTCAGCAGCCTTCACAAATCTGTCCAACTCAAATAAATACGTTTTCCAACAACCAGTAGATGTATCTTATTTGACTTTATCGTTTGTATTTTGTACCCTTCTTGGTACTTCCAAACACAAGGGCGTAGCTAGGTTGGGGCAGATGGGGCACTTGCCCCCTCTAGCTCAACTGAAATGGAAAGCTTCAATTCCTGCCAACAATAGTTCATCGAAAATAATCAGCAATAAAATCTTATTTTTTGGTAATGAAAATAATATCGAACTTCCAGAACTCATGTTAGAGATAACATTGCAAACTAAACAGATGTGCCGAAATAACATTGCAAACTAAAGATGTGCAGAAATAACATTGCAAACTAAAGATGTGCAGAAATAACATTTCCAACTAATAATGTGCAGAAATAACATTGCAAACAAAACAGATGTGCCGAAATAACATTGCAAACTAAAGATGTGCAGAAATAACATTGAAAACTAATAATGTGCAGAAATAACATTGCAAACTAAACAGATGTGCCCTTTTCTTGCATTACTCTTAATTAAAAAAATATAGGTATATAAATAGCATTTGTTTTGAAAGATCCTAAAGGTTGCCGACACGAAAAAAATCACACAACTTCATATCAAAGAAAAGAAGACATTCACAAATTAAGTAGGTTGATGACCTGAAAAGAACAGCATGTTTAGCGTGGGTGAGAATCGCCGATAATTATTAGCAAAACTGGATACATTCAAGTGAGGCCTATTTGCCCTGGAGTAAAAAGAAAGGAATGATTAAAAGGTGACAACATGTACATATATGCAGGGTGTTAAGGGACGTACTTGACTTACTTTAACTTGTGATTCCTGGTACTATTTGGAGTAAAAAATAAAAATCAAACTTTGTCTTCTGTGACCTTCGACCAAGTATGAAAACCACTTGTACACACAACACAGCTTGTCGACGTATTCATGCGACCAAACCGTGACCAAATATTAATGTATTAGTTCGAAAAATTACATCATAGGATAACTTGGTGGTCAGTTTTATATTGCCGGGAACTCGTATGCAAGACGGCGGACTTCGCAGGAGTATTATATTGCGAAATTACTGTTACTGGCGTTATTTTTTTCTGATTTTTACTTTGGGAGGGCTCGTCTAGGGTATACTCGGTCGAAGCCTGTGACATATTTAGTGTTTTTTTTTTCAACTAAAATCATTAAGAATCAGTAGATATTGAACAATTAGGGGCGGGGTGAGGGATTGGTTGATTACTCGGCTGAGTTGCGAGTGACGACATGCGGAACAAAGTTTTTTTGTTTGATTTTGAAGAAAATAATTTTGAAAAGAAATTAATATTATATGTAAAAAGTCACCGGAGGCCAAATTTTAATTTACATTTTTTACTCCAAATAATGTCAGAAATCACTGGTTAAAGTAAGGCAAGTACGTCTCTTAAAACCCTGTAAATATATATTTTTTTATTTTAAATCTCTAAATTTGCTTAGTCTTTGCCCTCCCTGAATCAGAATCCTCGCAACGCCCTTGTTCAAATAAGAAGGGATAAAGTTGACTATGAAAAAACCAAGTTATTTTAGTGGTCCAATAATGGCCAGGGAACGATACGTGAAACTTAATAAGACACCCCACTCGGCTTGGTATTGCCAGGACCTTTCTCTGTACAAGTTGCTTCATCTCAAGCCACAAATCATCTCTTGTCGTGGGTCCACAGGGTTCCTCGGAACTTACCCCTAACCCTTCGATTCCTCGGGTTTTCACTTAATTATTTAATTAATTAATCTGGTTAAAAAAAACAACACACCGATTAAGACAACAGGAGACCGATTAATTTTATGGAAAAGGAACATACAAAAAAATAATTTATAAGATTTTAATTTTACTACCGGCTTCGTCCGAATAAAAAAAAGTAAATCGATATGACTGGTATTATCGTGATTTATTTTTTGGTTATTACACCGTGTGGCGCTATCTGCTTGCAATTTCAATTATCGCAGTCATTGTTATTTGTGATTTGGATTAATCTTTATCTTGTGTTTTACTGGTTAGTACTATTAACTATTATGTTATCGAGAATATTATTAACTAAAACGTTAATTAAGTGAACTTATTTAAATTACACATCACATTACGATTTCACATCTGCCCGGATGATGGACACTGAAAAGCTCTCCGCTTTAAGTTGACTAAAGAAGGAGGTAGCAAAACACGGCATAATAACCGAAAAATAAATCACTATAACATGGCTGGTATCTTATTATTTGATAGGTTATGATTTTGAATTAAATAATTTTAGGTAATAAACACTGGAATCTTGGGTGAAATCTGATAAGATTGGCAGATATTATTAAGGGGCGACCGAGAGATGTTTTTCATTCTCGGCCGAAACCAAGACCGAGGCCGAGAATAACTTAAAATCACGGCCGAGACCGAGAATAGATAAATTGAAAAAAAAAATGAAAATGGGTTATTTTTGCATAATATATTTATATTTAAGAATGTAAGTACTAAGAAAAACAACAACGAATATACAAATCAGCGAATCGATGTGTTCCGATGAATGTGGCCACTGAATCTAAAAAATCTTCGTACACTTACCAGCTTTCCAACATACGTATAAAATAATACGTAATGATCTTGATATTCACTTAACTAGATTATGTAGTTATTCTGGCTAGTAATTATAATTAATCACAACAACACATAAGAGAACTTTTTTTTTTCTACTACGAACAAAATTCAAACAAACTTCCACTAACTACAATTTTTTCTTTACAAAAGTAGTGAACAGAACGAGCGGCGCGGCGTGGCGGTGGCAGCAGGGGTAAGTAAAACCAGAGACAGAGTTCTCGGTAGAATTTGTAGCCGAGAATGCCGTGACCGAGACCGAGATCTCGGTCGACCCTTAGATATTAATACCATTCTGAGAAACACTTTTCAAAGTGAAAGTTTTTATTTGTAGATAAATATTCAAATTACGCGTAAAATCGTGAGAAAAACATTTTCGAAAAATTTATCTATAAAAGTAATCAATTTAAATCAGCTTACTTAGTCTTGATTTTTTATGGTAAAAGGTAATCATTTTTCTTATAAGCCCGCGTTTTTGTAACGCTATTACAACTAACTCTATATATATACACAAATACAAAACAAATGTAAAGGTTAATCCGAATCACAAATAACAATAACTGGGATAATCGACGTTGCACTTGACTTTCTTATACTTAAATATTGTGTATAGATTTTTTAATTTGTTTTGTGTAGTAGGTACTGTAGAGGGTTAAAAACAATAAGCGATCACAAAAGTGGAAACTAAGTTGAAATTATCAATTGTATTATGATATTACGTGTAAAGGTTGCCGTGGAGGATGCGCTAAGCGATAAGCAGCACGCTGGGCGCGACCCCCGCTGAGCGGCTGCCTCCACTCACGTTTCGTAACGGTTCTTAACATTTTTGAATTTTTCCCCGGTCTGAATGGGTTAAATTGGTTAGCGATTAATTTCATCATTTTTTTTAAATTACGCTTTTATAAAATTCATAACATCATACTTTTTAACGGGTGAGTATAAATGTAAAGGATAAGGAAGTAAGAAATTTATTTTATGACTTTGCAAACAAAACTCAGGTTTATCACTTTCGTCATTACCATCAACGGTGCTATAAACAGAGGGGTTTGGGGGGTTCTAGCGGCCTTTGGTAAACGCTTCCAGCATCTCACTAGTGTTCTGCTTTCTCCCACCAGTTTTTTTTTTACATTAACTCAACTCCACACAAGAGGCCTTGAGGAAAATAATTTCCCTCAGGGCCTATGTCATCTGGGATGCTGTGTGGAGGGTCTTTTTGAGGAGAGGAAATAATGAACATTGGTCTTGAAGAGACGCATGTTGTAGGAAGGAGGAAACACAGAGGCCGGCAAATCATTCAATCAAGAACACAAGAACGAGTCGAAGAAGCGACCCGTTCTCATGTGATAAATGTCAACCGTGTACAAATGTTGGGCACGCGTTTGGCGTGTTTCCCGACTATGCACCGGTAC
The DNA here is from genome assembly GCA_917880885.1 of Limnephilus marmoratus. Lineage (NCBI taxonomy): Eukaryota > Metazoa > Arthropoda > Insecta > Trichoptera > Limnephilidae > Limnephilus > Limnephilus marmoratus. The sequence goes on along the minus strand of OU862921.1, from coordinate 25,719,261 downwards.
CGAAGGGATCAATGACGCTAATTCCTCGGAGCATCTTCCATTGTAATACCGGTAGTACAAGGATAGCATTCTAAAGATTCTGTGCTCTAAAGATTGCAATCCGTCTGTTAAGATGGGAGAATCTATCAAACGGACCGCCCGTTTCTTCACAGAGTCGAGGTTATTTTTCAGGTATTTCGGAGCTCCAGACCAGAGGTGGCTGCCAAATTCAACCGTGGGGCGCATTTGTGATTTGCACAGGGCAGTTGTGTACTATTAAAGTATCTGCGGGCCACACATAACTATCAATCTACCTAAGCATATCTACGCTACCCAGGAGACTTATTGATACGAAACCTCTATGGTGGTCAGTTATAATCTACCTTTTCTACATCCAGTTGCATAAGTTATTAACTATAAAATAAGACTAAGAAATAGTTTTAATTATTTTTGGGTAGTGGATATTTCAAATATCCGTAACTAAAGTTTAAAATAACATTGAAATTTGGTAGGCGGGTATGGTAACACCTCTGCCATAGGTCACCCCAAGTAGTTCGCTACGTTTGGTAACTTAGCTTTAATGCACGGGTTCATGAGGTGAGGTTTTTCCGGGTCTTGGCGGTGGACGCGTTTGCCCACCAGCTGCCTGTCAGGCCGGATCGGGAGAGAATGGTTGGGAATTCCCTTTAACTTCTACAGCCGTACCCTCTTAGAACATCGCCTTGCACCGCAGTGGGAGGTATGTATTCGTACGTCCGTCACGCCTGGATACACTGACTCTCAGATTCCCATCCACCCCTGATACCCTTTTCCTTTCCAGAACTTTCTCTCCTTCCTTTCCTAAAAAGACCCTCCACACAGCATCACCAAAGATGGCATAGGCTCTGAGGGGAATTATTTTCCGCAGGGCCTCCTGTGTGAATAAAAAAAAAATTGCAAACTTAACATTCATTCCATAAAACTAGAGCTCACCGTTCGAGAGTTTTAATACTATCAGAGTACAGTTTTTTTTATTTAATTCTAGTTAAGTTATTTTACTGTCTATTAGGTATTTTTAACAGTTGAAAACGATCCTTTTCGTTATTAATAAGTACCTACTTAAATCTTTAATTTAATTTGTCTGAAAGTAAAAATATAATGATTAACAGGAATAAATACATGCCAAAAGAAAACAGTTTTCAAAATTGATTACAGTTTTAATATCGATGGTCAAAACATCGCAATAAATGCGAGTACATTAAAACAAGAATAATTCAACCCAGAACTCTTCATTTCCTTGATGGTATCTCACTTAAAGTGAAAAAAGAAGGAACTGACATCATTGAACATTACTGAACAGTATTGAACGTGAAAAAAAACAAAAAGAAAACAAAAACAAACAAAAAACAGTTCAATAAAGGAATACGAACTTCAGTTGGAGGGGTCGGAGCTGCCGGGAGATATTCTGAGATGACGTCGCGAAGAAGCCAGACCAAAAAAGACATCTCTCAATATTGAAACAGGGGGAAATCGGTTTTTGAGGGCCTCTGTCTACTACGAGAGGTCCATTGGACAGGGGTGAACATACATCTATCGAAACAATAGGAAATTTAACGGATAAGTCGGGTATATAATGCCAAAGTTGCGTATTTAGAAATACTTTTAAACGATTCATTGACGCCAATTAGCTGGCCATTCTAGAACTTTTAATTTTTCTAATTTTCATTAATTTGTTAGTGGCATGGAAGAAGTAAAAAATGAGTAGGTTCAAAGAGAGCGTAGTTTAAAAAGACGGAATTTAAAAAACGGTTGAACATCTTATTTGTATAACCCAAAGCAATAAAAATGAGTTTTATTGTTTATTAATCCTAAAACAAATCGTTTGGAACAAGTGGATAATCACTTTGTTTACTGAAAGTTAATAAGGGGTCGTCCATTAATCACGTGATGCTCGAAAGGGGGGGGGGGGGTTCGGAAAAAATCACGAAATATCACGACGGGGGGGGGGGGGGGGGTATAATGAGATATCACGTGGATTTATTTTTCGTGATAATATTCTGAAAATTTCAAAATTCTTTGCAAAAAAAAAAAAATTGGACGATATGGACGACCCCTAAGGACACCGACAGAAGGGTGAATGCAGGAAATTAAACTAATGGATGTCTAGATGTGTTGCTCACAAAAAAATCTTTAAGGAGGAGAGCCTGGCCGTTCACAACGGATTTCTGATACTAACCCTAGCAAATGCAAGAAATTAGCAGAGGAAGTCATAAAAACTGGATTAGAAGATTCCATAATAATGCATGACCGACGTAATAAAGAAAACGGTCGCCCTATGGTCGAAATTCGACCATAATTAATTTACTTTTTTAATTGATTTTTAATGCATAATTTAAAAAAAAATTTTAGCGTTCCGCACTCCTTCTCTATATAAACTATAAGTTTGCAAAATTTCATACTCCTCCGTCCGCACAATTTTCGTAAAACGTGGTACAAAGTTTGGCTTCACGTATTAATATACCGATAACGCTTATAATAATGGAAACGAAAGTTTTAAATTTAAATAAGGACTCTAATAATTATTCAACTTGTGAATCCTCCTGAAATGAGCAAATAATGGTCGATAAATTTGACTAAATTTGAATAATGTTTTAGAAAATATTATTATTTAAAATGGGTTGATTCTTGAATCTCAAGAAAGAGTAAACATCAAATAATGTTTGTGTTCGTTGTGATATTTTCCACAAATGATAATAATCCATGAGAAAAGACTTCAAAATACGAATGGTAAGATAAATATCATCTCCAACATTTAAAAAAATATATCATAAAGCCCGAAAAAAGTTGTTCTTGTTCTTAATTGGCATCCCTGTCCGTGTTTGTTGGCAGTGTCTGTTGGCAGTGTTTGTTTGTTTGTTTGAACAAGCGGGAATTAGAGTCCATTAGAACACGGCGTACAAAGTGTTCGGGGACAAGTGCAGTGTTGTTTGCCTCGGACCTACCGTGGCCTGGAACCAGTTAATGGGCCCGAGCAGAGCCGGGGACCGCTATCGAATATCAAAAGAGGACCAGCGACATTGTTCAAATACGGCGCGGGCGGATCCGGACTCCAACAAAGTCGCAGGCAGAGGAATTTTGTACATACATTTACAAGGATCTATTCTAATAATTTAATTTCTATGAAGCGGTAATACGCAAAAACTATGAAAAGTTGAAAAACGGTTTTTATTTCACATATTCACGTAAGCAAAATTCATTGTTTCTTTGAATTTATGTCCTAGTCCGTTAGTAATTTATCGTAAGTAAGCAGTTTATTTAATGTAAGCAAAATTCATTGTTTCTTTGAATTTATGTCCTAGTCCCACCACATTATCAAAGTATTACAAAAAGTTCTTCTGATTTCTAGAAGAGTTACCGCAATAATTTTGTACATTTTTAGTTTTTACCCATTATTTACAATTCAGTATTTTTTTGGTTCAGCATCATGTTTGATACGATTTGATACGTACTCGTAGATCAGAATTCTGTATTCAATAATATTATTATTAGGTAAATTAATAAAAACAGTTTATTTATGAACAAGATCTGCTAAGTAATTTTTATTACGCGTGACAGCTGTTTCGCCTTCTAAAGGCATTATCAAACTCTATCAGTTTGAACATCTTCAGAAGGCGAAACGGCATGTTTCATTTCAACGTCATTTCATGAACGTTGTTGGTCAGGCAAAACACATCATGGGGATGAAATTTCAGTTCTGTTTCCGTTGAACAGTATTAAAATTATTTTGTTTAATTTGACAAATATTTAAACACAACGATCAACAACGACTTCGTAAGTATCCTTCATCGAGACAAAAATTTAACTTAATCTAGCTTTTAATCGTTTAACTTTAGTCCTGCTTAAAAAAGATAAATAGTTTATGTAAATAAAGTGGTTCTAGCAAAGTATGTATGCATTATTTGTTTAATTTAATCCAATAATAGTAGCCGACATTGTAACTGCTTTTTAAGAACAAATATTAGTGTTACTTTAAAAAGTTGTCCTAGTCCTACCATATTCTCTAAGCTTACCTAGCTTAACTTGACTTCTTGAACAGTTGCCACAATCTATTTGTTTTATATTAAGGCTTCACGTGACTGATTGTAGTTTCCGAGATACAGTTTTATGATTGGAGGGACGGCTCCGTGACCTTTTCCGTACAAAACTTAAATTTGGATTTGAAGTCTGAATACCCCACCAAACAATTTTTTTTAAAAAGGATTTGAATATGTGCTATTTCATTTATTTATGTTTTAAATTATGATTGGCCATTAAAGAATTCAATTTGCATGATTTTAGCAACAACTTGGGCATTTTTTGTGAGTTTTTTATAATTATTAAAAATTTCTATACCCTAACTACTATTTTAACAATTTTTATTGAAAATAAAATAAAAATCATGAGAAAGGCCTTTGTTTGGGTAGAATTTTAATTTATCCATTCCAAGATAAATTGGTCGTTTGTAATTTGAATTTAAGCCCATTAAAATGATTTTTTAATATTAGAATTTGAAATTAAAACACTTTTGTACTTTCTTCCACTAATTTATATCGGTCCTGGTGAAATATAAATTAGTGGAAGAAAGTACAAAAGTGTTTTAATTTCAAATTCTAATACAATGGAATTCCACCACGAAATCAGTGCAAAAACTAGATTTTTTAATAATTTTATTTTTTATTTCCTTTATATTTCATCATATTTTTATAACAAATACTACAAAAATATTTATTTTTTATAATTTTTGAATGGCCTGTATTTTTATATATTAAAACATAAATAAATAAATGAGCATATACGTGAACATGATCCTTACAACACCTTCTAATTTTAAAAAAATATTTATTGGCGTGGTTTGGTATTTTGGCCTCAAATCCAAGCTTAAGTTTTATGTGAAAAGCCGTTCCGTAACTTCATGAATATAAAAAAATATATATTACCATTCTTGTACGAATTAAATTAAAATTTTATCGGATAGAAGATAGTGCCACGTATTTCAATATTATTATAAAACCACTAAGCTGTCGTTGGAGTGTCCACAAAAAGACTAGACTCCTTAAATTAGTGGTCATAAATAATACATTAGCAAGCTGTACATTTGTACAACAACCTATGCCTAGCGTTTTACCACTCTTTCGGTAGTAGAATCAGTAAAATTAACATGATCATTGGTTAAAATAATACAGCGGCAGGTGTTGGTCTAGGCTAGGTCTAGGGCTTCTAATGCGGCGGCGGTCTTTAATTGAATGGATTCTGTTATGTTTTCCGTGGCAGTGACAGACGAATACCTTTCCATTGTCCCAAACACAGATGTCTTGTTTCTACAGACCTTCACCTGAACAGCTTGCATGAAAATGAAAAGATTACCTGTGCTAGACAATATTTTTAATGTTATTCCGGGACCGGAGTGCTACCATAGTAACTAATAAATAGTAATACTTGCATGTCTGGCATTTTTTATGAATATAGTTACAATTCGGCTTCGACCAAGTTTCAATAAGCTTCTCAAAATTTCTCAGTATTTGTTAACTGTAAGATCTCAATAAAACTTACCCAGTTGAGAAGGATATTCTCAGGAATCACCGCCCACAAAGGCAGAGGAAGAGCAGTTGTATAAAAGGAGTGAACAGTCATCAAATATCTGCATCTGCAAAAAATATATCAGTCAAATAAATTATCTATTGATACAACTTTATTTATTTATTAATTTCTAATCTCGTACACACCTTTATATAATAATTAATTATTTGAGAGGCTGGTTTTGGTACAGCCGTCATTTTTTGGACAACCAACACCCTAGCCTTAGGTCGCTCCAAGTGGTTCGCTACATTCTGGACTTAGCAGGGGTGCTCGGGTTCGTGGGGTGAGGTGAGGAAGCGGATGCGTTTTCCCGCCTGTTGCGTGGCGGGCCGGATCGGAAAATATTGGTTGAGGGAGACCTTTTGACCTCTCCAGCCGAACTCTCTCGACCCATCGCCTTAAACGTGGGGGGGGTGAATTAATGCTTCCGTCACTACTTAGACATTGACCCAAAGATCCCTACCCACCCCTTATACCTTTTTCCTTCCCAGAACTTCCTCTCCTTCTTTTTCTAAAATAACCCTCCACACAGCATCCCCAAAGATGACGTAGGCCCTGAGTGGAATTATTTTTCTCAGGGCCTCCTTTGTGGAGCTAATGTAAAAAAAAAAAAAATCATTAAATTCACAACCTAGTATTGGTTATACTGGATTTGGTGTTTATGAAGGGCGTAATATAAGCAATATTGTTTTTGTCGAATTGCTTGATTTTCAAATAAAATTTCGATGATGAATTTCGACATTATTACATTCGTGATGTCTTTTGTTGCCAAGAATTGGAAGCTACAGGTAAGAAAGAAAAATCCTTGTTACATCCTATATACACGGAACCTTTTTATTCACACGATTTTGGGCAGTCTTAATGTATTGATTCAATAAGAATTCTTATCTTAATCGATAGTACAATACGAGAGAAGTTTGTATCAACAAGAAGCCAAAAAGATTTCCAGGAAAAATATTTTAGTCGATTGTGTATGGATTCATCATAAATTCGCTCTAACCATTTTTATAAATTGATAAAAAATTAAATCCCTAAAACACCCATCAATTCCATAAATCGAAACAATAAAATTCAGATCTTCCTCAAAAAGGGAGGGAATTCACCGAATTTTTCAGCCAAAAATAATATCACTTATAATTATTCTCAGATTTACCTACCTGAATATAATCAGTTAACAATTATTCAGGTAAGAGAAATTTACCAGAATATTATGAGGAGATATTTATATTTTCATAATAAAGGTCGGAATCTGAAATTCCCTAAAACTTCCATCAACTACATAAATCGAGACAATATAATGAAGATTTTCCTTAAAAAGGGAAGGAATTCACCGAATTTTTCAGTCAAAAATAATATCACTCACACTTCTCAGATTTACCTACCTGAATATAATCAGTTAACAATTATTCAGGTAAAAGAAATTTATCAGAATATTATGAGGAGATATTTATATTATTATAATAAAGGTCGGAATCTAAAATTTGCAAAGTGTGCCATTCGCGGGGGGAGCGGAATCCTAAAGACCTAAGTGCCCACCGAGCCCTCCCTAAAAGGAGGCAATAAATTCATGTCTAATGGCCAATTTGTTGCATTCCTGTCATGCCCAGGTATTAACAATCATGGGCAGATGCACCACAAACAGGGTTGTCAAAAGAGGTCATTAATAAATCAAAAAACATATATTTGTGCAAAGACTTCTAAAAATTAATTTTATAAAGTATCTAATTACTTAAATACATATTTAAGCAAGCTTCCATCGTAAAAATGTGTAAGGAAAAAATAGCAAAGATTTTCAAAAATTTTACAAAACTATTGAAAAATGGAAATCAAATTATTGCATCTAATCTTAAAACCATTATATTTACCAAGCCATAAATAACTACAATACTCCCTTCTGAATTGCGCTGTTTTATCAACCAATCAGAACAAAAGATAGAATTAATCAATTTTTCCAAAAAAAAAAAATTCATTAAAAAAAAAAATTTCATACTAAACATATTATAGCATACAACCGAAGTAAGAATCGTGGCTCCTTTATCAGGCACAAGACCTCCTCTTTTATGATAAGGTATGAATGACCAATTATGACCTTAAATATAATATTTTATGAAATATGTATAAATGTAACCCATATTTTTTATATTTCAATGAAAAATAAAAAAATAATAATTAAATTATCATAATTTGATGGGTACTGGCCATCTGGGAGTTTGATCGAATTATTTTTTTATGTCCTTTAATCTCCTGTCCAAGGGATAAGGTATGGGGCTTTTTATTAAATTACTATTTTTATTACCTGTTTCCATGAAAGAGGAACCTGCGTGAAAGCTTTTCTGAAATAACACGATTAGTAAGAATTTGACGTGAAAGGGTTTGTTTCCTGTGTTGGAGCACCTGTCATATCACTTTATACTTTTCTTAATTGAAAAGGAGTTATTACTCCAACGCTTTGGGAGATGACCGAAAATATTATATTTTTTATTATTTTAGTAAGTAACACCTTCCCTTTAGTCGGTAGCATAATGTTGAAAAAACATTTTTTTATAAGCGAGTACGTAAGTTCTGCAAGTATTTTAGATGTTATTAATGTGACAGCTGATTGGGCGTTCAAGGCAATTATGAAATAGAATTAAACGCAATAACAATATTAAAAACACAATAATAAAATAACAAAATTTTAAAAGTCTTTTACATAATTTTGTTTGTAATAAACCGAAAGCAACCAAATATTGTTTCAATTACCCTCGCCATAATTTGAACCCCTAAACTGTGAGGTCAGTCTGTGTCTTGGTTAATCTTTGCCAAATGAAATATTATGTTTATGTTTATTAACAGCAATGTATTTCATATATTTTTTTAAATAAAAACCTTTCTGCTTACTTTTCAATAATAAATGTCATACTCGCCTCTCAAATACAATTCGTCCCGGGAACTATTTATTGGGTAACCAACACCTCTGCCACAGACCACCCCAAGTAGTTCGCTAAGTTTGTCGACATAGCAGGGGTGTCCGGGTTCATGGGGTGAGTTTGTCCGAGTCCTGGCGGTGGATGAGTCTGCACACCAACTGCATGGCAGGCCGGATCGGGAGAGACTCGTTGAGTCAGATCTTTTGACCTCTCCAGCAAGACTCTCTCGAAAAGTCGCCTTGCACTGCAGTTGGAGAAATAGATTCGTACTCCTACACACACTCACCCCCAGTTTCCTATCCACCCCTCAAACCTTTTTCCTTCCCAGAACTTCTTTTCCTTCCTTTTCTAAAAAGACCCCCACACAGATCCCTAAAGATGACATAGGCCCTGAGGGAAATTGTTTTCCTCATTGTCTTTTGAGTGAAGCTAATATAAGAAGAAAAAAAAGGAATTCAAAGTTTAAAATGATGTGTTTCATGTCTAAGAGATATTTTACGTTTATTGAGTAGGTACCAACAAGCCCGTGAACATTATTTCATAACCAATGTGACCAATAAAGGCAGTACATTACACAGATTTATCAAAACGACCTAAATATAGGGCAGAGGTTCTAAATTACCTCTGGGAGGCGTGAAATGGACCCATTCAGGACTAACTCATCCCGCAACCGTGTCACGCGCGGGAGGCTGGCCGGGGACCAAATGGATCATGCTTTTAACTTCAGGGATAATTCACCATGATTTTCATTTCGTTCCGCAAAAATATTGGTATGAGAGATTCTGTCATCTATTGGGGTGCATTGCATTGTTGTTTGATTGTCAAACGCGAGGTTTGACAATCAAACAACAATTTTTTTTATTTCCCCCGAAATGTTGCCTAACAATTAGCTGAGTATCTTATATTTAATGCTAAATCAATTTTTGTTTATTTTGACGTCAAAACTTTTTTATCACCGTTGTGATGAACTCGATGAAACGAAAAATAGCGACACTAAAAAGAAACAAACACATACATCAATAGGATTGCACACTCTGTTTTTTTTTTTCAAAGTGAAAACTTCTTTAGCACCGTTTGATTTGACCAATTGATTTTAGCACCGTTGTGATTTGAAACCCGTTGAAACGAAAAACAGCGACACTAAAAAGAGACAAACACATACTTCTATAGGATTTAGCCAGCGAGAGAATAAGATAGTATATTAATAATAATCGGTCTCCTCTTTGTGCGGTGCTTCTTAGCCTCTTGTCTACTTTAGTTTTGTGAAATTTTCACTTCTACCGCGTGTGAATTGCACATTATTTTTTTATTCTAATTTTAACGTTCGGCCACATAGCATTACTCTTTTTAAATGTGCTTTCAACATGAACTACATTCTTCTGTGATTTGACGTTTTTCATCGACAATAATATCCACTTTCTACTGCGATATTTCAGTATTTTCGACTGCTTTTTTAAAAAATTATCGTACACAATACCCGTAAGTTAACAATTTTTTAACGGTGTCCGACGTGTTAAAAATTATGTTAGTACTCACTATATTACAGCTTGTTAACAAAAAATGTCGTATGTTACACACACCTAGATATTTTTTGACAGGGTGCGACCGAATTTTTAACGCCAACCTATTTAAACTTCGCTTTATGGAATGTTGCATTGCTTATACGTATTTTCACATTGCTTACATAAATTTTGAACCAAATAACTATTTTTAACTATGCCTAAAAACTGTTGTATTGTGTATCCAGTTTTCAATTATGTTTTGCGATTATCGTGCATCTTACTAAGTGTATTCCAATGCATTGCAATGCAATGCAAAAGATGCAATGCAATGCAAAAAAACATGTGTGCAGTTCACACGCGATAGAAATGAAACTTTCAGAAAACTAAACTTCGAGAGAATGAGATGAATGCAGAGTATCAGAAGTAGGAAAATTGTAGGGTATATTTATTATAATATTGTAAAGCTTAAAAATTATTTTATATTTTATTCTACGAAGCACCGCATAAAGAGAACACACGATTAGTCTATCTCATTCTCTCACAGGCTATAGGTGTAATGTGTTTATCTCTTTTTAGTGTCGCTCGTTTCCGTTTCATCGAGTTTCAAATCACAACGGTGCTAAAAAAATTTTCACTTAAAATACAAGTGTGCTGTTCACACGCGGTAGAAGTGCTACGAAGCACCGCACAAAGAGAACACCGATTGTTATATCTCATTCTCTCGCATGCTAAATCCTATACATGTATGTTTTTGTCTCTTTTTAGTGTCACCGAGTTGCAAATCACAACAGTGCTAAAGAAGTTTTCACTTCAAAAATGCGAATGTTATAAATTGTGATGAATTGGCACTTGACAACGGAATACAACATCACCCATCAGCCGAGTTGCTAACTCGATTAATGTTTGTATAATACGGAGATAACATTATTCCCAGGAAGGGGAGATGAAGATTACTGCCACTGGATGCTGTGAGAGGGTTGCGTGCTGAATATCAAAGAGATGCTGGGAATGAGATGTCAGATTCCCCGATTGTCCATCCTTTGAGAGGCAATCGATGTAATCACGGTGTTTTCTTGATGGGTAATCATCGGCTTGGAGATTTTTGGACGATCAATCAAGAATGCTTACTGCCTTTAAGGTAGAAATGGAAGTGCTTTCCGAAACCAAATCATTTGTGTCTCTCAAGCAGAACAAACCTCAGAGACATGTATTATATTTTCGTGGAATGTCTGCGATAAAGCTTGGGAAAGATTGGTCGACGGAAAATGCTTAAACCTACAAAAATAAACAGTTTTGATCATATGCGATAGCAATTAACACCTCCTTCCTAAGAAAAAAAATAACACCTTTTGGCCACATTACAAATTTACCTGTACATTTTTGTACAGATAAATTTTGCTACAGAAATTACATTTAATTACTGTTAGATTTTTAATAAAAAATTAAATTACTTTCGATAAACACTATCAACACCTTGATTGACAATGCCCATGTACATTACCAAATAAATATTTCTAGAACGCAACACTGAGAATGTGATGAGTTCTGTAACTTTGACCATTGCGAAAACCGAATGACATCCTAAATTTTAAAAATCAGGTGTTTTGAACACTCCGATAACTTTTATCGTGATTAATTTTAGGTTACTGCCGAGTGTTGCGCATTCAACTTCTTTAGTCAACGTTTCGGATTCGTGCAGTCCGAAATGTTGCGCGTTGGCTAAAAGACGGACGAGGCACAACAATACTTTTGATCTTGAAAATCTCAAACCGTATCCCTTCGAAAATTCTTTCAAAAGACGAAACTATTACAAATAATATAAACCAAGCCAATCTGACAAAGCGTTTAATTTTAATTTGATATGAAAGTAAATTGGCCAAAACTGTATAAAGCTGTGCAAACATGTTTTTTTCAAGAACAAAAAAAAATTTAGCTTAACAAGACAGTTATTTTTAGGGTTAAGTACCTACCCCAAAAATTAAAAAGCACCCTACTTTAAAAATAAATCTAAGGGTAACAAAGGCTTGTTGAACAAGCCCAATAATTGCAAATTGGATGAACTTGAATTGCGCGCAAAGCATTCTTCTGACATTAATCCTAAAATAAAACCCCAAAGTGCATAATAAAAAATGCAATGCTTTCTATTTTATCTCTTTATTAGAATACCACAGTGCCTACTCAATCCTTGCATGAATGCGAGGATCATAGAAAAAAATCGCCGACCTAGAAAAATGCATTCAAATTTCACAGTTGCAAAATTCAAAACGGAAGTGTCCTTTGTGTATGTGAATTATTTATGTATTTATAGAAACATAGCACGTGTCGGGTTGGTGTCTTTCTTCTTTGGGTTCAATTGTTGGGCGGTCGCAATAATTTATTTCATTTTATTGGGAGGTTATCACAATGCATTAGTGCACGCATCTGCTCTTAACCCCCGTGAATATGCAGGGATGAGGTAATACTATTCTAAAATTAAATCATAACGAACCATAGGTAGGAACCCAAACAAAAAATAAACCTAACCTTACCAAAACAATGTTTTAGGTGCATTTTTGAAAGTTTTTGTCTGCAATATGTTTAAAATGTTTATGTTATTAAACTATGTTTATTGTTTATACTTAAATATGTATCACATAATAAATAATTAATTTGTATGATGGAATGTACCACATTGTTATTTTGTGCAAACTAGCGTTTTTTTATTACAAAAAAAATATATTGAAAAAATTATGGGAATAATATTATCATTTTCACTAGCATAGATCCTTGAGAAATCACTGGTTAATAAAATTCCGATTTTGTAAAAGAAAATTTAAATTATTTTCTGTTAAAATATTATATCACTAGCTGGTACCCGGCATGCGTTGCCATGCCATTTAATAAAGAAAATGTTTCTCCCTGCGCATCCTTTCCCAATCGTCCCGTTCCCCTTCCGCCTCCCCTTCCTGTCCCGCGTCCCCTTCCCCTCTGGCGTTCCCACTCCGCCTTTTCCGCCTTCCCTCTCCCCACTCCCTTCACCCGCTTCCCCTGTCCGTGAACGCCCCTCCCGAGTTCCTCTCCCCCCTCCCGAGTTTCCCTCCCCCTCCCCCTCCCGTGTTACCCTCCCCGCCCCTCCCGCGAACTCCCTTTCCTGAGTTCCCCTCCCGAGTTCCCCTCCCCTCCCTTATCCTTCACCCCTCTCCCATCCGCCTCACCCTCCCGCATTCCATACATTCAGTCCCGGTACATTCAGTTTTCAAACAGTTTGCGTAGCACCAATTGAAATTTTTTATACAAATTTCATAATGCTAGAGCTCACCAGTATATATAGAAACCTTTGCGGGCATACTCACAACAACTCGCCAAATTTTCATCGCAATCGGATGAACGGTTAGCAATTCGTGCTAAATGTATTTCGTCAAACTCGCGAACTGTCAAACGTACGAAGTTTTCTGAAATTATTCAATGTTCGGCGCAATTTTATTAATTTTTCTTTCCGTAAGAACCTTCTACAAATTATTAGAAAACTTAAAAAAAGCTTAAATTATTATTATTTTACTTCTTCAAACTTCGCATATTTATTTTGTGGCATCATTTTTCATATAATGAATAACTGATTACTTTGTATAAAACCACTATTTTTAAAACAATATCAACATGTTTCGACAACAATGTTGTCTTCATCAGGATATGTTATTATAATAGTAATAGTTATTAATTATTATTATTATAGTAACATATCCTGATGAAGACAACATTGTTGTCGAAACATGTTGATATTTTTTTTTAAATAGTGGTTTTATACAAAGTAATCAGTTATTCATTATACAATGATTTTGTCTTCATCAGGATATGTTATTATAATAGTAATAGTTATTAATTATTATTATTATAGTAACATATCCTGATGAAGACAACATTGTTGTCGAAACATGTTGATATTGTTTTAAAAATAGTGGTTTTATACAAAGTAATCAGTTATTCATTATATTATTATTTTGTTTGCTTCAATTACCCGAGGAACGTCAAGTGTTTGACAGGAAAGTTGGGTAGAACAGTTTATATGGGAAAATGAAAATGTTGTTTTTGCTATCTTCCTCGCAACTTTTCCATATTTTCTCACCTTTTAAACTTTCTCTGGACTACGACAAACATTTTAAAACCAAAATCAGCTAAATCGGCCCAGCCGTTCTCGAGTTTTAGCGAGACAAATGAACAGCAATTGATTTTTATATAAATAGATAGGTAGGTACAAACTCTGAAAGTGGCACTTAAATTCTTGAGATCTATAATTCGTTGAATCTGAGTTACCGACAAACTATCGAAAATGGTATTTTTTAAATTGTTATTATTTGGATTTACTTTTGGTCTAGGTTTAGATGATTCTCACGGCCAAAAGCATTATCTTTAATGATTTTTGGGTTCTTATCCAGTAGATATTGCGCTTCCTTCCTCCTTTAGCCAAAGTTTCAAACATCCTTCCAGCCGCGTCAATCATCAGGGCAGACGACATCTGCCAGAGGGTTCATAAAAATATTTTTAAATGTTTATAAATAAGGAAAATAAAGTACTTAAATTTTTAAAATAAGTGGTGTTCACAAAGTGATTGGTTTTCATTTAATTAAAAATGACGCCACGGAGTGAATTTGCGATAATCGAAGAAAGGAAATATTTTGTTTATATAGCAGTATTTAGAAAACATGCCTAGTAGGTATGTACATTGATGTGTATAAAACACCAACCCAATGGAGCGACAGCGCAATTTAAAACTTTTTTCTCCGATTGCTCGAGATTTTTTGGTTGAATATTTTCCACCCACATCATAAAAAATTATACCTCCGAATTTTATTATGGAGACATACAAACTGATAGTACGAGAGCCCACGACCAAAATTTTTGTCTCATAGCAATACGGCCAAAACCGCATCAAATCGATAGATACGATTATCCTGAACTCGAAAATACCAATATCAGACATTTTCCGCGTAGCGTTTGATCTGACCGAATTTTCAAAATAGTCAAAGAATTTTACCGAACTGCATCATAGCAATATGTCTAATTTGCAGACTGTAGTTGAATGATAGTTCTGAGATACCGGAAACATATTTTTCAGACGTTAGTGGTGTAGCGCAAACCCGTAAAATCACTTAAAAAAATTAAAAATGAGACAAAAAAAATGTCTCATAGCAATACGTCTGAAAATCTTTTTTATTAGTAAATTTTGGTTATTTGATGCGAACAAAACAATTTTCAGACGGAAATGTGAACGCATTAAATTTTGAGACCGTTTTGAAAATGTTAACAAATTTTACCGATCGGTATCATAGCAATATGTCTGAAAATTGTTGGACATGATAAAATAAGTTGTCCACATGTGCAAAAAATTTATATCAGACAAATTAAGTGTAGCACCTTCTCTATCAGACAACTTTTCGATACTCAGATATCATTTAAAAATCGTATTGAGGCATCTTGAATTTTCTGTTACAAATAGGCAGGAGCGTAACAAGCGCTGAGGCTGTTGAAATTAAATACTGATTGATTTGATAGTTTTGGTTTTATTTAAAGCACACTTGAGTAACTTTTACAAAAGAAATAAGTAATGTCATCTGTCAAAGTACATATAATAGACAAGGGAGATTCTTGAATATCTATGAAGGCTGTAAATTTAAAAAAACATTTAACAGAGGCGTCGGCCAGGCGACTCCGAAACGTTATTTTCGTTTTTGGGAGTATATGCTACACTTAAAGTGTCTTAAAACAGGTTTTTGGTAATCATACAGGTCGGCTAAATTTGTTGACATTTTCAAAAATGCGCTCAGGCTATATGCTACGCGCAAAATGTCTGAAAACAAACTTTTTCGTAATACAATTATAAAATCTATGTACATTTTCACTATCAGACGTATTGCTATAATACCGACTGTCTTTTTTTTGACACAGCAGAAATGGCCTCCCACGCAGTTGCTACACTTTCGACCGTTACTACACACCTAGACGGGTTCAGAATCATACAATCTAACGATTTTATAGGGTTTTTGCCGTATTGCTATGAGACATGGTTTTGGTCGTGGGCTCTCGTACTATGATTGTAGTTCTATATAGCCAATGAATTCATCTATCTTTTGTCGATTATCACATATTTGTATGATTTATAAAAAAAATATTATAAAATCGTAAACTTCTACTTAATTACTTACAAATAATGGAAAATTTGCCAAAATTGGCAATAAAGCAATCCGAGGTATTTTAAATAGCGTCATATTGTATAAAAAACGCTCCAGTAGATAATTGTTTATAATACGAATGTACCACCTACCTATAAATTTTACCCAAATGCAAGTTTAATCACCAAGTTATATGCATAACTAAATTAGGTTATGAAGTACGTTTTGCCTACGTTTTACCTACGTTTTACCCTTTTGAAGGACTACGCGAAATCAATTTTAATTTCAAACCAAGAAGTGAATAATGTGTTTTCAACATATAATACTAATCACTAAGCGGATCCTTAGCGAAAAAAAAATTCCGTTGTATATTGAAATTAGGCAAGTCACAAATTGAATGTTCTTTAAGATAACGTATTTTCATTCATTGGAAATAATTTTGGCACCCCTAAAATAACAAAAGGCCGGTAAAGTAACGCAACCGATCCGGTGGTTAATTGATTCACCATATCGTTATCATAACATTACCCCTATCCAATCCGAGTAGTATAACAGGGAATAATAGCGAATTGTCACGAAATATTGGGCGCTAAAGATGGGACGCCAGATAAAGGGTGATACTTGGGGAGCTTTTAGAGAGATGTCGATTATTATGATACTGCCATTTGTAATTTATTTAAAGTAAATGTATTATCACAAAACTTATTATATTTTGCCATTTGATTAAGTTTGTTAAATTTACTTTTGATCTCTTCAGAGTTTTCGGATCTTAAATAACTCAAACCTTAAATAGCTCATAAACTCAAAAAGCAGATTTTTTCAGATAGTGAAACTAAATATTATATTTTTGGTACTTATGGATATGGATTTGAAACGTTAAATTTATATTGATTTAAACTAGAATAATTCATATTTTCAAGGGTAATAATGTCAATTACTTAGTCATTTTTGGAACCAGTTTATTCTGAATTTTATGAAAAGAAATAACGTTTTCATTACAAGGTTAGATTTTTTATAGGTCACGCATAAAAGTAAATACACCTACAAGAAAAAAGAAACACTACATATGACATTGTTTAAAATATAAATTAACAACTAGCCGACCCGGCAACGCGTTGCTGTGACTAACGAAACATAACGCCATCTACTGGATGGTTACACAACCTTTGATAAATTAACTCACACCGCCATCCGTAAATTTGTACACAAATCAAATCCACACCGCCCGCTTGCCAACCCGCTCGTATACCATACAGACATTCTCCTATATATATTACATATTTCAACCAATTTACACAAAACCTTGACAAATTATATACCTTTTCGTTATTTGTTTTAGGGTGTTATGCCGTGTTGCGCTACCTCCTTCTTTAGCCAACGTTTCGGACAGCGTTGCAGTGTCCGAAACGTTGGTTAAAGAAGAAGGTAGCACAACACTGCATAACACCCCAAAAACAAATAACGTAAATACTTTTGGCCGTAAAAATCTAAAAACGTATCCAATTATATACCTAAACATTTCTCATGATCATGAATCACTCTATCGATTGGTGAAAACCGCATGAAAATCCGTTCAGTAGTTTTTGAGTTTATCGCGAACAGACAGACAGACGCGGCAGAGGACAAAATATGTAGAGATAAACATTTTTTTTTAAATTGGGTCATCTAAACTCATTACTTAAACTAAATATGGTGCACTTGTGTAGATACCTACCTACTTCTATTCGAATGCAGCAAAATGAATGTACTGGTATGTACTAAACAATCAGTATGATGATCATTGATCATAAATCATCAATGTTATCTTTGCTTATGTTAAATTGTTCGATTAATTATTTTTAATCAACATTGTGGTACCGTTTTCACCACAAAGTAGATAAAATGTATATGACATATGATATTGTCCGTCGCAGTATCTGGCCCATTAGCTCAGTTGGTTAGAGCGTCGTGCTAATAACGCGAAGGTCGCGGGTTCGATCCCCTCATGGGCCAACTTTTTTTTTTTATAAATCTTATTTTAGCGAACACGATCCAACAAAAATAAACAGAAATAGAAAACTAAGCTTTGTAGAAACCAAATCATTTTTTCTATTTCACATTCCGCTCATATTTTTAGGAAGCGGTGACCGAAGATTATTTATTTGTCAAAAACCAATATGCAAGTGTTTTTTCCTCTAATCGGTATAAAATAATTTTTTTTAATAATTTATACGTTTTTTAATAGTTATAATTTGTAATAAATAATTGTAAAGAAACATTGATCATAATTGTGAAATTGAATGAATACCAAATGTAGTATTTTTGCACAAGTTGATGAATTCACGATATTTCTGCATTTTTAACCCAAAATCGTGATTTTTACAATATGATTTTTTGGAATTTCATAAGCAGCGATTTGCGAAGCTAGCAGTCCACAACGGAGTGCCACTGACCCTGATGTATGGTAGTGAGTCATGGAACTGGCAGAAAGAGGACGATAATAGACTGAATGCCGTGATATGTGTGGTGAAACCTCGTGAAAAATGTAGAGTTCACAAATAATGCGAGGCTGATGTAAGCATACATAGAGCGGATGAACGATTAAAGGATGTAAGGAAAATATATGACGCTAACATGAATTTTAAAACTAACGCTTAAGGAAGCCCGATGACATGGCACGATCAAGTGAATAAAATACTATATAGTCGGATAATGCAAGAGTCAGAATAACACAGTTAAATTTGACCAATCCTAATATTGAAATAGCGCTTATTTTTTACCCCTCTTAGGACGAATATTCCATATTCACTATTCATAAGATAAAAAATATGTCATTTTCCTTATTTAATACTGAAATAAAACTAATGGCCTCTAAATGTTTCCTCAGTGTAGATACGTATGAACATTGAACACAGGTATGTTTAGCGAAGTCGTTTTAAAAGAAAATTGGTCCAGTTTTAATAATCTTGTACAGTAAGTGAGTAACTCGTACGATCCCCTCCCCTAAGCCGGAGAGTTAAGTGAGGCAGAGCAAAAAGCATTCCAGAACTTCCGACATTATCAATGCATCTCTTTCAGCATTCCGCAATCAATTTGCCTCCAATCTCCTGTACCAAAGTGAACGTTTTCACAAGGGTGACTATGGATTCGATCCATTTGGAAACTATCAAATATTCACATTTGATATACTTTCATACAGACTCTGTCAATCTAACAAACCAGATTCATTTAAGTTTTCTTTTCAATGAGAATAAAATAAAATAAAACATTTATAAACCAACACTACGACTCTTGAAGACCTGACCGCCTGTTGTTGTCTCCCTGTTTCGTATACCCAAGAATGCAATTTTAACCTCCACAATGCTCAGTCACCAAGTTTCTCGACTCTTTAAATAATTTATTGGTACGTAGGTACATCTTGTGGTTGTACCCGTTGACAAGATTCTTGAGATTCCTCTCAAAAACATCTAATTCGCTTTTTTCTATCTTTATATCTGACCCTTACTACTTTAATAAATGTTTTATTGGGGTTGGGTGTGGTTCTTCTCAAGGTGAATCTCAAATCTCCTCCGCAACTTAAGCAGATATATGCGTTAAAAATACGACAGCAGTCAAGTACAATAAGCGTGTTTATACGTCAGCGCGTGTGTCTCCATAGAAATCGTTCCAAATCCATTATTGTTTTAGTTACATCCCTAAAACAAAAAGTGAAAGGTCGATAGTAGATCAAGGTGTACATCCCTATTCAAGTTGTCCATAGAAATACATAACAAGATAAGCTGTCAGTCGCTTAGTTGACACAAATATTTACGCGCCCAAATTTACTACCGGCGGCTCAACCGCGCTCGACATTGTTAATTTTTATTAAATATTTTTATATGAAATAATAAAAAGTGAGGTAACAAAAGTGTTTATTACACATTTATACAATAGAATAAGTATTGTTGTTTACATAATCTGTGATTTTAGTACCGTTTTCACATAAAAACATCACGTGAGTCATTTTTATCTATTTTTAATGTTTGCGCTCTAAATTTTAATATTTACAAATGTTAATATTTATTTGTAATATGATAATATGAAAGCTTATTTTGTAACCTTTTTAAAACAGTTGTTACTATTCGGCTACGTTCAGAAATGTTTCATTTATAGAGCTTTAATTGTGAAGCAGTAATAACAAAAAGTTTTCGTAAAATGTCATTTCGTTAGAGACATTTTAAGGGCTTAAATGGCGATTTTCGGAGGGGTGTCTTAAGTATTTATTTTTCTAGGTGTGATTTTTTTTATGTGTTTCTTCGATATCTTATTAAAGCTTGTGATCTGATTGACTGACAATAGCGAAGTTCTGTTTTCGACCGGTTTACATTTCGTCTGTCTGTAAATTTGTTTGTACATTCCGTTTCCGGTTCCAGATGACGAAAATTTTAATGGTTAAGTAATAATATTTTTTCAAATGTGAAATCTTCGTGTTTATTTAAACTTTCTTATTCGCATTATTTCAATTAATAAATTATTTTTACCCACTTCCCCGAAGAAAGTTTGAAAAAAGAATTGTCACGGAAATAGTTTCGTTTCTTTGGACAAATATTTTTTTTTAAATGCTGCATAAAATATATGGTTACAAAGCACGTAGGTATTTTTTTACAAACTTAATTTAATTATGTATTTGACTTATTAAGAGAGACTTAGAACGGGTTGTTTAAAAAAATTTAAACAATTCATAAAATATTTGAAGTTAATTTTCACGTACTGTGTAAATTCTTTTCAAGTTATGTTACTATTTCAGTTTTATGAAGCAACTGGCCTATAATGATATAATAATAGGACTTTAATTGAACTTACATAGGGCGTAAAAATTAACTTCAAATATTGGATGAATTGTAAATTTTTTTTGGAAAACCCCGCCCTTAGATCTACCGTTCACAGAACAACAAGTTAAAAAAACTATAATTTATGATGTGAAGGTATGTTCGTTCAATCACAGAATCCGAAAGTAACTCAAGAAAATACCTAATGACCATTATTTCTATTTCCCTTCACGTTTTATCATTTTAGACGGTTGCATGACGGATTGCAGGATGGAAAGGTCTTGAATAAAACATGCTCAAATCCTCGAAAATATAGTCACCCCAGCAATAAACTTCAAAACAATGTACTCAGAAGTCCGTAACAAGCCCCTGGGGGAGCAATTAACTCGACGTGAGCCGAACCATTTTCAATTTTGCTAATAATTCCCCGCAACGATTACAAAGAAAAATTGCCGAAGCGCACTCCAATCAATAAATTTCGCATTACTTTCGAGACTTTCTTAAATTACCAAAAAACTACTACATTTTATTTCCCAGACTAATACCTAATAACCTACTATTAAAGGAGCTAAATTTGTGGGATTTATTTTGTAAATTGTGATCGTAACATTTTTTTTACAAGTTAAACAGATTTATAAAGGTAATATATATTTTTTTAATTTCCAGCAAATGGTAAATACAATTAATATTTTTGTGCCTTTTTTCTTTTGTTTTCTACTAGCAAATGAGACATTTTAGCGCCATTCGGATGGTTTTTCTTTTTGTTTGTAAATATATTTTTTGAATTTCAAGCAATAGGTGGTAAATAGCGTTAATATTTTTGAGCCGATTTTGTTGTTTTCAACTAGCAAAGGAGACATTTTAACGCCATTCGGGTGGTTTTTCACTATATAATAAAATAAATTATCACTTTATTATTATCTACATCTGATACTTTTCCCATGCTACAGAAATTAAAATATGTTTGAGATGAGGTATGAGGTAGTAATAGTATACAATTGGTTACCCTGTATAAATAGCAAGTGCGCCCCAAGTGATTAAATTTGGCAGCTATCTCTGGTCTGGAGCTCCAAAATACCTGAAAAACCCTTGACTCTGTGGAGAACCGGGCGGTCCGTCTAATAGATTCTCCTAACAAACGAATTGCAATCTTTAGGGCACAGGCGTCGCGTCAAATGGTAATGCTGTCCTTGATCTACCGGAATTTCTATGGAAGAGGTTTTGAGAAACTAGCGTCATTGATTCCTTTGGCACTGGTGAACAATCGGGAAACACGTCGAACACGCGCCCAACATTTGTACACAGTTAACATTTGCCACATGAGAACGTGTCGTTTCTTCGACTCGTTCTTGAGTTCAACAGTTCGGCTGTAGAACGATTTGCCGGCTGTATTTCATCCCTCGTACAACATGGAACATGGGTTTCCTCAAGATCTAGGTTCACTCCTTCCTTCTACAAAAAGACCCTCCACACAGCAACCCTAAAGATGACACAGGCCTTTAGGGAAATAATTTTCGTCAGGGCTGTTAATTTAATTTTAATGTTTCGTGTGGAGTTAATGTAAAACAAAACTACGAATGAAGCAAAGAGTGTGTGCCAAGGCGTAGTTGATCCAGAATATCTACAGCCTGCATGTCGGACGAATATCTACAGCTCATGTGTTGAACTAATATCTACGAACTTCAGAGTGTTGACTGATATCTACAGAGCTAAGGTCGGACGAATATCTATGACGGTCCCAGTGTTGACTAATATCTACAGAGCGTAGGTTGAACTAATATCTACAGAGCGTAGGTTGGACTAATCAGCTAAATGTGTCCAATAGACCGATATTAGGGATTTTTACATACATACTTACATAAATTAAGTTTTTTAAACTGCCTACGCAATATTACGTAATTCCAATATGCTATACATAATTGCAAATCCAACCTCTGCCAGTGCTGTTGATATTCGTCAACACTTTGGTTCTCATAGATATTAGTCAACAGTTTGAGCTGTAGATATTCGTCAACACTTTGGTTCTCATATCATCCTGTAGATGACGCTAAGATTAGTAGACGCCTCCGTTGATTGGCCTTCGTCTATGCACACCTTTCAGAGTTACATTGCTTTTTCCTTTAAAATTTTTGAAACCGGGGAAAAAATCACCTGTCAGCGTCAATGCTTATACCACGTGCCTGGCTGATTTCTTAATACGAGTGATATATATATATAAAATACTAAAGTCACTGGTCGTTTATTTCTACCACCCTTTCATTAGACTGAAGTTAATGTCATATATTTACAAAAATTTACTTACAAGGGTTCTTTCCAATTTTATCCTGTTGTAAAACGACGCTTCTACCGCAGGGTTGGGCAAACTACTGCCTATTAAAATACAAAAATGTATAGAGTCCGCAAACACATTGATCCGTTTCCATTGATATGTAGGCAAGACTTTTGAGCAGCGATGTGGAGGTCGCGGGTGCGCAACCAAATTTAATTTAATTTTTTTATTTATTTATTGTTTCTTTACACTGTAGGTAAAAATGTTTACAATACAATTTGTTACCTCACTAGGACAAGCCTGTGTTGAGGTTAACAATAATTATACAAGTTAACAAAATAACACAAAATTATACAGATTTTGAAAGAACAATATTGTTGTATTTCTTACAGATTGAGATTATGGGTACCCAGTACCCACTAAACTGATGGCGCTAGGTAGTACATTAATGTAGACTTTTAGGGTGACCATAGTTGATTTGATTTGTGTTAATTGATTTGTGTTTTCACAATTTAATCATCTAAAACAATATAAGATATATTTGCGGCACGTTTCAGAGAGGGAGATACTCTCAGTATCGTTCTGGTGAAAGTCCACCATTCGGAATTGAAACATAGCTGAAATGGCTTTAGCCGTATTTGAATATCCAGGTACTTCCCCACCTTCCTCTTCCTCGTGTACTTCCCTCCCCATTTACGTTCAGCCTTGCAACATACCCCAATTGGGGATGCCATAGTCTCACTGGCTACAGGCGGTTGTAAGCAGTTCTTCAGCTTTCACTAGGGCGATACTGAGAGTATCTTCCACTCTGGAACGTCCTGAAAATATAGCTTTTGTTATTAAAATTTACTTGCGCCCGCCGTAATTTGATCCTGCGACCTCCGGGTCGCTAGTCGAGAGCCTTACCCGTCAACTACGGAGGCCGTCAAAGCAAAGTAAAAAGCCAAAACCAAAGGTTTCTTCGTCTTCTCACAAGGATTCAAAATATCTTTGATTTTGATTACATTTCTTCTGGTACGGTTCTGGCACAGATTTTATTATTTGCATTTAATAAAAATGATGACATATTTATTGAACGAGTTTAAACTATTCGCATACGACCCTGCAGTAAAATAATTGTTTGTCCGACCTTGCTCTACTGTGTAATAAAATATTCAGTTATTTTTCTTTACAGAAGTACAACTTCCTTTTCCGATAAGATTGAGGCGTGAAGTTTAAATGGCGCATACTAATATATTAATGTAAAGAAAAACCACCTTCAGTCGGCGCCGCGCGCTGTTGCAAGAATTCAAAGTGGCGTATCTCCATAACAATCCGGGGCACGGCTTACACCAGTTGCGAATGCATTTTTAATCTAAATTCATGTTTAATATTGCACTTAAGATGGCTGTTAGATAGGGGAGGATAAAAGCCTAGGGGGTTGTAGGATAACTTGCTGTATTTCAATTTTCGCCGCTCATCCGCGGATCTTATCGTGGTATAATGAAAAACATTCAACGTGTGCGGCATGTTTTTGTAAAGGTTTAAGAATTTATCTTCCATACCGTGGAGAGTTTTCGATAGATTTAAATGTTTGATCATTTGGACATTTTTCCATTTGGATTTTGTACATTTGAGCATTGTCTAATTAGGCAATTATTATCTATTTTTGGAGCGCTGGTTTTGAAAATATTTGGACATAATAAATCTGTACCCGAGAAACATGCAAGTTCAAAAATTTAAAGAAATGAGTTTTTGATGCAGACTTAAAGTAAATTATCATGTTTATTAGTGGCAGAAAGATACAAGTCGTATCATGAAGAAAAAGAGGATTTTCAAAAATGTATACGGACGCAATTACCTTAAACAACTTGCAACAACTACCTTAAAAGCAGAAAAATGTACATGGACTTGCATCTTTATGATTTATTAAATGAAAGAACACACTTTGTAAAACACCACTTTTTATTATAATTGATATTTAAAAGCCAACCAGGTTTCGCTCGATCTCGAGCTTCATCAGGGCTATTATAACAACTAAAGTTAATTATCTACAGACATACATATATAAAAGACATTAACAGGATGAGTGAAAGAGCTAGCAATATTATAGACAACACCCTATTGGTGCCAGAAAGTGAAGCAAATTGACAAGAGGGAGACAACAATAATTACAGGATGAGTAAGTAAAGGGGGGGAGGGAGAGGGAAGGAGTTGTTTAAGAAGAGTTTAGCGGAATAAATTAAAAATGAGACTATCAGATAAATTGATTTGGTTATTAATAATATTTGATTTATTATTAACGGCTTTTTTTTATTTCGAGGGCTTCTAGATTGTTTAACCTAATTCCGATTCCATTTTTATGTAATATTTTAGTCCCGGAGGTTTTATCGAATGAGTGGTTAGTTTCTAGTAGATGGTTTGCAAATTCTGAAAAAGCATTACTATTTAAACATCTTAGATGTTCTTTAATTCTTATGTTTACATTTCGGGCCGTTTTTCCAATGTAAAATGCAGAGCAATCATTACAACTTAGTTTATATACGCCAGAGTGGCTAAATTTATCATCAATATCTTTAGTGTTAATTAAATATTTCCTTTATTTACGAATAACTTTTCTTCGTTAAGCGTAAAAAAATTCCCTCCGGAAATAAAACCCGCCTTTTACACTAATAACAACTTAGGTAAATATTTAATTAACACTAAAGATATTGATGATAAATTTAGCCACTCTGGCGTATATAAACTAAGTTGTAATGATTGCTCTGCATTTTACATTGGAAAAACGGCCCGAAATGTAAACATAAGAATTAAAGAACATCTAAGATGTTTAAATAGTAATGCTTTTTCAGAATTTGCAAACCATCTACTAGAAACTAACCACTCATTCGATAAAACCTCCGGGACTAAAATATTACATAAAAATGGAATCGGAATTAGGTTAAACAATCTAGAAGCCCTCGAAATAAAAAAGCCGTTAATAATAAATCAAATATTATTAATAACCAAATCAATTTATCTGATAGTCCCATTTTTAATTTATTCCGCTAAACTCTTCTTAAACAACTCCTCCCCTCTCCCTCCCCCCCTTTACTTACTCATCCTGTAATTATTGTTGTCTCCCTCTTGTCAATTTGCTTCACTTTCTGGCACCAATAGGGTGTTGTCTATAATATTGCTAGCTCTTTCACTCATCCTGTTAATGTCTTTTATATATGTTTGTCTGTAGATAATTAACTTTAGTTGTTATAATAGCCCTGATGAAGCTCGAGATCGAGCGAAACCTGGTTGGCTTTTAAATATCAATTATAATTAAAAGTGGTGTTTTACAAAGTGTGTTCTTTCATTTAATATATAATGTCACACCACAAAGTGTTTGCTTCCTTCGATAAAATTATATCGGCTAGTACTGCCAATAAAGCAAAATATTATAAAAACTATTCCATTAAATACAGACTTATGTGTTTAGATATATATTTTTACAAAGAGTGTTTAAAGTGCAAAGTGTTTCCGAACTATATTAATGTAAATTTTAATCGTGTCAAAAATAATAATTTATCTAAACCCTCGATGTACCAAGCCAAAATAGCATGGCTAAAAGAAGATCTGAAAAATGCATACAAAAAACGGAACAATATTAAATTAAAACTTAAACTCTTACATATTGAACTTGTTCATGAACTTCATGCGGTTGAATGGGACCTGTTCGATGATAAAATTAGAAACTTCGTTTCTATTAAAGCATTTAAAAAACGTGAAACCTTAAACAAGAAACTAAAAAACTTGTGCATTCCTTACCAAACGCTAAATAATAGTAACCATATAAAACATACACATCAGTTTTTTGATCGTGTCAAAAATCTCTCTTCTGGACAATTTAACAATCAAGAAATCGACCTATTAGCTAAAGGTCTTAAATATAACTTAAAATATAATAAAAATAACTTCAATAATGCTATTCAAAATGTTGCAGTAGACATCGAAACTGCTCTGTTTAATAAACCAAAACCGTTTCTATACAAAAGTGCCGAAACCTTAAAAAAATTAATTCCAAAATTCAATCTTCACCTGAAAGCAGATCCCGAAGCTATCACCATAAAGAATATACGTAATAAGTTAAAAAACGACAATTTAATCTTAACGAAAGCTGACAAAGGCAACACTGTTATCATATTAAACAAAAGTGATTACAACTCAAAAATTGAAGATTTCATCAAAAATGATATGTTTAGTGTTTTACCAACTGACCCTACCGTAAAATATTTAGATAATGTAAAATGTGCCCTAAAAAATTGTAAAAACTCTATTTTTCACGATGAGTCATATCACCAAATAAAGTTTCTCACAAAAAATCCCAAACCACCAAAACTGTACGGATTTCTCAAAATACATAAAATGAATTGCCCCATCCGACCTGTGGTCTCCTGTTGTAATTCCCCTAATTTTAAATTGTCTTCTTTTATTACAAAGATATTTAATGATACCAATGTGTTTTCCCCAAAGTATACCATCAAAAATTCATTAGCATTGATTGACGAACTGAAGGACCTGGTTCTTCCCGCTAACTGCAAATTAATATCATTCGATGTAGTCAATTTATTTCCCAATGTTCCCATCACTGAAAGTAAAACCCTAATATCCAATTTACTTAATAATTCACACTTAACTAAAGATCTAGCTAATGACATGTCACGTCTTTTTAATGTTTGTTTGAACCAAAATTATTTTCAATATAATAATATTATTTATCAACAAAAGGATGGCTTGGCCATTGGGGCTCCTACGAGTCCTCTTATCGCCGACATTTTTATGGATAATTTAGAAAATAATATTTTTGCTTCTAAATCACCTCTCTTAAAAAATATTTTATTGTGGCGACGTTACGTTGATGATGTTCTGTGCATTTGGACAGGTACCGACAGGCAATTAAACTCTTTTCTTAAAATAATAAATTCCTTTCACAAACAAATTCAATTTACTTTAGAAATAGGTATTAACTCAACCTTGAATTTTCTCGACCTAACTTTAAGTATCACTAATAATAAAATTGATTTCGATATATACCGTAAACCTACCTATACTGATACTACCATTCATAATTCATCCAACCACCCCATATCCCACAAACATTCTGCCTTCCACTCCATGATACATCGATTGATTACAGTACAATTAAATAATAATAACTTTAATAAGGAATTATCCATAATTAAACAAATTGCTATAAATAACGGGTATGAGACAAAACTAGTAGATAATATTCTTAATAAAAAGTTGAAACAAGTAGCATCAAATAAATTTCTTTTTAATAATCCTAATAATAATATAAATACTAATCACCAATTCCAATGGCGTAAAGTACTGTTTACGAATAACTTTTCTTCGTTAAGCGTAAAAAAATTCCCTCCGGAAATAAAACCCGCCTTTTACACTAATAACAACTTAGGTAAATATTTAATTAACACTAAAGATATTGATGATAAATTTAGCCACTCTGGCGTATATAAACTAAGTTGTAATGATTGCTCTGCATTTTACATTGGAAAAACGGCCCGAAATGTAAACATAAGAATTAAAGAACATCTAAGATGTTTAAATAGTAATGCTTTTTCAGAATTTGCAAACCATCTACTAGAAACTAACCACTCATTCGATAAAACCTCCGGGACTAAAATATTACATAAAAATGGAATCGGAATTAGGTTAAACAATCTAGAAGCCCTCGAAATAAAAAAAGCCGTTAATAATAAATCAAATATTATTAATAACCAAATCAATTTATCTGATAGTCCCATTTTTAATTTATTCCGCTAAACTCTTCTTAAACAACTCCTTCCCTCTCCCTCCCCCCCTTTACTTACTCATCCTGTAATTATTGTTGTCTCCCTCTTGTCAATTTGCTTCACTTTCTGGCACCAATAGGGTGTTGTCTATAATATTGCTAGCTCTTTCACTCATCCTGTTAATGTCTTTTATATATGTATGTCTGTAGATAATTAACTTTAGTTGTTATAATAGCCCTGATGAAGCTCGAGATCGAGCGAAACCTGGTTGGCTTTTAAATATCAATTATAATAAAAAGTGGTATTTTACAATGTGTGTTCTTTCATTTAATATATAATGTCACACCACAAAGTGTTTGCTTCCTTCGATAAAATCTTTATGATTTAGTTAAATTTTGAGTATTATGACTATGACTCAAATCCTACGTATTATGTAATAGTATGACTCAAATGGTATATTACTACGTTTTCCATGGAAGTAAACAATTTCCAAACATTGATCCTTTCATAATACACCACATGTCATAACAAAATATTCCACTTCATTTCGAAGCAGAAGGACTCAAGTCCGTGTTTTTCTTTGACTCAAGTCAGCGTTTTTTTTTTAAACAATATTTTTTAAGGCTTTACATTTAAAATATTTCGTTTTATTTGCTAATTTTTAAAATAAAACTAATTGATTTAATAATTATTTTTTGTTATCTGTCAGCATGGATATTCGAAGAAGTTATGAGACCATAGTTACAGAAAAAAATGTTTTTTGGCTCTCCTGAACATTTACCTTTTGGTACTTGCATCCGTATGCTTCTCGGGTACAGATATTTTGTCATTTGGAATTCGTTTGATCTTTGTCTATCTGCAAATTTTATTTTTATCCAGTTGGCCATTGATTGAACCATTTGGACCATTTGGACCTGTATTCATTTTGACTTGTTCATTTGAATATTTATACAAAAATTTCCAGAACAAAATATGCTTCTTCAAATACAGCAAATTTATTTAGTGGCACCATTTTAATTCCAAATTAAAAGATTTATTTGTTTTAACCACTTTTAATATTTATATCTAAACTGACATTTTTCTAGAGCGATGCTCTCTTCCTCAGGGTTTACTAAAAACTAATTATAAATAAACTTACCGGTGTCAATTATCCCCCTTCCTAGTCCTACCTTTCCATTTACACCGTTAAGTTTATTTGTAATTAGTTTTTTAGTAAACCCTGAGGAAGACAGTTTTATAGACATGACGGTTTTATAGACATAAAAGTGGTTAAAACAAAAGAAAAAAATATGGCAAATATACTCTCCATTTGGACATAATTGTAGACGACTTACTACGATGAATTAAAATGTCATGAAAATTCTTGAAAGGTTATGTTGGTGTCTGTATGCACATAAATACGTGTGCGGGCACATACCCCTTTGTTACCAAAACTTACCCCCAATGTGAAAAGTGCACTCTTAAATTCGCTGTATCCACGTACAAACATTTAAACATTCAATTTAGCTAATTTTAAATATGTTCATAATAATTCCACAAATTAAAGTGCCTGCGGCGCAGCAGCACTGTCCTGGTTGGCGCGGGGTAATCTGGATCATTTGGCACGCTTCTTCGGGGGCCTTAGCGCCGAAAAACTCGCCCCAATTTAGCGGCCATTAGCGATCTCCGGCGCTATAATACGCCCAATTAGGTTACCGCTGAGCCCAGAGGCGGCCGACCACATAGCATTACCCTGCTGTCTCTCTGCTTGTGTGGTGGATTGTGGATTGTGGACGGCCGCACGCCGCCCAATGCCCGCGGTGCCTCTGCTTTGCCCGCGCTGCCCGCTCTGCCCGCTCTGCCCGTGCGGTGCAACGAGAGCTCTCCGTGCAGTAGCTTCGTTTTGATAGTCGTTGAATTATGTCGGATAATTGACTATATCGACTAATTTACAGTTTTTGGTGTAAAATTATCATTGCATCTGATGGAATGAAACAAATATGAGAGAAGTGTAAAACGTATGCTTAAAATTTGGATTCCAAGACAAACTTTTACTATTGATTTTTATTCTAATCACAGGAGACCAAATTTGTCCCAGCTCACATAGGTCTTATATAAATGTTTGTATCTCCCTTACCGACATGCTGAGTAATATGATCTAAACGGGTTGTAAGGAGAAAACTCCACGCTCTATATTCAAATTTAGAATTTAACCATAGAAAATTTTTAATTCGCACCCCTGTGAAAAAATTTTCCGATACCAGTTTGAGAATAATGTTTATAATTTCTAGATTTTTTTAATCATTATTTTTTTATGAAACGACAAAATCATGTAGTGATAATAACGTTTATTATATATTTGCCTAATAAAATGTCTTTTTTTTTCGTTATCAGAGTGATTTTATCCCCGGCTGGGTAAGACGGTTTGTTTTGGCAATACGATATAACCCATAGTATATTGTGAAACCTCACTAGAGTTCTAACTGTACGGAGTTCGGTGACAACTATTGCAATTTACTATTCTCTTTAGAGATGTCACGAATATTCGGCTACCACTTTTTTTACTATTCGGTATTCGGCCGAATATTGCAAACCATTCGGCCGAATACCGAATACCAAATCATGAAAAAAACGCGTAATAAATGGATATTACTCACAAAAAAATTTATTTTAACAAAAATCAGCAATCAAATTTAGACGATTTTTTATTAAATTGGGCCATTTCGTAAAGCTTTATACGAACGGACAGTGAGTTTTTTTAAAGATATACACACTATAAGAAACACAATTTTATGTAACCATCAACAAATAATGCGTGTTGTGACACAACCTACTCGCAAATGAAACTAATACACCCACGGCGTAGTTACCGCATGCACTTCGTCAAAACTTGTCACCCGTGAATGTATCTACTAAGTGTCGCCGAATATTCGGCGATTCGATCAAGAGCCTAGCCGAATATTCGGTATTCGGCAAAATCACTATACGTGGCACCTCTAATTCTCTTCCTCCGCTGTCGGACTCGATGAATACGTAATGAAAAATATTTTGATCGTAAAAAACTATCAAAAAATCTAGTTGCTATAACATGAAATCGCTTATTTGTTAACAATTTCGCCGAATACGTATGATTGACATAAAACAAAATGAACTCATACTTCATATCGATAGTCCCGAACGATTTGCTGGCTTATTGTTGGTACAAGCTGTTTTATGATCTGGTTTAATAAACCTCGTAAGAGCATGTGCAACTCCCACAGTATGTTGTGCCGGGTTCATAAAGTTGTGTGCCAGAACATTTTTAGTGCCTATGAAAATAATGGTGATCTTAATCCCACGGGAGCTGCTCTTAATCTAGTGTCGTTTATGACCAATAATTGAAAGGACATTAAATTAGAATTTTTAAAAGACTTTTTAATTCACATCGGCATGCGTAGACGTCCATTAAACCAATAAAAACGCTAATATTGAAGACCGTGTTTTTAATAAGTTTATTAAAAAGCATTAAAATTTTGATGACAAATAGCTGTGGACGGGCAAGCACAAATCATTGAGCAGTTCCCAGAGAGCGCAGAGTTCTTGATTAAAACCCTAGCTCCATGATGTCATCAAATTGTATTATGCTTTATGCGTAAAATTATTCACTTTCAATGAACTGAAATTTGCTTTGAATATAAGTGTCATTTTGAAAATCGGAACTGCTTGTGTAAAGAATAATTTAAACGGGCGATTAAAGTAGGCAACTAACTACATGTAGCTAGTATTATAGATAATATTTTTATAAATATATTTCGACGGTCCCGAAGAACAATGTCGGATGTGCGACTTTGCTCTTTAAAGTTACGTTTAAGGATTTTTACTGTTTTTGAAATCAAGAAATATATCTACCATTTAAGAAATATGCTATGCATTTAATTACATTTCATTGAAAATTCCGAAAATACAAACTTTTAAATCATCTAAACGAAGAAAACCTTAAATGGGACATGCACATAAATGGAATCACTAAAAGCTTACGAGACTTGTATATTTCTTCAAAAACCTAAGAAACATACTACCTAGGAAAGACATCAAATAAGTATTTTATTGTTTATGTCATTCCCGTCTCGAGTACGGAATTCTAGTATGGGGATCTGCAGCAACAAATCATATTAACCTTAACCACTTAGATATTGCTCAGAAGAGCATTATAAAAACCATACTAAAATTACCCATCAGAACCCCCTCAAAAGATATTTTTAAGTGTTTTGACATTTTAAATTTAAAACAAATATATGCCAAGAATATTCTTATAGGTCATTTTAAAAACAGAAAATCTCCTAATGAAACTCGGATACATGACACAAGAGCCTCAAAAAAGGATATACGAGATGTTACAACAT
The DNA here is from genome assembly GCA_917880885.1 of Limnephilus marmoratus. Taxonomy (NCBI): domain Eukaryota; kingdom Metazoa; phylum Arthropoda; class Insecta; order Trichoptera; family Limnephilidae; genus Limnephilus; species Limnephilus marmoratus. Next base: position 25,685,951 of record OU862921.1, on the reverse strand, counting down.
TCAAGACAAGTTTTGGCCAAAGAAGCCACATATATCTGGCAACCAAACTTTACAACATACTTCCTCCAAGTTTGAAAAAGATAGAAAAGATAAATAAGTTTAAGGAAAAAATCAAAACATGGGTGAAAGAAATTAATGCAGACATACTAGAGAATGTATTAAAAAAATCATAGAAAATAAATAACGGAAAATCAAAGAAATCTACCAGTCCGCCACAGCACAGGACCACCTAGTGAGGAGGACTAAGAACAAACAGATGAAATATTTATGTAAGTATATTATCATGTCTTGTAATTCTCATCAAACCTGTAATTAAATAGTCACTAATAAAAAAAATATAAAGAAAGTTAAAATTAGCCAGTAACACGATTTTCAATTTTCATCAGATGCGACATTGTTCTTCGGAGCCGTCGATTTTTATTGTTTTTTCAAAATCGGAATTATAATATTCCGTGGTATTTCACGGGTCTACGCTAGTAGGTATATTATATTTTGATCAGGAAATCAGTGAGTATTATTGGTTGCAATATTATTTTTACTGACTAAGAGGAATGAGCGAGCACTGGATGTTTTTGAAAGGAAAATTTTGAGGCGTATCTTCGGCCCGGTTTTAGAAAATGAATTTTGGCGCAGACGTTACAACAATGAGCTATATTCTCTGTTTAAAGAGCTAAACGTCACAAAATTTATAAACTGGGAAGACTTCGGTGACTGAGTCATGATGAAGAGAACGAGGCGGGTTAAAAAGCGGAATAATATGAAATTTGTAGGGCTTTCTCTGTCTGGAATTACTGAATCAACACAACAACTATCGACCCGTAACATATTTTATATGATGTACGTAGGTACTAAACAAAAATAAAAATAATAATTTTGGCAAAATTGTTCAAAATATTAAATAAGCTCTTAGAATCAGACACTTGAAATTATATCTTTCTTAAAAAGGGGTGTAGATTTGATGCCGAAAAGTTTGACCTATATAATATGGTAATTAAATTTAAACAATACATAATATATAAATCATTTACAACATTCAATGCCATGAAAAATGTGAAAGTTCAATTAAATTCTGTCCATTTAAATCGACCTTCCCTTCCGAATACATTAAATATAAGATACCAGGCATAATAACAAAACCTTCCTAGACCCTCAAAATTACGTGAACATTTAATTTAATATAAAATGTGCGTGGTGTTAAAGATAAAAAAATTGCTGAATCAAACGCATAAATGAAAAGAATTTCCGTAATTTTTCCAATTTGTAAGAAATATTTTATCGACGTTTTCGGTAAGGTTCCTGATGAGATGATTGATTCATTGATTCGCATTGTCCGAAGCCGGTCGGTCTATGACAGCCCAGCTTATCAACTTATCCCAGCAGGGGGAAAAGGAGAAGTGGTAGATTGGAAACTATCTGGCAGATTACTAAACATGCCATAATCATTAATATTTTTAAAATTCTAAGAGTATACCGAACGTCGTTTGGTTCATAGAAACGTATTCCCCTACTTCATCTGTGGATTTTGGCAGTAGTACATTTATTTATTTATCTAAATAAAGTATGTTTGTATTGGATTTTTCGATGCCTGTCTCACTAGGATGTACCTGTGTAAATTATTTTTTATCAGCCACTTGCTTTTCCCTATGTTTTGCAGTTACTTCTTATAGGAGTTAGGACCATCCAAAAATTGTGTCTATTATGCCTAGACATGGAAAATTTTCTTCTTATACAATTGGCGAAAAAATTCTTAAATATCGATCCAGTTTGGGGGAGAGAGCAAAGGAATATAAAATCTCGATTTTTACGATTTTATTTAGGTATAATCACAATGAGTAGCTGTAAGGCCCATATCGCTCAGAATGAGAGGGGAGGGGGGGTAACAGCGACAGTAACAGCAACGGTTTTGTAAAACATAAAAATTTATCGGCGCCCCTTGTTTCCCCATGGCATATTTTTTACAGTCATAAAGAAAAAATATATTTTCCATCACACTTCGCCTCTGGATATAACCTAGTGAATACGTCTCGTTACAGCAGCGTCGTAAAGAGGAGACAGAGCACGTTGTGACATGTGGCAGAGTGATCAGTGGTGACGTGTGATTGAATTTGTTTGTAATTGCATTCAAATAATCAGGAATCGTTGGTAGTCTATCGGGTATATGTTGATACACCCTGTACAACGATATATTTCATTCCTGCATTTTGATGTAATATAAAGTATGTTCAATGCATTTATAACACCTATTGCAACACCGTCTAGACAATGGTGTTGTAACATCACTCCATCCACAGATTTATGAATATCTAGATTGCATCCAGCAAATGAGACCTTCCAGGCGCCCTCTCGTCAAGTCATCAGGCCTGGCCGCGGCTCCCAGTCTACATTACCCGCCGAGCCCCGGGCCTTCTAGCCACGCGGAACACCATTAGTCGCCCCTGATTTATGGCGGGAATGATTCCGATACTAATTTGTTATCAGGCGATAAGTTACTGACTTATTAACTCAGTTAGTACCTGAAGCAAGTCATCTACGATAGAATGGTGAAGTTATTGCAGGTTGTTAGAAGTAAAATGTATTGAATTTATTGTAATCTTTGTGAAAAATCACATCACGCCACTTAAAAAACATTAATTCCTCCCAAATATGCTAAAATTACATTAAATAAACACTAACGACCTTACTAACTGTAATGTTCTTTAAATCTGTGGCTCACTATCCCACAATAATAATGATTACAACGTAAGTTCGTTATTTTAGTTTATTGCGAATTACAATGATCGCAAGTAGTATTGTATTTATGTCAACGGTAGCGACTGTTTACTGAGGCTTCGTAAATAGATCTGATAGGCTTGTTGAAAAAGTATCGATATATCGATATTTTTAATTCAATATATCGATATTTTTAGCCGATATATTTTGATCCGATATATCGATACAAAATATCCAATATCGAAAATTGTATCAAAAACGATATTTTTTTAAATTTATGGAACTAAAGTCACTAGAATCCAAAACCATATAGGAACGAACTCATGACATCTGGCGGTTGAAATTTTAACTATTAATAGCTCATAAATCTATTGGCTTTGCATTAGTATTTGTGATCACTAATACTATCTCATATGTGTAGGTATATACATAGAAATGTGTGCTATTTTTCGCCATTTTTTTTTTTCTAAGCCACTCCTATGTGTTGGTTCCCAATTGTCTATGATTATTGACTATGCCTTATTCCAAACACGAAGTCCTTTTTGACAGATTAATACGTCAATAGAATGCTACTGAGACGCATACAGCCTTTGAATGCGTCTCAGTTTACATACCAGTTAGAAGATAGCTTTTTAGTTATGATATTTTTGTAATTATTACCTAATAAAAATACCTTCATTTTTATTCATATTTTTGTGCATTAAAATAATGCGCATTGTGTAAAAAAATTACCATTGATAATATTGAGCTCAATTCACTATTATTTTAAAAACGCAAAATCTTTTGAAAATTTGACCGATATATCGAAACATCGATATTTTTTCCTCGATATATCGACGTCGATATTGATATTTTAATAAATATCGATACATCGATATATCGATATTTTTTTTCACTTTCGACATCCCTAAGATCTGAACGCTGCGGAACACGCCAGCTGTTCTCTTGTACTGTGTGCCCGCTCGTCAATCTCCGGAAGCCCGAACCTTTCCGAGCGGCGCGGTGTGCAAATATACCTATATTCACATATACTACACTAACAAACGTGGTGTAAATTTTATACAGCTGATAAACAACCGTGTACTTGTGTGAAAACCTTACTAATAAACTAAAATTGACCGATATTTAACAGTTTTAAAAAGTTATTCACTTCGTTTATCAGATCGGAAGAGGGTATTTTATTTGATTTCTTCATTTTGAAGATGACATAAAACAAAAACCAGATAAAATAGCCTTTTAGATTTTTGCATTTGAAATATTTATAAATTGGAATATTTTAATTTCAAATACGAATAAAAGTGAAAAAACATATATTATTATTATTATTTTTAATTGATAAACTAAAGTTTAAAACGAGGTTTTTATGCATATCACAACAATTATTATATGTAATAATTATTAGCCTGAAACACTCATTTACATTGAAAAATCTCCCGAGAAAAGATACATGCCGCCGACGGGACTCGAATCCGCGTCCTTCTTATTTCCGGTCAACTGCTCTGTCCACTGGGCTACGTCGGCTTTTCTCCTACCCGCCAAATAATTCAATATATACTAGTGTTACATTCAACAATTACTGCTTATTGCATTTTTTCCACTTGCAAACAATTAACTTTATTTTTATACGAGAAAGGCATTATATTAATTCTACACCAACCTTTTTTACACAACTAGTAATAATACGAACGCTGCGGCCAACTCCCCCATTTCCTGCATCCTTCAAAGATTCAACTCAATTAAAAAAAACCATAAATACCGATATATTTTTTGATTCCCTCCCTCTATTTAAGAAAAACATTTTTAGCACACTGAATTAGCACACATAACACACACATCCACACTCTCACACGCGCACCCTCACACATACAGACACTCTCACACACCCCTCTCCTTCAATAATTTACTAATTTAATTTAGGTATAATGTATTATTTATCTCACAAAAACATAAGCATATAACAGCGACATGTCATTGGTACCAATTATTGTATTAATTCTATAACTTTGTAACTATTTTCCATTATGTAATAATGTACTGTTTGTTTCTGCAAAATAAAATTAAATTAAATTAAATTAAAATAAGTGCTAAATCTCCTACTAGGTGACGTCGAAACAAATTATGTCAACATTTTTTGGTGAAATACTTCAAATATTACTCTTCAAATATTAATTATTATTTTTAGTTGATAAACTAACTCCAAACGTCAAAAAGGTAGAGATTACGAAATAAAACACGTCGAATAGAAACAAATTCCCGTTTAGGGAAAGTGATTTTGAGAAATTTGAAAGAAATTTAGGGAATCTGCAAGAAAACGTCACTATACTCTCGTTTCTATAATAAAAAAATAACAATAATTCCTAGAGAATAACAACATGACATGTCTGAATTCTTTACACAATCAGTTCCAATTTCTTAAACGACAATTAAAATAATTATTTGTTCAAATATTATATTACAGTACTTCATTGCTTGTCTGATTTCTTGACATAATCAGCTCCGATTTTTAAAATGGCACTTAAATTCAAGGCAAATCCAAATAAACCGGAGTTACAAGTTACAATCACACACAAACAGACCCACAACCAAAATTAGTATGTTGGATGATGTCGCGGACTGTGAAAACAAGAATGAAATATTTCGTTATAATTTTATTTAATTAGGTAGCACGATTTTATCATGAACAATTATGGGAGGCAAGTATAGGTACCGCCGCCCTATTGAATGTTTCGCTACGTTTGGTGATTTACCAGGGGTGCATGGGGTCATGGGGTTAGGATACATTTCGATTAAGGGAATTTGAAATGCTGTAAACGACAAAATGTTAATTGTACAGGAGGGCGAAAAGTAAGTTTTTTTGCCGTTATTTTTCTAGAAATGTTTCGACGGCGTAGATCGAAAGAAAAAAAAATAACATAATTTGAACTGAATTGGCTAACCGTGAAACAGATGCTGACCTTGAATACGATGATATTTATACATAAAATAATTAACAACATTTTACCAAAATACTTTTCAAATAAAATTGTATTCAACAAGGACATTCACAGATATAACACAAGAACATGCAAAGAAATCAGGCTTCAAAAAAAGGATAAGGCGAATCCGCAGAACAGTTTGCTGCACAAGGGGATGAAGTTGTATAACAAGCTACCAGAGACTTTGAAGTCCACACCAATTGGAAAGTTCAAGACTTAGACAAGCAGCTACATAAAATTTAGTTTGCAATATGAAATAATAAATAATTTTGGGATTTATTGTCCTTTACACATGACAAATTACACATTGCAGCATTTCAAATTTCCGCAATCGATTTACTTAAGCCAATATAGCACCTAGTTAACATGTCTAGTTTCTATGAAACTTTGGTGATTCGTTGTGCGCACGCCCGAGAAGGTTTCTATATACAGGGTGTTAAGGGTGTTAACGTAGTGATTCCCGACATTATTTGGAGTAAAAAATATAAATGAAATTTTGGTCTCCGGTCATTTTTTTGATGTGTTTTTTTATTTTCAATTTTTTTTTCAAAATCAAACAAAAAAAATTCTACATGTCGGCCACTGTCTCAGCCGAGTGACCGACCAACCCTTCACCCCGCCCCCAACTGTCTAACACCTACTTTTGTTTTATGTTTTTGTAGGAAAATTAATCAAAAACGTCACCTTGACAATGTCGCAAGAAATATCTAGAAAAAAGATGTTCTGAAAACATGAATGATCGGAGAATTCATAAAAGGGGTTTTAATGGATAAAGACGAAGGGATAAGGAGAAATCTGATAATTTCCTAAGATCGAAAGTTTACGATCTGAGAAATAATTATATAATAATTATTTTAAAAACGACAATTTATAATCCGACACATCGTATTCAAAATTGAATAATCATGCACAAATCAATTTCCCTGTTCTTACAATATCTTTTAGTTTCACGTTGCAGGTAGAACACGGACCCTACGGTATTTGCAACATTGTGTAGTTGAGGCATCAGTCTTGCTGACAAGGGGCAACAATTTATAGCTGTGGCTTGTCTATAATAATACAAAGTGACTATAAATGCCTCCGGGGAAAGTTGTAAATCAAATGTAGACCGTAAGCTCTTGTCATCATTTTCGACTGACCGCGAGTAACTAAAACTAGAATAAGCTTACTTCTAGTGAATATTTTGGTTGTTAAATAAAAAATAACGAATGTGTTGTAAATGTGTGGGAATGGGATCTATGACAGGAAAAAGAATGGAGCGCTGTAGACGATGACCGCCGATAAAAGCAAAAAAACACCAACTAAAGTAGGAAAATGAAATAAAGAAAATCAATATGAATTTTGAAGAGCAATTGTACGATATTTTTTGTCAGTCCGTCTTTAGCCAACACAAATAAGCTCGATGGTTTGCCCACACGAGAACATGATGTCGAATGAAATAACAAAATGACGCGACGCTTCTCGTGAATGTCTCGCACATGGGTGGATGAAAGTTCAATGAGGCGGACGTAGCGCCATCTGTCATTCAACAACATAAATAATTTCGTTCTTTTTGAAATACGTAAGACGGTTAAATTTGTTCATACAAAAATACTAAAATCGCGATTAAAAAATGAGATGGTGAGGGTAGGAGGGCTAAAAATTGTATTTTTTGATGTCAAATAAAAAAAAATCAAAAAAATTGTTGATAGGGACACCCTAATCACTTAGCGGTCTGAAATATACTTTAAGAGCGTTTAACCAGCCAGCGGACGAAAATCCACATTTCGTCGAAAGTTGTTCTTCCGATCGTGCAGGGCGGTTACAATGAGAAAGATTAATTATTCTCCGTACCAGCTTTTTTAAATTATAACTCAATATCGAATTTATTTCAATCCAAATTAGCTTTAACTTATACCTTCATCCAAAAGTGCTGAAAGGCGTGATGATAAAACTATTAAAATAGTGTACTTTTTGTAGTTATTTTTTGATTATAAGTATTTATCATTTTTCAATAATGTCTAAATTTAATAAGAATGTTAAAAAAATCTGAAATATATTAGTTTGTAAGTGCGCAAATAAATACACAAATGGACCAATTTTCGTCAAGAAACACATGTACGTACATATTTTTTAATGATTTTATTGAAACTAAAATTAAAATTCTAATACATAACTCTGCTAGATAATGTATTGATTTATTTTACTGCATGATTACATTATTTGAAATGGGTGTGGTATAATACAAAAACTTTTTTGAAAATTTAACAAATCTGCCAACGACCTATGGAATAACCTTATTATACTAAAAATTAAAAAAAATTCTAAAAAATTATTACATAACTTCACTAGATAAAAGAACAATCTTTCGAAATCCATTTATAATTTTTTGTGGAAAAGAGTCAATACGTCTAAAAACTTTTTTGAAAATGACGTATTTCCGGCTTTCTCTGGTAATGCCCTCTTAAAACCTATTCTCATACCTACCAAACATACATAAAAAACTTCATAAAAATCGGCCAAGCTGTTTCGGAGGAATGCGACCACAAACACATGACACGAGATTTTTATGTATAAGATTACATACAAATTTTATCAAGCTTTTAAAATGATTATCAGTGTAATGAAATAAAATTACCATCACCACGTTTTAACGCAGGAGTAGGCAGAGTGGATGGATCATTGAACAATTTTTTGGTATACACCTTCGACCAAGGATATACTTGGTCGATGGTAGGTATACACTCAATGCTTCATTAACGTTACTATTTTCCAGCCATTTCAGATGAGTAGACTCAAGTAAGTACCTACTCAATTAATTTTATCATGCCATGTCTTCGTGTGGTGACCCCGAGTTCTTCTACCGTTCACTTTGGCGTTACACATTTTTTTTTTTTTGTAATAACTTAATGAGTTAAGCCTCATATTGTAATATTTAATCAATGAAGCCAACATTAGCAACTCCCAAACGAAAAATTGAAACAGAAAAATCAAAAAGATTCGGTCGCAGGTCGCATCTGGGAATTAAACCTAGGACCCAAGTCTTGCCGGGACTCTAAAAACCTCTGAGCTAATTCTACTCTTTCTCTTTCGGCAATATTTAAATGTAGCACTCTTCGAGTAAGAACTAAGATTGCATCTAGTTCGGGAAGAATCTTGCATTATACATAAAAAGATAGCAGCCAACAAAAATATGAGTTAAAAAAAAGGTTGGTAGTTCTCAGTCGAAGTAGGTATGATATAGTTAAATATGACCGAAAGGGATAGGGGAACGTACCCATACTACGTGACCAACTTTTTGCAATTTTTAACCCCCCCCCCCCCCCCCCGGTGACCAAAATCCTAAGCAACCCGCCGCTCATTTGTATGGAGCGTGACATTTTGAAGACCCCCCCCCCCCTAAAAGTGTCACGTAGTATGGGTACGTTCCCTAGGGTGATTTACGAATTAGCTCAGTGGTAAGAGCGGAACTCCGGTAAAGCTAAGGTCATGGGTTCGGCTCCGCTTCGGTTTTTGTGTTTCAAATTTTCGATTGAGAGCCGCTAATGAATATTGTCTTCATTGATTAAATCATATGTTAAGTCACGTTTTTTTACATGAGCTCCACACAGGAGGCCCTGAGGAAAATAATTTCCCTCAGGGCCTATGTCATCTTTGGGGATGCTGTGTGGAGGGTTTTTTTAAGGAAAGGAAGGAGAGGAGAGTTCTGGGAAGGAAAGGGGTTTAAGGGTTGGGTAGGAATCTGGGGTTCAGTATGTCCTGGTCATCCGTCTCCAAGACCTAGACAAACCTCACCCCGTGAACCCGGGCACCCCTGCTAAATCACCAAACGTAGCGAACCACTTGGGGTGACCTATGGTAGAGGTGTAGGTTATCCAATAAAGGTTCCCAGGGCGGCGGTACCCATTCCCGCCTCCCAAATTGTCACCTAACCCTCCTTTCTTCGCTCGTCTACTCCACATATTCAAACCATATAAGGGTTCCTTTCTTAATATTATTCATCAGCTACGCATTCTTTCCGTATCCTCAGTTATCATACAATGTATTTACACATATACAATTAAATTATTCCTGCCTACACAGTGTTTGAATCAAAATAATTATCGCTTCTAATTCAGGTTTTCCCCGTTGATATGTAGAGTACTAAAAACAAAAACACTGGTATGTGTTTCAAAATCTTCCCATGCCCGGAATGTAAACAGTTATTGTCTACGGGTTTTCCCGTAAAACGAACTTGTTAGCATTTCTAATAAAAAGGGCGGACGTTGCAATGGGAAAAACCGTTATTCGATGTTATTGTTATTATATTATTGATCCAACAAATAACATAATGAAATAAAAATTTGGCTATTCAGCATTTTGTAATAATTTCCAACGTTTTTTCCATGTTGAGTGTAACAGAAAATAAATAGGTGTGATTTTTTTTATTTTAACGACCAAAAGTATTATCAAGATTTATTTTTGGGGTATTATGCCGTGTTGTGCTACCTCCTTCTGTAGCCAATGTTCACCAGGGCAGATGTGAAATATTTTACTGCTTAAGAGGAATATGAACGCTAGAAATATTTCGAATCTCATGCCTGCAAAATTTTAAAATCGAGCGTCTCTTTGCACGAGGCTAGTAAGCGAAAAAGTGTTTTTTATTTATTTTGTACATAATTTTATATGAACGAAAAAAAGTTAGAACATGGAAAACCTCAAAAATAGTCATAGCCATAAAGGTGTATTTTTAAAAAATTGTTTCTTGTATTACTTCATAGTTAAGTCATGAAAAAACTTCTTTTTTTTGTGGTTTACGCTTATATTTTTTGTTACGTAAATAATAATTTTATTGTAATTGCAATACATAGAAAAGCTAGTAAAAGCTTCGATTTATCCGTAGCATATTTTTTGATGTTCATACTGTAAGCAGATTCGTCGTAAAGATTAATCAAAATAGTATCTAAATAGGATTTCACGTATATATTCATCTATGCTTATGTATGTAGGTGCAATATCGTATTGACAGCTCCAATCCTCTAAGAGCTGCTATTACAGTATAATTAAAAACTGTTTTCCGCATTTAGTTTTGGTGTAGCCATCAATAACCGAATACCAAGAACTATTGAGCATCCCCGTCATCTCTATTACCTAATATTAATCCGATTTTTGTGAATTTTGTTTGCCTCCGTAATTAGGCGTGCTCTTTGTGTTTTGGGTATTCCCAGGACTTCAGGAACAAATACAAATTCTCGACAATTGTCCATCTATACATCTGCCCTGATAATGGACACTGCAATATAATCCGAATGGTTGGCTAAAGAAAGAGGCAGCGAGGCACGTCATAATATCCCAAAAATAAATAACGATAGTGAAAATAATTTGGTTTATTTAAAAAAAAAAAAATTAATACAGCAAATTCATTATCGATTATGTTGATAATTTAAGACTTATTTTTCATAACATTATTGTCATAACATGCAGGGTCGGATTAACCATGTCGGGGCCCCTAGGCAATGCACGTCTCGGGGCTCCTTTACCAATGGCAGACTAACGGGATGGGGGGGGGGGTTGAAGGGGCCGCCAAACGCCTCCTTGTACCCTTGATCAAATCCTTAACAAGGCTTTAAGGGGGGTGGGGGGGGGGGTAAGGTTTTAAAACTTTTTTAACATCTTTTTCTGAATGTAATACAGTATATTGAGAATTGTGTCAAAATTTCAAGTAAATCGGAGCAAAACTAACGAAGGTACAGCATTTCAAGCGACCGGCCCTCATGCTGGATTCAAGTATATTTCGAGTATAAAAATTTTTAAATCGGTTTTCTCGTTAACAACTTTTCTGAAGTTCGTATAACTCAAAATCTTGGCTTGACTCGATTGATGCTTTTGAAATTTTGTACACTATTTCTACACATAAATCAACAGGTAATCAGGGGGGTTTTTTACCATTTTATAATAAGAAATTCACAGAAATTTTTTAGCGAAAATCGCGTTTTTCACCTCAAAATGCTGCCAAAATTAAAAAAAATCGAAAAAAAACTCCCTCCGCTAAAATACAATAACCCTTTATTGCACACAAAAGGACACATACATAGTAACAAAAATATATATTATTAAAAAAAACATTACAATGATCCGTCTTGTCACTAAAGTGATCTCTTCCAGACAACCTTTCCCAAAGAATTTTAGCAAGCAGATGGGTAGTGCACCGAAGCTTGTACAACATTTATATTTTGAACATATAATTAGAAATAAAACAAAACAAATACCAATATAAACCACACACGGCACCTTCAATCACTTTAGATACTAAGCGCAGCGCTCTTGAGGCGATTTTTCGCAAAAACAGCGCTATATAAGTTGTCCAAATTTATTATTATTATTATTAAGTAATGTTGCAACAAATAGAAGGAAAGAAAAGTAAAATTCAACTATGTTTGTATTTTTTTTTTATTATAAACTTTTTATTTATTTATTTGTGCATGATGTGAACATTAGTTTTTTATTGGGTTATAATCTAATTATTATAATTTGTCATTTTCTTTAATGCGTGTACCTAATGTTATTAAACTGTAAATGTTCCTAATAAAAAAAATTAAAACATCTTGAAAGCTGACTTTTTCCGTAACTTCGTTGCTCACTAATTTAAGCAAGTCATTTTTTCTTGGGACGCGGGGCCCCTATCCGATGCGGGGCCCCTAGGCAGTTTCCTACTCTGCCTTAGGGATAATCCGGTACTGATAACATGTTACAGGTTTGAAAAAAATTACAGCGTTTCCATAATGTAATTTAAAATATTAAATGTACTACTACCACAACACGGGCTTTAGCCTAGTGTGGTAGCCAAAAAAATACAAATACCTGTAACTAAAAAATTTTATGAAATAAAAAAAATAAAAAAAATGTCAAAAGATTTTCGCTCTATTTTAAATAAGTCAAGGTTTATTTAATAATTTCACTAATATTTTTTCTAATGTGAGCTGGCTCCCTCAAAAATTCGTATTTATTTACTATTATTATATCTCCCTTTTAAACCATTTTCTACTCTTTGAACACTAACTACCACCAACTATTTCAGTCATATTGCGGATGCATTTAGGTGTAAGAATTTGACAGAAAACTTAAATACTTGCTGCCGGTTATATCAATCGTGTCACAATAATAGATTCGACAAGGAGGTGATGGTTCGATAATAATTGATCCGACGGCAATTGGCCCGCCGACAGTTAAGGGCCCGCAACCCGGATTTGTACCGATTTATATTTCCCTTAAACACGGTAAGTTTTAAAGCTCTTAAAAAAATATATGTTATTCTTGAAGATAATATCTAGACTTTGCCCGCGCCGAAACGCAAATTATATAAAATTCCCTCGATAGAAAAAAATCGCAAAGTATGCTCCAAAAATTATTATTAACACGTTTGTTTCTGTTATTTTACAAGTTATATGTATTAAAAAAAATTCACAGTTTTTCTTTAAATGCTGTTTAAGATAATGCCTGCGAGATTTTTGCTCTATTTTGAACGAGTCGTGTTTTATTAAACATTTTCACAATTTTCGCATCGATTTTGTCGCTGTAAATGTTAGCGCTCTTCTCTAACATTCGTAATTTCGAATCTCCCCATCTTCTTCTTTTAGGGCCAGGTTGCAGAATCTTAACCCGCCGACAGTTGATCCCCTGGACAGTTAACCCCCCGGACAGTTGATACGTGTGTCGTATGTTATTATTCGGCCGTATTGCCTCACCCCATGCTCCTTCGGTACTCGTAATTATTGTTAGTAAAAATATTTGAATAGCTGATTTCCACTCAAGACACCCGCAGATATAAGTCTATCAACTGGTTGTACGGCCGTATATCCTCTTTGCATACTTACTTAAAGAAATAATCTTTAAGAGAATCAACTGTTCCAGTAATCAATTGGCAGAGGGATCAAGTATACGGGGGGTCAATTCTCCAGCGGATCAACTGTTCGGGGGATCAACTGTCGGCGGGCACCAATTGTCATCGGATCAATTGTTGAATCACTAGTTTGCTACCGCTGAGGCACTCATTTCGTCAAGATTTTCAGTTTCTAGCATTCTTTCCAAATGACCAGTCCTTCGGTATCTTTGATCCCTGCAAATCTTACGTTGCTTTCATTCTCAAATGACGGCCTCCGTGGTAGAGGGGTAAGGCTCTTGACTCGCAATCCAAAGGTCGCAGGATCAAATCCCGGCATGCCCAAATAAAGTTTATTTGATTAATTTGTTATATTTCACAATTAATTAATTAAAAATAATATGTTCACAATTTGGGTTGCGATGGGTACCGCCGCCCCGGGAACCATTTATTGGATTACCAACAACTCCGCCATAGGTTACCCCAAGTGGTTCGCTACGTTTGGTGACTTAGCAGGGGTGCCCGAGTTCATGGGGTAAGGTTTGTCCGGGTCTTGGCGGCGGATGCGTCTGTCCACCAGCTGTATGACAGGCCGGATCGGGAGAGATGATCGGGTTGAGGGAGTCCCTTTGACTTCTCCAGCCGTACTCTCTCGGAACACCGCCTTGCACCGTAATGGGAGGGATGGATTCATACGTCCAACACTCCTAGACAAACTGACCCAGATTCCTACCCACCCCTAATACTTGTTATGAAGCAATTCTTAATATTTGTTATTCCTTCAAGTACTTTCGTAAGCTATAGAAAAAATGATAATGTTGGCGACACTCTCTTGATTTTGGTGTCTATGCGAAGCGCGGGAGCGTTTTCCGGTTCCGCTTTACTCTTTGATTTGGAAGCGAGGAGAGCGGCCCGCTTTTAAATCGACGGGTCACACATTCTGAGGAATAAATGTGCTAATTGTTCGGGAAGGAGTGGAATCAAGTATACGCGGGCGACAATAGATTTTTAGTGAATTTAATTATGGTTTTGATACAAAAACCATCATAAACACGCGAGTGAGTTCATGTAGTACCGAGGCGGGTGAAATTCTAACGCGTGTTATTGTGGCGGGCGCTCGGCAACTGTATTCGGTAATGATCCGTGCTTCGATCAAGTATATCCTTGGTCGAAGGATCCGTGCCATCCTGTCGGGATATAATACATTACGCTGATAATATTCATTTTCCCGCGGCCGGCAAACCCGCGGAGAACACCATTTTAAGGGTTTGCGCCGTAAGCGAGAGAGAGTGTCGCTACCATTTGGGAAAGGACCGGTAAACCGTAGAGGGTCATGGGTCCCCACCAGCAGTGATCGTTCGGCTCCAGAGCCGAGGCCTGAAGAGGAAGCAGAAGGACCGGCATCCCGCAGAGGGTCATGGGATTCTACCTGGTTTAGTCGAGCGGATCCTGAGCTGAGTTCTACCGATGGTGCAGAGAGTCTGGGCCTCCCCTTCGTTAGGAACTTACATCAGGCGTCTCCGGGAGATGCCTCAGGGGCCTACTACTCTCAGCCGCAGTCCGGGGGTAGATAGATAGGTTAGGATTAGTTGGATACGTGGCCCCGGGTGAGTCTTTATATGTATTATGTTTCTATCACCAGTCCTCCTTTGTATAATATACAATACTTATGTTCTCACTTAATACTGGGTTTTAATGGCATAGTCCTAGACCCTACTCCTTTCCAGGGATGTCATATTAAGATTGCCCACGCCGCGCGTGAAGGGAGAGTCTCGTGCCTGCTGCAGATTCACATTCCACGACTATATAGTCGTGGATTGGCGTCCATAGGTTCAATCCGAACCAAAGTTGATTTGCGGTAAGCAGGAGAGAGATGAAATTGACTGGCATCTGATACTTACAGTCTCCCACGCAAACTGCGTTTACACAGTAGATAGCACCTCACTCATTCTACCTAATTAACATGCTATTTATCCAATGACTCTCAACGTGGTAATTAGCAACTTAACAATGTACTAAAAGTACGACTTAACATACTCTTTCCCTTCCCAGAACTTCCTCTGCTTCCTTTCCTAAAAAGACCCTCCACACAGCATCCCCAAAGATGACATAGGCCCTGTGGGGAATTATTTTCTCAGGACCTCCTGTGTGGAGCTAATGTAAAAAAAAAATATTGTACGTTTGCGGCACGTTCCAGAGTGGAAGATACTGTCAGTATCGCCCTGGTGTAAGACCACCACTCAGAATTGAAACGTTGCTAGAAATATTGGGAACCCTTGTATGGTACTCACATTAAAAAAAATTTGAAAATTCCCATGTTTACGGTTCATTTAAAATTCTAATATCTACAAATATCTTTTGTATGATTTGATTATACCTTGGTTATTTTCTTTCAAGCGTGTTGCGCAATGATATCAAATACTTTGCGCATTCATCCAACATGTGGTGACACGTCCTCGGGCAACATACTCCACATTTAACGAGACAATGTCATTTGTTGGCAACCTTCAAATACTTCTTGTTCGTTGATGAACAGTGATCACTCTTTGGAGAGGTCAGTAGGTATATGCATGTGCAAGTCAATGATAAAATATTCGTGGATGATGTGTTACATTTGTCACTAAGATCTCTTTTAACATTTTCAGCATCAACTTTTTTAATATGTTAATCAATTTTTCGCAAATCCTACTTTAAAAAATTATACCTTTTTTTAATTTGCCGGCAACCCGGGCGTTTATTGGAATAAAATTAACATATACCCGCCTCACTAGACAAGGTCTGTTCTGAGACGGGTACATATAAATGCATACATATACACAGACATACACATTATGTATACGCATGCATGCACATAATCATAAAAAACATAAGAATACAGAATCAAGATAAAATTATTGTAAATTGTTGTTGGTTATAGTGGGATGTACATAATGTCGTAAAACCAAAAATATAAAAAGAATTTTTGAAAATTGTTATAAGGTTATCATGGAATGTACATAGTGTTATAAAACCAAAAATCTTAACAGAATTATTGGAAATTATTATAGGTTTTTCATGGAAGGTATACAGTTTATATACAGTTTCATAAAATCAAGAATTTCGTTAAAACTTTAAAAACACATAGTAATGCCAAGATCTAAATCTAAACATAGTAACAATTCAGCAAAATAATATAGATAAACGTTGAATCGTTGATGTGACCTGAAGAGCGATTCTATACATATATTTTGTGGGATCGTTATGAGATAAAGGACGTGATCTCCTGTCAGATTTGTGTGATTTTCTATGGTTATTATTTGATTTTGACGTAAAACTTCTTTACGCACGCTTGACTTGGGGAGGAAGCTGGCGAATGCGTAACGAGAGCATTACGAAAAGCGAGGCGAACGCTTCATATATTACTGTAGGGGCAAAAGAGAGAGGTGCGAGCACACATTTTCTTTATTTCTTTCTCTCATAGCCAGTTACGTTATACAGTGCAGGCCTATTGTCTGTATCACACTGTAGGAGCAAGAGAGAGTAGTGCGCGCGCACATTTTCTTTCTCTCTTCCTATCATATAGATGGAGCAGAAGTTTTACTTCAGTTGTTTTTTCTATGTAAAACTTACATTATATGAATAAATAATCATGCATACTTGCCGGAAATCGTGTTTAAAACTATCTAAACTAAAATATGTGACTGTAAATATTTAAAAATCACACAAATCTGATAAGAGATCATGTCAGTTATCTTATAACGATCCCACAAAGTATTTAGAATCGCTCTTCTGATGACTGATCTTGAGACAAATTACGTTTAGGTGATATTTCTCTACGACCAACCGTCTGGAACCAGTGATACTAAAGCATCTTCAATTGGGAAATGTTGTGACGTTGAAGGTAGTGGGGAGGGAAAGGAGATGTGGCAGAGAAAGGTGGCAGAAAACGACTGTACTTACGTAGATGGAGCTAGACTAAAGAAGAATGACTCCTTTTTTACATCCAATCCCACATCAAATATGAAATAATGTCTGGCTAATGAAGTTTAAGCTGTGTTTTCTCAGTTCTCGACTTATTTCAGAATATATTATGCAAAAATATAGTGCAAGACGGACACGAACCGAGGGACCGGGATACATTCTCTCAGATAGGAGGCTGCGGTCGCATAGATCAGCCGTGAACTGCGGTGACTGGACCATCGCGCCTTGCGGCGGAGGTAAACCTCCATTAAATACCCCATGCTTCACAAGCCTTGTGCTCTGTGGAGCCTGGCACGTACCAGGACAATATAAGAACAAAAATACGGATTTATGTTTCATTACAATGTCACGTAAGTCCTGAAAAAATAATTAAATGTCTGGTTGTGCAAAAAACAATGAAGATATTAAAGATGCTAGACAAGCATAAAATGAAACATTGTATGGCTTTTTGGTAGTTAACGGAGCAGCAATAATTGCAGACGTCTTGTCAAGTTGTACTCTCGCTGAGCCTTGGAAGCCGCAGATCGACTTTGAAGCAATTAAGTCATCAGCCTTTGAAAAACAAAAAGCACTTTAACTTCTAACTACATGACTAATCATCACACCACTTCCACGCACACAGAAGTAGCGTGTTTAAAGCAGAGGTGATAAATCTCTCCTGGCACGTACATCTTCTTGCTTTCACCACATTCATATAATATTATGTATTCTTCTGTTTTTCACAAATTTTTAGGTGAATTAACAACAGATTTTTGTTCCTTGTTTATTTTTTATTATTATTGTACAACAGAATAATTCCATTTACAGTACAATTTAGTTACCCTGTCAGCATTTAGGCAAGTAACTTCAATAATAGTGCCCAAACATCGCTCGCGTACTCCACTTTGCTTCTCAGTACGTTATCGAATAACGCTAGCATAGCTTCTTGGTTATCAAACTGCTTACAAGTCCTGATGATGAACCCAAGAAGTTTGTAGCAAGACTGAGTGAGCTGCGATATATGGAAAGATAATGTCAGTTCGAGATCAAAGACGACACCGAGATCCTTCACGTATTTTACACGTGATAACGATTCGCCTTTTATTTTATAATCGTAAACTTGTAACATTTGCTGCTAGCGTCGTGAGCGATTCGCAAATTTCGCATGATTTGGTTGGCAGCATTGCACTCCGAAGGGGCGGCAGATGTTTCGAGATGCTTCGGAAAAGTTCGGGCGCTTCAGTTTGGATCGAGCAAGCCCAAGTAGCGGAGCGGATACCTGCGACGGATTGAAACCAACATCACCATGGCGCATCGAATTCGTAACGTTAATCTAAATCCTAATATATTATTTATTTTAGTCAGATATTCAAGGTTACCATTTTGGTTTTACTATTTAATACTTGGGTGTTGCTGTTTAAACACTCTGGCGTCCAACCTTGCTTGTTTTCCACATAACTTAAATTCTTATCACACGTAGTTTGATTGTTGTAAAACTCTTCGAGTTTTACAAACACCCCTTGAGATCAAATAATCTTTATAGAGTCTTTAATAATTGCTTCGTAAATGTCATGTCAATATTAATTCAATAAATCTTATTATAATATTTAATTTCCTCTTTTATTTCATAGACTTGACATTTATCATGTTCTACTTCCAGACTGTAGCTAGCCATTTTATTACATACATAATACCAATTTAATTAGGTAACTCATTTTAAACCATCACAGTGGCGAGCCCAACGTGGTAGTTCCAGTCAAACTATGTTTTGCAAGTTTTATGTGGATATGATTTAAATTCTCCGCGATATGTCATTTTAGGTTAGATTGAGGTTACAATTCGTTGGTGTGTTGTTTTTACCGTCGTGGGTATGTATTCATTTTACTTTTGTTAATTGCATATTTTATATTTACTTGGGCTTGTTCATCCACAACTCATTTTATTTTGTGTTATTTGTTTGTCTTGTACTAATCATATTTATTTCTCCTACTAATTATTTAGGTAGGTACACATTGTTTTTATAGCAGATGGGATGGATTTAATTTCTGCAGATGGAATTAATAATATTTCGGCAAATTTAATAATATCACTTTGTACAAAACTCGTGCTGGTCATCCGTTAATAATTGAAACTTGTAAGTATATTTTATTACAAGCTAATTTATTTACACTGTGTTATGAGTGGCTGTTTAATCTCATTGCATTTATTTTGTGATATTTTTCGTGCTTATATTTTGCAATAATGTGTAAATTTCATTAATTACCTACCTACCTGATGCAATAATTATTATTGACATCATTGCACACATGAATTTCTTCACATGTTATAAACTTAATACAAATAGTTATCCTACCTGCAATTGATATGTTCTGTTACATTGTGAACTTTTACAATCTTACTTTGGGAATTTTGATTTCATTTTTGTTCCCCTTATACAAATTTTATTTTTCATAATAATAAATGTAACCAAACGTGCATTTCAGACGCGGACCAAATTTTGCTGGACATCCGGGTGGAGATAAGACGTCATCAAAGCCTTCGTCTACAGAATTCGGGCTGTCCTGTTATGCAAAGCGACTAAAGCTAGTTTCACGTAAATTAATTTTTATAATTTATTATCCGGGTTATATTGATTTGATCGATGATTTTTTTTATTCTTTCCTCATGTAGGGCTTTCAAAAGAAATTAAATTTCCTTGCAATATATCATTATGTTCTTTCGGTTTAATATTTTATACAAATTTTTTTTGTGAGGGTTTGATAAATTTCATTAAATTCCGATTTTAGTACATAACAGGGATTTGTATTCAAATCATTATTTTAATAGATTTTTATCGAGTTTTAATTTCTCTTTAGTCGGCGGGATTAGTTTTTCTTTTAAAATAAAATAAATTCCTTATAGTTTTCGGGTTTGATGAATAACTGTTATTTTGAAATCATCATTTTGTAGGTGAATGCAAAATGTTGCTTATCACTATATTATTTGTTCATCGGCTATTATCTAATTAATCTTTTGGGTTTTGATTCCAATAAATGGATAATTCAATAAATTAGTATAGAAGATTGTATAATATTTTGCGATCAGTTGGCTGAACCTTAAATTTGTTTTGCATATCTTCCTTTAATAGGGTTATTAGAGATTATGCGAAGTAACTTTCGGAGCAACTAATATGATTGTTATGAAATTACAACTATTTAAATTGATATATAATGTAGAGTTTTATCACATGTTTACATACGTAAAAATTCACAGGTATAAGGATTCTTTATAGTTCTGGTCGGAATTATTAATTTTTTTTTTCTTCAGTTTAGATTGTTATTATATTAATTGATCTATAATTTTTTTTTGGCGATCTATTGCCTGTTCCTTGAAGTACTTGCATATCTTCCTTTTCATAGGGTTTTCAGAGTTTGCAAGGTATTTTTTCGGAGCGATTAGTAGATTGTTGAACAAATAAATGGTTTATTGAATTTACATCTTTAAACTTTATCTAATAAGGTTTTTCAAATAACTTTCATTAACTTAACAGCACGCAATATTTTAGGTCATTTAATAGATCTCGTAATTATAAATATGCAAGTTTGACATAAGTTATAATTTAGTCAGTTTCTCAATAACGCCATCTACATATTATTGTTTGACATAACACATACAACAACTGCTATTGGGGTTTGCGTCTTCACTTTCAGAACGGAAAACTTTAAATATTCTGTTATCAATCGGTCATAGGACATATCAAAGATCCTGGTGTTGCTAGTTAATATAGCATATGATGTGCGGTGCAATTTTGGGGAAAAATTTATCTGTTTTTGGTGCGTCAACAAAAGCAGATGAATTTTGTTAACAATACATTCAGCTCTCAAAGAGTAAATGAGTTTTGAGCATTGAATGTTTTTGGGTTGTTTTGTCTTCTATTGTTGTCTTGTGTACGGATGTGTCTTATGTACTGTGGTTTCGATTATATTGTCTTGTGTACGGATTGTTGGTCCTTGAGTGAAGGAAACAGACAAGTTTTGTTTTAAACAAAACAGTTGGAGCTTCGCTTCAATGCAGTGGATATATCTCACACTGATTCGATTACTGCCACCGTTTAAAACGGCAGTTAAGGGGCATAACATGATCTCCGTTGAGATCCTCTGAGTATGTCAACCTTCCTTGTTTTGCATTCTATAAATAGGATATAAAATATTTTCCTATCACTGTAGCGCAAACACGTTTTTAACCGAACATAGAAGGCGTCGGTTTGCCTGTTCACTTTCATTCGCGAGATACGGAGGAATCTTTGGCGTAATCTGTGAACTTACGATGAGGATATGTCCGTCTCTTTTGATTTCAGAATATGAAGTTAATTATCTTCATATAAAGATTAATTTGTTGAGTTGTAAGAAGCTCATGGCATTCATCTCTTTCGAGAGGATTTCAGTGAAGCCATGTGTGTCAATAATTCAGGCAGAAAGTTTTGGTCTAAGAACTTTTATAGAAAGAGATAGTAATGATAACTGTCCTTTATGTGCGATTACCGTATTCATATTGCATATTTATAGGTTAAATCTTTTAAGAAAACTATTAAGTTTGTGTGTGTTTGTAGTTTTTGTTAAATATTGTGTCGTCTGATATTTCCTCCTAAGAATTCTGTCTTGGAAATTTTAGGATGAATTATTAATAAATTCCAGTATAATGAAATGGAGTTAATTCAATCGGGAAGTTGGAACCTTCATTATACCGATGATGCCTTGAAATACAATTAATACTTAGTTAACCAAGGCTTTATAATATAACAACTGTTCAGTTGGTCCTTAAAATTATTTTAATTGATTATTATGAGAATAGAGCTATGACATCTGTTGCTAATTTGTAGTAACATTATTATTAAATATTTTTATTTTATTACGAACATAATTGGGCCGATACTAGAGCCATCTATCAACATTTGATTACATTTATCATTAATTATTATTTTACCATCCTAGGTATTGTTTATTGACTATCTCGAAGTTATTATTTGCTACATGGGGTTTTTTAAATTACTTTCAAACAAATTAAGTATTTCATTTTTCAGATTTTATACTCAGCTCAGCATAATACAGGCTGTTTTATTTTATTTTGGGAATTTAAGAAAAGGAATAAATTAAAAATATCTCAGTAAAAATTTTATTTTCATATGTTTTGATTTTTTTGTATTTTGATATCTACCGGGTATTAGATTAATTGAATAATAAATTTTTTTTATCATATTTAATCTCAATTTAAAACACTTTTATTTATAAAACATTTACATCGCTGGGTAATATTATTTCAAACTTCAGTAAATCCCGTGCATTCTAATTTTGTAATTGCATATCAATTCATTGTTTCTTTTGTGTAAGACATGAAGTTTTACAATTATTAAATCTTTAATTTAGGGTTCTTTAATATGTTATGTGGAAAAATTTCAATTTCAGCTTTGAGCATACATTTACATAATCATTTTTTAAATATTTCATCTTGAATTTTTCTTTCCTTTTATATCTTACTTTGTTGCTGGTAACCTTATTTAGGCAGTTTAGTGTAGGGAACTTCAAGATAATCTCAAGAAAATTTAAATAGCAAGACTAAGAAGAAAGCATCCTTCATGTTCATTGTCGCTGGTTTCAAAATGTGGGTCAAGGCATTCATCTGACTTCAAGCCACGTCGCATCATTATCCCGCTTGAAGACATCATCATAGGAAGATTCTTTCAAAATCATCAACGCTGGACTTCAAGATGTTGTACCAGAGCTTCTATCTCTACCGTGGGCCATCTTGGGTCATCAGTTTTGGAAGAAAGTAATATCAGAAGACGCTGAATTTGAGATTTCGGACCAAATGTTTCATCGCTACCTTGGGCCATCTTGGGTCATCAGTTTTGGAAGAAATAAATAGCAAAAGAAGCTGAATTTGAGATTCCAGACCAGATATTTCATCTCTACCTTGGGCCATCTTGGGTCATCAGTTATTGAATGCATCATAATTGGAGAGAAGCTGCATAGATTGATGCGTCTTTCTGTTCATCGCATTATGTCATGGCTTCAGTATTGCAGTACGGTGGTCACCGCTTCTTCCATGAGGTACATTATATGGATTGGGAGTACTTCTATCACCAGGATCCTTCCGGCTGACAATCCTTATATTTTGGCTTCTTCCATGACTAACATTTACGACCAAGGCTCATATAGTATGCAGTTCTCTTCAGGAAGTGACACATGGACCTCTTGATTTCCAGGAGGAAATATTTTCTTTTTGGTGGAGGGGTAATGTAACATTTGCTGCTAGCGTCGTGAGCGATTCGCAAATTTCGCATGATTTGGTTGGCAGCATTGCACTCCGAAGGGGCGGCAGATGTTTCGAGATGCTTCGGAAAAGTTCGGGCGCTTCAGTTTGGATCGAGCAAGCCCAAGTAGCGGAGCGGATACCTGCGACGGATTGAAACCAACATCACCATGGCGCATCGAATTCGTAACGTTAATCTAAATCCTAATATATTATTTATTTTAGTCAGATATTCAAGGTTACCATTTTGGTTTTACTATTTAATACTTGGGTGTTGCTGTTTAAACACTCTGGCGTCCAACCTTGCTTGTTTTCCACATAACTTAAATTCTTATCACACGTAGTTTGATTGTTGTAAAACTCTTCGAGTTTTACAAACACCCCTTGAGATCAAATAATCTTTATAGAGTCTTTAATAATTGCTTCGTAAATGTCATGTCAATATTAATTCAATAAATCTTATTATAATATTTAATTTCCTCTTTTATTTCATAGACTTGACATTTATCATGTTCTACTTCCAGACTGTAGCTAGCCATTTTATTACATACATAATACCAATTTAATTAGGTAACTCATTTTAAACCATTACAAACTATAATACCTTTTACCTTCACTTATGAGTGAAACATTATCGTGGAACTTCATTCATCCAAAACATTGAGACCATACAGAAAAGCACTTATTTCTTAATCATTTTCATAACGAAATATAAAATACATCATATTGACACAAAATTCCGAAGTTTCACAATTCGCTTCAAGGATCTCATTTTTTCTACTTTATTTCAACTTCCATGCCTTTCTCGTAAACTACAGGATTGGTATCAGAAATCCACTGTGAATCCAAGTCTCAGCCCCCTTAAAAACTTAATTTTAACGAATGCTGCATTGTATCTTCAAATTGTATTACCTGCACTTCTATCAAAATCCTCGCCAGTCTTCTGAACAAATGCCCACAAACTCAACCATATGCTCCAAGGATTCACCGTTCACAACTTGCTCTCGTTATTTTAAAATCCTTCATAGGTTCGTTCAATGACCTCAGTGGTTGAGTGGTTACTATCCTTGGCCACGAATCCGGGGTCACGGGCTCAAATCCCGGCATCTCGGGTAAATTTTACTGGAATAATGTGTGTTATTTTTCACAATGTTCATTTAAGATTGATAGATACTTTCAGTATCACCCTGGTGGAAAACCACCATTCAGAACCGAAAATTTGCTTGAAATAGCTTTAGCCACATTTGGTGATTAGATATGATTAACCAGTTACTTCTCCACTCCCCACCTTCCTCTGCCCCCACCTATTTCTTCTCAGCACTACCTTCGGCTTCACAACATATAACATACCCCAATAAATTGGCAATACCATAGTCTCGCGGACTCCAGACGGCTGGGAGAAGTTGGGATTCTTGAGCGGTTCCAACTCACATCAAAATAAAAATACATAATTTTAAAAGGGGTATCTAAGTCCACGACACTGTCTCTTTGACGTTCACAGTAGAAAAACTAAAATTTACCGACATTTTTTCATGGTGGTAATCTTGATGACCTACTAAAAGTAAAACAATATCATTTGAATTTGTATAGGATAATAATAGCTCTTGTAATCGAAAATTTATTTAGGACGATTTGGAATCTGAGATAAACATCGCTACACATTGAAGATATAATCCTTCTATTGGGAACTCAACAGGAAATTCCCATCACAATTGAACTTATATCAATGATACATTATCTCCCAGATTCGTGTCACCATCAATATGGTGTCTTATCACCCATCTATGGTGATTTACCATATCCAAGCCCGGGCTAGATACTATCCAATCCAGATTCCGGTGGTGTATTAGTTCCTGGTACCCCAACAGCGGGAGTAATTGATTCACAATGGTGATCATTTGTCACCTCTATCGAACATCATTAGGATACCAACACCTTCAGTTGATTCGAAACTGATATGACGATATGTACATTCTCCCTCACATAATCAAGTCTCAATGACCCCTGAGGAATACCTTCAGCCGTTCAAGAAAAGTACTATGGAATTCTAAGAAGTTCTAACCGTTGGTATACGTAGCTATACGAAGGATTGCTGGACTAGTTATTCAAAACCTGAATTATATCATTGCACTATCTTTGGCCAATATCTATTCTTGGCATCCATAAGCTATCTGGATATATCTAAAATAAATTAGACAAATTAATTTGCTAAGGCGTGGGTAACAAGAGTTAGGGTGATTCTATAAAATTTGATAAAACATGCACTACGAATGTGTGATGTTTAATACGTCAAATTTTAAACTTCATACGAGAGCATGAGAATTTAGTAACGTAATATATGTTAAAATAAATATTTAGTTAAATTTTCAAATTTTTGTAAATATGAATATTTTCAAGGCGGCCGGCATTTGGACCAAAATGTATAATGGAATTTTTTTTTACAAAATTTTCACCCAGGTGTTTCTGAGGAAAAAATATCTCTAAGAGCCTGTGTAATCTGGGGATGCTTTGTGGAAGGTCTTTTTAGGGAAAGTAAGGAGAGAAAGTTCTGGGGAGGAAAAATGTATGAGGGGTGAGAAGGAATCTGGGAGTCATTGTGTCCAAGAGTGACAGACGTATGAATCCATCTTTTCCCCACTGCGGTGCAAGGAAATGGTTAGGTCCCAAGGAGAGTGGGAGGGGTCCAGGTTAGGTCTCCCTCAACCAGTCTCTCCCGATCCGGCTCGCCACGTAATAGGTGGGTAAACACATTCGCCACCAAGACCTAGACAAACCTCACCCCTTGAACCCGGGCACCCCTGCTAAGTCACCAAACGTAGAGAACCACTTGAGGTAAACTACGCAGGGGTGTTGGTTATCCAATAAATGGTTCCCGGGGCGGCGGTACCCATGGCGCTTGTATTACACTATGAAATGTGTGTGTTTCTGGCAACAACTACGGCACCGTTGCATAGTTGGGAAACTCGCCCCACATTTTGTTCACGGTTTTCATTTATCATATGACAACGGGTCGTTTCTACAACTATCCTCTCCTTGAAAAGACCTTCTACACTAATATGTGGAGTTAATGAAAAATTAATTAGACTTTTGAGGAACATCAATATAACATAAAAAATATAAATTTATTTCGAATCAAATCACAGGGTTGCGGGTTCTTTAATTCTTCCTGGTCTAGACTTCATCAACTCTTGTTATATTTGACAGAATAGCATGTCGCTTTATCAGGCGAAGTGAAATTGTTTTCAAATTCAATAATGTCAGCGGAAATTAAGTAATTTGATGGCATCGACCTGTAGCTGCGTTCGTACCCCCCTCCCTCCCTGTGATGAAAATTTCATAGCAATTTGCATCGCCAATAACTAATGTCTCTAGCAGTTTTCAGTCCCGGGATAAACGATTGAACTGTACAAATTTGAAAATGTTGTAAAGCAAATGATTTTGCTCTAGTCAAATTACGTACAGCGTTCTTAGTGTTAAGGCGATCCAATAGTCCAGGAAAAAATCGAAATCGGAATTCACGCCCTTTTGTGGGGGGAATTTAAAAATACTTGACAAAAAGCTTTCGGGAAGGTTGGAAAAGGTATTTGAGATTTTTTTTCAGATTGATTTCGTAATGGCCTGTAAAAAACATTAACTAATTTTTTACTCATTGTTTATTGTAATAAAACAGAATTTTAAAATTGATTTCACGGAACAAAGCGACGCGGAGCCTAACGACCGTTCCCCGCTCCGTCCGGGGGCGAACTGATAAAAAAAACGGGCGTGACAAATAATGTAGCCCTTCGGTGGACTGCATAGAGTTCACTTTGAAAATCCAAATTCGTCTACTGCCGGCCGTATTGTAAAATAACAATGCGAAAATGCATATTTTATTTTATTTTGTGAACTTCGGGCGTAAATATAATTTTTTTGCGATTATTATAAAAAGAACTGAATTTGCCACATATACAATAAAACCATATCCGAAAAGGGGTTTATAAATAGGAGGATGGACTTGAAAGTGTTTTTTATAGACCTTATACTTTATTTTTTTCTAGGCTTATTAAAAGACTTCTAAAAAAACTGACCGTTAATTTTAAGGGCAAAGGTACGTTCTACACGCAGTATTTCATTGAAGCATCTATAATACTTCTAAGCAATCAAATTTTCAAAACAAAAACATATGACTTTGTATGATTTTGCATTATTTAGTATGGCTTCATCTTAAACTTACTACATACAGTAAGTGGAAAACTTCTCGGTGATTTCTAAAAAAGAAAGAGACTCTGAAGACTTTATTGATAAAAACAACGATTAGGTGACCAGAAATCACGTACATTTTTAGGTTAGGTTATGATTTCTTCACTTTAATGGAATTCTCAAAGAGGTATTGAAATGGAACTTTGTTGAGTTGTCGTGGAACCATACGTAGGTGACTATTATCAACTCAATTAGGTTTTCTAAATGAAATCTTTTATCTGCTCGCCCTAGTCAAAGAAAAATCAATTGGTAACATAGTCTTATTCGTACCTATTTCATAGCAAATTGAAAATTAAACTTATCCACTAACTTAATCAATAAATAAGACTTAAATATGTAACTACATCTAATTTAACAAAAAAAAATTAAAAGCTTTAAACAATAGCATCGTAACGTGTTTGCATAGCATTCTCATCCGAGAGTAATTCTAATGTAAGAACAAACATCCAATAACTATCACTAGAATCTAGAATCAACCGAAACGAATTGAAGAACAAAGCTGTGGTTATAAATATTATCTGAGCGTAGAGAACATAAACTCAATGCACTTGTGTTTTCAACAAAATAATAACATCAAATGGGTAACTAATTATGAACAAAGGTAGCTTATAAACCGTGAAAATTCAAGCATTAATGTGCGTGAACTTTTACCCCAACGCCATTGTGGTCGCGGAATCACAAGGCTGATATCTGCAATTGCATATCTTCAGTGTCTTTATAACTTCAGAGCTAATAACTTAATAACATTGTATTATTTTATTGGCAAAACATCAGTATTTGTGATTAGTCTTAGATATTGCTTTTTAGACAGGTTAAATGAGTTGAAACCGGCAAGTAAGGCAGATAAAGAAGTTTAAATAATATGAATATCGTTTTATAGAGTCCAGCTTTGAAAATATTTTCGATTGCCTATTTGTTTTTTTTATAATCCAGTCCCATTACGTAAGTAAAGTTTTTCTCTTTTTTTATTTTACTTTACGAGTAAAACTTCAAATTGTAATATTTAATTAAATGAAGACAATATAAGCAGAACTCAATCGCAAATCTGGAAACAGAAAAATCAGAAAAAGATATTGGCACTTCTGGGACTCGAACCCAGGACCTCTCGCTTTCCGGGCAAACCAATTTAGTCATTTTTAACCGTTTCATACTTCGACTAAGAACCACCCATATCATCTTCATTTTTCTTAACGCATATATTATTGGCTGCTATCTTTATGTAGGATTGCAATATTCAAACCCGAACTAAATGCTATCTTGATAGTGAGAGGAGATACAGAAGTGCCAATATATTTTTTATGATTTTTCTGTTTCCAGATTTTCGATTGAGTTCTGCTTATATTGTCTTCATTTAATTAAATATAGTTTTTTTTTTGTTTTGCAGGGACTAAACAAAAACATAAAGAATATAAAACTGGCACACCTTTGACAGATACTACGACACAACATGTAGTATAGTATAAAACTGTAACTAAATATTGGTAACGAAAGGAGTAGAATAACCATGGGTTGGTTGTGCGCAAGTTCATGCATTCTTCAGTGTACGGTTCATCAAGGTGTGAATGAGTTTTTTCGACTAGCTTAGAACCAGAAAAAATTGGACTGGATTGTTGCTAACATTTTTTGGCATGGAATGGTCTCCACTGTTTTACTGCATCGCATTAATTGATTAGATTTTGGGTTAAATCTGATTCTTCCTACATCTTCAAATCTCGATTTTTAAAAACAGTGTTTGAAGGCTTGTTATTTCTGAATCGATTCCAGATTGTGTATGTCCTTAATAGCTGCATGAATTTGTTTATTTGCCGTAAATATCATAAGGTTCTTGCTTTCTGCAATATTTAGCGTGTTTATATTCTGTTGTCGCATTTTTGATTTCAGTCACAAATTACAACAAATATTATTCCTTGGCAAAAGTATCTTAACGTCTCAAATAACTGCTACCCGCAACAAGAAAGCGCCCTTGAAGTGATGCTATTACTAAACGAATATTATTTTTACCTGAATACCAAAGTCGACACAAAAGGTTATCCGAACTATTACCGAACCCTGAGGTATTCCACCGAGTCAGTTAGTTCACGCAAAAGCCTATGTGTTTGGCAATTCCAACCATAAGAATATCTTAAATGATAACATTATTGCCATGAAGAGGTTTTCATGGCGAACAGCTTCACGGTTTCTTGGTGCTTCTTATTATTCGTGTTAAAATTTTCTTGTTGACATTAACATCTATATTATGTATATCGCCGCGTATTATTTTCACATCTAGCCACTTCTGGGAAAGATACTCAAAACGACACTAATACAACCTGTTGTTGCAGGACAAGGTTGTCCTCGATTCGAAGAAGTCAACACTTGACTTCCCAATGTCATCATTTCATTCTTTTGTTCAATCAATGGATCTACGCAAATCAAAATATGTTTTGTTATATAGGGTGCCAATATAATACCGCATGATTAAAGTTAATACCATGTAGTTAATTTGTACCTCGTTGGAATGTAGATAAATGTGAATGTGAATTCATTGCAAGGTGCTTCATGAAATGTTCATTTGTTGTGGACAATTTTTAAATAATAATAAATAGTAAATACCAAATATCGACAGGTTTGTTAGCGCATGTGCGATTTACTTTCCAAAATCACACCTGTCTCCTTGTATTCCTTAATTACTCTTTGAACTGTTGACTCTTTTGGTGCATTTTGTTAACCGGAACTGTTTGCGCATAACTTCTCCCATATTTGTAATTAGTTTTCATAACAATGACGCTTTCCTCCTTCTTGAAACGTTCCATGATTACTAATTTCAACAAAAGACGACAGGTGTTCATTTTTGACACCGTCAACTAAACAGCTCTCCATACTAGCGATCGAATTCGTCAATGGTATATTAGGAATCACGAGGAACGGAAAAGGAAAAATTAAAAACGAACAAACAAACAGCAAAATTGCAGCTCTATTACCCTAACAAAAAATCATTTTTAAATCGATTTCCTTGATTTCATTTCTAATTTCATTTATGCCAAATAAATGTAATTAACATGTTAACAATTCCAATAACCTTTAAGACCTGACTGAATTAATGTAATAACCCAATTAGGAACTCTCACGAATATGAAAATTAAAACAAATAAAAAAATACTAATATTAGGTAAGCAGGGTAGTTTATTCGTTTTTTTAAAGCCACGATCTCCGATTGAATGTAAGACTTCGTTATTTGGAACGTTTGCGCGGACGAACGTTTGAACGTTTCATAAAAATCTTAATTTTGAGATCAAAATACTTAACCAAACCGAATAATTATTTTTGTAAACAAAAGGTTTATCAAATATCTAGTACGGATGTGAACTAATTTATTTATTTTTGCTTTAAATTATAAGATATAGGCCATTAAAGATTTTAGTGTTTCATGATTTTAGAGGCATCTTGGACTATTAATAGTGAGTAAATAAAATACATAAAAAAAAATAATTTTACTACATTTATTTAAAAAATATGATGAAAAATAAAATAAAAAAATTAAACATTATTAAAATCCATTTTTGCATAATGTTTTGTTCGTACGCAAATAGGTAATTTGTATTTTAAATTTACACCCATCAAAATGCTTTTTTTTATTAATTTTTCATTTTTATTTTATTTTTCATCATATTTTTTTAATAATATATAGCTCTTGATCACAAAAATAATTTTTCAGTTTGGTTGGGTATTTTGATCTCAAATCCTAAATTACGATTTGGATGAAACGGGCCGAAACCGGCCGCGCAAACGTTCCTCTTATAACGGTTGCGCATGATTAAAATATGATTTCAAGGGGACACCCTGTACAAATAATATTGTTTATTTACTATAAGAGTATGAGAGGTCGCTCATTAGGCTACCACGAATCGTCCCATAGAATTTTCATTACAATTACAGAGATTCTCCGAGGACAAATAATGAACACAATGATTGTACTTATGCATTAAATAGTTTAAGCTTTAGTACTAGATTCTGTGAAAAGGTCTTTCATCTTGTGTTCTGGGAAGCCTTTCAAGTGATACAAACAATAACACTTCACCGTGACATTCAATCACAATTCGTCTCAGCAGTAATAAATATCAATCTCCAGTAGAAGCTGTTCAATTAAAAGATTTGCTATTTTAACGCATAAACTAAAGGTTGTTATCATAAATAATTAGATATACGAAAGGTTCATGGATATTATATATCTACCATCTACCCACTGTCTATAAAAATCTATGCAATGGAGCATTACGACGGGGATAAATTCACCGAGGTTTTAATACCAAAATGTGGATTTACTTGTGGTATCATAGAATAGATTTAGCCGAGAAACAAGGCATAAGTTACTAACAACGAGTTGTTTCACAGAATTCGAACAAATCATCGAAATCAAATTTAAAAACTAAACAAAGTTAAAATTCAAGACCTGTGAAAGTTGTACTCGGTGTCGTTTTTATTTCATTACTAGATGGTATCGTTGCAATGCCATTCAAAGACATAAATTGTTTCTCCCTGCGTGTCAATCATTTTTATTTCATCCAAAAAATATCATGAATTCTAATATAATATAATAGTTCTTTCCGAAATGTGCGGACACAAACATACGAAACCTAAATTTTGGTAAATTTTGGGGATCGCTGGCAACGGTTAATACGCACTTTTTTGAAAAAATCTTTTGATTCACCTTAATTACATTAAAAGACAACTATTTGAATTGGGGGAAGTGGAAAATATTTTTGTGTAACATGGTTTGTGATACAAAAGAAAGTGCCCCTTTATAACGCCTACTCGCGTCAAGGCAAGAAAAACATCCCAGTTTTCAAGTAGTTTAGCGGCTACGCTAGTTTTGTATAACATGGTTTGTGATTCTGGCGTACAATCTCACAAGACGAAAGCTAATTTTAATTTTACATAATGAAATATTTTCCACTTCCCCCAATGCAAATAGTTGCCTTTTAATGTAATTTAGGTGAATCAAAAGGTTTTTTTTTAAAAAAGTGCATATTAACCGTTGCCAGCGATCCCCAAAAATTAATTAAATTTTTTATATATCGAAGATGTGCAGATTGTTTCACTTTACTTCGATAATAACCGAACTTGAAGATGACTTTCACAGAACTAAAATATTAACTTTGAAATTTGTTGATTTCTTGAATTTCTGTTTAACAACCCACCCTTTGGAATTTTTAGATTATCGCAACAATTTTCAATTTTTTTTTTTAAATAAGATAAAAAACAAATTTAAAAAAAAACACAACTTCTAAAAGTTGATCAATGAATCATCAAAACCTTAGCAAGAATATAAAAATCTCCTGCAGGAGCACTGATCAAATCTATTCATTGTCCAACTCTTTCCGTTTCATTTCATTACAGTCCGCCGCATCATCGTAACATCACACCAACCCCTTGCATTCATCCCTTATCAGTACCATTCAGTCCCAATCTTCCTATTCTCTTTCACCCCCTTTGAAAGCACCTTGCAGGAGATAATGCATCGCATTGACCGGCACAATGGCCTATAGATATAGCCAATAGTCCCGACAGGCCGTTTCATGCCATTATCGCTGGGCCTAATCCGAGCCGCCAATCAAAACACCCCTCCCTGTGGGGTGGCTGGTGGCTGTGGCTAGTGGCTAGTGCCTGGGCCCCCCGTACTCGCGGTACCTTTATCATTGCAACTAATATACGCCCGATAATAGAGTTAGCCTTAAATCAGTGGCGGGACTTAATTTAATCCCGGAAAAAATGCCTAAAAAATCTCCCTCTCAAATCAGTGGGATTTTTTTTTTAAATTAACTCCACACGGAGACCCAGAGGAAAATAATTTCCATCGAGGTCTGTGTCATCTTTTCTGGAATGCTGTGGGGAGGATCTTTTTGGGAAAGGAATGATCATTTCACTGCCGAGCTGTTGAAATGTTCAGTCCAATGGATGTGACAAATGTCAACAGTGTGGGAGCGCGTTTGGCATTTTTCCCGACTTTGAAGGGGGACCATGGAATCCAAGATTATGAATAAAAAAAATTTAAAATCACCGGTAAATAATTTTCAAAGTTAAAAATTTTCAAAGGCCACTAAAACGATTGAAATCTGGAGAGGTGTGCTTGACGTCACACGTAGGAACCTCGGTTTTGTCGGTTAACAGAATTTCCAAACCGGTCGGCATGAAATCAACAAATTCCAAAATAAATAATTGCAAGAATATAAAAACAAAATTAACAGGTACTTTTGAAATACTTTGTGGTGACTCGTGTGCGAGTGACGTAGTGTGAAATCGAGCTATAGGCCGGCCGCAAATATCAGATTTTTTCATCCGATTGTCTGATCCGACAAAAAACGATTGGACGGCTGGCGAGGAAAGGCGTGGCCTATTTTCATTACTCCGCGCCGGCCGTCCAATCCGGTCAGAAGACGGGCAGGGCTCCAGTATTATAACCAATCCGGTTTCGTATCGATTTTTGTCTGATCGGATTTTTGTCTGATGTGTGCGGCCTGCCATATTGGCGATGGACCGACCCGCGAGGAAGCGTTCCTAGCTCTGTCAGAACCCGCCGACCAATCACAGGGCGTTTAAATCGCTTATGCTTTTAACAATTTTTATGTGTCGATTTATTAAATAACTCTGAACGAATAACTCTGCTTAATAAAATTTATTGGAATCATCATTATATGAATAAATATTGTTTAACAAAAAGTAATTTTATTGAAGAAAAAGACAACAATAACAATCTAAACGAAAATATGAAAGAGAACAAGACACAGAAAAAGTTAACGGTCGCAACTGGGACTCGAACCCAGAACCTCTCGTCTAACCGGGACGTGCGCGTTTACCAATTCCGCCATTGCCACCTACAGTCAAACCGTCATATTAGTCAATTTCATATTTCAAATTTTATCTTATTTTCATTAAATCAATAATGACGCCGGTAAGTAAGGTAAGTATTTGCGAAGTTTGAAGAAATATTATCTTCAACTAATTTTTTTCCTTAAAAAATAATTTTCATTGGAGTTCCTTATTGGTGAAGCCTGAATCCTACTGACTCCGGCTAAGTAAAAATAAATAATTGAGATACCAAGAGCGTCTCATGTAGGATTATTTTTTAAAGCGCGATACGCTGTGGGGTCAAGTACCGGATAGTTCCGCCACTGCCTTTAATAAAGATAGAACCTGTTATTTAGCTAGGAAGCTTCGGCAAAAGGCCAATTATCGGGCGGCCGGACTCCGAACTATCGGGAACTAAAAGCTATTGGGAATCCTGGAAACACCCATTAAAAAAGTCATTCGGCATTATCATGAAACTTTTAAGGAGATACGATTTAGACTACTTATCTACGGAGATGTCTAGTACGATCGTTCCGCTGACTTTTAAATACATAGTTTTATGAATTCGAGAAGTCAGAGAATTAGTTCATTCATGAATTCAGATTAGTTTGTTTTTTTCTGTGAATTCCGCAAAAGAATTCCTAACTGCTCCATATTTCCGGGGGCAGTTGGACTAAGGCATCTCCAATCGGGTTATAACGTGTGGCCTTTAGAGGCAGCGGGAAGGGAAATACGATTGAGGAGAGGAAGGTTGGGAAGTATCTGGCCCTTCATATCTGGGCACCGAACAACCTATTACTATTTCAAGCAACTTCTCGATTCTGAATGCTGGTCTTACACCAGGGCGATGTCTATCTTAGAGTACCTACCGTGTTGTGATCTCTAAGCCGAGTAACTACACTTTTTTTTTTATTTATTTATTAAGTTAAAAGAAATATAATATTTCGCTTTCTTAACTTAAGTACAGAGCATATATGGTACAGGTGTAGTAGTAATATTTTTAATTTTGTTCCAACATCTTAAGTTTAAATAGTTTTTTTTTAAAGGTTTTTATATTCTTTTCTGCTTTAAGGTTATCTGGAAGGAGATTATATATGTGAACTCCCTCGTGGCCAATACTTTTCTTGCCACTTTCAGTCTTGACAGTATTTGTATACAATTTATTGTGTTTTCTAGTATAATGTTCGTGTACTTGTGATGTTTTTATAAATGTTGTGTTTGTGTGTATAAGTCCATTTTGTATTTTGTAGATTAAAAGACATATGTTATATTCATACAATGTTCTTATTTTAAAAAGATTCATTTCCTTGTATAGTTTTTTTGTGGGAGTGTCTGGGTTATAGTTGAAGAGCTTTTTAATAACTTTGTTTTGTATTATTTGTAATTCGTTTAAGTACGTAATGTATGTGTTTCCCCATATTTCTATTAAATAATTTAGGTGGGACTGTATTAAGCTAAACTATAAGCCTCTCTTTACCTCTGTTGGTAGAAGATGAGCAATTCTACCAAATACACCAATCAATGGGATGATTTTTGTTTTTAGTTTTTCTACATGTTGTTTAAATGTCAGATGTTTATCAATGTACAAGCCCAGGTATTTTTCGCTATCTAGAATATGCAGGTCTCTTTCTTCTATTTGTAATGGTTTATGCGATGGTATTATTCTTTTAGGTGAGCTTAAGATCATGTAACCGGTTTTATTAATATTTATTGTTAATATATTTTTTATTAGCCAATCGTTTAGTACATTAAGATCCATTTGAGATTGTTCTAATAGACTTTCTAAGATTTTGCCTAAGTAAAATATTGCCGTATCATCTGCGTATAAGAAAATTTCACCATGTAATTTTAGCTGACAGATGTCATTTATGTATATTTGGAATAAAAGTGGTCCCAGTATTGATCCTTGCGGAACTCCATAGTTTATGCTCTCGAGTTGACTGTTTTTATCTCCTATGTTAACACATTGTTTTCTGTTGGACAGATAGGATTTTATTAGTTTAATAGCTGGACCGGTTACGCCTGTTTTTTCTATTTTTTTAATCAGTATTTCATGACTCACGGTGTCAAAGGCTTTTTGAAGGTCTACGAGAATTGCTATGACATAGTTTTTATTATCTATGCTAGTTCTAAGTTTATTTATAAGATCATTAGTGGCAGAGAGAGTATTAGATTTTTTTCTGAAACCGTATTGTTTAGCATATAGAAATGATTTTTTTTTCAGAAAGTTGTCTAGCCTATCGTATATTACCCTTTCATACACTAACATTGTTCATGATAGCTTTTTGTTTGACAAGCCCCCAAAGGGCTCACAATCTCCAACAGCTCGTAGGGCTTTGAAGCAAAGAATGGACGGTTACCTCGAGAGTGTTTTCTCTTGGGGTAAAAATAATCTCGTTGAATTTAATGTTTCAAAGACCCAATCTTGTCTGATTACGTCTAAAAGGGATCGAAATGAAAATCTAGTCTCTTTCAACGGAAGCAATCTTCCGAACAGGCCCTCCATCGAAATGCTTGGTGTAACCCTAAGTGACCAGCTCAGTTATGGGGGCTCCATCGAAACCAGAGTAAAGTTAGCCTCACAGTGCAGGGCCCGCAGATACTTTAATAGTACACAACTGCTAACCCTGTACAAATCACAAGTGCGCCCCACGGTTGAATTTGGCAGCCACCTCTGGTCTGGAGCTCCAAAATACCTGAAAAATACCCTCGACTCGGTCGAGGAAACAGAAACAGAAACGGGCGGTCCGTTTGATAGATTCTCCCATCTTAACAGACGGATTGCAATCTTTAGAGCACAGGCGTCGGGTGGGAATGCTATCCTTTTTCTACCGGTATTACAATGGAAGATGCTCCGAGGAACTAGCATCATTGATCCCTTCGGCACCGGTGCATAATCGGGAAACACGCCAAACGCGTGCCCAACATTTGTACACGGTTAACATTTGTCACATGAGAACGGGTCGTTTCTTCGACTCGTTCTTGTGTTCAACAGCTCGGCTGTGGAATGATTTGCCGGCCTCTGTGTTTCCTCCTTCCTACAACATGGGTCTCTTCAAGACCAATGGAATACGGCATTATTGCCTGGGGCTGTGCCAGTAAAAAATACATTAATACACTGTTTAAAGCTCAGAAAACCCTAATAAAAGTAATACTTAAATTACCAATACTAACACCCACATCAATTATATTCGAAAAATTCCCAGTGCTGAAAATTCAAAAATTACATTCAAAACAAATACTAACTTTCCTTTACAAGAACTTATCCACATTTAACATTTCACAAAACTCTCGCAATACTAGAACAAGACATGCTCTCCAACTACAAATACCAAAAACAAACACATCCTTTGGACAAAAACACTACAGATACCAGGCTATAAAACTATACAATTCTCTTCCTATACAATATAAAACAACTAATATTTTTGAATACAAAAAAAACATAAGAAACTGGCTACAATCTTTCTAACTTTTAATTTATAATTTTTGTCGAATTGAAGTCGATTTTATATTTTGATTTTTATTGTTTCTCTTCTTTATAGTAGCTATTAACACTCTTTTGTTTTACTATTCATAATTTATAATTTACTTCTGAAAAATGTCCTCCACAACACAGGTGAACTCCTAGTGTGGAGGACAATATATTATACCTTTGTAACATAAATGTACTAAGAATAAATAAATAAATAAATGTTCATTCCTTCCTCTCCTCAAAAAAACCCTCCACACAGCATCCCAGATGACATAGGCCCTGAGGGAAATTATTTTCCTCAGGGCCTCCTGCGTGGTGTTAACGTAAAAAAAAAAAAAACTACCCTCTAAAGTTTTTGAAAAGAGATTTCAAAATCGTGGTAAAATAATCCAATATTAACACTAAAACGTGCATCCTTAACTCTCCAAGCAAAAAAAAAACTTAGAAAACAAAAGGAATGATAAAGTAATTCAAGGTTAAATCTATTAGTACGAGAGATAAAACATAATCATCGACATACATATTTATATATTTTAATCAAGTATCTTTGTGAAAATTACACCACCCGTTATAAATAAATCGGTAATATGGTATTAAAGTAATAAATAGATTAAAAATTATATTCTTAGCTAATTTTAATAGCGCCATTTTTGAGAATATCACAATAAGGGCCTCTCACAACAAGATAGGATAACCAATATTATTGACTGTTTATAGATAATAAATATAGGTTACTTTTTAATTCATCAGCACATTAATAATAAAAAAATACGATATTTGGAAAACAAATATTACGATGTTATAGATATGTTTAATTCAATAATATTTCAAAATAAACTGACTAATATGTTTTTGTCATCGAATAGAGCTGATTTATGTAGTCAAATTATTTAACTTTGGATGAGTAAAAGCACATTGATTGATGAAATATAGGTACAAACACAACATCAAGCACACACACGCTTCTTAGCAAACTTGGGTTGCGTGGTCCCTAAAACTCAAACTTCTTTCGCTCAACGACAATTCTGGTATATCGCTCCTAAAATGTATAATGCTTTGAGTGTCGATATAAAGTCACATAATTCTAAATCTCTCTTTAAATCCCGTATCAATCATTGGATATTTGAAAAGGGAAGAGATTTCTTCAAACAACACATGAGAGCTTAATATTACAATAAAAAACAAATAATATTAATATTAATTAAAAAAATATTACAAATTTAATTAATCAATTACTTTAACTTAATATTGCATTTAAAAAAAATCAAACAAAAAATTACTTTCTCTAACACTCTTTCCAATTTCTTTCATAGAACGAATATCAAAAATGACTACAAACATATACTCTCGTGCAGAAGATTACTTACCAAATTTTATTTCTATTTTTATTTCAGAAGAATAATGCTCACCAATGTTTGTTTATAACTTGCAATTCTTATATTTTTATCTGTTTTTAGTTTTATTTATCCCTAAATTTGTTATTTTTTTCTTTTCTCTCTTATATTTTATGATCTGTTTATATAAAATTATATTACATGTATGACTACCACAACACGGGCAATAGCCTAGTATGGTAGTCAAAAATGGCCAAAAATGTAACATTTAATCATTTATGAAATAATAAAAAAAAAAAAAAAAAAAAAACGTATACCTACGTAAAAGTCTCCAAAGATAAATTAATAAAAATTATACACTTATTAAATTCCTTTCAGCAAATATCTACGATAATGTAACTACAAAGTAATGTGAAAAGAATTTATTGTACCTACAGTTTAAAAAACATGAAATTATGAAATGATAGCAGGGCATAAATATGAAGCAGTAAATAAAATGAAGAGTTCTGGAAAGGTAAACGCAACTAATTTCAGTTCGCTTCATAATTATAATCATGAGCTACGGAGCTTTGCAATATTTTTTTTTAGATAAAAATTAGAGTCAGTGGTTGGATCCATTTTATTTTTAATCATGAAGTTCTCCAACAAAATACAGGTAGGACATGTAGATAATATAACAAGATAATTATAATTATTAATAAGATAATATATTAAATGTATTGCTTGTCGCCTAATTGATAAAAATCGTAATCTTAATGGTTTATTAACTTGTCCTTGATAAGGATTCGTTTGTTCTTGAGTCACGCAACCAGTCTGTGCCACTTGACTTCCGCTGTATTCTTCTACACTCTACACTCTACACATTGTCTACCACAACAAATTTTCTACGGCTGTTACCTTCTGAAAGACGTGTTGGAGACAAATTTTTGCACCGTAAGTATCAGTAGTAGATTAACTTATTAGCTTTAACGGCGGCATTTATCAAAGAAATTTTACAATGGTAACCAAAAATGTATAATTTTTTTATTATTTATATTCAAAGAATTACAGTGACAGTACAGCGTTCAGATGCATCGACCAAGCATCGATGTTATCGAAATGAGTCCTAATACTGAGCTGATGATACAAAGATTGACCCAAATAAGAACATAGCGGCTGCTAAGTTTGATTGGTAGTATAAGCGTAAAATTTGGTTTATCGTGCGCTGTGTCCATATAAATTCAAAGAGGTTCAGTGAAATTAGGAAACTAAACATTGTACAATATTATTATAACTAAATAAAAAATATTCATATTTATTTGTTTGCAAGGTTTTACGAGCGTAACAGAAGTCGAAATTTTACAAAATGCAAAAATATAATGTATATACAATATCAGTACCTACATGTAATATCATATACTTGTAATATACATGCACGGGATTATAACATACACATAGCTGAAATTTGAAATGCTGTTAAGGACAAGAAATCCAAAAATGACTTATAGGTACATGTGATTTTTCTCCGTTTTATTTCTTTTTCTATTTGCGTCGTCGAAATACTTCTAGTAAAATTGGTGTGTCCTTTACGGTTCCATGCCAACTCAGAATGAAGTCATCTCAACACCTCTTTGAATGGTCAATAAAAGCTATGATTTTTTTTTAATTTGCCATAACCTAACCTAACTTAACCTATTTAATAATTTTTTAAATATTTTTTTCATCACTTTTAATGAGTTTTCAAAGGAGGTGTTGAGTAGATTTCATTCTGAGTTGTCCGGTCACCGTCTTTTACGACGACTATTGTAAAAGGATTTTTCGTTTAAAAGTTCCGTTATTAAAGAATTTGTTCAATATTCATTTTATAATACAAATTGGAATTATAGGTCTACAGAAACGGAAGATATAATGTTTGAAAAAAACCTTGTTTTCGCCCTCGTGAACAATTATTATAATTATCATTTTGATACGTTTTTAGATTTTCACGACCAAAAGTATTTTCCTTATTTGTTTTTGGAGTATTGCCGGATCTGCCCTGATGATGGACACACAAACGCTGTCCAAAACGTTGGCCAAAGAAGGAGGTAGCGCAACACGGCATAACACGCCAAAACAAATAACGAAAATTATTATTTTGTCCTTTATCGCATTTCAAATTTCCATTATGAATATCTGC
Organism: Limnephilus marmoratus; assembly: GCA_917880885.1. Classification (NCBI taxonomy): domain Eukaryota; kingdom Metazoa; phylum Arthropoda; class Insecta; order Trichoptera; family Limnephilidae; genus Limnephilus; species Limnephilus marmoratus. The sequence goes on along the minus strand of OU862921.1, from coordinate 25,644,175 downwards.
TTAATAAAATATATATTAAAAACACTGTTTTCTACGTAGAATAAAGAATATACGCCAGAAGTGCCTTCCGTACAAATTAAAACGGAAATAAATGACTTAGTGCCTCCTGGTTCTAGACTATTCTGCAAGCGGTTACGCTTGCCGGAATTTGTGTATTGCCATCCCATTTGGATTTCGTAATCATGGTGAAAAACAGTTTTAAATGGAAATATCGGTCGAGATCAGGCCTTTGATAATTTTTTACGTTAGTTCCACACAGGAGGCTTTAAGGAAAACTATTTCACTCTGGGCCTATGTCATCTTTGAGGATGCTGTGTGGAGGATCTTTTTAGGAAAAGGAAGGAGAGGAAGTTCTGAGAAGGAAAGTATATGAGGGGTGGGTAGGAATCTTAGGTCCAGTGTTTCCAGGAGTGACGGACATTTGAAAACATTCCTCCCACTGCGGTGCGAGGCGATGGGTCGAGAGAGTCTGGCTGGAGAGGTCAAAAGAGCTGCCTCAACCAGACTCTCTAGAAAAACCTCACCCCTTCAACTCGGGCACCCCTGCTAAGTTACCAAACACAACGAAACATTTGGAGTGACCTATATCAGGAGTGTTGGTTATCCAATAGACAGTTCCCGTGTCGGCCATACACGCCTCACAAATTGGAACGCGAAACACGCCCGCAAAACACTTCTCATGTTATTCTTTATTCTACGGTTTTCTACAATTATAAAAGTACATTTAAAAAGGTGTTGATCAATTTGTTTGAACCCAAGAACTCAACGAACTAGAAAAATCGGTCTATGTCACAAAAAGTAACACGTCAATTAATATTTTACATAAGTAGCAACGCGCCCAAAGGTTCTTGACCGCTCCACCAGTGCGCAGTGGTCAGATAGATAACCATTGGGCCCAGATTATCACGTTCCGAGGTGGGTCCATGGGAGGAAATTCCTTTTTTAAATGCTTTCAATTATAATTACCGAGACGAGACGATGATTTGAATCCATCCTAAAAAAAGATCTCAAGAGACTTCGTTTTTTTTCGGTCTTTTGTTCCTGAACACGCCCGGAGGCCGCGACGTCCAATTAAAACCCGCCCTTTAAATTTGAAAATAGAATGCGCGGTTAGCTTCCCCTTTCCCTTCTCCCTTTGCTTTCGGGAGGCTTGTCAGGGCTGATAGATTTATTACATCATCAGGTTGCTCGTCAAACTATTAACTGTTATTGCCGTTTAGGTGAACACTCATTAATATGGGAGATGGCTTACTTGCTTGCGTCTTTAGGAAGCAATTTATTATTATTATTAATCATATTAATAAAGAAATTCTTTAGGATGAATTACGTTCCCCCTTTTTTAGATTTGATATTATGCGTTTAGATCAAATTGAGGTTTAAACGATTTTATTAATACTGATAGATTTCAATTAACTCTTTAAAGGCCTTTTTTATCGAGTCATAAATGAAATTAATATTTTGCAAATCATTAATCATTTTTGTATTAGGTACGTCGTAAAATTATAGGTGTACGTAAGATGTACATTAATTCATGGATTCCCGTCTTTGCCTGTGTGGTATATGTAATTATCCATATAGTGGATCATTCGGAAACGTTCGGGTTCCGCCGAACTTTGACGAACGTCTCATGGGTCAGACAGCGGTCTCGTCCGTGGGAGCTCGCCAGAACCATTTTAGCAGCCTTAGTAATCACTCGCTACGTAGACAATAATACAGTACTATTGAATCCATTGTACATTGCAATAAAGACGAAAGAACTTACGTGTACATCTCTATTATTATTTGTGGGCTAGTAAGGCCACAATAAAAGAACATTACAACCTGGTAAAAAACAAAACATTTAGAATTAAAAGCTCCTTCCTTACATATCTCAACAAAGGAAAATAAGTTCCCTCAGGGTCTATATCATCTTTGGAAATGTCGTGTGGAAGGTTTTTTAAGGATATGGAGGAGAAAAAAGATCTGTGAATTCTTCCCTCTCACTTTGGTGCAAGGCGATAACTCGAGAGAGTCCTGCTGAAGAGGACAAAGATCTCCCTTAACCAGTTTCTCCAAATCCAGACATATCCGTTGTAATAATATAGTAATTCTCACCCCTTGAATCCGGGCACCACCGCTAAGACACTAAACGTAGCGAACCACTTTGGGTGACCTAAGGCAGAGGTTTTGGTTAATCAGTGAATGGTATCCATATCCACCAGACCAATTTAAATTGAGCTTAACATAGCTTTAGCCATATACAGTGTAGTGTATCTAAAAAGCTTCCGGCTTTTAGACATAATGGCAGTGATAAGAACTGTCCTTAGATTCCGCTAGATGGCAGGTAGCAGGGGAGCTCAGAGAGGGTGTTGAAGTAAAACGCTCTTATCAGAAACAATTTAGCCAGCTCCTAGTTAGGTCGACTAACGAGGTCAATATTGTAAACGCGAAGTATTTAATAAAACCAGATAATGTTCAAGAATCTATTTATTCCAAAGAAGTTATCTCCATCCAAAGTGTGTTGGAGAATCTGTTAGTGTGTCCATCAAATTACAGAACACTACATATAGTGAACATAGCGAAAGAGCCAGGCACTTTTAAACCTTCATCTCACCCATCTCCTTTCCCTCACCACATTATTTTCTGCCAATTCAATTTGGGAGGCGGGAATGGGAACCGCCTCCCCGGGAACCTTTATTGGATAACCAACACCTCTGCCATAGGTCACCCCAAGTGGTTCGCTGCGTTTGGTGATTTAGCAGGGGTGCCCGAGTTCATGGGGCGAGGTTTGTCTAGGTCTTGGAGGCGGATGACCAGGACACACTGAACCCCAGATTCCTACCCACCCCTTAAACCCTTTTCCTTTCCAGAACTCTCCTCTCCTTCCTTTCCTTAAAACACCCTCCACACAGCATCCCCAAAGATGACATAGGCCCTGAGGGAAATTATTTTCCTCAGGGCCTCCTGTGTCGAGCTCAGATAAAAAAAATGAAAAATAAATATCGTTTCAAAAAATTATCACAACTATTCCAAACTTAAATAACCGTAAGACAAAAAATATGGCGGCGTTAAAGTGGTTATAAAAAGAAAGATCTAAAATCTAGACAATAGAGTTAAAAAACAGATGAAACAGCTAAATTATTTAATGTGCTTTTGAGTCGATAAGGTCTATTAGTGCCCCTAGGGTTGTCTGCTCAATAAGTAATGAAATAAATCAAAAGATATATCAATCCGCATTGGATCCTTAATTGATCCTAAATGCCCTTTCATTCGTGATATATCTTAATTACTATTTTGCTTTTACCGTTTAGGGCTGTAATTGAGGGCTGTGAAAGCATTATCTTGGGATATCCTATTCGTTGGTGGTTTCGGAGATTCCAGACTCCACATGGTTGGGAATTTTATAGCAATTTTATTGTCGCTAGTACCCGGCTTAGCACAAGTTTCAATCTTTATGAATGATGCAACAAATAATAATCGAGGCTTGTCTTATGTTCACGGTTAAATAAATGCAAAGCTCCAAATATCACAGTGGAAATGATCTTGTGATCAAAAAAGCTGCGCATATTTCATAACACCAGAACTCACCGATCGAGAGTTTTTGCTGGATTAACGTGCAGATTTTCTACGTCAACGTTAAGAGTGTTTAACCAGCCAGCGGACAAAATTCCACATTTCGTCGAAAGTCGTTCTTACTATCGTGCAGGGCGGTTACAATGAGAAAGATTAATGATTCTCCATACCAGCTTTTTAAAATTATAACTCAATATCCATTTTATTTCATTCCAAATTTGCTATTCATACCTACGTCCAAAAATGCTGAAAGGCGTGATGATAAAACTATTAAAACATTGTACTTTTTGTAATTTTTTTTTTGTTATAAGTATTTTTTTTTCAATAATGTGTAAGTTAAATCCTTTTTGAAAATTTAACAAATCTGCCAAATACCTATGGTATAACCTTATTATACTAAAAATAAACATTTTTTCTCAAAATTTAAAACATGCGAATGATAGATAAAAGAACAATCTTTCGAAATCCATTTATAATTTTTTGTGGAAAGAGTCAATACGTCTAAAATCTGATTTAAAAATGACATATTTCTGGTTTTCTCTGGTAATACCCTCTTAAGATTTAAAAATCCGTTGTTTTGTTAATGGATTTGCACAACGTAAGTTGATTTCCATTACTTACTTACCTCTCCTGTATTTATTTTCGCCAATCAACATTAACCGATATTCGGGGTGTTTTAGATAGAAAGACTCTGTTTTAGATATAAAGAACAAGACTAGAAGACTCTTTTTTACATTAGCTCCACACAGGAGGCCATGAGTAAAAAAAATCCCTCTGGACCTATATCATGTTTGTGGATGATGTGGAAGGTCTTTTTAGGGAAGGGAAGAGGGGAAATTCTGGGAAAGAAAAAGGTACGAGGGGTGGGAAGAAATCTAAGGGACAATATGTCCAAGAGTGACGATCGTATGAATCCAGCCATCCCACTGGGGTGCAAGGCGATGGGTCGAGAGAGTCCGACTAGAGAGGCCAAAAGGTCTCCCTCAACAAATTTCTCCAGATCTGGCCCGCCACGCAGTAGGTGGGCAAACGCATCCACAGCCAATACCTAGACAAACTTCACCCACACCGTACAAACGTAGCGAACCACCTGGGATGACCTATGGTAAGGGTGTTGGTAACCAATAAATGGTTCCCAAATTGAAGATATAAGCAGATTTCAAGTATTCATCTCGACACTATTTGCAAATATTATTAGTAGTTATTAGTAACATCCACTCAGTGAGATTAATGCATCCCAATTTGACTATCATCGCGATTTATTGGATATCCAACACCCCTATCATACGAGTCACCCCAAGTGGTTTGCGACGTTTGGTGATTCTCAGAACTTCCTCTCCTTCCTTTCCCTAAAAAGATGACATTGGTCCTGAGGGATAGGTTTTCACTAGGGCAATGTGAAAAAATCGCCAATTTGGGAAATGTTCGCATAGGAAGTGAGGAGGGGAAGGAGATTGGGACGTCTACCGCTCCGCCGCTTTGGAAAACTTTGGAAGAAACATTGAGTGCAGATGTCATAGTCTCAAAAAACTTATGGGCAGAAAGTCGCGTGCTTCAATATCCTTAATTTTAGAAACTAATTGGTGTCCATGGGGGTCCTTTCTACCTATCATTACTACAATGGGAGTGCGCCCTTGTAGCCATGACGGGTTAAACCGCGGGTAAATGGAGACAAGCGTCTCTAATGATTCTATTAGTCAGCGGGCATTGGAGGGTTAAACTGGTGGGGCCTGTTGGCTCATAGCTGGAGGCTCTTGTAATGTTATAAAGTTGCCGGTGAAGTGTTAAATACCCCAGGGGTCAATCAGGCCGTGATTCTTTGATGATCTGTGATTAATTAAAATGTTGATGATCTACTTACTGAATATGTGATTATGTTGAGTAGAGTGAGTTAGGCGTTTTTATGATATATGAATCACTGCTTAATAGTTACTTTTTACTACCCGACTGCAATTGATTTTCGATACCATTTTATCCAACTTCGAAAAGTTTCAAACAAACCAAAAATTTATCTATCGATATTTGAAAAAAAATATTTCATGAACATTTGATATATTTAACCCGCCATGGGATAACCCTGTGCCATGGCGGGTGAAATTTGCAGTTTAGAATTATACGTAATATGCTTGATAATAAAAGTCATTAGATTAAACAATTTATGTATGGATATAAATAGTTTACATCGCAAATAAATCAGGAAAATTGAATAGGAGATGTGGGAAATGTATGAGGGAAATGTATTAGGTGGTTAAAGTGTAAAATGTATGATATTTTTTTTACATTAACTCCACACAGGAGGTCCTGAGGAAAATAATTTCCTTCAAGGCCTATGTCATCTGGGATGCTGTGTGGAGGGTCTTTTTGAGGAGAGGAAGGAATGAACGTTGGTATTGAAGATACCCATGTTGTAAGAAGGAGGAAACACAGAGGCCGAAAAATCATTCCACAACCGAGCTGTTGAACACAAGAACGAGTCGAAGAAACGACCCGTTCTCATGTGACAAATGTCAACTGTGTACAAATGTTGGTCACGCGTTTGGCGTGTTTCCCGACTATGCACCGGTGCCGAAGGGATCAATGATGCTAGTTCCTCGGAGCATCTTCCATTGTAATACCGGTAGAACAAGGATAGCATTCCCACCCGACGCATGTGCTCTAAAGATTGCAATCCGTCTGTTAAGATGGGAGAATCTATCAAACGGACCGCCCGTTTCTGCATAGAGTCGAGGGTATTTTTCAGGTATATTGGAGCTCCAGACCAGAGATGACTGCCAAATTCAACCGTGGGGCGCACTTGTGATTTGTACAGGTTTAGCAGTTGTGTACTATTAAAGTATCTGCGGGCCCTGTACAGTACGCCCAGTTTTTGGGAGGCTAACTTTACTCTGGCTTCGATGGAGCCCCCATACCTGAGCCGGTCACTTAGGGTTACACCAAGCATATCAATGGAGGGCCTGTTCGGAAGACTGCTTCCGTTGAAAATTTCAGTTCTGAAACAGTTTTAAAAACTAAACCTATGTACCCAAGTCCTTCATTCATTAATTATCCATTTGTCTTCCTCCTTTCCTTAAAAGTCCCTACTTAGTATCTACAAAAGTAGAAGATGTTACATACCTACATGGAACACAAACAATATTGCACAAAAACTCTAAGATGACCTACATTAAGGAGTTGAAAAATCGCAATGATATCTTTCACATCTCGCTAATTAATTATAAAATACTCATAAATATAACCCCAAAGTGTCGGTAAATGTGACCTCTAGTGGTGCTGTTATAGTGGAGTGCAGACAGCATCAAAATCGCCAGAAACAGCGGATGAACCCATCCAAATGTAGGGACTTTTTTCCTTCCATTTGCCAATCCCGTGATTGAGATTAAAAAACGCAGTCAATTGTCTTGATTCACAAAAATTAGATTTATAGTCCACCATCTCTCTCTTGTTACAATATTGTTCATGACATGGGTATTGAGATTGAAATGTGTTGCAGATGTAAGTATCAATAGCCTTATTCGTGTTTTTTCGAAGCTTGGAGTTAGGATTTGGTTTTTAGGTTGTTATCAGGGAGAAGGTTGAAGATTCTAGGTACATGAAGTATTAATCAAAATTAAAATTCAAGTTCTGTGAAAGTCCGAAACAAGTTCTGTTTTTTATCCAAATACCTACACTGAAACAACTGGACCATTATAAAATAATAATAGAACTTGAATAAGACATTCACAGAACTTAATTTTAACTGTGAAATTTGAAGAATTGTTCAAATTCTGTGAAACAACTCTTTCTTTTATTAAATGAAGTACAACTAAGATCAGAAAAATCTGTCATGACTCGTTGCTGCATTTAAAAAGCTTTCTCCATTCATATTATGAATGCAATCCACGAAATTTGATAAAGATATGTAGTAAAACACAAAAATAACTAATGAGAGATTTCTCCTTACTAGAACATAAAAATAATATTATTCCACTATGCCTTAAATTTTAATCTTCATTCACCTATTCAACATGGTATTAAAACTCGCATAAAGCATGTTTAGTGTACTTTTAAAGTGCCTGGACGCATTACGACGTAGAGACAGTGTTGTACTGTACTGTAGTAAGTAGAACTGTAGAGCAGTGACGAGCAACCCGCGAACCGCGAGCCCTTTCGTACTCCCCGCTTAATTAAACACAATATTTTTAAAAATTGCGGTAAAGAATTTTCAACGTTTTCTGTTATGCAATTGGGTTCAATGGAAAGCTTCTCCAAAGTTTTGAATCCGCCGCTCAAAATAATAAGATTCTTCTTAAATATTCATATGAAGACAAAATTGCATGGTTCGTACTGCAAAACAAAGCAGCGCAGCTCTTTTTTAATTGAGGTCTATGTTTGATGCATTTTAAAGGTTTCATAAAATAACAAAAGTTTTCTTGACTAAATTTGTACTTTCCGAACAACAAAAATCAACAGTTATCCAAGATTGCAAGCAGGAACTTGGGAGATAAAATTTGGGAGGCGGGAATGGGTACCGCCACCCCGGGAACCATTTATTGGATAACCAACACATCTCGCTACGATTTGTGACTTAGCAGGTGTGCGAGTTTATGGGGTGAGGTTTGTCCGGGTCTTGGCGGCAGAAGCGTCCACCTACGAGCTGTACAACAGGCCGGATCGAGAGAGAATGGTTGAAGGAGTCTCTTTGACTTTTCCAGCCTTACTCTATCGGAATATCGCCTTGCACCGCAGTGGGATGGATTCATAGGTCCGTCACTCCTGGACACACTGACCCCCAGATTCCTACCCACCCCTTATACCATTTTCCTTCCCAGAACTTCCTTTCCTAAAAAGACCCTCCACACAGCATCCCCAAAGATGACATTGGCCCTGAGGGGAATTATTTTCCTCGGGGCCGCCTGTGTGGAGCTAATGTAAAAAAATGAATTTTATAAGTTCTTTAACATTTCAGAATGATAAAAATTGACCGTTTTTATTGGTTTGGCCTTGGAAATGTCAAATTTTCACCTGCGGCGCCTTTTTTTTCGTTCTGCGCTTAATTATTCAACAATTAGCGTTTTTGAAGGTACAAATATGTTCGCGACACCACCGACTGCAAATTTAACGCCGTACCCCCGGCGGCTAATGAACAAATTGAAAATAGATAAAATTGGCCCTCCTGCTAAAAAGGTAGATTATCACTGCTGTAGAGTGTAGTGTTTACGTCATGCAAATATGCAAGTGGTTTCCGTGGGAGCTTTGAGTTATGATTCCAAATCAAGTTGGACGATCGTCATAGAAATACTTAGCGGATGACAAACTTTAAGAGCGTTTAACCAGCCAGCGGACGAAAATCCACATTTCGTCAAAAGTTGTTCTTACGATCGTGCAGGGCGGTTACAATGAGAAAGATTAATTATTCTCCGTACCAGCTTTTTTAAATTATAACTCAATATCGAATTTATTTCAATTCAAATTAGCTTTAATTTATACCTTCATCCAAAAATGCTGAAAGGCGTGATGATAAAACTATTAAAATAATATACTTTTTGTAGTTATTTTTTTATTATAAGTATTTATCATTTTTCAATAATGTCTAAATTTAATAAGAATGTTAAAAAAATCTGAAATATATTAGTTTGTAAGTGGGCTAATAAATACACAAACGGACTAATTTTCGCCAAGAAACACATGTACGTACATATTTTTTAATGATTTTATTGAAACTAGAATTAAAATTCTAAAACATACGTTTGCTAGATAATGTATTGATTTATTTTACTGCATGATTTTATTATTTGAAATGGGTGTGGTATAATACAAAAACTTTTTTGAAAATTGAACAAATCTGCCAACGACCTATGGAATAACCTTATTATACTAAAAATTAAAAAATTTTCTCAAAATTTATTACATACGAATGCTAGATAAAAGAACAATCTTTCGAAATCCATTTATAATTTTTTGTGGAAAAGAGTCAATACGTCTAAAAACTTTTTTGAAAATGACGTATTTCTGGTTTTCTCTGGTAATGCCCTCTTAAGCACTAGAATGCGCGAGCATTTCCCGTGCCAGTACTGATGTGCCATTGGCGGATGCCAAGATTGTTAATCTGAGTTTAATCTGTTGATTTTTAAAGTGGAAACGGAGCAGTTAAAAATTTTTTTTTTAAAGTTTTTGAAAACTTTGTGAAGAATGTCAGATTATAAAAATTGATGAAATCCATGTGTTGTTTCTATCAATTATGCTTTATTGTGAAAGCTAGCCAAATATTTTAAATAATTAGAGAAATTATTGACATGTTCAGAATAATCCCATTTCAGTTATTTTAACACTCGTAGGTACGTCCAGACGAACGTATTTTTGCTACATCAATCAAATTTCCTCTTTCGATAAAAGAAATTCACAAAACATCAAAATTTCACCAAGAATAAGTGTTGTTAAGTGCAAATTATTACTACATATTTGAAACAGAAAACCCCCAAGTTAAAACGTTTTATTTTATATTGATGTTGTGATTAATACGGTTCCATGACAGTTCATCCTGCGACAATTCATCCGGCGACAGTTCATCCTGCGACAGTTCATCCTGCGACAATTCATCCGGCGACAGTTCATCCTGCGACAGTTCATCCGGCCGACAGTTCATCCTGCCGACAGTTCATCCTGCCGACAGTTCATCCCGCCGACAATTCATCCGGTGACAATTCATCCTGCCTGATCATTTAGAAGATTAAGTAAGTATGCAAAGAGGATATACGGCCGTACAACCTAACCTAACCTAACCTAACCTAACCTAACCTATCCTAACCTAACCTAACCTAACCTAACCTAACCTAACATAACCTAACCTAACCTAACCTAACCTAACCTAACCTAACCTAACCTAACCTAACCTAACCTAACCTATTTAGTAAAAATATTTTTACAGCGGATTTCCACTCAAGATGCCTTCAGATATAAGTATATCGATTTTGGTTGTACGGCCGTATATCCGCTTTGCATACTTACTTAATAAAAATCTTCTAAATGATCAGGCAGGATGAATTGTCGCCGGATGAATTGTCGGCGGGATGAACTGTCGGCAGGATGAACTGTCGGCATGATGTACTGTCGGCCGGATGAACTGTCGCAGGATGAACTGTCGCCGGATGAATTGTCGCAGCGCAGGACGAATTGTCGGGTCACCGGTTAATACATACCACAGTCCACAAGTATTACTGAAGTCAAATGAAACAGATGCACACAAGGTACTAAATTTTATATCGTTTATCTTTACCTAGAACCATTCCCTGGCATTTTTTTATGTGAATACCACAAGAGTCCCAACCTGCTACCGTCATGAGCCAGGGAGACTAAGGCATTCCCAATAGGGGTATGTCGTGAGGCTGGAGGAAGTGTGGAGGGAAAGGAAATGTTGGAAAGTACTTGACTATTCATATGTGATCACGCTACACAGCTAAAACCAGCTAAAACCATTTCAAGTAAAACGTTTAAATTCTGAATTATTATGGTCGTACATCATGGCGATACTAAGAGTATATTCCAATCTGGAACGTGCAGAAAATAAACTACATCTTAATTTTAATGAATAAATTGTGAAATGACACAAATCAATAAAATAAAATTTACTTGCTCACTCTGGGATTCCAACCGGCGACCTTCGGATTGCTAGTCAAGACCACGGAAGCCGTCAGAAGCATGCTTAACTTATTATGATTTTAAGATGATCTTTCACAAAAACAGCGCTTTACAAATTATTCAATTATTATTATTATTATTAGTATGAACTAACCCCACCCAGTAAAATGTATATAATCACTCACTAGATATTTCATAGAGACATAGACAGAGATTCCGATCCTTGAAATAATTTATAAAACCTTGTAAACTTTTTACCAACCTTTTTTGTCTGTGTGGGTACTGTTTGTTTCTAAAAACGGATTACACTGGCATACATAATTTAAAGTGAAGGCAATTTAAAGGGTTCATGCTTACTCTCATAAATACCATATACTACAAAAAAATCATATTATTTCCATTTAACCTATATTTAGACACATACATATAATGACATTGCGCCGTTGACGTTAAACAATAGTTGAAAAGCTCGCCCCAGCAATGGTTCATATTTCACCACTCGTCCGCGGAGAAACCTGTGCTTAGCAAGTATGTAGAATGTACGTGAGGGAATTTCATAACAAAAGAAATCAGCGAGAGCAACAATAATTTGTGTGCATTTAGTCAAGACTCTAAAATAAACAGGACCTCTACCGGTGAATTCATACTTCATACATGCAGTCACAGCGGCCATTGCTGCTTCTGGCGAGATGTCGAGGAATGATTAAACAATGCGAAATATGTATTTATTTCACTCAACCGTGGGAAGGGCAGCCTTATTGGGATCATAAAACATAACTGGAAACTTAAGGTTACTGTATTTTAACTACATGCTTTGCCTAAGCGTTTCTGCGTGTGTGTTGCGGCAGGAGTAATAAGCAGTATGCAGAAGGCAAAGTAGATACGCTACGCAGTTACAAAAGTACTAAAGGCTAAGACCTGAGGAAGATAATTCCCTTCGGGACCTATTTCATATTTGGGGGAGCTGTGTGCAGAGTATTTTTAGAAGAGTGAGACGTTTGGGAAGGTAAAAGGTTTGAGGGGTGTGTAGTAATCTGGGGGTCGCATCGGTGTGTCCAGGAGAGACGGACCAACCCAACATTTGATCTCCCGACAGTTCTTGTATTAAGGCTCTGCAACCGGGCCCGAAAAGAAGAAGATAGAGAGATTGCTACGAAATTACGAATGTTAGAGGAGAGCGCTAACGTTTACAGCGACAAAATCGATGCAAAAATTGCGAAAATGTTTAATAAAACACGACTCGTTTAAAATAGAGCAAAAATCTCTCGGGCATTATCTTAAACAGCATTTAAAGAAACACTGTGAATTTTTTCATACATATTACTTGTAAATTAACTGAAACAAACGTGTTAATAAGTTTTGGAGCATACTTTGCGATTTTTTTCTATCGAGGGAATTTTATATAATTTGCGTTTCGGCGCGGGCAAAGCCTAGATATTATCTTCAAGGATAACATATATATTTTTAAGAGCTTTAAAACTTACCGTGTTTAAGGGAAATATGTAATAAATCGGTAGAAATCCGGGTTGCGGGCCCTTAAGTCGCGCTTTTATTTCGATTCTACAAATATATTAATGTACGCATACAAATAAAATATTATACATCTGAATCATTGATACAGGAACTTAATGATAGATACTACGTTAATAATATAAATATATTATATTGTAAAGGTCAAAGAAGTATGGTTATTGTTACCCATCAATATTATAAGAAGCAAGTTACCATGTAGGTACATACTTTTCGAATGCTCCATGAAGGTGTGATTACGACTTCTGCCTGATATTTACTTTATATTGCGTTATATTTGGTGTGGGTGAATAGGTTAGGTACCTGTATCTTTTACAAATTTTAACAATATTCTAAAAAACGCCTATTTGCATCATTATACTTTTAAAATAATGTCATTTCATATATGGTATTTAAGGTAGATCTAATACTCGTATGTCTACTTCGAATATTATTTTTCATACAAAATAGATTTATATCAAATACAATAGTGCACACGAATAAAATGCAATAGTTGATGAACGCATGAATTTCCCTAAAAGGAAAAACCTTTATTATCTTCCCATCTTAACTTTTATAATTTGCTTACCTATCTCAAAACACAAAATTTGACATTCAAGATCTGTGCACTAAACAATCGACTGATTTTAATATCTTTTATGTGACCTTGCAAGAGTTCCAGGGATCCAGAGAAACAAATAAAATCAGGTGAATTAAATGGCTGTACATTTGGGTGACATTGTCAGTCTAGTTAGGAGAGGATCGATATGAACATGCCATTTAAAAAAAAAGACTTACGACCATTAATTTTCTTTATCATCATTCAAAAGTTCCCACCCAACAGTAAACAATCACACATCTGCAAACTACCCAATGAAAACTTTTATCCTTTGAAGAAAACGTTACCAAATTTTATTTCTTTTGCTGTATTTTTCCTCTTACCAGGGCACATTCCAGAATGGTAGATTCTCAGTTTCGCCCTGGTGAGAGTGCCCCATTCAAAATGGAAACGTTGCTTGAAATGGCTAATAACTTTGAATAATAAATTGACGGCCTCCGTGAGTGGTTACCATCCTTGGCTACGAATTTGTATTTAATCCGTAGGTAAATCTCGGCGTGCACAAGAAAATTTTAATTGATTAATTAATATTTAATTCACAATTTATTACTTTTAAATAATATATAATATTGGAAACGTTGGCTAAAGAAGACGGTAGCGCAACACGGCATAACACCCCAAAAATATATAACGAAAATATATAATATATTTGCGGCAAGAGTTGTTAATACTTTCAGTATCGCCCTGGTGGAAAATCACTATTCAGAATCTAAATTTCGAAGTGGTTTTTCAACTTCCTCTTCCCCATTTTCTCCCTTTTTTTAAACCATTTTGTTTGATATGTCATTTCGGTTTGTTTTACTTTTTCCATTTTTTCGGCAACTAAAGGGTTGAAAAACTTTTGGAACTGATTCTACGTTCCAATGCATTTTAAAAGATTTTAAACAGTTGACGTTAACCCGCTAGAGACCGTTTTTTTTTTCAAATTAGATCTAAAAAATTCCAACTTTGGACTCGATTTATTCGACTACAAAAACTCAGACCAAAAGAAGACATACTACAAAATCAGTGTTAGACTCAAAATTAATGTGATGTAGTTTCATGAAATTCCTGCTTTTACTACGAGTTTACGAAATATTATCTTCTAACATACAAATTGCGAGAAATAAGTGAACAATTCCATACATTTTAGCACTCTCGTAAAATGAAATATGTACATACTCGTATAATGAAACATGAAACCATAGTTCGCAGAACTATAATAAACTTAATACGGATAGTCGTAATTGAATGTCCTCATTAAGACCTGCATTCCGCGACGCGATGACAAAGACATAAAAATTAATTAATTGGAAAAAATCCGAACATAAAACGACGGCGGCATTAAAAACCTTCTTTGGCGCCTTCCCGAGGAAACGCTAATAAAGCCTTACCTTAATGTAGCGAAACAACAACAACGACTGCATAAATTAATTAAAAGCATGTAAACATTAAAAGATTATTAATTTTACAATGTTTTCGATATGTGTATTACTTGTGCAGAGGTTAAACGACAGTAGGCCACTTGCAGAAATTTTATTTATTTATTTATTTGTAACATTAACGCCTTTCGGCTTTTACATAACAAAGTATAAGGCATTAATTGCAGCACAAGAAATTAGAATTGGGTTAGTAATAATGAGCCAAGAGCGTGTAAAACAGCAGAGGATAGTAAATGATAGTAATGAACATGTGCAAATAACGAAGCAAAATGAAATCCAGTTTAAGTAACACAATATTGGAATGCCTTGTAAAAACTTTTTGAAAAATCGTGTGATAGTAATAATAATCAGTAGTAAGATTTCGTAAATGTTACTAAAAACGAAAAACGTGCAGTTGTTAATAATATAATAAACAAGTTCGTTTATTTAGCTGGCAACGTCACCATATAAAAATGTCCGGTCTAGAATTTTCTTTATTTTTTTTTCCACGGAGAATTTTAATAATATGGTAACTCAAAGATTTACGATGACTGACGTTTTTCATTTGACGTAGTTTTTTAATTCACTTTTATTCAGCTTAGCCCGTGAACGTTGTTTTACGAAATTATAAAACGTTTGAAATTGATTTGGATCAGTCTGACAATTTGGCGAGAATTCGTACACCTTTTGACATCTTCGTTTCTTTATTGAATTATTTATCGTATATTTATGCACACTTATTATCTAAGGATATAACTCTATTTTTTTAGTTTTTCTAAGGTTTATTTTACTTTTTTCACTTTTTCCTTTGTTACTCTGTTTACGATTTTATTTTTATTTATTTTTCTACATTCAGTTTTAACATTGTTCTATCTTTACTCTTGTTTATAAAAACCTATGTTTTCAACAGAGAGGTTTTAGGGTGGCACACCTGTTTCCGGCCATACAAGAGCGAGACAGGTGATCCCGCATATAAAAGGAGATGCAGGCCTCTCCTCACTCTCTTTTCCAACCGCCAACACGTTAGTTAGGACGTAATTATAGCCATTACTTATAATAAATATCCATATCGCCAATGCGCGCATTATTTATAAATAACCTCGCCTACACTCGAGTCTGTATTTAACAGTGGCGCAGCCTACGGTACACGATTCTGACAATACGGCAGATCGCGTAAAGAATCGACGCGCAAAAAAATTTGGCACAAAAATTTGGCAAAAATACGCGGTAACATTAGTATTTCGGGTCGGTAAGAAAGGCCGGACCGAAATTATTCCAACACTTCACTGCAAGGAGTGAAGTGCAAGAAGACACTGGAGCCAGCCAGCTTTTCGGAAGGGGGAAGCACGGGAGGTCCAGCGTCAATCGGCATCTCTGAGGGTCAAGGATCGGAGATCCAGGTCGCAGGAGTGATCTGGGGTAGCCATCGGTGTTACTGTGTGACGGGTCTGGAAGGAGCCATCAATTCACAGGGTCAAGGAGCAGTTTCCGGAGCAGGGTCCAGGGAGCAGACGGCAGAAGAAGAAGCCTCATTGGGAAGTTTTTGTTTTTTCTGTTTTCTTTCTCTCTATTTGGGTACCTTCTGGGCATTGGGAACATGGAGTCTCGAGGATTGGAGTCCTTCAGTTTGCGTGACGGGAACTGGGAGAACTTCAAGGTCCGCCTCGGACAATTTCTCCTCGTGAATGATGAAAAGTTTGCATCGGATGATAAAAAAAAGGGCTATTTTCCTGAATGCATTGAAAGATGATTGTTTTTCCTTATTGGTTAATTTGTGCATTCCTAAAAAGGTAACAGATATTAAGTTAGAAGATTTGATATTTAAACTTGATGAGTATTGTTGTTCAACGAAATGTTTTTTTGAAGAGAGATCTAAGTTTTACAGTGCTAAACAAAGAAATGACGAATCAATCCGTGAGTTTGCAGTGCGGTTAAAGTCTCTTTCTACTAATTGCAAATTTGGGAATAGTTTATCAGTAAATTTAAGGGATTTCTTTGTTTTAGGTTGTAAACCAGGAAAGGTAAGGGAAAAATTATTTCTCGAGGGTGAATTACACTCGTTCGAAAAATGTTTACAAGTCGCCGAGTGCATTGACCTCGTAGCTTCAACTCAAGCGCAGTCCCGAGTTGATAATACGGTTTACGCTAATGTACAGCTCAAGGCCGGTCGACTCTCTTTTAATAATTCGCGTGTGAAAGACAGAGACGTGAAGCGTTTCGGGCATAGCAACAGGGCACGGTCACAGTCGCCAGCGAACGCTGTGAAACAAAATTGTACCGTTTGTGGTCACAATAATCACATCGCGACGGAATGTAGATATAAAAATTATTTATGTAAAATTTGCAGTACGAAGGGTCATCTCGCAAAACAGTGCAAGCGTTCCTCAACACGTAAGAGTGTGAACACTTTGTTGTCGGACACAAAGTTGGGTGAAGTTAATAGTGTCGAACCATTTTTTATTGAAGTTTCACTAGACGGGATCAAGAGTAAATTCATGGTAGATTCTGGAGCATCTTGTTGCGTAATTTCCAAGGAGTGTTATTTCAGTAAATTCAGTAGAATCAAGCTAGTGCACGAAGACATTAGTCTACGGGGTTTTGACAATACGCTCGTGAAAGTGGTAGGTACAATTACGCCACAAGTGGAATTTAACGGTCAGTGTCACAATTTGAAATTTGTTGTTGTCACAAGTGCTTCGTTATCGATAGTGGGGCGTGATTTTATGAATCTTTTTAACGTCGGGATTAACGGAATCGTAAACAGTATAAAACAGAATACTTTGAAGCAGCGATTAGTAAAAAAATTCCCGGAAGTTTTTACGGATAAACTAGGAAAATTTAATAAGTACGAAGTGAATTTAACTTTAAAAGAGACCGCTATTCCGATATTTCGTAATCACAGAGTTATGCCGTTCGCTTTGAAAGAAAAAGTCGAAAGGGAGTTAGATAGTTTACTGTCAGACGGTATTATAGAACAAGTCCAGTTTAGTGAGTTTGCAAGTCCAATTGTTCCAGTAATTAAGAAAAACGGTAGTATTAGATTATGTGGTGATTATAAATCGACAGTGAATAATCAGTTATTAGTTGACAAATATCCATTACCTAGGATAGAGGAGCTATTAACGAAAGTAAATGGTGGGAAAGTTTTTGCAAAAATCGATCTTAAATCGGCGTATAGTCAATTTGTTTTAAAAAAGGAGTGTAGGCGTTTTACAACAATCAATACCCATTTAGGATTGTTTCAGTATAAGCGGTTAGTGTACGGGTTATCTCCCGCGCCAGCTATATTTGCAAAGGCAATGGCAAATTGTTTGTCAGGATTACAGAACATGACGTTTTATTTGGATGCTATTATCGTGATAGGGGAAGACGAAGACGATTTAGAGAAAAACGTATGTGTCGTGTTAGAAAGGTTGAAACATTGTAATCTAACAGTGAATAGTGACAAGTGTGAATTCAATTTAAAAGTTATTGAGTTTTTAGGTTATAAAATAAGTGAACAAGGGATTCAACCGTGTGAACGGAATAAAGAAGCCATTTTAAACGCACCAGCACCTAGTGATTTAAATAATTTAAGAAGTTTATTAGGTATGATTAGTTATTATCGTAATTTTATTCCAAATATGGCAAATATATTGTCACCATTATACGAATTACTTAAAAAAGATGTTAAGTTTCAATGGGGTACGGAACAAGAAAATAGTTTTGCGATAATTAAAAGAATATTAACTTCGGATAGGATTTTAACGCATTTTGACGAAAATATACCTGTGAAACTTGTCACAGATGGTAGTTTTAATGGGGTAGCAGCAACATTACTTCATAGGTTTCAAAATGGCGTAGAAAGACCGATTGGGTTCGCAAGCAGAACTTTAACTAAGGCGGAAAAGAATTATTCTATTCTAGATATTGAAGCGACAGCAATTATTTTTGGAATTAAGAAGTTTTATCAATATTTGTACGGCAGAGAATTTATTTTAGCTGTGGATAATCAGCCGTTAGTGAGAATTTTAGGTGAAAATAAAGAAGTACCTAAGATTGCCGCGTCAAGGTTACAGAGATATGCTATTATGTTAGGTTCGTTTAATTTTAAAATTGAATATGTAAAATCGAAAAATAATTGTTCAGACTTTCTGAGCAGGTGTCCGATTGAAAAGGTTAGCTGTGAAGATGAGATAGAGTCTGATTACATTAATTATTTCGAGAATAATGGGTTTAATTTGTCTTTAGACGTGATAAAAAGCGAAACCGAAAAGGATGATGTGTTAGGTCAAGTAAAAAATTTTCTTATCGAAGGTTGGCCAGCATCAGTAAAAAAGGCACAAAGTGGTAACTTTATTAGAATTTTTTGGAAAAAAAGGTTAGAATTGTCTTTGATAAATGGGTGTGTTTTATATCAACATAGGGTTGTTGTACCTGAGTCTTTAAGACAAGAGGTTTTAAAGATGTTACATAGATCTCATTTAGGGGTTTTTAAGACTAAAGGTATTGCAAAAAGCTTTGTCTGGTGGCCAAAAATTAATCAAGATTTGGAGAAAATAACGGAAAATTGTAGAGATTGTTTAGAAATTAAACCAGAATCACAAAAGAGTTCTTTAGCAGTGTGGCCATATGAACCTGAAGTATGGTTCAGGGTACATATTGATCATGGTAGTTTG
Organism: Limnephilus marmoratus; assembly: GCA_917880885.1. Taxonomy (NCBI): domain Eukaryota; kingdom Metazoa; phylum Arthropoda; class Insecta; order Trichoptera; family Limnephilidae; genus Limnephilus; species Limnephilus marmoratus. The sequence goes on along the minus strand of OU862921.1, from coordinate 25,624,823 downwards.
TATAACAAAAATTTTTTAGTGGTGGTAGACTCTTCTTCAAAGTGGATTGAGTGTCTGGAAGTAAACAGTCTGTCTTCAAAAGAAAATATCGAAATACTTCATAGATTATTTTCGCAATTTGGTTTTCCAGCAACTTTAGTTAGTGATAATGGTACGTGTTTTTGTTCTGAGGATTTTGAAAATTTTTGTAAGAAAAATGGGATAGAACATATCACTAGTCCAGTCAATCACCCTAGTAGCAACGGGCAAGCTGAAGCTACAGTAAAGACTTGTAAAAATTTCCTTAAAAAAATTTGTAAACATAATGGATTTCCTTCAGATTATAAAGAAAAGTTAGGTAACTTTTTAGCAGACTATAGGAATACAGTTCACGCAACAACAGGATGTGAGCCATCTGTATTATTAATGGGTAGAAAAATTAGAACAGTATTTGACTCTCTGATTCCAAGGAAAATTGAGGATAGAACGGGTAGTTCAGGTTCTACTCGACGAAACAAAGTAATAAAAAAGGTTACTCAGAGCCAAAACAATCAGAAAAGACAATATAAGGGTAGAGTTAAATCAGGTTTTAATATAGGTCAGAAAGTAATGACTAGAGATTTCAGATCTCAGGGTAATAGGTTATGGGTCCCTGGGGTTATTGTGGATAAAAAGGTAGTAAAATATATTTCATAAAAATTAACAAGTCTAATATGGTGTGGAAAAGACATTTAGACCAGCTAAAGGAATTACATGTTTCATGGCAGGAGGAAGATAACCAGGAATTCGCGTCTGACACGTTGGAATTGTCGACGGACGAATTAGATCTCTCCGGTATGTTACGTAATAGAAGTGTCTCTAATTCTGTTTCTCCATGTTTCAGGTCTAACCCATGGCAAGGAAGGCTTCGGCCCAGGTGACAGCACTTCGCAGTCGAAATGGACAGAAATGGACAGAAGGGAAACAGAAAGAACAAAAACAAATGTTTTGTTAATTTTAAATGTAATGTGTTAATTTTAAATGTGAAATATGAAATATAAAATATATTGTATGAAATATGTAGCTATAGGTATCACTTATGTAGCCAGGATTCTCCCGTTTAAGTAGGGGAGGATGTGAGAGAGGTTTTAGGGTGGCACACCTGTTTCCGGCCATACAAGAGCGAGACAGGTGATCCCGCATATAAAAGGAGATGCAGGCCTCTCCTCACTCTCTTTTCCAACCGCCAACACGTTAGTTAGGACGTAATTATAGCCATTACTTATAATAAATATCCATATCGCCAATACGCGCATTATTTATAAATAACCTCGCCTACACTCGAGTCTGTATTTAACAAATATGCATACTTAAATTCTCTATGGGATGTGTGGGATTGCACTATCCTCCCCACATTCTGGACTAAAGACTATTGTTATTATTATTTCTCGGTAAAACGAAAAATCTTTTTCCTGTAGAAGAAGTGTTTTTACATAAAGAAACTATGTAATATCTTGGTTATTTTCATCCATGGTTTAAAGTTTAAACAATAAAAAATAACATGGAGTCCGCTCGGTGTTAGAATTTTGACAGATATTATGACGTGAAATTCGTAGGTTTCTTTGGCTTCAGACTTAGTGCCTTATAAAAAAAAATAACCCGAATTTGACTAGGTATTTTTTTCGCCACCATAAAAAATATGTTTGGTCCTTTCTTTGGTTGGTGTATAAAAAAATCATCCTAATTTGAAGATTGAAAATTATTAACGCAATGGATTAAAAAATATATATACTTAAGAATTTTTGTCGGAATAGAAAAAATATATAATGCAAGTGGCTTATTGCTACGATTATTTATTAATGCTTTTAAAAATAGGTAATTTAAGTAATCCATGTTTTACGGTTAGAATAAATTTTAATGCTAAGTTTTATCGACGTAATATTTATAACTTGCGGTAGTTCAAAACATGACAAGCTGCAATAAAATGAATATTACACAAATTATAGTACCTACTCATAAATATACAATATAATCAATTTACGTTAGCAATATTTTTACATCGTTGTTTATTAAAAAAATTATATATTTGACTAATTTATATGGCGCCGTTTTGGTGAAAAATCACCTCAAGGGCGCTTAGTATCACAAATTACCATGAACGTCCAATACTGGTTATAATACTTAGGGAACGTACCCAAACTACGTGACCAACTTTTTGCAATTTTTAACCCCCCCCCCCCCCCCGGTGACCAAAATCCTAAGCAATCTGCCGCTCATTTGTATGGAGCGTGACATTTTGAAGACCCCCCCCCCCCCCCCTAAAAGTGTCACGTAGTATGGGTACGTTCCCTTATCTACTAGTAGAAATATTTGAAAATTAAATATACAATCTTAGTTGCGACAAATCAATGAATATTTCAAAGTACGTAGCTCGTTTTCGAAATAGTTACCATACAGAAAAAGCTGAGGATTTTTCATGGCACTTGAGCCTACCGTTTTTCTCAAATTTTCCGTTTTAAAGTTAAGACGTCGTAAATCATTTAAAGTAAGAAATGGAAACAAATGTTCAATACTGAAAAATATAAAGAAAATTTTCAAAATAATACGAAAAAAAAAATTTTTTCACACAATTCTGGCGCATAAGCAAAAGGGTCAAGTTTCATAAATATTTAAAACAAAACGTTGGCGCAAAGGCGGCACGAGGAAACCTTGGGAAAATAAACATCAGGAAATCACAGGGTAAGGTCAGATGTCTCCATACAAAAATAACTCTGCTTTTTCTCAAATAATTATGTGTAAAGACGTAGGTTATTTATTTGCTATTATTTTTATAAATCGTGCGCGTTATTTATAATATTATATTCTATTTTTAAAAAGTCGTGCAACGTGGTCCTTTGCTGTTTACGATTTCCTAGGTATGTAACTTACAAATATTTATCTAATTTTATCATTTTGTTATATATGTTGTTAATTATCAATAAAAAAGTATAGATAGCAATCAATTGGAACCTTTTATTCGTGATTAATAAATTATTAAAAATCGTTATTTAAACATTACGATTAGATGCTAATTATAATAAGGTTGTAAATATGCTGAACTTAAAATAGATTTGACAGCTTCCGTGGTCGAGGGGTAAGACCCTGAAGGTCGCGGATTCAAATCCCGGCGTGCTCACGTAAATTTATTTGAATGTTTTGTTTTGTTTCACAATTTTATTATTTAAAAATAACATAAAGTAGATATATTTGCGGCACTTTCCAGGGTGGAAGATATCGCATCGCCCAGGTGTAAGACTCAGAATTGAAACGTTGTTGCTTGAAATGGTTTTAGACATGTTTGGTGACCAGATCTGAATAGCCAGGTATTTCCCCATATTTCCTTTCCCCATATCCTTTACTACGTTCAGCCTCACAACATATCCCAACTGGAGATGCCATAGTCTCACTGGCTCCAGGCGTTTGGAAGCAGTTTGGACTTAACGAACATACGTTAATATTCTGGGTTGTCTCTCTCTCTGGTTTCAATCCTGAGATTGGTTTGCAGCAATGTCATCTATTCGTTTCTTCCACTCTTCCCTGTCTTGTGCGGCTCTTTTGAAGTCTGCATATGATGAGCAGCGCACGTCCACCAGCAGGTCCTCCAGGTACTCTCGGCGTGGGCGTCCCCTAGCGTTTGTCCCCTCGGTCATACCCTCCATTATGGCATGCAAGAGGCCTTCTTGTCTTATTAAATGGCCGATCCATCTTGCGCGCCTTTCGGACAAGGTCCTGAGCAGGTGCCTTCCTCTGGGTTGTAAACGTATCATTTTGTTATTTATATTTTTTAAAATCATGTGTGGAGTTGATAAACGGTAAAAGTGAAACCTTCAGAAAATTAAATTCGAGAGAATGCGACGAATGCAGAATATCAGGAGTAGGATAATTGTAGGGTTTATTTATTATAATATTGTTACCAGGTTTAAAAATTATTTTACATTTTATTCTACAAAGGACCGTACAAAGAGGAGGCCGATAGGCTACCAAGCACCACACAAAGAGGAGACCGATTATTCTGTCTCTTTATCTTGCAGTCTTAATCCTATAGACGTATGTGTGTGTGTCTCTTTTTAGTGTCGCTTTTTCGTTTCATCGAGTTTCAAATCACAACGGTGCCAAAGAAGTTTTCACTTCACTTAGTGTTTTAAATATTATGTTGGGAATGATGAAACGCCAATGCTAATTTGCGTGTAACCCTTTCAGTCTCTCACATGCTAAATAAACGACAACATTAACGCCATGGGACCTGAGAATTGCATAAGTAAACAAGGCTTTTAAAAAATAACACTGCAAGTGCTGTAAAGCTGAAACGGAAGTCTCTTTTATGTGTAGCGCATTATCGTTCTACAAAAAGCTCAAAAAGTTTGCAACCAATTAGGTGAGTTGAATACTTTGTTGTGAAGTTTAAAATGTACGTAACTGGTATCTTCTATTATGTAACACCAAATACGCATCGCGTTTGGGTCCCACCCAGGTGTCCTGTGTTCGATTTCTCGGATAGCTAAGTCCTTCATCACGAATCAAGCAATATTTTCGGCTTACCGTGATGGTAGTAGAAGTCGATTTTCAAATATTGTCGGGTTATTCGTAACCCGGGAATGTTTGTCTTTCTTTTTAGCTAAAAAAAAAAATAATAATATTAATAATCTCTCCAACTTCTGACATATCCCATACATTCTGATGGCAGTTTGCTATACTAACGCCACCTAGCGGCGCGAGTTGCACCCCTTGGTTTTCTTTCGGGTATTATAGATTTTATGTAAATTACAGAAATCGAAAAAATGTAATAAATAGGTTTTACATGTGAATACCTCACAAGAGTCTCAGCTGCTCCCATCTGGAGCCAGTGAGACTATGGCATCCCCAATTGTGAGGTTGAAGTTAATGGGGAGGGGAAGGAGATGGGGAAAAGAACGGTGGGGAAGTACCTGGCTATTCGATCTAGTCACCAAACACGGCTAAAGGCATTTCAAGCAACGCTTCAATTCTGAATGGTGATCTTACAGCAGGGCGATACTGAGAGTATCTTCCACTCAGGAACATTCCGCAAACATACTATATATTATTTTAAATCAATTAATTGTGAAAATTAATTTTATTAAATTTATTTGCCTACGCCGGGTTTTTGAGACTTACCCCTAGACCACGTCGGTCGTCAACCTTAGGTAACCTACGTACAACCTTGCTGCTTTTTTAGCTCATATATTAAAAAAATATTAACGATATTAATTCTGTATTTGATGGTTTAGAAAGTTAATACTGATAATTGCTTATGTGGATAGTGGTAGGAAATTTTCTTTAATTTCTCATTTGTGTAATCAAAATCATTTTATTTGCTAGGATTTAACGAACTCATGTTATTTTTCACCAACTAACCTGAGTAGTTTGGCATCCTGAAAAAACGGCTTGGAGTGTTTTTGTTGTTTGCTATTATGTAATGTTGATCAAAATACAAATTAAAAAACGCTAATAACCCCCACTATCTACTAAATAAAATCAATTTACCTCCATTGAAAGATTGTAAACATACTACGCTAGCACTTCTAGCGGCCAGCGTTGATATACCTACTGCTGATATTTTACTGGAGTTGGACATATTATTAATATTAGAAAATATTTGAGTTTTTAAAATTAATTTTCGAAAGAATTTAATTAATATTTACACGCAACCAGCGAAAAAACTACCGCCATGACAGAACAATAAAAGCTTTCATTTTTATTCTTGATATCACGAATTCAATCCTGTGAATTTTGTTCATTTATAAAAGTTTATCAGGAAGTGTTTTAAAGGGTAATTTCCGCATTTTAACCCTCTTTTACTAGCTGTATCGATAACCCATTGCTTTGATGCAAGTCAAACTAATACATCAAACACCACCGAGTACCTTTGCTAAGCTCTTGGACCTCTAACTACATAATACTGGATGTAAAAACTAAAGAAACTCTAAAAATTGATAGATAACTAATTCTAATGCAGGTCCGTCACATATTCATCATAATCGTTTTCTAATAACCTTTCCTAACCCAAACATTTACTATAAATATCTCCTGACCTAACCTAACCCAAGCCAAAATCATTTCAAAACGTTTACGAAGATAACTGCTATCCCATTTGACCGCTACAACGAAAGATCGAATAAAATAACAGTAAAATCCGTAAAAACAAATTGAACATGGCGCAAACCATTCCTCGACACACTCCCTTCGCCGAAAACACGTCAGCAGAATGTTTTCGGCAATTTTACGAGTTTTAAACTTTGATTGTGGATAAAGAAATACGCCAAAACAAGCGCCGTGATGCATGGAACTCGCCGTAAATGGAGAGAGTCTGCGGAGATACCCAGATCTTATCTCCGTGATGTCAACAAGTGTAATTAAAATTATATATTTTGCGCAAAAACAAATTTTGCAACGCGATACTGGCAAAATATGTACGTAAATTACAGTGAATGGCAGGGGGCACTGCATTATTGAGACCGTTAAGGAGAAGGTGCAGATTTTGAGTGAACTCATGAACGGTCCTCCTTTATTAATTATTAATTAATGTCGAAGACAAATATTGTTTTTTTGTAAAAAAAAACTATGACTCCAAATCAATAAATCGGTACCACCTATAAGGCCAATATTATTTAAATACTTCGTAAAGCACCCAGGCGCCGAGAGTTCAATTTCGCGGCTGGCTAAGTCAAGCTACAAGCAACATCTTCAGCTTATATTGTCAGGTTATTCGTAAACCGGGAATGTTGTTTGACTTTCTTTTAAAAAAAAACGCGATAATTGTATAACAAACTAGATACCAGCAACGGTGACCAGTCAACCCAGAATCAACCCAACTCAACAGCTCCTTTGAAAAAAAAGGAGGGTGAAAAAAAATTTATTTTGGTTATACAGGTTACGTTAGTTTAGGTTATAGGCCATTTTTTTAATAATCTTTTTTCGTAGCTTTTAATGACTTTTCAAAGAGATGTTGAGTCGAGTTGATTGTAAGTTGTCATAGAACCATCAGCAAATGTGCCAATCGGCATCGCCCGGAAAGGGTCGAATTCAAGAAAAAAATCAAACACTAATAATATAAGTATTGGGAACATCTATGTGTATTTTTTATAGTTCTTTGGATATTTCAATGCTCTACAACTATAGATAAATTGCGTTGCGAACGATGTACCTACACGTTCCGTTCACCTAGATGCCAGAGAGAAAGAAAAAAACTAATTTCGTTATGTGTGAGAGTTTTTCTTGATTCATTCGACAAATTTTCTATATTGAACATATTATTGAAAACGCTGCCGCTAAATTCTTGCTTTTACTTTACTTTAATTTTGAATTTCGAGCAGTTTTTGCAGTGAACCAAATTTGACCACTGTGTACCTACGTCTTATACATTATATTATCTTAATATTATATACGAGTACAAAATAAATACCATATTTAATTAACGACCAACTAGTTCAACCTTTATATTTAAATGTATTAAGGTAGCCACTGTTTTGAATTGTTGAAATTATAGTAAACAAGTCTATAAATCAATTAGTTTTTTTTTAATGTAATCATTCAGTAGATAACCAATGGCATGTTAAATTAAAAACATTACCTCTGAGTAATGAAGACATTTAATACGTAGTTATATCACCCAACAGAAGGTAATATAATTTTATTGTTTGGTTAAAGAATGGTTACTACACCAATGTGAAGTGACAATTCATAGTAAACCATAAATTATATATTAAGCACTCATTCATGTTAAGGAGAAATGACGTGACAATTGAAGCATGGTGGTTTTCAAATGAGTTTTCGTTTAGCTTAACACCATAGTATTTTTAAACATTAGTTTACCAAATGGGTTAACATAAATTATTAGACATTAATTTTCCCTTATTTGCATTTATTGACAGCGTTGCTACCACTGACAAGAATTTCATAAAGCAAAATATGTCGAAGGAAGAACTCTCAGTATCATCCTGCTGATTCATCGCCACCATTTAGAATAGAAACGCTGCTGCTTGTATTTACTTTGTCGGCTATTGTTTAGTGGCGCCATTTTAAATATATCTAAGTATAATTCAATTCAATTCAATTTATTGTTTTAAAAACATTACAAAATTGGTCATTGTAGTGCGTTTTAAAATAAATTTGTAAAAGAGAATTACGTGTAAAATAAGCAGTAGGTGTATCACTTATACTAGTATTAAAAGAGCTTGCCTTATAAAGGTAGTTTCACTGATACTAAATATCTCCATCTATAATTACAGCTTCACTCCCGAAGTGGGAATGCCATAGCAGCCTACACAGTCCCAAGAAATTGAAACTGTGCGGTAACACGTAAATAAATTATTGAAGAAGAAGAAAATCTAAACAAAAATATGAAAAAGAACAAGACACAGGAAAATAAAGAAAGGTAACGGTCACTTCAAATGGGGCTCGAACCCATTATATTTCGTCTTACCGAGACAATCGCCTCAACAAAATCGCCTATTTCGACCTCTTATTTTTAAGTACAATTAAACACAATTTGGGAGGCGGGAATGGGTACCGCCGCCCCGGGAACCTTTATTGGATAACCAACACCTCTGCCACAGTTCACCCCAAGTGGTTCGCTACGTTTGGTGATTTAGCAGGGGTGCCCGGGTCCATGGGGTGAGGTTTGTCTAGGTCTTGGAGGTGGATGACCTGGACACACTGAACCCCATATTCCTACCCACCCCTTAAACCCTTTTCCTTCCCAGAACTCTCCACTCCTTCCTTTCCTTTAAAAAAACCCTCCACACAGCATCCCCAAAGATGACATAGGCCCTGAGGGAAATTATTTTCCTCTGGGCCTCCTGTGTGGAGCTCATGTAAAAAAAAAAAAAAAGTAATTTTTGTCAATCTCATATTTCAAAATCAGAATTAACAATAATATTATCTTTGACTATTTTTTTCCCATATTTTTGGCAGCTGCCTTTTTAAATGAAAACAATGCTGAAAGAACTCATTTGTAACCCAGATAGTGTCTCGGATAAACTAATCCGATTTTATTTATATAGGACGGTTCCATGACAGTTCATCCTGCGACAATTCATCCGGCGACAGTTCATCCTGCGACAGTTCATCCGGCCGACAGTTCATCCTGCCGACAGTTCATCCTGCCGACAGTTCATCCCGCCGACAATTCATCCGGTGACAATTCATCCTGCCTGATCATTTAGAAGATTAAGTAAGTATGCAAAGAGGATATACGGCCGTACAACCTAACCTAACCTAACCTAACCTAACCTAACCTATCCTAACCTAACCTAACCTAACTTAACCTAACCTAACCTAACCTAACCTAACCTAACCTAACCTATTTAGTAAAAATATTTTTACAGCGAATTTCCACTCAAGATGCCTTCAGATATAAGTATATCGATTTTGGTTGTACGGCCGTATATCCTCTTTGCATACTTACTTAATAAAAATCTTCTAAATGATCAGGCAGGATGAATTGTCGCCGGATGAATTGTCGGCGGGATGAACTGTCGGCAGGATGAACTGTCGGCAGGATGAACTGTCGGCCGGATGAACTGTCGCAGGATGAACTGTCGCCGGATGAATTGTCGCAGGACGAATTGTCGGGTCATCATATAGGACACCTTATAAAAGTCTAAGTGAATATTCAATTTTTATTTGAATAATTCTCTATATATATAAACTTTTGATTGTTATTCCCATCAATGTAATATAGCATGGAAAAATAAATTGTTTAAAAAAGGGAGGCTGGCAGTCCAAGACGGGATTCCGATACCAACCTGATGGTATATGTATCAAGTAGTAAATGGATGAAAAGTATGACAATGAGCTATGTAACGAGCAGAGGAAGGACGTAAGTAGATTGAATGAAGGAGATATGAAATCCTTGAGGATATTACGAATGAAGAGATTCTAAATAAAGATAGTTAAATAAGTGAAAAAAATAACAATAAATTATTATTCAAAATTAAAAGAATGTTTAGTTTTCTTCTTCTTAAATGGCGCTACAGCCCATTTCGAGCCTTGGCCTCCTTCAAAATAAGCCTCCACCGCCCTCTGTCCTCGGCCGTCTTCTTCCAATCTGCAACATGGAGTAATCCTCTCGCATCCTTCCTGACATCATCCTCCCATCTCAGTCTAGGTCTGCCCGCCTTTCGTTTACCTCCCGGGTGTCCTGTCAGAACCTTCTTCGTTACTCGTGTGCTTGGCATTCGGTGCACATGTCCGGCCCATCTTAATCTTTGGAGTCTTAAATGGGTGGAGAGTCTGGGAGCTTGGTAAATATCATAGAGCTCATTATTGTGGCGGATTCTCCATGCCTCTCCCTCTCGCACCGCTCCTAAGATTCTTCGAAGTACCTTTCTTTCGAAGATGTCCAGCCGTTCCGCTGACTTTGCTGTCAGTGTTCCCGCCTCACATCCATAGGCCAAGACCATTCTGATAATTGTTTTATATAAGGTTATTTTGGTTTTCCAATGGACGTTTCGGGATTTGAACACTGGCAGCAACGCGAAGTAAGTTTTGTTAGCGGCTGTAATGCTCTTTCTTACTTCTACTGGGTCTTCATTGTCCTGCGTTATGATAGAGCCCAGGTAGGTAAACTCTTCAGGAATGTTTAGTTTTAACCACGTTTATTGTTTAAAAAATTAGCATACTATCAAATTAATTACAACAATAGACATAGACTTAAAGGTGTCAATGGATGTGGGAGTAAGTTACAAGAGGAATAAGTTTAATAACAATCCCTTTACGGTACATTTGTTAACTGTGCTACTGAGAGGCAAATAATGCTTGAACACCTATAATTAATATAATTATTATTTACTGAGACAGACCTCAATCACTTGAAGCTTATATTTAAAAGTTGTCGGTTGACTTTACCGTGGGCGGCGGTTCATTGTTTCTTAATCTATTCTCTTAACAAACCTGCTATTGTGTGCAGGAGTCAATGTACTTATTAAGCGAAGTGATTGTATTCAAATAAAATTATAAAAAAATAACATTTTATTTAGTCCCAGCGACTTGTAAATTGCCTGCTTTAAAATCTGTCACTCATTATGATCTCTGTAATTAGAAATGCAAAACCAGTTTTTATAATGCTTTATGACGCTTTCCGCAGTCTTATTTTGGTTTAATTGTTTGTTTCCCAATTGTAATATGGAATACATTGATATAATACAATGCCAATGAATAACATTTTTGTTAAAAAAACTTGGGATATTATAATTTACATTTTGTAAAAGAATTATAATGATTTTCTGCTAAAATTTTATATTAACAGGCAGAAGATACTTTATCCCCTGTCTGAATTATATTTTTTATGTGAATACCGCACAAGAGTCCCAATTGCTCCGTGTGGAACCAGTGCGACTGTGGCATCCCAAATTGAGGCGTGTTGTGATGCTGAAGGTAATGGCAACTGTGGGGGGGGGGTGGATAAGGGGAAAATTTGGGTAGATTCATTAACAAGAAATAACTTCATTTGTAATTAGTTTTAAGAACTATATTTTACTTCTGTAAATCTGTTGTATGTATGTATATTTCAAATAAAAAAATAAAATTTAAAAAAGTAAGGAAGTACCTAGCTATTCAGATCTGGTCTCTAAACTCGGCTAAAGCCATTTCATGTAACGTTTTTAATTCTGAATGGTGGTCTTGCACCTGGACGGTAATGAAAATATCTTCCACTCTGGAGCGTGTCGCAAATATACCAAATCTTATTTTTAATTAATTAATTTTGAAATAGTATGAATTTAATAAAAAAAATATTAGCGCACGTCGGGATTTAAACCCTTCAGTCTGCGGGGAATTAGTTCCGATATTGTTTTTTTCCTTCGTTGACTATTGTGGGTGTGTTTCGTGATCCAAATATTTGCATAATCTAGGCTTAAATTTCCCATACAAAACTGTGTAAGTTTACGAGTTGTAAGTGAGACGACTCGCTGGGCTATTGGGCTAAATGCAACATTTGTTTCCATTCACATTTGTGTCGAAAGCACTTCTTTTCCATGAATTTAGCTCTCTAACCCAAATACACCGACCATATAACCCAAATACACCGACCAGATAGAGTCTGCTGAAGTAGACATTTACGTCGACAATTTGAACTTTTTCAGTCCTTCTATTGCTCAAAAATACATAACTATTGTTTGGCTAATTATATATTCTCCCCTCTTAGCATTATGTGTCATGACTGTCATGTGATTGGGTTTTTACTTTAATTGTTATAATTTGTATTTATAATATATTTTGAACCTATTATATTTAATAACTGAGTTTTTTAACATCTAAAATAAAATGGTATTAATAAATAATAGTTGGTTTTGTTCCATGTCAATTTATTATCACCTTGCTTCTGTTAATAAATCAGTTGATCCAAATAATTTAAATTAGCAACAATAGCGATGTTACCGACTGAAGAATATAGGATGAAAACAATACGATTTAAAAAATGCAAATGTTGATATAATTCGATTAGAAAGCTTACAATACAATAAAGAGTTTAGGAATCTTTGAAATTTGATAAATTCACGGGCTTCGCATTGTGTTATTATTTACTTGACAGAATAAATAAGAATAAAAATGAATATCTTTCCGATTATGTTATTATATTAGGTATATTATTCCGATATGTGTTCGAGTGCAATTAACATTTAAAATATTCATAAACTGCTCCTTCTGGCAGTTTATGAATATTTAATTAATTATGGCACTAATTTAATTATTTCGTGAAAAATCACTTTTTGCAAGTTACGATTCAAAATATTAAGATAAATTATTTGTTTGCGTCTGTACACATGCAATATGAATATAATAATTTTGTGCGTGAAGTACTCAATTATTTCACAAAAGGCATACAAAAACAATACTCTGTCGGTGATTCCATCCAGTATGGTATTTGTAAGCCTTTTTTGAAAGATTTGAGTTGGTTTATGAACAAAACTTTTCATTTTCGTTTTTGGGGCGTTATGCCGTGTTGCGCTACCTCCTTCTTTAGACAACGTTTCGGACATCGTTGCAGTGTCCATCATCAGGGCAGTTCCGGCAGATCCGGTAGATGTGTAATTTTTAGTGGTGAAGTGTGTGCTTATTTACTTCGAAGCAATACCGTGTCGCCAGCCACTAACTTTCACCGGTACAAAATAACAGTGATAAGCAGTGGCGTCAAAACTTTTCATATTCATATTGCGTATGTACGGGCGCAAACAATTAATTCACCTTAATATTTTAAAGCATAAATTTCAAAAAAGTATTTTTGCCTAAAATAATTATACTCGCGCCATCTATGAAGAAGAAGGTTGTGAATTATTTTAAGTATCAAATTGGAAATCAGTAAAATACAACCATTTTAGTAATTTCCAGTATTTACTTATGTACTTGTCATAATCGCGGTTAGTGAAGATCAGTAATGAGTTTTTGATCAGATGTCAATATTGGTTATCTTATCTTGGTTTAGGTGCTTAAATTATATTTAATATTCTTAATTGCATGCTTAATGACATCGAAATTGCGACCAGATCTGTTATCTAGTTTGCATCTAATCACGTGATCTGGGTTAGGCAGAAGTAAAATCAATAATAAATCAACCACACCTATTTTAAACCCAGCATAATCTAGTCAGTGTGTTTATTATGAATATAACAGATACCTAAAACCAATTACCAAACTGTCTTATCAGATAATATATCTAATCAGTTGTAACTGCTACCGTATTTACATAGGCCGATCAAATTGGAGACTTAATTTTAACCTACCATAAATCAGCTCGTGCATCGCACGATCGAATTATTATTTGTCGCATGTTACTAGCGAAGGTTGCTGGAGAAAAATGTAGGATTCCAAGGACATAAGCATAAATGCATTTAATCAATCAATCAATGAAGAAAATATAAGCGAAACTCAATCGAAAATCTGGAAACAGAAAAATCAGAAAAAGATGTTTGCACCTCTGGGACTCGAACCCAGGACCTTTCGCTTTCCGGGCAAATGCGCTACCACTGCGCCAATAAGTGTCGATGTTCGGTCATTTTTAACTGTATCATACTTCGACTAAGAACCATCAACATTATCTTCATATTCTTAACGCATATTTTATGTGTGATTGCAAGATTCAAACCCGAACTAAATGCTATCAAGATAGTGTCTGAATAAATTTAATCGATTCTACTTTTATTATACGAAATTAATATCTTCATTTTCTTAACGCATATTTTATTGGCTGCTATCTTTATGTATGATCGCAAGATTCAAACCCGAACTAAATGCTAGCTAGATAGTGAATTGATAAATTTTATCGTCGCATATAATGTCGCATATTAAAAATAAAATGGATAAAATTTATCCAGACACTATATAGATAGCATTTAGTTCGGGTTTGAATCTTGCAATCATACATAAAGATAACAGCCAAAAAATATGCGTTAAGAAAATGAAGATAATGTTGGTGGTTCTTAGTCGAAGTATGATACAGTTAAAAATGACCGAATCGAATATCGATAACTTGGCGCAGTGGTAGCGCATTTGCCCGGAAAGCGAAAGGTCCTGGGTTCGAGTCCCAGAGGTGCAAATATCTTTTTCTGTTTTTTCTGTTTCCAGTTTTTCGATTGAGTTTCGCTAATATTGTATTCATTTAATTAAACAGCATTTAAAGAAACACTGTGAATTTTTTCATACATATAACTTGTAAAATAACTGAAACAAACGTGTTAATAATTTTTGGAGCATACTTTGCGATTTTTTTCTATCGAGGGAATTTTATATAATTTGCGTTTCGGCGCAGGCAAAGTCTAGATATTATCTTCAAGAACAACATATATTTTTTTAAGAGCTTTAAAACATACCGTTTTTAAGGGAAATATGTAATAAATCGGTACAAATCCGGGTTGCGGGCCCTTAAGGGAAGTAGCAAAGGGCATCAGCGAAACATGTTATTTCGAAACCATTTTAAAGTCATAAAAACTTTCTAATTTTTCGTCCTAAGGTTAAATTTTACCCTAAATAATCCGTCAGTCATGGTGTAATGGAAATAGCATGTTAAAAACTTGATCCGTTAACTTATATAATCTAGAAAAAAACTTGATATTTGATCGTTCTCCATTTTTGGAAAGCAGCCAATAAAGTCAAAATAAGACTGAAAAGTTTTAAAGACTTACTCTTTATTGCCATCGTCAGTTCGTGTGTGGTCAATTATTATTGTTTAACTAAGGTAGTACCTACCTAAATTACATTTTTTATATTAGGATCAATGAAACTCCATACAGTTGTGGCAACAGTAAATACGATGTATCAAATTTCTTTATTGTGTAACACTTAACGATGCTTACAAAACTTCCATTTTATAAACGAATGATAACGATTTTCTTATATTTGTCAAATGAATGGTATTGATCAGTGACGTATCGACTGTCTGGCCATTGGGCATCGTGGGTAAACACCTGGGTAAGACCTCAAAATGATGATGATAAAATTTTTTTATAAATGATGTACAAAATCGCCCAGCTGGAAGACCATCATTCAAATTGCTTGAAATGGCTTTAGCCTGAATAGCCAGGTACTGCTCTACATTCCTCTTCCCCATCTCCTTTCCTTCCCTACTACCTTTAACCTCACAACATATTACATAATTCGGGATGCCATGGTCTCATTGGGAGCAGTTGGGAGCGGCTGGGAGCAGTTGGGTCTCTTCTGCGGTACTCGCACAAAAAAATAAAATTGAAAAGGAAACTGTTTTTCTTTTCCAATGTAATTATAATAGATGTATAATTTTCAGTTGTGGAGGCGGTTATGGGTACCGTCATCTCCGGAACCATTTATTGGATAACCTACACCCAAGTGGTTCGCTACATTCATGTGGTGACGTTTGACTAGGTCTTGTCGACAGATGTTTTTACCCGCCTAATGCATGGCGAACCGGATCGAGAAAGTCTGGTTGAGTGAGACCTTTTGACCTCTCCATCCGGACTCTCTCAACCCATCAACTTGCACCACAGTGGGACGGATGGATTCATATGTTCGTCACTCCTGGATATATTGACCCCCAGATTCCTACAGACCCTTTTTACCCAGATACCCTTTTTACTTCCCTGAACTTCCTCTCCTACCTTTCCCCAAAAAGACCTTCCACACAGTATCCGATTTTTTTTCTCCTAAGGGCCTCCTGTGCGGAGGTATTGTTAAAAAGGAAATTTTTTCTCATATTATTCAAAGAAACTTGTAAGCATGCATATTATTATTTTTTTTAACATGATTTGTACTGCTATATCCTGACTATCATTGCAGTGCCTCAATTCTCCCACCTGCCTCTAGCACGTTATTCCTAGATAAACATCGAGAAAACAAGTGCGTGTCGTCCATCATCGCTAAATTACCGCAGTGAAATGAGCGTAATTGGTTGATTCTTATAAATCATGGCGAATGACTGTTAAAGATGTTGAGAGGAATTATTAATGGTAATTGCGGCTGATTGGCGCGATTTGTAATGCTTTCAGTGTGATTTAAATTAAAGTAGCAATAATGGGGATTATTTATGACGAAACTACTGCAACACTCGCCGCCAGTTTAAAATTCGCAGAGAAAATATCGGCGCGTAAATGATAGTTACGATTATTTATCTCTTTTTAACATCTGCACCTAGTTTTAAATTAATTAAGAGTAAAATATTTTAAACGTCTGCGAATGGAGGTCAGAATAACGGGGGGTAAAATTTTAATATCCTACTTACAAATTTCAAGGATGTCGTTAATTATATTGATTGCAAATAAAGAAATGAGTTTATTCAAAATAATCATTTCATTTGCATCCTGACCACTATGAAACATGTTTAATGGACCTCCCATGTGTATCTTATTAGCTGTGTTCTCTTCAGTTTCCAATGCCATTGACCACCCCAAGTGCATCGCTACCTTTGGTTACTTAGGGGGGTGCTCGGGTTTACGTGGTGAAGTTGATCCAGGCCTTGACGGGGTTGCATCTGCCTATCAACAGACCTCTCCAGTCATAGCAGTGGGAGGGATGAATTCATACTTCAGTCACTTCTGGACGCAATGACCCCCGTCCAGATTCGTTCATGTAGATTCCCTCGTAACCCTTTTCTTTCCAGAATGTCCTCTCCCTCCTTTCCCCAGGAAGACCCTCCACACAGCATCCCAAAGACAATTTTAGCCCTGAGGCATATTATGTTCCTCGTGTGTGAGGTTAATGTGAAAAACGTTCGAAAATGTTTATTTTTTTACTTTAAAATCTTTTTTAAAGAAAGACAAACATTCCCATTCCCATTACGGGCAGCGAATATGTAGATATATACACGTAACATTTGAAAATTTCCTACTATTAAATTTAATAAATGTGTTATTACGTTCCACAAGAAGGTATTTTAGTTTTTGTTACTGTGACAGCTGTTTCGATTGCCAAGGTCATTATAAAACTGTTGTTATGTCACATTAAGAGAACCTATTTATCGGATTGTATTTATACCCATCCTATTTTTATTTGAATGATGATTAAAATGATTTTTTTGACATTTTTTTGCAAAAAACCGATATACTTAGAAAATCTGTTTTGTAGGGTTATTTACCGTTACAGTTTTTGTTCTTTTTTTAATATTTGAAATGTTCTATGAATTAAACACAATAACAATAATACACGTAACATGAACTTGTGCGGTTATTTACCTGTGGTAATTTCCGCAAATCCAACAAATCACCTGTATTTTTGAAAGTACATTCTTCAGTTCACGAATAAATTAAATACATCAAAACATAAAGAACTTACACAATCTGTAAGTATCAGTAGTTGTCCGAATAGCCTTCGGGCTTTGCCCAAAACAAACTTAATTATATTTAGATTATGTTAAGCGTCGGTCTTCTTCCCTGTAATTATTCTGCTTTTCCACACCTCCGCTCTTTGAACTTTAAAATAAATAAAACCAAGTAAACGTAAAACCAGGAAAACAGGATTCTGTTCATATAATGTGCCTGCAATTCGATGCCATTCAATAGTGGTATAAGTGAAGTAAAAAAAATTAAATGTGTTGTTGTGATGAGATGGTTTTAAACTCGGTCATTTTTAGTTAGAGGGTTTTCTTAATTTTTAAATAACTTACCAATACGCCTGTATTTCCCCTCAAATGCAGGCTCGAATGCAGGCAGAACTTTAAAAAGCTCAGTCTTTTCACTCACGTATCGTTACGTTCAATAACATCGTAAATACACGCCACCTAACATCATCTAAAAAATTCAAAATAAGTGATTTTAAATTTCAAATACAAATGATGCGAGGAAAAACTTCATCGATCTATTCCAACATAACGTATTGCCCAATATCAAAAAACTGTAAAGAAAATTTCTTATAAAAATATTCACTTATGTCTTGGATCTCACAGATTATTAAAAAATTAAGAAAAAGAAAAGAGTTATGTAAAAAAACTTAAACAATACCCTTACGATTTACACAAGCTACGATACTAGAAAATATATGTATAAACATTTGCAAAAAAATCATAAACATTACAAAAGAATCCTACTACAAAAATAAAATAGAAGCGTGAAACGAAAAAAAATCCCAGAAAAATGTTAGAAAAAATAAATAAAATGGCCAATTCTGAATCCACCAGAAAAACATAGCTTAATCAGATGAACTTACATATGGTTGAGCTATATGTCGAAATTCTTGAACATGTTAATGATTTTTTGTTTCAAATATTGGATCAAAATTAGCAAATACACATTTACACTATGTTTTAATGATGCATTTGAACCAAATGAAACTCCCAATCTAGAAAATGAACTTAATTTCAAACAAATAACCAGTGATGAAATCAAAAACCTAATTACTTTCTTAAAACGAAATGCATCATCACGAGATGATGTAATCTCAACCAATGCAATAAAAACATCTTATTGAATAAATTACCACTGACAAACCTTCATAAATAAAGGCTTATTTCCCATGTCACCTTAAGAAGCTACTGTTATACCCATACACAAACATATAGTCTGTCAAAAAAGAGTAGAAAATATAAAAACTTGAACTACTAAATTTGTAGACTGTCAACACCAATTTAACTGTCAAATATTTTTTTGGAGTGCAATGACACTGAATGTATAGAACACAGTAAACCACATTTTAAAAAAACATTTTTTCTTCATGACATAAAATTGATTAAAAGGTGATTTATAAAGCGATTTGGTTTAATTTAATTTAACATAAATTTGAATTTAACAATAGATAGAAAGGAAGAATCACTAATGGTGAGTTTAGTAACACTACTTTTAGATCTGAATGAGTTAAATATATTCAGATCTAAAATTAGAGACATGATCTAAAGCCCAGTATTAAATAAATGTGAGCAATTTCTAAACTGTGCTTTATATTTTATTACATTATAGTTATTCTTCATTATGATAAAACAAAATTGCAAAGGTATAATAATAATAATATACCTATACGCAATTCTAATTTTGAGATCGGCGGGTGTCTGTCTATACTGCAATGAAAAAATATTTTTTCCACTATTATGCCTTTTTAATTTTTTATAAAAATGTAGGTTACACAGCTTTACTTTAACACCATGAGTTATGTGTTTAGTATTGCCATTTGAACAACAGTGGCGCCCTCATATATTTTCTACTCTTATTTGACAAACTGTATATTCAATAACTATCGACCGATAAGCCTTCTTTACCTTTTCTAAAACATTGAAAAAAGTACTAAAAAATAACTTATGACGTATTTAGAAGATAATAACTTAATATTACAGATGCTTTTTTACTGTTTAACATTATAAAATGGCAACCTACAATGATTGTAAAAATATTTGTGGAGGAACAAATAATAATGGTTATTCTGGTGATGACGGGACTTGTTCCGTGATGGACGATGGTTAATTGCTCAATGATTGATAGCTTCTTCACCCTCCTATCGTCTGCCGCCCTCCCCACCCACTTCTTCATTTAACTTTCAGCTCATTTACTTACTTATACTTTATGATATTAAACCAGTGAAGCAATATTTTGTAATTTTTATGATTACAACAAAATAATCAATCAAACATCGTGTGATTGCGTAAAGGCGTTCCGTGTTTCCAAATTTTGGGAGTGTCCTTAATAATAATATTATCGTGGAAGTGGGTGAAGTTACCTGACGATAAAAATCGTACGATTAAGTTAAACCGATTTCGAAATAATCTAAAAATTATGAAGTGACCTGAAAACTTTTTTTATGTGAGTCCCAACTGCTGCCAATCAGCAGCCAGTGGGCCTACGGCGTACTCATAATAAGGAACTCCAGTGAAAAATATTATGGCTTTTTAAAAATAAGTTCATATAGACCAATAAACGCTGATTCTGAATATATAAATAAAAAAATACGTCATAAAAATACGCCGTCAAGTCGGCATTATTCAAATTTTAGTGGTGACGTCACTGTTCGACGTGTCGTGACGTCAACGTAAAGTTATTGTATGGGAATTTATGATATGACACAAGCCATCATATTAATTTATTTGTTTATTTACATACTGTTTATAGAGATTTAGTTAATAAAGGTATCTCTTATTAGTTTATCTCTATTATTGAAAATATTCAAAAACTACTGCACAAAAAAATAGTAATGCTACTTTAGGGAGAATACTTCGAACAACGGAATTCAAAATGGCGGCAGTTGATCAACTGATTGCCCAATCCTATAGTAATTTTTCAGGAGTGATGACGTCACACGATTCACCATACATACGGTGGTTTTTGGGGGGTCTTGAAAAATTAAAACTTTGACAATTATTTTAACTATTGAAGCTAACTCCAAAAATAAAAAATAAAAATGCAGTTAGTTAAAGTCAGAAGGTCGATTATTCATTAAAAAAAAAATTGACTGGAGTTCTCTATTGAGGGTATGTTATTGGGCAGAAGGGAGTGGGGAAGGGAAGGAGATGGGGAAGAAGAATGTTGGGAAGTATGTATTTGGCTATTCAGATCTGGCCACCAAACACGACTTAAGCCATTTCAAGCAACTTTTCACTTTTAAATGGTGGTGTTTCACCAGGCCGATATAGAGAGTATCCATTATTCTGATTGAAATTAGGTACATCGTAGTTTCTACCGCCCAGAAATAGAATGATGAAATGTATAGAATTAATGAAAAACATCGACTAAATCGCGTGAAGCTTAGGTGATAACTTTTAAATGTTTTCCGATGAGAATTTAGGGAACTGCAACAATTGCTGCGTTATGAAAAAAATCAATAAGGAAACAAGTATGCGAATTTGATTTTTTCTACAATTCCCACACACGTTGGCATTATACACACGCTCATTGCTTGCATTATTATCATTGCTGATAAATGCTACCAATGACTTTTTATATGTTTTGAAGACGTTATTGATTGGAATGATTAGATAACAACTTAATAGCAGCGCTTAATTTCTGAATTGGTGCGGAGACTTCAGAAATATACTGCGCAATGCAATGATGTATTATATTTAGATGAGACATGAAGGGAAAAAAGAGGCTCCACTTTTTTGCCTACATTTTTTTTAATTCATTGTCGTTTATTTTTGTACAATAACTTATATTTTTCAACGTTTGGGTGGCTTGCCTAGTTGAGCTATACCTAGCTACCCCTGTTCTACAATACAAATAAGATGAAATAGGTAATAAATTTGAATAAAGTACACAAAGGCGGTAATACATATTTTTTTGAATTGGCGTATGGTGGTTTTGTATTGGCGTTGTGTGTTACGGGTACATAATTTATTATTTTACGTTATAAAATTTTTGTGGTATTGTCTTTTTCGATCTTTAATCCATCTTTTAATTTTTAATCTGTTTTTTTTTTCATTTAAGGTGTCTCTGTCCAAAGCTGTAGCTTTTGAGTTTTTTTTAAGCTTGCCTAACTGTTCTGTTAGTGTTCTGTTTGTGTTCGTTGAAATTTGTATTTTTTTCTTTAAAAATGTAGTTTTGTACTGTTTTAACATTCAAATCGGCGTATATCTAGTACGTCAAACATGTTAAATATTTGGTCTGTACCAGTCAGTCTATGTTTTTTAAGTATTACCTTTAAGATGGTTTTCTGTGCGATTTCCACATGACGATTGCTGAGTTGGTTGCTCCTCCCCAAACATTGATTCCATATTCTATTGTGGATTGACATAGTGCAAAATGTATTGTCTTAATTTGTTTTAGTTTTTATTTAAAAGTTTATTCGTGATTTGTTTGATATATGTCAATCTGAGATTATGTTCAATTAGGATTCCTAGATATTTTTCTACAGTAGGACAATCGCAGATGTACGTTTATACATCCGTGTATTTTTTATGGTGTTTGTATTTTTTTTACTCTCCTGTGATATTTATACTTTACGTTGTGATTTTTTTCTAGATTATTAATCTTTTTATTAGATTTGTCATAGAAATTATAATATATAAAAATGTAAAATTCAGTCATTTTAAATACATGTAGGATTACGAAAGATTTTTTAAATATTTATATTGAGGGATAAGTAGATTTATCGGCCCAGTTAGGAGTTCTACTGAGCCGAACCCGCTGATGTGAAAATATCTCGAGTCGGTGAATTATTTTCCCATTTGGTCTCTGGGATTGACATGTTGTTCTTGTACTGTTTTGTATTTATTATACTTATATAGTGCACTTACAGCGTGGATTGACTAGATGATGGTTTGTGAAAAAGTGTGTGGAAGGGTTTAGTTTTTCCTGTGGGGAAGATTTATCCCGGACATAAAATCGGAAGCGTAAATACATTATATGTTAGGTCCTTACATATGAAATTGGCGTTTTGTATGGGAGGAATATGAAGTCGATTTTTTTTTTAACATAATATATTTATTTAATCAAAGTATGTACCATTGCTATCTATGCACTTTTGCCATCTCATAGGTGGTAGTTCATCGATCCCTTTACTAAAAAAAACATTCGGGCGGGAATCAATAAAATCTTTGAAGGCGGTTTGGACTGCCCCATCGGAGTTGAATTTTTTCCCTTGCAAGATGTTATCCAAATTTCAAAAAAAATGGTAATCTGTTGGGGCAAGGTCCGGAGAATACGGTGGATGTTCAATTGAATCTCCTCTAATTTAATAGCCGTCTGTTGTGCAGTGTGTGGTCTAGCGTTGTCATGAAGCAGCAGTGGCCTAGAGCGATTAACCAGCCTCGGTTGTTTAGCAGCTAGCTTTTCCATCATGGTTTGCAGTTGCTGACAATAGACATCTACCGTAATCGTCTGGCCAGATTTAAGAAAGCTGTAGTGATCGACACAAAAAAAACACAACTGTGCGTTTTGTTTTCTTTTGCGGCACCGTCGTCATACACATCATTAATCCTTCGAGCCGTTTCTGCAGCACTGGTGCCACGGATGAAATCGTACTCGTAAATAACGCGATATTTCAACTTTTACCATTTTGTAAACTAAGTGACATTTGCCTACATAATATATTACTAATATGTAGGAACATTGAACGTAGGAGGAGTAACAAAAAGAACTTTTCACTACAATAGTTTTGATTCCGCTTCACAAACAACTACGTCAAACCACAGAAAGGTGAAATTATTTCCACAAAGTTATGTTTTCATTATCTACTGTACTATACCCATCATACAGACTGTTGATAAGCCTTTTCATCTTACACATGTCGTTATTTAAAAAAATCGAAAAATCACGTCCGTTTCAATTCAACCAAAGATTTCACCATTTTACATTAAAAAAACTTTCTTTGAAAAGGGCCTTTACATCAAGCACTTGAGAGGGGTCATGTCAAGAGACGTTACAACTGAAAAAGTTTTTTTAATTATAAATTTTATTTTAGTTTTTTGTACCAAGTTTATCTACGTTTACAAATGACTAATTTAGTATAATTTACGTACTATTACATTTTCTCTCCTACAATCCATCTTGAATCTACTAATCGGTCACGCTTTTCAGTTTCCAGCAGCGCATTATAATTTTTCATCCCTTTGTAGTGTAAAAATCATGGCAACATCACTGATAGCCAATTTAGATCCTGCAAAAATTTTGTTACTTTTGAAAATCTATTTCGCGTAAGTACCTACCTAATATTCAAAAATATGGTTTTGTTTATGGAATACCAGCTGACCATGCCACGCGTTGCTGTAGCTAACGAAATACTGGATGGTTACCCAACCTTTGATAAATTAACTCACACCGCTATCTGTTAATTTGCATACAAATCAAATCCACACCGCCCGTTTACCAACCCGCTAGTTCATCACATACAGACATTATCCTTTATACATTATATATTTCAACCAATGTATACATTATATATTTCAACAAAACCTTCACAAATTATATACTTAAACCTTTCTCATGAATCACTCTATCTATTGGTGAAAACCGCATGAAAATCCGTTCAGTAGTGTTTGAGTTTATCGCGAACAGACAGACTTAGGCGGAGGACTTTAATTTATAATATTTAGAAATTATTTCATAACAGCAGCGCCGCGCTTTTGGGTTGGGTTAGGTTAGGTTGATGTATTAATGTGAGTGAGGCAGGGGGTGTATACCGGAAGGAAGTTGGGTGGCAGTCCATCCCCTCTGCGTGAGGATTTTTTTTTTTTTTTTTTTTTTTTTTTTTTTTTTTTTTTTTTTTTTATTAATTTCAATAACAAGGTTTGTACATGTATGTATGATGTATATAATAAGTATAGATTCTTTTTTTTTTCACAGACCTCCTCACTAGGATTTCCTGTTCTGAGGTGGCCTGTAGTTTTTTTAAAATATTTGTATTTGGTTATGGATTGTCTTTATATCATCTTCATGATGTTTGTAATTTTATTATCACTTTGATCTCTCAGCCATATTTTTACTTTTGTTTTAAATATATTCATTTCCTTTATATTTTTGATTTGATCTGGTAGAGCATTGTATAATTTTATAGCATGGAATTTATTATTTCTCTGTCCAAAAGATGTGTTCAAACTGGGAGTAACCAGGATGTTATTGCTTACTGACCTGGTTGAGTATTTATGTTGGGCAGTGGAGTATACATATATGTTTTTTTTCAGTTTAAATAAAATATTTTTTGAATAAAGTTTCTGTACATTGAAGACTTGAAAGTTATT
This sequence comes from Limnephilus marmoratus, assembly GCA_917880885.1. NCBI lineage: Eukaryota > Metazoa > Arthropoda > Insecta > Trichoptera > Limnephilidae > Limnephilus > Limnephilus marmoratus. The sequence continues at coordinate 25,599,754 of OU862921.1, read as the reverse complement.
AAATATTTCTTCCGTCGGAGTTCTAAGCGGAACTTTCAGTATTGTCTTCAGTACTCCTTTTTGGGCTATTTTGAGTCGCTCTGTGTGAGTGCTCAAAGCAGACCCCCATCCAGTTATCCCGTACTCTATTTGTGATTGACATAAAGCGTAGTACACTTTCTTAATGTCGTTTATGTTGAGGATGTTACGGATGGCTCATAAGATCCAAGAAGAGACCAGTAGATGCGGTAAGAAACAAAATAAATCTAAAAAGAAATAAGGCGAGTCAAGTAGAGCCATGAATAGCCAAAAAGAACCAAGAAGTAAGAAGACATATTTAAAAAAAAAATGTCGCTCTAATATTTCCTGTACGCCTGGCAATCTTGGATTTCGTTATTGGTTTATTGGGTTACCAGGTATACGGTTCGATTAAACTCCAAACGCCTTCTCATTCTCAGAACACGAGTTCCAATTCCTAAGAAATCAGTGCCTCATATGTGCTGGCCGCATCGGGAAAGAAGTGCTCCTAGCTAGGGTGGTTCTATCATATCGTGTCGAATCGTGGTGAGTGTGTATTTTAAACTGTATGGCAACTGCAAATAATGCAACAATTGCTCTAAGCAAAATCTTTGGGGATATAATATTGAAAGACCTTAATTGAAATTAAGGTTGCATTAGTGTAGAGCTAGACTAAGGTCCAATTTAAAACCCCTAGATTAGTTAGGTACCCCTAAAAGTTATCACTAGAAGGTATCTTGTCTATTCTACTACAACAAAGTAAAGTGTTGAAGGACCCTAGACAAAACTTAATAATATTTATTAAGGACACCATCTTCAACAATAAATTGATTCCGATCATAGGTTGCTCGTGCAAATGCAATAAAATTTCTTCACACATCGTTAAACAGCCCACACATAGCTATAATGAGACCCAAATCAACATAAAGGAATTTGAGATTGAACAAAAGATAAGCTATGATTAGTTTATATTATTTGTTTGACCACGTCTTGTTTGAAGGTGCATATTAGTTATTCGTTTTATTATTTCAAATGCATGATATTGAATTGAATTACTGGAAAATTACCCACTTATCTTTCTGAGTCCTTACCCAACCACTCATTATTGGTCCTTTTATACCATTCGTTAGTCCTAACATAGCTACCTTTATTTCCTTTTTATATCATGTTTACCACTCAAGTATCCGCTTATCTTCCATGCATTCATCATTTCGCCTCCATAGCAACAAAGTTGAAATAAGCAACAAAATTTTGATCAGATTTGTAAAAATATTTTAGTCATTCTGTCAACAGATTTGTACTTAGATGTGATTTGGACTGCGGACTGCGTCACAGTATCCATCATCAGGGCAGATGTGTACTTGTACTTATTTATTTGTCTATGTTTCTTCCGATAGCTATAGTGCCATTATATGAGATCCATTAAACAAACAATCTACGTTTGAACATCGTGAGAGTCTTTCAGTAATAATTCAGTAGGTAATCGCACTTTTTGTAACATTCGCTGTTTTTAAATACATCTACTTGAATTTCACTTTTGTTTTCTTGATTGAATGAATGCCGCGGAATCTTACATTTTTCAGAAATTAGTATACGAGCAATAAATGTCGGTGTAATCCATTTGAGATTTGGCGCGGTTGATAGAGTTGTCAACTTCAGTTCCTAGGTAGGAAAGTTCATTTCTCAGTGAAACCAAAAAAAAATCTCTTAAAAGCTATTTGAAAACAGATAAAGAATATATTAGCAAAAACACTTTGATTTTTATTTGGGTTTGATTTTTTAGTGAAGCTTTCATACTTCTAAGCCTTTCATCGTACATTTTTAGGCCTATGTTCATTGAACTTTTTCCCTGTTTGGCTAACCTACATACAGCAAGTTCCCTACACTTGAATATGTTATAGAAGGTTTTCTGGGATAAAGTGCACAAACTTCGGGAGGTTTTCAGGTAAAAATTCTAATTGATGTATGAAAAATATAATATTCTTGCATGAAAAAATATTTTTGTATGAAAAGAAAAAGATTTTTTTAAATCTTTTTTACTTCTACCATCACCTCCCAAAGTTTGTACACTTTACCCCCGGACGTCCTGTTTATGTCTCATTTTGAAAATAATTTCTCTTCTTACTTTTTTGAGTAAAGGAGATATCCAAAATTACATATGAGTACTTCAAAAAATACTCAGGGCCTTATGTTTTAACCTATAACTTGACGAGCTGCCAATATTAACTCGATTACAATCTAGGAGTTGTGCAAGTCACTACCTGCAAGTCAATGAACAATACGTATTTCAATGTCTATAGAAATAAATATTGAAAGAACTAAGACATTCCTGATAATTGGAATATCAAGTTTAAACCTGCAGAATACGCATGCACCAAGTACTTAGTTTTACCTGCATGTAATTTGAAAGGTAAAGAGTTTCCTTACACTATAATAAAGAAGCCACGTAGTTTACCTGTGACTTCAATAGCTTTGTCAATATCGCCATCAGCGCTCTGCGGTCAAATCATATTTTTAATACTTGAGAACAGCGATATTCAAACATTTTTATTTGCAAAGTAACCCTCGAACCTTGTTCTTATTTTGTAGCACATAGAATAATATATTTTACTACAAGTAAACCACTTCACTTGAAATCTTAATTTCAACAACTTACTACCTATCTAGTAGGTGGCTAATCATGATTAGTAATCATGCAAAATGCATCTTGGGGTCTTTACCGAAATTAGTGGGTTATTATTTTAACCAATTAGTATTTTAACTCCTCTATCGAAAATATTGGAAAAAGTAATAAAAAAACAAGTTCTTACATTTTTGGATACCAATAAAATATTATCACCTACGCAGTATGGTTTTAGGAAAAACCTGGGTACTGGTGATGCTATAGCTAATGTAACTAATACAATTATTAGAAAGCTGGATGAAGGCAAAAAATGCTTAGCAGTTTTCATTGGTCTTCAAAAAGCTTTCGATACAATTGATCATAAAATACTGTACTTAAAACTAAAAAAAAATGGAATAACTGAAACAACTCTAAACCTACTTAGAAGTTATTTAACTGGAAGAGAACAAATTGTACAAATTGGTAAAAGAAAGAGCAAATCTCTTACAATTAAATTCGGGGTCCGTATTAGGACCTATACTATTTCTGATATATATAAATGACCTTATGAATCTTCCCATAAATGGAAACATAATGAACTTTGCAGATGACACTGTTATTATATTCCACGAACAAGATTGGACAAGAACTTACAAGGAGGCGGAACATGGCCTGGCTGTACTTCAAAACTGGCTAAAAGTAAACTCGCTTACATTAAATGTAAATAAAACTAAATATCTCACTTTCTCCAAAAACAAAAAAGGACAACCAATGAATGTGCGTACCCTCAAATTACATGAATGTCAAAATACTTTTCCACAATGTTCCTGCCCGTCTATATCCCAAACAAAAAGTATTAAATATCTTGGGATTGAAATTGATGAAAAACTACAGTGGAATTCACACATTGATCTTACCTCAAAAAAGATAACAAAACTCATCTACTTCTTCAAAAAATTAAGAAACATCTTGTCAATGAGGGATCTAAAGAGAGTATATTATGCTTTATGCCACTCTCGATTGGAATATGGAGTAATAGGATGGGGCTCAGCAGCATCTAATCACTTAAAACAACTTAAGATAACTCAGAATTGCATCATAAAGACCATACTAAAGGTCCCCATAAGGACCTCAACAACAGAAATTTTTAAACAGTTTGATGTTCCAAGCATACAGAAAATCTATGCCAAAAACATTCTAGTACATCACCACAAAAACGACCTAGAGAAAGAAACATCACATGCTCATAAAACCAGAGCCAAACAAACAGACACACTTAATATACCAAAGTGTAACTCTTCATTTGGTCAAAGAAGTTATGAATTTTTAGCAGTAAAGTTATATAACAAACTCCCACTTAGTATCTGTAGCGGCTACTTAACCCGCTCTGCAAAATTTACCGCAGCGCCACTGACCTCCACAGAATGAGCTGGAAGATAAGGCATACCTACCTTAGCATGGTAGTAACTGGCGCATCGTAAATAAACACCGCCACCTAGGCGAAAGACCTAGAACGTCTGGCTGTACCGTTCAAGTGCCCGCAGAAAGTTCGAGCGATTTCTCACCTTTACGTGAATTCGCCGCATTACCTACCGCGAGAATTAATTACTTGCCACGGGTATATAAGCCGCGCTCGCCGGCTCGGAGCTAGTCAGTCAGTACCTCAGTATTCATTCATCGGCCGGGCAAGCAACACAGAACGAGCAGTGTCGCGACTAAGTACCTGCCCGCGCGGGGCACGGGCCTCGCGCTGTCAATAGTGAACATCAATTTATCCAGCGTGACACAGGAACATTCCAGCACCTTCGAGGAACCTCTCCGACTACCATCTCGACATGAGATGTCAACCAGCACCCTGCAACGAGCAGCTACCACAACCAACAACAGGCAACGCGCCATCATCCAACGTCCTGCAACGAGCAGCAACAACAACTGGCAACGCGCCAGCATCCTCATCCTGCGACGAGCAGCAACCTCATCGCCTCTCAAGGTTCCTTCCTGCGTCACGTGTGTGCTCCGACCCACTGGACACACAGCCGCCATATCCCGTCAACATGACGTCGATCGACCGCCTGGACCAAGGTCTCGTCTACACCGCCATGGTGTAGGGCAACACGCCGGCTTCCTGAAGACCTGTGATCTTCACCGCCGTAATGTCCTGACCTTCATCTTCACTCACCACGCAGCAGCGTCACTCCACTCCGCTCCCGCTCCGCATCGACCTCCGCTACGTAGCCACAATAAAGACTGACTCACACATCGACTGCACGCCTTTCATTTATCTCCCGTCTCTACCGATACGGATCGCTCCCTCAACTGGTGACCCCGACGTGATTTGAACACGCAGCACGCAACTTCCTGACAACAGTGTTACCACGACGCACCGGTAACACCGCAAAAACGAGGGAATCGGTAGAGACGCATCAGCACGGACGCACCGACCAGCAGCATCAACCCGGCTTTCCTGCGACTCCTGGCATCATCCTTCAACCCTGTACTCCGTACACTGGGAAGGGGGTCTGTAGCGGCTACTTAACCCGCTCTGCAAAATTTACCGCAGCGCCACTGACCTCCACAGAATGAGCTGGAAGATAAGGCATACCTACCTTAGCATGGTAGTAACTGGCGCATCGTAAATAAACACCGCCACCTAGGCGAAAGACCTAGAACGTCTGGCTGTACCGTTCAAGTGCCCGCAGAAAGTTCGAGCGATTTCTCACCTTTACGTGAATTCGCCGCATTACCTACCGCGAGAATTAATTACTTGCCACGGGTATATAAGCCGCGCTCGCCGGCTCGGAGCTAGTCAGTCAGTACCTCAGTATTCATTCATCGGCCGGGCAAGCAACACAGAACGAGCAGTGTCGCGACTAAGTACCTGCCCGCGCGGGGCACGGGCCTCGCGCTGTCAATAGTGAACATCAATTTATCCAGCGTGACACAGGAACATTCCAGCACCTTCGAGGAACCTCTCCGACTACCATCTCGACATGAGATGTCAACCAGCACCCTGCAACGAGCAGCTACCACAACCAACAACAGGCAACGCGCCATCATCCAACGTCCTGCAACGAGCAGCAACAACAACTGGCAACGCGCCAGCATCCTCATCCTGCAACGAGCAGCAACCTCATCGCCTCTCAAGGTTCCTTCCTGCGTCACGTGTGTGCTCCGACCCACTGGACACACAGCCGCCATATCCCGTCAACATGACGTCGATCGACCGCCTGGACCAAGGTCTCGTCTACACCGCCATGGTGTAGGGCAACACGCCGGCTTCCTGAAGACCTGTGATCTTCACCGCCGTAATGTCCTGACCTTCATCTTCACTCACCACGCAGCAGCGTCACTCCACTCCGCTCCCGCTCCGCATCGACCTCCGCTACGTAGCCACAATAAAGACTGACTCACACATCGACTGCACGCCTTTCATTTATCTCCCGTCTCTACCGATACGGATCGCTCCCTCATATCAAATAAATTAAAACAAAAAACAGCTACATTAAGGACATTAAATGTTGGCTGAAGGAACTACCGGAAAATGACCTTACTAGTATACTTAAAACATCATAGAAGTTTCTGGAAAACCTTATCCAAACAAGTAAAACCATAGAAGTCGCTGAAAAACTTATCCAAAGCATAGTCCCCCTCAGCACAGGATCTCCTAGTGAGGAGGACTTCGAATATATTTTCTATTTTATACATATATACATCTAACTAACATGTTTCATATAAAAATGTAAAAAATATTATATAGTTACTAAATAAAAAAAATAAAAAATAAATAAAAAAAAGTTTCTATGACAGATATCTAGTAAGGTCATTGAAAGAATAATCTGTGGTGTTACTTTTCTGCACTCTCTTTTCAAAATCATATTTTATTATGGAAAAGTGTCTAATTCTTTTGACAATAACGTTGTATAGTGCACATGAATATTGAATTTTTTACGAGTATAGTTTCAATGATTTCAACAGATGTCCTTAGTATTTATTTTTATATGAATACCTCTCAAGAGTCCCAGCCTCCCAGCTGCTCCCGTCTGGAGTCTTGGCATCCCCAATTGGGGTATGTTGTGAGGCTGAAGGTAGTGGGGAGGGGAAGAAAATTAGGAAGAGGAAGGTGGGGAGGTACCTGGCTATTCAGACACCAAACACTGCTAAAGCCATTTCAAGCAACGTTTCAATTCTGAATGGTGGTCTTACGCCAGGGCGATACTGAGAGTATCTTCCACTCTGGAACGTGCCACAAATATACTATATATTATTTTAAATGAATTTATGAAATAACACAAATTAATCAATAAAATTCAAAGATGGTTATAAGTAGATAGTTTTGATGTGTCTCAACAGAGTTCAGTAAATTTATCCTATATGTCATAGAGTCAATAGTCGCCCGTTCGGGTATTAAACCCGAACAGTTGCGGAGATAGTCGATGACATCCGATCAAAAGGTGAGCATCTTTAGTGACCATTTCCCCTGCCTCAGATAAACTCTGAATATCTTTAAGAACGGACGTCAAGTCCCGTTAAATATTAATTGTAAATAAGACGATAATAAACGAATCGTAACCTGACGAACCGAAGTATCATTGAAACTCGCGATCATCAAAGTTGAACCTATTACCAGAGGAAACAACAGTCAATGGATATTTCATATGTCCCTAGCTCGATGTGTAAGTTGAATGCGGGCTGAAAATAGTTGTCCTAGAAATTATGACCATAAAAACTGTGCTATCACCCTTAACGAAATATCAACTATCATCTTAACGAAAATAAGCAGTTATAAAACATTGCAACTTTATACGAGTACATAGATATCTGCTTACTCTAGGATTACTGAAATTAATACCAAGTAATATAGGTTACCCACCTTTGTCATCCGACAGCCTCCCAGAGCATAAAGAACTTCCATCTCAGGATGGTGGAAATAGGGATCAGAGATCATGCATATAAATAAATGAAAGTATTTTCTAGTGAAATGTAAAAAACGGCTTTATTGCACTTGCAAATGACATCAAAGAAATGTAAAAAAAAGAAACACAAATACCTTTGGCATCTATCAGATTTGGAGAGAGAGAGTTATGTTAAAATTACGGTTGGTTATCAGAAGCGCGTACGTCTCGTCGTCGTGACTCTCTTCCAGTCGTGTAGAGCAATCCTCAACAGCGATCGTCAACAGCAAACCCCAAAACGCCGTTCCACACGTCATGGGGCGTTTGGTTAAAGGGAGTCCTCCCAACACAAAAAGCTCGGTTGAGCCTCCATCCATCAGGCGGCATGGGGAATCTCACCGGCCCAAAGGTACAACAAAGGCTAGGAGCCGCTTCATCAGTAAAGGGAATTCACCCAACAAAAAGAGCACGGAAGGTCCTCACCCATCAAGCGGCATGAAGGAACCTCATCGGCCAAAGGATTCACCAGGCAAGAATCCTAGCGGGCAGTTGATCACCCGTTGAATTTGGTGTCAAAAACATCAGCACGCGGACAACATTATCTCGCGGCATCCGGCGAGGGATTCAACAAAATAAATCGGCTACAGGGCCATTAGAGTTGTCACACACTCACGTGACGTGTATAAACGAACTTTTTAGGCTACATCGCCTTTGTAACACCCACCATAATCCCAATCGCCCCGAAAATCTCCTCCCGCACACAAAATCTACGTTATGTCCTCCGCCATCTTTCCCCCGAACGCCCGTTTCCGGTGTCGTTGCAGTTTCGCCAACCAACAAAGTTAAATAAAAAATAAAAAATTAATAGACAATAAACAGTACCTGCTTTAAGCAGTACCTACTCGCGAAATAGATATGTTACATTTCCCCGCAACCCCCGAAAATTTTACGCCGCGAAGTGAAGTAAAATTATTAGGACACCGCCCAACACGACTCTCTCTTTCCACATCTGTTAAAGAAAAATAACACAACATAGTATCAGAAAACATAAACGTAAAACATATTAAAGTAGCAAACCCATTCACAGAATGGTGTACAAAAAAAAACATAGAAAATGAGGTAATACCTCCACTTTTACAAGCTCGCTTGTAAGATTACCAACACGTTACTCACATGACGAGAGACAATCTCTCAAGAAAACACTAGTGAGTATGGAGAATTCAAGCTCCCACTTTCATTTATAGAAAAAAGCAACACTTAGTTATTATTAACATAAAAAAAATAACTCTCTCTCTCTATCCTTATATTCTAATCAAAAGTGATATTTGAAAAAAGTTACGTCACAGATATTATACTCAACGCGTCTTAAATTATCAACTAAAACTAGACCAAGGTATAAACAAATATACAGAATTAACTCATTCAATTTAAAAATTGATGTCTAGGAGGTCAGATCAAGTATAATACAATTATTACTTGTCCATCGTATAACAAGTTTTATAAAAAACTGTCAATTAAAAAGTGGTCAGAGTAGGGTTTATATGTAAAGACATACCTATCTGTCAAACAGTTTAGATCAGGTTTTACAATACCGAGGCACTACCTATCTATAAAAGAGGTTAGATTAGGGTTTACATATTTCTATTACCTATCCATCAAAATTATGAAAAAATTCATTAGGAACACAGAAGCAAAACAGGATCTAGAATGTTAGGCTTAGAGCTTAGGGATTAAAATTAAACAAAACACCTAGCTATTAAAAAAGTGAACCTCAAAAAGTACTCTTGATTTTATACAAAAATACAAGATGTAACTATTATAAACCATCCTCAGAGGACGTTGCTTGTGCAAGAAAAGACTGAAGATAAACTCAGGTGGCATTTCTTCAAAAAATAACACTTAATACATCAAGTAAGTGAAAAGTCATAAATTTCTTGAACAAACAATGATATTTTGGTGATCGAATATACTTATTAGATAATCGACACTAGATAAGGTGTGATCGAACAATATCCAAATGAACGACACTAGTAGACAAAATTAACAGTACAACACTGGTTTAAGCAGTGAGAGACCTATATATGTAAATGCTTAATGTTAACTTAGAACTAAAAGACAAAAAAAACACTTTCCTGTATTAGAGGTAAGGTGATAAACTTCAAATATGAGTTACTTTAATGGGTAGGTATGCCAGAGCAGTACCACCTTTGTTTGTGACAAGAAAAAAAAAAATTCTTAACAAATATTCTTAACAAACTTAACTAACTGACTTTAAGGAAAGTTATACCAGATTTAATCTATTTAACATAGCTATGGTATATTTAAGAAAAACTTTACTTAATCACTAATTGTTGAAATTTTAACAATCTGTACATAAGAAAGTCGCTCAAATCTCTCATAAACAGAAGTTTTGAATCATTCTTTCCAAGTGCTTGGAAAGTCATTATTCGGGAGAAAATTCCAACGAACTTGAGAAGAAGGATTCAGACTTAAACGCTAAAACAGTACAACATAACCTATTGTTTTACGAACGCATCAGTGTGTAAGTATAATTGTAGCCTATAAGGAAGGCGAAACGACTCATTTCATACAAAAAGAATTATTTAGAGTTTATATAAAAAAATTCTCGTCAAAGACTAAGTCAATTACAAAATATGACTTAGACAAAATATTGGGCGCCACTGATCACACGGATCAGAGGAAACGACATTCATTGTAAACGACGTCTCCTATAGAAAAAATTCCGAAGAATTTAAAGAAAAAAAAAATTAAATTGAGGAAGCAAGATTGAGGAAATTTTTGTGAAATTTTTTTTTTTATCAAAAGCTGAGTTTACTGGATGTTAGGGCAAAACAAAAATGAACTGGTCTTTCCAATAGCTCGATAGGTATAGAAAAATTACAGGCGAGGTTGTGTATAATGAGACTTGATTCGAGAATTCAGTAGTAATGTGATATGCAACCACAACTCGTTTTAAAGAAAAGGAGTAATATGATTGGATGCGTGCTGTTGGGATTGTAAAAAAAACACAAATCGACAATTCCCGAACGAACTCGCGACATTACACGGTGGAACACAAAAAAAAATAGGATTAGGAAGGGTGGCCGGGGGCCGTGTACTCCCATAATCCAAAAAAAATGATGTCTTAACTTGGGTGTTATAAAATGAATCTTGCGGTACTTAAAGCACGGCAGGAAACACAAGAACCCAAGATAAACAGCATCAATGTCCACACCAAAAAAAAAAATTTTTTCAAAAAAGAAAAAATTATGAATTCTCTAAGTCCACAAAACTGCAAAAATATAATGCCTGTAATTATATAAAATTTAACAAACCTATGAACATGTCACGATTGACAATAAAAGTGTTCAATTTATTCAAAACAATTTCCATAATTGTTGTTAAAATGCCCTCAAAATAGTAATAACGCATCTTTGTTATTGTTGACGAAAGTTGTTGTCGCTGCAAAAAGACAAATAAAATAATATAATATGAATTAAATTCGTAAAATTTTTATTGCACTAAGTACCGGACACCCTGTAAACAAATTATCTTATTTAAAAAAAAAAAAAAAATTATTAGAAAAAAAAAAATCAAAATTATTTTCTAAAAAAAAAAATAATTTTTATGTATGTAGCTCACCGGACATTTATAATGTATGTAGCTCACCGGACACCGTGTAAAGCCAATGGATCACCGGAACTAAAATTCCCTCAAAACAAAGCAAGTTTTTCCGCGAAAAATTATAAAAAGAATCCACATCGTCTTCCCTTGTAAATTCTTAATAGTATATCCAATTAATGTACAAAACCCTTTCACAATATAACGTATCTTCTTATTTGCGAAAACAAAACACAACAATTGTTTTGATGTTTTGACAACTGACACTTAAATCCAGTATTGCCAGAAAAGAGAATATTTTTCGCTGAAAATTATTCAAGCTGTCACTGGTACCAATGTACATTAAATTGCGGGAAACAATATATTAACACGCACATTTTTTTATATATGGCAATAGATATAACTAAACGTCAAACTTTGGTAATCAACAAGTTCAAATGCATAATTGCAAATAACTAACTTACTACCCACACACTGATGAGTTGTAAAATGACATCGTAAAAAGCAGACAAATTATATAACATTAAATAAGACTATTCTTATAGATATATGCATGATCTATAAATACCCTTCCGAACACCTGTTTAATATACTTAAAAAACTCTTTCGTTGGGCGCAAATGTAATACCAATTTATGTAGGTTACCCACCTTTGTCATCCGACAGCCTCCCAGAGCATAAAGAACTTCCATCTCAGGATGGTGGAAATAGGGATCAGAGATCATGCATATAAATAAATGAAAGTATTTTCTAGTGAAATGTAAAAAACGGCTTTATTGCACTTGCAAATGACATCAAAGAAATGTAAAAAAAAGAAACACAAATACCTTTGGCATCTATCAGATTTGGAGAGAGAGAGTTATGTTAAAATTACGGTTGGTTATCAGAAGCGCGTACGTCTCGTCGTCGTGACTCTCTTCCAGTCGTGTAGAGCAATCCTCAACAGCGATCGTCAACAGCAAACCCCAAAACGCCGTTCCACACGTCATGGGGCGTTTGGTTAAAGGGAGTCCTCCCAACACAAAAAGCTCGGTTGAGCCTCCATCCATCAGGCGGCATGGGGAATCTCACCGGCCCAAAGGTACAACAAAGGCTAGGAGCCGCTTCATCAGTAAAGGGAATTCACCCAACAAAAAGAGCACGGAAGGTCCTCACCCATCAAGCGGCATGAAGGAACCTCATCGGCCAAAGGATTCACCAGGCAAGAATCCTAGCGGGCAGTTGATCACCCGTTGAATTTGGTGTCAAAAACATCAGCACGCGGACAACATTATCTCGCGGCATCCGGCGAGGGATTCAACAAAATAAATCGGCTACAGGGCCATTAGAGTTGTCACACACTCACGTGACGTGTATAAACGAACTTTTTAGGCTACATCGCCTTTGTAACACCCACCATAATCCCAATCGCCCCGAAAATCTCCTCCCGCACACAAAATCTACGTTATGTCCTCCGCCATCTTTCCCCCGAACGCCCGTTTCCGGTGTCGTTGCAGTTTCGCCAACCAACAAAGTTAAATAAAAAATAAAAAATTAATAGACAATAAACAGTACCTGCTTTAAGCAGTACCTACTCGCGAAATAGATATGTTACAATTAGCAGTTCTGTAAAGCCATGCCAAAAAAACATCAAAATTGTTAAATTGCTTTAAAATAACTCAAGCAATGGGTTGGATCAAATGTATTGATCTAAATTGCTTTAGCCATATTTCGTGACCATATCTGAAAAGCCAGATACTTCCCCACCTTCCTCTTACTGATCTACTTCCCCTCCCCACTATCTTCAACCTCACAACATTCCCCAATAGGGGGTGCCATAGTCTCACTGACTCCAGAAGGAAGCAGTTGGGACGATTGTGCGGTTTTCACATAAAAAAAACACCAATCCTATTTCTTTCTCATATTTTTCAAACGTAGAAAATCATAAAAAAATATAACGAATCGTATTTATTTTGCTGTACAGGGTTTAACGAATATATTTTTTTTCTAGAGCCCCCTAGTTTTTTTTACTTATGGGGGGGCTCAACTGTCACGGAATCAATAATTCAATAAAAAATATATTAAATTATTTATTTTACCTTTTTGTTTAGCAAGTTAAAAAAGCAATTCTTTTAATTTTAAGTAGCACGTTGCTACCTCCTTCCTTCTTGAATTCATGATATAGTGTCAATTCTTAATAATAATAATATACGTAGGGAACGTACCCATACTACGTGACCAACTTTTTGCAATTTTTAACCCCCCCCCCCCCCCCCCTACCAAGCGTGACATTTTGAACCCCCCCCCCCCCTAAACGTGTCACGTAGTATGGGTATGTTCCCTAAGATGATAATATTATGTAACAAAATGCCATTTCAACGTCCCCTAATTTGCTCTGGATCTTATACTGCCTCCCTAAAAGTCTCAAGCGCCTATAAGGGGGCGTTATCGCCCTCGTTGAGAACCTTTGGTGTAAGGGGGTATACATTAATTACATGAGCTCAAAAGGGGGGGGGTCCATCAAAATCTCACATTACTTGAAAAGAATATACGAAGTGGCCCAAATTTATCTCACCAAGGTGAGGGGTCTAGATTTGAAGAAAAACTCTTCACGTAATTAATGTATGCCCCTTAACCTACCTACCTAATATAAACGAAACTTGTCAATTTGACTGTCCTATAACGGTAGACCTTCCAAGTTGGACAGTCATATGTTCAAGAATGGCTATTTAAAATCTTTCGTGCTGTTACACCCTGTATAGACAATCAAGAAAATTTAAAACGATTCGATTCGGACACCACACCTTTGCATCGGTTATGGGATTTGATCGACATTTTGATTAGCAAACTTCACTTCACCGAGACAATAAACCGCCTGAGATGATAGCATTTGACGACGAAGGCCACACAATAAAACCGCAAGTCGAGGTCAGAGTGGGAAAGGTGACAGTATCGATACGGCCATAAACATCCTGCGGACAAATAAATTGTATTATTGTGGGCATTGTTGCAGTGTGTGATGTGCCGTGATACACGCTTGGACGATTTTTTGCAAAACCCGAGCGGAATTTTTTGACACGGAAAGCGCCCTTTGCAGAATACGCCTCGTTATAAGGTGACCAATTTTTTTGGAATACGTGTATGGTGCTTTGCTAAACGCATTATAGGGATGCTTGTATTTTTCATTTCAATACAGGTAAACATAGCGATGCGTTTTCAGTGAGTTCTCTTTTACCAAAATCAAACTTGGCGAGCGCTAACCCAGCGTTTTTTACATAATACCTGGAACCAGAAGTTTTTTCATCGATGGGCATACAATTTGGGAGGCGAGGACTCAACTTCGGAGGCGGATATGTGTACCACCCCCCATTGGTGACTTAGCAGGGGTGTCCGAGGTCATGGTATGAGATTTGTCTAGGTCTTGGCGGCGAATGCGTTTGCCCACCTAATCAGGATCGGGAGAGACTGGTTGAACGAAATCTAACCTAGACCTCTCCAGTCGGACTCTCTTGACCCATCGTCTTGCACCGCAGTGGGAGGGATGGATTCACACGTCCGTCCCTCCTGGACACACTGATCCCCAGGTCCCTACCCACCCTCATACCTTTTTTTATTTCCAGAACTTCCTTTCACTAAAAATTCTCTCACACAGCTTCTCCAAAGATGACATCGGCCCTAAGGGATTTTTTTTCCTCAGGGCCTCCTGTACGGAGTAAATGTAAAAAAAACACATCAAAATCAGGCGTTAAAATGCTATTCAGGGTCTGTTCAAATCGAGTATCTTTAAGTGTTCGTCTATGTCTGCAGTCTGTAGGCACCAACCAAAGATATTGAAATACAAAAGAGATGATATGCTATGATGTCCGGCCGAATGTCGGCGGACTTCTACCTAATTGGAATAGTTTGCGTACGGAACGAATTTGTACATTTAGTTGATTTTTTGAAGGTGGGTAGTAGTATTGGTTAATAGTTTGAATACGGAAAGAATTCGTTCATTTAGTTTAACATTCGTTTAGTTTATTCGTTAATTATCATAAGCAATAATTATCAGCCTGAAACGCTCATCTACATTGAAAAAATCTTCCGAGAAAAGATACATGCCGCCATCGGGACTTGAACCCGTGTCCATCTGATTGCCGGTCAGGTGCTCTACCACTGAGCTATGTCGGCTTATCTAATACCCTCCAAATAATTCAATATATACTAGTTTTTAATTCAACAATTACTGCTTATTACTTTTTCCACCTGAAAACAACCAACTTTATTTTTACGAGAGAGGCATTGTTAGTGCTAAATCTCTCGCTAGGTGGCGTCGAGACAAATTATGTCTACATTTATTTGGTGAAATACTTTAAATTGTCAAATATTAATTATTATTTTTAATTGATACACTAACGTTTAAGACAAGATTTTTGTGCATAGCACAAAGGGTAAAAATTATTATAAGCAATAATTATCAACCTGAAACATTCATCTACATTAAAAAAATCTTCCGAGAAAAGATAGATGCTGATAATTATTGCTTATAATAATTGTTACCCTTTGTGCTTTGCGTAAAAATCTTGTCTTAAACGTTAGTTTATCAATTAAAAATAATAATTAATATTCGTTAATTATTCGTTCATTTAGTTTATTCGCTAATTGGTTAACAATATCGGCGACACCAGGAAACACAGTCCCACCCAGTAAAAACTGCTTATAGTACATCTCTTATATTTCAATATCTTTGATAACAACCTAACATCTGCAAAAGTTTGGGTATGGTGGCATGAGAGAAATTGTTGAAAATTAAGGAAAATGTTTAAGTTAGGAGTTTTATGGTAGTTAAAATGTAATAACGGTGTTCTTATTAAAGGCATTAACCAGCAACCGAGAATTCAAATTTCGTTGAAAGATGGTTTTGCGATCGTACCCTTGCAACTGTACAGGGCGGTTCCGCTGAGCAAGATTGATTATTCTCCGTACCGGCTTTTTATACTAATAACTCTATATCGATTTTATTTCTTTCAAAATTTGCTTTAATACATACCTACAATCAAGTTAGCAATAAAAATGCTCAAACGCGTGATGATAAAATTTAAAAAATGATGTATTTTTTAAATTATTTTTCATCACAAGTATTTGCAATTTTTTAATAATATCTAAGCAAAATAAGTGTGTAAAAAAATGAATTATATTAGTTATCAAGTCCGTAAATAAATAGATAAACTGAAATGTATTTTCGTCACAAAACAGGTATTCGGATTTTTTTATGATTTTATTTAAACTAAATTTAAAAATTCTGAAAAGTAGCTCTCCTAGATAATTTATTGATTTATTTTGGTGAATGTGATTTAAAATGTGTTGTACAAAACAACATTTCGTTCGTAAAATTAACAAATCTGCCAACGACCAAAGGTATAACCATATTTTAATAAAAAAAAATAAAAAAACATAACTTTACTAGATAAAATAGCAATCTTTCGAAATTAATTTTTTTTTTTGTAGAAAAGAGTCGATACGTCTAAAATTTGATTAAAAATGACATAATACGAGTACTATAATAGTTATTTAGACTCTCCCCTTCCCAAGTCAATTAACATTTAGTTATTATTGGACCGATGTACGACATTTTGCATGAGTTAATGTTAAGGAGATTTTATTATATAATTCCGGTCACAGATACGTAAATATAAATAGAATCTTTTGATACTTTGCCGTATTACACCCTAGGAACATTAGATTCTTTCTGGTGTGACTTCTTGTAATGTATTTATAATCAATTTTACTGAGATAATTTTACCTAGATTTTTGTGGATAATAACTAATACTAATAACCCTTTTTACATAAAGATAATAATTAATTTTACGGTAGGTATCTACTAATTATTTTTATAATTCAGAGAATACCTAATAGGACCGTGTGAAAACACAATTGAAGAATCCTTTATATCAATGGATATCTAGTAACCTACAATTCCACACTATAAATATCTAGTCCAATATATTATAGCATGGGTACTTGAATAGACACTGAAGAAAGGTAGCCTTAGAATTAATCAGTGAACAGACCATGGACCAAATGACCGGAAATTAAAGCTCAGTGGAATGTTAATTAGGATCTGCTGCTATCACAATCATATGTAACTGTAATTCATTGGGGACTAGAGACTTGATACGTGACGATCACAAACGGTCGCCGGAACATCCTTTGGAATAATTACCTCCTCATCCATCATGCTATCCGGGGAATTCTCACGACAGTTATGTGGTAGTCTGGCCCCCTTATTTATTTATTTTATGTTTTATGTGTATTACAGTTTTTTTTACTCCGAACGGGAGGCCCTGAGGAAAACAATGTTTCTCAGGGCCTTTGTCATATTCATTGTGTCGAGGGTCAGTGTGCTCGTGTGTCCAAGAGTGGCGGATGTATGAATACACCCCTCCTACTATAGTGCGAAGCGATGGGTTGAGAAAGTCCGACTGGAGTGGTCAAAGGGTATCCCTTAACCATCCTCTCCTGATCCAACCTGCCACGCAGCTGGTGGGCAGACGCATCCGCCGCCAATACCTGGACAAACTTCCCCTCTGCACCCAGGCACCCAAAGTCTCCAAATTTAGGTTCTCGGAATCCGTACTACAAATTAAAAAGATTGATCCTGTTAAAATACTAATGCAAAAATTTACGTAACTTAAAAATAAATCGATGAAATAATAATAATATATTTTATGGTTCTTGCCTAATAACATGACTCCTGAAACCACCTTAATAGCCAATTTTGAAAACGTCACGAGATCTAGAGATATCATTTAGCAGCACCATATTACGTACCTCTTGTCACGCTGTGCTGGATGAGCACCTCCGTTCTGTCATGTGTAATACATAAATGGTCGCGTAGTTGACACCGGTGGTAATTCTTCAACACGAACAATTTATGGCATTCCAGGAGAATGTACTGTCAATGAAATAGTTTATTATTTTGAAAGCTTTTACTATAAGGGCCCCATACCTTCAGGATTGACGACTTTCGCAGAGGCTCTCAGAAAGCAAATCCATGTGATGCGTGAATTGCTGGTGCTCACTAATCTCACCACCACCACGTCACTATACATTCTCATTTATTTTATGTCTTCATCTGAATAGGTTTTGACACTATTCCTACGCTATTCCCCACCTTGAGTATAAATACTAAAACTATACTAATGTCCAATGCAAAATTGTACAATCCCGTTAAACCGCAATTAGACAGTTTGTCAACGGGATGTTAATGTTCAATTACAATGTTTGTTCAATTACAATGCTTCTTCAATTACAATGTTTGTTCAATTACAAAGTATATTCAATTACAATAATCGTTCGTTCAATTACAATTTTTTTTACATTAGCTCCAAAATTGGCAAAATAATTTCTAATGCTGTGTGAAGGTCTTTTTAAGGAAGGGAAGGATAGGAAGTTCTGGGAAGGAAAAAGGTACGAGGGTTGGGTAGGAATCTGGGGGTCAGTGTGTCCAGGAGTGACGGACGCATGCAACTCCAACTGCAGTGCAAAGCGATGGGTCGAGAGGGTCCGGCTGGAGACGTCAAAAGACCTCCCTCAACCAGTCACGTAGCGAACCACTTGGGGTGACCTACGGCAGAGGTGTTGGTTATCCAATAAATGGTGTCCGAGGTAAAGGTACCCATAACCGTCTCCCAAATTGAATTACAATGTTTGTTCAATTACAGTGTTTGTTCAATTACAATGTTTGTTCAATTACAATGTTTGTCCAATAACAATGTTTGTTTAATTACAATGTTCGTTCAATTGCAATGTTTGTTCGATTACAACGTTTGTTCAAGTTTTCATGAGATACGCTTACGTTTTGTTTTTAAAAAAATCGATTCAAAATATTTAGCTAAAATGATTTCACAGACGCAAGCGATATTTCATAATCTAAATTGGTTTTTCAACGATGGCGCCTTTTTCGCCTTTATAATTCAAAAATAATCCCGTTGGATTATGGATTATGGTATACATTTGATAACTTATTGACAGTTGAATTTTGTTTTGATTATTTTGTTTTGTTTGTATTGTTCAAATAAAAAATGGAAATAACATTCAATTGGAACCCCTACTATTTATAATATTGCAAGTACATAATAAAAAAAAACAAACAGATAGGATTGCACATTTTAATTAGATCTGAACGGAAAAATAAAATACATCATCTTAAAGAATTTTCCAATGTAGTCGTAATCTGTTCACCACTGCGTAGTTTAGATTCGACCCCGTAAGAAATAATGATAACGAAATAACTGTATTAGTTACCCGTAATCACGGAGGAATTCTATTCTTTCCTCCGTGCCCGTAATAATAAAATAAAACAATTTTAAAGGCTTGGGCTAGTAGAACTAATAACCCCTATTCACCATCCGATTTAAAGCACTGCTTGCAGGACTGCATGCAGTCTCTACAAATAGGATCGTTAGTAGGCAAAACCGGCAGTCGAATAATTTACTATCCATTATCCCAATCAATTCTACAATTTGGAATAATAGGCTGGGGAGGAGCATATAAAACCAACTTAGCCCCACTGGAAATAGACCAAAAAGACTCATTAAAATAATTCTAAAAAAACCATCAGATTATCCAACTCGTGAATTATTCAACGAATTCAAAGTTTAAAAATTAAATTGAACCAAAATAGAACCTATCAAATAGATGCATTACTTCAAATTAAGAGGCATAATGTTTTAACACAGGGACCGCGGAAGTACATACTCTATAACGGGGGGGGGGCAAACTTGTCCTTACCCTCTTCCTTCAGTCTCCTCTCCAGTCAATCAACTAGTTATAAATAAGACAAAACGGAGATGACTAGGTCAAACAAATAACAGGTTCAATGAATAAAAAACTTTTTTTTTCAAATATTGCATTCTGAACGATACCAAAAACGTTGCGTCTCTCAGCCGTCTTTGAAGCAAATTCCCTAAGAATTTCATTTAAATCTAAACTAAATGTTTCCGCCTTATGCACGTGCAGTATTGCTAGATAAGTAAGTCTTCTCTGCTTGATTGGTAGTCGGAGGAATGTTCCGATGCGTCGGAGGGCACTCAGAGACCTTTCACACGACGTAAACGTAGTTGGCACGGTGAGGAGCAAGACTACTAACTTTTCTCCTTCATTAATCATTGCTCTTGAAACTTTAGGTAGATTAGCCAGTTCTCTTGCGTACTCTCGGACAGTCTTCACGTGAGGTATTGCTTTCTTAGCTATCTTCATTTGCAGTGCTAGTGAGTCAATATCAAAATCAGTTGCGTGAACGCCTAATTCGGCCTGGATGTCGCTTGCTGATAATTTGAACGGTTAAGTAGAACAGATTCGAGCTGGGCGAGGCGATTCATTCCAGGCTGTTCAAATCTTCTTTCCAACTCGTTTTTAGACCAGTCTAACACTGATATAAATTTTTGGCGGAGACTTTCCCTAGGCGACAAATGCACAGCTGGAGCTCTGCCACTGATGGGTTTTGGAGGGGCTCGAGCACGGGGCATAGAAGGCATAGTGAGTTCCATATTTTGATCGGTATTAGCCTTTTCCGTATCTGTCCATATGCGATTGAAATCGTGTTCACCCATCGAGTTGTACACATTCCACAATACAGATAGTAAAATTGGAGGGGGCTCGGCCCCCCCCAATTGATTTTAGGGGGGCATTTGGCCCCCTCTGCCCCCCACTTCCGCGGTCGCTGTTTTAACAAACTCCCTAACAAAAGAAATACACGCCGAAAATTGGTGAAAATTAAAAATAAACTTAAAATATTCTTTACCTCAAACTAATTGGGTTGTCGAGTATAACATTGTAAACACTTGAAAAAAATCAGTATGGGAAATATATATAATTATGTAAATGTACGTGAATCACGGGCGTAGCCAGGTTTTAGTTTTGGGGAGGGTTCAAGAAAATAAAACTACTTTAAGTGCAAAACTCGTGTCGGCGGGGGGGGGGGGGGGGGGGGGGTTATTGTCGGACTTTGAATTTGCTTTGAAAATTTTTATTTTCTATGTAAATACTTAATTTTTTTTTAATAAAATTAAAGTAATAAATGTGTATTGAAAATAAAACTTTTCAAAACAAAATACATAATCAACGTTAGTAGTACATGTTAAAACATTTTAAGCAGTCAAATTATTCTAATAATCACATTTATGCTGACCTGTAACACTAATCACAATACACTAACACCTGTCTGTAACACTGATCCTGATGTATGTTTATTTAACACTTGTTGCTAAGTAAAATAATAATTTCAAAGTACGTCTTAAAAGTTAAATAATTTTATTTCTTTCAGAGGTCCCCATTTATCTTTTTCGATACATAATATCATTTTGAGATGTCAATGTTACAAATAACGAAATAACATTCTCTTAACTCTCCTTATTTTAATATTATTGATGTTGATATTTTTACTTTTCGGGGGGGGGGTTTGAACCCCCAACCCCTCCCCCCCCCCCCTGGCTACGCCCATGACGTGAATACTTTTTTATTTCTATTAAACTTTTTTGCAATAATTAGTGTACATATATCTGTTTTTTTCTGTACATGCATGTTCATTACTTAGAATGTCTATGTTCAGTTCATTCCCGAAATTATTTAATGTATAAGTACTCGTACTTACAAATCATGATAATACTCACTTCCTAAACACGAGTTTTAAAGTATTCTCAATTAGTAAGGAATTAATTAACATCAGGAAAATTATTGTATAATATGACGTATTTGACTTTTAACTCTAACCAGTGATTCCTGCATTATTTGGAGTAAAAAAATTATGTTAATGAAATTTTGGTCTTCGATGACATTTTTGATGCTTGTATGATGTGTTCGACAGTTGATTGTATGAAGTATGGCGGTTACTCGGCTGAGTGACCACCAGTAACAACCAGTGATGAGAATTTTTTTTTTAAAGTGAATCAGATACTTGAGTCGGGCCATGTGAAGAGTCGGAATAATAGAAGAGTATGTATGAGACGATGTATGAATGTGAACGAGGCAAGGAGTGTGTGCCAAGATCGAGTTGTTTAGCGGTCCGTCCTCTCTGCCTACCCCTGCGGGAAAACGACCTGATGGTTAATTAGTTAGTTAGTTAAAGAAAAAAATTGTATCGAAAAAGTCAGCTGAGACCATAATTTCAATAAGTAGGTATGTTTTTTACTCCAAATAATGTCCGGAATCACTGATTAAACGAAGTCAAGTACGTAGGTACTTTAAAGACCTATATATTTACCATTAGTTACTTATATAACTTTAAAAATATGTTAACAATATGATGTTTTTATTTTGATAAATAATTTTCTTTCTTAGTAATTAAAGAAGAGAATTAATTGAGAGGAGAATCTCAACTTTGGTTTCTTCTAATAATTTTTTTCCTGGCAGTGTTAATAAATCATTTTATCAACGTCTAAATATTATGGTAAACTTAGTACACTTCAAACATTTCTTTTTGGAGTAAGTTAGGAAATTGCTCCGAAATACGATTTTTGCAGATTAATTTTCAAAAAATTTCCGAGGCGGACCACTTTTTTGCTGGGGATTGTAGATTACCAATTATAATTTAAATACAAACAAGTCATTTTCCAGTTTCCTAATACCGTGGATAAAATATTTGATACCGTGAAAAAAAGATTTCCAAATCCATCAATACGGTAAAAATAGCAGCACCTGTTGAAATATATGGTAACCTTTATGTAATAGAGTAATAAAATGAATTGCTTACCTTACTAACGAGTATGGCTGCGTAGCAGCTAAACGTTAACTTTACTCACTTCACTGGACTTTCTAGAACAAAGAAGCTTGCGTACGAAACGCACAGGTGGTGGCTTTTCAGAGCATTGAATTTTCTTGGGCAATATGACTTATGACTTGAGGCAATTGTTTTTATTTAATAATTTTGAAAACAGAATGTCACCAAAAACCAATATTACATATAATTCAAAAACATTACAAATGTTTGCCATCATTTTATTTAAATCTGTACAAAGAACTTTAAATTATCTATTTTTTAAATGACAACACTTTAATTACACGCGCAAACGGGTAGGGACCAGCTGCTGCTGCTATGTTATATTAATATCCCAGATCATAGAATACGATTATTGTTTTCTTTGATCTGTGAATAATATATATTATAATGGTATAAAAATATGGTACGTAATAATAAAACGCAATAATATAGAAAATCTAATTTTTTAACCGAGTTGACTTATTTATAATAAATAATAAGTGAACATCAGAAACAAAAGCATTGATTTGCCCGCGATGGTACACTTTCGTTATTTTTAAATGCATAATAATGCTAAAATTAGACGAACCCTTCACAAAAATCACTCAAAAATTGGCTTATTCCACAAACACTAATTTCACTGCTTTTTTTAGACCGACTGCGAAAATTTTAATTGGGCTTTTTAGATAAATCTTCCGCCCAGGAAGAATTGCGTTTATTATATCCGTATTTTTATTTTTCTTCGTAATACACGTATATATCTTTATCATACAACCATTTACTTAAATTGAAAATCATATTCTTTTGCACACGAATGAATGACATCATCGCTAAATCGATCAAATTTATTAAATTAATTTGGCCTTCTTGTGGTTACATTTTATCGCTAATTTATGCAAATAAACATAACTACTAAATAAACACCATTACACTGCTTTTATTAATATTAGAGCAAAATCAATTTTTCATTTCACCCCAACTTTTCACTTATTTTTTTTACATTCCGCTTCGAGCCGCACTTTCCAAATTCACTGAAAAACTTGGGAATTTAAAATCAAAAAACTTTTTTTAAGACCTTGCAGTCGGATTTCGGCCATCGCTACCGAAGTACGAACTATTAAAGGAAAAGGTTCATAATTAATGTATACAAAAAAATTCTTATCGATGAAGTAACTGATTAAAGTCGAGATGACGCATAGTTTATTCAATCAATACCATTTACATTTGCTAAAAATAGAAATGATGTAAACCCTACGCACCTACTAGAGTTATCAAGTTTAAATTTAACTGATTTTCTAGTTTTTGGCGGTTTTGTATTTCTATCTTGACCAAAAACTATACAATGTATTTTAGTTCTGAAAATATTAAAAATAATGTATTAACACCATAAGACGTACCTAGGGACTCCAGATACTAATATCTACAGCCTGTATGTCGGACGAATATCTACAGCTCATATGTTGAACTAATATCTACGAACTTCAGAGTGTTGACTAATATCTACAGAGCGTAGGTTGAACTAATATCTACAGAGCGTAGGTTGGACTAATCAGCTAAATGTGTCCAATCATCCGATATTAGGGATTTTTACATACATACTTACATAAATTAAGTTTTTTAAACTGCATACGCAATATTACGTTAAGGCGGCCAACCGTCCCGCATTCTGCGGGACCGTCCCGCATTGGCGGTTGTAATACCGCATTGAAATATTTGATAAAACAGTCCCGCAAATCGTTTAAAGCATTCCCGCATTCCTATATTTTTATATATTGTCTATGGTAGACAAATAAACTTCCTCTATCTTTATTCTATTTTAACTATTTTCGTTCATCTGTGTTTAAGTTGATAACAATATTTGTCCCTAGAAAAGGCCCGAAGATATCGATCTAGGGATTGGTTTATTTAGGTAAGTCAAGCAAGAGTCAAAGAGGGCCAGTGTATAATTGAAATGGTATTGAATAAATGCAAGCCGTGACGCGTGATTGATAACCCGTATTTATCATTCAAATCAAATCAAACAATTTGTTGACCATGCCGCCGGCCGCGAAAAAGCGAAGTTGTAAGTTCACTTAATTTCAAAAAGATTTTCCTTTCTTGCATAAATGTTAATCTTCATGTTCTGAATATAGTTTAAATGCGCCGCATACAGATATTCTTAATTAAAAATAACCAATTTTTTGTTCAGAATATAAAATTCCAACTGAATTCATCTGATGACATATTTCGACGGAAAACATTCTCTTATTCGAAGTGCATTTAATCCCCTCCAATGCACTTCGAACCACTTCCACCACTTTCCCACGGCATAACGGTTTAACCTCCTTAGCCGTACACGTCAGGACTCTAATTTTTTTTGTAAAAAGGAAGCTACATTTTTTTTTTTAAATTCTAGACCCTCCAATCCCCGCATGATCGTTAGTAAAAAAGAAAAACGTATGCATACTTACTTTTACAATAATTAACAAGATAAATACACATCATAGATGTATTCACCTGTTGGATCAGTATCTAGTTATAACGAAATCATAAAGAAAAAGATAAATATTTACAGGTGTAAGTATGATCAAAACCAAATAAAACATATAAAAAGAAAGTTATCGGTGGCAGTTTGTCACACTAACACGGGGCAGTCCCGGCGAGAATGAACGGGTGAGCGGCCTGGCTGCAACATGCCCAAACACCCGCGTCCCTTAGCCTGTTTCCCAGGTGTACCCTTGAACAACTGATTCGAAGTGCAATTATAAAATTCTAGTTGCAGACTATGTTTGTGCTGCAACAATCAAAGAGAAACCATTTTCATGTTCTGAGTGTAGTTTTAATGCGCTGCAAACAGATTTAATTTAAACCAGCTTTGTGTTCAGAATGTATAATTTTAAGTGGATTCACTTATTCGAAGTGCTGTTATAAAATTCTAGTTGCAGACTATATATGTTCTACCACAATCAAAGAGAAACTATTTTTATATTCTGAGCGTGGTTTTATTTCACCGCATACAGATTTTTTTTTTATTTTTTTATTTTTTTTTTTTAAATACATAAACGGCTATACTGCCTTTTATAAATAAACATATAATAGAGTACAAAAGTAAGAAAAATAATATCATTACATAATAATAGTTTTAAACTTAAAAATAACATACAATTATTTTACATATCACAACAAAAAAATAACAAAAAAGAACAATGAGAAATATCATCATTTCATTTCAACATGTCCATATTGCGTATATAAAGTTACATTATGGAAAAAATAAAAAACTTAAAAACTGAAACTTCAAAATAACATACAATTATTTTGTGTATCACAACAAAAAACAACAAAAAAAGAACAATGAGAAATATCAACATTTCATTTTAACATGTCCATATTGCGTATATAAAGTTACATTATGGAAAAATAATTTTTGAGTGCATGTTTATATTGCGCTAATTTTAAGAAATAAATGTCGCCGATGTTAGCATATTCATTTCCCAAAATGTGTAATCGACTGATTGGTGAGTAATAATGTGATAATATATGTGTGTTATTATAGTAGAACGGTATAGTCAGTCTATTGTTAGCTTAGATTTAATTTAAACAAGTTTTTATTTATTTATTTTTATTTATTTATTTAAGGAACATAAACAGTCTTCATAATATAACATACATAAGAGGATAACAAAAAAAAGATCAATTATTAATGTTCACAGATAGGTATTTAGAAACATAAAAGTAACTGAATGAAAACAAGAATATTTAAGAAAAGAAAAAAAAGCAGGACAAAGCAGCAATTAAAAAAATACATATATATAATACAGGTGTAGATTCAACAAGTGATAAACCTAAATATAAATACACAGCAATAAAATAAATGCGATTATAACTGTAGAGAAAATAGGGTGCGAAACAGGTATTTGGATTGGGACGGGTAAGGGGAGGACAGGGATAAGGGAAAGTTGCCACGCAGGTAATTCAAAAATATTAGGTACCATTAATTTAATCATCATGAATATGTGTTATGTATTATTCGCACGTAGAATGTTATACAAAGAAATTCTGTAGCGAAAGTAACTAGCAGTGAATATGTCAGCAAGTGTTTCTAAACGTGCAAATTTAATGTTATAGTAGTTACATGTCCTTTGCATAAATTCATTTTGGTTGGAATTCGTGTTGCATCTATCAATGTAGAAAAGGGAATTTTGTCTGCTATATCGAGTCGGCGCGTGGAAATTTATTTTATTTAGCAACTCCGGGCAGTCAACTTTCGAGTTAATAATTTTGTACAGGAGCACCTGATCAGCGACAAGCCTCCTGTCGAGCAGTTTCGTGATTTGAAAATGGTTCTCGATTTCATCGTAAGAGTTGTATACATTGAATGATTTAAAATTGAGGAATTTGAGAAATCGCTCCTGAACTCTTTCTAACCTGTTGACATAAACAATATAGCGCGGGTTCCAAACCTGTGAACAGTATTCCAGGTGAGGACTAACATGTGAATTGCAGAGAATCAGATAAGTCTTAGTGTTTTTGAAAAATTTGAATGTTCTTAGTACAAAACCTAGACTCTTTGTTGCTTTGGTGACAATGTTATCGACGTGTTTATCAAAGGTAAGTTTAGAGTCCAAAAGAACCCCGAGGTCACGTATATGATCTTTATTTGTTAACAGCAATCCAGAAATGGTGTAATCATGCAGTATTTTCACACGGTTACGTGTGAATGTGACTTTGCAACATTTAGAAATATTGATAAAAAGCTTATTTCTAAGACAGTAATCCGTCAGTCGGTCAAGGTCTTCTTGTAAACGCACATAACAGTTTGGGGAGCGTTTTGTGTTCAGAATGAAAAATTTCTGTTGTGGATTCATCTGATGACACATTTCGAAGGAAAAAATTCTCTTATTTGTAGTGCAGTCATAAAATTCTAGTTGCAGACTATGTATGTACTGCCAGAATCAAGGAGAAACCGTCTTCATATTGTGATTGTAGTCTAAATGAGCCGAATTCTCGATTTCCGAGAGAGTTATAAATTTGTAATGTACCCCCCCCCCCCCCCCCGACACCGCACACCACTGTGTTCCGCATTGTAAAGTTGGCCGCCTTATATTACGTTATTCCAATATGCTATACATAATTGAAAATCCAACCCCTGCCAGTGCTGTAGATATTCGTCAACACTTTGGTTCTCATAGATATTAGTCAACAGTTTGAGCTGTAGATATTCGTCAACACTTTGATTCTCATAGATATTAGTTCGATTTTTTTCAGTTTTTGGAATTCCTGTAGATATTAGTAGACGCCTCCGTACCTAGGTACATTTAATTCTTGACGCTCGTGAGATCTTTCATTTATTTTGATTAATAATAAGGAAGAATGTTATGAATAAAATTGGCTCGAATTTAGCCAATAAATTATTTAAGCCAAAATATTTTACAAAAACAACGTCTTTCGGGACAACCCCTTTTTATTGACTTTATTTAACGTTTTTCTTATTAGAAATGTATTTACTTTTAGAGATTAAAATATTTGTTATGAATATTTTCTATTTTTTTTTGTGTTCATGCATTTTTAAATACTTGCGCAAATGACTGTTTGATGCGGTAAAATAATCATAAATATGCATCGAGAGATTAATTTGAATGAATTAGTGACTAATAAAAATGATTAGGTTAGCTGAAAAACTGTAGTGAATATTTACAAAATTACGCCTTTCTCGGGAATGGTTTTGTTGGAAGAAAATCTTCGTTGTAATTAGATACTGACGTAATTGTTTGAGCGCAATGAAGCCCTGTTTTACTCGACCATTTGGCATTTCAACTATCTGTAATTTTTTTTTGCTTCTTCCGATTCCGGTTAAAAGTCGTGGCCTTGTTGGATACTTATATTTAAGGGTCGACTGAGACAGGTTTTTCGTTCTCGGCCGAGACCGAGAATAAATTAAAATCTCGGCCGAGACCGAGAATAGATAAATTGAGAAAAAAGGAAATGCGCTATTTTTGCATAATATTGGTGGGAATGTAATAATAATTTGTTTTAAATAGTTTTAATAATCAAAATTAAACAACATGATGTTGTAGCACATAAAACGCCATTTTTCTGCATTTTCACCCTTCAAAGAGTGTCACCTCATGTTGTATAATTGACAGCTCTCTCACGCACTGACACCAAGTGATGAATGTGGACGCGCGCGGTAGATTTGAATCCCATTATCCTATACCCTACCTATTTTCAACGGTCTCGTTTATGGCCGAGAATCTAGGCGATTTTTCGCCGAGAACCGAGACAGAGTTCTCGGTAGAATTTGTTGCCGAGAATGCTGAGACCGAGACTGAGACCGAGATCTCGGTCGACCCTTACTTATTTTTATCCCGCCAGATTTCGCATGATCGAGGTCCGAACTACAAGTTGTCAAAACGGAAAATCAATACCGGCTTGAAGTAAGTTTGTTGTCATTAAGATGGTGACATTTCTTTGGGCAAATTGCTAATTCCTCCCAAATCCCCATCGCTAGAGTGGATTATTTGTAGTTGGTATAATTGATAATTGTCCGTAAACATAATAAAATAAAATAAAAACTTGGCTAATTAATTTTTGAAGATTCATAAGCTGATATTTTTTTGGTTGATGAAGATTTGAATTTTAAATCAGAATGACGTAAGCGTAATTAAATTACGCTGGAAGCATACTCAGACCAATGGAAAAATTATCTTTCTACAGAACTTTCAAGAACGGAACATAATGATTTTTTCGGTATTCGGTTTAGCACTTATTTGTGCATACGTTCTCTTTTATTCTTAAAAGATCTGAATTTTTTAAATTCCGCCAAGGTTTTCGAATAAAATTGTTCAGTTCTACCCCGCACGTTCTGCGAAATAAATATTTTTACCACCTAACAATATAAAAAAAAAAACATAATTTTTCGAGTTGACAGTTCGAAGTGGGAAATTGTGAATTTGAACAGTGGAAAGTGGAAAGTTAGGTTACCTTGACAATAATAATAAACAAAATGAAACGAAAGAATAATAATAATTGTTTGATCGAAGAAATCAATAGTGAGGAAGCGTCAGAGGTCCACGAAACGAGTGATCCGAAAAGAACTAAAATGCCCTCGCCGAAAGAATGGTTAACCCGCTTACAAAGTGCTGAAAAAACTTCTCAGATACAGAATAAAATACAAAAAGTGCATTATAAGTTTAGTGACAACACGGAAATGGTAGAGGAGTATAATATTGATACTTCTGTTGTGTTAAGACGGGCCTGGAAGAAACCAGGGAAACTTGGAGACGATAAAAAATGGGATATTGAAATTGGGGATCCCGAACCAGCTGCGTTGAACCCATTGGATAATGAAATCATACGTGAAAGCAATGACCAGGTCTGCACCTTTTTCAAATCAACATACGATTCAAAGGACGCGACATATTTTGTTTAAAACATAGAATATATAGGTAGTTTTATGAAATGAGCATAATAGCAAAATTTGTTATTTAAAAATGTGGGGTGAAATGCAGATCCTGCCAATGTCTGGGAATTTAATAAAAAGGAACTTTTTAGATGAGAAAAGTGTGGAGAAGATGAATAAAAAATAAATTAAGGCGCGCTCGGCAAAATTGAGGGAGATACAGCCGTTCAAAGTATTTAAAATTTCACTTCGCGAACTGATATTATGACAGTCCGTTCGCCATTTTTTCACTGTTTATGTTGGTATCCCAGACCTAATACAAACCTAGATACGATTGTAGCCGACTTCGTTGGATAAATGATAAGGCGCGTAATTATGAAAAACAGAATTAATAGTACGCCAGAATCACAAACCATGTTACACAAACCTAGCGTAGCCGCTAAACTACTTGAAAACTGGGATGTTTTTCTTGCCTTGACGCGAGTAGGCGTTATAAAGGGGCACTTTCTTTTGTATCACAAACCATGTTTAGCTGTCTAGCTGTTGTTTGCATCAGGTCAGGGATACCAACATAATAGTGACAATTGATAAAATGGCAGGCGGGCTGTCATAGTGTCGGTCCGAGAAGTGAAATTTTACTTAACGCAATTGAAAATTAATTACTTATTCATTTTTTTTTTCAATTGCTTTCCGCGCTTTCTTTCACCTTCCAGATTAAAGTTCTCCACTTAACCTGTCAAGGGCCAGGGTTTTTTACCTTACCTTTTTTAAATTACCTTAAGAACAAGAATGAAGGAAGCTATTTTAAGCTTTATATTATGTTATATATTAATGGAATAAAATTTAAAATCGCATCCAAATTATTTAATTAATATTCTTTTTTGAAATTCGAGTCTCGCGCGCCGGCGCGCTCCTGGAAAATCACAGGTTAAAACGCGGTAAAAACATGGTTTTCGGCATAAACCAAACATTGGCAGGATCTGCATTCCTCCCAAAATGTGTTCTGCTCTATGACTGCAATTAAGTAACGTACAGATTTACAAACTTAAGCCTCCCACAATGTGGAAGAACACCCTATTAAGACGGAATAGCTATGCACGCCTAATGACACTTCTAAGGCCCCGTTCCCACTTCAGTTTAAAAATCGGATACCTTAGTGACTGTAGAGGTTATATAGAGCTGTTCACATTTATCTGACACATTTAAAAGTCATCTCCGATACTGAAACAATGCCAAAAATAGTGGCGGAACTCGCTCTCTCATAGGTTTGCATGAAACTGTTCACATTTGTCGCCTTGTCCTTCCGACATACGCCCCACTGCCTGCCCGATCTCCAGGCGTAAGGCAGCAAAAAATTTAATGTTCAATTTTTAAACGGAAGTGAGTGTAGGCTGATCATTTGGCCCCATGCAAACGCACTTCATGCTATTTCTCAAGGAAGGCAACAGAAAATATAAGTACAAAATATAACTTTTTTTATTTATGTTTCAGCCAATCCTGATGAGAAGGAACACTCGAATCAACCTGGAATGGAGAATAAGAAACCTTCCCTATCCCATTGAGACATATTCAGTAGCTGCAAATGCTGAGGAAAAATGCATTATCGTCAGGACAACAAATCACAAATATTTTAAACGATTGGACATTCCGGAATTAGACAGAATTGGCCTAAACCCTGTACAAGCAAATGTCGAATACTCTCACAAGTTTAATACACTCATTATAACAGTAAGTTATTCCTTCATAGTTTTTAGATACTATTTATTTAATCTGTAGATGCCCAAAATATCTGCTGCGGCGACACCAGGCCTGCTCGGATTACACAAATTCTTTTTCCAAAATTTTTTGACTTATCAACATAATAAACATGGAGTATTTTTTGGCTTTGAATTTATAATTTTTGGGATTACAATGGCTTTGAACACCAAAACAGCTATCAAAACAATAAAAAATGATTAAAAAACTAAGAACTTAATAAAATTACTTATTAAATGACCGTTCACTGGCTGAGTGGGCATCGCATTTGGATCCCACCCGGACGTTGCGTGTTCGATTCCTCTACTGGCTAAGTCCTCCATCATGACACAAGCAACATTTTCCACTTACTGTGGTGGTAGTAAGAGATTTTCAAACATTGTCGGGTTATTCTTAACCGGGATTATTTGTCTTTCTTTTTTAACTCGTTGAATGCCGCGAGTAAATGGGGTTGGTTGTAACCAATTAGCGTTCGCAAAAAGCGGCAGCCATGACACCCAATGTCCCGCGATTCTGACAGCGTCCTTGAGAAATTTCGTACATAGAAAGGTCAAAGTTCAAAACCAAAGAATTTTTCCCGCGCATGCGCAAGAACTGCGCACGCTCCCGCGCTCCGGTAAATCATTAATATAAATTATATGGAGTCACCAATCTAATTGCGGTTTTCTCTATGGTAAAGAGCGATAATAGAGCAAGCGATTCTGACCGTGTTCTTCATACACTTTCTTTATACATAAGGGTCAAAATCGCGTGTCAAAATCAGGACCCGCCGGCGCACAAGCGGCAAATGACAGGTTAAAAAAAAAAAAAATATATATTTGATTCATTAACGTAAAAATTAAACAAATCCCTCAAACATCTTCTTTTTTTTTTTTAAAAGAAAGACAAACATTCCCGGGTTATGAATAACCCAACAATGTTTGAAAATCTCCTACTACCACCACAGAAAGCCGAAAATGTTGCTTGTGTTGTGATGGGAGGACTTGGCCAGCCGAGGAATCGAACACGCGACGCTCGGGTGGGACCCAAGTGCTATGCCCACTCACCCAAAATCTTCTTTATACAATTTTAACCACTAGGACGTATGAGATGTACCTGACTTATTACATGTCATATCTCACTATTCAAGTTTTTACTGTTTCAGCCCACGTACTAATTTTCTGTTTTCTTCAAATTAGATTCCATACAATCTAATTCCTGCAATTAGTTACAAATTCATATTTTTTTCTTTATTTTTCAGTATAAGAAGCCCAAGGAGTTGTTGGATTTAGAAAAGGCGTGGATAAATGAATTGAAGACTATTAAAACCACGAAGGATGGATTTGCAGACTGCAATCCGAGTTAATTAATTCGAAAAATCTCCAAGCAATTATTATGTAACTACCTATAACAAAGTCTACTTTTGTGATACAAACAATGTTGCACATTTTATATTAAGTTCAAAGGAAGAAAACAATGTCACTAATATGAAAACCTGTAATAAAATGTTTTAAAATTATTTTTTTGAGTATGAAAAAATATTACAATAACCTATCGTACCAGAAAAAATATTGCTTTGTTTAGTCAAGTTGATAAAACAGGTTGGGACTAATCGAGATGTGTATTTCTTTAAAACCTGTCTCTGTACCTTTTATAATTTTTTTAGTACTGCCTATTTTATTACGGGTATTAATAATATGTACTAGCTGTTAAAAACCCGCTCCGCAGCTTTGACGGCTTTTGGTTCGGCTTTGCCCAGTTAGTGTTGGTGAACATTTTATAAATCCAATAGAAACTGGCTCCAAAAATAGACTGTTCCTCGGATCCACTGTCATCCCGTGTAACTAGTCACCGGGACAAAGTAACCGAGACAGAGCAATGAAGTCATATATAATATACAGCCGCTTGATACAACATGTATTATCGTCAATCTTTCCATATATATATATTTATTTTTTTAAAGAAAGACAAACATTCCCAGGTTACGAATAACCCAACAATGTTTGAAAATCTCCTACTACCATCACAGAAAGCCGAAAATGTTGCTTGTGTCGTGATGGAGGACTTAGCCAGCCGAGGAATCGAACATGCGACGCTCGAGTGGGACCCAAGCGCTATGCCCACTCAACCACTGACCGGTCCACCATATTCGGAAAGATACTACATATTCACAAATTCGTAGCAGTTATACCTAGGGGGGAGACGTGTCCATCCGACCTGCTGACGGAAGTAGCGACATCTTGTGACGAATTCTTGAATTCGAAACCGAATTATAATAGTAGCTTTGTGTGAAATTCCACGTACACAGATGTTATTTGTGGTGCGACGCGTATGGCGTGGCGTCAGACATGCACTCGAGCTGGGTTCTGGAATACAACCACGCAGACGTTACCGTATTAATGCTGTACGATTATCTTTACTGAAAGAAAAATGTTTTTAAAGCAAAATAAGATTACAAGCATCGTAAAATTTATTTATTTATCCAGTGACAGGTTTCTGGAGATGTCAAAGCAGATGGCGCTGGTGGGGTTGGATATCATTTGCATGATATGATAGCTAAGTGGTATTGTTTAAAAGATATTGTTTTAAGGATTTAAAGGCATTTATAAATAAATATGGTGGCTAGATTCAAGGAGTTATTAAAAAATTAATTGAGAAATATAAATGCAAAAGTAATTCATTGGAAAAGAGGAAGATTTGGTTTATTTATAATCGCAATTTATTTCAGATTGTTTTCCTCTATGAACGTTTGTATCTACACGTACATTTAACAGAATAAGGCGAGAAATAAGATTTGCTGTTTTCTCAGATTGGCGGCATGCGACAGAAATAACAATTTTCAGACGATTTTCTCAGCTAAAATGTTAAGAGGTTAACTCATGTTTTGAAATGGTGCATATGTATTTATTTCATTATAATTTTATTCAGACTAGACTGTACTTATGATTATAACAAATTCCAGAGGCATCACAGATAAAACAAAATGTACATCGCAATTATGAGAATTTACATCGGTTTGCTTTTATGTTTTTATTGATTCCACGACAGTTGAGTCCTCCCTTTTTTTGTTCTCTAAGGCCGGGAATACTTATCATACCAAATACACATTTTTATGGTCCCAGTCGTTTCTGATTTCTAGTGAAACACTCTACGAGTGTACTCGGTACAAAGTATAATCTATGGAACAGTTTATTTATTTATTTACAGACTTCCTTCCAGGCAAAGTCCTTTATTTTCCTACCACGGTGCTCCTTTAACCTTACATTACATAAGCATTGATAAATATTTATTGGTCAGAGAATGAGTTGGCATCGCGTTTAGGTCCCACCCAGGCGTCGCGTGTTCAATTCCTCGGCTGGCATTCATCCTCGCATCACCACACAAGCAACATTTTTCCGTTACTTTGGTGGTAGTAGGAGATTTTCAAATATTGTCAGGGTATTCGTAACCCGGGAATGTTTGTTGTTATTATTATTATTATGCCTGACAGCTGTTTCGCCTTCTGACAGCATTATTAAGTTTAGTATAAACAACATGTTTAAACCAAAGACAATTTTGACAATCGGATCGGTAATAAAATCGGCGACGCCTGGGCGATGTTTTATATCCGATCTGATAGTCAAATCGGAATCGATTGGATGTGTATGGACGTTTTAACAGATGTCGCCTTACGGTAGTCTGATCAGACTATCGGCCTGACTATCGCATGGAAAAATCGGCCATGTATTCCTAGCGGCATGCATTACACATCAAACAGTTATCAAGAGAAGATACTATCTGGGGCATTCTATTTCAGATATAAAAAAAGATAAAGTATTCCCAGAGAGAGGTTGTAGAGAAGCTTGCTTATAATATACCATCACTTGTTTTCTTTTTTTATTGTAAATTGTTGAGCTGTGTTACATTTGGGGCCGTTCAAGTATTACGTAACGCACTTGGGGGGGGGGGGGGGTCTTGTGAAACGTTACTGTGCGTTACGAGGGAGGGGTTCGAACAACGTGTAATGTAACATGTTTTTCTTTTATATTTAGATTAAAAAAAATAGGGATTTAAAATCTTCCAAGTTGGCCATCCTTTTCGTTCTCAAAATCTCTTGTTTTATTTATTACCGCAAACGCAATTAAAACAATAAAAAAGGTATTTAAGCGACTTTCCAGTACTTTGCGTGGCTTTATTGTGACTTCCATGTAAAAATTGTCACTTGGGCGTTACGTAACGTTTAGGGGGGGGGGGGGAGGACCGAAAAACGTTACGGCGCGTTACATGGGGGGGAGGGGGGGTCAAAAATTGCGTTACGTAACACTTGAACGCCCCCTTTCCTCCTTTTCAGCCCAGTTATTGGAGAGCCCAGGTTTTTTCCATTATCAGGACCAACGCTTAGTTAAAGCTGTCTAAAATCAAAATCGAAGAAGTAACTAACATAACTTAGCTCAATAAACTGAAAAATAAATAAAGGTAAGGGAACGTACCCATACTACGTGACACTTTTAGGGGAGGGGGGGGGGTCTTCAAAAGGTCACGCTCCATACAAATGAGCGGCGGGTTGCTTAGGATTTTGGTCACCGGGGGGGGGGGGGGGGGTTAAAAATTGCAAAAAGTTGGTCACGTAGTTTGGGTACGTTCCCTAATAGACTTACGAAATACATATATGACTTATTCTCGTGACAAATAGACCTTTAGATAATGTGAATATACACATCAATTATTTTCAAATTTTCAATTATCATCAAATAATTAATCTTAAAAAAACAATTATAATAATTGTTTCAGCTATCCAGTCTATAAAACATATAAATAATCTTTGTTATTATGCAATAAATTGTGTGAAATGAAATGAAACCAAACTTCACAGATTTGTTTTATATATTTCTGACATGGGAAGACAATAGATAAATATTAATTTTTAAATATTCCATTTAAACTCATCTCCAAAATGTCAACCAGGTAACGTCTCGCTTCCCCTTCATAAACTCCCGATTCCAACTGATCTTGTAAAACATTTAAAGAATCCGCATCCCATGGTTTTATCCAGAAAAGCAAGCCTATCAGTTTCATCCTCGCAATCTTCTCATTGGGTATTTCAATAATCTTTATGTTGGGCAAATTTCTTATCAATAACACTATTTTGTTCTTGATACTATCATTGAAAAGTTTATTATTCTGTATGGCCAGTCTGTTTATGATATTGAATGATTCCAGAGAAATGCTTTCGGATCCACAAATGACATTTGGTAGTTCAGAAAGCCAAGCCTGGAAACTTGAATTTGCCTGTAAATGGGATAAGTTATCATTTAAAAGAATACTGCACAGTAGCGAGAAGAGATGCTGTTTAAATGACTGCTGCATTTCTCCTGTCCAATACAATTTGATTAATGCATTTAGAAGTGAATCCATTTGCTTGGATTTGGTCCATCCATCAGCCTTTAAAATGCATTGCAAGACTTCTAACAACTTTGCTTGGCAAACTGTGTTTCTCTTGTAAATGCGTCCAACGGTCCATTCCAAATAGGAAAAAACTTTCTCGCTTTCAGAATAACTGTGCGCTTTTGAAATAAGGTTGTTATTCATGATAACAAATACGTGGCAAATGATCAAGTTCTCTTCTAAACACTTTTCATCGGTAACCTTTTCAATCAGATTGATCAGGGGTTTTTCTCCTTTTTTCTTTTTAGTAAGTGCACTTTGAATGTACGGAAAAGAGTTTGAAATGTATTGAGCGAAATCCTTGTGGTACTTGTTGATGAACCATTCGCTCAACTGGGAGTTTCTTTGCTCTGCCTCCACCAGTTTCCCGAGACTCCACAAAAGATAGAAAATCTGCAGAATATACCTCAGTATAAGAATACCTTCCTCGGAGACCACAGATTCTACTCTCTTAGAGTCCTGATTAGTTGCTGGTCTCACTTCCAACCAAGTCTCAAACAATAGTGGAATCAATACTTCGATATAAGCGTGCAACTTCTCTCCTTCGTTATCACCACTTGAATAAATATTCTTATCTTTTGAGAAACAAGCCAGCTTGGTTAGTGTTAGTCCCCTATAAACAGGAAAGCATTTCAATTTATTTGCGTCATAAGCAAGCGCATAATCATTACTCCTTCTAATTGATATTTCATTCCGTTGAAATTGATCTTTTTTATTGCTTCTTATGTTTGACAAGGTTTGCAGGAGCTGGTGCAGCCTTGATAAGACTTTGATTCTCCATTTGATGCTGGTCATTTTACTTCCTAGGTTCACCATGAGAGTGCGTCCGGGTTTGGAGTCCACCCTCAGCTTGGAAATCATGTCCAGGAAGCTGGGTAGGATCTTGTGAACATTGATTCCCATCAAGTCAGGTGCACAGAGCAGCAAGATGTCAAAGTAAAGAAGGGAGTCTTCATGTATGCGGGTGTCGATGTGAGTCATGGCACAGCGTAGGTAGGAGCACAACGCATCGAAGAACGGGGCGATCCTCTCCAGTGACAAGGGAGATAGAATCATGTGGAGAACTTTATAAGCTTCTCGGCGAACCTAGAATAAACAACAAAAGTATAACTAAATCTGTGTGGTCACAAATAAAATCTCATTTCAAGTCTGGTAGCATGGAAACCACAGTGGAAATATTCATGACCTCCCTTGAATAGATAATAAGCACGCCTTCAAATAGAAACATTGTCGAATTCCGCCTCACATTTTTATAATACACATTTTTTTTAAATAACACTTGGTTTTAACTTAATTATTACAAGAAACAACCATTTAGGTCATGGGAGATGGTAACAGATGCATTCAAGTTTCACTTTTTCTCATGTATCTTTGAAGGTTAGGAAATTCGCATAAATTATTTAAATAACCCTAACCCTTTCCGACCGGCTTCATACGAGCGTGAGTTTGTCTTTAAAAAAATCTTTTCAGCAAATAAATCTGTTTTTGGGAACCACACCGGTGTCGATCGATCGTGCGGGAGCTGCTTATGCAGGGTGCTATCGCGCGCATGTGGTTAAACCAGTAAGTCGCCCAGCCCCAAGAAATCATAATTAAGAGCTTTACTGGTGAGGCCCATCAAAATTCGGACATTTTTTGCTGGTCGGAGAGGGCTAACTAATAACCAATGTTGTGCTTCTTTTATATTCAATCCGACTTAAAGTTTTCAGTAGAAACTAAGTTGAAATCAAGTGAATTCGGCAACTATATCCTAGTTTGATCTTTAGTTGCATAGTTTATTAATTAAAACAAGAATGTTAGTACTTTACTTATATCATGGATAATATTGTGCACATTCTTGTTCATTTGGCACCTTCGATATGCAACTGTTAACCATAGAGCCATCAATTAATTACCCCTGTAATCCATCAAAATAGAAACCCGCTAATATTCAAATGATTAAACAGAGTATGTACACGTTAAAATCACAATAAATGTGAGTGATAAATTTAAGTCCAACTCACATTCTTTTCTTTGTCCAAAACTAAAGGCGCTACGCCCTTTAACAGCTGTCCCAGACTGTTCGTGAGCGTAAGGTTTCCAATAGCCGTAATCAAATCTTTTAATCCATTTAATGCATCAACTCTCGCAGTCGTGTTGAAATGTTCCAGACGGGACAACAGCTCCTTGATGTTCAGTTTAGTTTTACTGAGAGGCTGGTCATTATTTACCAAATTTCTAACTTGTTCTCTGATTACAATTTTCTTCACTTTGAATGCCGTTTTCGTGACATTAGTTCCTTTTGGCAAATCTTTCTTTCCTTTTGGTGTATCTTTCTTTCCCTTCAATTTAACTTTGGTTTTTTCGGCTTTCACAAATCGCTGATGGCGGGAAGCAATACCGCGTCCCATTTTTAACAAATTCAACAAGTTTTGAAGTTAAATTGTAAACAAGAACCAGCAAACAATCCTCAAACTTCAAATTTGACAATCAAACACACGTGCCATAAATGAACTAATACCACACGTACACGTGCATTCAGAAAGTTCTGTCCATAGATACCACTTCTGTCATATAAAACAGAATTTGTATTTCTTCTATGGAAATACCAAAAACAAAAATAGATGGGCCGTTTTCTGAGTAGTTCCAAAATATCCGCTAGATGGATTATTGATGGAAAACGAAGATCTAAGCGTTTTATCTATGGACTAGGGTTGCCAACTTGTGAAGAATTCCCGAAACTGCGGGAAATTTCTTAGAATTTAAAACGATTAGGTATTTTGTGTGAGGAACGTAAAGTGGGGAAAGTGCAGGAATTCTACAATATAATGAGAACCGACATTACCGATTAAAAGAGCATTCCCTGATCATCCAACCATATTGTAAATCAACAATTTGTGAGAAAGTACTAAAATTTCATTCTCCTTCGCGGAAATTTAAAAAAATATATATTCTTTGAGCTTGAACGAAAAATAAAATCGGAAATTGACTTGATAATCAAAAAGTTAATTCTAATTTCAATAAATTTTGTTTCATTTTGGGGGAAGAATTATTACATAGTAATAAACTCCGCCCGGAACTAAAATGCATAACATGCCCAATATTAGGTCCAAACTAAAAACTTAACTCTTTGGGCACTCAAACTCTTAAATTAAATGTACCTACCTATCTCAGAGTATCATTCTCCTATTGCCTATGATTTGTCTAGCATTTTTCTTATTGGATTAACATTATTCGAATCACATTTAGGAAGATAAATTTTCTAATCAAATCCTTGTACTATTGTATCGCCCATCATAAAATGTTGCTTTTGCTTTCCAGATATGCTCATTAAAGGACATATTATTTTTAAAATATATATCAGTATTAAATAACGTACGATTCCTCTGCTTGAGAACTGTGCCTAAATATCTCCAAATAAAAAATAAACAGTTTTAATCTCAAGTGACCTTCCAGATAAATATGGTCCTATATATGTTTTGCCTGAACAGAGTATAAATAAAACAATACAAGTATGTTTTTACGCAGCATCGCGTTCATTGGTCAAATCATTGTACACTGATTGATGAACCGGTGGATGCAATTCTTACATTTTAGTTTGTTCAGCGCTTTTACGATGATTTTTCACAAAAATGTCGCCGTTCAAATCATCCCAATATAATTATTATTATTGAACTTGTGGGGATTTTAGAACATATATACGTCGGCAACCTAACTATGAACCATCTTTACCATTTCAACGTGCTTTTTTCGGTTTAATAGGCCACGTGCATCACATTTTTAAAAAAAATCCGGTTTAGGCAAATGAATTTTTTTATCGTATTTTTGAAACCCCGGTGATATTTTGAAAATTTCAAACCGAAAAATCAGACCAATTTTTAAAAACCGGAAAGACGGAACATAATTTTATGGGTGCGAAAAAATAATTACATAGCCGAAAATCATTTAAAAAAAGAACGTTTTCCACACGAATGGCACAGGAGAATAACGAGGCATACCGAAAATATTACATCTCATAAATATTTTTTTCCTTGATCCATCTTATTGATGATAAAATTATTATTATTTTGGACGTCTATATTACTAAATCCAATATAATACACTGGTACTTGTAAATTATAAGAATAATAAGAATATTACAAAATTTGATTTTGTTAAAATCAGCACCGTTACCATTATGCTTCTAAAACACGTATAGACAGCATAAAATGTACGGGGTTCGCTTCATAACATCTGTCAAAAAGTCAAACCAAATGATAAGTTCGCAGAGAACAATTAATCTATTGAACGTTAAATGTCAAATTCAAAAATTTGCCTGAAATCAAAGTGTTGCCATATAAAAAAAAAATCAGACGGGACTTTTCATGTAGTGACGTCACGAGCCCAAATAATGGATTTATTTATAAAAAAACTGTACAAAAAACTTAGTAAAAAATCTATCCACACGATTTTTTCCAAGTCCTAATGAAATCCATGCAAGTGGCCTAATACGAACAAGAATAAAAATAGTACCGAACTGTCTGAAATACCTGACAAATATTTTTTTCGGCGAAACAAAAAAAAATAACAAGGTGCATTTCCAAAGCACGCTGGCGAATTTATGGAAAAAATTTTAGCATGCGTTTAAAAAAATTAGGTCGTTTTGTGAATTGTAGCCATTTTAAATACCTAAGGGATTGATATGCCCGCGACTTATGGCGAGTTCAAATTAAAATACCTAAGGGTTTATTGGTTTATCAACTTGAGTGCCTTTAATTACAACGACTTCATAAATTTAATTTATATGATGACAAGATCAGCTAAGATACAAAGATTTCTATTGAAAAAATATTGCTAACTCAATGTTCAGTATCGTTGAAAAAAAAAATCTCTGGTTATCGACAGTTTTTCTGACATTTGTTGTCAAACTGCGGAACTGCAACTGCGACGTTTTCATTCCGATTCTAGAAGCTTTGTACCGCGTAGATAAAAAATTTTCGGTTCAAAATTATTTTGTGAATTAGATATTTGGTTGAGTAAAAATACCGAAATGGCTCTTTTAAGAACAGCCCTTAGTGTGCGTAGAACTGTCAGCTTGAATAACATTGCCGCTATTCCAGTTGCTTCATACCATGCAAATGTAAGTTTGGTAATATTTTTGTTTCCGGAGAGGTTCGAGGTGAAGGTCGCCTCAAACCTATGATATCCGGACTGTTTCATAATATTTTCATTCTATTATTTCAATATTTTGAATTGAAATTCTTCTATTTCCAAAGATTTACGAATAGACTACAGATTTTACCTAGACATACAAAATAATATTACTACCAATTTTGCTTTCAACATCGCATTAACTCAAAATCAATATTTGTGAACTGACATGACCTATATAATAAATGAATCGAAGATTATTTATAAACCATGTTTCCTAGAATGATAAGATGTTCCATTATTCTGTATTACCATTGCTTTACATACCTACTCATTATGCTAACTGTCAATACGGATTTATGAATATTACCTACTTTCTAGCGTACATTACGTATGCACTTCATGATATAAACTATAAATAGATTTGCATAAATATCCAGAATTACTGGACACCGTTGGTACATGCAAATTATTTTTAAAATACTTTGTATCTATTTAATAATGAAAACAACTATTTCAGTCACCAGAAATATAAAATAATGCTTATAGCTATTTTGTTAAGAATTCGGATAATTTGATGTAATAATATTAAAATAGATCTTTTAGGCTAGTTTTATTATCATATCTTAATTGAAAGAAAATTGCTCTGAAATTTCTGTTAACAATAACATTGTGGTAATGCGAGTTATTAGGTATTTATATTTTTACCTGTGCTATCTTAGGTATTGGAGCACTACGAAAACCCTCGTAACGTTGGCTCCCTGGACAAGAAAGACAAGAATGTCGGCACTGGTCTGGTTGGGGCCCCTGCCTGCGGTGATGTCATGAAGCTGCAGATTAAGGTTGATGAAAATGGCAAGATCATCGATGCCAAGTTCAAGACATTTGGCTGCGGTTCCGCTATCGCCTCCAGCTCTCTGGCCACGGAATGGGTGAAGGGAAAAACAGTTGACGAGGCATTGAAACTCAAAAATACAGACATTGCCAAAGAATTATCTCTGCCTCCTGTAAAGTTGCACTGCTCCAGTAAGTAAAATTATCTTAAATCAGGTAGGCAGTAACTTTGTGGCCTGGTATTTTGTTCAACTTCAAAATTTGATTAAACCATTGGTAATTTGGATCTCTGCACCATATTCCTAAGTCATCAGCCACCCCTGATTGCTATGTTTTTTTCCCATAATTTATTCCAGAATGAATCTGATTCCTAATGCATTTGACTCACACAAACATCGACCAACTATGGCTATCTTATTGGGGCGTGTGTTTATTATTATTTTTAACTCCTACGTTAAAAATACAGGTAAATATCGGTTCGGACTGGCCACGCTTATTACGAATAATTTTTAGAAAAAAACTTTAGATTCGCCTTAATTACTATAAAAGGAAACTTTTTGGCTTTGGGGCGGTGGAAAATAATGCATTTTAATTTTCAATTGCATATAACCAAAATTCACTTCGCGAGCCGACCCAGCGAAAATCCGCGGCCGTAACTGTCATGTTGGTATCCTTGATAAATTAACAAGAGCTAATACGACTGTAGCCGACTTCGTGGGATAAGGCGCGTATTTATGAAATTTGTCTAGCAGGCTTGTTTGTGTAACATGGTTTGTGATACAAAAGAATGTGCCCCTTTATAACGCCTACTCGCGTCAACGCAAGGAAAACATCCCAGTTTTCAAGTGGTTTAGCGGCTACGCTAGGTTTGTGTAACATGGTTTGTGATTCGCGGTATTTCATGTAGGTATCCCACGATGTCGGCTACAGTCCATAACAGTGACAGCTACGGCCGCGGATTTTCGCTGCGTCGGTTCGCGAAGTGAATTTTGGTTTTATGCAATTGAAAATTAAAATGCATTATTTTCCGCCGCCCCAAAGCCAAAAAGTTTCCTAAAGGCGAATCTAAAGTTTTTTTCTAAAAATTATTCATAATAAGCATGGCCAGTCCGAACCGATAATTACCAAAATACATTTTATAATAGATATTATCAATTTTGAATGCTACCTAAAATTTCATTCACATAAAATTAGGTCAAGAATA
Source organism: Limnephilus marmoratus (assembly GCA_917880885.1). Taxonomy (NCBI): domain Eukaryota; kingdom Metazoa; phylum Arthropoda; class Insecta; order Trichoptera; family Limnephilidae; genus Limnephilus; species Limnephilus marmoratus. The sequence continues at coordinate 25,555,240 of OU862921.1, read as the reverse complement.
AATCACTGTTTGAGTATTTGATGATTTACAAGCATTAGTCGACACAATACCAATCGATGAATTGGTTTCGATTCCGGGTCAAATTCAATAAGCTCGTTAACTCGTGTAACTCCTATCGTTTCCAAACTCCGTGAGCACACAATGGGCACTTTCATTATTCCGCTCAACGGCACGAAACGAATGTTCGTTATCACAATAACTCCTCAGCTCTTTCTTACACAATAGTTTAATAATAGTGAGATAGACATTATACGCATGTTGGCTTCCTCTAAAGGAAAAGTAATCATTTTCTCCCTCACTCATATTAAATGAAAGAGATGCTGTGTGCCATTGCCGTGGGAATTGGAAAAACAGCCAATGGATTTGACGAGTCAGGCGGAACGAGTCTGAGAAATCAGACTGACTGAACTCAGAATCATAATAAGTGGTACGACACGTCTCTATTCCTCAATGCCAACAATCACTACTGTTTTTATATTTCTAAGAAACAGTTTTTATTTATGCCCTTGAATAATAATAATTCACAATTAATAAGGAATAAAACTATTTTAGTAAACATACGCACTTGAATTTTTCCACGACAGTAGTTACTGCTTACCTGCATTATTTTCTATGCCTCGATGAATTTTATTGTTGCAAAAATAAACCACAGCCCCTAATATTCTTTTTAATTTCTAGTGCTTGCGGAAGATGCGATCAAGGCTGCTTTATCAGACTACAGGATCAAACAGAAGAAACCCGAATAAAAATCAACTCTAAATAAATAAATGACTACCCACCTTTAATACCAATGCACTTAAACTTTATTCATTCAGTGCTTCGTAATAACATCTGAAACAAAATTCTGAAATTTTCTAGACTTACCATATTCCAAATAGCTTTGTATTAGTGTTAAAAAGAAGACATTGCAAGCGTTAATACACTCCGATCGCTAAAAATTTGACTCCCAAATTGGGTTTGAGTAATTGTATGTATGTAGTTTCATTAATATGGAAAATATAACAGTTATCAAGTTTAAATATATATTTATGTAATTTTGTAGTTAAAGTTTGAAAGAAGAGAAGAAATTAAAATTGTTGAGCAATGATTTGAATTTGAACTGATTATAGATAACTATTCCGCTACGATCCATCTTGATTTTGTATTTTTCAAGCTTTAAATATATTTTATCATGTAAATAAATTAATTTGTAGATGAAAGTTCTTTGTTTTATTACCAGCTTTGTAGGTGAGTGGTTTAAGTGTTGAATTTGCACCCAGACTTTGCAAGTACAATCCTCCCGCCGCAAGTCCTCCATCATTGCACAAGTAACAATTTCATCTTTTTATAATTGAAAAAAAGGGAGAGTTAAAATAACTAACTAACTAACTAACCATCACGCCGTTTCTCCGCAGGGGTAGGCAGAGAGGACGGACCGCCAAACATTCCGGTCTTCTTATTGTCAGATTATTTGTAATTCAGGATTAATTCTGGTGCCCTCTTCTATCAAAAGTTGGCTATCATAAAATAAATAAGAGAAGGATGTGGATTGTTAAAATAAAAGTGATTTATGGTTTCATGTTTATTTACAAAAAACAAATACATACATTGTAGGCAATTGTGATGAGTTCAGTGTAAATTTTACAAAAAAGGTTTTTTTCATTCTTTATTACAATGTAACTAACTTTACGGTTACTTCTCACGGTAATGAAATTATTGAAAAACCAATGTTTATTACATCTGATTCCAGCCCCGGATCGTGGGTGGGGGGGGGGGGGTTTTCAAACCGGGAAGCGCCTGGCATCCAGTGCACATTGTTCCACCGACAGTTCATTTGATTTTAAAATGCCCAAATTGGTTTTTGAACACATCCTAAGTTGATGTATGAAGTCGATTTTGAATGCGTGCATAGTGTATGTGATGTCTCTGCCAGTCGCATCTAAACTTAGGGGCTACACGAGCCGAGCCGAATAAACCCGAGCGGTTGAACGTCAAGTGAAGGTCACTCAATCTCACGAGAGGCGGCGCCACTCACTGAGAGGGGGTGCCACTTTCAAGTTTCTGACCCGGTTTGAAAAAATCGTAGATCCGGGGTGGTCTAATTCTCCACACCACTTTGGCTTATTTTACAGAAAAGAGATAACACTGTTTTTATTAGACTTTTCTTTGTGCACACATTAATTTTACCGAAATCGAAACAAACTTGATAAACCTTAAAATTTTGACAAATCGGTGAAGGAATTATAAAATTTTCGGGATACAATGGCATTTTAATATTTTTGTAGTGATAAAACTTGGTAGATTCATTTTGAACCAAGGGCAGAGGAGTTAGCCTCATAATGCATCGATACGGCAGATAAGCTCTAAATGCAATTAATATTTAGTTTGAAACAAGAAAAAGGGTGTACCAACATTTAACAAAAATTTTTAATCAACCTGGACCTGTGAACCATTTGAAGAAATAATTTTTTGAACGAACCATGATTTGCGCGATTCATTGAAAAAACATTTTCATCAAACGGTTCCAAGGTTCGGCTCGCAAGTGTATATGTGCTGTAAGAGAGTTTCACTATAATAGCCACAATATAATTTCTCACGGCGGTGGTATTCGTACTATAGTAATTATTATTGTTATATTTCATTACAGACATAAAATTTAATGAAAATATTGCCTAACTGTTATTTGTAAAGCAGTATGAAAAAAAAAATATGTTCATACATCGTATTGCATAATGCTAAATAAAATATTTATGTATGCTTACTATGTACACAGATAATACTAATTCACAAAGTGAAGTGGATGCTTCATAACCGCTTGCTTTATATGTGATTTCCATTAGGCATGAAAACAATACATAAATAGTAGCGATGTATGCACATTCGTATGAGCGCATTCATTTGTAATTGATTAGTGAACCAATGGCTCATAATACAAGTGAATCTGAGCCATTGTCAAACGTTTTTAACTGAGTTAGGTGTAATTTATCAAACAGAAATTTGCTTTAGCAGAGCAAAATAGATGAAAAAATAAAAGATTTATAAAAATAATCTGCAATTTTATCAGATGTAAAAAAGAAAATTGTAATTTGATAATAATAATGAACTGTTGTTTAACATTAGTAAGGTAGCGATGTTTCAAACTCATGTCACATTTGATGACCATCACAAATCGACTATCGGCGCCATTTTAAATTTTTGACACGGTCCAAGTTAAATGTTAATTTTTGGTCTATTTTAGCTTTTGATCAGCTGATAGGCACAAAACAACACGACAGTTATGCTTGAGAACTGATTGGTCAAAAGCTGAATGAACTGATGGTTGACCATTTAAATGTAAAAAATTCAAAATAATGCTGATCTGTCAATTCGTGACCTCAAGAAAGTTTAATTTAATTAGGCAAAAGGCCTAATTTTTGTAAACAAAGTTGAGCAGCATCTGCCTTTGCCTGTTTCTTATTGGCGCTCGCCACATTTGGTTGGTATTCAATTCCATTGACAGTCACCTGCAAATAAGAACACACTCATTAATAATTATAAAGTTTGCAACAATTTTTTTTTTTTTTTTTTTAAAAAGCGGAGACGGTTTACCATTGGTTCCCGTGAGTACTTAGACCATGGGCCCATTGTACTTTCTCCCATTTTACCTCAATCCTTTAACAATAACCCAGTCCCTTTAATAAAGTTCACCAGAGTTGTTATCGGATATGTGGCTAGGTCTTCTGGTTCTACAACATGTCTCCCCAGGTATCTGAGCCTAATTCCCACCAGGGCAGGACATTGGCACCATAAGTGAATTGGAGTCTCTTCATCCTCTTCACATTTTCTACATCTACTGGTGCTTTCCACTCCCAATAGCTGCATGTGTTTCCTGAGATGGCAGTGTCCCGTTAGTAGGCCTACCAGTTCCCTCAGCGAGTTTTGCAACAATAGTTTCTTTATTGCCCTAAAAGTGTCAAGGGGTGTAGGTAAAGATATTGACAGGCGGGTATAACTCCGATCCAAAAAGTGAACCGAATCTTTGGTGATATCATAAGTCCCCTTCGATTTGTTTATGGTCCCCAGCTACTACCTCCACCAATAGGAAGCTTGGATTTTGGTTGCATTTCTCCGCTTTATTTTCGTTTGACATTTACAATGCATTCACATTTCCGACGCAATAAGATGGCAATAAGTGTGAGTATGGAGTTTGGGAATTTGAAAAATGGAAGAACAGGACCCGTAATTGGAACAAAATAACAGGTGGGAAACTTCCTTTGGTTGATATTTCAGTGTTCCTAAAGTAAGTATGTTATTTAAGTTGTATTTTAATCGGTGTTGTACATGTTTCCGTTTTCAGAACATATTTATCCACCCGGAATCTAATAATTGACGCAGTCGAACATCACGATTACATCTTAAAAAGGTATACATGTTTTCTATCTTGCATCGACCTATCTCATTAATTTAATCTTCCCCAATTTGCTCTCTGGATTTTGACAATAGTGCTTATGTTTTTTTTTTATTATATGAAATAGATTTTAACAATTAGCATATAGGAGTTAGGTTTGATAAAATGCCTATTATTCAAGTATGATTTTAGATTTTCACGGCAAAAAGTATCAAAGAGATTTTTTGGGGGTATTGTGCCGTTTTACACATCAACCCTGATGATAAAAACAACACATTTATCACTACGCTTGCACTTTCTGTTCTTATTTTTAGCATTTTTTAAATATTTTTATCAGTATTTAATAAATGTATTCCTATTTTTCAGTGGAATCTGAACCGACAAAACTTTACTTGTTTACAATATAACATTTTATATCTACATCCCAATACATTCGCTTATGTTTCTGGAGATGGTTAGATGAGGTTAAGGGAAATACTATCAGTCATTGTGCATGATGCAGAGGTAATTATTATTTTTATTACTTACTTTCATTTTACAAAAATTTAATAACGTCAGACAAATTTAATGCATTTGAGTAGGTTTTTTTTATATAAGAAAGTAGGTATCCCAGAACTTGGTTTAGTATGAGAGTAATCATAAATTAAAAGACTTGGGAGGAAATGTTACTACATACATACATAGATATGTACATGTACACAGATAAAATAAAAATTCCATTTTTTAACTAATTTCCATAAGTGAACCAATATAGTTTTTATAAAATATAACTTCTTAAGTAGAGTTTTAATTTTCAATGTACATTTGTTACATTAATTTTAATGATTTCAGGAAAAATATGATGAACTGAACTAAACTAAACTCCAAATTAATAAATATTATACATATTTGAGCCCCGAATGAAACTTCAAACATCTTATGCAAACTAATGTCTCCATGGACCTTGGTTATATTTTGGCAATATGGTAAATTTATTTTAGACCTGACGAAAGATATAATAGGTACGTTAAGTAATTTATCTTTAAAACAATTTCTTCATGTGGCAATTTGCTACAGAAATATAACCTGCTTACATTGTATTCTTGTTTAAAATATGTACATGTAATTCTGAGTTTTTCATTTTTCTGTTATAAAATGAAAATTTTTAAAATTCAGTAGTTTTGTAGGATCGCACAATCATATTTTAATTATATGTATTTCCTGTTTGTATTTCATGTTTTTAATAAAATTCTTATCATGTAATTACGAGTTTTATTTTTAAAATAATATTTAAGGCTAATAATTTGGGCGGTACTGGGTAGGCCCCGAAAGAAAATTATATTGTCTATGGTCGCGCCTTTTTTATTGTTGCTTACTCTATCTTTGTCTATGGTGTGTGACATCACAAATCCCCGTCATCATCATCATCATCATTCGAAAAATTATTGCATTTTGATGGTGAAATAGTGACCAAATTTTTCTCGAACAAAAGCCTGAAGTTATCGATCTAGTGGGTGGTTTGTATATTTATGGATATTGAGTACTAAATGCTTCCAGAGTGGTAGTTGCTCTTAGTATCGCCCTCTAAAGACCACCATCCGTGTTTACTAATGACCAATTCACTATAATAATTCAATACCTACATTTACTATTATTTGCATAAATTTTCGTCAGTTTTAATCCATTAATAATGTCAAGTTGTGAATTTAGTTTCGTTATTGGAAAAAGCTAGGTTATTTGTGACACATTATTTTTTAATTGGCTTCCGCATGAATTTAATAACACTTCCATGAAAGTGATGTTTTTTAACAACATAAATTCCTTATGCACGTGTAAATAAATAAATAAATTCCAGAAATCAACAATCTATTTATATTTTGAAACCTTGAATCCAAAATGTCAGTTTTTTGTTGTTGTTATTCTTGGGGAATTATTATTATAATTTTTAATTCCATGAATGAGATAAAAGTGAAGTGACAGTTTTGTTGCAAATTCCTTGGAATAAAAGGACTACATATTTTTTTTATTTTCTGAAAATTTTCAACACAAAAAACACCAGTAGAATGATAGCATTCAGTTTAAACGCTCTCCTGAAAAACAATCCATTTGAGGTTTTTATTCAGAGGTCTTCAATAATTGTAATAGCAAAAAAAAATTAATTATTTTATATTTCCTACCTTGAATAAGAAGTTCTTTTTGTGATCCGGTCCACACTCGAAGCACAGCGTATAGGAGGGCACTCCAAACTTCCTCTTGGAGCAGAACTCTCCAAGCAGGGAGACAGGGTGCTTTCCCGAGAGGGTCTTCACTGTGGCAGGGCCCCCCCTCCGGGCGGGGTTCCTCTGCTTCGACTGTGAATTACAAGCACGCTACTAAATTAAGTAAATACTCCAAAAGTCGAATAACCCTCAGAATGTGAGACACCCGCAACCTAATATTATCCAGTGTGAAAGGGTAAAATGCCGAGCTGCCTGCTGTACACCAGCTAATAATGCCGGGTGCCCGGGTTCATGGGGTGAGATTTGTTTAGGTCTTGGAGGTGGATGACCAGGACACACTGAGCCCCAGATTCCTATCCACCCTAAATCCTTTTCCTTCCCAGAACTCTCCTTTCCTTAAAAAAAACCTCCATACAGCATCCCTAAAGATGACATAGACCCTGAGGGAAATTATTTTCCACAGGGCCTCCTGTGTGGAGCTCATGTAAAAAAAACTATTTTTAAAATAATTTAATCACTTTTTTTGTAAATTGTACCATTTTACCAAATAATGTGTTCATTTTATTTTTAATAATTTTAGAAACAAACATTTCATAGGTAAAATGAGTGGTAAACAGTTTACAATGTTTTAAAAATACATAATTACAAGGATTGGTGCCAATGACATGCCTCCATAAAATATTTGGTGAGTGATTATACATATTTTACCAGGCGAGGTTAGTTATACGCTAGGGAATGATAAAGATAAAGAATTATGTGGTATATACGTGTATGTGAATGTGTCTGAATTGCGTCAGGTAGTGGAGCGTTGTGAGTTATTGATGAAGCTACAAGAAATTTTTTCCTAAAGTTTTTAAGGTACAAAAACTAGTGTCCGACCGAAACTGAAACCGAATCTTCGGTATCTGTCTCAGTTTCGGCCAAAACCCAAACTTTTTAGACGTATAAAAAATATATTTTTTACTGAAATATGGCTTATTTTTTACACTTGACAGGTAACACATGTCATGCTAAATGAATATATATATTTTTTTACATTTCTGCTATAAAACAAACAAAAATTTACAAAACATGTAAACTACTTCTTGGAACAAAAAATTGTCAACAATCAACACTTACATTATAAAGGAAGGACCTCTTTAAATGAGTATTTTAATTTTAATTGCGTTTACAATCACAACATTTAAATTTTTTTATTTTTATTACATGTGTTAAATGAACTAAGCTGGTGAGCGGATGACACATGAGCCACCAACTTACCCGAAGTCAGCTGAACGACGCGTGATAATTCACGAACGCGGAGTTCCGGTACAGCCGAAGGTTTGGCAGATTTTCTGCCGAAACCGAAACTGATGCTGAAACTGGATTTTTTTGCCAAAACCGAACCTTCGGTCAGCCACTAACAAAAACATTAAAATTGGGGCAAGCGCGGTTAGCTATTAGCACTTCCTCTACGGATATGCTGGCCCACATCGGTTAAAAACAGAAAAAAATCAGTTACAGAATTCTTGGGATTCCAGAGTCAAAGCAATATCGCTATGCTACAATATGTAATTTAGGTACAGAATTGAGTAGAGGGTCTAATGTAAGTAAGATTCAATGTTGATAAATACCTCTTCTTTGGCCACCAGTCCCTTGGTGTCTAATTTGATTTCTAGCAGCAGCGGAGTGAGGGATCCGTTCTTCTCTTTCCCGAGGCCTTCTCCTGGTTTCCATCCCATCTTCTGGAGCAGGTGCATGCCCATTCCACCGCTCACTGGAGCCGCAGTCTGTAGCTGGTCCTATGTCAAACAAACACAGTCAGATATCCACCCCTTTGCATCATTATCAAACGACTGTTATATATTTATATAGAAATTAATCAAAATGCGACATAACTTTTAATGAAATTACAACAACTTTCAAGATGAAAATGCTAAACGTATAGTATTTAAGAATTTGAGAAAACGATTTTTAATTTATGAGTACACATAAAACAAACAATAATCCAAATTTACAAGAAGAACTAAAATACTGAAATGAGTTTTAAAATAAAAGAAAGAAATCATACGTAAAAAAACACCTACACATCGTAAAGAACTTTAAAAATTAATGAAGAGCTTGGTTCACAAAAATTTATAAAAAAAATGATGGTGCGTTTATTTATAATAAATTGTCGGAATAAAAAGGCATTTCCTTAACACCTAAATCAGAATAAAATCAAAACATGCAATATTGGCCACAGGTTAGTTCCTCGGACAAATATTGCCTCAACTATTTGTCTGAAGATTGGGAGTCCCCTGACAAATAGTATAAGATCTGTTTTGAAACCTGTGTTGCCAGCTTTGTCCCGGGGTGGCGGGGTTTGGTGGGGATGTGGGGGTGGTGGGGATGTGGGTATGACGGGGAGAGGGGGACAAAGCTATCGCAACAGAGGAACTCACCTACCACAGCAGGCTGGCATGTCCCAGTCTCCTCACACAGTTAGCGTGTTCACCTAATGAGCATTACATTACCCCGGTACTCGCGTGGGTAAAGGAAGCCTGTCACTGAAAGACGCCTGTAACAAATATCCAGGTGTGCTTTGTTTCTCTCTCAACAGACAGAAATTAAACACAGCAAACAACATCTCTTTTCAACTCGATTCAACATTTCCGAAATAGACATTTTACAAAAACACAATCCGTGTGCTTTTCACATGGCAACCGCAATAAAATTGAGAAGAGTCATCTTGCAAAACTTGCAAGTTTGTTTTTTACTAAAGAATTATATTATTTTTAGTCCCAGAGCATTGATCTACCAGCACACTTAAGACTGCTAATAGCCTTACAGCATAAGTCTGTGGACACAAACTTTGAAGTGTCGTATAGGCATTATGAAATGAAAAAGCCCACCAGAGTAACCTTTTTTATCCAAATACATACATTTAACTGAGAGACATTAATTTTAAGGGTGTACTTAAAAGAATTCATAATCTGCTCTTCAATAGATGGCGCTAATTTAATTATTTTAGGAAAAAACCCTTTTAGTCAGTTTTGCTTTAAAATATTAAGATGCATTATTTGTTTAGGCCTGTACATATTATGCAAGTTTTGTCCATGTACAAACTCAATTCTTTAAAAAAATGCATACAAATACATAACCGGCTGATCCGTTAAACCGGTGGACCAATTAAGAGCCTTTCTTGAAAGAATAGAGTTTTTATACGGAAAAAAATATTTATTCATACTCATTTATGGGCGCAAACAAATAAATCATCTTAATATTTAAAAGTGCAACATGCAAAAATTGATTTTTCCTAAAATTATTAAATTAGGTATAGCCATTATGAAAGAGAAAATTATGAATTCTTTTAAGAATACCCTTAAACATTTAAGTTTTATTACAACAACAAAAAATGTAAGTAAGATTAAATGGCTGAGGTCAAAAGGTTTAAGTACTTTTGCCATGATATGAAGAGTGAAATTATGAGACTAGGTTGAAATGAAAATATTCAGAATGATATTGTTTGCTGCCAAAGCTCCATACAATTACACTTGCTAGGATCATATTCACAAAAAGACACTTATAAATTATCTGATAAAAATATTGCTACATATTTTAAATGTTGAAAAAATATGGCTGCCTGTAAATATGGCCCCAAATAAGTGTAGGCCAACCATAAATGTATTAATACATGTAAATTTATCTAAAAAGTTATAGAAATCTAATGAAAACATTACCCCTTAGAAAAAAACTAAGCAAATTTTTAAACACTTTTAATGTACATAAAACAGCCCCATAAATTACAAGAAAATCTATCTGTGTCTAATTGCAAAGAACACCTGAACATTTGTTAGAATACTTTGAAGATTTACAGTTTGCTAACTGGTATTAATAACTGGTATGAAATAAATTTAAAATATGCGGTAAACACAAATACATACTTTTCAAGCAACATTATTTGTCAATTTGTCATCCAAATTTTTAAGTCAGAATTAGAAAGCTAATATCTTAGATCATTTAGAACAGCTAGGTTTCATCTGAGATGGCACTAACTTAAGAAAGTGACCTCTACAGGGAACTGATTTGGAGCTCATTATCGCAAGCAGTGCAATGCCGAGATGAATCCTTGTGAAACTAAGGTGGCGAAATAATGATTCTTGAAGAAGTCAGACCAAAACTTTGCAATTTTAATATTGCAAAAGATTAGCCTGGATTTTTTGGTTTGGGTTGCCCTTATGCAAAACAACAAATATGTTTTGCAGGAGGGCAACATGAAAATAAATTGCACAAAAGCAGAATCTTCTCCTTGAACACTGATCACTGAAAGAAAAGTAAGTGTTTTGTCATCATTCAACAATGAACATGCCAATTATGTTCCAGGTTTTCAACATTTTCAAATAAGTAAAAATTCAGAGTAGCAAGATCTCAATAAGAATTATGTATATGTTACTGTAAATATTAAGATTTTTCCAGTAAATCCTTATCAATGTTGGTAAATCCTAAGATTTACTAGTAAAACCTAAGATTTACCAATTTACGGGATTTTACAGTAACATATACAGTAATAATCAATCATCTGTACTGACATGATTTTAGATTTTCACCGTCAAAATATTATAGTGATTTATTTTTGGGTTGTTACGCCGTGTTGCGCTACACGGCATAATAAACCAAAAATGTTATAAGATATATACTGTTCTGTAAAAACACAACAAATCATTTTACTTAAAAATATACATAAGTGAAGTGAATTCAAAAACGATTAAAAAAAAAAAAATACCTGATGCATAATAGGCACGTTTCATTTTGATATGCTGTTAAAAGATAAATTTAGAGATACTTTTTTTGTTTGACATTGTACACAAAAAAGTTTGTAATGTTTGAATAATTATATATAAAATAAAATAAATATATATATAGGGTTACATATAATAACGGCCAGGTAAATAGTCCATACATAATATGTAGGCAAGGCAGAAAAAGACCAAACGAGTCAAATGAATGAATTCTGAGGATTGTGTTTTTCAAAGTTCTAATACTAATATTTCTCTACTTTTTGCTCGTTCTGAAGACAGCCAAATCTATTTGGCTGTCTTCAGAACGAGTAAAAAGTAGGTTCATACATCCAAAAAAATAGGTGTCTTTAGTGATTGAAACACAAAAAGAAAGTTAGACACTTCAGGTTTTCGCCGCCACAAGTAAACATGTTTTCTTAACAATTTCAATGAATGAATTCTAATAAGTCTAAAAGCCAGTGTTCACAAATGACATAAATTTTATTATCTTGAAAAAAAAAAATTACATGGTTTTTGCTATGCCTATCCCAATGGAAGATGTTCCCTCGTAGAGATAGACTTTGTGTGATACAATACTTAGTAAAATAATATACAGTACATAGTACCACCATACAGTAACAAAAATACATTAATTTGTAAGTAAAAAGTACAAAGTCTATTGAAGTTGTAAGTGCCCTTTTTTTGACATAAGATTGAAAAATGACATTTCATAAAAAATGTGCAAAAAAAGTATTTTCGCAGATTACTCGAGATCATTCTTTGATTCCACATCATGCTAGAATTTTAAGCACTATTTTTCCTTAATCACATAATCATAAATATATATATTTACTATTACTAACTTAACTTTTATTAAACCAAATCAACCTTTTTCAATAGGTCCTTTAATTTATGGTTAGTAGTAAAATCAGTAAGATTTTATACAATGCTAATTTTTTTTTATCAGTTCTTTATAAACGTAACACGGAAATAGCGAAAATATAAGAAAGGTGAAACATCTTACCCTTTTGACCCATGCTTGATAACCACTGGCCAATTCCCTCGGGGTGAGAATCTGGGCCCCCGTACTTCCAGTGAACTGCCCTGGCTCTTGTTTAGACTGGGCCCACTTTGACATCTGCAAAATGTAAACATTATGTAAAATTCACACTTATTCATTCTAAATGGGCTTGAAATTAAAACGTTTTGTTGATGCTTACCTCTTTGTTGACTTGATACATTTGGCTAATTGCGCTGACATCGTTAGGATTCTGCTGGAGTTTCCTAATAGCAGTCAGCCTTTGTGAAACAATGGATCCTATATCAATGGGCTGAAATAATAAGAAAAGAAAACCATTACACTTAAATTAACCACTTATTAAACAAGTAAAGCAAATACATACATAATAAATAAGGAGAGGAAACAGGTCAACTGAGAGACGCCATCCAGAGATGCCATCAGTTCGTTTGCTAACAGCAGTACACAATAAAAATAATCTTTAATTTTTTTTCTTTCTTCTGTGATACTTATAACTGAGTGTAGGGTAGTGTTTGTTCTCATAGACAAGTGAAAAATCATTCATATTCATTCAACTGCCTAGAAATTTACATTAATTGCAACTTACGGTAGCGCTGGTATCAGTAGGAAATACTTGTGGCCCCGGGGGTACGGCAGGAACAATTGCAGGCTGCATTATTCCAGGTACTGAAACACATTCAACATTAACAGAGTGCAGTCGATAAGATAAGGCAGTGCTTCAATCAAACTATAATATATAAAAAAAGTTATACCATAATGACAGTTAGTTTAGCCCCAGCAGTTTTTTTGGGAGATATTTCACCCGGTCTGACACGGACTCATAAAAGTCACGCTATCTCATTTTGTATCATGGTGAGATATATGATTTAAACAGTGTTATGGTACTTCCACACCAAAGCCAACCTTCCAACTCCGAACTTAGTTTGGAGTTGGAAGGTTGGCCGATCGTGTGGTGGCTGCGTCCAACCCTCCAACCCCGAATTCCGTGCTCCAAAATGGCGGACTTCGAACAGCTGTGGCTACGCTGTATCTTATATTAGTTGCCTATAATTATTACGCACGAATAATTATATAATTATATACACGACATGTTTTCAAACAATTGTAATACCACTCTCCGTAATAATATTATCATTTTAATAGTACGCGGCACGCGCGTCTTGATCGCCTGCCGTTCACAGACTGATGTGTGGACAACTGCGGCAGGCTGGTTCGTGTGAGTTGGCCGTCGGAATCGCCTCGAGGGCGATCCCGGGCCAACTCGAACTCCAACCTTCCAACTCGAACTTCCAACGCACAAACACCCCTCCACACGATCGTCCAAACGTTTGAAGTTGGAACGTTGGCCGCAGTGTGGGCTTACCATTAGAAAGAGAGAACACAAGCTTTCAGTTCGCATATAAAAATTTACCATAAACGCTCCCGAAAATATAAAAATAATTCTATGAAATAGCATTTAACATTTGAAAAATATGTGACTGTTGCGGGTTGTCCGCCATGTGGCTTTTATTTTTATAAAAATCTGCAGTTTTATTCACAGATTGACGATATTTTGTACACTTTACTTTCGTAACAAGAGGAAGGTGCACTAGATTTTGCAAAATTATGCGTAAAGCCCGTAAATACATTTTTTTGGTGTCATTTAAAGTGGTAATTACAGTTTACTTGATAAAAACCATAAGTAAGCGACTTTAAAAACTGTATCTATGTTTGCATTAAAAAATGTAAAGGTTTTAATTGCATACTACGTCGCTTTGTAATACTAAAATTCGAAAACCTTTTATCTGCTTTCAAAAACATTATTTTATTTTGAACTACTTTCAAAAACAGCAAACCAAGTCTGAGGAAAAAAGGTAATGAGTAATGCCGTTACCAGAGGGAGAAGTTGATGCTGCTCAACTTATATAAGAACTACATGTTATACTTACTTGTGGCCAGGACCGAGGGAGGAGTAGCAGGATCTGGTGGAGCGCATATGGCCAGGGGACTGCCATTGGCTCCTGGTGTTCCACTAAAAAAAACAAATTAAAAATTGTAATCCGTTTGCGCCGGCAAAATTTTTAAAAATTTTGATGGGCCCCACCAGTAAAGCTCTTAATAATGATCCCGTGGTCTCGAATCTACATAATGTACAAGTAGCTACTTTCTCCTTCTTGGTATGATGGGTTGAGTTGATTGTGGTTAAGAGGGCATTACCAGAGAAAACCAGAAATACGTCATTTTCAAAAAAGTTTTTAGACGTATTGACTCTTTTCCACAAAAAATTATAAATGGATTTCGAAAGATTGTTCTTTTATCTAGCATTCGAATGTAATAAATTTTGAGAATTTTTTTTAATTTTTAGTATAATAAGGTTATTCCATAGGTCGTTGGCAGATTTGCTCAATTTTCAAAAAAGTTTTTGTATTTTACCACACCCATTTCAAATAATAAAATCATGCAGTAAAATAAATCAATACATTATCTAGCAAACGTTTGTTTTAGAATTTTAATTTTAGTTTCAATAAAATCATTAAAAAATATGTACGTACATGTGTTTCTTGGGGAAAATTGGTCCGTTTGTTTATTTATTTGCGCACTTACAAACTAATATATTTCAGATTTTTTTAACGTTCTTATTAAATTTAGACATTATTGAAAAATGATAAATACTTATAATCAAAAAATAACTACCAAAAGTACATTATTTTAATAGTTTTATCATCACGCCTTTCAGCATTTTTGGATGAAGGTATAAATTAAAGCTAATTTGAATTGAAATAAATTCGATATTGAGTTATAATTTTAAAAAGCTGGTACGGAGAATAATTAATCTTTCTCATTGTAACCGCCCTGCACGATCGTAAGTTCAACTTTCGACGAAATGTGGATTTTCGCCCGCTGGCTGGTTAAACGCTCTTAAATCGTGATGCTGAGACTTTTTAGCAATCACATGAGTAATAGGGTTTGTTTCAGGCAGTACAGATGTTTCGTAAATTAAACAATAATACCTAAGCTAAGCGATATAAAATTTCGCCAATGTCTGGATACTTAGTTCGTAATATGACCACTAGATATTGCGCACAAAGGCAAATAAGCAATACCACGTGCCCGACATCGGTTAAATTTTGAAATAAATACCGCCCATCTCGAATAATCCGGCCACAATATGATTTTGGCACGCCATGGAAAGTTGTTACTCCTCAAAAGTTTTTTGTCTCTTCTGCACGATTAGATTTTTGGCATTTGGACGGTTTATTCGTCGACGAGTTCCCACGGAAAAAGTGGAGTGAATTTTCAACAATTAGGTCTGTGATTTTTCCGTGAGATATTCTACAATTCAGGATCGAATTTTGGTATACAATTTATTGCCAACAAATTCTCTTTTCTCCCTAACTTAAAATCAACAGAATTAAGACTCCTGCAGAGAATGGAATGAGTTAATACAAATGCTTATTAATTTTGTCAACTTACGGTTTACCGCTGGGTTTGACCAGGGGAGGATTGGGCACGTGTTTGGGTAGCGGGGGAAGGGCTGACGGAGAAACTGGCCTCCATTCACCCTCAGCCCCGCGGTGCTGGCTTCCAGAAGACACTGGAAACTGCAGTCGCAGGACCTTGGACTGCTCCATGGTCTTCTCCTGGAAGGTGTGGGTTGGCAGTGCTATTCCACCCTGAAAGTATACACCAAGTATTTTAATTTTCTACGTTATGCGCTATTCTTTGTTGTTATTATTTTTTTAAATGATGATATATATAATATAGAAAATTAAAGAAATCAATTTTGCTTCATTTCGGAGTAAACTTTGGAATTTTTTTTGTGAGTTAATTATGTTTATTAAAAATATATATCTTGTCTTATTTACTGTGTATTATAATAAAAAATCAAACAAAAAATTTAACTTCGTAAAAAATGTGTTTTTTGGGTAGTAATTTAAATTCATACCTAAAATGCTTTCTTTAATTTTTATTTTATGTAATATTATAATAAACATAGTAAAATTAAATTTTTAACATGAAAAACTCTCTTTTTATAATTTTTCTAGGTTATTCCCATCAATGTAATATATCATTGAAGAAGATAACAATAATAATCTAAACGAAAATATGAAAGAGAACAAGACACAGAAAAAGACAATGGTCGCAACTGGGCCAAAGTTTGAGTTGAATCTCAGTTGCGACCATTGTCTTTTTCGGTTTTTCTGTGCAAATACGTAAATAAAATAAATAAGTAGCACTGGATATTTGATATATGTACCTTTAGATTACAAAAATGATTTTTTAGTTTGGTTGGGTATTTTGGCCTCAAATCCAAAATTAAGATTTGCATGAAACAGGCCGCACATCTGGTAATAACAAATCCACACAATTTCATCTGAGAGTCAAATAACGATCATTGATTTTTGGAAGAATGTAATTTTCATGTTCAACTTACTTTAATATTCAGCACAATGGGAGCTTTATCTTTGACTAGGAATGGGTGATGGAAAGGTCTCTCAGCTTCATTAATCTCACTATTGTCCGAATCTTCAGATACGGAGGAAAGTTCCCCTAATGCTTCTTGTCTGGATAAGTTCTTACAAAAGTCCGTCAGTTCATCAACAGATTTTCCTGAAAAAATACCACATTTTGTTTATCAAAGTAATAATAATTACCTTCCATTGGAGAACAGAGTATTAAATCTTGTAAATAATGCAAGTTTTTTTTTTTTTTTTTTTTTTTTTTTTTTTTTTAATATATTTTTTATTAGTAACAGATATTTGGGTTTTTTTTGGCTACCACACTAGGCTAAGCCCGTGTTGTGGTAGTCGTACATTTAATATTTTAACATTTCAAAGAATATTAAGAAATACTTAAAACTAAAGAGAAAAAAAAGACCATATTTTAAAGAAAAGTAAAAATGAAAATTCAAATTCAAATTTTGAAATACAAAAATTAATAATGAAAATTAAATGTTAAGAACTTAAGTGTTCTGTATAAATTAAAACATATAATTATATAAATCAAAATTAAAAACATATATAAATTTAGTGAAAAACTAAGAGAAAAAAATAACAACATTTTAAAGTAAAATAGAAATACAAATGGAAATTAAAATTTTGAAATGCAAAAATTAATAATTAAAATGTAGTGTTAGAACTCATGAATTCTTTAAAGTGCGTTCGTCCCCTTTCAAAAATCCAATGTTGTACACGTGTTATAAAAAGAGAATTAGAATTACTTGACTTTATGTCAGTACTCAGAGCATTATATATTTTAGGAGCGATGAACCAGAATTGTCGTTGAGCGAATGAGGTGTTAGTTTTTGGGACCACGCAACCCAGGTTTGATGAAAAACGGGTGTGTGCTTGATGTTGTGGAGCAATTAATAGATTATTTTTTCGTATATAACAAATGCTTGTTTTAGTAAATAGCTGTCGAATATCTAAGACCCTGATTTTTGCAAGTTCTTTCTCTTATTGAGTGAAATATTGCAATATTTTGTACAAAAGAGTGCATCTATCAACATTCAACAGCTGTCAAATTTACAATTTGTTTATATTTCGCCATTCCATAATTTTTCCTGTCAAACAAAGCTTTTAACTTATTTTAGATTGCAAGTACAGACAAATCATTTTAAATATACATTTAAATGTATTATGCTCACTGATAATATCGAAAGCTTTTGCCCATAACTTTGTTAGTCCAAAATCCTATTTTTTTGTATCAAGCGGGCACGAAATAAAGTAAAATAATAAAATGTGTCAAATCTTCGCCATATCCACTCATAAAATTGGCGATGACGTCCTATGAAATCATACCTCCAGATTTAATAGCAGAGATGACCTTTTGCTGGGCCAAAGGTCCAAGGGACACGGCTGCGGGCAACGCTCCATTCTGCAGCATTGTGATGGCGTTCTTCCTGGCAATCTCCAGCAGGCGCTTCTTATCAATGCCGTGGCGATTGCTCTCCGTGTCTTTCGGCTTGCGGTGGTCGCTGCGGCTAGTTCTACAATAAAATATAACAGTAATTATTTATTCCGGAATGTCGGGAGGCTACTGCAAACCCACAGATCCCCCAAAATATCTATAGCAGTCCCAGAGAGACTGCACTTATGTCATTCTCTTATGAAAACGAAAAATACAGAAGACACTAGAAGGATGATTTAACTCAAGCACTAGTGTACATACCGACACTCACATAGTGAAAATCAATAAAAAGTAGTAGTTTGTACAGGTAACAGTTTGTTTTTAGTAATGAATATGTCAAATTTTAAATGAAGTACATAATAAGGTAAAATTGCCAGAATGCATTAATTTTCTAGGGTCTCCTGCGACAAAATGTTGTCAAAATATTGAATATATTATTTAACAAAACATTGGAGCGTGGTCACAATGTTTTTTCCTTTCCATCGACCACAGAAAACTAAATGTTATAGGTTTTGTTCAATGTTCAATGTTTTGAAAATATTGTATCGCAGAAGACCCGCCTTTAGGCGGTTGTTTAAAAATTGCAGCCATGCCCCAATGTTTTGTTGATTTTCAATTTAAAAAAACAGTGGGGTGCGGTCACAATGTTTTTTCGTTTGCAACCGAAAACTAAACATTGAGGTCATGCCCCAAAGTTTTGTTCAAAGTTCAATTTTTGAAAATATTTTGTCACAGGAGATCTTCCTTTAGGTTACATTTAGTTAGTAGTTCATCACCGAACTAATAAAACTATTTAAATGTAAATGTGGCCATGTCCCAATGTTTTAAAAATATTTTGTCACAGGAGACCCACTTTTAAGTTACATTTGGGTAGTATGAGTTCATCGCTGAACAAATAATCCCTTTGTCATACCGATTTGAGAGAATACGGTTATCGTTAATTTATATAGGACCTTTCGACTCCTACGTCTCAGACAGGCCAATGAAATTAATGATCTCTTCAATTTGGGAGGTGGGAATGGGTACCGCCGCCCCGGGAACCTTTATTGGATAACCAACACCTCAGCCATAGGTCACCCCAAGTGGTTTGTTGCGTTTGGTGATTTAGCAGGGGTGCCCAGGTTCATGGGGTGAGGTTTGTCTAGGTTTTGGAGGCGGATGACCAGGACATACTGAAAACCTGATTTCTACCCACCCCTTAAACCCTTTTCCTTTCTAGAACTCTTCATTCCTTCCTTTCCTAAAAAAAACCCTCCACACAGCATCCCCAAAGACGACATAGGCCCTGAGGGAAATTATTTTCCTCAGGGCCTCACGTAAAAAAAAAACAACAAAGAATTTTGACAATACAATTTTTTTGATCAATATCACCAGAAGTACGAAAGGAAAAAATGGACTTAATTCTGGGACATAGACACGCCCACATCATATTAATATCGGTTTATCTCTTCAATGGTGTTCATAATGTAAACATGTATTAGAAAGATCAACAAACCTTTTTTCATCATCGTAGCCATGTCTCGACACTCTTCTATGTCTGTGTCTTGTTCTGCTACCTGATCTTCTTCGAGAACGACTGTATGATCCTGACCTACTGCGTGACCTGAAAATAGAAAAAGAAAGTGAGTAACAGGTACATAATAAAACACGTAACAGTTGTATTAAATTTTTACTACACATGGAAAACAATACGTAATAAATTTATTTATTTTTCATGTTCTCCGTAAAACGGTTATGTATACCAATTAGTGTCCGACCGAAACTAGTTTTTACGGCCGAAACCGAAACTTCCATATAAGGTCATGTTTTCTTGGAAAAAAAAATAGTCTATCTTAATCAATCAGCCTTTATTTTCAACCATACATTAATCATTCAGTTTCTGATATTTGAACTAAAAATAAACATTACATAATTATCACTCCTTATTTCAAATAAATTATTTATGCTTTTTGAAATCGTAAATCGCTTCGTAAATAATATTAAAAAAATAAACAGTAGGTATTACATATTTGAACATTATTAACAAATAACATAAAATAAAAGGTAGAAAACAAAATTACTTTTTTAAAACTTAATTTGTTTAGGTACACTATACAAAAAATACTCTTTCATCTAAAGAACAAAATAATTTGGGAGGCGGGAATGGGTACAGCTGCCACAGGTCACCCCAAGTGGCCCGCTACGTTTGGTGACTTAGCAGGGGTGCCCGGGTTCATGGGATGAGGTTTGTCTAGGTCTTGAAGGTGGATGACCAGGACACACTGAACCCCAGATTCCTACCCACCCCTTTTCCTTCTCATAACTCTCCTCTCCTTCCTTTCCCTAAAAAACCCTCCACACAGCATCCCCAAAGATGACATAGGCCCTCAGCAAAATTATTTTCCTCAGGGCCTATCATGAACTACGCTCTGTTGATTGGCACGTTCTGAGAAGTCCTCGCTTATGGAGCATTAAAAAGTGCATCGAATCTCCCACGAGTATACTTTTTAAAGACATATAAGTTGACCTCTTTCGACGTTGGTGGATTGAGTATAGTTCCAGAGATAAACTTTTAAAAAGGTTTACCTAAAATATTTTTTGGCAGATTTCTAAGGTGTTGAAATAGAGCATTCCTATTAAGAACATGGATGGATACAGTAATGGATAGTATGTATATTTTCTCATATTCAGGAAACGCATAAACTTCTTTTGTACTTTCTCTATTTCTAGGATATGGTTTTGTTTATAAGGGGCCCAAATAATGGAGCTATATTCCAGGATGCTGCGAACAAGTGCTTTATATGTTCTCCGTATTGCGATTACAAATAAATGATCTTGCATTACATAGAACAAATCCAAGCAATTTGTTGGCACAGGAGATAATAATAATATTAATTGGGTAATTTGTAGAGCGCCGTTTTTGTGAAAAATCACCTCAAGGGCGACAATGTCAGATATGTGGGATTTGAAAGAGAGATTTGCCTTGAATCTCATTTTTGCATGTAAATATATTTCTATTAATGTGGTAGGGGAACAGGAAAGTATCTTTCGATTTCGTAAATGTGACAACACTGGACACTTTAGGGAACGTACCCATACTACGTGACGCGTTTAGGGAGGGGGGGGGAGGGGGGGGGAGGGGGGGGGGGTCTTCGAAATGTCACGCTTGGTACAAATGAGCAGCGGCGGGCTTAGGTTTTTGGTCACCGGTGAGGGGGGGGGTTAAAAATGGCAAAAAGTTGGTCACGTAGTATGGGTACGTTCCCTTATGTACTTACCTTCTATGTGATTTACTTCTCGATCTACTGCGAGATCTTTTCTTAGTCCTACTGCGGCTGCCTTTTGATTTTCCATCTGATGACTTAGTTTTATTTGATTTATCACTGAAAAAAAGAGATTGCAAAATTAATCCAAATTATGCAGATATTATGATTGTCCTTTTCATGATTACCTGCTCTCCTGAGCATGGCTGCTACCCGTGGCTCTATCCTATTGACTTTCTCT
This sequence comes from Limnephilus marmoratus, assembly GCA_917880885.1. Lineage (NCBI taxonomy): Eukaryota > Metazoa > Arthropoda > Insecta > Trichoptera > Limnephilidae > Limnephilus > Limnephilus marmoratus. Next base: position 25,533,526 of record OU862921.1, on the reverse strand, counting down.
TGGGTATGCTCGGAAGGAACCATCTACAGGTCAGAAGAGGTGTGTAAATTCCTACAAATTTCTTCTGACTGATTCGTGGATGGTTTGAAAACTCTGCCTTCATGGAGAGCATTCTTTTCAATGTTTTCGATGGTTATCTCCATTACCGAGAGCATAGTCACCCAATCTGCAGAACTACGATTTACAATTTGGGAGGCAGGTATGAGTACCGCCGCCCGGGAACCATTTATTGGATGAACAACACCTCTGCCATAGATATGATTTTAGATTTTCACGGCCAAAAGTATTTTCGTTATTTGGGTGTTATGCCGTGTAGCGCTACCTCCTTCTTTAGCCAAAGTTTCGGACACTGCAACGCTGTCCCAAATGTTTGCTTTGGCACTTTGGCTAAAGAAGGAGGTAGGCAACACGGCATAACACCCCAAAAACAAATAATGAAAACCTCTGTTCAAGTGATTCGCTACGTTTAGTGACTTAGCTGGGGTGCCTGGGTTCAAGGGGTGAGGTTTGTCCGGGTCTTGGCGGCGGATGCGTCTGCCCACCTGCTGTGCATTGCAGGCCGGATCGGAAGAGAATGGATGTGGGAGTCCCTTTGACTTCTCCAGCTGTGGTCTCTCGGAACATCGCTGTGGGAGGGATAGATTTATACGTCTGTCACTTCTGGACACTGACCCCCAGATTCCTACCCACCCCTAATACCCTATTCCTTCCCAGAACCCTCTCACCTTCTTTTCCTAAAAAGACCCTTCACACGTCACAGTATCCCCAAAGATGACAAAGGCCCCGAGTGGAATTATTTTCCTCAGGGCCTCCTGTGTGGAGCTAATGTAAAAAATACAAGAGTGCAGTTCACACGCGGTACAAATGAAACTTGCAGAAAATTAAAGTAGACCAGAGTGGGGAGGCTACGAAGCAGTGCACAAACAGGGTGAGGTTTGTCCGGGTCTTGGCGGCGGATGCGTCTGCCCACCTGCTGCATTGCAGGCCGGATCGGGAGAGAATGGATGTGGGAGTCCCTTTGACTTCTCCAGCTGTGGTCTCTCGGAACATTGCAGTGGGAGGGATGGATTCATACGTCCGTCAAGGGCGGATCCAGCTTTGGCGCCAGGGGGGGGGTCACATAGGCGTGGTCAAGTCACAAGAAGTTGTAATTTAATTTTGATAATAATAGATACAAGTAAAAAGTAGGTCCACCTAGGTCCTGAACCTAGCCCAGGGGGGGGTCATGACCCCCCCCCTGGATCTGCCCTTGACGTCCGTCACTCCTGGATACACTGACCCCCAGATTCCTACCCACCCCTAATACCCTTTTCCTTCCCAGAACTTCCTCTCCTAAAAGACCCTCCAGACAGCATCCCCAAAGATGACATAGGCCCTGAGGGAAATTATTTTCCTCAGTGCCTCCTGTGTGGAGCTAATGAAACAAAAAAAGCTAACTTGGTGAGGTTTAGGCGGTGTTAGCAATCTTGTTGAACAGAATCAATTCGGATATCAACATATTTAGCATCAATGAAGATGCTTTTAGAAGGCAAGCTGTGTTGCTGCTAGTATTATAGTTGAAACCTACTTTTTTATTTTACTTTATACTTCTACTACATTTATTTACATAATTTTAATGATGTTATTAAAATATATTTTTTTTATTGAATTACAATATTTTTATTAGAACAACATGCCCGCAAATACACAAGACACTCTCCTTTATATAGATTAGGCAGTCAATAATCTAATTAATTAGACTTTTCATCAATATTACCCATAATAGTTTAGGGTAAAGTTCGGTTTAGGGGCGGCATTCCTAGATAATAAAACTAGTTATTTTTATACTAACTATGGGCCGGAAAATCCGAATCTGAAAGAATTAGGCGTCGGCAAGCAATATTAACTGAATTACACGACTTTAAAATTTTCTATACACACACAGGAAAACAAGCCATTTTGAACGCATTCTGACACTACAAGTCATAGAAAAACAAGAAAGATGTTACACCACATAAAATTAAGTGTTGCCATTAAGCAATAATAATATTGCTTAATGGCAACACTTACTTTTATGTGGTATAATATCTTTGGTGTTTTTCTATGACTTGTAGTGTCAGAATGCATTCAAAATGGCTTATTTTCCTGTGTGTGTATAGAAAATTTTAAAGTCATGTAATACAGTTAATATTGCTTGCCGACGCCTAATTCTTTCAGATTCAGATTTTCCGGCCCATAATTAGTATAAAAAAAATTTATCTAGGACTATCGCCCCTAAACCGAATTTTTTCCATAGTTTATTATTATATGTCAAATTATACATACAGGTAAAATATATAAATAACACCATTAAATTTCTCCTAACTGTTTTTAATTATGTCAATCGACGGTCGTTTCGAATTAGGTAACAATTAATGTTCATCATTTAAACAAACTCTTAGGATAAGTAAATACTAATTATTATATTACTTTTCTTTAATATTGCTATAAAAATGAATGTAACGAAAACTACTTACATTAACTATGTCAAAATAAAAATTACCTTTTTGAGACTTTGGTGCCCGTATCACTCTCTGAGTTATGTCTAGCCAGAGTATTAAGTTTTTCTCTGAGGTCAGATGCAGGCACATCATCTTCAGACTCTACGTCAGAAGGAACTTTCATGGAATCTAAACTTGAAGAGTCTGAAGATAATTCCCCATCTTCATATTTCTCAGCTTTCTTCCTTGCTTCTTCTTCTGCCTGTTTAACATTGGCTTCAAAAACAGAACTGAATTTCAAATTCTTAATTTGTATTTTATTTATTCCAACTTTATTTTTATCAGCGCTATCAGATGGTTTATTATTAATATCGGTAGATTTTGTAGAAAATTCATCTGGTAATTTAATTTTAGATACATCTGGTGTTTTTGGTATAGGAATATGATCTATTGTATTTGAAAGAGTAATAATGTCCGGTTTGATATCGGGTAGGTCATCGGGTAAAACTTTCGGTTTCTGAACACTTCGTTCATTGTCTACTTGAATTTTAAAGTTACCCATATCAAGATTAGTTACCCTACGTTCATTAGCATCACCTTTGCTTAGAGTTTGCAGGATAAGATTCGGAAGGGGAGAGTCTGGGCTGTAAGAGCGTTTTTTCTTTTTACTGACATAACCATTATCGGAATCAGAACTTTTTGACCTTTTTTTGTGTTTTTTATGCTTGCTCTTTTTACTCTTCTTCCTTGTAACTTCCTGATCGCTGTTGGCACTATCATCGGAGCTGCTTCTTCCCCGTTTCTCTGTTTTCTTTTTCTTCTTTTCTTTGTGTTTCTTCTTTTTCTTCGACTTCTTTTCGGGTTTGTCACTATCTAGACGCAGTGAAATTTCTGGAGGCGCCGCATTGAATTGGCGGAAAAGTTCAGATAAGATTTCTGTTGATGACTTCAAAGGTGGCGCGGAAATCTTTTCTTTTTTTAGTTGGGTTTTGCTAGACAGGACATCTATTGTTTCAGCCATGACTCCCAACACCCCGAGTAAATCGGTTTGATTTTAGTTGACACGGAACATGGGCTTAGGAAACCTACACCAAACACAATATAATTCTTGTAATATCGTTTTCAATCACAGTTGTGGATGTATATAGTACTAAATATATATACTAAAGTCACTAAAATTATCACATAATAATCTGACAAACGCAAACTTCATGACCGGCATACGCATTCTATGGAATGTTTTATGTCATAGACAATTTCTCACTCAGTTTTGTCGTATGTTCTTGTTCACGCAGATAGCGCAAAATCTATGTCTCTTGAAGCAACATTCAATAAAATCAGTGGCGTATTTTATAGAGATCAGAATATTTTTATCATCAGAATAATAATAAATACAATGTTTTAATTAATATATAATAATAAATGTAAGGTTAACCTTTAAGTACTAACGTGATTTTTTTACGTTCTGACGTGGGGGCTGGGCAGCCTGTTACTTAAAACTTAAAACGTTTATACATTAGAGATCCAAGAAAATTTTGAGGTCCAAATTATTATTTATTGGTCAATTTAAATAGATTTAAATAAAATACCTTTTTATTGTAACTTATATTTGACAATATGGATATTATATAAAAATTCACTTGAGATCAGAAATCAGTCTGTATTATCTATTATACGAAATGAAAACAATGAACTCACTTTTATTATAATATTTCTAGTGTCCGACCGAAACTAGTTTTTACGGCCAAAACCGAAACCGAAACTGAGTTTCGGCTTCGGTCTCAGGTTCGGCCGAAACCGAAACCGAAACCGAAACTTCCATATAAGGTCGTTTTTTCATGGAAAAAAATAGTCAATCTTAATCAATCAGCCTTTATTTTAAAATCATGTATTAATCATTCAGTCTGATATTTGAACTAAAAATAAACATAACATAATTGTCAATCCTTATTTCAAATAAATTATCTATGCTTTTTGAAATCGTAATCGACAATCGGTTCGTAAATAATGTTAAAAAAAATAATAGGTATTACCTATTTGAACATTATTAACACACTAGCTGACCCGACGAACTTCGTACCGCCTCAGAATCAATAACTGTCGAATTAAATTTAATTTTTTTACTATGTTAAAAATTACACAATGAAGCAATTATCGATGCCCAACTGTCCGTGTTTTGTTTTTGTCAGTATCAGAGATGGCGTTGTGTACGGTTTTATATATATTTTATTTTCTTACTTTCCACCTACTTACGGGAAATTTTCTAAGGAAGCGGGTACGGGTGCCGCCGCCCCGGGAACCATTTATTGGATAGCCGACACCTCTGCCATAGGTCACCCCAAGTGGTTCGCTACGTTTGGTGATTTAGGAGGGGTGCCCGGGTTCGTGGGGTGACTTTTGTGCGGGACTTGGCGGCGGATGCGTCTGCTCACCTGCTGCGTGGCGGGCCGGATCGAGAGAGACTGGTTGAGGAAGGCCTTTTGACCTTTCCAGCCGGATTCTCTCGACTAATGGGTCGAAAGAGTCCAGCTGAAAAGGTCAAGGTAAAATGTCAATTTCGGTCAAGGCAATGGCCTTGCACCGCAGTTGGAGGGATGGATTCACTCCCGGATACACTGGCCTCCAGATTCCCACCCACCCCTAATGCCTTTTTCCTTCCCAGAACTTCCTATCCTACCCTTCTTTAAAAAGACCCTCCACACAGCATCCCCTAAGATGACATAGGTCCTGAGTGGAGCTTAGGTAACAAAAAAGAGCATTTATTTCAGAGATTTATTATTATTGTATTTTTCCTTTGGAGGGGTGCAGAGACATACGTTCACGGTTTGTCTCATTTTCGACTATTGGCATTTAGTGTGTAAGAAAGAGAGGCAGCATTATATGATCAAGAACAAAAGCTAAACAATCAACGCATTGACATTTGACGTTTTTGAATTTTTGGAATTCACGCACAGTTAAATATTATGCCTATCACAATATTGCTGCAGTTCTTTCAAAATATGAGAATTCGTTCCATACAAAATGTATAAAAAAAATAATTTTCTCCGTAACTCTCTTTTTCGTGAATTTTTGCAATGTTTTAATAGTTATTCTGTTATCCGGGGAGGAGAAAAATCCAACAAATCAAAGATCATCAAAATCGGTTCCAGCGATCTCGAGTTATAAATAATAACTCACCGACTTTGTTTTATATACATAAGATCTCATAAAATAAAAGGTAGAAAACAAAATATTTTTTTTAAACCTAATTTGAATTTGTTTAGGTACCTACACTTAACAAAATATACTCTTTCATCTTCAGAACAAAATAATTTGGGAGGCGGGAATGGGTACCGCCGCCCCGGGAACCTTTATTGGATAACCAACACCTCTGCCATAGGTGACCCCAAGTGGTTCGCTACGTTTGGTGATTTAGCAGGGGTGCCCGGGTTCATGGGATGAGGTTTGTCTAGGTATTGAAGGTGGATGACCAGGACACACTGAACCCCAGATTTCTACCCATCCCTTTTCCTTTCCAGAACTCTCCTCTCCTTCCTTTTTCTAAAAAAAACCCTCCACACACATACCCAAAGATGACATAGGCCCTCAGGGAAATTATTTTCCTCAGGGCCTATCATGAACTAAATCATTTCAATAGCGAAATAAAACTTATCTATTTCGAAATAACGTTAAGTATAAACAACTCCAATTTCAAACTACCGCAAAGTTCGCGGAGCGAACACAAACAAGTGAATCAAGTCCTGACACATGGGCGCGGACGCAGCAAAATGACACTTTGTGGCTCGTAGTTCAGTGTACCGAACATGTCCGATCGCAAAACGAAACCTCCCGAATTCAGTTTCGGTTTCGGCCGTAGTTTCGGCTAAATGGCGGCCGAAACCGAAACTAAGCCGAAACTCGTTTTTTGGCCGAAACTCGGCCGAAACCGAAACCGAAAGTTCGGTCGGACACTAAATATTTCAATATTTTTAATCAACTTAAGTGAAGTTGTCTATGTTTATTTTTATATAGTAAAAATAAAATTTAAAAAAGGCACGTAAGTACTGACGATGGGTCAGAGAGGCCCGCAAAAAATTTAAATGAATTTACTTACAGAAATTTAACTTAAAAATATTAAAATTTAAAACTTACGGCTCTGAAGTCACTAAATTCAAAGCTACTGAAAGCGGCGTACGCGTCGCGCGCAGGAGAGGGGAGTATTTTAATATTATTATTGTTGCTGGGACGGAGCGGCCCCCACTTCAGCAGTTAAAGATTAATTAAACCTCAGTTTATTCATATAATAAAAGGAAACTCATACGACAAAAGTGATAAAAACAAAATATTTTGAGTCACCTAATTTGGACCATTGTCGTCATGTTTGGACCACTGGGTTGCTATGATCGGATTAAAGTATTTTTAGGCTCAAACATAGCTCCGTTTAAAAATTATAATTTTAGCACATTTCAGGATTAAAAAAAACTATAATAAATATTAAACCGTAATTAAAATTGGAAAATAAACATAGTAATAACAGTTATAATAAAATACTTCTCAGTTAAACTATTGGTAAAAAAATTACGTAAGAAATTACAAGAAACAACATAAACATTACATTTTGAAACACAATGAACTTGAAAAAATAAACACTTTAAATTTCACTAATGAAAATAAATAAACATTAAATTGCAGGCATCGTCGAATTAAATTCAAATTTAGTTGTACTTTCAAAATAGTTTTAATATTAATTTGGTCCTTTCTTGTTTTGTGCATTAAGAGAAGAAAAAATTTAAAAATAACATTAATATAAAAAGCAGGTTCCTAATTTTAAAACCAGAATGAATTTTAAAAATTTGATGATTTTTTTAATACAAATTGCAGTTCTTGCGGAAGGGCAAGGTTTACATTATAATATAATATAATAATACAATATACATTTAAGAAAATGGTGCCTCCGGAATCTGCGTAGCTGTGAAGTTGTGCAGTTTGCGGAATCTCTATTCAGCAGGTACCAATTACGCGCCTTAAAATGGGGCTTCCGCAATCTGCAGATGTTACTTCCTTTGAAGTTGTGTAGATTGCGGAATCACTTCTCGGCAGACGCCAATTATGCGCCTGAAAAAAGAGGCTTCCACAATCTGCGTAGATGTGAAGTTGTGCAGCTTGCGGAATCTCATTCAGCAGGCGCCAATTATGCGCCTTAAAAATGTGGCTTCCGCAATCTGCGTAGCTTTGAAGTTAGGCAGTTTGCTGAACCTCTATTCAGCGGCGTCAATTATGCGCCTTGAAAAGCATTTCAGCAATTTACGCTGCTTTGCGGTTGTGTAGTTGGCGGAACGTATATTATATTATTATACATATTATACACGTTTTGCAAATTTATTAGACACTATCAGAATAGAGGCGTAATGTAGAACAAGGTCCCCATATCTTTAATAGTACACAACTGTTAACCATGTAGAAATTTTACTGCGCTCCACGGTTGAATTTGGCAGCAATCTCTGGTCTTGAGTCCCAAAATACCCGAAAAAAACCTTCGACTCCATGCAGAAATGGGCGGTCCGTTTGATAGATTCTCCTATAAAATATTAAATTATTAATATTCTCCTATATACAAACTAATTGCAATCTTTAGATTTAGAGCTCAGGCGTCGGGGGGATGTTATCCTTGATGCTCCGAGGAACTAGCGTCATTGATCCTTCGGCATCGGTGCACAGACGGGAATGTGCGCGCCCAACATTTGTACACAGTTGACATTTGTCACATGAGAACGGGTCGTTTCTACGACTCATTCTTGAGTTCAACGCCTGGCCTGTGGAACGATTTGCAGGCCTCTGTGTTTCCTCTCTCATTCAAGATGGGTCTCTTCAAGACCTAGGTTCACTCCTTCCTTTACAAAAAGACCTTCCACACAGCATCCCCAAAGATGAAAAAGGCTCTTAGGGAAATTATTTTCCTCAATGCCTTCTGTGTGGAGTTAATGTAAAAAATAATAAAATAAAAATCTTCAATAGAACAACGGAAAATTTTGCAGGTTCAATTTGTTTCCGCTCCTCTATCGCTTTTTTTGTTTCCCCGTCAAGTCTTCACTTAGTCGTTTTACCTATGCTTAAAGCTCAAAACTATGTAATTTTCATGGTTTTTTCCACTCTATGAATGATGGATGCAGAATGATGCGGTGACCGCCCTGAGAGACAATCCATTAATTTTAGTTTCCCCGTCAAGTCTTCATTTAGTCATTTTACCTATGCTTAAAGCTCAAAACTATGTAATTTTCATGGTTCTTTCCACCCAATGAGTGATGGATGCAGAATGATGCGGTGACCGCCCTGAGAGACAATCCGTTAATTTTAATTCAACCCATCAGCCTAATTTGGTCGCTTTCGGAAACAGCTCACATAGGTCTCACAGAAATCGTTGTACCTATCTCCCTTACTCTCATTGTGAGAAATATGATCTAACGGTGTTAGAAAGAAAAAACACCACGCTTTGTATTTAAACCTAGCCTCTCAGGCTAATTAGTTCACTTTTCGGAAAACTCGTATAGGTTTCATAGAAATCATTGTGTATTTACTATAATGATTATCAATATGATCTAAACTGTTAGAAAGAGAAAACATCACGCTTTATATTTAAATCTAAAAGTTAACCACAAAATAATTAAAATGAACACCTTTATGAAACCAATGATATGAGAATTATGAAATTTTGGGAAATTTTTTATTAATTATTTTTACATGAAATGACAAAAAATGAGTCGACGATAACGTTTATAACACATTTGCCTAATTAAATACGTATTTTTTTAATCAGTAATTCTAGTCAGAAAAAACGAAGGTGATCCATTTTTAAAACTTTTTTATGTTTGCATTCAAAATTTTATATTTAAAAAATTATATGTTTATTTCGATTTACATAATTTATCACCTTTCAAAAACAGTTTAGCAGAAATATTCCATTTATTTGGATTTCATTGCAAAGTGGTAATATTTTGACCTTCGGACAAAATAGGACCGAGGCTTGAGGGGCTAGAAGCCACAAAACATTTAAATGTGCACCTCCATGAAATGGAAGTTCGGAGAAAATTTTATGAAACTTCGTGATTATTTATTTAAGTATTTTTTTTATCAAACGATAAAAAAATGTGACAATATTTTTAAAAAAGTTAACATTAACATAATATCCCGTGATTTTTCACGGGTCTGGGCTAGTATAAATTATTTCTGCAAAAAATATATTACCTGTAAATTCTTATGACGTGCTTGAATATTATTAATTATAACGTGCAAAAATTCGCGTGACCTGCAATTATAATATATTCGTAATTTGAATAATGTTTGTATTCAACAATTCAACCCAAAGATTATGAACTTGGTGAATATGAAAAACGCACGTTCTTATCGATTTTATGAAAAACGATAACGTATTCGTGCTGCCTTTACAAGAACTAGTGGTCGCCGAATGGTCGAAATTCGACCATAATTAATTTAAAGTGTAATGTTTTTTTATTGATTTTTACGCATAATAAAATATATTAGCATTCTTCACTCCTTCTCTATATAAACTATAAGTCCGCGCAATTTTCGTAAAAAGGGGTACAAAGTTTTTGATTCACATACCGAGTATTCTCATCGATATTTCGGATTTTTTTTTAATGTATGCTGTTAAATTATATTACACCCCCATTATTATTGGAGAAATGATTATTACGGTGTTAAGGTGGTAGATTTGTGGTAGTTTATCTTTGATGGCTAGTAAAGTTAATAAATAATTCTTTGGATCAAACTGGGCGGTATTATGTACGTATCTACCACGACTGCATTGCTTTGTTTTCTGTCATACTCTTCGTTTTTGCTTTTCTTGTTTTATGGTATGATTACATTGCATTTATTATTTAATTTAATTTAGTTGTTGTTTATATTGGCTTTTTACACAGCTTTCTTTCCTTTCTTGACACTTCCATAGTTTGTACCTGAGCACTCCTGTAGTTCGGTTTATATATTGTTTATTTATGCATTTGCAATGTTCGCATTATAATTCCTCCTATTACTTTTATTTGAGAGCCATATTTTTAAGGAACGCGTAGTTAATAACCATTATGTTATTTTTGGTAGCTTTCTACTATTAGGTAAGGGAGCATACATTAATTACGTGAGCAGTTTTTCTTCCAATCTAGACCCCCTCCCCTTCGTGAGATAAATTTGGGCCTCTTCGTGTATTCTTTTCAAGTAACGTGAGATTTTGCTAGACCCCCCCCCTCCCCCTCCTTTTGGGCTCACGTAATTAATGTATGCCCCCTAAGTACCTAAATATATATTTTTTCTCTATTATTTTGGCTCAATTTGTTGTCGATCACAACTTATTTTCTGCCTTTTGTGATTTGTGACCTTGATTAGCGATCAGGTTGTTGTACTGAACTCCATCGTACTGTATTATATATCTCCCCATCACGAGGGCGGATAGACCCGGTCCTTGCATATGTTGCGGCCGTCCAAGAACCGCTTGCTTACCCCGACGACGTCACGAGCGGGCCAGATGCAAGTTTGCATGAGTCCGGTTCCCTTCCGTCGGGGTAGGTACTCTCGGGAAACCATTCATTCTTGCCGGAACTGCCCCGTGATATTGGGACAATGCCTCGATACCCGGCTTTTGTATTTCCTTTTTTTAAATCATACTCACATCTGTAAATGTTGTTTCCATTCTTTATTATTTCACTCCACTTTTAGATCTTGAATTACTATAAATGTAAGTATGTATGTTTACATTTTTTTCTAACTGTCAATTATGCATGCACGGACGTTGGAGGGTCTCGAAAAGTTTTAAAAATAAATTTAAAAAAGGGTCCAGAATAGTTTTAAAGGAAGCTTTTTTTGTCGGCACAAGGTCCCAAAGAAGATCTTCTTGGACTGCTGCCGCTCAAGGGACAAACACGTAGAGAATATATTGCGAATGCTATAGTAACATATCTGGATATTAGAACTTCTTGTTATTAGACCTCGGACTCTCTGTTATAGCGAGGGTATCTACCACCGTGCGGTTAGCAATACTGCAAAGGGTGTATATGTATATGGTCGTTTATCTAGTTTCCACAAAAAAGGGTCTCCCAAAATAAAGAAAATAAAAAAAATAATCATCGTGCTTCACCAATTGCCATATTTCAACGGGGGTCATTATAATCTTAAAAGATAAATCTTAAGTAACTAAACTAAACTAAAATTACACGGTGTTCGTAAACTCGTAGTACAATCGGAAAACTGGTGAATGTTTATTTATTTATTAAAAGAATGTTGTACAATGTTTAGTTTTTTTGTGGCATTTCATCCGCTATGCTAGGGATATCCCTGTGTTATGGCGGGTGAAGTTTACAGATTTGAAATTATACATTTGTAATGGTTGATAAATAAAATTAGAAGTTGTACAGATTAAATTAAATTGCTAAATTTTATAATAATAATAACAATATTATTACTTATTATTATTATTATCAACTTATCATAATTATAATAAATTGATAATAATAATATAGTCTCAGAATGCCAAATTCTTATAGGTAATAATAAAATTATTAAAAGAATTTGGCATTCTCAGACTACAAAAATAATACCATTTGTTATTTCGGCTACTGGCATTATACCTAGGTCTCTCATTCAAAATTTAGGCATATTAGATTTGTCAAAGAATTTATATATAAAAATGCAAAAATCAGTCATTTTAACTACATGTAGGATTACAAAGGATTTTTTAAAATATTTATATTTATTAGTTTAATTAATTTTTAAAAGATTTATAGGTTCAATTAGGAATTCCACAGAGCCGAACCCTCTGATATGAAAATATCTGGAGTCGGTGAATTATTTTCCCATTTGGTCTCTGGTAGGTTGACATGTTGTTCTTGTATTGTTTTGTATTTATAATACTTATATAGTGCAATTGCATAGCATGGATTGACTAGATGATCATTTGGGAAGTGTGTGAAAGGGTTTAGTTTTTCCTGTGGGGAAAATTTAACCCGGACATTTAAATCTGGTGCGTAAATATTGTAATAATAAGTTGATAATAATAGTTATTAAAATATAACATGTAAGTAATAGTAATTAACCATTTGTTAAATTAAGGAATTAAGGAACATCGTTTCTAATCATAATATCTAGTTGTAAGGATCCATTGTGATAAATGTTTTTTAAAGGTGTGCGGTTGGGTTTCGGTTTTTAAGTTCTCAGGGAGCTAGGTATATGAAATGTCTTCGACTTGGCTTGGTATTTAGTGTAGGTACATTGTAGTGTCGGTTAGTTATTGTTCTGGTGATATAATTATGATGTAAGAGGTTTTTTTTCTTATATTTGAACATGAAATGCGTTAAAGTAAATTTTAGATGGAGTTGCCGTATCACATTAGGAGACGTTTCGAGGAATAACTTTAATTTCAATGATAAGTGGAATATTTTACTTCTTCAAAATTTCTTCTTGGAATTTTTAGATCAAATTTTAGATTAAATGAGATATTTACGGTCTCATATAAAAAAAAACCGAAGAGTAAACCAAAAGTTTTTTTTAACTCTCTAGTTGTCGATAAAATTGGAAAAAAAATAATGAAAGAAAAATCGAAACGCTCACATCGAAAATATACTTTTTTCGAATTTTCTATGTGTTGCAGATTTACTGGTTCCGACTTAGGTTATGAGATTCTGGACACCTTGTATATTATATTTGCGTATTATTTTGTACATCGAAATATGATCAAGGCCACGAGCTTCAATCGTTTTCTTGGGAATGGGATGGTTTATTTATTCAAACCAAAGATATTCAAAATCTTTGATTCAAACCCTTTCGAGAGGCAAAGTTCTTAATTTTATCTGAACGTCTGACAGTTTTCCTTAGATTTCTCAAGAATACCAATCTATGGCATCCCCATTTGGGGAATTTTATGAGGCTGAAGGAACTGTGGAATACGTGGAGGGGATGGGAGAGGGAAGATCATGTAATTTTGTTGTCACCTTTCAGTAGTGTAGCACCCTATAGTATACAGAGAAAAAGGGGGCTAAGGAGCGTAGTAACCCCACGTCACATCACCTGTCAAGAGTCCAGATAATTGACAAACGAGCCTTTATGTATCATAGACGTGTCGTTATAACCGACTCAACGGACTAAACGTCTAAACGGAGAGATAAAAAATGATCACATAATTATATCATTAAAGAAGAAGATAAGACCAATAATCTAAACGAAAATATGAAAGAGAACAAGGCACAGAAAAATAGAAAAAGATAATGGTCGCAACTGGGACTCGAACCCAGAACCTCCCGTCTAGCCGGGACGTGCGCTTTTACCGATTCAGCCATTGCAACCTTCTGTCAAACCAATATAATTATAATTTTGTGATAATGTACGTGTTTTTCATTGCATAATCAAACATGTTCAATGACATAAATGTCGCAATGGACATGGGCCATACACACCAGGGGTGTAGGAGGGATGGGGGTTCAAGGCTGTACACTAGTGTACACCGGGCAGGGGTGCAGTGCATCACTGTGGCGCAGGATCCATACATGGCCTTCACCTTAACCTCAAAACCGGCTAACAATCCAACCAGCAATACACCCGGCTGTAAACTCAAATCCTGCAGAGAGTGAGACGAAAAAAATCCAAATATCGAACTCCTTTGTTCCGCGAATTGTGTAGATGTGTGTGTAAATAGGCGTAGGTACTACTTTTGGCAGAGAAATAATATATAAATATAGCATATAAATACAAGTATATATGTATAAGTACCGCTGCCAACTGTCGGTTTTATTTGTGTGTGTAGTTAGCCGCCACGGGAAGTAGTGGAGGAATGAAGGGCGTAAGTGCTCCGTCCGGCGTAGAGCAGTCGCGCCCTCTGGCGTAGCGGCGTAGAGGCCTAGTCTGCGAGTCGTGCCGAGCGGAGCAAATTAAATGGGGCGACCAAATTTACCGCCGTTGGTTTGGATTGCGGCAAAAATTAAGATAACTTTTTCTTTTCTTTGTAGGCTTTTCAGAAAGGGTGACAGTCAATAGATTGACGAGTTTTGTCAACATGGTATTGACATAAAGATGTAGATTATATAACTATACTTCTGTTCTGTGAACAGCAGACCTTGCGTTCAACAAATTATATTTCTAACTTTCTGTTATATAAAATCAGAACCAAAATTTCCTCTGAAATTATAAGATTTTAAGTAGGTTCATACTTAATTATATTATTAAAACTGATATACTTTATGTAACATTCGATTATTCCGATTTGACAGCTCGTAGAATAATCTGCGGTTGCGCGAACTCTGGCGGGATAAAAAGGTAGTATCCAATACGGCCACCATCTTTAAATAAAATCAAAACGCACCCAAAATTACACTCAGATGAAATGCAAAACAGTTAAAATAGGATTTTGCTACGTTCTGTCAATAATATTTAATTATAAATAGATAAAAAGCTTTGGAAAACCTACTTGACCTAATGATAGTTTTCATTTATTTAAATATATTAATTTAAGTGTATTTGTATAGGCATACATTAAAAAGAGAATTCCAATATTTTGTTCACATATGAGGAGCAAACAAATCTTATGCAATATTACCCAACTGATAGTAAACTAAACTGATGTAAATTGGCGACGTCAGTTTTTTTTTAAATCAGCATTGATTACAATTTTAGAGATTTTACGTTCAGTGGAAATAGTGAACACCGTTTTCTTCAAAAAGATAAATAAGTAATTGATAACTTTACATAAAGCGAAGTCTATTTGGTTAGTTAGAAGTAAAACGTGTGTTCTCTAATTGTATTTTTTTTTTTTTAAAAAAGCGGAGACGGTTTACCATTGGTTCCCGTGAGTACTTAGGCCATGGGTCCATTGTACTTTCTCCCATTTTACCTCAATCCTTTAACAATAACCCAGTCCCTTTAATAAAGTTCACCAGAGTTGTTATCGGATATGTGGCTAGGTCTTCTGGTTCTACAACATGTCTCCCCAGGTATCTGAGCCTAATTCCCTTGACATTGGCACCATAAGTGAATTGGAGTCTCTTCATCCTCTTCACATTTTCTACATCTACTGGTGCTTTACACTCCCAATAGCTGCATGTGTTTCCTGAGATGGCAGTGTCCCGTTAGTAGGCCTACCAGTTCCCTCAGCGAGTTTCTGTCCATATCGAGTAGTTTCCTGGTCCGTCTGAGGTCGGGTCCGTTTATGAGTACTTTGGATTATCTCATTCCGGGTGCCCTCTCCCTCTAATTGTAGGTAAAATTAATAAACATCTAAGAATTTTCTTTTCGGTTGTTTTGTATGTACATATATTTTTTTAAATGTACGAAATTTATTCTTAAAATGTAAGGAAATCAAGTTATATTATTTTGTTGTTGTTGTTGTTTTTTAAAATTTATTTATTTCATAATATTTTATTTGTTACAGATTTTTGGGTTTTTTTCGGCTACCATACTAGGCTAATGCCCGTGTTGTGGTAGTCATATTTGTTATTATGTTGATACTGCATTTTTTGTAAATTGTACGAATGTTGTATTGAATTCTGTAGTACTGATAATTTATTTTAGTGTCAACTTTTTGAATATTATTTTTTCCTATATTATGATACTACATTTTATACATTATACTATATTATGACCGTCCGATAGAACAAAAATTGCAACCATTAAGAAACAAACAAGAACAAACGATGTCATACAAACGATAAAAAAACTGAAGTGGAAGTGGTCAGGCCACACAATCAGAGGAAGTGAAAAATGGTCAAAATTAGTCATGAATTGGTTCACAAGTGACAAGAAGAGAAAACGAGGTAGACCATTTAGACGGTGGGTTGACGGCATCAAAGCCATAGCAGGTGGTACATGGACAATAGTTGCTAATGACAGAGAGAAATGGCGACAGTTGGAGGAGGCCTTTGTCAACTAGTGACATACAGACAGGGAGTCGATGCATGATTAATGTTATACGATCATAAATAATGCAATCTAATTTACTGTCTGAATAAAGGCTATTATTATTATTATATTATGATACTACATACACGCTCCACGAAGTATGTAACTTAGGAGAAGTAAATTATTCTCGGTGGTAAAGTATTCCTGAAATATGTCGTATTTCTGAGAGTACCAGGACTACTATAAGAAAAATAGTAGAGAAGTGTTATATTCTATATAGGACACATACTCCGTAAGTACTTTTCCAGATCCTCTTAAAAATTCAATCAAGTTGGCAGACATCATTCGATTAAAAAACGTGCTTCTGAATGATTAGGGTAAAAGTCATTGATATTCCACGTGATTCCCAATGATTCCCCCTCGGGTGCAAACAGTGGTGACCCCAACATACTGAATTGCGCAACGCCGTCGTCAGGGGCGCTGGGGGCCTTGGGGGGGTTGATGTGGGGGGAGGTCGAGGAGGCTCAAGAAGGGGGGATGGGGTCGCCGGGAGGGGGACCGGGTTCGCGATGAAAGCGCCTACGCGCCAGTGTCGCTGCGGTCTGCCCGAAGCGCGGTGCCGGGCCGTCCGCAGTTCGCACGTTCTACCCTTGCCGGGCGCACACAGCGCACCACGATCTCCGCTCACTTCAGTTGACTGGTTGCCTCTCACCTTTCAGGACTCCAGAGACTGATCCGCCTGAATCCGTCGTAGTGACGCTCGCGACGTCTATCTCGCGTCGGTTTACTAGTGAACAGGCAGCCAGATCACCGCACGGATGAAAGGTCTGTTGAACAAGTACTACCCCTGTCCTGTCTGCTGTCATCCCCCCAGCTGCATTCATTACAACCCCCGCACTGCACGGGGCGCGCTCACAGTGGTGGTGCACCTTTCCTACATTACACGCTACTTACCAGCTAACCGGCTCTCCTATTACACCTATCATAAACCTTCCTAAAGTAAAAGCTTAATCACGCATGATCTTATAATCATCACATTGATTCAATGTTGTCAATTAATCCATTGCAAAAATTTAATGAGTGCATCAAAATCACATCAAACGATATTCCGTCTAACTGTATCATGTCTACATCTCTATATTCATTTTCTTACTGTGTATTTTTCCAAATTCATCAGATTTATAACGACCGTAATTTTTTTTATTATCCACTACCTGTAAAAAGTTAAGTTTAACGAAAAAACACTAGCACAAAAATACAGATTATTATTCGCAAATCTTCAAAGAAAATCCCAGACTATCCTCAGAATACATTAACTCGTCTACTTTAATGCATTACGCATTGCCGAAGTGGTTTTCCGTCAGCAGGTGAAACTCAAAGTACTGTGCCTGAAAAAGGACGAAAAGCAACAATTTGACATTTTTACTCATGCACCTCGAGCACAGCTGCTTTGCTATTAAATGGATACCTCTTTGTACCTACATACTTCTAAAAGTACCTTAATAAGTCTAGTATGTAGTGATTACAAAAAAATAATCATCATGTAATCTGTTGATATTAAGTAGACTTATCTGATATGTGCTTAATTCGGGAGGTAATAGCTATTATGAGTAGAGTGCATTGTTATATACGAACCCAGTCTGACAGATCGATTCGCTAATGCTATAAACGTGATCCGTGTACTTATGTGATATCCACACTTATACAAACATGTTATATGCATTCAGGTAACGATTTATAACCATGCGTGCAGTAGTTATTTCACGACTTTAATGTGAATTTTCATTGGTTTTCTTAATAGTTTTCATGTGCGTTATTATTTTATTACGGATAAGGATTGGTCGAAACCCCTACCCTTGACGTTATTATCACGAAAAATGTTACTGAAATATTATGTTATTTTCTTACACATAAATAATCTAGAGTTTATTTCATCCAAATTCCAAAAATTTGTGCGTTGCATGGTGTCAAAAAACTTATAGTACAAGCAAAAAACCGGTGTTTATTTTAATCACATTTGGAGTCGTTTTGTGGTATAACTTTTTTGATTTGGGCTTTTGTTTTCAAATAAAACTTTTTGTCGGCTTTTTCTTATCTTTTAAAATTTGACGAAGCGTAGATCTGGCTTAAAAAGTTTTTTAAACCCACAGATCGAAAAAACTTTTTTATGGGTTCTCCATGTAATGTAGATTCACTAGTTATCGGATACTATTTAAACGAGTAGGTATAACTCAATATTTTTGAATTTTTACGAAATAAATAATTAATCATTGAAGACAATATAAGCGACTCTGAAACGAATATTTGAAATAGAAAAATCAGAAAAAATGTAGGAATTCCTTATCCCCTTCGGGTCAAATTAGCTCAGTGGTGGAGAAGAGTCCCGGCAAGGTCTGGGTTCAATTCCTAGATGCGACCGAATTTCTTACTGATTATTCTGTTTAGAAATTTCGTATGAGGGTCGCTAGTATTGTCTTCAATGATTAAATATTATAATTTGAGGTTTCACTCAATTAGTTATTCCAAAAAAAATATGTGAAAGAAAATGAGGTATTTCCGTTAAGAATAAATCACTTTCCTTGATATGTAATACGTGCAAGGGTGGGGAGAAATTTTACGGGATTACTATAGCTTTTTCCCGCAGCTTCGCTCGCATGGTATTAGGGGAGTTCCCAATCCGCTTCCTCCCCCCTCCCCCTCCCCCCAATGCCACTTCCCCCACTCCCCCCGCCCCCCTTCCCTCCCCTCGCCCCTCCCTCCACATTAACCCCCCCCCTCGCCCCTCCCGCATTTATTTGAAGTACTGCCCTAATAATTTGAATCGAATAAAGAATTATAAATATCTTACTAATCGTGCCACCTATTGCAATTTTTTATACAACTTTTATAATGCCAGAACTCTGAGCTTTAGCCTGTATGTTATTCTGATGTTTGAGCTATATTATTGTAAAGTTTCATTCAAATTCACTCAGTGGTTTTTGCGTGAAAGAGTAACAAACATGCATACATCCATACATCCACACAAACTTTCGCCTTTATAATATTAATATATCATTCTATATAAGGAAGTATTACGATAGGATTCAACTTACATTTGGAACCATAAAACGCCTTATAATTTGAAGACATGTGACTTTTTCTTCATCGCTCTTAATTTAATTTTAATAGCAAAAATTTAATTAAATTAAGCTGTAAAAACTTTCAAATGGTGAATCTTGGCATCTTGAAATTTGCTCATATTTTCTGTCGAATTTTCAAAGTCAACGTAATTATTTTCAATCGAATCATATACATCACGAATCTTGCACAAATTTATTGTGTAATACTCTTTTTAAAGTTTTACATCATTTTCATCATTATCAATGGACCTTTGAAATAAATGTGAAGCTGAGTAGCAACTACATACTAGCAAATAAATAAGGTGGATATACTTTCAACAAATTGAGGAAGGTGTGATTCATATTAAGAACGGATCTATTGAGCTCTTAACCAATGATTTATTGTTTTAATGGTGCGATGGTATGTGTCCAGACATGTCCGTTAGACTTTCATGGCTTGTCCACGTATTTTCGCGTTTTAGCTTTGGCTGACTCACCCCACACATTTTGAAAACTGTGACTCACGAATCTGAATAAAAATATGTGAGTCAAGCGCGATATTTGAATATTTCATTGGATCAGGTACAAAAATAAACAAAATTTGAAGTAGAACAACTGCCTCCGTGGTCGAACGATATGGCTTTCGACTAGGAATCCGAAGGTCAAAGTATCGCCCTGGTGTAAGACCACTTTTCAAAATGGAAACGTTGCTTGAAATGACTTTAATCATGTTTGGTGACCAGATTCGAATAGCCTGGTACTTCCCCACCTTCCTCTTCCCCATCTTCTTCTCCTCCCTAGGTAATGACCTTCAACCTCACAACATAATCTCACTGGCTTCAGACGGGAGCAGTTGGGACTCATTTGTGGTATTCATAAAAAACTACACACCTTGTAACCTATCAAAGGTTGGCTACCATCTGGGCAATTTTAACCTTATATTCTGCCCTTAAGTTTCGAAGTCATTATGTTCGATTTTATCATGTACCACGTCTTCACAGGGCCGTATTTAGGGTCTGTAGACCCGAAGCTGAACCTCTGGTGCGGGCCCTACCGGTACGTCTCCATAATCCTTAACCCCAGAAAAGTGGGGAGTCCACCCACGGAATTAAAAAAAATTAAATGTAAAAAACGTAATTCAGATCAATTAGGTATCTAACTAATAGAGAGTTACCAAATGGTTTATGAAAACACAAATTTAAAGTTTATTATTAAATCGTACAAAATTTACCATATAACCAGAGAAAACCCGAAATATGTCATTTTTAAATCAGATTTTAGACGTATTGACTCTTTTCCACAAAAAATTATAAATTGATTTCGAAAGATTGTTCTTTTATCTAGTGAACTCGTGTTTTAAATTTTGAGAAAAAATGTTTATTTTTAGTATAATAAGGTTATACCATAGGTCATTGGCAGATTTGTTATATTTTCAAAAAAGATTTTGTATTATACAACACCCTTTTCAAATCATATAATTATGCAGTAAAATAAATCAATACATTGTCTGATAAACGCATGTTTCAGAATTTTTATTTGAGTTTGAATAAAATCATTAAAAAATATATACGTACATTTATTTCTTGACGAAAATTGGTCCGTTTGTGTATTTATTTGCGCACTTACAAACTAATATATTTCAGATTTTTTTACATTCTTATTTTGCATAGACATTATTGAAAAATGGTAAATACTTACGATCAAAAAATCATTATAAAAAGTACATAATTTTAATAGTTTTTTTCATCACGCCTTTCAGGCATAAATTAAAGCAAATTTGGAATGAAGTAAAATCATTGAGTTATAATTTTAAAAAGCTGGTACGGAGTATAATTAATCTTTCTCATTGGAACCGCCCTGTACGATCCTAAGAACATCTTTCGACAAATGTGGATTTTCGGCCGCTGGCTGGTTAAACGCCCTTAAGATATTATTATTTTTTTAAAATAAAATGCATTGATAAGAAATTGTAGTCGTAATTTTTAATAGAAAAATGAAACAATTTAACTTTGTTTGAACCACTTATACACGGTGTCCGGAAACTCGTAGTACAAACGGGAAACTGGTAAATCTACATCACATTCGGAGTCGATTTGTGATATAACTTTTTTGATTTGAGCTATCGTTTTCGAGTGAATCGGGTCCGAAGTGGGAATTTTTTTGATTAAATTTGAAAATTTTTTTCACTAGAGGGTTGATTTTAGCTGTTTAATGTCTAATAAAATGCATCGAAGGGTAAACCGAAAAAATGGAAAAATAAAATAAAATATATTAAAATCGAAATGCTCAGATCGAAAAAAATAAGTTTTTTGGGTTCTCTACGTGATGTAGATTCACTAGAGGGTTGATTTCAGCTGTTTAATGTCTAATAAAATGCATCGAAGGGTAAACTGAAAAAATGGAAAAATAAAAAAAAATATATTAAAATCGAAATGCTCAGATCGAAAAAAATAAGTTTTTTGGGTTCTCTACGTGATGTAGATTCACCAGTTTCCCGCTTGTACTACGAGTTTCCGGACACGTTGTATAATGAGTAAATCCGACCGGTTTCAGAACAAACGTTCCTTCTTCAGGGCAAGCGTACACTAATTTCACAGTTTCGAAATATGGATGGGAACAATGTTTTATTATGGTAGGGGCGGAGCCGTTGCTAGTTATTAATGTAGAGTGGGTAAAAAAAAATATCCATATTTCCCATCCATATTTCGAAACTGTCAAATTAGTTATACGCTTGCCCTGAAGAAGGAACGATTGTTCTGAAACCGGTCGGATTTACTCATTATATAAGTGGTTCAAACAAAGTTGAATTGTTTCATTTTTCTATAATGGATAACCACAAAGTTATATCTTCATTCAAAAATATAATTTTTAATTTGTTTTTATTCATTGGTTTGATGATTACATAATTTGGTGGTTTTTCGACCACCATGCTAGGCACATGGCCGCGTTGTGTGGTCGACATTATAACTTGGAAATAGCTTAAGGTGTTCCTACCGCTACAAAGGATTCGGAAGAATTATAATTATTAGTTATTGGAGTTACCTACTATTGACTTATTAGTTTATTAAAAATTAGTTTATTTGATGAATAATATCTCAATTTCACACCAATGCAATGGCAGATAGAAACTTGTTGTTCCAAGGGCACGCATTCTGTCCAGGATATTTGGACACCAATAGACTAAATTCAAAAGCTTTTATCTTTCTTGTTCTTTGGCTTAGATTGATCCAGGTTTGTTCAGGTTGTTCAGGTTTCCAAGCCGCACGGAAGAATGGAGAAAACACAATAAGAGCGTTTATCCAGCCAGCGGACGAAAATCCACATTTCGTCGAAAGTTGTTCTTACGATCGTGCAGGGCGGTTACAATCAGAAAGATTAATTATTCTCCGTACCAGCTTTTTAAAATTATAACTCAATATCGAATTTATTTCAATCCAAATTAGCTTTAATTTATACAATTATTATAAGCAATAATTATCGGCCTGAAACACTCATCCACATTGAAAAATCTTCCGAGAAAAGATACATGACGCCAACGGGACTTGAACCCGTGTCCTCTCGATTGCCGGTCGATTGCTCTGACCACTGAGCTATGGCGGCTTATCTCGTACCCGCCAAATGATTCAATATATGCTAGTGTTTCATTCAACAATTACTGCTTATTATATTTTTTTTTTTCCACCTGAAAACAACCAACTTTATTTTTGCGAGAGAAACATTGTAAGTGTTAAATCCCTCGCTAGGTGGCGTCGAGACAAATTATGTCTTCATTTATTGGGGAAATACTTAAACTTGTCAAATATTAATTATTATTTTTAATTGTAAAACTAATGTTTTTAAGACAAGATTTTTTTTTTTATGCATAGCACAAAGGGTAACAATTATTATAAGCAATAATTATCAGCCTGATAATTATTTAAGCAATAATTAATAAGCAATAATTATCGGCTGATAATTATTGCTTATAATAATTGTTACCCTTTGTGCTATGCATAAAAAAAAAAAATCTTGTCTTAAAAACATTAGTTTTACAATTAAAAATAATATTTAATTTATACCTTCATCCAAAAATGCTGAAAGGCGTGATGATAAAACTATTAAAATAATGTACTTTTTGTAATTATTTTTTGTTTATAAGTATTTATCATTTTTCAATAATGTCTAAATTTAATAAGAATGTTAAAAAAATCTGAAATATATTAGTTTGTAAGTGCGCAAATAAATACACAAATGGACCAATTTTCGTCAAGAAACACATGTATGTACATATTTTTTAATGATTTTATTGAAACTAAAATTAAAATTCTAAAACATGCTTTTGCTAGATAATGTATAGATTTATTTTACTGCATGATTATATTATTTGAAATGGGTGTGGTATAATACAAAATCTTTTTTGAAAATTTAACAAATCTGCCAACGACCTATGGAATAACCTTATTATACTAAAAATTAAAAATTTTTCTCAAAATTTATTACATGCGAATGCTAGATAAAAGAACAATCTTTTGAAATCCATTTATAATTTTTTGTGGAAAAGAGTCAATACGTCTGAAATCTGATTTGAAAATGACATTCTGGTTTTCTCTGGTAATGCCCCCCCTTTTCATACATTAATTATGTAATACATTTACTTATATAATAGTGTGAAATTCATTAGTTAATAATCGTTAAATTATTCCGAAATATTTAGGTTAGCGGAGTCAATACCTTCTAGTTGTTTTGACTGATTTTATTATCTCTTGTTAACTCGAATGGCTTTAGTTTCGCATTCCGCAACCACGCACAGTCGTGAGAAAAGCTTTGTTATATTTTACTTGGTATTACTCTGAGGTTTTCGAGACCACAGAGTATCAAGTGAGAGACAATGTTTTATGGTTTTTCCCAGTTTACTAAGGCATTGGCATTGATTTTCGGTATTTTTCTTACATCATATCAAATGTATGAATAGTTTCAATGTATACAATGGCGTCATTGAATATTTGTAACCGCGGGTTATCAATTAACATTTCCGTACCTACTTCTTTCAGAAACAAGAGTAGAAAGATATGTATTTATTAGTTTACGTATTATAAAACAAAAATTGGTCCTTAAAATGTCACAAGAGGAAAGGTGGAACATTAATTTTTCTAGAATTGTTTTAGAATTTATAGCATTTGTTTGGCATTTATATTCATATTTGGCATTTATAGCCACAGCTATACTTACATTTTAAAAATGTATGTTAATCATCAAACACGCTAAATTCGGTTGTCTGTGAGGTGCATTAATAGTCATTCTTGTGTGAAATTAGTCCTGCGTGAAATCTGATTAAATGAACTAATTCTAGTCAGGTACGTTAAATTTGAATGCAATTTTCTGAAACTGGTTGTTTGAATAATTCAAATAAGCGATAAAGTATCTACCTATAATGTAATATTTTTTATATAAAAATATTTGAATTGACATTTTCAAAATGGAATCGATTTCACTGATCTGCGCTATTACCCAGAATCACTTTGGGTTGTCTCTGATATGCGTTAGTTAGTCCTGCGTGAAGTCTGATTCACAAATTTGCTTTGAATTTAAGCCGCGGCTATTCGAATTTCTACCGATTTTTTTTTACATGAGCTCCACACAGGAGGCCCTGAGGAAAATAATTTCCCTCAGGGCCTATATCATCTTTGAGGATGCTGTGTGGAGGGTTGTTTTAAGGAAAGGAAGGAGAGAAGAGTTCTGGGAAGGAAAAGGGTTGAAGGGGTGGGTGGGAATCTGGGGTTCAGTGTGTCCTGGTCATCCGCCTTCAAGACCTAGACAAACCTCACCCCATGAACCCGGGCACCCCTGCTAAATCACCAAACATAGCGAACCACTTGGGGTGACCTGTGGCAGAGGTGTTGGTTATCCAATAAAGGATCCCAGGGCGGCGGTACCCATTTCCGCCTCCCAAATAAATAAGTTTTTAAGCTCTTAAAAAAAATATATGTTATTTTTGAAGATAATATCTATACCTACATTCCCCACGCCGAAATGCAAATTATATGAAATTCCATCGATTGAAAAAAATCGCAAAGCATGCTCCGAAAATTATTATAAACACGTTTATTTAAGTTATTTTACAATTTATATTTATGAAAAAATTCGCAGTGTTTCTTTGAATGCTGTTTAGATAACCCCCCACATTCTATTTTAAATGATTCGTGTTTTATTAAACATTTTCACAATTTTCACTTCAATTTTATCGTTTTAAATGTTAGCGCGCTCTCTCCAATATTCGTAATTACCACTCCATCTTATTTATTTGTTTAAAGACATACACAATACATAAGTTTACAAGTTATAAGGAATATTATTAATGAAATTATTACATGGTATAGTAATATAAGCCCGTAGAATATCATTAGATAATTTCGCCTGGGATTTGAACAGTTCTTAAAACTTAAGAGCGTTTAACCAGCCAGCGGACGAAAATCCACATTTCGTCGAAAGTTGTTCTTACGATCGTGCAGGGCGGTTACAATGAGAAAGATTAATTATTCTCCGTACCAGCTTTTTAAAATTATAACTCAATATCGAATTTATTTCAATTCAAATTAGCTTTAATTTATACCTTCATCCAAAAATGCTGAAAGGCATGATGATAAAACTATTAAAATAATGTACTTTTTGTAGTTATTTTTTGATTATAAGTATTTATCATTTTTCAATAATGTCTAAATTTAATAAGAATGTTAAAAAAAATCTGAAATATATTAGTTTGTAAGTGCGCAAATAAATACACAAACGGACCAATTTTCGCCAAGAAACACATGTACGTACATATTTTTTAATGATTTTATTGAAACTAAAATTAAAATTCTAAAACATACGTTTGCTAGATAATGTATTGATTTATTTTACTGCATGATTTTATTATTTGAAATGGGTGTGGTAATACGTAATAATGTGTATAATACAAAAACTTTTTTGAAAATTGAACAAATCTGCCAACGACCTAGGGAATAACCTTATTATACTAAAAATTAAAATTAAATCTCAAAATTTATTACATACGAATGCTAGATAAAAGAACAATCTTTCGAAATCCATTTATAATTTTTTGTGGAAAAGAGTCAATACGTCTAAAAACTTTTTTGAAAATGACGTATTTCCGGTTTTCTCTGGTAAAGCCCTCTTAACTAATGAATGAATGAGCTTCTTCTTTTTGAGCGGGGATACGGCGCCTTAAGTGTCATTTTCAAAATTGGAATCAGAAGTGAAAGACTCCGGACAAGCTTTAAAGTGCCTACCTATAGTAGAATACTCCATTATTTCAAAAATTTGAACTGATTTGTCAAGAATCAAAAATTCAGAACATCCCCTGATTTTTCACGGGTCTACTACGCCAGTGTATAATAACATTTATCAAACTGATTTTTTTACAAAAGATTCTCGATGGGGTTCTGATCGGGTTCAACTTATTCAAAATGTATGTAGGGTCGAAAGGGTTAAATAAATAGTTATAAAAAACGTTGCTTCAGGGGTAATAGATAAACGAGGAACATAAAATTCAAGCTTTCCCGTTGAGATGCGTTTCCACAACGTTCTCAAAAATATTTGATTACCTGATATTGAAAAACACATTCCTTTTTTAGTGAGACTATGGCATTCCCAATTGGGATATGTGGCAAGGCTGAAAGTAAATGGGGAGGGGAAGGAGGTGGGAAAGAGGAAGTTGGGGTAGTACCTTGCTATTCACATCTAGTCACCAAACACGGTTAAAGCCATTTCAATCAACGTTTCAAGTGCTGGCCTTACACTACCGATTATACCAGGGTGATACTGAGAGTTTTTTGGGAGGCGGGTATGGGTACCGCCGCCCCGGGAACCATCTATTGGATAACCAACATTTCTGCCATAGATCACCCCAAGTGGTTCGCTATGTTTGGTGACTAATAGGGGTGCCCGTAGTTCATGGGATGAGGTTTGTCGAGGCCTTGGCGGCCAATGCGTCTGCCTGCTTGCCGCGTGGTGTGCAGGATCAAGAGAGACTGGTTGAGGGAGGTCTTTATCCTTTCCAGCCAGAATCCCTCAACCCATCGCCTTGCAGCGCAGTTAGAGGGATGGATTCATACGTGCGTCACACCTGGACACATTGACCCCCAGATCTACCCACCCCTCATATCTATTTCCGTCCCACAACTTCCTCTCCTTCATTTCCTTAAAAAACCCTCCACACAGCATCCCATAAGATAACATAGGCCCTGAGAGATTTTTTTTCGTGCCGCAAATATGCCATGTTAAATGTGAAAAAACACAAGTCATAAAAATTTTTTACTTGGGCACGCCGGCGCCGGGATTGAACCCGCGACCTCCGGATTGCTAGTCAAGAGCCTTACCCCTCGACCGGCCGGCAAAATTTATTTACAAAGATGTTTATCAACATGTATTCGATTTCGGATATTATCATTTTATTACACATTTACAGCAACCATTTGTTACCCGCTGGACGACATCTATACTTGTGTGCATACCTTATGATGGTGATATTAGCTTTCATACTTTGGCGTTCAGATACAATAACTTGCTTATTTCATGTATAAAAGAAAATGAAAAGTTTTCATTTAAATCAATCAATTCTTTCTCATAAATGCAAGAAAGTAAGTAGCATTAACGAAACACAAATACGTAATTAGTTGATTAAATATCGCGTTTTCAAGGGTAGGAAAAAGCTTGAAAAAATGTTTCTGTCCAAGTGATTGATCACCCCTACCTGAGATTAGCAGGTTAGTCGGCAAAATCCTAATTTATAGGGGAAAAGTGAAATAAAAATGTATTCAGCTAAGCGTAGGAAATTAACATTTAGCTCGGGAAAATGTTAATTAAAGCCTTACATATTCTTTTTTAATTAATGGCCCTTTGCAATTGTTAACGCCGCGCGCCGGCATAAGTACCTCAATGTTTTACAGAATTTATTTTTAATTGTCAATTCTATTTATAAATGAAAAAAGGTCAATTAAATTATAATATACTTAAAGCTGTTCTTGTTTCGAATAGACAGCATAGTGAAGCACCGTCGTGAGAAACTCGATGAAACGGAAGCTAGCGACACTAAAAAGAGATCATCTACAGGATTTAGCCTGCGAGGGAAACAAAAGCAATAAAATACTTATTTAATACATCGGTACTCGGTTTCAATATAATACCATAAATCCATGGTCCCACGCAAGTCTACTTTAGTGTAGCGGTATAAAGCGCCTGACGGACCTCAGCGGCCAGACATTTTGCGAACCAAGGATCGAACCTACGAAATAAAAAAAAAAAAAAATTACCTATATATTTTTGTAAAATCAATATATAGAAGGTATATAATGTACATAAAATAAATGTAGTTTATATTCGTAGCCTATATCTTAAACTTGAGCTTTACGAATTGCTAGATTTTTCTTCTCATACAATTTTTCTCTTTTAAAAGAGGTGCAATAGAGCCACCATCTGTGTCTAGGGAAATAGTATTGTGTCATGTACATGCAAATAGCATATGAGTATAAAACATTAAATAAATATAAACAACAGTAGGTATGAAACTGTTTTACAAATAACATAAAACGCGAAAAAGGCGCCACCGCGCGCTATCTAGGGACTCGAGGGAGTCTATACAATAAAGAATTCCTCTAGGCCTCTAGGCTCTAGGTTCTCTTCAACCCCACAGAAAGGGACGATTCATCTCGCTACCAGGATCAGATCTTGAGCCTACGAGGGTCCACGCGGTTTATTCTCGTTAGGGAACGTACCCATACTACGTGACCAACTTTTTGCAATTTTTAACCCCCCCCCCCCTGGTGACCAAAATCCTAAGCAACCCGCCGCTCATTTGTATGGAGCGTGACATTTTGAAGACCCCCCCCTAAACGTGTCACGTAGTATGGGTACGTTCCCTTACATGAGTAGATTTTATAATGAGGTTAAGATTACATTTGATGTTTGTAGAATAGGAATGTTTGCTAAGGTTAGGTTCGTAGTATATTGGAGACCATAAATAATTTTATTACATTCAAGTGCGCTATAAATTCAGAAAAAATATGTAAAAAAAACTTTCAGGAACTACTTCTTAGCATTTAAATATAAAAGTTTTTCTTCGAATACATTTTACGAGAAACATTTTTATGAGAATATTGACATTGAGCTAATGAAAACGTCGGTACGTCATCCTCTCAGTGCAAATTTTTTTTAATTAACCCCCACACAGGAGGCCCTGATGAAAATAATTTCACTCAAGGCCTTTGTCATCTTTGGCGGTGCTGTGTGGAGGGTCTTTTTAAGGAAAGAAAGGAGAGAAAGTTCTCGGAATGGTAGAGGTATGAGGGTTGGTCGGAATTTAGGGGTTGGTTTATCCAGAAGTAACGGATGTGTGAATCCATCCCTCCCGCTGCGATGCTAGATGAGATAGGATAGCTGTAGAGGTCGAAGGGAGTCCCCAAACCGGCTTCTCCCGATCTGGTACCACCTTCCTTCAAAATATCTTCTCAGAGCTTCCTCCCCTTCTTTCCATAAAAAGACCCCCCTCACACTGCATCTCCATAGATGACATTTGCCCTGAGGATTTTTTCTCCCCAAGGCCCCTGTGTAGAGCTAATGTATAAAAAATCCTTTAAGTTCAATAAATTTTCAATTCAAATTTGGAACTAATCATCATATCAGACAAATAAAATTAATAAATAATTGATTAACTGAAATGTGTATTTCTTTTCTTTTATGTTTGACGTGATGTTTACATGCTGCCCACCCGCCACGCAGCTGGTGGGCAGGCGCATCCGCCGCCAAGACCTGAACACCCCAAGTAGCAAACTTCTTGGGGTGACCTATGGTAGAGGTGCCGGTTGCCCATACCCGCCTCCCAAATTGACTTAACTTAGTTAACTGTTAAAAGCGGCCGTTAGACTACGCACAAAATATTTTTCATGTCAGGAGCGCTCATTTTGGAATATTAAACCATCGAAGTAAATAAAAAAATAATAATCTGAACACCTGGTCACCGTGTATGTATTTTTGTTTATAATAAGCTCTAAAACCTTTTGCGTGGGTTTGTTTGCTCTTAGAGTTAAATAAAAATCACTGGATTTTCACAGTGAACATTGCGAAACTTGTTAAGGCTGTAAAAATAGCATTTTCGAGTCTTGGGGCCACTTGATTATGTCGGGGTTTTCCATTGGGACCTACTTTAGACTGGGGAAAAAATAGAGCGAATGGAAAGACCTCAATATTTTTCAACAACGACGGAGGAAGAATACAAAACTTACTAATAATTTAAAATTATATCTTTGAAGCAGAAAACCTCCCTGTTTGTCTGAGAAGAGCTCTAAATCGGGACACCATGGCGTCATGAATTTTTCCCTGTTTTCTACCTATAACTTCTAGGTGATCGTCAAAATTTTCTCGATTCCATAAAGAGCTAATAAATTGTCAAAAATTAAGACTCTCTAATGCAGCGCCCCAACATTACGAAATTTACACAGGTTTTAGCCTGCAACCTCATTCTACCATGAGCTATGAAATTTGACATCGTAAAAAATGAGACACGTTTTTCTTATTTATTTCTCATGCTCAATCGTCGATTGGAATCAGGAAAATTTTTAAAGATCATTTCATAATTTTTTTTTTATTAAATTGACGAGTAGTTACAGCTAAAAAAATCATAAAATTTAATAATTTTTTGGATGAAGTGAAACTTTTGTTCCTGTGAAAGTTTTAACATAAATTTTCATGGGTCGTTCCAATTCATTGAATATAATAATTATTGGTAAAATTAAGCTCGTTTTATAGTTAAGCGGCTAAAGTTATCCAGCCGAAAAGCCTAATACAATTAACATTGTAGAGACATCTACCTACGTTGTAGACAGTGAGCAGATTTCGTAGGATTATCGTAAATGTTATGTAAAACCTTCCAATTCATAAGAAATAACAAAGCTGTCACTCTCTGCGGGATGCTTGGATGTCAAATGAAACACAGTTTGTTACTTAGTGCCGTATCTACCCTTTTACCTGTCAATAAAACGAGGTAAAAGCTCAATTTGCATTGTAAACTTTATTGAAACGAAGCGGATAAACTGAACGGATAGACTTAAAGTGGATTTGGACATTGCAAAGAAGATGTCCGTCTATATTATTTACTGTAAAATAATAGTTTGCTTTAAATTTTTATTCGAGTAAAGCATATTAAACAAATTAAAGTTTCATGCCGAAACAGTTATTTATTATTATAAAAAATGAGTCAAGATGTGTCCAGTATTTACTTCCAACTTAATAGTTGTTTGATATTTTTTATACGTTCAATGCAATATTTTCCGACTTGGAAAAATTGGCAGAAACAATATTATAAAGGTAACTTATCCGATTTTTTATGATTTCATTAGCTCCCGGAGTTTTTGTGATGGAAATATCGTTGCTAGCTGAAAATAGTTTCCTTGACCTTGAAATATCAGAGAGGAACAGAATCTACAATTTGGTCACCCCAAGTGATTCGCTACGTTTGTTGACTTAGCAAGGGCGCATGGGTCCATGAAGTAAGGTTTGTTTAGGTCCTGGCGACGCGGCGGATGCTTTTGTCCACCCACTGTGGTCCAGATCGGGAG
Organism: Limnephilus marmoratus; assembly: GCA_917880885.1. Classification (NCBI taxonomy): domain Eukaryota; kingdom Metazoa; phylum Arthropoda; class Insecta; order Trichoptera; family Limnephilidae; genus Limnephilus; species Limnephilus marmoratus. Next base: position 25,501,510 of record OU862921.1, on the reverse strand, counting down.
AAACTGGTTGAGAAAAACCCTTTGACCTCTCCAGCCGGACCCTCTCGACCCATCGCCTTGCACCACGGTGTTAGGGATGGATACACACGTTCGTCACTCTTGAACACTTTGGCCTTCAGATTCCTACCCACACCTCGTACATTTTGCCTTCTCAGAACTTCCTCTCCTTCCTTCATCTAAATAAATCTTCCACACCGCAATCCAAAGACGACATTTGTACCGATTTATTACATATTTCCCTTAAACACGGTAAGTTTTAAAGCTCTTAAAAAATATTTATGTTATTCTTGAAGATAATATCTAGACTTTGCCCTCGCCGAAACGCAAATTATATAAGATTCCCTCGATAGAAAAAAATCGCAAAGTATGCTCCAAAAATTATTATTAACGCGTTTGTTTCAGTTATTTTACAAGTTATATGTATGAAAAAATTCACAGTGTTTCTTTAAACACTGTTTAAGATAATGCCCGCGAGATTTTTGCTCTATTTTAAACGAGTCCTGTTTTATTAAACATTTTCGCAATTTTCGCATCGGATTTTGTCGCTGTAAATGTTAGCGCTCTCCCCTAACATTCGTAATTTCGTAACTCTCCATCTTCTTCTTTTCGGGCCCGGTTTCAGAGCCTTAAGCAGCTGAACTTGTTTAAAAATAAACCTTTTTTTAAATAAATTAATTAACAGCATGATTTCTTCAAACACTGCAAATTCATTTTTTGGCACCATTTTATTTCAAAATTAACGGATTTCTTTATTGTTTGTAAACCGATCTATAACGTGGGTTTACTTAGAACTAAGTAAAACCCTGCAGAAGTGAGCATCGCTCAGGAAACATGTCGGTGTTTTATAAACAATAAACGTGGTTAAAAGAAAGAAATCTATTAATTTTGAATAACATGATTGAATATATAAAAGAAAAACTTAAAATGAAATTTGAATTCTACAAATTAAACTTGATAACAATTTTAAAAATAATGCTAATACCATTACGAGACATTTTTTCGCCGAAATCCTGAAAGCTTCTCCGTGTTTTTGTATTTCTTTTTAAAATCATTCTGCCTTGTAAAGCAGATTTAACAGAATTTCTTTTATATTACAAAAGTAAATGTTTATTTCCTGATTCGTTATTTACCAAAATGTAGCAATTTATTTTGAGTGAACAAGTCAATATAGAAGAAATGTGAACAAGGAACTTGTTCTAAAACCTGTGCTCCCTTTAAACCAAAATCTAATTTATTTTAATCTTCGTCGAATTGACTACTTATTTTGTATAACGTATTTTTTTAAATTTAAATAAATCAAATTTAATAATGTTACATACTTGCAAAATCTAATAATACTTAACATTATAAATTTGATTTACAGGTTAAAGTATCAGCGTATGTAGACTAGCACTGAACCGTCGTATCAACTAAAGTTTGTAATACAATAACTAATAAGTGACTGCACACATGTGTTTTCTCTATTAGGTTTCAAAAAATAAAATGCACCAACAAAGATTTTCTTTTACTTTTATTTGTTTTTTAAGTTCTTCATTATATTACCGACCTACGCGGCTATTTTAGTATCAGTGGGTACTTACCTTATTATTTGCATATGACGAGTATTTTTCAACTATTTTCAGTACACTATTTAAATTAATACAAATATCAATTTTCACATGGGGAGGCTACGAAGCAACGCACAAAGAGGAGACCGATAGGCTACGAAGTACCGCATAAAGAGAATATCGTTTATACTATTTCATTCTCTCGTAGGCTAAATCCTTTAGGTGTATGTGTTTGTCTCTTTTTAGTGTCACTATTTTTCGTTTCATCGAGTTTCAAAAGAATTTTTCACTTAAAAAATTATGCATAACCCTTAAAATAATTACAAATTAATATACAAGGCGTAGAGCGACGTACTCGACTTACTGACCAGTCATTCTTGATATTATTTGGAGTAAAAAGGGGATATTCTTTTTGAAGTGTTTTTTATCAAATTTTTTTTCTTCAAACCCCAATGACAAAAAAAAATTCTTACATATGTCATCATTGGTCACTCAGCCGAGTAACCGCCCAATCCCTCATCCCGACCTTAACTATCCAATACTGATTGACTTTTTTAAGGTTTGTTGAACAACAAAAGAACTTCAAAAATGCCCCCGTAGACTAAAATTAAATTGATATTTTTAATTTTTTAAAAGAAAAACTATCTTTATATAACTTTTGGAGGTTATTCCCACCAACGTAATATATCATTGGAGAAGAAAAAATGTCAGGAAATTCAAGTACGTCAATCACTTGTACCAACAGAAGTTGCAATAACAAGTTCAATGTATTTTTTATTTATTGTTATTAATTTTAATTTGTACAACTCCATTTTAATTTTATTATTTTTATTATACAACGTGTCCGGAAACTCGTAGTACAAGCGGGAAACTGGTGAATCTACATCACGTGGAGAACCCAAAAAACTTATTTTTTTCGATCTAAGCATTTCGATTTTAATTTTATTATTTTTCTATTTTTTCATTTTTTCGGCAACTAAAGGGTTAAAAAAAATGTTGAGCCCGGTTTACCCTTGATTGCATTTTATAAGACATTACACAGCTGAAATCAACCCCCTAGTGAAAATTCTTTTCAAATTTATTTATTTTTTTTATTTAATTTTTCAGATTTACTTGAAAACGAAAGCTCAAATCAAAAAGGTTATATCACAAATCGACTCCGAATGTGATGTAGATTTACCAGTTTCCCGGTTGTACTACGAGTTTCCGGACACCGTGTATAATCAATAACAGTTTATTTTTTAACAAGTTCTGCTGTGTAATTATTATTACGCGTGATAGCTGTTTTGTCTTCAGAAGGCGAAAAAATAAACTTTTTTTATTAATTCAATGTATTTATGGGTTTATCATTATTATAAATGCGATGCTGAATCGACGAAGGTTATATTAATAGGTTCATAATTTCGTTTCACATAAACTTTTTCATATAAACAGTTTGATAATGCCTTCAGAAGGCGAAACAGCTGTCACGCGTAATAATAATTACACAGCAGAACTTGATAAAAAATAAACTTTTTTATTAATTCAATGTATTTATGGGTTTATCATTATTATAAATGCGATGCTGAATCGACGAAGGTTATATTAATAGGTTCATAATTTCGTTTGACATAAACTTTTTCATATAAACAGTTTGATAATGCCTTCAGAAGGCGAAACAGCTGTCACGCGTAATAATAATTACACAGCAGAACTTGATAAAAATAAACTTTTTTTATTAATTCAATGTATTTATGGGTTTATCATTATTATAAATGCGATGCTGAATCGACGAAGGTTATATTAATAGGTTCATAATTTCGTTTCACATAAACTTTTTCATATAAACAGTTTGATAATGCCTTCAGAAGGCAAAACAGCTGTCACGCGTAATAATAATTACACAGCAGAACTTGATAAAAAATAAACTTTTTTTATTAATTCAATGTATTTATGGGTTTATCATTATTATAAATGCGATGCTGAATCGACGAAGGTTATATTAATAGGCTCATAATTTCGTAATCCAGGATAAAATGTTTTTTTTTTTCAGAAATCTTTTATCAGTAAATTCATTGCTACAGGCATCGCAATGAATTTACGAAGATCGTGTTCGCTTTACTAGAATCATGTTTGAATTACGAATATCATGTTCGCTTGGAAATCCAGGTAAAATGTTGAGATTCGAATACGTACCTACTTGAATACGTAGGGATGTTGGGATTATGTATTCTATCGTTTCCTCGTTGGTGGGATAAATATGTAGTGATTGATCGAAAGAGTAATACGAATAATCCCAAATTGAAAATGTATTTCCGGCACCATAAACATGTTTTGGTCAACTTTAGCTCATGAATCCAGTGGTTTAAAGATTTTTTGGTACGAACTACCACAAATAACGAAGGGAAAGTTAATATTAAATCAAATCATAACATATTTATTTATATGTTCGTATTAACATGAACAAGTTATTTATGTATATTTAAACGAAGAGCAATCCGTTTCAAATCAATTTTGTTTTATATCACAATGTAATCATTAGACATCGGATTATATGCACTAACAAAGTGCCAAAATATGCATGCAAATGTGCACTAAAAAAGGCCGAAATATGCACTAAAAACTCTTGATTTGCCCAAAATATGCACAATGCAAAATCAAAAAACCATTTGTATTTTTATATATTTTAATTAAAGACCGTACAAAAACAGCGAAATATCCTTAATATTCGAAATATTCTTAATTATGCATAGTTTTTGTGATAATATACAACTAAGTATTTTTCCAAATTTTCGAGCTCAAATTTGTGACGTTTGTCACCCAGTATTAATTTGTAGGCCGAAAACGACCTCTCTACGTCAACTGACGTCATTGGACAAAATTTAAAATTTGGCGCCATTTCTGGAGATACCTGTTTAGGCAGTTGCAGTTTAGGCTGTTTAGACAATTTGGGAGGCGGGAATGGGTACCGCCGCCCCGGGAACCTTTATTGGATAACCAACACCTCTGCCATATGTCACCCCAAGTGGTTCGCTACGTTGCCCGGGTTCATCTGGTAACTTGTGGAAATGTGTTGAGATGAGGGCGATATCCTGTTCAGTGCCGTAAATAGGGCGGTGCCACCGGTGCCCAGGCACAGGGCGTAGACTCTGGGGGGCGCAAGAATGGCGTATAATAGGCGAAGGGTCCACTTAAATAGGGCGCAGTTATAGAAGCTCGCACAGGGCGCAGAAAAGGCTATTTACGGCACTGATCCTGTTTAATGGATGCGTCTTCAAATGCTAGCTTGCTTGAATGAATTCCAATGGCCTCATAACTGTCAAATTGCCCAACTACTTGTTTTACGGCCTCAAAATTTTCAGCATAGAATAATACTGCCTTTAGCCAAGTACCCTATCGAGTAATTATGGGTTCTGGCGGCAATGCTAGATTTGGCAATTGCTCTTTATAAGACTGCACACGCGACGGTGCTTTTAAAACACTTTTTTTGTAGAGGAAATCAATTTATTAACATTCCCATACTCTTGCCGTATCTCTTCTGCAAGGCGATGAAACCCGTGAGCTAAGCACGGAATGTGTAGAAATTTTTCATCCATAGAAGAATCGGGAAACAAAGATCTTATGGAATCATTTATGAAACGAACAACAGTTGAATGATTTGTTTTTTCTAGGATTTTACACCTAGCTAGATGATACCTCCCGCTATTAAACGAAATATGCACGATTTGGGAAAAAAGGCTGAAATATGCATTAACGTCGTAATTAGAGAGTTATATGCATTTGCATATGCGAATATGCGAATATGCGAATATGCAAATGCATATAATCCGATGTCTAGTAATCATGTATAATAACATTGAAACGAGGATAAAATATGGAGTACCACAGGGTACTGTACTTGGCCCAATTCTGTTTTTAATATATGTATATAAATGATTTATGTAATGTTGTAATCCCTGGTAATATTGTATCTTACGCTGATGATACAGTAATAATTGTAAACGGAAAATCCTGGCTTGAAACTTATTTAAATGCATCAAAATGTATTGCACATGTATCATCATGGCTAAATAGTAATAGACTCTTCCTAAACTACAATAAAACATTTTACCTACCATTTTATAAAAACAGTTAAAAAAACCCCCCAATAACCTTAAAATTAGAATTCATAATGCTAACTGTAATCAAGTAATATGCTCATCTTGCTCCGAAATTGGGAAAGTTGAAAAGATCAAATATTTGGGTATATGTATTGATACAAATTTAAACTGGCAATCACAAATTAATAATACCGTTTCTAAATTGAGATATCTTACGTACATATTTTACAGACTTAAAGAAGTATTGAATATTGACAAATTGAAAGTGATTTATTTTTCTCTGGTGCAATCTTCACTCATGTATGGAATAATAGGATGGGGTGGTGCGCTTGATGCTTTTATAAAACCTTTACAAACAACTCAAAATTATATTATCAAAGTTATGTATAATAGAATTAAAACATTTTCGACAGATGCTTTATACAAAGAATCTAAACTTTTCAGTCTCCGTAAATTATTTATACTGCTAACTATGAAATATATCTTTAAAAACATAAACAAATTCGAAAAAAATGTAAACAGAACCAATATTAGAAATAATAATGTATTCTATACCCCTCAAACACACACAAAACAAATGCAAACTCACAGCAGCTTTATTGGACCTCGTATCTTCAATAGTTTACCAAAAAATATTCAAGTTGCAACTAAATTTCCGCATTACATAAAATAGTTAAAATTATGGCTAAACCATACAGATGTAAAAACTCTCTATTTAGTTTTATATCACTTTCTCACAAACTTTACACCTATTATTACAATGTATACCTATCATTTATTACACTACACGTATTTAACCATACACTATTGTATACACTTTTGTACAAACTGTTAAAACAAATTTTGTTTTTGCTTTACATACCACTGTTTGTTTTTTTCTAGGTACTAAATAATATTTCAACTATATTACCCACGCACCTTAGTGCGCCTTAGTGGGTTCCCACATTATTGTTATGATTTTCAAAATATGTAAATATAAATTGTAAAATATGGGAAAGATAAAGGAATTTAAAAAAAAAACATAAGGTATATTTGCGGCACGTTCCATAGTGGAGTTTATTCCCGGTATTACTGTGCTGTGGACCATTATTCAGAATTGTAACGTTTCTTGAAACGGCTTTTGCCATTATTATAAGCAATAATTATCAGCCTGAAACACTCATCCACATTGAAAAATCTTCCGAGAAAAGATACATGACGCCAACGGGACTTGAACCCGTGTCCTCTCGATTGCCGGTCGATTGCTCTTGACCACTGAGCTATGGCGGCTTATCTCGTACCCGCCAAATGATTCAATATATGCTAGTGTTTCATTCAACAATTACTGCTTATTATATTTTTTCCACCTGAAAACAACCAACTTTATTTTTGCGAGAGAAACATTGTAAGTGTTAAGTCCCTCGCTAGGTGGCGTCGAGACAAATTATGTCTTCATTTATTGGGGAAATACTTAAACTTGTCAAATATTAATTATTATTTTTAATTGTAAAACTAACGTTTTTAAGACAAGATTTTTTATGCATAGCACAAAGGGTAACAATTATTATAAGCAATAATTATCAGCCTGAAACACTCATCCACATTGAAAAATCTTCCGAGAAAAGATACATGACGCCAACGGGACTTGAACCCGTGTCCTCTCGATTGCCGGTCGATTGCTCTTGACCACTGAGCTATGGCGGCTTATCTCGTACCCGCCAAATGATTCAATATATGCTAGTGTTTCATTCAACAATTACTGCTTATTATATTTTTTCCACCTGAAAACAACCAACTTTATTTTTGCGAGAGAAACATTGTAAGTGTTAAGTCCCTCGCTAGGTGGCGTCGAGACAAATTATGTCTTCATTTATTGGGGAAATACTTAAACTTGTCAAATATATAAATGAAGACATAATTTGTCTCGACGCCACCTAGCGAGGGACTTAACACTTACAATGTTTCTCTCGCAAAAATAAAGTTGGTTGTTTTCAGGTGGAAAAAATATAATAAGCAGTAATTGTTGAATGAAACACTAGCATATATTGAATCATTTGGCGGGTACGAGATAAGCCGCCATAGCTCAGTGGTCAAGAGCAATCGACCGGCAATCGAGAGGACACGGGTTCAAGTCCCGTTGGCGTCATGTATCTTTTCTCGGAAGATTTTTCAATGTGGATGAGTGTTTCAGGCTGGCTTTTGCCATGTTTGGTGACCAGGTACTTGAGTAGCCAAGTACTTCCCCACCTTCCAATTTCCTATATCCTTCCCACCCCCTTTACCTTCAGCTTCACATCATAAACCAATTGGGGATGACAAAGTCTTACTTGCTCCAGGCGGTCGGTACCCTTATTCGCATTTTTCTCTTTATTTTCCAATAAAGTTGCATAACTTGAATAAATTTAATAATGAAACATTTAAAAAAACAATTACATAAGTATAAAATAATAAAAAAAACAAATGTAAGTAACGAGCTGGTTGTGTGTGTCAGGTCCCCCCGACGTTGGCGATCACTCTTGAAAATGTCTCTCTGTCTTGCGCTGCCCGGAATAGCTCCTCCACACTTCTAATGCCGGTCCACTCTCGTATATTACGCAGCCAAGACATTTGTCTCCTACCAGGCCCTCGGCGACCCTCTATCTTCTATAATATAACTACTAATAAAATAAAAATTACTAATAAAATTAAAATACTTTTTAAATAAAAATACTTTAGAAAAAAAATAAATTACTAAAATACAACGGCAACCTTTGAAGTAAGTTTCTATATATACATAAACTTACTTCAAAAGTAAGTACTTTATATATAAAGTTACTTAGTTTTGTTTAGTGAAAGATGATTACAGCACAAGAGTCCTAGTTTATTTTACCGGTTTTGAAAACTATTCTAATAATCCTATTTTGGATTACGTACTCGTTCATCGAACACTTATTTATATAAAAAAGTACCTACGTCCTAAAGTTTTATGTAAACCCATTTAAAAATAATAATATTTAGAGAGGTACCGGTCGTTGTACTTACCTGTACTTCAAATATGAAAAGGGGAAAAAATCCCTTAGACTGTACTCTGATGACCTCTGATTGCATAGTAGTCCCTTCGCGAAGGTATATCTCGGTGCATTCATCTTTTTTGTGCAGTTCTTTTCACGACCAGTCCCATTGTGCCCTTTGTGAGGTCCGGAGATTCCACAATAAAATATTCATTATATTCGCTTCACAGAGTTTCACTGCATTCACGACTGCACAATTGTGAAAGTCCTGGTGCGAGTACTAAACCCTAATGACCTGGGACATTTCAAGACCTAAAAAGAGAGTTTAAAGGGAGTGTGGAGCTGACGTAAAAAAATACACGGTGTCTGGAAACGCGTAGTCAAAGCGGAATTGTGAATCTATATCACATTTTGAGTCGATTTTGTAATATTGCTTTTTTTGATTTGAACTTTCGTTTTCGATTAAATCCAGTCCAAAGTTGGACTTTTTTTGGTGTTTAAAAAAAATTGTACTGCATCGAAGCGTAAACCCGGCTAAATGCATTTTTAACCTTTTAGTTGCCGAAAAAAAGGAAAAAAAGTAAAAAAAAAACCCGAATGATTAGACAATTATTTTTTTAAAAGCTGTTGTAATTCATCAGCGTGATGTAGATTATAGATTCACAATTTTCCGCTCTTTGTGTGATATACGAGTTGTTTAATTTCTATATCTGCTATATAAACTTTCATTGATTTGGAGAAAACCGCAACCGCAAACAAATTGTCACATATCTAGCGTATATAAGTAATTACATTTCAATTCTTTGAATTATGAAATGGAGTAATATAACTCCGAAAAGTGTAATTTTTTTATGTATTTCTAGCATAATTTAAGTAATTTCGATAAATTAAATGGATACAGCGGATTTTGATACTCACTTCGTGATTTACTCACGCTATAGAGGCTCTTGAAACTCAACTGGCCTGACGCGCGAATTTCTAAACCCACCGTCTTGGCAAAATAATTGCTTGTGATTGGTTGAATTCCGATATAGGGGGGTTTTGTTAGTAACTTCTTGAATGATATAGCGGGTTTCGCTTATCACTCGCAATTTTATCATGGTTTTTGGTCGTGATAAGAAAGGTTTTGAAACTCAATTTTAGGTTCATCTTGTTCCTCGCAAAAATGTGAACAAGATGTCATACTCAGATAGTTTCGTCAAAAAATCGGATACAGCAGGTATTGAAATTATAGGACTCATATATTCACCAGTTTTCCGCTTGAACTTCGAGTTTCTGGATACCGTATACAAAATAACCTATCTTTTTTTTTTACATTTTTCCATTCAAATAAGCTCAGGAGTCGCTGGATCTGTCGGTTATGTCTTAGAAGGAAACCGTATAAAAGAGAACACAATAAAATAAAAGGTGAGGTTAGGCGCGGCGTGTTTTTTTATTCATCACTTTTCATCGTGTTCTGTTTTGTCCCTGTTCTTTTCTATATACATGGAAGGGTGTTCGTACACCCTTATTTTATAATAACGTGTAGGTTGTCCAACGTAAATGTGAACGCAAGTGTATATTTTTTTATTAATGTTGCTGTCAGTCGTGCTCCTGTCACTTTTTGTTACGTTTTATAGAAAACGTGATCAAATGCCTTTAAGGCCAGTACCCACGCTCGTTCATGTTCGTTTTATGTTCATTCGAACATGTTTCAAGTGTGTACGTCTCGTTTGATGCTTTTATGTTCGATATACGAGTAGAGTCGATGCGAAAAAGACTGACGGCTATCATGGTGGAGGGGCCCGGCTCTCGACTAGCAATCCGGAGGTTGCAGGTTCAAATCCCAGATTGCGCAAGTGAATTTTATTTAATTGATTTGTGTTTTCATAATTTAATCATTTAAAATTAATAATGTACATTTGCGGCACGTTTCAGAGGGAAGATACTCTCAGTATCGCCCTGGTGTAATACCACAATTCATAAATGAAACGTTGCTTGAAATGACTCAAGACGTGTTTGGTGACAAATCTGAATAGCCAGGTACTTCCCCATGTACTTCTCCTCCCTGCTTATCTTCAGTTGTATAAGATATACCAATTGGGGATGCCATAGTCTCACCGGCTCCCGGCGGTTGGGAGCAGTTAGGAATTGTGCGGTATTCACTTGAAAAAAAATCAAGGTCCGTAATTATTTCTCGATGTTTGACAGAAATATTCGATTTGACTGAGCGTCTTGGTGATGCATCTAAGGCGCCTGCATAGTTCCATGTCAACATGTTCGATCGAAACAAACCTACGAGCGTGAAATGCGTGTGTACATAGCTTTAGAGATTGTGATGAAAAAATATTTTACCTGAGTCATATAATGTTGTGGATTTATTAATTGATTTCACCATAAAAGAACCAGTCATAATGTATTTTATTTGGATGGGGGGTTAGTCTGTGTTCGAGAAAAGTTCTTTTTATGAACCCCTATCTTTTGTTCAGTCTATTTTGAAGGTTGTCATATAACGCATCCGCGAGAGCATGAAACTGAAGGGAGACTCAAAAAACTCAAGAACGAGTCGTAGAAACGTCTCATGTGACTAATGTCAACCGTGTACAAACGTTGGGCGCGTGTTTGGCGTGTTTCCCGACTATGCGCCGGTGCCGAGGGGACCAATAACGCTAGTTCCTCAGAGCATCTTCTATTGTAATACCGGTAGAATAAGGAGAGCATTCCCACCTGACGCCTATACTCTAAAGATTGCAATCCGTCTGTTAAGATGGAAGAATCTATCAAACGGACCGCCCGTTTCTGCACAGAGTCAAGGGACGCATAAATCCATTCCTCCCCCTGCGGTGGCGAGCAATCAGTCTCTCCCGATCCGGCCCGCCACGCAGTAGGTGGGCAAACATATCCACTACCAAGACCTAAACAAACCTCACCCCACGAACCCGAGGTTAAATCTACTAAGGTACCAAAGGTTGGATATCGAATAAATGGTTCCCGGGGCGGCGACTCCAAACAAGTTTCGCGATTAGGTACCACGTACATTATTATTATAGAAAATAAACGGGGCATTGCATAGAAACATGCCAACTATCGCCGAGCTCATAACACATATTGTATCTGTATTTCCCGCTAAGCCCTTGCATACTGCTTGCTAACAACGTATGCAGGGACATTGGAGGTCTAGTTTCGTTATCAAATGTAGAGTCGTTTATACCAAAAAAATTAGAGTCCTTGCAAGAGCCTTGAAGGGGTAACCATCTGTTACCTATACCAGGGCGGGTATGTGGTGGGTCCTCCAATGCTATCGCCGAGCTCGCCCAAACTGCACGGAATATCAAGTGGCGGAGCCAACGAAATTTATGCGTTTTGTGTGGGTAGAAAAAGGAGGGGCCCCACTGTGCTTTGCTCAATGAGATTTGCAGTAATATGTACAGGAGACACTTTTTTAAACGAGGTTTCATACTAATAATGGTTCGTGACCCATCTCCCTTGAGATAGCAGTGCAAACGAACGTCATACGTATGCGCTGATGTAATCTTTTTTAGTGGGCAAATGTATATTTGCTTTATTTTTTAGTAAGATTGGTCCTTAAATTTTTTGTAGTTTCTACTATTATGTTAGGATTTTTTTGTATTTTAATATGACATTGAAAAATATGACCTCAGCGATATATGGTATTACGTACACCATTATAAAGCTTAAAAATATTAATACACAGAATTATATGAATTCTTAAAAAGGATTATATTATAATGTGATGCTAATCTTACATCATGTTTGAGTTTGGTTAATATTCCATTGTTCGAAGTTCGGTATATTATTTCCCGATAACAATTGTGTCCCACTGCCAACGCAAGATTATATTTCAGTAACGGATTGAGTTTAACTATAGAATTATTTTGCCAGGAGTAGTTAGTGTGCAAAATTGGAATATTCCAGCATTAGGTATGTTAGATATTAAATATCACATTCAATTTGGCTGAATGTCATTCTTCAGTTGAACATTTTGTGGCAATTGAACGAATTCACAACAAGTCATCGCGTAGAGACATATATAATAACATAATCAACCCATCCAGACGGAGATTTGAAACCGCGTTCCATTTGTTTCGGGGTACATAGGTATATGTTGGTGAGACGAGGATGTCGCGTTCGACAGTGGAACGATGCTCACTATTTTTGCTGAACCTTTCCGTTCTGAGAATTTACAATTTTCTGCAAAAACTAATTCTGGTGTAGGTATATAGCAAATATTTCAATGAATATTTACAAATTATTTGTTTATAAATATCCATGGGTCACCGTTGCAAAATTGTAGGTACCTTCTCATAAAAGGCGAGCTATTTGACATGCAAAGCATAGGGGGAACCACTATACAAACTTCAAAATATTTTATTTTTCTTATCGCACGGTGTTAACGTGGTATGGTTGAATGTCACAGGTAGTATTCTGGATTCACAAGCCACACAGTTTAAGAGATGTTTAAATAATCGTCAGCCAATCATGTGTTAATATTTTCCTGATAAACGATAGGCTTATAGCTTATTAGCGTGTTATTTGTGTACGTCAAAAAGAAGCATTTTACTAATTTCAATGCTTATCAAGTAAATACAAAGGAAATCTCGGATCTTATTAAATCTCTCAAACCAAATTGCGCGATGGGACCGGATAACATTTCCAATCAAATACTGATAAATCTACGAGAATACATACTTATACCGGTTCAACACATTTTCAACCAAAGTTTTAGGCTCGGAATTGTCCCTGATCATTTAAAAATAGGATGTATCACTCCAATACATAAATCGGGAGACAAAACTCTGATATTAAACTACAGACCAATCACTCTGCTAAACTCACTATCTAAACTTCTAGAAAAAGCCATGAAAAAAAGATTACTTGCGTACCTTGAAAAACACAACCTGCTCTCAAGCCGCCAATTTGGATTTCGTGCCAAAATGGGTACAGAAGATGCTTTATCAGAATTAACCAACTACATAGTGAAAAGCATAGATGGCGGATCAACGGTGATAGGGGTATTCTTAGACCTAGCAAAAGCTTTCGACACTATTTCGCATAACTTATTACTACAAAAACTCAAAAATATCGGTATAACTGGTCAACCGCTAAAATGGTTTGTCAGCTACATTGAAAAGAGACAACAAATAGTAAAAATAAATAAATACAGCAGTGACAAAGCAGATATCAGGTATGGAGTACCGCAAGGCAGCGTCTTGGGTCCCATACTATTCCTCACTTATATAAATAGTCTAACTGAGATAAACCTAGGAAAAAATGAGTACAAAGTAATCAGTTATGCAGACGACACTGCAATTTTGTTCAAGGCACAATCATGGGAAAAGGTATTCAAAAACACAGAAACAGGGATGACTGTAGTAAATAAATGGCTACAAAATAATCTACTAACACTGAACATTTCAAAAACAAAATATTTAACTTTTAGCAAAACAAAGGCTGGTCAACCACATAGCCAACCACAACTACATCTTAACCCCTGCACCAATATTTCGTCAAATAACACATGCTGTACTTGTGACAAAATTGTTTATGCAGACAATATCAAATATCTAGGTTTAACTGTTGACCATAAACTAAAATGGGATCTCCATATTAATATATTATCAAAAAAATACGAAAATTATCATACATCTTCAAAACAATACGAAACATCATGTCATTAAATCAACTAAAAAATATATATTTCGCACTCTGTCAAAGTATTTTAACATATGGAATTTCAGTTTGGGGAGGAGCAGCAGATACTTACCTCAATTCTCTTAAAATAAATCACAAAACAATAATTAGAATTATGTTTTATAAACCTTACCAACATCCGACGGAACAGCTAATGATCAAAAACAAATTACTAGACGTAAATAAACTATTCATAAGGAAGATCATTTACAAAAACTGTATCAAAACTTCACATCTCCACATACCTCCCTCGCAAAACACAAGAGCAAAAATTAATAAGCACTTTCAAGTTCCCCATATCAAATCAACTTTTGCAAAAAAACACGAATCTTACCTAGCACCACACATTTTCAATACCTTCCTAACACAAACAAAAACTTACGTCACCCCAAATAATTTGAATTGGCTTTTCAAAAGATTTGTAATATGGTTGAATGAAAAGGAAAGAACAGACATTCAAAATATTCTAAATAAATAACATTTCATACAAGTTCTCACGAAATTATATAATATTCAAATAAAACAAATACGAGAAACTGCAATTTTGTAATATTAATTATTATGATTAATTATTAATTATTACTTCTATTATGTAACCGCTATATTCAACTGTCACAAAAATTTAATTTACTTTTATCTAAAAAACAAAGTATGTATGTAAATATTTAATATACCAACATATAATTTATCTTTTTTATCTTTTTACATACATATATATATTTGTTTAAATACACACATTTCTTTTGGAACAAACATAATATGTGATTTACTCGCCTCGGAACAGACTTTGTCTAGTGAGGCGGGTAAAAGAAAAGAAAACAATGTAAATAACCATGAAACTAAATAAACGCCCGGGTTGCCGGCACTGAAACTGAAAAACTGAAAATTACACAGTATAAGTAATTATCCTAACTACACAGTATAAGTAATTATCCTAATTACACAGTATAAGTAATTATCCATCTATAACGTATGCAGAGGCTATAAGCCTTCGTATTTCCTCCCTCATTTAATCCTAGCACCTTCAACTCGCAATATTAACCAACAGGGCGGCGATATAATTCCCTGGTATAAAGTACACAGTAAAGATTGGGTAGCGCTTGTGAGGTTTAAAACAAATAATTGGTTTTGAAGTACGAGTGTTATGTTCATTTTTTGCCAACAATTTCTATGTTTTTTTAACAAACTAACTTTTAATAAACCACAATTGCAAACTAGCTTCCCCAAAAAGAAAGCCACTGCCTATCACAGTGTGAAATATCTCATTCCGCACACACATCTATTGTTAGAACTGTGTGTTTACTATAACTCGCGTTGAAAGATATAAGATTAGACCCTTAATTTCACGGTCTTATACCACCGCATTATTCTAAGCGAACGATTTGTCAAACGCAGTCATTCAAGTGACATAAGACGATACGTAGACAACAAATTAGCAAACATCGTCAACGACAAAATTGTGCTGTGCAAACAAAACTAGCGAAATGTGTCTTGTAAACAATTTCATATCTAATACTTATGTTACATGAGATAGTTTTGAATTAAAAATTACTAGCATTTATGAAGGTGGTGAAAGGTGAAAGTGATAAACGAGTTAAAAATGTCTTTTTTCCTGTGAAGTATTATGCTTTCTGAATTGGCTGATTCCATTTTTGGTGTTGTTAATATTGGTATAAGAATGACATATTACCCTCTCGTAGTAATAATACCAAGGTTATGCCTCTTCTCGAGGGTGGAGATCATCTAGAATCTAGATTCTAGATTCTAGATGTTAACAATTACAGACCCATATCTTTGCTCATATTCTCCCAAAAGTAATAGAGTGGTTGATTAATTCAAGATTAATAGAAACACATAGAAAAATACAAAAATCTTTCCGACAATCAATTCGGTTTCAGAGAGAATAAAGGTTCGAGTAATGCTAAATTAAAAGTACAGACCAAAGTTATAAGCGCACTTGACTATGGAAACCGAACTATATTGGTATTTTTCAACTTATCAAAGGCATTTAAATTATTATCTTTTGGCATTAATAATATTATATAGCATTGGGTTGATTTAGATCTTATCTTAGTGAGAGACCACAGCAAGTGCAGATAAATACAATGTTAATCAATGGTAAATCAAGATATTTTGGAGTCCCTTAAGGTAGTGTGCTTTGGCCAATATTGTTTCTAATTTATATAAGCGATTTATACAGTCCGAATATTCCAGGTAAAATTTTTAGTTTTGCAGATGATACTGCCTTATTATTTGAGGGTAAAACTTGGGCTGAAACTTTTGACAAATGTGATACAGGCTTAAAAGTAGTTAATAGTTTGCTGAAAAATAGAATTTCAACTTTGAACATACAAAAAACTAAATATATCACTTTTAGCATTTCATATAAAAAACAGTCTTCTGCCACTCATATCTTGATTATACATGATTGTTTGCAAACATGTTACTGCAACCCATTAGAAAATGTTGACACCTGTGTAAAAATAATCTCAGTCTCTACTTGCGATCCTGCATAAAGACTAATAGATATCCAACTCATTTACTTTATAAGGAGTGTGATGTCATGAATGTAAAACAGTTACAAAATATAATAATTCATGACATTGATTGCAAGAAATATTAATATAACAACATTGTTATTTCAAGATATTATTTTGTTCAAATTAATTTTTATTTATTTGAATTCAAATGGTGCCACAAAATAAGTTTGCTGTGTTAGAAGAAATATTATTTTTATTATTTTGTGTTATTTGTAATTCTTTGTAAAATTATTAACTTCATCACAGGTTAGTGAGGTTAAACAAAATAGATGGGAGGATGATGTCAGGAAGGATGCAAGAGCATTACTCCATGTTGCAGATTGGAAGACGACGGCCGAAGACAGAGGGCGGTGGAGGCTTATTTTGAAGGAGGCCAAGGCTCGAAATGGGCTGTAGCGCCATTGAAGAAGAAACAAAATAAATATAAACAATAATACCGTGTAAAGAAACAATAAATAAATAAAACACCTAATAATACAAATGTATTACAAATAATCTCCCCTAAAACAGTTTCCCCAGAAACTAAAGTCGTCAGCATACCGGTTCTACCACGATTGTTAGGTACAATTTGAGTTGCAAATGAAGTTTTCACCATTCCTATGGCATACTCGGTACATACATTATCAATAATTCTCCATTTATCTCCACCGAATCATTGTTGAGACTAAGCCGCCCATATGTCGGGGCCTCGGGGTTTCACGAGGGTTGGAACGTGAAATGTCAGTGTATATATTGATATACTTACACAGATGTAAATAAACTAACTGGCACATTGTTTAGTTCATGATGTTCATATTTTTGACCTTTGATAGGCTTGAGAATTTCTTATGTTGGTAATTCTTAACAAGAAGTTGGGAATCTACTTTGCGAAAGTATATCCATAAGCGCCGTTCTGTCTTGTTTCATAATGAATGTATAATTCTCAATTAAGCTTAGCTCTGTGAACAATTGATCTCGGGTCCAAAAAGTTACTATGATTCTAATTTTTTCTTATTTAATAAATCAAAACCAAATTTCCTCTGAAATCACAAGATTCGTGAGTAGGTATTTAAATACCTAGTCATAAAACATGTAATATTTTAAAGGATATTTTTTTGTTATTTCTAATGAGGAATTATATAATTTGTCCAAGGAAAAGTCATTATCTGACAATTTTTTTTTCAAACTTTCTTCAGGCCGGTAGGTACAATTTTGAGAAGTTCAGCTAAAATTAGCCACCTAGTCAAAGCTGGCCATCTAGTTAGGCTTGTTTGAATAATAATGTTAACCAAACCAGTCAAACTGAGCCATTTAGTCAGAGAATGGCTTTCTTGAAAAATATGTGAATGCAGCAGATTTTCACTTTAATATTCTCTTTTCTACCATTCTTAACATAAAATTTATCAATAAAAAATCCTGTTGAAGAAAAGAGACATTTTTAAGATATTTTTAGATAAAACCTCAAATTATGATATCTAATATAAAAATATACTTTAATTAGGTGTTCGGAAGAGGTAGGAACGAATGTAAACTGAACATTGTAAATATATTATTATATATATTCCGGTATATTTGTACATAATCCTAACCATAAAGCTGAAAATCTATTTCATAAATCTCCCAAATCTCACAAACAATGAGCATTGTCGTAATCAAATATTCGCACAGCTCTCTACATCTGAATTTAGCCCCACAACGTCATTGATACTTTGAAACATTGAAACATTTGTTCCACGTTTTCAATTCAAAGGAATTAAGCTTTTCTTTAGTCTTTGGACAAACTGGACTCTGCAATAAATTAGCTAAAATTAAGTGCATTCTATTCGGATTTTCTGTTCCAGCGTCATTGAAAACGTTAGCATTAAAAACGTGTAGGTAAAAGCTTTGGCATGTAATTTAGCTGCACACGACGCATGTACACGGGTGAAATATTATAGCCTGTATCGTGGCGTAAGTAACGTTTAACGTTAATTAATACAAGGCCGTTGGTTTTTGCTGAAACAACTCTGCCGTGTTGGAAAACTACGATCGATCCGAAATGTGTGCTGGAAAGCCGCCTGCCAACATATTCAACTAGACATCAGTGGCGTGCGGTCCACCTTTATAAGTAGGTACCTGCCATATAAGTACGGCATAATGAAAATAAATAAAAATACATGTTTTCCTCCGTGAGTACTGAGTATGTAGGTACCAACTTCAACTTTTAAAAATTCGAACTGATGGATGTATTGAGATTTTATAGGTATATATTTTTTCAACTAAAACATTAATAATCGGTAGGTATTGGACAGTTAGGGGTGGGTGAGGTATTGGTCGGTTACTCGGAGGAGTGGCCAGTGAAATATGAAATCTGGAAGATCTTTTTTTTTATCTGATTTTGTAGAAAAAAAAATTGAAAACCGAACAAAAAATATATCAAAAATAAAAATATAAATCGAAGACACCAGAATTTAATTTTCATTTCTTACTTCAATTAATGTAATGGTTGAAGTAAGGCAAGTACGTCCCTTAACACCACAAAAATATAATTATTATAAGTAATAATTATTAGCTTGAAACACTCATCTACATTGAAAAAATCTCTCGAGGAAAGATACATGCCGCCGACGGGATTCGAACCCGCGTCCTTCTGATTTCCGGTCAAATAATTCAATATATACTCATTCAACAATTTCTGCTTATTACATTTTTTACGGACGCGGGTTCGAGTCCCGTCGGCGGTATGTTTCTTTTCTCGGAAGATTTTTTCAATGCAGATGAATGTTTCAGGATAATAAAATTATTACTTATAATAATTGTTACCCTTTGTGTTATGCATAAAAATCTTGTCTTAAACATTAGTTTATCAATTGGAAATAATAACAAAAATGTAATTATTTTTTTAATGTGAATACCGCATAAGAGCCTCAGCTGCCCCCAACCGTCTGGAGACAGTTAGACCATAGCATCCCCAATTGGGGTATGTTGTGAGGCTGTAAGTAATGGGGGTGGAAGGAGATGGGGCTGAGAGGAAGGAGATAAAATACCTGCCTATTCAGTTATTCAGATCTTGTCACGAAATATTTTTAAAGCCATTTCGAGTAACTTTCCAATTCTGAACGGTGGTTCTTTAACTCCAGGGCGATACTGGGAGTATCTTTCACTCTGGAAAGTGTCGCAAATATACTAAGCGTTATTTTGAATGATCAAATTGTGAAATTAATAAATTGCAAAAATTAATGTATTATTTTTATTGAATTAATTTTATTGCCAAAAAAGAAAACAAAATTATCAGATATAATTTACGTCACAAAAAAATGTGTTGTTGAAATAAAAAAAATAACCTGGTAAAGATGAAAATGTGATATTATCAGTAACTTAAAACCACAACGACAAAAGCGTAGAAAGAGACAATGATCTCTTTTATGCAGGCAATACTTATTTTCTTGTCATTTAATAAAATGGGCTTCATAATCGAAAATTGTTTAGTTGAAATAAAAACAATAAACTGGTAAACTATGAAAAGATACTAATAGTGCTAAGATGCTAATAATACATAAAATCACCCAATGAAAAACAGTAGAAAGAGACAATGATCACTTTTGTGCGAGCGGTAGTTATTTTTCTTGTTCTATAATAAAATCTGAACAGTTGTTGCAATGGGCTTCATAATTCAAAATCGTTCTTGCAAATAAAATAAAGATTTCATCAATTGTGTTTTCTATTGAGTCAAAGTTTTTATGTGAATTTTTCTATCTGCCAACCTCTGCGGGGAAACGTCGAGTGAACCAACTAGATACATCAGAGTAATATATACTCTCAAAATTGTAAGACCACCATTCAGAATCGAAGCGTTGCGTTGCTTGAAAGCTTAGTCGAGTTTAGCGGCCAGATTTGATTAGCCAGGTTCTTCCCGACCTTCCTCTTCACAATTCCCCCATTACCTCCAACCCAACATCATACTCCAATTTGGTATGCGATAGTCCTACTTACTCAATTTTAAAAGGTATTCCAAATTCCAAGAATATAAATGCCACCGGACGCCACTAATTATATATTTATATATATGTAAGTACCAACTAATCTGTATTTGCGAATAGACCGACTTTTTATATAAGACCACTCTGCGAAAAGGCCGATTCCACCCTTAACAAAATAAGGTTCGAGCTACTGTTAACGGTAGTAAGCTTTTGATTTAGTACCAAAGTTTTCCCATCTTGCTGGCACCGCTATACATATATTTGAAGGTCACTGTCAATGCACGTTGCAGCATTGAGAGTCTTCCAATATTCAGTGGAAACAATGGCGAATGGCGACCAGTTATTGTTGCTTATATGCGCTACAATATATAGCTTGCAATTTGCATATTATTGACGTTTAGTGAGAACCGGTTCCTCCCAGACACGTTTTCATCCCGCGCGTTCACGTGAGAGGTGAAAATGAATTAATAATTAAATTAATATATTCGATATCCGATTACACAGTTGTCGACAGTACATACCTTCGCCAGGGAGCATTTTTGACGTTACATGTGATATCTTCACCAATGCTTCAACGTAGACCGGGTCTGATCACAAGTAAGATACTCTCAGTATTGCTCTGGTGAAAGGCTACCATTCAGTATAGAAACGTTGCTTGAAATGGCTTTAGCCGATTCCTCCCCAAACAATTATTCCACAAAAAAGAGGTGAATTAACTATGTATATCGCAAACTTTTGAATTAAAAACTTCTTTAGCATCGTTGTGATTTGAAACTAGATGAAACGGAAACGAGCGACACTAAAAAGAGACAAACACATACATCTATAGAATTTAGTCTGCGAGAAAATGAGATATTGAGATGAACTAATCTAAACTAACTAATAATGTCCTTTTTGTGCGGTGTTTCGTACCCTATCGGCCTTCGCTTTGTGCGGTGCCTCGTAGAATATATTTAAACTTGGTAACAATACTATTGTTGACAGTAGATACTATTGGTAACGATACTCTGCATTTGTCTCATTCTCTCGAAGTTTAGTTTTCTGAAGGTTTCTCTTCTACCGCGTGTGAACGCACACATGTTTTTTTTTACCATTTTACTCATTCATTTGAATACATTAAGACGTGTTTTTCTGGTTCGATTTCTTCACAGCTTCAGCACGTTGTTTTTATCATTATTATAATATAATATTATAGGATCTTGTGAAGAAACACTCAACTTTTTTCGGAGCTATGTATGCCAAAAAACCGTCCTTTTTATTTTGCTGTACGCCCAAAAGCTTCAACTAGGCATAATATATTTGTCCAACGCAAATACAGAAACATATTTCTTTTCTTCGGTCTGCCAAAAATTAGGCTCGGGTATTTAATCAGTTTGGTTATGAAAACATCAACTATTAGGGTAAAATTTTGGGTACAGCTTACAATTTTTACTAGCAGAATTTGGCTGGTAATTTCGCTTCGACCCTTGAAAACGAAACAACAAAATTTCTGAAATAGTTTTCCATTGTTTTGGATGCGAGAATTCAACTTAAAATGGAAAATCAGCCTTCAAAATAATAGGAATCTACGCCGAAACAAATGCGAAATTTTAGTAGTTTAAAGTTGGCCTGTTTGTTTCGCAATTTCGCAAGGGAACCTTTATTTTGCCAATTAACTTGATAGCATTATTTGCCACTTCCACCGGTTTTTGCCCCATTTATTCAGGTTAAGATCATTTTATATTAAGCCCACAGTGAAAGGTAGAAAAAGTGTTTCAGTAACTATCACGTTTCCGAAATTAAAGTAAAATATGAACCTATCTAAAGTCGACGGGGATAGGTATCGTAAGGTTCGGCGTCTTGCTTTATCCTTCCGTTGGACTATTAACTTGTTTTTGTTTCTCCTCACAATGTAATGAATATAATGGAGTTTTTTGATTTTAATACAATTGTTACGCCATTTTATATATATAATAAGTTGAAAGGTTTAATTCCTTTCTATTAATGTATAAATAAAACACTTGTATTGCAAAGTTTTTTTAACAAAGAAACGACATTTATGTTTATTTATATCACTTTCCTTTGAATGGTTTCTTCTAATAAAATCTCATATTTTACAATCAAATAATAGAATAACAAAATAAATGACAATCGATGATTGCATTCTAACTGACACTATAGGATTCAAATTTAAAGGGAATATATTTCCTTTACATCTCCTTCCCCCCGGGAAAGAAAATTATTGCAAAAATTTTCATTCATTTTCGATATCCTCTTCATGGTTCATCAATGCAGGTGCTGGAATTAACTTCGAGATGTGGAAAAAATTTGATTCTAATTTTTTTCGTCCAGTATTTATCTTGTAGATTGAGTTCGATAATTTTTCTATGATTTTGTAGGGTCCGATTCTCAATTCGTCGAGCTTCTTCCTGTTAAGTTTGTTTCCATTCTCCACAAAAACAGTATCACCAACTTTGAAGTTGATGTCTCCTAGTTTTATCATAAATTATCTTGTTATAATTATGTGACTTTATAGTATTTTCCAGAGCTTTTTTTTTGTCTTGAATCAAATCGATGTCAGTCTTCTTAAGTTTTAACTCATTTGGCAAAATCGTAACATCTGTGCCGTTAAGTAGGTATTGAGGCGCATATCCAGTGACAGTGTGCTCCGTTTCATTATAGTTTTTTACACAATCACGGGCTATAGTTGTCCAAGCCACTTTTGAGTCATTTTCGTTGATTTTGCATCAAATTTCCTTCACATATATAACCTTTACGGTTTTTCTACAGTCAACCCGCAGAATTCTAAGGAAGCTCTTACAACAAAAGTAATAATCCACACAGACTCATATTTTGTTTTAGGCCACGATTACATAAGTGCTCCAAACCATACCATTGCGAACCATTACTTGTTGATAGGCTCTATTCATTCTCCTCTACGGGAAAGAAATATATTTTTCTAAAAACCTCATTAATCAGTTTGGGGAATTTACAAACATATCTGTTATTTAATAGCGTGTCCTTCAAGTTGCAAACTTTATCATAAGTTTATTTAATCGATGCGTTGATTTGGAACCAAGATAATATTAAATTTAGTAATTCATGTATTTGTGTTCTATATTCTTACTGTTTTTCTTATTTAAAATTGAATGTTTTGTGAATATTTCACAACTTCATTGCTCATGATGTAAATGAGGAAGGTTAAATAGTTTTTCACATTAGCTCCAGGGCCTGTTTCATCTTTGGGGATGCTGCGTGAAGGATATTTTTAAAGAGAGGAAGGAAAGGAAGATCTGGGGGGTCAGTGTGTCGAAGGGTCAAAAGTCCTGCTAGAGAGGAGAGGTAAAAAGGTCTCCTTCAACTTGTCTCTCTAAATCCGTCCCGATACATGCTTGAGCAGACGCTTCCGTCGCCAAGATACAAATATAGCAAACCACTTGGGTGACGAATAACAGAGTTGTTGGTTATCCAATGATCGGTTCCTAGGGCGGCGGTACCCATACCTGGCGCCCAGTTGCGTTGGTCTATAAAATCCCAACACAAAATGCTGTCCGATTGTCATGTCACGACGCTCGTAGTTACAAAACTTAGAGTCGAATTTGAGCCAAAATATCTAACCAATTTTTTTTGGCAAATAAATATCTGTGCTACTTTAATTATTGTGTTTTAAATTATAAAAAATAGGTCTATAAAGAATTCGATTTTCATAGCTTTAGGGGCTACTTTGACAATTATTTGTGAGTTAATGATGATTACTAAAAATAATAATTTTGCCCTATCTACTACGCAAATATAATTATATACAAATTAAAAAAAGTTTTTGATGGGCTTACATTTAAATTAAAAACGCAAGTAAAAATTTTCATTTCTTTACTTCTGTAAAGTTTAGAAAAAAATTGTCTTCTCATTCTTGATACAATTTCTAAAAAAATATAAATCCCAGTTGCAACCATTATCTTTTATTAGTTTTCTGTGTCTTGTAGTATTTCATATTATCGTTTAGATTATTAGTGTTATCTTCTTATTCAAATCAATAAAATATAAATCTATTTAACTGTTATCTAATATTGGTAACCGGATAACTCAGAATCATGCAACTTCAACACCTCCTATGAAGAGTCATTACAAGTGATGAAAAAAAATGGTTAAATAAGTTGCGTTAAGGTAGGTTATGTGTTATTTTTCAATGCTTTTATGACTTCAAAGGGGTGTTGAAATTGCATGATTCTGAGCTGTCATTGAGGCCTAATATTTGAATATGTATTTAATTTAAAAAAATGATAGAACTCGATATCACAGTATTATGAAATATTTTTCCACCGACAACAATATTATAACGTTGAATAATTGGTTTCCAACGAAAATTGGTTCTTAGAAATTGCTGAGGTTTAACTATAAGTATTTTTCGACACATTCGACCTCCTCCAATCTTCAATGTCGAATCGCTGTTTTTTTTCATTGTAATGAGCACTGCGGATAATTTGTGCATGTTTACAAAAGATAAACGTGCGTTGGGTTGATATCCAATTACAGAATACGTAAATAGTATTACTGTAAGCACCTTGTAACCAGACACGTTTGGAGGCACCTGGCACTATGCTCACCCCGGGTAGAAACGGAAAACTCATTTAAAACTTTACTTGCTGCCTATCATATTTGCGTTTGCCTGAAAAATTAACGATTATTCTTCATTAGTTCTACATTTGGGAGGCGGATATGGATACCGCCGCCCCGTTAACTATTTATTGGATAACCAACACCCCTGCCATAGCTCACCCCAAGTGGTTCGCTACATTTGGTGTCTTAGCAGGGGAGCCGGGGTGCTTGGGGTGAGGTCTGTCTAGGTCTTGGCGGCTAAAGCGTTTGTTCACCTAATGCATGGCGAGCCGGATCGAGAGAAATTGGTTGAGGGAGACCTAACCTGGATCTTTCCGGTCGGTCTCTTTCGACCCATCGCCTTGCACTGCAGTTGGAGGGATGGATTCATACTCGTAGACACATTGACCCCCAGATTCCTACCCACCCACCATACCATTTTCCTTCCCAGAACTTCCTTTTCTTCCTTTTTCTAAAAAGACCCTCCACACAGCATCCCCAAATATTTTTTTTTTTTTTTTTTTTTTTTTTTTTTTTTTTTTTTTTTTTTTTTATTTAGTAACTATATAATATTTTTTACATTTTTATATGAAACATGTTAGTTAGATGTATATATGTATAAAATAGAAAATATATTCGAAGTCCTCCTCACTAGGAGATCCTGTGCTGAGGGGGACTATGCTTTGGATAAGTTTTTCAGCGACTTCTATGGTTTAACTTGTTTGGATAAGGTTTTCCAGAAACTTCTATGATGTTTTAAGTATACTAGTAAGGTCATTTTCCGGTAGTTCCTTCAGCCAACATTTAATGTCCTTAATGTAGCTGTTTTTTGTTTTAATTTGTTTGATACTAAGTGGGAGTTTGTTATATAACTTTACTGCTAAAAATTCAGAACTTCTTTGACCAAATGAAGAGTTACACTTTGGTATATTAAGTGTGTCTGTTTGTTTCGCTCTGGTTTTATGAGCATGTGATGTTTCTTTCTCTAGGTCGTTTTTGTGGTGATGTACTAGAATGTTTTTGGCATAGATTTTCTGTATGCTTGGAACTTCAAACTGTTTAAAAATTTCTGTTGTTGACGTCCTTATGGGGACCTTTAGAATGGTCTTTATGATGCAATTCTGAGTTATCTTAAGTTGTTTTAAGTGATTAGATGCTGCTGAGCCCCATCCTATTACTCCATATTCCAATCGAGAGTGGAATAAAGCATAATATACTCTCTTTAGATCCCTCATTGACAAGATGTTTCTTAATTTTTTGAAGAAGTAGATGAGTTTTGTTAGCTTTTTTGAGGTAAGATCAATGTGTGAATTCCACTGTAGTTTTTCATCAATTTCAATCCCAAGATATTTAATACTTTTTGTTTGGGATATAGACGGGCAGGAACATTGTGGAAAAGTATTTTGACATTCATGTAATTTGAGGGTATGCACATTCATTGGTTGTCCTCTTTTGTTTTTGGAGAAAGTGAGATATTTAGTTTTATTTACATTTAATGTAAGGGAGTTTACTTTTAGCCAGTTTTGAAGTACAGCCAGGCCATGTTCCGCCTCCTTGTAAGTTCTTGTCCAATCTTGTTCGTGGAATATAATAACAGTGTCATCTGCAAAGCTCATTATGTTTCCATTTATGGGAAGATTCATAAGGTCATTTATATATATCAGAAATAGTATAGGTCCTAATACGCTTACCTGGGGGACCCCGAATTTAATTGGAAGAGATTTGCTCTTTCTTTTACCAATTTGTACAATTTGTTCTCTTCCAGTTAAATAACTTCTAAGTAGGTTTAGAGTTGTTTCAGTTATTCCATTTTTTTTTAGTTTTAAGTACAGTATTTTATGATCAATTGTATCGAAAGCTTTTTGAAGATCAATGAAAACTGCTAAGCATTTTTTGCCTTCATCCAGCTTTCTAATAATTGTATTAGTTACATTAGCTATAGCATCACCAGTACCCAGGTTTTTCCTAAAACCATACTGCGTAGGTGATAATATTTTATTGGTATCCAAAAATGTAAGAACTTGTTTTTTTATTACTTTTTCCAATATTTTCGATAGAGGAGTTAAAATACTAATTGGTCGATAATTTGAAATATCATTTTTGGGACCATTTTTATATAATGGTATGATCGTAGCAATTTTAAGACAAGCGGGAAAAACACCTTTAGATATTGATAGATTTACAAGGTATGTCAGTGGTTGAATTAACTCATTTTGTAGGTATTTAATTGATTTGCTTGATATCAATTCATTTCCCGATGAGGTATTTATGTTTAAGGAGGTTATAATATTTCTTATTTCGTCACTTGTTATCTTGACTATATTGAGGCTGTTTTCATGATTTACATCATCATTTCTCATTGTGTTTTCGACAGTATTAGAATTTTGTTTAATTTTATTTGCAAGGTTAGAGCCTATATTGCAAAAGTAGTTGTTTATAAAGTCAAGAAGATTGTCTGGGTGTTTCGTAAAAGATGTGGGAATTCCATCAATGTTTAATTCTTTAATGTTTTTGTCTTTATGCGATGCTTTAGTATTTGTAATTTCATTTATGATCTGCCAGAGTTTACGGGAATCATTATTGCATTCATCAATTTTGTTTTTATAGAATGTTTCTTTAGCATAACGAATTACATTTTTACATGTATTACGATATCTTTTGTAGAATCGAAGTGTATGGACATCGTAAGGGTTGATTTTTACTTTTCTGTGCAGTTCATCTCTTTTTCTGATTGAGTTTATAATATTTTGACTGATCCATGGTTTAATGTGAATATTTTTATGAGATACCTTTTTATCTGTGGTTTTGGTGTTAGATAGAATACTATGCTGTATAATTTCTATAAAATAACTCCAAGCAGTATCAGTATCATCTTTTTCCAGAAGGGCGGTCCAGTCATTCGTTGTTAACTCCCTTTTGACGTTTTCCCAATTTGTTTCAGACTTCGTTAGGAGTGATTTCGTATTTTGGTTTACATAAGAGCTATTTTTTGTTATGGATAGAATTATTGTGTAATGGTCTGTCAGTGTGGTAGTATAAATAATGGCTTGAGTTTTTTTATTAGTTTTACTAAAGATATGATCAATGCAAGTTTTGCTATCATTAAATACTCGTGTAGGTTCCTCAATTAGGCTTTCAAATCCATGGTATGCAAGTGTCTGCATGTAATCATATTTTTTTGGGTGGCCATTTTCAAGGATATCAATATTTATATCACCGATAATAAATACATCTTTAGTGTTTTTTAGTAAACTCAGTTCACAGGATAAGGAGTTTAGAAATGGCTCCAGATTTTTTGTAGATGGAGATCTGTAAATTGCGAGTATTGTTGTATCATTGCCGATTGATATCCTTAGACAGTTCGCATTATTAATACCGATCTCTCTGACATCAGCTTCAATATCTTCTTTAATATATACGATGACACCATCATTTTTTGTATAATTCATAATTGTAGAGTAAGGGACATATTTATTGATTTGTAGGGGATAGTACTTTTCAGTTAACCAACATTCAGTAAGAATAATTATATCCCAGTTTAGATTTAAACTTTTTATCAATATTTGTAGTTCGTCAAAGTTTTTATTAATACTTCTTATGTTTTGATGCATTATGTTAAAATTATTTCTTATGGATGATAAGTTAGGTAAGTTTGTTGTTATTGAGTTATCCATTTTTGCCATCTAAATTAATTATGTTTTTATATTACTTACTAAATTATTTTCACCATATCATCAAGGTGCTTAATGTAGATTATTTTATCTTCATGTTTTTTACGTATCATAACTTTACCATTTTTGTACCACACATATTGGTATTTTTTTTCTATGGCTAATTGTTTTGTTTTCCATAGTATTTCTTTATGATACGGGCTTAGTTCTTCCCCGATGAAGATTTGAGAGGTCGACAGATCCTTAATTTCTTCATAGTTTATTTCTTTCTTTTTCTCAAGGAGTGAATCTCTTTGTCTTTTCTCAGAAAAGGTGACAAGAAGTTTAGGTGGAGCTCCATTTCTCCTGTCTGGGACTCGGATGACTTCAGTAATATCTGTATGTTTTAAAGTTATCCCAGCTGCTGCAGCAACCTTCCTTATGATTTCAATTGGTTGTTCTCTTATTTTTTTGGGGAATCCCAGCTATTTCTAAAGAATTACATTTTGACATGGTTTCAATATCAGCCAGTCTAATTTCAAGTTTTTTTATTATATTATTTTTTTCATTCATATCTTTTTTAATTTTTTCGAAATCAGTTTGTATAACTTGGTTTAAATTATTTGTAACATCAATTTTTTTTAGAATTTCATCATATTGAGCACTTATAAATTCAATGCTTTTTGTTGTTTCTGTGGTCTGAGATTCAATTTTGATAAAAATGTCCCTCTTCAAAGTTTCAAATTTTTTATCTATATATTCGATAATTTTGTCCATGCTTATTTTTTCATCAGAAATTTGGTTTTTGCTTCGAGTGCTAGACATCACTAAAATCTTTGTTCAGAAATGCCCCTTACAAAAATTAATTCGGTCAACAATGTTTTGTTTATTGTTGAGACTTTATTGCATAGACAAAACTTGACTTTTTCACAAATTTGAAAAATAATTGTCTGTGACTTTATGACAATGATTTGTTGTTTTGTGAAAATTTTTGAATCAAGATATAAAGTTAATACACTCTCCCACACAAGTTATTTCGCACTACCAAGTACACTGTATCACTGGTTTATGAGTTTCAAATATGATTACACGTAAATTTGTTTAAATATCATTAACTTTATTTTTAAATTAGGAGCTGTCAAAATCAACTGTTAAATCAAAATCAAAATCAAAATCAATCAAATTATAACATAGGTCCTGAGGGAAATTATTTTCCTCAGGGTTTCCTGTGTGGAGCTCACGTAAAAAAAAACATAGGAAGCCATGAGGAAAATAATTCCACTCAGGTTCCTGTCACCTTTGGGGATACTGTGTCATCGCTGTGTGGAGGTATTTCAGGAAATGAAGGAGGGAAAGGTAGGAAGGAAGGAAGGAAAAAGGTATGAGGAGTGGTAAGAATCTGGGGGTCAGTGTGTCCAGAAATGGAGGTCGTTTGAATCCATCCTTTCCACTGCGGTGCAAGGCAATATCCCGAGAGAGTCCTGCTGAAGAAGGTTTCCCTCAACCAGTCTCTCCCGATTCGGCCCACCACGCAGTAGGCAACCGCCGCCAAGACCTAGACATACCTCACCCCATGAACCCGGGAACCCCTCATCAAACGTAGCGATCCTCATGGGGTGACCTAATGCAGAGGTATTGATCATAAGAATTATTAAACTTCCCAAATAACAAATTATCAATACACCTATCTGAAGATATTAAAAGTATATATTATAAGGTATAAAACATTTTATTCATTTGTATTATTTTATGAAAATAAACACTTTTTATCTTCAGGGAAAACTCGAGAAAATCACGTGTGAAATGTTACAAATGACGGGTTGTTTCACAGAATTTGAACAATTCATAAAATTTAAAAGTTTATTCAAGTTCCGTGAAAGTCCTATTCAAGTTCTGCTAATATCCAAGTACCATTAAAAAACCGGTTCATGTTAAATAATAATGGAACTTTCACAGATATTTAATTATAACCTTGAAATTTGATGAATTGTTTAAATTTTGTGAAACAACACGCTTTCAGCTTTTTTGTGAATAACACATTTGAAGCTAATGAGACTGGCCCACTAGAGGTATGTTATCAGGTTGATGGTAATGGGGAGGAGAAGGAGGCGGGGAAGAGGAGGTGGGGACTACCTGGCTATTCTGATCACCAAACAAACAAACACGGCTAAAGCAATTTCAAGCAACATTTCAATTTTGAATGGTGGTCCTACACAAGGGCGAGACTGAGAGTATCTTTCACTTGGAACGTACCGCAACTTTAATTAATTAATTGTTAAATAACACAAATGAATCAAATAAATTTTATTTGCGAGAGAGCCTTACCTCTCGACTACGGAGGCCGTCAAAAGCTTGCATGGTTATTTCGATCAGGAGTTATTTAGCTTTAGAATTGCTATATAATGTAAAAAAATAACAATACCTACGCCATTACGCTTGCTTATTCGCAAGATGTTGTAATATTATAATTAAATTATGTACAGTTAAAGACCGACAGAAGGTGAATTTAATTCTGTCTAAGATTTTACCAGAACTATTAGGTACCTATCCACGTTGTTGTATAAAATAAACACAACGCTGATGTCGACCTTTTCATGTTAATCGAATTTATTACCCATCGTAATTCAAAATCAACTTTGTATTAGATTAGGCTGTTTTTGAATTATGTCTCACTTAATATAAACTCGATGAACATGAGTAAATTACGTGGGTAAAATACGTATGCGGTACGTAGTGGAACATTTTACGCATCTCTACAATTTACAATGTAGGTATTCCAGCAGTTTTTGAACTACAACGTTTTTTTAAATTATATGAATATGCATTGTCACACAGAAGGAAGGACTTGGTATATCTATATAAAATATTAAATGATAAATATTAAATAATAAAATATAAAAAAACCTTCTGACTACCCAACGGATCAATTATTTAAGGAATTCCAAGTACCTTCTTTCAAAGATCTGTACAATAGAAATGCTTTGATTCAAATTATAAAAGAAAAAGAAAAATATCAATTTATAACTGAAAACCGCGCTAGACATAAATATATTTTTTCATGCCCAAAATTAAACACTTCCTTCGCACAAAATTATTATACTTATCAAGGAAGACTTATTTTCAACCGATTACCGGATGAAATTAGAAAAATTAATGATAAAATCCCATTAATAAACACTGTTAAAAAATATTTCAAAGATAATCTCAAAAAAAAAAAAAAAAAGTTTCCGACTAATCTAATCTCAAGAATAACTTATAACTCCGTTTCCAAGTGATACTCCGTTCTTCAAATAAGTTAAATTTTGTTTTGTTTTCAACAACTAATTACAATAATTCTAGATACATTATCCTAATAGTAAAATTGTTTATTAGTAGATAAATACCTATAATTACATATCACCGAACTTACAACTTATTTTTTTTAAATTCACATTGTAATTTAAGAACTTGTAACATAATATAGCATAAAAAAATGTACACTACTCTTCCAGACACAAGCTAATGCTTCTATGGAAGAGTGGTATTAACATATTTGAACATGAACTTGTACGCGAATTATTACATCATCTAAATGTATATTATATTTTATATGCTAAAATAAATAAATAAAAAATAAATAAATATAGTTGATAATCCAGAATTCCTTGCATTGATAAGCTTTCGGATTCCACTACGAAGAAGTCGGGATTTATTTCACTGCAAAAAAATACGATAAGTATTCCTCTTTGCCCGGCATACTAATGGAGGGAACTAATTATATCAATTCTGTGGACATCTTGTCAATTGTCACTAAGCATATTAACTCCCCGTATATGTAAATATCTAATACGAATACTTTAGTAAAACAAATAATCAACCCTACAAAGTAAATGGGTAGCTATTTTAACATCACGTGGTTAAATGAACAGGAAATTGCATCCGTAGAAGCCTACAAGACATCAGGGGTTAATGGGAAACTGTGCACGTGACGATAAGGCTTTCAATTACCGTCTGAATCGTCTACAAAATAATTTATGTAACAGATTGATTTTCTAAGTGTTGAAAACCGTATATAAATAATATTCTATTTTTGATATTGTTAATTAATTCGTGTTGGAATTCATTGGAAAGTGTTATTCTTTGTTCCATAATTGTACAATGTGGTTAAAAACACTCTTTATAAATTTAATATTTTTGCAGGTTCTTTATTTCCACTAACTACCTATCTTATTCTACTAAAACTGTTTCAACTTGGTTAGAGTATTCAGGTTAAATGCTTTAAATTATACTATAAACTCGTAACTGCCTTCAGAAGGCACGATTTTGATGAAACCGGCTTGCATAAATTAGGTTATGTAGGTTACAACTACAACGTAACTGTGTTCAATTTTGTAATGTTTTTGTTTTTTTTTTTAAATAATAAACGAACCTCAATCTAAAAAAGAAAAATGATATTTCTGGGATATGAACACACGAAGTTAACCTAATCCAACCTGAAAAGTAAAATAGCACATTTACAGAATTCTGAACATTTCAACGGATATTCGATTTACTGATAAAAATATAATTTCATATTTGTACAAGAGTTGTAAGAAGGCATACTACAGAAAGTTCTGCTGTAACCTCTCCTTCTTTTTCATAAACAACGCTTGTAACAGAGAGGGAGATTACAATAAAGCTCTCGGTGGCAGAATTATGGTAACATCATAAAGGAATGGCATGAATAATGTATTTTGATGCATCATATGAAAAATAAACCGAGTGAAAATGGCCTTCGCGTTCACATATTCAGAATCCCAGAAAAATTGCACTTTACGTTTTAGGTTAGGTTCATGTGTTGAATATTCTAGAAATAGCGATTTTCTTTTTTAGGTGAGGTTAGGTTAGGTTCATGTGTTCAATGTCCCAGAAATTTCAATTTTCTTTTTTTAGTTTAGGTTGGGTTCATGTGTTCAATGACCCAGAAATAGCATTTTTCTTTTTTAGGTTAGGTTAGGTTCATGTGTTCAATGTCCCAGAATAGCATTTTTCTTTTGTAGATCAGGTTCATGTCTTCAATGTCCCAGATATAGCATTTTTTTAAGGTTAGGTTAGGTTAGGCTCATGTGTTCAATGTCCCAGAAATAGCATTTTTTTAGGTTAGGTTAGGTTCATGTGTTCAATGTCCCAGAAATAGAATTTTACTTTTTTAGGTGAAGTTAGGTTAGGTTCATGTGTTCAATGTCCAAGAAATAGCAATTTTCTTTTTTCCGTTAGGTTAGGTTAGGTTCATGTGTTCAATGTCCCCGAAAAAGTAATTTTCTTTTTTAGGTTAGGTTAGGTTAGGTTAAATTAGGTTCATGTGTTCAATGTCCCAAAAATATCAATCTTCTTTTTTGGGTTAGGTTAGGTTTGGCTCAAGTGCTCTGTGTCCCAGAAGTAGCATTTTTCTTCTTTAGGGTAGGTTAGGTTCGTGTGTTAAGTTTCCCAGAAAAATTGTGTTTTTCTTTCTGAGGTTAGGACGATTTCTGATTTCCGATGCTATTTCATGAATATTTGATGTCACTCGCCATGCAGTGATACCATTATGCGGTCTTCCATTGGGGTGACTCACTCACTATGCAGGTGAATAGAGCACTGACACGCCGTGTACTGACATTGACCATGACCGGTTTAGTGACATACTTATGTAAGTGTTGTAAGTAAATTGCGTAACTGTGACAAGCAGTGCTGAATCTAGGGGTTGCAAAATGGCGTAAAGTGTCATGGTGGCACGATTGGAAAGCGGGTAAATCAAAATTGCAATGAAAAAGTTACCTATTTGTGATCCGGGTCAATACAAAAATTATAAAAATACAAATGCACCGCACCAAGAACGACTTGCAGATTGTTCATGGTGCCTTTCTAGTTTCTAGTGAATATTTTTTCAACAGGTACCCCGAAGAAAATCCACCATCTTGAAAAATTGGCTAACTATCAAATTAACTGAAAATATCATTTTTTTAACTTTAGCTACACATAGGAGGCCCTGAGGAAAATAATTTATTAAATAAAATATTAAGTGTCATGTCATCTTAGGGGAAGCTGTGTGGAGGGTCTTTTTAGGGGGATAGGAAGTCCTGGGAAGAAAAAAGATATGAGGAGTGGGTAGTAATCTGGGGGTCAGTGTATCCAAGAAAGACGGATGCATGAATCCATTCCTCCAACTGCGGTGCAAAGCGATGGATCGAGAGAGTCCACCGGAAGGTCAATAGGCTTCCCTCAACCAGACTCTCTCGATCCGGCCCGCCACGCAGCAGGTGGCAGACGCATCCACCACCAATACCCGGACAGACCTCACCCCATGAACCCGGGCACCACTGCTAAGTCACCAAACGTAGCGAACCACTTGGAGTTGACCTATGGCACAGGTGTTGGATATCCAATAAACGGTTCCCGCGTCGGCGGTACCCATGCCCGCCTCCCAAATTGGATCAAATGTTTATTCATCAAAACATAAAATTTCTAACATTATCATGGTTCTGATTAGATGGTTCTGATTTTTTCTTCTTAAAATGAACCTTTTTCATATTTGAGTGCTTTTGAATTTTTCATAATACCTAATTTGACAGCCGGGAAAAATTAAAAGTATGTATATTTTTCCCGGTATGGCGGTTAATAATTTGGGAGGCGGGAATGGGTACCGCCGCCCCGGGAACCTTTATTGGATAACCAACACCTCTGCTATAGGTCACCCCAAGTGGTTCGCTACGTTTGGTGATTTAGCAGGGGTGCCCGGGTTCATGGGGTGAGGTTTTTCTAGGTCTTGGAGGCGGATGACCAGG
This sequence comes from Limnephilus marmoratus, assembly GCA_917880885.1. NCBI lineage: Eukaryota > Metazoa > Arthropoda > Insecta > Trichoptera > Limnephilidae > Limnephilus > Limnephilus marmoratus. The sequence goes on along the minus strand of OU862921.1, from coordinate 25,465,739 downwards.
ACATACTGAACCCCAGATTCCTACCCACCCCTTAAACCCTTTTCCTTCCCAGAACTCTCCTCTCCTTCCTTTCCTTAAAAAAAACCCTCCACACAGCATCCCCAAAGATGACACAGGCCCTGAGGGAAATTATTTTCCTCAGGGCCTCCTGTGTGGAGGTCATGTAAAAAAAAAAAATGTTTGCTATTTAATGGACTATCCGTTTACCTCAATTCGATTTTTCACGAAGTGTATTTTTATCGAGAAATTTAACTTTTTATTTTTCCCATTATTTTTTACATGTCTAATGATTATTTCTAGATTACGATGAATTCAATTAAAAAACCCTTAAATTTTGTTACAAAGATCTTTTACTGCTATTTTAACAGCACTTTTCCTATCTGTATCTTTCTGAACGTTTATAGTGGGAGCGGGGATTGGGAGGGGGTAGATAAAAGCCAACTTTGCCACCTCCCTATAAAATTATCTGAATCCAGCACCGATGCTACGGGGCTAGGGGGCAGTACGGTGTGAAAGTACGGGGTAGCAGAAGTGTACAAGAGCGCAGTACAGTGACACAGTTGCGCATACAGTGACCTCCGCAGTGACATAATAGTGCAGGCACAGTGACCAGTGACCAACTGACCACGCGACCGGTGGCGGTGCAGAGGTCCCACTGAGCAAGTGGCCACTCGTGTGACAAAGTTGAGCAGTGCAACGAAACATTTTAACGGATAAGCGATTTAGTAACATAGTTGAACAAGAAGCTTAAGTTGCGACATTGTTGCACTAAGGACTTTATTACACAGGTAATCAGTGACAAGTGGGTTAAGATAAACGTATTTTAGCGCTTTTTATTAGTAAAAATGTCAGTATGTATTACTTTCGCAATTTCGAAAGATCCCATCATTAAGTTTAATAACCAATTTTTTTTTCATTGGTCTGGTTGTGACATTGTTGCACCAAGGATTATAGTATATCAGGACTTTATTACACAGGTAACCAGCGACAAGTGGGTTAAGATAAACGTATTTTAACACTTTTATTCGAAAAAAATATCAGTATTACGGACTTTCGCAATTTCGAATGATTTCATCATTAAGTTTAATACCAAAATATCTTTTTCATCGGTTTGGTTCTAAGGCATAGACAAAAACTTTAAAGTTTATTTTGCAGTTACTATAGACATGTTTTGAAAACGACACGAGAATCTCACTGACGGAGTCAGTTGAACCCATAATAACTTACCTAATCAAGCAGATTGCAATATTTAGAGCACAGGCGTCAGGTAGGTATACTGTTCTACTGGTAATATAATGAAAGATGCTCCTAGGAACTAGCATCATTGATCCCTTCGGTACCGGTGCGTCGTCGGGAAACACGCAAAACGCGCGCCCAACATATTATATACAATACATGGTTGACAATTGTCACATGAGAACGAGTTGCTTCTACGACTTTTCCGGCCTCTGTGTTTCCTCCCATCTTCATTTCTTCATCTCCTCAAAAAGACTCTCCAGGAGGCGCGTGTCTTCAAGATGACAGGCCCTGAGGGAAAGTATTTTCCTCAGGGCCTTCTGCATGGAGTTAATGTAAAAAAATAAATAATAATAATTACGAAATGTGGCTTGAACGAAGAAAATGGTTTAAGTTAATGGGGTAAGAAAAGGGTTTGGACGTTACTTGAATATATATCTCTCACGGAGTCACTGCGGCGATGCTGAGGGTATCATTAAAAATTCTTTACATAAATATAGTATTATGTAATCACACGAAGGCAAAGCTTATAATGGAAGGGTAGTGAGAATCGTAAGCAGTTCCTTTGTATACCTACAATAGAAAATTATGAAGATACGACATATGTGGAGTTGATTTGGCACAAGTTTTTTTGATTTGGCTTTCGTTTTCGAGTAAATCGAGCACAAAGTTGTAATTTTTTAGGCCAAATTTAAAAAAAAAATTGTAATTTAATATCCGTTATCTTTTAATATGCGTCGAAACGTATACACGACTACAAAAGTTTTTTTAAAATGGGAAATAAAAAGAAAAAAGTTTGAAAAAAAATTGGTATTTTCAGATCTAAATAAATTTTTTTGGCATCTCCATGTGATAGATTATGATGTAGACTCACCAGATTCTCACTTACACCTCTAGTTTCCGGATGCCGTGTAAATGTTCAATATGTTCTTCAAACACAGTTAACTTATTTTGTGGCAACATTTTAACTAAAAATAACGTGCTTTGGAACGAGCGACATGTTTTGTAAGCAATGCTTACCTCCTCAGGGTTTACTGAAAACTAAAGTAATCCCTGAAGATGTGGGTATTGCTTACACGAAACTTGTCAGTTGTAACTAAACAATTAAAGTGGTTAAAACAGAGTGTTTTTTTAAAAAATTATTTATTTAATCCTCAAAATTCGGGCGTATTTTGTCAGCAGGTAAAACTATTTCCGCTTTGCAATAAAATAAAATAAATAGAATAGGTATTGGCGAACGGTGATTAGAAATAACCAAGTAATTTTTAAAATATATATTTTTTTAATGCAAACTTTAAAAATTTAAAAAATGGCACACCTTACCTAACTAAAATTACTGATGACGAAAAAAAAACAAAAACATCCACATATTTGAATAGACAACTGAATTATAAACGTTATTGTCCTCACTTTTTTGTTGTTTCATAGAAAAAAAATTCTTAAAAATATTCTTCTTCTTTGTGTGCTGTATCAGGTCCCCCCGACGTTGGCGATCGCTCTTGAAAATGTCTCTCTGTCTTGCGCTGCCTGGAATAGCTCCTCCACACTTCTAATGCCAGTCCATTCTCGTGTATTTCGCAGCCAAGACATTTGTCTCTTACCAGGCCCTCGGCGACCCTCTATCTTGACTTTCAATATTAAATTGAGCAAGTGATACTTCTCCCATCGAAGAATATGACCCAGATATGAAATTTTCCTGATTTTTATTAATGTAAGCAGTTCTCTATCTGCTCTAGCCCGCCTGAGAATTTCTGTGTTGGTGATCATGTCGGTCCACGTGACCTTGAGCATTCTCCGGTGAAGCCACATTTCAAAAGCCTCTGACCTGTTCATGGTATTTACTTTCAAGGTCCATGTTTCACATCCATACAGCAAGACTGACCACACATAACATTATAGCATTCTCTGCCTTAGTATTAAGCTGATATTGTCATTGCAGAAGAGGGATTTCATTTTAATGAACGCAGTTCTTGCTGCTTCAATTCTGCACCTAACCTCTACGTCTAGGTCAAGAGTCTCCGTGAGAATACTACCGAGGTATCTAAATCTTTCCACCTTTAAAAATATTAACAGAGCTTAATTTTTTTTTTAAATTGCTGTCAGAAAGTTTGATTTCATAAAGGTGGTTAACTTTTAGATTAGAATATAAAGCGTTTTGTTTTCTCGTTCCAATACCGTTTAGACATACTTCTCACTATGGTAGTAAGCGAGACAACAATTTTTATGTGTCAGCTGGAATAAATATGGTCTCCTGTGATTAAACAGGTTACACATAATATTATTCTATCTTATAATATTCCTGGGGGATAGGGGTAAAATAAAGTTGTTTGTAAATTTCTCCTACCTTCTCATGGTTTTATTACTGCGACAAAATAGCGCAGACCGCTGTCAGTAATTTGAACGTTGATTGGACGGAAGCGCGTTGCAGAGCCCCGATCAAATTACTGAACACTTTGAGACTGCGGGCTAAATTGCAAGCGAGGTAATCACCAGTACTCACTTCTGATCCACCATACTTTCACAGGAATAAAATACCCCTAACAAGGCTTAATATTACATAATTCAACTAAAGTCATTAGTCATTATGCATCTTGTGTTTTCAGTGCTTGAGATAGGTACTCTCAGCACCGCCCCGGTTATGGTACGCTGTTATATGAAAAACAAAGCGTGGTGATTTTTTTTTTTTTACATGAGCCCCACATAGGAGGCCCTGAGGAAAATAATATCCCTCAGGGCCTATGTCATATTTGGGGAAGCTGTGTGGAGGGTTTTTTTTAAGGAAATGAAGGACACGAGAGTTCTGGGAAGGTAAAGGGTTTAAGGAGTGGGTAGAAATCTGGGGTTAAATGTGTCCAGGTCACCGCCTCCAACACCTTGACAAACCTCACCCATGAACCCGGACACCCCTGCTAAATCACCAAACGTAGCAAAACACTTAGGGTGACCTATGGCAGAGGTGTTGGTTATCCAATAAAGGTCCCCGGGGCGGCGGTACCCATTCCCGCCTCCCAAATTGTTATCTCTTTCGAACACTGCTTTATAAATGACACCTCTCAGCGTAATACAAAAGGATAATATAGAATTACAATTAATATAAGTCCGTCTCGGTTTAGTGTCGAGTTGACCCTTTGTGACGTCACAAGCCTCCTTATGACGTCAGGGGCGTTTTAGCGGACATTTAAAATTAATACTATGCAAATTATTTAACTATTAAAAGTACCTAGCTGGCTTTGAATTAAGAATGTCGTAATTAATAAAAAATGGACTGCAGTACCTACCTCTATATTACAACTTTGTCCAAAACATATTTATACATACATCGTCTTTTTCGTTATTATACCGCACCAGGCTCCCAACTACCCAGAGCTAATGAATCTGTTCTCTTTTCAATTTGGGATATGTTGTGAGGCTAAAATAAGTGAAGGAGCAGAAACAGACAGTGTATGAGGTACGTCGGGAATCCCTAATAAGATAAACAAAAATTTTAACAAAACAAAAAAACGACTTCAAAAATGCACTAAAAAGTAAAAAAATAGTTTCGTATTCTTCTACAACTTCATAATCGACTTACTTTTTCTACTCATCAATATGTAGGTACGATTGTCATTTTTGGAATCGGTGTCAGTCATGGTAGGTTTGTAACTACACACATAGTTATAGGTGAGATGTGCTTGTGTCGCACAAGCGACTTGACGAGGCGAGAGCAGGGCCGCGGCGTGAGGGGAGCTGTCAAGTAAACACGCTGCGCCGGGCCGGGTACCTTTGCTGACACCGACTCCAAAAATAACAATCGTACCTACATATTGATGAGTAGAAAAAGTAAGTCGATTATGAAGTTGTAGAAGAATACGAAATTATTTTTTTACTTTTTAGTGCATTTTTGAAGTCGTTTTTTTGTTTTGTTAAATTTTTTGTTTATTTTTTGATTTTTAGTGAATCTGAAGTACACTAATTTGTCTGAATATGGGTAGATCTACTAAACGTGCTGCTCATATGAGACATACATAATTTGACCATAACGACATTAGGGTCAAATTAAGAGATTCGGCCGAGTTTCGTTAATTTGCTCCTAAGAATTGAAGAGTTCCGTTACTTTGTCATGGATCCGATAATCAGAACCTAACCAAACTGTCATCAATCTATCCTTGAAGTACATCCTTTCCAATAAAAAAAGAATCATTGAAATCGGTTAGCGTGATATTGAGTTATTCGTCCATTTGTCGCGCACATACTTTAAGCATATTTAAGACTTATATGGTTTTCTCATGGATGCCATTGTCAGAAGATTAAAATGGGACCACATGGGAAGCACCAGCTTTCAAATAAAAAAGAATCATCAATATCGGTTCACCCAGTCGAAAGTTCTGAGTTAACAAACATAAAAAAAGAAAAAAAAATACAGTCGAATTGAGAACCTCCTCCTTTTTGAAGTCGTTTAAAAATTGAATATTTCAAATAATTGTAATCCAAAGTCATCGACCGTAAAATTTAAAATTTTTCGAAAGATTTGGAATAGTTTGTGAATGGTTTGTTTATTAATTATTTTTAAACAAAACGAAAACAAGTAAAGTGACAATAACCTTCATAATACGCCTGTGAAATATTTTTTTTTTAGTTTCGTATAAAGTGATATTTATAATAGTTCCTCTATTTTTTAAATCAGAATTTTAACATTTTTATTTCCACTAGTACCTTGTAATATAAAAATCTAAAAGAGTCTTTAATATGCTTTGAAATCCAGTAATTCATTTGGTATGTATTAAAAAACAGCGAATCTGTTAAATTCACAAATTTCTGATAATAAAGTATTAAATTTTTTATACAATTCTAGAATTAAAACACGCGAATACTAGCGACTTGACGCTAGAAACAGCCGATGTAGTGATGCCAAGCAAGCAGGGCGTTTTGAAGGGATAGTTTATTCATTTTTAAATAATGATTTATTCATTTTACATACAAAACTTATATATTCAGAATCGGTGGTTGTTGACCTAAATGAATTTATATTTTTTAACCTAAATTCCTAAAGTTCCTTTTTGATAATTAATAATTCTATTTACAAGCACAATTTTAATAATAATATGATATAACCATTTTAGAGACTGGTTTTTAATTTCAGAATCGTCCCAATTATATACCAAAATGAATCGAAATGATTTGTTTCTTAAGACGACAAAATACTTGAAAATATATTCAGAATCTTAACGACGTAAGTAAAGAAGCCGTGTATACAAATTGCGACTCGTGACCCATGTATTGGACGGAACTGCTGTCGAATATGCCGTACCAAAGAAAAGAAGAAGAAGATAAATAATGTGGGAATCTTAACGACGTAAGTGAAGAAAGCGTGTAAACAAATATACGCCGTGGCACGGCGTATTGGATGAACGTACGGTCGAATTCATAGCAGGCCTGGAGTTAGGACCTTTCCGCCGCGTTCATTTTAATTAATTCTGAAGAACGTGTTACAAATATTGAAAATGTGTCTACATGTTGTACTTCCGAAATTATTTATTCATCGTCTTTAAAAATAAAATCTGGTGCTTACCGCTAACTTAATAGTTGAAAAACGGGTTATAAAGTTTTAAGATCGTTGTGCGTAAAATATATTAATGGTAAGGTACTGTTTTCATTAATCTTAAATATAAATAACTTGCATCTCTTAGCGGCGCGGAAATAAAAAAGTTTTTATAGTTACGAATTCGCCGGAAACAATTAAAATGTGAGTTTTGAGCAAACAAAAATTATTAGGATTGTATACCGCCTTTATGGCTAACGTGATAGCATTAGATTCTGAGAGTAGTACCTAAATTCAACCCCGGAACAGGTTGTAGTACCTAGTGTATTAACTTTATTTTAAATGATTTAATTCATTTCCGGTATTAGAACTCCCAACCTCTTTATCAAAGTCGAGCTTATGGGTAGGAGTGCTTTAACATTTAAATCTTATCACTAATCACTTTTCTGTCCACTTCATTTAGTGACTGATTCGGTTGAAGCAAATTCACAAAGAAACTTTACTATTAATATTAAGTACCTACTTTAGGTAGATGGGTAGGTGCTCATTTTATTTATTATCTGTACACTTAACTTAAATCTTATTCCTTGTAACTTTATAAACCTCTCTTTGACCTTTGAAGTACCTAATTATAGCTGCCGGTAGGTACTTAAAGTAAAGTCAAACAGTTTTAAACAACAGTTGTAAATTTAACTCTACAGAATTCTTGCCACGTAATCGTTATTACGGTAGGTACCTACCTACTGTTTTTGGTACAGTGGAGAGTATCTGAAGCGAAATTTCACTCAACTACTTGTTTATGTATAACACTAGTATTATAATGTAATGAAAACGCGACTGATTTATTTTATGAGAGAGAGAAAGAGGGGCCAAAATATGAGTAGGAATATAAGAGCGTGTAAGGTTTTTCATATGTATTTCTTCATCATCGTACGTAATCAGAGATATCGCGTTGTGTTATTTACCTACAGTCACAGTCAGTGGCGGTTCGTGACTTTTTGGTGTGCTAGAGTGCTGATATTAAAAAAATGGCGTTATTGATGTTGTTGTAGCCGAAAAAAAATTTTTTTTTTTTTTTGAAAATCAGTTTTTTGTATGAAAAATTTTAGGAAGTTTCAGTTTGGCGGTGCGCCGTACCGATTTCCTGAAAAATCTTCATACAAAACACCCGATTTTTGAAAAAAAATAATATTTTTCGCATACGACAACATCCATGATGCCATGTTTTTAATATTAGCACCCTAGCACACCCAAAAGTCACGAGCCGCCACTGGACTCACAGTATCACAGTAAAAATTTAAATGCGTTAGTCCATCTTTAAAAGGCATTCATGTATATGTCGCAGGTCAATCGTAATATCAGGATTTTACGATCGGCCTAAGACATATACATGTATCATGTATATGTAGAAGTACTTCAGATGCAATAGCCACCCTCACAAAGATCGTTTCCTATAATCTTGACATTGGTCGCAAACCACTTGCTGTTTTTCTCGATCTCGCAAAAGCATTTGATACGGTCTCACATTCATTACTGCTAAAAAAACTGCAGCAAATTGGAATAACTGAAGTAGCCTACACATGGTTTGAAAACTATCTATCAAACCGAACACAACAAACTCTCATCCAATCTGACAAAATACATATAAGCAATAAACTATCTGTGTCCTGTGGTGTACCCCAAGGTAGCATACTAGGACCAATTCTATTTCTTATATACATCAACTCACTATGTGCCATGAATATTGGTGGAAAAATATTATCATTTGCTGATGACACGGTCTTAATATTCGAAGATGAAACATGGCAATCAGTTATTAACAAAACTAATAATGCTCTAATAAAAGTAAAGCATTGGCTTGACACAAACCTCCTCACACTTAACATCGACAAAACACAATATATGACATTTTCCATACGCAAATACGATATACCCAACAACTGCCCTAAACCAATCATCCACTCGTGTCCACTCAATTTAGACAATCCGGAAACCACATCTAATATTAATTGTACGTGTTCGACCCTCAAATCATCAAAAATAGTTAAATATTTGGGAATAATCATAGACAACCAACTACGTTGGGAAGCTCACATCGGTGACACAGTAAAAAAACTTCGTAAACTCTGCCATATATTCTACTCCCTTAGGTCTATCTTAGATTTACAGACTCTAAGAAGCGTATACTTTGCCCTTTTCCAATCCATAGCAATATACGGTATAGTGGGATGGGGTGGTTGTGCTGAATCCATTATTAGACCAATTATTTTAGTTCAAAAACTAATTCTGAGAATTATATTTAAATGTCAACCTACCCATCCGTCAAATGAACTCTTTGCAAAAATCAGGGTCTTAGATATTCGACAGCTATTTACTAAAACAAGCATTTGTTATATACGAAAAAATAATCTACTAATTGCTCCACAACATCAAGCACACACCCGCTTTTCATCAAACCTGGGTTGCGTGGTCCCAAAAACTAATACCTCATTCGCTCAACGACAATTCTGGTTCATCGCTCCTAAAATATATAATGCTCTGAGTACTGACATAAAGTCAAGTAATTCTAATTCTCTTTTTATAACACGTGTACAACATTGGATTTTTGAAAGGGGACGAACGCACTTTAAAGAATTCATGAGTTCTAACACTACATTTTAATTATTAATTTTTACATTTCAAAATTTTAATTTCCATTTGTATTTCTATTTTACTTTAAAATGTTGTTATTTTTTTCTCTTAGTTTTTCACTAAATTTATATATGTTTTTAATTTTGATTTATATAATTATATGTTTTAATTTATACAGAACACTTGAATTCTTAACATTTAATTTTTATTATTAATTTTTGTATTTCAAAATTTGAATTTGAATTTTAATTTTTACTTTTCTTTAAAATATGGTCTTTTTTTTTTTTTTTTTTTTTCTCTTTAGTTTTAAGTATTTCTTAATATTTTTTGAAATGTTAAAATATTAAATGTACGACTACCACAACACGGGCTTAGCCTAGTGTGGTAGCCAAAAAAAACCCAAATATCTGTTACTAATAAAAAATATATGAAATAAAAAAAAAAAAAAAAAAAAAAAAAAAAAAAAAAAAAAAAAAAAAAAAAAAAAAATGTATCATCAAATATACTAATTTCGGCTCTCTATAACAAGGGTCGACCGAGATCTCGGTCTCGGTCTCGGTCTCGGCATTCTCAGTTACAAATTCTACCGAGAACTCTGTCTCGGTTCTCGGCGAAAAATCGCCAAGATTCTGGGCCATAACCGAGACCGTTGTAAGTAGATAAGGTATAGGATAATGGGATTCAAATCTACCGACGACACTCTTTGAAGGGTTAAAACGCAGAAAAATGGTTTTTTATGTGCTACAACATCATGTTGTTCAATTTTGATTATTAAGACTATTTAAAACCAATTATTATTACATTCTTAAATATATCTACTATATTATGCAAAAATAGCGCATTTTCATTTGTTTCTCAATTTATCTTAGATTTCTATTTATTTTCGGTCTCCGTCTCGGTCTCGGCCGAGAACGAAATGTGTATTTCTTTTCTTTAAATTTTTTACAGATTTCGTGATTTTTCAAGTTCTAACGAAGTTCATTCGAAAGGTAAATTTTTTATCTCTGGTTCTCAATTTCTGGTCTTCTCTCTAATTATTTGTTAACAAATAAATACAGTAATATGATAAATAAAATTTACCGTATTTGATTTTGAAAGGCGATTTTTTATAAATACTTGCAGCATATTACAAATCCTAAAATTATAATTTTAATTTTTATAAATGTAAAACTTTGTAATTGAACGTTATTATCGTTAAAATATGTTATTATTATTGCGGTGTAAAAGAAAAGGAAGAAAATAAAAAATAAAAAGAGAAAATATTCTCAAAATGTAACCAATACACAACACACAACTATGTAGTAATACGATATTATATATTCATGACATATTTTGGATGAAATAAATAAAAAAAAATGTAATAATAATTATTATAATACGTGATTTGTCACGGGTCTGCTCTAAATAAAGTAGGGATCTAGTAGGTACTTATCTTGTAATATGATATTTTAACAGAAAATTATTTTAATTATCTTTTCCAAAATTGGAACTATAATATTCCAGTGATTTTTCACGGGACTGCGCTAGTGATTGTAATATTGAATAGTCTCATAATATTTTTTTGGTTTGAAAATACTCGTCAGCAAAATACTGAAAGCACAAACGAAGCAAAAAAGTAATTATAAGGGAAAAGCTCTCATTTACGCCAAGTAGGCTCTCAAGTATTTAAATTGGAAATCCACCATGAAAAAGAGATTATTTTTCCAGAATAAAAAACATTACACGTGTATTACTAGAACGAGGGTCCTTTAGAAATATTTTGCGGTCTGAATCGGAAAAAAACAATTAACGGGCATTGTTTTTATAACGGGTTTATTAAAAGGGTACGTAACAATTTCAAAGACCAACCAAACCCGATTTTCTGTTAAATTTGCAGAGCGAGCTTTAAATATTTTAATTTCAGCCCCGAACCGTCAATTGACGGCTAATTCAGGGAGTACTTTGAATTCGCAACTAAGGTAAAATGCCATCTATGATTCCATGGAAAAGCTTAAAACCACGCCTATTTTTTGCCGCAATGGGACTAATTACAACTCATACCAAAATACTCGTATTAGGTGATATTCATTTACTAAGCGGAGTAGAAAGTTTTGTAATGTGTTTGTAACATCTAATTCTTACTACATATTATTTTTTTATTACATTTACTTTTTTTACATATGTTGTATGCTTCTTGTTGAACGTACCAACTTTCTCAATTTATTAAATAAATGGATTGATGTTTCAATGCAAAAAATGCATACACTATACACTAGTTATACAACGGAAAAAGCATTTAATATTTTTGAATGTAGCTATTACTTTGTGGTTATCCATTATAGAAAAATGAAATAATTTTACTTTGTATAAACCACTTATTTGATGTGCAAATCCGACCGGTTTCGGAACAAACGTTCCTTCGTCAGGGAAAGCTTATACTAATTTGACAGTTTCGAACAATGTTTAATTATGGTAGGGGTGGAGCTGTTGCTAGATAATAATGTAGATTGGGTAGGTAGGTATTAGTGTAGAGTGGGTGGGTAGGGGAACAAATCCATGATTGGGCTATATGACATCGGATTTGCACATCAAATAAGTGGTTTATACAAAGTAAAATTATTTCATTATTCTAAGCATTTAATAGTTTCAATTGAGTACTATGCCACGTAAAGAATCATATCTGAGTCTGGGTTCCATGACAGTTGATCCGGCGACAAGATGATTAGATCTGAAGAGACAGGTACATTTTCCACATCTCCTTCCCCTTCCCACTACCTTCAGTCTTACAATATACCAAAATTGGGGATGCCATAGTCTCACTGGCTCCAGACGGTTTGGGACTCTTGTGTTATATTAAGATAAAAAGTTATATTGTACGCAAGTAGGAACCTTTAGCGGTTTTTTGCTGCACGTATAAGTATGTCGTATTTTGTTATTACCGCATGCTCAGACAGATTCTCCTAATTTAACAGACGTATTGCAATCTTTAGAGCACAGGCGTCGGGTGGGAATGCTATCCTTGTTCTACCGGTATTTCACTCAATAGAAGATTCTGTGAGGAACTAGATGGTTAACATTGGTCACATGAGAACGTTCGTTTTTTCGACTCGTTCTTGTGTTCAACAGCTCGGCTGTGGAACGATTTGCCGGCCTTTGTGTTTCATCCTTCCTACAACAATTCCTCCTTCCTTCAATGGGTCTCTTCCAGAGCAATGTTCAGTCCTTCCTCTCCTCAAAAAGACCCTCCACACAGCATATCAGATGACATAAGCCCCGAGGAAAATTATTTTCCTCGGGGCCTCCTGTGTGGAGTTAATGTAAAAAAAATGCTCCTTCGGAGAGTCGAAATTGTTCTTAGAAAAAAAAAATTTACTGCGGATTTTCACTCAGCATGTCTCCAGATATAAGTATATCAACTTTGATTGTACTTTTGCACACTTACTTGAAAAAATAATCTCTTAGGGGATCAACTGTAGAAGGGATCAACTGTCGGGGGATCAACTGTCAGCGGTCCAACTGTCGGGGTGCCAATTGCCGCCGGATCAAATGTCATATATACATGACAAAAATAATGGAAAAGGTGTTTTTTGCAACATCAAAACATTAACAATCTAAGTTCTGGAGTCATGAAATTTGAACAGCTTTTCCAGATAGGAATTTCGAGGTTAACGCTACTATTTGTTATTTCCAGCATGGGCTGTGGAGCAAATACCCATACATCTGTAATAAAATGATAATTCGTCATAAAACAAAATATAACAAAAAGCTTTTCAAACGGAGTGTTGAAAGCCTGGTAGTAACTAAAAGCATAAAATTATTTTCAAGTGGTGTAAACAAAGGGTAACATTTACACAAAGAAGGCTGTATTGGTTGTTTAATTAGGCCGGAACCTGTTAGACGGGATGCCCACAATCAACGTGCCTTAACCCTTTCGTTTTCATATTTTCCTCCCTTAAAAATTGGCGGTTTTTGCTATCAAATCGCTGGTTAGTTATTGACTTTGCGCGCTATTTTTTTCATTTAATTCTAGCTATTGGTTCAGGCGGTAGCAACGGTTATCTTTTTACTGGTGACGATTATGTTTAACCTCGATTTTCACACGGTGTAAATTGTTTTTTGGTTGTGTGTTTTGAAGGGATGATTTTGGTGTTTTATTTTTATGTATGTACATATATACATGTTTTTTTTTTACATTAGCTCCACATAGAAGGCTTTGAGGAAAATAATTTCCGTCAAGGCTTATGTCATCTTAGGGGATGCTGTGTGGAAGGTTTTTTAAAGAAAGGAAGGAGAGGAAGCTCTGGGAAGGAAATAGGCTTGAGGGGTGCGTAGAAATCCAAGGGTCAGTGTATCTTGGAGTGACAGATGTAAGAATCCTTCTCTCCCACTGTGTTGCAAGGCAATGGGTTGAGAGATTCTGGTTGGAGTGGTCAAAAGAGCTTCTTCAATCGGTCTTTTTCGATCCGGTCCGCCACGCAGCAGATGGGTAGACTCAACAGCCGCCAAGACCTGAACAAACCTCACCCCATGAACCAGGGCACCTCTGCTAAGTCACCAAACATAGCGAACAACTTGGGGTGACTTATGGCAGAGGTTTTGGTTGTCCAATAAATGGTCCAAAATGTTTGTTGAGAATTATTGAGAATTAATTTTTAAAAGTATGTGTTGTACGTTAATCATATTAAATGTTAAACACCCTTAAAAACCTAATGCTTTTAATGCAAATGAACGTATCAATCAATTTGTAACATTGAAAAACTTTAAAAAATGACGTATAATTCCACAGTTTATTATCAAGCGTAAAATTGGTATTTTTAATCACGCCAGTTTTAATTCGGGACAGAAAGGGTTAACTTAGCGTTACCCAACAAGTTCCGACATTTCTGACAGGACTCGAGTGCCCTTTAGAAAGAGAAAGAGTTTAAAGAAGACGTAATTAAAAAAATGGCAGCGGGAAACGTGCTACTTCGCAAACTTTCAAAAGGAAACATGAATTATTTAATTATTAGTCACTTGTGAGAGAAGTTGTGAACGTAGGTACAGCTTTTCTGCAAAAACATACAAAAGTTTGCATTGTTTGTCAAAAGAAGTTGTAACAAATTACTTATACTACCAACTTACTCTGGCGAAAATATCATCATATCAACTGAGAATTTATCTTCAATACCTCTTAATTTACCTCTAAGTTTCGTAACAGGTCTGTCTCAAAAAACGTCTCCAGTTTTGTTTCTCTTTTTCATTCAAATAAATTCTCATAGTTTTTTCATTCATGTGTAAACTGCCCACTATCAGGGTTATCAATGACATTGTAGCGTACGATTGTTATACAACAATTTTTTGTTTCAAAGTTAATATCAATAATTATACAAAAACCGACGGACTAACGTACAAAAACTGTTCATATTGTTATAATTTAATTTATACATTCTCCAAGGCTTTCAACTTTTCCCCTATGGATTAACCATTTGGCCTATTTCCAAGGATTTAGTTTATAATATGCTTACTAGTAGACATAGCGCTCTTGGCTTTAGTGGAAGTGGAAGGGAAAAACAGACTTATTATATGTCTTTCGCTATACAAGATGTTTTACGTACATGATCTCGTAAACCTGCTTCATCGCTAGCATTGAAAAACATGGACCTATTCAGACTATTTGACCAGTGCTTTCGTAGAAACAACCATAATAGCGTAGGGATCTACGAAGGCATTCATTAGTTATTACAACAACTTTTTATTAATTTCAAAAGGTTCCAAAGTTCAATCTGACTGGCGGTAATTAGCCCAGGGTCGAGACGAGCTTTTAGACTACCCTATGATTTAACTTGTCCTCAAAATTAGCTGATAAATTCATGAAGGTGAAAATTTTATATCTAGACTACGCGGAAAGGTGATTTTTTAAGTTAATCTAGCCAGCATATCAAGACACCACATTGTTCAATGTGCATAAATGCCAGTGAAATAACTGAATTCTACTGCGCTTCCCCTATCTCTACCATTAGAATTTACTACCCTTAACTTGCTTCCTACGTTATTTGCCGCATTAACTACCCAGGATTCCATCGAAGGCTGTTCAAAACTGCATAGTCTGCCAATATGCCATGCACAAGAGTTACCTAACCAGTTGAATATAGGAACCTTTTTTAAAACAAGTAGCTTTAATTTTTTATGGGACAATACATCGCACTTGTAGCAATGGAAATAAGGGTGCTATATACATCATTTCTAGACCATAAAACAAGTGTATTATATAAATCCGTTTTCTTCTGTAGTTTCTTAAGGGCCCGCAACCCGGATCTGTACCGATTTATTACATATTCCCCTTAAACACGGTAAGTTTTAAAGCTTTTAAAAAATATATGTTATTCTTGATAAGATAATATCTAGAATTTGCCCGCGCCGAAACGCAAATTATATAAAATTCCCACGATAGAAAAAAATCGCAAAGTATGCTCCAAAAATTATTATTAACATTCTGAAGAAGGAACGTTTGTTCCGAAACCGGTAGGATTTACTGTACTGATAAGTGGTTTATGCAAAGTTGAATTGTTTCATTTTTCTATTATTAACACGTTTGTTTCAGTTATTTTACAAGTTATATGTATGAAAAAATTCACAGTGTTTCATTAAATGCTGTTTAAGATAATGCCCGTGAGATTCTTGCTCTATTTTAAACGAGTCGTGTTTTATTAAACATTTTCGCAATTTTCGCATCGATTTTGTCGCTGTAAATGTTAGCGCTCTCCTCTAACATTCGTTATTTCGTATCTCTCCATCTTCTTCTTTTCGGGCCCGGTTGCAGAGCCTTAATAAAAGCTGTTTTCCATACAGTTTTGGACGTGGCGCCCATATACGAGTATTTTATCTCTTATAGTTAGTTACTAGACGAACGATGTTACAATTTTTTAACAAAGAACTCTACGCCCGTGTTATAGCAGATACAGCATTTTGGCTTTACAGCGCTCAATCAATTCATTATTTATCCACTTCAGGGCAATGATATTTGCGGAGAAGTGGTGCGATTAGTCTTGGAGGTATTCAACCTCAACTTGAAGATACCAACCCAAATCAAGATAAACACAATTTCCACAATTTGGACAAATCAAAATGTGGTCAAATAAAAGTTGTGCTGATGCTTTTAAATATAATTACTGTTTGGTGTCACTATCGGGCATAGATTATTTTTAGCCATCTTTTACGTTTACAAGTAAAGGCACATCATTAATTTTAAAAAAAAATCTGTACTGAAAATCTCAAAATTTAGGTCACAAATTATGGTTGAATTATTGAGCACTGCTGCCAACTCTTCAAGATTACCGGGTCACCGAGTTAGCACTCAACCTACGAGCGTATCATATTGGATTTCTACGAAATATAAATAATACTTGGTCACCAATAATATATTATTGAAGTTACCTTTTTGCCCTCTTGAAAGCTGCTTACGATGTTCATTGCATTTTATCACGTGAAACTGTTCCCACACGGCAACTTTAAATTTATTCAAGCGATATTGGATTTGCGGTATATTCAAATATTTTATGATGCCTGACGTACTAGCTTCTAATGCAGATTGTAATATCCAATATTCATGTTGTATGAATAATTTGAAGAGCTTCAGTAGGAAGTTTATCGGGAAAATATGCCATTTGTGATGATTGTTCGAGCGAATAATGATGAACAATGATGACTTTTTCAACTTTTATACTTTCTCAAATTACCAATCATTACGTTGTGTGACCTACATTGTCAGTCAGGCTTTGTTTCAAGCGGGCGCAATTGCAGCACGCCACTCCGGACGGTATGTTGCTGAAGCGTCGTATTTATAAAGCTGTCTTACCAACTAAAAAGTTCGCATATTCACTATTTATACGTCTAGCTTATCCACTCATATTTTTGAAAAAATAAAAATTTTCCGATTTTTTTAAAAATAGCACAAAATTCCCGACTGCTCCCTGCTAACCGGAGCCAGTGGAACAATGGCGTGGTAAAGTAAGAACATGGGTAGAAGAAAGTCGAGGAAGTACCTGGCTTTTTTGTTGTTGTTTATTTTTGGGGTGTTACGTCGTGTTGCGCTACCTCCTCCTTTAATAACACATCTGCCCTGATGATGGACACTGTAACGATGTCCGAAACGTTGGCTAAAGGAGGAGGTAGCGCAACACGGCACAATACTCCAAAAATACTTTTGGCCGTGAAAATCTAAAATCATATCTGAAGTACCTGGCTATTCAAATTTATTGATCCGTTGTGGAGAAAACATCAACACCGCAACCTACCAACAAAAAGACACTGTTCAGTTAGACCACTAAGCTATAAAGCCCACGATACATGCAGATGGTGATACGAGAGAGCGCCCCATTGCCTCACGTACATTTATATCACAGAAAGAATTAAGTATATAACGTTAGATGAAGACCATGCTTTACGACACAGGGTGCCTTCCTATTATCAATAACATTTATTTTATATTTGAGAAGGCGCAATATTCATGTCACTCCTGGCGTATTTGACTCAAGGATGGGGATAATTGAAAACAAGTTATGGTTTGGGTATGAATCCTTCATGGTGATTAGGAAATGGGGAAAAAATATAACTTTAATTATTTTTTCAAAATTTGACATAACACCATCCACGAAACCTTTCAAGAATATCTTGCATCCCACGCCCTTGCCTAAGCTTTACGCGGATATACATATTTAAACCTCAAGAATATAATATATCTTTTTGTTCGTCGTTTTCAAAATGTGCGTAAAAAGAAGGAAGATTGATGGAGGTTGCATGAGAATGTATACAAAACCATTTTATCCAGATTATGTGTTCGTATTAATTTTAATGAATCCGGTGAAAGCCCACACACTTTAATACCAAAATGCTTAAAATAACTTTCCATTTAACTTTTGTAATTTGGCAAGAAGATACCACCCACAAATATTTGCTAAATTTAAATATTATTTTTCTCATAAACCCTACAGCCTTACTAAAAAACCCCGTGAAAATTTTATTCAATTGATAAACGAGCGTGAATGTGAAAACATTACTAATAAAAAAATTGTTCATGGATAGAAATAAACGTTACCTACACAGCCTGAGGGGGCAGTTTGTCTGTTATATACAACTGTTGTATTTATAATTTCTGAACGAATTTCGAAATTTTTCTAAAGTATTTTAAATGATTTGTATATTATTTATTTTAACATATAACTTTATAGAAACTACATCATATTACCTCAAAGTTTTTGTATCTGAAATATACATTCGTATTTCAAAATTGCATTATTTTAAGCTACAAGCATGAAAAACGTTTTAAAAAAGCTTACCTTAAACATATTCTATTGAAACGTCAAAAATTTTCGGAAAATTCATAATTTAAAAAACACAGTCCTCTTATTTAATGAATTTGGAAGAAAACTGTCTCTTCACTTTTTTCTCGTTCATACAATTAAAAATTATAAAACAATATAATAGTTATTCCACTAGAGTAACTGAAAAATATGACATTTTAGATTCAGCTTTACATAATTTATTTACACATGCCCAAGTAATTTACGTTGTCAAATAACTTTACTTTTATGAATGTTTAATTAAACTCAAGCGGATTAAAAATAATTTACATGAAATAGCCTATAGTTTTTGTTAACAAACTTAAAAATAACAACACGACATTATTATGGCGCTAAAACTGACAAAAATAATGCATATAATAGCAATTATATTCTTTTATTTTAATTTGTTTAGCACACTCTTAAATACTGTAAAACGTACTTAAATTTATTAAAAATAGATTTTTTGTTCCGTCTGTATGTAATTCTGACAGTGTAATTGATGGGTGAAATTCACGCCTGTGATATTTATTTCAGTCACCCATCGTTCCTACTCTACCACCCTCCAGTATATAAATACTAGTACCTGCATAATATTAGTACTACCCTGCTTAATTTAACTGCAAAAAGTAGTAAAATATAAGGAAATTAAAAAAGTTCCGGTTGTGCGATAGAATCTTTGTCACAATAATCTTGGTAAAGATGCGATGAAGTGCAGTGTTTTGCTTTTTTATTGTGCAATATTTAAAAAGATTTTTTTCAATTCAAATGTGAAAAATGCTAATAATTACACATCAGTATTTCATTGAAAAAAAAAACATTTTTCGTCTTACTTCTGAGAGATCTTACGTAAAGCATTATAAAGGGAGAGAAAACAGTTGAAGCACAAACATAATATAATACAGGTAGCATTAAACGGGTTTCACGTTGAAATGTGAATCACAAATTCACAAAGGGGTTATTATTTATTATGACGGAAATGACGGTAAATACAACCTTCCATTGATTGTGTAAGCCTTTTCTTATTCCGTTTCCCGTGCTGTTAGTGGCGTTTCGTGACAAACGGCGATTTTGCAAGATTGCTGTTTCTCAAATTTAACCGTGTACGCATAAATAATATTGCCAATGGGTTCTCAAAACTGATTACCATTTTGGTTGGTGCCGGAATTTATATTTGTGAAATTCGGTAAGCACAGACAAAACACAACCTAACATTTCGTTAAAAATCTATATATTTATGTAACTTTGTCATTCGTATTTATTTTTGACCCTGTAAGGGCATTTTGCATATTGTTAGTTCATTTTAAACTGTTGTTGGTTGCTAGGGAGTTTTTGATTTCCACAGCCCGCTGTTTTATGTTGTTTGACTTTTGGGGTATTACACCGTGTTTTGCTCCCTTCTTTTTCGCCTTGCCAGTTTCCATCATCAGAATTATGCTAAGGTGTTAATGATAGCTGGGTCAGATGTGAAAAATCTGGTATCTACAAAATAGTAATCGATTTTATGATAACCAGCATGGAATTAACTTCTACTGGTAGAAACAGCATTTTTATATATCTTTTTGTGACTTATACCTGTTTAGAGACGTGTTTTCTAAAGACAATATTTAATTTGTTAAATTTTAGCCCGAGATATTTTATTTTATTTTCAAAGGTTGTTCAAAAGGTGCTTGTATAAGGGGAAACGGGTCGCTTTTAAAATAAGTGAAACAAGCTTTCACCGTGATAAGAGTATTATAACAATGGTATTTCCCTACATGATGTGACATTTCCAAAAATAGAAATACACTTTGGAGAAACCTCCTGAAATATAAATAACATATTTAACTGTAACTCCCTTAACCCAATAATTCTAAAACTAACTTTAAAAAGCTTTTTCAGGACTTTAAGATTTATTTTTATTTCCTAAGTCGAATTGTCGAAGAATTGGCTGTCTAGGCACCAATTTTCAATATTACTTATTCATTCGGCTCTGTCCCCTTCGGTCATATTTAATTGTAAACTTCGACTAAGAACTACCAACTTATATATTCATTTTCTTAACGCATATTTTTATTGGCTGCTTTCTTTATGTACGATTGCAAGATTCTTCCAAAACTAAATAGTGCATTAGATAAATATATCTATTTTTATTTAAATGTGTGATATCTGTTGACATTTCTGCAAGTCGAGGATAATTATTTTTTATTTATGCATTAACGTAATGATTAAAACCTCAATTATAATATTTAAACATTGAAGACAATATTAGCGACTCCCAAACCAAAAATTGGAAACAGAAAAATCAGAAAATCTAGGAATTGAACTCAGTTTACAGTTAAAAATGATTGAAGAAGAAATTAGCTCAGAGGTTAGACTAGAGCCCCAGCAAGGCTAAGATCTTGGGGTTCAATTCCTGTATATTTTTCTGATTCAAATTTTTATAATAAGGAACTCCAGTGAAAAATATTATGGTTTTAAAAAAATATGTTCATACAGACCAATGAACGCTGATTCTGAATATATAAGTTTTAAAAATGATTAAAAAGTGCATTTTTAAACCTCTCGTCAAAACACACTGTAAAGTTGGCATTACTGAATGGTTAGTGCTGACGTCACGCGTCACCAGTCATTGAGTCATTGTATTGAAACTTTGATTATGTAGGTATGACAAAAGCCATCAGTATTAACAACATTTCATGTTATTCGTTATTTCATGCTGTTTATAGAGATTTAGTTGATGTGTTTATTGAAACAATATTTAAGGCTAAATAATTCAGTATTAAAAATAGAGGTATCTCTATTAGTTTATCTCTATTATTTAAAATATTGAAAAACTTTAAACTGTACGAAAAAATCGTATAAATATACTAAATCATAATGCTACATAGGCCAAAATTTGGCCGTGGAGTAGAAACAAAATGGCCGCAATCGATCAGCTGTTATCGTTTGCCTACACTTTTGCGGGTGATTCTTCGTTTTTTGATAATATTGATTTTAAAAGCTAAAAAAATAATAATTTCAAACAATTTTTATACCACTCTCCCGTAATAATATTCAACGATATAATAATATAATAAATATAATATAATGAATAAATAATTCCACCTAAATAATGTTTTAACTTATCGAATAGTATCATCTTTCTTCCGTATAATTATCATTCAAAATGACAACACCTGTTGAAAGTAAATAAAACTATCGATGGGTGATGACGTCACACAATCCACCATAGATACGTTGATTTTCAGGGGGTCTTGAAAAATTAAAACTTTGACAATTATTTTAACTATAAAAATAAAAATATATATGCAGTTATTTAAGTTTGCAGGTCTTTATTCATAAAAAAAAAAACTTGGACTGGAGTTCGCTATTTTGAAATGAAAATTGATTTAATTTTTGTCACGATTATATGTGCACGTTTCATTTTACCTTATTTATTTTTTTACAATTAGAAGTATCTATTCTGGGCGTACTTTTGCTTCCTAGCGTATTTATTTGTTTGCAGAAGTAATAGTTGACTTATGAGAATATTGGAGAGAGAAAAGAGGCACGATTGATCGATTTAACTTGTTATATTTTACATCCATCAATTTGTTGACAGGCGAAAATAAAATGTGGCTAGATATTATTTTACACTCTTACGACGCCGCGCGGTAGTTACCTATTGCTTCGTCTCTCGCGATGTAATAAAACAGTAATGCTACAAAGTTGTCAAATAAATTTATGGGTTTATAACTCCTAAAGCACAAACGTCATGTACTTACTTAGGTACAGTTTATTTTTTATTCGTTCTGTTCACACTCAAACTGTTTCTGCTTTGCCCGGAGTCAGTAGGACTATGGTTACCTCATTTGGGGTATGTTGTGATATGCAGGTAGCGGGTAGAAGAAGGAGACGGAAAAGGGAAAGGTTGGAAAGGGGCCGTTCAAGTATTACGTAATGCACTTGGGGAGGGGGTCTTGTGAGACGTTACCGTGCGTTACGAGGGGGGGAGGGGGAGGGGGGGGGTTCGAACAACGCGTTACGTAACATTTTTTTCTTTATTTAGATAAAAAAAAACTAGGGAATTAAAATCTTCCAAGTTGGCAATCATTTCTTCCTCGAAATCTCTTGTTTTATTTTTTAATGCAAATGCGATTAAAACGAGAAAAAGGTATTTAAGCGACTTTCCAGTACTTTGCGCAACTTAATTGTGACTTTCAGTTAAAAATTGTCACTTGGGCGTTACGTATCGTTTAGGGGGGGGGGGGGGTACGGAAAAACGTTACGCCGCGTTACATGGGGGGAAGGGACAGTCAAAAATCTTCAAAAATTGCGTTACGTAATACTTGAACGCCCCCAAAGCAGATTTTACCATTATTTTCAGTTTCAAGCGATTTCAAATTCTAGTGATTTGCATATGTGTTTTAAGGTTTGATCAAAGTACCTGCGCACAACATGACATCTCTTATAAGGATTCCAAATGTGCCTTGTTTATATTATAACTAAATAACCATCACGTTGTTTCCTTAGGGGTAGGCAGAGAGGTCGGACCGCCAACTTAACTTAAAATAAAACTTCTTTACGCACGCTTGACTTGGGGAGTAAGCTGGTGAATGCGTGACGAAAGCGTTACGAAAAGTGTGATCGGGCGAGGCGAACGGAAGTTGAGAGGGAGATATAAGTTAGTGATGTTTTACTTCAGTCGTGTGGTCTAAAGCACACTCGTTTTTGAAGTAAAACTTCATTACGCACGCTTGACTTGGGTAAGCTGGTGAATGCGTGACGAGAGCGTTACGAAAAGTGTGATCGGGCGAGGCGAATGATCGGACCTTTTGCACGCTTGACTTGGGTAGTAAGCTGATGAATACGTGATGAGAGCGTTACGAAAAGTGGGATCGGGCGAGGCGGACGGAAGTTGAGAGAGAGATATAAGTTAGTGAAGTTTTACTTCAGTCGTGTGGTCTAAAGCACACTCGTTTTTTTTTAGTTATCCTTACACCCCTTTCATCATATTTACTCGCTCTACGCGTCCAAACTATCTGTTCCCTTTCTTAAACTTAGATACTTATTACGCTTACATCAGCTTACATTTTTTTGCGAATCTCCACATTCCCACGATCATGCATGGTTTTATGACACATTTCGTGCACCTCAGAGATCTCATTTCTACAGCATTTAGTTTACTTTCATCCTTCTTCTGCCAGTTCCTTGCCTCACTACTACACAATAGGATAGAAACCAGCCATGTGGAATGCTAGCTTAGCTTCTTTGTACAATTTTTGACAATAATATTGGCATTTAACGACGATGATAAATAATAAAGCCAATTAACGTCTAAAATTTACGCTTTGTTCTGATATATGGCAGTAATGAACAAAGAGGTTTTATGATTTCCTCCCCTTACAAGCTTCATGTGCCCGTTATTTGGAAGTGACTACCTTCCCTTAATCATAAACCACAGCTTTTGTATAATAATAAGTAATATTCTCGCATTTAGCAATTCCATATAAACCCATATTATTAGCTTTTATTAAGGCTTTTGTCATGGTAAGATTGATGAAGTTAGCCTTGACCGCTATACGTAGCGTCATTAATTGGAACAGTACAAACCCATTTCCACGTAGGTAGACCGCTATTACAAGGAATCCGTCTGGGCGTATAAAGGGATTGGTTTTTACTCTGACAGACAGACAGACAGGGAAAAAGATGCTTACCTATGTAGGATATTATGTTAGGCACTCGTATTGATTGAGAGTTTAGTTATAAACTATATAAATGTATTAAAAATATAAACATTAATACTGAGAGAAGTTTAACTTTTAAATTAAATACTTCACCGTCAAAAACATAATTGTGATTTATTTTAGGATATTATACCGTGTTGCCCTACTTCCATCTTTTTGGACAGCGTTACACTGTTCTTCATCTGTCCTGACGATGGACAATGTGAAACTTAGGCCCATTGTCCACACAGTCGTATTTTGTAGGATGCATGTAACCTACAAATGGAGATACGCGTATTTTGCTTATTTGTTATGTCCACGCTGCTTCATGCAATAATCAGTCACGTTACTAGCATCTGCATAGTAACTAGCATCGAGAAAGCAGTCTTTGTTGTGAAAATGTCAAGTGATGATGATGAAGTGATTATAGCAAACAATTTTATTAGAAGACAACGAAACAGGCGAAGAAAGTACTGGATTCATCCATACATCGAAAGAAATATAAATTGTAGATTGTTTGTTGCTGCCAGAGAGTTATCAGAAGATGATTCTGTAATTCAATCATTTTACCGAATAACTAAACATACGTACCAAAATTTAGTCTCTACTGTTGGACCACTGATACAACGACAAAATACTGCAATGCGAGCATGTGTCAGTCCAGAAGTCTGACGAGTCGATCGTGTAGTGACATGTTGCCGCGCGCACCGCATTACGAACGCATGACGAGCGGCTGACGCGACGTTGCCGCTTCGTGGACACAGATTTCATTGTTTCTACGCAAGATGCAAGCATTCGTCTTGCAATCGTCAATTGACGAAATCGTGCGTATGACGTGCGGTTACGTGGACAATGGGCCTAACCGAAACGTTGGTTAAATAAAGAGATAGCGCAACACGCCATAATACCCCAAAAAACAATCACGATAATTCTTATGAAGGTACTTTAACCCTTCGAAAAATAAGAAAATAATTTTCTGTCAACTTTTGCCTGTCAAGGTTGGCGCGCAAAATTCCTGGTTCTTCCCGTGCATTTTAAATGTTCCTATTTATTGTTTTTTTTAACGCTTTTGCAAAAACAAAAATTGTTCTAAAATTTAGATACAATAATCTTTCCGATGTGTTTATTAGAAATCAACATTTTTGTTTCTAAATATTAAAATTTTAGTATTGGAAATGTAAATTGGCTAAAAAATGTATACCTAAGAATTTTCGAATTAAAGTAATTAAAATAGAATAAACTTAAAATTTTAAATAGAGATTCCTTTTCTAAGCAAAATTTGTAATAAAACTGTCACCTCACTTTTTATCACTTTCATACAATTTTATTTTAAAATTAAACGTGTGTTGCGTCACAAATTGGCGCAAAATTAAACCGTCACTTTTGATCGGGTTTGTAAAATATCTGAACAACCTAGCTCATATAATTCTAAAACAATGAGAAGCATTATTTCATTCCGTTTCTAACATAAAAGAAATCACAAATATTTGCATCACAGGAAGAGAGATATCTAACTTTTAATAATGCACTGTTGCTCTGGGACAATCTGGGTCTCCTGTTATTATAACGGCATATGATGTTTTGGGACAACTTGGGTCTCCTGTGATTAGACGGGTTAAAAATACATATACGAGTATACGCAGTAGATATGTATTTATTTATTTATTTGAATACTATAACCAAATTGGCATTTAAATATTATGTTTACGATTCAATATTATAGCGATACCTACAACAGAAAAACTGAGTAACAAAGTCAATAGGTAATATAAAAATATACATTTTTTTAGTTTCACACATGAGTCCCAACTGCTCCCAACCGTTTGGAGCCATTAACACTACGGCATCCCCAATTGAGGTACGTTGTGAGGCTGAAGATAGTGCGAGGAGGGGAAGGAGATGGGGAAACGAAAGGTGGGGAAATACCTGGATATTCAGATCTGGTTAGAAATTACCACCTTTTTTTTACACGAGCTCCACACAGGAGGCTCTGAGGAAAATAATTTCCCTCAGGGCCTATGGCATCTTTGGGGATGCTGTGTAGAGGGGTTTTTTTAAGAAAACGGAAGAAAGGAAGGAAAAGGGTTTAAGGGGTGGGTAGGAATCTGGGGTTCAGTGTGTCCTGGTCATCCGCCTACAAGACCTAGACAAACCTCACCCCATGAACACGGGCACCCCTGCTAAATCACCAAACGTAACGAACCACTTGGGGTGACCTATGGCAGAGGTGTTGATTATCCAATAAAGGTTCCCGGGCGGCGGTACCCATTCCCGCCTCCCAAATTGAAGCCATTTCAAGCAAAGATTCAATTCTGAATGGTGGTCTTTCACCAGGGCGACACTGAAAGTATCTTTCCTCTGGAAAGTACCGAAAATATACTATGGATTACACGAATGAAATAACATGAATCAATCAAATGAAATTTACATGCGCACGCTGGTATTCAATTCCGCGACCTTCGGTTTGCTAGACGAAAGCCTTACTCCTCGACCACGGAGGCCGTCACATTTACTAAAAAGTGTTTATTAAAATCCACATTTTACGTATTTATAACTGTAGGTAAATAAAAATTGTTTCGATATTTATTACAAAATATTGTGAATAATCTTTTATTTATATATCATCTAATAAATGAAAATATCTACTTTCGTATTTCGTGCACTATTTTCATGGAAAATACATATTATGGTACGAATAAACCAGTGATAATGGGTTTAATAATAAATTTCCCTCATATGTACACAACAATAATTACCCTGAAAGCTAAATAACGGGTAAACGGTAAAATATTTAAGTGCTGGAATTGATAACACATTTCCATTACACTATCAAATTGGTCACAACTGTGATTATTCGTTGACAAGTATGACATGTAACCTAAGCTTGTAACTATAGTTTAACCAAATTGGTCACTTAGGGGAATTGTGTACCTACATAATATTGACATTAACGTAAGTAAGCGTACAGTAAGAATATAACTAATCGAGGCGTTTATTTGTTAGCGAGGGGCTGGCCCGTCTTTATGAAATGGTTTTCACATTAGAAATAAATAAAAATTTAAATTATTGCAAGTAAAAATAAAATAATCACTTTAAAAATGATTGATACAGGGTGTTAAGAGACGTTTTTGACCAGTGATTACTAATATTATTTGGAGTGATAAATGTAATATTTTGATAGAAAGGAGTCACTTTGTGGTTTGACATATTGAATGAAATAAAACAAAAACTTTGTTTTTTAACCACGATTTATTTTAATTTGTATAATACCGACCGGTTTCGCTTTAGTCAAGCATCTTCGAGGTATAAAATTAAACTGATCAAAAATACACATAGTGTGAGCTTATATAGATAAAGAAAGACCCAAAACATAATACAATTCATTGTTCCTTTGTATTATGTTTTGTCTCTTTCTTTATCAATATCTTTCTTTATCTATATTTTTGATCAGTTTAATTTTATACCCCGAAGATGCCTTACTAAAGCGAAACCTGTCGGTATTATAAAAATTAAAATAAACCATGGTTAAAAAACAAAGTTATGGTTTTAATTATTGATAAATGTAAATAAAAATTTTGATTGCCGGTAAATTTTTTGATGCTATTTTAATTTTTTTTCTTATAATTACTTCCACATATTTGCGGTTGCAATGTAATGCTGTTGCAAATAAACGTATGAATTTACAACTCGTTATTATTCTCAAAAGCTCGTCTGTGGAATGATTTGCCAATTGTTGTGTTTCATCCCTCCTACAACAAGATTATCTTTAAGACCCAAGTTCACTTCTCCACACAGTTCCCCAAAGATGGCATAAAGAAATCAAAGTGTGCAGTTAAACCGGTAGAAGTGAAACCTTCAGAAAAATAAACTTCGAGAGAATGAGACGAATGCAGAGTATGAGGAGTAGGATAATTTTTGTGTTTATATATTATAATATTGTTACCAAGATTAAAAATTATTATACATTTTATTCTACGAAGCACCGCACAAAAAGGACACCGATCAGTCTGTCTCATTCTCTAGCAGGCTAAATCCGATAGATGTATGTGTTTGTATCTTTTTGGTGTCGCTCGTTTCCGTTTCATCGAGTTTCAAATCACAACGGTGCTAAAAAAGCTTTCACTTTAATTATACAAATGATTTCCCTTAAAAAATATTATATTAGATGATCACAATATAAGCGGTACAAAATGTATAGCATCATTATAATGGTATTAAATTTCGAAATGGTATTAACTTTGTTCGTATTAAATTTGAAAATAGCCTTCAAATAAAATAATTGATTTCAATTTAATGTACTGTATCATTTTGCTATTTCAAATCTGTTAACAAAGAAAGCATTAGACACTATAAAGGATTTTTTTGGAACATTAAGAAAAATAAATAGTCTCTTTTCTGAAATGTAATAAATATAAGTTTCTTTTCTCCCTTGGCCTACAATATTGGTCTCAAAGAGAGCGTTCGACACAAAGGTTAGCTCTTATTTATGAGTGCATAAATAATATCTTACTTACAATGCTATTTATAAATAAACATATATTTCTTTCTAAGTCGTGTTGTAGTTATCGTTTTCTTTTGTAGTGATTTGGGTTTTCACGGCTTTTCATCTGCTTTGTAGCGGTTGAAAAGATCATCTTGATATCCGGACAATGCATAATATTCAATTCAGTCGAAAAGTTATAAAAAATGTATAATATTTCCGTGATCAAAGCGTAACTATAAAATAGAAATCCGTTTATTCTGTCTGGAGTAGCAAACATACTTGAACAGTGAGCTCTGGCGTAATGAAAATTGCACAACTTTTTCTTGCATTAGTTCACAATACCATATTAGAGTGGTAGGTAGATACTCTCAGAAAGATATATGAGGTTCAGAATCTAAACCTTACTTGATATGGCTTTAGACGAGTTTGGTGCCCAGACCTTAATGGGCAGATACTCCCCAACCCTCTTATTTCATATCCCCTTCTCCTCAGCTCTTCTCTCAGCTTCACAACATACCCCAATTTATTATTACACTGGTTCTGGACAGTTGGGACTCTGCTTTTTTTTACATTAACTCCACACAGGAGGTCCTGAGGAAAATAATTTCCCTCAGGGCCTATGTCACCTAGGGTGCTGTGTAAAGGGTGTTTTTGAGGAGAGGAAGGACTGAACATTGGTCTTGAAGAGACCCATGTTGTAGGAAACACAGAGGGCGGCGAATCATTCCACAGCCGAGCTGTTGAACACAAGAACGAGTCGAAGAAACGACCTGTTCTCATGTGACAAATGTCAACTGTGTACAAATGTTGGTCACGCGTTTGGCGTGTTTCCTGACTATGCACCGGTGCCGAAGGGATCAATGATGCTAGTTCTTCGGAGCATCTTCCATTGTAATACCGGTAGAACAAGCATAGCATTCCCGCCCGACGCCTGCGCTCTAAAGATTGCAATCCGTCTGTTAAGATGGGAGAATCTATCAAACGGACCGCCCGTTTCTGTTTCTGTTTCCTCGACCGAGTCGAGGGTATTTTTCAGGTATTTGGAGCTCCAGACCAGAGGTGGCTGCCATATTCAATCGTGGGGCGCACTTGTGATTTGTACAGGGTTAGCAGTTGTGTACTATTAAAGTACCTGCGGGCCCTGTACAGTACGCCCAGTTTTTGGGAGGCTAACTTTACTCTGGCTTCGATGAAGCCCCCATACCTGAGCTGGTCACTTAGGGTTACACCAAGCATATCAATGGAGGGCCTGTTCGGAAGATTGCTTCCATTGAAAGAGACCAGATTTTCATTTCGATCCCTTTTAGACGTAATCAGACAGGATTGGGTCTTTGAAACATTAAATTCAACGAGATTATTTTTATCCCAAGAGAAAACACTCTCGAGGTAACCGTCCATTCTTTGCTTCAAAGCCCTACGAGCGGTTGGAGTTTGTGAGCCCTTTGGGGGCTTGTCAAACAAAAAGCTATCATGAACTGTACTGTCATCCGCGTAACAATGAATTGGTGCACATGACAAAAGGTCGTTGATGTGCAACAAAAAGAAAGTCGGAGACAGAACCGATCCCTGTGGGACGCCAGCATTTATCGAGTGTGAGGAAGAGGCGAAACCATCGGCTACCGTTTGAATCGACCTCTCCCTCAAGAAGTCGGCAATCCACGTACGCCAGGATGCGGGAAGTCCGTAAGAAGGCAGTTTGTTGACAAGTCCTCGGTGCCAAACCCGGTCAAAGGCCTTGGAAATGTCCAGTGCAACCGTTTGGGTCTCACCGAAACGTTCCAGGCCCCCTAACATGCGTCACATACGCGAGAAGATCACCGCACGAGCGGTTCGTTAATAATTTTGTTCTTCTCGAGGTACGTGAGCAGTTTGTCGTTGATCACACGTTCCATCACCTTAGACAGAACTTATGTGATCGCTATGGGGCGGTAGTTGGCCGGGTTGGAGCAGTCACCCTTCTTTGGAATAGGATGGATAACCGCTTTTTTCCAACCAGAGGGCACAGAGCCAGTCGTTATTCACAAATATTTACAAATTCGTTATTCACAAAGACAGTTAAATTTCAGTCAAATCCGGGTATTAAGACTAACAACGTTTCTAACGTTTATGGGTGTTCTCGGAGAAAAGAAAAAACTGCTTTTTAACCTTACGCGTGTACATTACTAATTTATTTAAAACGTTCCACTTAAATAACCCTATCGTCGCGTCGTATAAAAAAAATCATTCTGAAGAGACGATAAAACTCATGACGGTCATAAACTGCAGACGGCATTTTTAACCAGTCTGACTACGAATTTTTCATTTAGTACTTACCTTCCCAGTAAAAAATAAATCTCTCCCCACTCTACGAAAAGAACAAAAAAACGTTTCAAACTCTTTTCGCCACGTTTCAAGCACTTTTGGGTCACCGTTCCACGGCCGTTTTCTCGCATTATGGCAATATGGAGACTTAGCATAAACCCCAAAGCTCGCTTATATTTTATAAGAGTTTTTTTCAGTAATTTAATTTGGATGTAATAAATTAAGGCGGTTACCAATTTATGATAAAATGTATAACGATGAAGCTTTTCAAAGACCTGTCAATTCTTGAAATTTTTAATATTTTTAGTCAAGACTAGAAATGTTTCTATTTATATGTAATAACGCACGTTTTAACATTATTTAAATGTGTCTATTTAGATGTAATAACGCAAGTTTTAACATCATTTCAATGTTTCTATTTAGTTGTAATAACGCACGTGTTAACATTATTTCAACGTTTTTGTTTAGATGTACGTTTTAACATTATTTCAATGTTTCTATTTAGACTTAATAACGCACGTTTTAAAATTATTTCAATGTTTCTATTTAGACTTAATAACGCACGTGTTAACATTATTTCAATGTTTCTATTTAGACTTAATAACGCAAGTTTTAACATCATTTCAATGTTTCTATTTAGTTGTAATAACGCACGTGTTAACATTATTTCAACGTTTTTATTTAGATGTACGTTTTAACATTATTTCAATGTTTCTATTTAGACTTAATAACGCACGTTTTAAAATTATTTCAATGTTTCTATTTAGACTTAATAACGCACGTTTTAACATTATTTCAATGTTTCTATTTAGACTTAATAACGCACGTTTAACATTATTTCAATGTTTCTATTTAGACTTAATAACGCACGTTTTAAAATTATTTCAATGTTTCTATTTAGACTTAATAACGCACGTTTTAACATTATTTCAATGTTTCTATTTAGACTTAATAACGCACGTTTAACATTATTTCAATGTTTCTATTTAGACTTAATAACGCACGTTTTAACATTATTTCAATGTTTCTATTTAGACTTAATAACGCACGTTTTAACATTATTTCAATGTTTCTATTTAGACTTAATAACGCACGTTTTAACATAATTTCAATGTTTCTATTTAGACTTAATAACGCACGTTTTAACATTATTTCAATGTTTCTATTTAGACTTAATAACGCACGTTTTAACATTATTTCAATGTTTCTATTTAGACTTAATAACGCACGTTTTAACATTATTTCAATGTTTCTATTTAGACTTAATAACGCACGTTTTAACATTATTTCAATGTTTCTATTTAGACTTAATAACGCACGTTTTACATTATTTCAATGTTTCTATTTAGACTTAATAACGCACGTTTTAACATTATTTCAATGTTTCTATTTAGATGTAATAAAGCAAGCCTTAACATTATTTCAATGTTTCTATTTTTTGTGCGTGAAACTAAATTTTCGTCATCAATTCAGAAAAACATAAAACAAAAATTGTTCCCTTTGGAAGCTAAAAACTCCACAATTTTTTTCATCGCACCATTTCAAGAATTAAAAAAATTACAAGGTATTTTCAAACCTAACATTATAAAGACATTTGCTGTTTTTATCGTAAATTATATAGTCTATACTCGGCAAAGTTCTCGTGTTTGCAACGTTGTTACCCAGAATCTCATCACGAAACCAGGCGTACCTAATTCCCGGTAAGAGACTCGGCTAATATGTGGCTAACTGTCGGAATTAGGGAGTGTCCGTGTTGTTTTGAAGGGAATATCGGAATAGAAATGCTCGTTTCAACCACAGTTTAGACCACTGCTTATGCTCACTCCAACTTCCCTTAACTTCGGGTCAATATTTTGTAGTAGTGCAGCGAGGTTCAGCAACCCTATGACATTATGACCCCCTTACCTGTAACACGACAGGTGTTTTGGTGCAGTGCTTGAAACTTCTCACACGGTGAACAAAAAAAACATCAGTACATTGTACATAGTCGAGTTTTTGAACAATTTCAATTCTGATCTTTACATAGTATAAAGCAAGGTCGCTGTCTGTGCTTAGATCTTTTAAACTACACAACGGATATTCAAGCTGTTTTCACCAATAGATAGAGTGATTCACGAGGAAGTTTTAGGTATATAGTTTGTCAAGGATTTGTGTAAATTGGTTGAAATATATAATATATAAAGGGAGCCGGCTGGCAAGCGGGCAGGGAGGCGTCTACTAATATCTACAGGAATTCCAAAAACTGAACAAATCGGACAAATATCTATGAGAACCAAAGTGAGGACGAATATCTACAGCTCAAACTACTGACTAATATCTATAAGAACCAAAGTGAGGACGAATATCTACAGCTCAAACTGCTGACTAATATCTATGAGAACCAAAGTGAGGACAAATATCTACAGCACTGGCAGAGGTTGGATTTGCAATTATGTATAGCATATTGGAATAACGTAATATTGCGTAGTTTAGGTTAGGTTAGGTTAGGTTTTCCGTACAACCTCTTGCTCAGCTGCCCTCTGTAGATATTAGTCCCACCGACGCTCCATAGATATTAGTCACCACTGAGACCGTCATAGATATTCGTCAGACCTTAGCTCTGTAGATATTAGTCCTCACTCTGAAGTTCATAGACATTAATCCAACATATGAGCTACAGGCTGTAGATATTGCAGATACTGCAGCGGGCAGTGGGCAGCGGGCAGCGGGCTGGCAAGCGTGTGGTGTGGATTTGATATGTATGCAAATTAACAGATGGCGTTGGTTATAAAGATTGGGTAATGGCGTTGTCAGTAGATGGCGTAGCGTTTCGTTAGCCACAGCAACGTGTGGCCGGGTCAGCCAGTTTCTTATATGATGTTAATGTTGTTTATTGTTATATTCTTAAATGGATTAGGTGTACAAGGTACAATACAATCTACAATCGGTATGTGATATCTACTGATTGTAGATTCTATAATAAATTATTATATAGGTACCCAAATTTTTGAAAATGTGTCTGGTTCAGGAATACACAGACAGAAAACACTCTATGAATCATTTCAATGATGCCAATCATTTTTTTTAAATAATTACACAGAATAAATTCATAGCGTGACTTCAACCTGTTAACCTGTACTCGAAAGTAATTGCGTGTCGGAATAGGAAAAAACGTGACAAAACTTTGTTTGCCTTTACATATCTACTGATATTAAGCTTAATATAATGGAATCTGTTGAATTTGATTGTCTCGACTTTTCTTTTTTATACACTATACAGGGTGTCCGGGGGTAAAGTGCATTAACTTCGGGAGGTGATCCTACATGATAGTACAAGTAAAAAAGATAAATAACTTTTTTCGAAATTCCAACTTTTAGGGGTAGTTTTCTGGTAAAAAGATAAAATTAGACCGGCGTGTGCGGGCGGCATTATTATTTTACACTGTTGCCGAATCCCCGCTCCAAGCGCTCAGTGTCAGTGTTGAATTCGAATGTGTATCTAGTGAGTATTTATTAAAACTAACTTAAAGGAACAACTTCATTATTTTGTTTACTTAGTTGTAGACATGCCTAACCTGCCTAGCTGTAAAAATGTGTTTATTTGTGCGTAATTTTATCATTGAATTATTGTGCCAACACCACGTAATTTTGCTACTGAATTATTCGGTCATTTCCTTACTTTACCAACAAAGAAAGGGCAGACATTCATTAATGAAATACGCCACAACGTGCAAATTGATAGATAATAATATTACTTTACGTTTACATGCTTGCTTACAAGCTGAAGATGGTCATCTTGAAAATTTGTTAAACTAGTTAAAAGCGAAGACATTAGTTAAGTGTTCAATTAGTTTATAACAATTTAATCGTTAAAAGCGTGCCTTCAATTGTGCAGTTATCTTTTTACATTTGGTTTAAAACATACGATCTGCATAAACGTCAAATTCTCGGTCCTGTTATTGTTTACAAACGGTTTCCATGGATACGGGCCAAATCCACCAAGCAACGTAGCAACAAATGCGCCCGGCAAGCTAACTTAGGTAAATGCTACCTTACGCTGAGGATTTTTAGTAGGTATCTCTTTTTGTATGGAAAAAAAAAGTTGGAATATCAGAAAAAGTTATTTATCTTTTTTACTCCTACCATAATGTAGAATCACCTCCCGAAGTTAATGCACAAGGGGCGGACGCGCAAAAAAACCAACAATAATTACTGTTAGGATTTTTTTCTGGGCGGGCACAAAGGGCTGACGGGAAAAAAAAACAACAATTACTGTTAGAAATACTTAAGAATCATACTTCAAGTTTATTTCGACAAGTTCAAGTATGTACGGGGCACGTGCCCCCCCCCCCCCCCCCCCCTAAATCCGCCCTTGATCTCATGCTTTGGTGATTTGAACCTAAATTAATTGGGTATATATCCATGGAAGTTATAATGTGAACGTTTATCTTATTCCTTTTCGGGTATTCAATCTTTACATAGTACAATGATAGACAAATGTCTTTCACCAGATATCAAGACGTCCTTGATGATATGGATTTTTCATAAAGTATTTGGCGGAGATGTCTAACGATTCCATTGTGGTTAGCAGCCAAGCTCTTGATAAACTCAATGACCATTCAATTTCGGTCCATCCCAGCCCGACCCTCTCATATTCCCTGCGGATTTCTATAATGGGGACCTACACAAAATGCCTTCTATATTGCAAGTACTTTAACCACTCCTTTTTACGCCTGCTTGTGGTTACTAACCTAATAATATTAATAGGAAACAAGTTTTACTACTCCTAGCATCGTCCGTGATTTCTACACATTTAATTCTAAATATTTTTTCCAATATTCTAATCAGATATATTCGGATTAAAAATATATTGCACATCCCGTAGAAAAGTGTCGTAAGTCAAAAGAGTTAATTTTGCAAGTGAGTCAAAATAAATGAATGAATTATTATTATTTTTTTTTTCATTAACTCCACACAGGAGGCCCTGAGGAAAATAATTTCCCTCAGGGCCTATGTCATCTGGGATGCTGTGTGGAGGGTCGTTTTGAGGAGAGGAAGGAATGAACATTGGTCTTGAAGAGATCCATGTTGTAGGAAGGAGGAAACACAGAGGCCGGCAAATCATTCCACAGCCGAGCTGTTGAACACAAGAACGAGTCAAAGAAACGACCCGTTCTCATGTGACAAATGTCAACCGTGTACAAATGTTGGGCACGCGTTAGGCGTGTTTCCCGACTATGCACCGGTGCCGAAGGGATCAATGATGCTAGTTCCTCGGAGCATCTTCCATTGTAATACCGGTAGAACAAGGATAGCATTCCCACCCGACGCCTGTGCTCTAAAGATTGCAATCCGTCTGTTAAGATGGGAGAATCTATCAAACGGACCGCCCGTTTCTGCACAGAGTCGAGGGTATTTTTCAGGTATTTTGGAGCTCCAGACCAGAGATGGCTGCCAAATTATGAACAAGCGGTCCCGTCGAAAAGAGATACTAGCGATATCACGCGGAGATCTAACTCAAATACGCTTTTCGTGGAGCATAGATTATCATAATCACTTTACTTTTCAGAAATAAAACGTAAAAAGACAAATTTTGACTTACGGCACTTTTCATGGGATTTTTTTTACATTAGCTCCACACAGGAGGCCCTGAGGAAAATAATTTCCCTCAGGGCCTATATCATTTTTGGGGATGCTGTGTGGAGGGTATTTTTAGGAAGGGAAGGAGAGGAAGTTGTGGGAAGGAAAAGGGTATTAGGGGTGGCTAGGAATCTGGTGGTCAGTGTGACCGGGAATGACGAACGTATGAATCCATCCCTCCCACTTCCGAGAGAGTACGACTGGAAAAATTAAAAGGACTTCCTCAACCATTGAATACCTTCTTTAAAAATTCATTTAAAGTGATGAAAAAAAGGTTTATTAGTTACGTAAGGTACTTCTCTTTTAAAAGGAGGTGTTGAGTTGAGTTGATTCTGAGTTATCATCGAACCATCGTTGATATCAAATAATGCTTGTGTTGTTGAACCTTAGCGGAAAGAAATTAAAACCCTGCAAATATTAAACAAAATTTAAAAACGTGTTTTGGAAAATTACGGTAAATTCGAAGGTTGCCGCGATAGCTCAGAGGCTCAGGGCAATCACCCAGTCAACGAAGGATACAGGGATAATGTACCGCCGAATTTGTAATGTATGTCATAATATGATAATTAATATTGTCTCAATATATTTGTTAAGCTGAGTAAATTCACCAAAGGCACGGTATTTGTTAAGCTAATATTGTGTTACGGTAAAACATACTGATGTTGGCACTAATGCGGAAAACTTGGCCGAGTGTTTTATGGACCCTTCTTTGCCCATTGTTATGTAATGACATCTTTTGTCCTAAGCTGTGCTTTTCCAAAATGATATTTTTTATATCGTGATAGAGTTTTTAAGCGCTTTCTGGATGACAAAAAAATTGTTTTCTTAAAAGCACTCTTTTAATTTAATTGTTTTGGAATTTTTTTTAAACATGTTTCACTTTGGTGAGCCGACTTTGATCCCCCAACACTTAGCCTCCGAAATTATGATTATTATAAAATTATATTTTTTGTGCATTATTTAGCAATTTCAAACCAAAAATTGCCATAAAAATAGCTTTAATAATAATTTGGTTTGGATGTCAAACAAATTTATTTACAGCGTCGATTGTTCTATAGGTATTTTTTATATTTTTTGTACGACATTTTGTGTTAAGAGATGTACTTGACTTACTTTAATCAATGATTATGACATTATTTGGAGTAAAAAATGTAAATTGAATTTTGTCTCCGGTGAAAATTTTTTTCTTCAAAATCAAACAAAAAATATATCTTCCGCATGTCGTCACTAGTCACTCAGCCGAGTAACCGACCGACCCCTTACCCCGCCTCCAACTGTACAACACCTAACATTTTTTTAGTTTTGTGTAGAAAAAAAAGAAATCCGCAAAAATGTCACTGGAGATCAAAATTTCATTTTAAGTTTTTTACTCCAAATAATGTCAGGAATCACTGGTTAAAGTAAAGCACGTCCCTTAAAACCTACATATATATTATGTTATTCGGCGGTACATCCTCTTTGCACACCCTTTCGGGGACATTTAGTTATATTTTGTGTAAGTAGGTATACTGTATTTTCCCTAAACCGACTGCAAATTGTATATAAGAATGCCGGGGGGCATAGTTCACTAAAGAGATCAGCTTATTATCAAGGGGGTAATTTCAACCAAGATTCAGTGGTTTTAAAAATTGCAGTAACGTTTTCCACATTTTAAAAAATTATTATGATTAAGAAGAGTTAATATTGTTAAGGGCATTATTACAAAGCGAAAGTGTAAGTACACTGCACACTTTCTGTATTTTTGGGTGCAGAAGCTTGAAAACAGACGAAAGAGACCATGATAAAAGAATAGGTGAGATTAATTTACGTAAGGTTAGATTAAATTTTTTACTTCACTTTTATTCCATTTTCTCTCATAAAACCTTATTTTTGCCATGTTTTTGTGTGAGATTCGTAAAATTGTGTGGGATATTCAAAGGTGGGATGAATGTTGTAGGCTGGTGCCCAAACACGTGTAGCAAAAGTAGATCAAGTTTGTACGACCTTCTCAAAAATGATATTGCTATTTACGCTGTATTT
The DNA here is from genome assembly GCA_917880885.1 of Limnephilus marmoratus. Lineage (NCBI taxonomy): Eukaryota > Metazoa > Arthropoda > Insecta > Trichoptera > Limnephilidae > Limnephilus > Limnephilus marmoratus. The sequence continues at coordinate 25,426,950 of OU862921.1, read as the reverse complement.
TATTAGGCTTAACTTTTATGAGCTCGCTGTCAAAAGTGTTACTACGAACTTACGATATATCTTAATATTTACAATGTATGAAATCTGCTGACAGACTGCCAATAAATCATTACGTCACATACGAAACATTTTTTGATTGTTAAAAGTTTTAATATTCGTGCCGCTCTCGCATCATGTGGGTGGTGATCTCATTTTCCAGTAAATACATTATGCGAATTCTTCAGTAGCTAGGAA